>JARFIW010001054.1:1409318-2711818 GCA_036346225.1 Platerodrilus igneus | reverse complement strand
ATTCTATAGTGCGTGTAAATTAAATAAACAACATTGACGGTTTAATCTGTGACATTTTTTCAAAACTTGCTTTAATTTTTAATAAAATTTTTTATATGTAACCATAAAAAATAGCGCTGTAATGATAGTGTATTTTCTGTACACACAGCATAAATCAAAGGTCGTATAAAAAAAACATTTGATTACTATACTGCAAGCAAGCAAATTTTTTCAGTAAACGCAGCTGAATGAAAGAATTATGTTGTATGCTAATTCATTTACAGTTGTTTTGCTTTTGTCAGATGATATTTTTTTGTATAAATAATAAATAAAGCTGTACATATATTAAGTAGTGTTGTAATTATAATAAAATTTCTGCAAATTTATCCTGGTGACTATCAGCTATATACTAAAGCTCTCTATTTTAATCTGATATCACTAGGTCGAGTATTTCTTCTTTAAACTCCAAGCCCAGGGTAATGTCGGATGGAAAACGGCTATAGACAAAGAAAACTCTTAAGGGTTAAACGGCTAGTAGAGTGTTAGCTCTGGGTAGATCATGAGCGTGGGTCATGGGTGGATAACTGACCAAAAATAGTTTTAATAGGCGCCACCGTATTTTTAATACAAGTGCCAACAAAATTTAACTGTGTTTGTATAAGGAAATGCGGAAACCTTATGTTAACACCACTATCTTAGCCATAAAATTTGAATTTCACTCTTTATCACACACTTACCAAAACATCAACCACCAGTTGTTAAACAGTTGTCTCAGCTGTACCTGTGAACAAACAAAACACCACATGGACACCATTTGTGTCCTTAAAAGCATATGCCCAAAAATATAATAAGAGAATTTAAACATCTATGAAATACTAAAGGCATTTATTTTCTTCTCTCTATCTGTTTTTCTTAAGGAGGATTTGCTCTAGTTTACTTTTTCATATTTTAAATATTGAATAATAAAACGACTTTATGAAAAACAAAAGGAATTCTATTCATATGGAAATTTGACTATATACATGCGACTGCAATACATATGTTTACTATCTTGTCATTAATTTTTATAAAAAAGAATTTTGTATAATTTAACCTTCAGAATAAATACGTATAAATTAATCGTTTCTATAAAATTTAGTTTAAGCAAATATGTCATAATTTATTAGTTCCTAACACAGGATTTTATTTTTACTATAATCATAGAAGCGCTTCCTTGACCATTCACAAAA
This sequence comes from Platerodrilus igneus, assembly GCA_036346225.1. Lineage (NCBI taxonomy): Eukaryota > Metazoa > Arthropoda > Insecta > Coleoptera > Lycidae > Platerodrilus > Platerodrilus igneus. The sequence goes on along the minus strand of JARFIW010001054.1, from coordinate 2,710,610 downwards.
AATTCGATCGTCAGGACAATAACGACCTTAAAATGTAACTACTCAATTTTAACGGTAATCTACTAAAAGAATATACGTGAATTTCAGTATCAATAAAGAGACTTTTACATGACGTGCATGTTTTTCAATTAAACAAAATATAAAATTAAACCAAGACTGCGTCTGGCGTTTAGATTCTGAATATCTCAACACATTGTGTGCTTGTACAAGTGACTGACAACCTAGATATTTATACGTTGTTTTACAAACTTTAAGAAAGTACTTTATATTTTCTGTTACTCTAATAATTAACGTAGAAAATTTCATAATAATTTACTATAGCTTCAAACACTCACGTGTAGACAAAAGAACTGCAGGTGGAAAATCACGACCTCAGCTGTTGTATTTATTTCATCGTATTAGTCATCACTTAGATTGAAGTGTCAAGGTTCTTTGTAACATCAACCATTTCCATACTGCGTAGTTAGATAAAAGGACGAAACCATAGCTGTTTACCATTAATTACTGTGACGGAAAATTATTATAATTTACATTGAAAACCGTTGCTGTAAACCTGTCCATATGATATTGCACTAAAGTGAGTAAGTGTTAGTCTAATATATTTTATTATTCTATACCAACTGTATTAAAATGATGTATATTATCAATCCATTTTCTCAGCTCAAGTTTTCTTCTTCACTCGATTAGATGCCTCGTGTTTCTGACGGGTCATCATCTTGACTTTATCTCTCGTCTACAAAAGCGGCTTCACTCTAGGACGTTGGAGACCAAAGTGCCGGTTATCAACTTGACAGCGCTTGGTAACAAGCTTTAGAATATATATCTTCTAGAATCCATGTGTTATTATGAACATTATACTTTAATTTTTATTGGCTGAATATTTACGAATTAAATACTTTAAAATTTATTTGTTTTATTATTAATTTATTAGGCTAGGTGTAACTAGAAAAAATACGTTACACAGCCTCTTCCCAAGAGAAAAATTGAGGTATGGGAGAATTTTTCTAAAAAATTTTGCAACTGAAACTTCAAACTTATTCTTCTTAACTGTACCAACCTCTTACACCTCACAACAAGACGACACAAATATTAACTATACCTAATGATGAGTTTAACAAAAAATATCAGGATCATTTGCTAATTGATACGGGGGTATTAATGCATGGGATTGAGTGATTAGTAACTGCGCGTACTACACGCCTATAAAGGGACAAATCCGGGAAGTCATAGCCAGTATATACGTCAATCGGTTAAGTATATTTAGGGTATCTAACACTCAGTGGATGCATGTCATCTATAGTTACAAACGCAACAACCATATCAAAAAATTTTTTTTAAAATGAAAAATATTTTACTACAAATCAGAACTGTAATAAACAAAATGGATTGGACATTATAATCACTACTAAACAAAAATCTGTACAACGAATATTTTCTTTAATTTAATATATCTATCTTAAAGATTTATGTGCATAAAATTGATGAATTTAGTAAGTACCAAAAGCTGTTAGATACAAAGTCTATTCACGAAACGAATCTCTAACACTCGAGAAACAGACAAAGTATTAACAATACATATTCATCAACAAGACACTTTTAGTCTTTGAGTGAGCATCTCACAATATTTTCTGTAAGATCTCTATTCTACATACTCAACTATCTCTCTCAAAATTATATAACCTCAATGACTCATCACTAAAGAACTCTAAAACCACTAACGAATCATATATTGAGCCTATTGGGTGACCACCATCAACTACTCACAAAAACTCTTCATGAACTATTCTAGCTCATGTACACTCTCAATAAGAATAAGCTCATTAGGCCTAGTCTCAAACTATTAAACCAAAACTCAAGCATTCCTTTAATGCTTAACATTCTATCACACTCTAACTATATGACTACATACTCAATACTCTACTAAACACCCTCTATACTCTCTATCATATATTCCATTACTGAATACGTATTACTTCACTGAATACATATCCATCTCTATATACCTGCAACATCTCTATGCATATGCTGCATTCTCAAACACCTCCAAAAAAAATATCATCATTCAAAATCCATAAACATATCCTTGTCGTCATCAAAATTATCATTTAACACTTCTTTATCGTCATCAAAAATTTTCATTTAACACATCTTTATCGTCACCCAAAAATTTTCATTTAACAGATGCAATATCTAAATCAACAAACATATTAAGGTCTATTACTACTAAAACATAAATTACTTTATAAAAAATTTTCCCAACTTTAAACTTGTCTAACTTAAGGATTCAAAACACGGACTAAAGAGAATTACAACTGACATCAACTATACTCGGAAGTACTTAAGGATCAGAAACATTGTTAATAACTTCAACTTCATCTTCATCAATCGCAGAATTATCGATACTAAACATTTTCTTTGACTTAAACATGAAGATACGGATAAATTGGAGGGAAGAAATTTAAATACAAAATTATTTTCTACTTTACTTCATGATAACTATTAATAACTGTACTCGTACACTCTCACTCTACCAATAGTCAAACTGTCGACCTAAACTAAAGTGCTTCACAACGCATAAACTTGCTAGAATGACAAGCTCTTCTATGAGCCTCACCTAGACTTATAAACAATATTGCTAGAACGGCAGACTCTCCTCTGAGTCTCATCTAGACTGACAAACTAAATAAGCAAAACAAATCACATCATAACTGACCTCAAATAATTTCAAGTGACGATGTCGAAACTGCTAAAGCGACAACTCACCACGACCCTCGCATAGACTGACATAACGCTGAGCGACCAACCCTTCCTGAGTTTCGTCTAGACTAACATAACGCTACACGATGAACCACAACAAGTCTCGCTTAGATGTAACTCAACTCAATATACTACGTTGCAACGCGACCATAAAATTGCTACTCTAAATAAATCAAACCAAACTAAAACGTGCTCATGCACAAGAGCAATCTCCAAACTATATTTCAACAGTAAAGACTAGTGTACCATTAATCGAACAACTAATATAACTAATAAGACTGAAAGATGAATCTATTATCGATGAAATACATACAAAATCAAATAAACCTGCAATATCCATATCAAACAACTTTAACACTTTATCTAGAAACAGGAATTTCACTACTCAAATTCTGTTCTTTTACTCTTTGAATTGGACACGACGGACAAGTGATACTAGTCACTCCTTTACGACCACAACCATAACAAAATAATCTCTTGAAAGATCTACAAACATTGAAAGTATGACCATCACGTGAACAATTCCAACAAATCAATTTACGCTTAATAAATGAGTTACCTACTCCACTCATTTCTGTCATTGGGGTGGCAGAATTAAGAACTTGTACTGGGGAATGTGAAGACGGAGGGGTATAAACACGACTTGAAGCATTCTGAAATGAACTAGGGGTTTTGTTTCTAAAATGTGGATTAAAATAATTAAAAGGCTGTTTGTGACTATATGACGTAACTGAAACAGACTTATGTTCTACTAAATATTCCAGCCTATAAGTGAAGTTATTCAAGCCTCTAAATGAAATTCCAGCCCCTAAATGAATTTCCAGCCCCACGTTGCGAGCGCAAGTGTGATTAAAATATAATTTTTGCAAATTTATCCTGGTGACTATCAGCTATATACTAAAGCTCTCTATTTTAATCTGATATCACTAGGTCGAGTATTTCTTCTTTAAACTCCAAGCCCAGGGTAATGTCGGATGGAAAACGGCTATAGACAAAGAAAACTCTTAAGGGTTAAACGGCTAGTAGAGTGTTAGCTCTGGGTAGATCATGAGCGTGGGTCATGGGTGGATAACTGACCAAAAATAGTTTTAATAGGCGCCACCGTATTTTTTAATACAAGTGCCAACAAAAATTTAACTGTGTTTGTATAAGGGAAATGCGGAAACCTTATGTTAACACCACTATCTTAGCCATAAAATTTGAATTTCACTCTTTATCACACACTTACCAAAACATCAACCACCAGTTGTTAAACAGTTGTCTCAGCTGTACCTGTGAACAAACAAAAACACCACATGGACACCATTTGTGTCCTTAAAAGCATATGCCCAAAAATATAATAAGAGAATTTAAACATCTATGAAATACTAAAGGCATTTATTTTCTTCTCTCTATCTGTTTTTCTTAAGGAGGATTTGCTCTAGTTTACTTTTTCATATTTTAAATATTGAATAATAAAACGACTTTATGAAAAACAAAAGGAATTCTATTCATATGGAAATCTGACTATATACATGCGACTGCAATACATATGTTTACTATCTTGTCATTAATTTTTATAAAAAAAGAATTTTGTATAATTTAACCTTCAGAATAAATACGTATAGATTAATCGTTTCTATAAAATTTAGTTTAAGCAAATATGTCATAATTTATTAGTTCCTAACACAGGATTTTATTTTTACTATAATCATAGAAGCGCTTCCTTGACCATTCACAAAAAAAATTCGATCGTCAGGACAATAACGACCTTAAAATGTAACTACTCAATTTTAACGGTAATCTACTAAAAGAATATACGTGAATTTCAGTATCAATAAAGAGACTTTTACATGACGTGCATGTTTTCAATTAAACAAAATATAAAATTAAACCAAGACTGCGTCTGGCGTTTAGATTCTGAATATCTCAACACATTGTGTGCTTGTACAAGTGACTGACAACCTAGATATTTATACGTTGTTTTACAAACTTTAAGAAAGTACTTTATATTTTCTGTTACTCTAATAATTAACGTAGAAAATTTCATAATAATTTACTATAGCTTCAAACACTCACGTGTAGACAAAAGAACTGCAGGTGGAAAATCACGACCTCAGCTGTTGTATTTATTTCATCGTATTAGTCATCAGTTAGATTGAAGTGTCAAGGTTCTTTGTAACATCAACCATTTCCATACTGCGTAGTTAGATAAAAAGGACGAAACCATAGCTGTTTACCATTAATTACTGTGACGGAAAATTATTATAATTTACATTGAAAACCGTTGCTGTAAACCTGTCCATATGATATTGCACTAAAGTGAGTAAGTGTTAGTCTAATATATTTTATTATTCTATACCAACTGTATTAAAATGATGTATATTATCAATCCATTTTCTCAGCTCAAGTTTTCTTCTTCACTCGATTAGATGCCTCGTGTTTCTGAGGGTCATCATCTTGACTTTATCTCTCGTCTACAAAAAGCGGCTTCACTCTAGGACGTTGGAGAACAAAGTGCCGGTTATCAACTTGACAGCGCTTGGTAACAAGCTTTAGAATATATATCTTCTAGAATCCATGTGTTATTATGAACATTATACTTTAATTTTTATTGGCTGAATATTTACGAATTAAATACTTTAAAATTTATTTGTTTTATTATTAATTTATTAGGCTAGGTGTAACTAGAAAAAAAATACGTTACAGTGTATTGATTTGTATAGAATCATAAATTCTGAAACCGTGGCCGAAATTAGTAGCGCTATTTTAAAATTAACTTGAAATTAAAGCGTAATTTTTTCTTGAGCTTCCTTGTTGCTGGATAAAGTGAAGCTTTAATTATTCGCGGCTAAGTCTGGGAATTACCCCAAGGGTGAGCAATGAGAAAGGGTGTGGGGATGGTCTAAACTCTACAATAAACTAACAAAAGGAAAATGGGTTGAGCGCCACTGTATCTGTATGAACGATTACACTAAAGATTCATTACCCCTATGAGAAGATACAGAAACTCACGAGATGTAAACGCAGTAAAAACTGACAACTTACTGAACTGATGTATCTGGAAACCTCTGGAACATACTTACGACCTCTCCGATCTCGATGAACCTGAAAAAACACAACAAATTCTCTATTAGAAAGACACAGTTTGTGCTTTCCAATAAGGTGGATAATGTTAAGATTACCACACCAAAGATATTTAAATCAACAATGAATACCTAGAACAAACCAGTTGTTGCATATCTGTGCTTTTTAAATTACTTCAGCATTCGTATAATTTCATTGTTCAACAAACTTATTTACTTTAAAAATTTAGTAAATTTAATTATGCATGGAATAAAAAAACTTGAGTCTAAAAATGAAATTTAATGTAGTTTCTCTTTCTTGGTTTTTTCTTTAAATATGTTTACAAAATGAACTAATAAAATTGGGTTTTCAATACATCTGCCCTTGACATAACAGGACCTTAAATTAATAATATTTTAAAACAAGTTTTGACACCAAGTGTTCAGGTCTGAGTATTGGCTCACATATGTTTCTCATAAATTATTTCTTAAAAATTTTGAATCACATGTAGTTAACTTAGACAAACAATTTTTCATTTAATTCAGGTATTATGAGCTTATTAAAATTTAACATCTGCGAATAAATTTTCTAAAAAGCAATGGACTTTGAAATCTCATATTTTTACCAAATGAATTTTGCAAATCTTATAAAATTATTACTATAGCATTTCGTGACTATTTTCTCCCGCGCTGTTCTATACACACAAAATTTAACTTGACCAAACGATCCTCAAAAATTATTTATGTAAGCTTTCACGAATTCTCACAAACAAAACAAAAAAGAAGGTTTGATGCCTGTAGGTGTTGATGTTTTCATATCTAATTATTAAACGTCGACGTACATGCTCCGAAATCTGCTCATCAAATTATCGTAACGAAACATTAAACAACAGCTGTAGTTGCCTTGATAAACGAACAGCTTTCCAATACTTTATTCAAATATATCAACGTTCAACCATATCTTTATATTATTGCAGCATTTAAATATACTTTTCCAACATTCTACTTCGTCATTCTACTCTGTCATACGCTAAAGGGATAAAAATATTTTATAAGTTATTTGGTTAAAGCGATCTTACCGTTAACAAATTCCAACACAACAATTCAAGAGACGGCGCGTTCCATTGCCTTGCCGGTGTCACAAGGCCTGAAGATTCATCCTTGTCAAGAAAACAATGCCAACTCGACTACATTTAGAAAAGGAATGGCCGCCTTCGTTCCTTCTAGTACGACACCTTATTTGCCTCGGGCATTACCTCGTGACCAGTACACGCATGCGCTATTCTAATTCTAACGAATGAAGAGGAAGAATCCGCCTGTAAAGTAGGCAACACAAACGACTAGACCCCATATAAATACGTTCCTTGAATCTATAATGTTGCGAGCTACTATTAGGCAACCCGTCAAACACACAAGCGTTGTAGGGTCTGCATAGGCTTCAGGATTCTAGATGCTTCTAGCAATCAAACACACAAAACGCCGCCGGCACTGTTCATTCTTGCCAGAACTGGATGCTTCTCGTAAGTACCAGAAGATGAGTCATAACTTTAAATTTGAGTATATATAAGACCGCTAAGAAATGCAAGGGTCAGTCTATACTTGAATGTCTAATATAAATTATATCGTGTACAGTAAACGTAGTTGAGCTTTTAGGAGTTCAAGAATTTATACATAAATGATATATGCTGTGTCTAATGTACATGCAGCTTGTAGTATACATAAATAAATAGAAGTGTATAAATAAATAGTTATGTTAGTGTTGTTAATAGACCTATGGTAAAGCAGTTAGTTTAAGAAGATATTAGTGCTTGTAAATTCATTAGTGTAATAGTGCTTCATTGCTAAGTGGACTGAAAACATCTACAAATAAGGCATATACTGTTAATTAGACTGGTGAACAGTGAGTAATAAAGACCTTTATTATTACTTGTTTTAAATTAGCAAAACGCGGTAGTAGTAACCCGTTACACTGGTGTCAGGCGTGGGGTAGATGATTAATTAAGTCTAAAGACATTTGAGTAGTTTGTATATGCCAGGTACAAGAAGTCAAAGTAAAATGGAGGCAGAAACTTTAATGAACTTCCTCAAGGATTTTAAATCCGGCATGGAGGAGAGGTCGGCTAAACTAGAATTGACACTTAGTGAAAATGCTGAGAAAATGGAGGAGAGGTCGGCTAAACTGGAAGTGACACTCAGTGAAAACTTAGTGAAGTCAGTTGAACTGGAATCGACCCTTAAAGGGTTTAAATACGGTATGGAAATGAAACTTAGTGAAAATGCTGAGAAAATAGAAAAGTTAAGTGAAAACACAGCCACGTTAGAACAAAGGTTAATGGAAAGCTCCATTGCATTGAAAGAAGATTTCACTGAACAGGTAAAAACAGTTGAGCAAAAGTTGGACAGTAAATTGGTAAAAATGGAAGAAGATATGATGAGGCTGCAAGAACAGGTGATTTCACTAACAACACGGCCACTTGAAATATCAAATCAAGTTGTAAATGAGAACATTCCAGAAATAAGAACCATGGAAAGAAGCGAGACCATACCGTCTAAATTTAAAGTGAAACCACCCACATTTGATGGCAAAAGACCTTGGCCCACATATTTGAAACAATTTGAAGCTGCTGCAATAGCCAACGGTTGGTGCAACAAAGAGAAGGCTATCTCATTAATAGTGGCCCTACGGGGGGAAGCTCTTAACATCTGACAAACGATTCCTGATCACCAGCAGAATGATTACGGCCTTTTAACATTGAAGCTTGAGATGAGATATGGAGATGTTCACCTTCAACAGGTTTACCACGCACAAGTTAAGAACCGCTCGCAAAAGACAAGTGAAAGCCTGCAAGAATTCGAAGCTGACATCGCCAGATTAGTTAGATTGGCATATCCAACGGCACCAGATAGTTTCCTCGAACAACTGGCTGTACAAACATTTGTGGACGGCGTTAAAGATGGTGAAATACAGCAAGCGCTAAGATTAGCACGGCCAAAAATGTTAGATGACGCACTGGCTCATGCGCTTGAATTTGAAGCAGCTAAGCAGACATCACACAAAATGAGTCACAAAGTTCGGTCTGCCATTGAGGAACCTGGTCAATCGCAGAATAGCATAGATGAAATAATCAACCGTGTGGAAAAGCTTGAAAGACAACGACCGCGGAGATGGGGTCTGCGATGCTGGAACTGCGGCGAAGTTGGTCATATACAGAGACGCTGCACTCAACCAAAAAAAACAACCGGTTGAGCAGCAGGAAAACTAAAGCAAGTCGACGTAAGGGGGCGAACGTCGACAACACAACGTAGTGCCCCGGAAATTATCATCCGTGCTGCATCGTCGATGGGAAGTCTGGACAGCATTTATATCGATGGAAGAATTAATGGTAGGGGTGTCCGATTACTCGTGGATACAAGAGCGACAAAAACTATTGTAAGACCAGATTTGGTTGGTCGTGGAAAAGTGCTACCTGTAACGGCGTGTCTTTGAACGGCAAGTGGTGAGAAAATTTGTACTCACGGAGAGACTGCCGTTATGTTGACAATTGGGGACAAATTAATTAATCATCGAGTGTTGGTAGCTGAAATTACAGAAGAAGTGATCTTGGGAATGGATCTCATGAGAGAATATGGGTTTCATGTAAACATGAAAGAAAATGTGCTTCGGATAGATGATGATGAGATTCCATTTCAAGGTAGGAGTAACCAGATGATGCAAGTTCGAATGATTTGCGATATGGAAATACCCGAGAAGGCGGAAATGATAGTAATGGGACGCCCGGTGTTACATAGATTCAAGACCTGGAACAAAAGAAACGTTGCCTGTTTGTACCGCGGCTAGTCAGAAGCATAATGGGTCGGGTTCTGAAAGCGAGATGGTACTAATGTTTTGTTGAGCGCCAAGGCGGGCTCTGCGCAAAAAGGCAACTATAATATAAAACCAACCTTACCTGCCTAATTGGCTGATCCAGGATCCAGGACTAATATTACTGTAGATATTGTGTGAACTTCAGATTTATGAGAACTACGATTATTATTTGCACACGCTATATAAATATGTATATATTTTAAATATTCAAATTAACACTGATTGAAGCTAAACAGCTGATTGCACCTGCAACTCCTTATAAGTCGCATAAAGTTAAAATCAGTACTAGGGGTTGGTTTGCGCAAAACAACACTTTATATATAGCAAAATGTATATAGGGAAATTACCACTATAGGCCCTTTCAACTGCTTTAACAGTGATAACGGAACAAAATGAAATTATTATTTTTATATATGAAAATTTGGTAAGTTGCAAAGTAAGCAACTAAGTCCGTCAGAGTATTCTTTATTCTTCCCAGGCCACTTACGTAAAAAAGGTTACGTTAATACATCCTGGTGTGGTGTTTTGCTCTCTGCAGGTAGCACTTGTCCCTCGCTGTAGATATGTAACTAAGCGATCAGTGTACAAATGAATAACAAGAAATGTAACATCTGGATCAAACTTGTATCTGCTGTACGTATACCAAAAATACAATAAAGCAATTCCAATAAAAGAAAACCAAAACGAGAACCATAACCACGAAAATATCAGAAAAGAGGATAAACAAATAAATAAACCAGTGGATAAGAAAACCAAAAAAAACAAAAAAAACCCTTCAACGCTAACCAGCGTAAGGGTTTAATAATATTTTTATAGCGACGCTATCTTCAAACAGGTAGCAACTTCAAACAATTCAATGAATGTGGACCATCGACCTATAACATTTAAATACTTGAACCAAAGTTGCAGAAACTTCCAAATAAGCACAGCCCACGCTATATGCAACTCCAGAAAATTAACGTTCGTTATATTTATATCCTGCAACGCAGCTAGGGAAATATATTTTAGCACACGCTAACCCTTGGATAACGAAAACGTGTAGGTCACTTCACAAAGCGCATTCAAGACGAACAACGTCTAATCAAGAATGTATTAATTCGTATTTCTATTTATCAACAATTATCACACACCTGTCGGACAGATAAAGTCGCGTTGTATTTAGTATAATTAATAGTATTAAATGCTTGGCCCTGAATCAATATTTTACAAATAAATTGTTACGTTTAATCTAATTACGATATATACAGTGAGAGTCATTGTAACGTAACAAAGTGACCGTTACACCGGATGGTACGCTCCGGGAAGGACAAGTATGCATGATGGAAGCAACTGAATCGGGAATGGGTCGGGAGGGACTTCTGATTGGAAGAACGTTGGTAAAGTCTCGAAATATGGTACCAGTAAGGGTGCTGAACATTAATCCCCATACAGTGACCCCGAAGAAAGGCATGATTGTGGGAAGTTGCATTCCAGTATGTCATATTAAACGTTGTGTGGACGACACGAAAATAAACCAACCAACGGTTGCTCACAGAAATTGCTGGATATGTTGATACCCTCGTGTCAAGGATTAAATGGCGACCAACTGGGCAAGGTAAAAGAACTGGTCGGACGATATCGAGGTGTGTTTGCACTGGATGATAGTGAGAAAGGAAGGACAAATGTTGTGCAACACAAGATCAATACTGGAGATGCGCAACCGATAAGACAACACCCCAGGCGGCTTCCTTTAGCAAAACGTAAGGAAGCTGAACAAATTATCACCGATATGGAAGAACAGGGAGTGATTGAACCCTCGAATAGTCCATGGGCATCCCCGGTAGTGCTTGTTAAAAAAAAGGACGGGTCGACAAGGTTTTGTGTAGACTATCGGCGGCTTAACAATGTGACAAAGAAAGACACCTATCCTTTGACCAGAATTGATGACACCTTAGATACTCTATTCGGATCTAAATGGTTTTCGACCTTGGACTTGAAAAGCGGATACTGGCAGGTAGGCTTGGAGCTAAACGATAAAGAAAAGACTGCGTTTACAATTGGAACTGGATTATGGCAGTTCAAGGTCATGCCGTTTGGATTATGTAATGCTCCTGCTACATTTGAACGATTGATGGAGTCGGTACTGCGTGGACTATCCTGGAAGACATGTCTGGTGTACCTGGACGACGTGATAGTGTTAGGCCGGTCTTTTGAAGAACATCTTAAGAACCTAGAGGAGATATTCCAAAGATTGCGCGGGGCAAACCTTACATTAAGCCCCAAGAAGTGCCACCTATTTGGAAAAGAGGTGAAATACCTAAGACATGTCGTTTCGGAGACCGGAATAAGAGCTGACCCTGACAAAATAAAAACGGTACAAGAGTGGCCTACACCAGCAGATATACACCAACTACGCAGTTTTCTAGGATTGTGCACATATTACCGACGTTTTATACTTGGGTTTGCGAACATTGCCAAACCGTTAACAAAATTAACCGAAGATGGACAAGAATATGATTGGAATGACGACTGCCATAGAGCATTTGAACAACTTGAAACTGGTTTTTTTTTATATTCTTTTCTAAACGGTTACATGACTATCCTCGTGCGTGGGCAAGTGTAACGAAGTCTTCCGACATAACTAGGGGTCTATTCCTTGGGTAGAGCTATGAGAAATGGGGGGGTAAGTCGAATTCTGATTGTAAGTTGAACTTAATCCAAAACAAATAGGCGCCACCAAGTCCTGACTTATTTATGATAATAGCGTGGTATATTTCTAGGGGCGGACGTGGAAACCCAAAGAAAAAAAATCGCCTTCGATGACAAAAACCCGTCTTAACTGAATAAGACGCTGCTCCTGTAAGAAATTGCAATGATTAGCTTAATAGAAGGGTGGAACACTACTTGTGTCCCACAAACATACCTAAAGAAATATTAAAAAAAATATTTTTTATATAAAGTTGACATCAAAATTCTACTCTTAAAGATATTAGTTTCCTGTTGTTAGGTTTGACCATATTTGATCAAAATAAAAAACTTTAATCTTGAACCAATAATTTACTCAAAAGATTCTCTTTTAAAACAAAATTCAATGCAAAAAAATTTCATAAATAATTAAATGAGTTCATGAGTTTTAAATTAAGGTTTATCAAAATAGTTGATAATCAAACATTTTACAGCTTAGTGTGAACTTGTTACACAAAAAAAAGGTCCGGCCCGTGCAGATCTGTTGTTCGGGAGGATTACAATTTAAAACATTGTTACTCAAGTTTCCATTTCTAAATTATTTGTGTTAGTTTCAATTTCTAATAAAAAAAGCAGATCACAAAAATATTCTTGTTTACTCAACTTGGGCAAACGCTGTTCGAAGCATATGTTTTCTAGAACACATGTGTCAGCAGTATATTGCAGACAAACAAGTGACGTCAATAACACCTGTCGCTGTTACTAACAGTACAAAATGAACCACGTGTATGGTTTCTTAAACCATTAAAAATTGTGAATTATAATTTTAACACTGGAAAATTCCAGCACAACAAATAATTGAAATTTTATAATATTCGTGCTTTTATGCACTAAACAAAATAGCGTATTTCTAATTTGAAACACGAAAAATTACTTAAAGCTATCTACGAACCAAAATTGCGTTTTGTAGCTGAGAAGAGGTGTTGTAATATCAAGCGGAATTAACTGTATGTTGTGTAGACCCAGCTCATCCTCAACAGCTCCTAGCAAATGGAATTGCTCCAGGTGACAAATCAAACGTAATCACCATACATCCGTCAGCTGCTGCAATATGTTGAACCCCGCTGCCTTACCAAATAACATCTTTACGTTTTGTAATAAAATGGTCTTCTATAAATTAGTCAAATTTTCCATCATCTAAGTTGCTTTTTGCAGGTTGTAATACAAAGTGGTTTTAACATCAGTGGTTGGAATAGTTGTTTTCTAAGTTGCATTTTAGTGTGGTTTTTGCGCTAAATAAAATATCTCAATTAAACAATTAAATAACGTTCGTAGGATACCAACCGCTATTTAAAGATGGGTCTCGATTGCTTAAAATGTAACCGCAAATTGGCGGCCTACCTCCTATCGTACATTTTGACTCTACTATCTCGCATGGCCGACTGGTTATCACGCTCGCTCGAACGAACGGCGTGTCCCAGGAGGGGGCTTTCAACCAAAACGCGCTTGCGAATAGTTATCGAAGGCACAGATATTTGACTATACATAGAATGCTACATATAGATACAGCTTTAGCGTAATACCAAAGTTGTTAAATGTATTTTACTTATTATTTTAATAAAAGCGTTTTATAATTTTTGCACTTTTATGGATGGATTTAATAACCAAGAAATAAAATTGTTACACTACCCCTTTCCTAAAAGAAAAAAAAATTTTTTTTAACAAAGAGAAACTTTAAATATAACAAATGCAAAAAAATTTTTTTTTATACATATGTATACTAGCCTCTCCTATATTCCTAATTATCAAAACAAATTCTTATGAATTTATCAAAACGAGGGGGACAAATATTTACAAATTTGAGTGTGTCGGTAGCTACGTGTACCTAACGTCCATAGGGAGACAAAATCGGGGAGTCACAATCGGTGTAGGTCAAAATTGGGAGGGGTCAAAGTAAAAAGTCAAACACTCCACGGGACAAAAAAAATTAATCAAAAGCTAAATTCAAAGTAACCCTTTAACTAGAGGTTCTTACTCCTACTGAGGCTAGTATTTACTAACTATAACCAAACACATTAGAAATTACCTTAATTTCCACAAATAAAGACTCCACTTCCTGGAGCTCAAGCAGCTTTATATACAAAAAAGGAATGCTACAACATCAAAATAGCATAACTCTTCCAAATATTATCACTATAAAGTGACAATCAAAAAGAAGACCCTACTAATAGGTCTAAATTCAAAACACTATTATCACAAAGTCATAATCAAAACAAAAGTAACCTAACCAAAAGGTTACATACAAATTTCAAATTCAAGATATTATTATCACAAAGTGATAATCAAAACAAAGGTAACCTGACCAAAAGGTTACTTACAAAATTCGAATTCAAAATATTATTATCACAAAGTGATAATCAAAACAAAGGTAAGCTGACCAAAAGGTTACTTACAAAATTCGAATTCAAAATATTATTATCACAAAGTGATAATCAAAACAAAGGTAACCTGACCAAAAGGTTACTTACAAAATTCGAATGCAAAATCGAACCAGTTAGGGCCGTACTCTCCTACACCCTACTGATTATCCTATCACTAATTTTCAAACAACACATCTTATTAGTGATGGAACAAATGGTGAGGTTCACCATGCAAACCTTTGACCTTATCAAACAAAATTTTCTGACAGGTCAGAGACAAGGGAAAGAATAAATCAATATTCTCTCTACCTAAATGTGTAGAAATCAGGACTAGCAACTTAAATAGTCCACTTATCTCTACATCCTAAAGATATCTGTCAAAGACATCTTCTAACAACATCTTCAAATAACGCGCGACTAAAACAACCAGTATGCACACTAATGCACACCTCAAAACTACTACAAAAATTCTTAACCACTTGCTTCAATTATCAAACAAAATTTTCAGAATATTAGTTACCAAACGGCAGTCTCCATTTAGTATTAGTGAAACGATGCCAAATCAAAGATCAGAACAAAACAAGGCAAACAAGTACTGCTTCGCTTAACATCAAAGAGATGACTAGACTGGAACTAATCGTCAGGGTCATCATTTTCATTTGGATATGATGCTTCAACGGGTTTTAAGTCCTTAACATGTCATTTTCCGGCTCTTGTTCCATCTTCATTTTCTAACTCATAAACTAAATTGAAAAGTTTTTTTCGAACTTTACTCAAAACGAACTTTGGAGCTAACTTAGCGGAGAATTTATCACCAGCACTTGAAAGCACCTTATTAGCTCTCCAAACGCTCTCTCCGACTTGGAATGAAATGTCTCTTCTTCTAAGATTGTAGCGTTTACTCGAACGTTGATAAGCTACATGCAAATTTTCACGGACATTTCCAAAAATATCAAACAAAAGTTGACGATCCAAAACATAAGAAGGTCTACTACTTGAAACAACATCAACATCCTCACCAGGTTTAAAATTATCACTATAAGCTTTTCCACTTAAGGGTACCTGACGACCAAAGACTAAAAAATTTGGAGAATAGTTGGTAGACTCGTGTTTTGCTGAATTAATTGCGTACTGAATTCTTGATATCTCACTATCCCACGTATCATGTTCTTCTACGTAAGAACGAATTGCAGTACCAACTGTCTTATTAATTCTTTCCACAAAATTGCATTGAGGAGCATAAACAGCATTGTACCAAATCTTTTGGATTTCGTACCTTGCACACAAAACTTTAAAAACACGTCCAATCAACTGTGGACCATTATCACAAATAACAAATTGTGGTACTCCGTAGACAAGAAATACTTTTTCCTCTAAAAACTTCTCAATCAAATGTGCCGTGGCACTACGCAAAGGTTATAAAATCGAATACTTCGAAAACCAGTCACCAACAACTAAAAGCGTTTTATGTGCTTATAAATCATCAATAAAAAAACTAATCACGACGATAGCTAACAAAAAAAATCAGTGTTCGGGTACACTCTCACCCTACTACCAACCGAACTGTCGAAACAACTACAATGCTTTACAACGCCTAAATATGCTAGAGTGACAAACCCTCTACGAGTCTCACCTAGACTAACAATACCAAAATTACATCAACTCAAAACAAAATATGATGCAAAAATTCTAGAGCGCCTAACTCACCTCGAGTCTCGTCTAGACTTATGTAATGCCGAGCGACCAACTCTTCCTGAGTCTCGTCTGGACTAACATACTGCTAAGCGACCAACCACGACGACAAGTTCCGCCGAGACTAAATTGCGTTGCAATGCTGATCTAAATAAAAATCTGCTAACAAAATCAAAAACGTGCTTATGCACAAGAGCAATTCTCAAATGACACGACGACAGCTCACTCCAATGTACCCTCAAAATAGAATCTCTAGCCTTATCATCAAATTTAGACAAAAATGTTCTTTATTGACTCAAGCAGATCAAACAACAGGCTTATCAGCTTCTTTAGCTGACAGTCTTCCTAAAAAATTTTCTCCAAAACTGGTTTCTCACTCACTACTCCTCTAATTTTCAGTTCATACTCCAGTTCCTCTTTAAGTAGATAAACAATTTGGAATTTCTCCGACATGATTACAAAAGCCTAATATTTTAATGAGATCAAACTAATAAATCTAAATGATTTGAACCTTACAAAAATAGTCAAAACAAATTTGGGCAACCAAAGGTAAAAGTCAAAAAGTGTATTTGTAAAATAAATTTTACCAAAACGATATCAAAAAAAATTTATATTGGGTCTAAACGGAATGAAAGTTAAAAATAAATTCGGCTAAGTTAATTAATTGACTGAATGGGGTTTAACGTTTCAACCTAACTTTTAAACAAACAAATCTTACTGTCAACTAAACTTTGAGCAAACAAACTCCGAAGCAAAACAATTTTTGAACAAACAAATATCGACGTAAAATAAATTTTGAAAAACAAATTTCGAAGCAAAATAAATTTTGAACAAACAGATTTCGAAGTAAAATAAATTTTGAACAAACAAATCTCGAAGCAAAAAAATTTTCGAACAAACAAATTTGGAAGCAAAATGATTTTCGAACAAACAAATTTCGAAGCAAAATAATTTTTGAACAAACAAATCTCGAAGCAAAAAAAAATTTTGAATAAACAAATTTCGAAGTACAATAAATTTCGAACAAACAAATTTCGAAGCCTCAAAAGTTGGGCGCTAGTGAAACTGGTTTTTTTTTATATTCTTTTCTAAACGGTTACAAGACTATTCTTGCGCGTGGGCAAGTGTAACGAAGTCTTCCGACATAACTAGGGGTCTATTCCTTGGGTAGAGCTATGAGAAATGGGGGGGTAAGTCGAATTCTGATTGTAAGTTGAACTTAATCCAAAACAAATAGGCGCCACCAAGTCCTGACTTATTTATGATAATTGCGTGGTGTATTTCTAGGGGCGGACGTGGAAACCCAAAGAAAAAAAATCACCTTCGATGACAAAAACCCGTCTTAACTGAATAAGACGCTGCTCCTGTAAGAAATTGCAATAATTAGCTTAATAGAAGGGTGGAACACTACTTGTGTCCCACAAACATACCTAAAGAAATATTTAAAAAAATATTTTTTATATAAAGTTGACATCAAAATTCTACTCTTAAGGATATTAGTTTCCTGTTGTTAGGTTTAACCATATTTGATCAAAATAAAAAACTTTAATCTTGAACCAATAATTTACTCAAAAGATTCTCCTTTAAAGCAAAATTCAATGCAAAAAAATTTCATAAATAATTAAATGAGTTCATGAGTTTTAAATTAAGGTTTATCAAAATAGTTGATAATCAAACATTTTACAGCTTAGTGTGAACTTGTTACACAAAAAAAAGGTCCGGCCCGTGCAGATCTGTTGTTCGGGAGGATTACAATTTAAAACATTGTTACTCAAGTTTCCATTTCTAAATTATTTGTGTTAGTTTCAATTTCTAATAAAAAAAGCAGATCACAAAAATATTCTTGTTTACTCAACTTGGGCAAACGCTGTTCGAAGCATATGTTTTCTAGAACACATGTGTCAGCAGTATATTGCAGACAAACAAGTGACGTCAATAACACCTGTCGCTGTTACTAACAGTACAAAATGAACCACGTGTATGGTTCCTTAAACCATTAAAATTGTGAATTATAATTTTAACACTGGAAAATTCCAGCACAACAAATAATTGAAATTTTATAATATTCGTGCTTTATGCACTAAACAAAATAGCGTATTTCTAATTTGAAACACGAAAAATTACTTAAAGCTATCTACGAACCAAAATTGCGTTTTGTAGCTGTGAAGAGGTGTTGTAATATCAAGCGGAATTAACTGTATGTTGTGTAGACCCAGCTCATTCTCAACAGCTCCTAGCAAATGGAATTGCTCCAGGTGACAAATCAAACGTAATCACCATACATCCGTCAGCTGCTGCAATATGTTGAACTCCGCTGCCTTACCAAATAACATCTTTACGTTTTGTAATAAAATGGTCTTCTATAAATTAGTCAAATTTTCCATCATCTAAGTTGCTTTTTACAGGTTGTAATACAAAGTGGTTTTAACATCAGTGGTTGGAATAGTTGTTTTCAAAGTTGCATTTTAGTGTGGTTTTTGCGCTAAATAAAATATCTTAATTAAACAATTAAATAACGTTCGTAGGATACCAACCGCTATTTAAAGATGGGTCTCGACTGCTTAAAATGTAACCGCAAATTGGCGGCCTGCCTCCTATCGTACATTTTGACTCTACTATCTCGCATGGCCGACTGGTTATCACGCTCGCTCGAACGAACGGCGTGTCCCAGGAGGGGGCTTTCAACCAAAACGCGCTTGCGAATAGTTATCGAAGGCACAGATATTTGACTATACATAGAATGCTACATATAGATACAGCTTTAGCGTAATACCAAAGTTGTTAAATGTATTTTACTTATTATTTTAATAAAAGCGATTTATAGTTTTTGCACTTTTATGGATGGATTTAATAACCAAGAAATAAAATTGTTACAAACTGAAACGGCTACTAGTTACAGCACCAATTTTGAGTTATCCACGGATGGAGGGGAAATTTGTGTTGGATACCGATGCCAGTAACACAGCTATAGGAGGCGTTCTTTCTCAAGTGCAGGACGGACAAGAAAAAGTTATTGGGTATTTCAGCAAGGTCTTGTCGCGGCCAGAAAGGAACTATTGTGTGAAGAAGGGAGCTGTTGGCCGTCGTCAAATCCGTAGAGCACTTTTATAAATACTTATACGGCCGTAAATTCCTGTTGAGAACAGACCATGCTGCACTGAAATGGTTACTGCAGTTTCGAAATCCTGAAGGGCAAGTGGCAAGGTGGATAGAGCGGCTGCAGGAATATGACTTTGACACAGAACATCGTGTAGGAACCAGCCATCGGAATGCAGACGCTCTATCAAGGAGACCTTGTCCGGTGGACTACAATCATTGCTCCAAGATGGAAGAGAAAATAAGTGTCATCCATAGAATGACGGTAACCGATGATACTTGGCAACTCGAAACAATACGAGAAGACCAGGAAAATGACGCCGAATTGGGACGTACTATTGAGTGGAAAAATAGAGGACAACGACCAGCTTGGGAAGAAATTAGTATTTAAAGTAGGAGCCTAAAGGCATAATGGGCACAGTGGGACTCCTTGATGATGGAAAATAGAATCTTGAAACGACGCCTGGAATTTGAAGATGGCACTGAGAGACTTCAAGTGATAGTGCCGAGAAGCAGAGTGCCGGAAGTGTTGCATCACTTGCACGATGGTATTTCCGGAGGGCACTTTGGCGTGAAAAGAACTCTCGAGAGAGTGAGAGAAAGATTCTATTGGCTGAACTGCAAAGATGATGTGAAGGAGTGGTGCCGGAAATGTGAATTGTGTACCTCTGCAAATGGCCCGGTCTCAAAACGGAAAGCCCCAATGAGACAGTATAACGTGGGGAATCCTTTTGAGAGGGTAGCCATTGATATAGCTGGTCCGTTTCCTGAATCAGAGAAAGGAAATAAATACATCTTGGTTGCAATGGATTATTTTACCAAATGGCCGGAGGCATATGCTATACCTAACCAAGAAGCCGAGACGGTTGCAGATGTACTAGTCAGGAGTTGTTTTGTCGTTTTGGAGTTCCGTTGGAATTACACTCCGATCAAGGTCGAAACTTCGAATCGGCGTTGTTTCAAAACGTCTGCAAGCATCTTGGAATCAGGAAGACTAGAACCACGCCACTTCATCCCCAATCGGATGGATTGGTTGAAAGAATGAACAGGACGTTAGGGAAGTACCTGACCAAAGTTGTCTCTGAACATCAACGAGACTGGGACCAATATTTACATTTGTTCCTACTGGCGTACCGATCTTCGGTACATGACAGCACAGGATACTCGCCCGCTTGCGTAATGCTAGTACGTGAATTGCGGCTACCATGTGATCTTCAGTTTGGATTTAAACCTGGAGAAGAGATCGCAGGTGAAGATTACGTTAGTAAGCTTCGTGAAAGATCAAATAGCATTCACGAAAACGGCCGAAAGAATATCCAGGCAGCAAGCGATCGAATGAAATCACAATATGACACGAGAGCACAAGAAGGTGGTTATCAACCTGGAGATTTGGTGTGGTTGTATAATCCACAAAGAAAACGGGGGTTGTCGCCAAAATTACAAAGACAATGGGAAGGCCCGTACGAAGTGATGAAAAGGATTGATGATGTAGTGTACCGTATCAGAAGATCTCCCCGTGGTAAACCGAAAGTGGTACACTTTGACCGTTTAACATCCTACGCTGGCAACAACCAGGAAGGCTCGAATAAAGAGAATGGCATTCGACAAGTTATTAATCATGAGCCGAATGTAGATTTCGAGAGTTTTATGGCGGCGTATGGTGGTTCCGCTAAGGCGAGATTTGGCGTTGTTGTTGAAAAACAGCAAGACCTGTTTAGAGCACCAGAAGAGTATTCCCTTGCACATTGCGTAGCTCAAGATCTGGAAATGTCAAGAGAAATAGCTGTTGTTTTCAAGAAAAAGTTTGGATATGTGGATGAATTAGTACAACAGCAGCCAACTGTAGGAAAAGCTTTGGTTCTTCGGGATAAAAATCGTTATGTTTACTATCTGGTCACCAAAAATTCTTCATGGCAAACCTTAAAGCTCAGATGATGGAAAATGGAGTAACGAAACTAGCGGTGCCCAAGCTAGGTTGTGGACTGGATCGCTTAGATTGGAGGATAGTCCGAAATATGCTAGAAGTAGTTTTCCAGGAAACCAACGTCCAGGTCCTTGTTTGTTGTTATCAACCGGTTGCCTACCAAGACCAAGAAAAGAGTGTTGACTGTTATTTCCAACGACGCGGTGGATGCACCAGAGGAGATAGCTGCCGATACCGTCATCATTCATCGAATTGGCGCCAAAATGTATTTACAGTTACGAGACGTAACGGTTTTAAAGATGGGGTAGTGTTGCGAGCTACTATTAGGCAACCCGTCAAACACACAAGCGTTGTAGGGTCTGCATAGGCTTCAGGATTCTAGATGCTTTTAACAATCAAACACACAAAACGCCGCCGGCACTGTTCATTCTTGCCAGAACTGGAATCTTCTCGTAAGTACCAGAAGATGAGTCATAACTTTAAATCTGAGTATATATAAGACCGCTAAGAAATGCAAGGGTCAATCTATACTTAAATGTCTAATATAAATTATATCGTGTACAGTAAACGTAGTTGAGCTTTTAGGAGTTCAAGAATTTATACATAAATGATATATGCTGTGTCTAATGTACATGCAGCTTGTAGTATACATAAATAAATAGAAGTGTATAAATAAATAGTTGTGCTAGTGTTGTTAATGGACCTATGGTAAAGCAGTTAGTTTAAGAAGATATTAGTGCTTGTAAATTCATTAGTGTAATAGTGCTTCATTGTTAAGTGGACTGAAAACATCTACAAATAAGGCATATACTGGTAATTAGACTGGTGAACAGTGAGTAATAAAGACCT
The DNA here is from genome assembly GCA_036346225.1 of Platerodrilus igneus. Lineage (NCBI taxonomy): Eukaryota > Metazoa > Arthropoda > Insecta > Coleoptera > Lycidae > Platerodrilus > Platerodrilus igneus. The sequence goes on along the minus strand of JARFIW010001054.1, from coordinate 2,688,299 downwards.
TTATTATTACTTGTTTTAAATTAGCAAAACGCGGTAGTAGTAGCCCGTTACAATAATATTATTAAATATCTCCGTGCAAAGCATTTAAGTTATTTAAGCGAACATGATTTCCTGTTTTCATATAGAATTGTTTCTTTTAGATATTATAGCATCAAATACGAGAATTAAATACCACAGAATAAAATTATGCTGAAGCGATTCTTGCTAACATGGTGCTATAGAACATATATTCGTTACAAAATGCGTGAATCTAATCAGATCAGTCGATGCAATAACAAAACACATTATAATTATCAAAGCAAATATTAGTATATTGAAACTTGCTATTAGAAATAAGGTATACGGAGACAATCGTCAGGAAAATCCTAGTAGGCTGGAATCTAATTTGGCACTTCTTAAAAGTTACCTTGTACGATTGAGGCACTTGAAACGCTCTTTGGAATATCAAGGTAAAGGTATTGATGCAACGCTTTCTAGAGGTCATATTCGAAAAAATCTGATTTGGCATGATGTACAATCATGTTTTGGAAGTCGAATAATTACGGGACTTATTACCAATTTAAGTTATAGAGATCCTTTAGTGTTCTTAGACAAGGCGTTCGCTAGTTTTAAACGCAAGATTGTTGCTTGCTTAAAAAAGTCAATGTTGAAAGTTAATGTAATATTGACCGCTAACTTTGTTAAGCCTACAACTGGCGAAATAGATTTGAAGACGTTTCTTACTGCAAATCGTCACATCGATATAAATGCCAATCTCAAGCGGTGGTATAAGGAGAACGTATTAGACAAGATTTCGAAGCGATTAGAGGAATTTAGCAAAAAGGATTCAGGTTGGGCAATCCAAGAAGTTTTACACTTGAATGTAAATATAAACAATCATGATCCACTTAAAGGAGGGTATTCAACGTTTGTTCCAGTTCCGAACTTATAAACAATACCACAGTGTTTCTTGATTTTATATTAGTAGGTAAATAGGGCCGGTCCTAATTCAAAACGCGACAGACGTATTTTCCATGTGTAAAATACGTCTGTCACGTTTTGAATTAGGATCGGCCCTATATAATTTCAATGTAAAATAGTTGTGAAAACATTTCAATGTAAAATAGTTGTGAAAACATGAATTCTTATATACTTTCAATGTAAAATACTTGTGGGCACGTTTTGAATTAAGATCGGCTTTATATTACTTTCAATGAAAGATATTTAAAACACACGTATGTTGAAAAATGTAAGTGCAGAGAAAATGTGTGTAGATGTTTTGAATTTGGTTTTCTAGCGAGAAGTTATAAAGTATGACAGATGCAAAATATTGCATTCAAGTCAATTGTGTTTAATTAAAGTGGATTCTGATTTATGTTTAGAGGCTGCAAATACACATGGGCCGGTTTCAATTCAAAATGAGTTCACTCTTGTGATAGGTTGAAAAGTGGGTTGGCAAAGTACGCAGATGGTGGTAATCTGCTATATAAGGAGATTGCTCCTAATATTAATTTAATTAGTCAAAGAAAAGCAATATGGATTTTAATACTCTTAATAAAACCACATATCGCAAACCTTATGTAAATTCAAAAGATCTTGTAGTGAATAAGAGGTTTGAAGTTTTAAAAGTGGAAACAATCAAGACAAAATATGGAGAAAGAGTATTAGTGGAAACAGAAGAGTTCCAGAGTATATTGTCATTGAGATATTTTGAATACCTTCAAGCACGTGGAGTGAAACAATTAAATGAAAGTATTGGCTCGAACAAACACGTATACATAACTAGTAAGGGATCGATCGGTCTAACTGTCAACATAGAATTTTTAGAATAATATGTCACTAATTTAAGAAATTAGTTTATTATTATAACACATCTAAGTCGATTGTATAAAGAATGATGTATCAAATTAAAGTGGGTTCTGATTTATGTGCGTTTTACTTTGAGTTTACTACCTTGTTTAGAGAAAGTCTTGTTTCAAAAGAGAAACTTTTATAAAATACTTTTTTATTTTACAAATTGTTGAATATTTTGATCTAACTATTTATAAATGAAAAAGTATTTATTAACTCCCGTTCTTGAAGTATCTGCTGCTACCGCGCTGTTAGTTCCTCTCTTTTTTGCTTTATTATTTCTAGTTCCAAATCTATACGACGCAGTAGCTTCTCTCCACGCTTTTTTAATGCGTTAAGCAACTCTACTGTGTCATCTTCGTAGGATTTGTCATCTTCACAGCAAACAGCCATATTAGATTCTGTACATAACTTTTTCATAGTCGACATGTTTTTGCCTGATCTGTGAGCATAACATAGAAGATTATTGTAGGTTCACCTTTTCTTTTGTATACTACCTGATGTTTCTGAGAGGATCAGAGTGTGTCAACGATCCTACGATAGCCTCAGAATTTCCAGAATGGTTTTTTGATCTAATGTAACTTATAAATTAGTACTGTTTTAAAAACACATGTATAAATGTGAAAAAAAGCACTTATTGTGATATATCTATTACGTCACTATCAAAAATAGCAGCAGTGTTGAATTGAGGCGAAGAACAACCAAAAACTTCTTTAATCACGTCTTCGTCAGAATGTAATATAAATTGCTCTAGAACTTTTACGTTGGTACTATTACAATTTTTGATTCATGACAAGTTACTCATTTTTTAAAAGTTGCTAGTAATAGTAACTAATAATTATACAAGAGATCTGATTGAATACTGTTGGTAAAATCTACGTGAAGTATTTATATTAAATAATAAACTGATCTGTTAGAAAAAATTAAAAATTTGCATCGTTTTCTGAAAAAATTCAGCTATGTAATCTATTCTAATGAACAAAACAGTATGTAAGCGAATATAATTATACCTCAGCAGAAATAATGAATTAGTTTCATTGTTTGAAAAAGAAATTGAAATGAATGCACATAATAAAACCCTAAATTAGATTAATTTCGTTTTAGATTACCGCTGACATAATTTATTATGTAAATATAGGTAATTGTGTGTTTAAGCGATTTTATGCTGTATAAGAAATTTTTTTAAAGGTTCTGCTCAGCAGAAATAATGAATTAGATTCATTGTCTGAAAAAGAAATTGAAATGAATGCACATAATAAAACCCTAAATTAGATTAATTTCGTTTTAGATTACCGCTGACATAATTTATTATGTAAATATAGGTAATTGTGTGTTTATGCGATTTTATGCTGTATAAGAAATTTTTTTAAAGGTACTGCTCAGCAGAAATAATGAATTACATTTATTGACTGAAACAGAAATTGCAAGAAGGCGCATAATAAAACCTAAATTAGATTAATTTCGTTTTATATTACTGCTAGCATAATTTATTTTCCATAAAAAATTAACAAAAATTGACTTTATATGCATATATAGGGATATAGTAATTTGTGCGGGTTGTATGTTTACGCTAATCATGTTGAATAAGAAAAATTCTTTAGTACTATCAACGTACTGGAAAATGTTTTTTCTTAATAACGGGTTTTTAAAAAAACCATGAGTGCGTGTAAATTATGATATTTTTCTTCAGATTAATTTTTCGTTTAAAAATAATGCGATGCAAATAAATCCCTTTAAGTAGTAATATTTATAGAATAAGTTTTTTTTAGATTACCGCTGACACAATTTACATGCATATATATATATATATATATATATATATATATATAGGTAATTTGTGTGAAAATTCTTTAAAGGTACTGTTATATAATAAAACTGCAGAATGTTTTTTTAATACTGGGTTTTTTAAAAACCATGAGTGCGTGTAAATTATTAAACAAGACGGTTTAATCTGAGACATTATTTTTTTTCAAATTTGCTTTGTTTTTATTTAAAAATATTTCAATGTAATCATAAAAAAATAGCACTGTAATGATAATGTATTTTCTGTACACATAATACATCAAAGGTCGTATAAATACATTTTTTGTAGTAAACGCATACGGAATGAAAAATGATGTTGAATGCATTCCTTTTGCAGTTGTTTTGCTCAGAGTTGCATTCAGTATGTAAATATTGGAAATGCTTGCATAGCGAATTATTTGTCATAGTCATGTACTGAAGGCAACTCTGCAATTTTTTAGACCGCATGCACGATTCAAGCTTGAAAATCGTCTTGAATAAAAACGTAAATAAAGGCGATTTTTTTAACAATTGCATTCAAAGCAATTCGCTATGCAATTATTTCGATTTGTATGCTATTTTTTTTTACAGTTGTTTTGCTTACGCGTTTTCCGTAAACCCAGATGAATGAACCTTTTTGCAGTTGTTTTGCTTACGTCAGATGATATTTTATATAAATAGTAAATAGAGAAAATACGTATATTATTAAGTAGTGTATTTTGATTTTCTATAGAATCATGAATGCTGAAACCGTACCCGAGATTGGTAGCGCAATTTTGAGATTAACTGTAAAATGCGTGAATCTAATTAAATCAGTGAATGAAATAACGAAACACATTTTAATTATCAAAGCAAATATTAGTATATTGAAGCTTGCTATTAGAAATAAGGTATACGAAGACAATCAACAAGAAAATCCTAGTAGGCTGGAATCTAATTTAGCACATCTTAAAAGCTACCTTGTACGATTGTGGCACTTGAAACGCTCTTTGGAATATCGTGGTAAAGGTGTTGATGCAACGCTTTCTAGAGGTCATACTCGAAAAAATTTGATTTGGCATGATGTACAATCATGTTTTGGAAGTCGAATAATTACGGTACTTATTACCAATTTAAATTATAGAGATCCTCTAGTGTTCTTAGACAAGGCGTTCGCTAGTTTTAAACGCAAGATTGTTGCTTGCTTAAAAAAGTCAATGTTGAAAGTTAATGTAATATTTGCCGCTAACTTTGTTAAGCCTACAACTGGCGAAATAGATTTGAAAACGTTTCCTACTGCAAATCGTCACATCGATATAAATACCAATCTCAAGCTGTGGTATAAGGAGAATGTATTCTGTTAGAATCATCGGACGTGAATGTAGTTTGTAAATATTTTTATAATTATGTCTATACGCTTTTTTATGTTGACGTACCACTATTTAGTTGTAAAAAGCACAAATATCCCAGACGGTATTCGCAGGAGCATATCAAATACATTCAACTGAAAAGCTCGTACTATAAAAAATATAAAATAGCTAAACGGTCTGATTAGCGTGAAGAATTTTAAAAATTACGGTCCATAGTTAAATCGCAAATGAATGCATGCTATAAAAATATTTCGTTAATATTCAGCAATCATTTACTGCTGATCCCAGACAACTGTGATCATACATTCAGGAAAAGCGCGGTGGTACCCGCATACCTGGAAAATTGTATATCGGTAAACAAGCATATGATTCCCCTGAAGCCATTGTGAACGCGTTTAGTAAATACTTTAGCAGTGTGTACTCGACCTCCAACGTTGATACAGGTATAACTACTTTTAATAACATGCCTATCATAGATGTTGAGCAGTTTACAATCAGGCAAGTCAAATCAACCATCATTAAATTGAAAAACAAAATGATTTCTGGTCCTGATAGTATTCCTAGTCTTTTAGTTAAAGAATGTTGCACATTATTTTCTTATCCGCTGAACATTATATTCAATCTCTCTCTGAGAACTACAATTTTTCCTGATGTATAGAAAACTGCCAGAATTTGTCCTGTTTTAAAATCTGGTAATCCATCGAAAATCAACAATTATAGACCAATAAGTATTAAAAATAACATCATTAAAACTTGGTCTTACCGGAATTTTCCTTAAAAGATTTTTTACTGTTATTTTTGATGATAAAAGAAAAAATGTTTGTACCGCTCTACATCCACTGCCCGTTTATATAGTTAAAACAAGAGCCATGAATTTATGGTTCAAAGAATATCTACGACCTTTCGATTTTACACTACTAACAACAGTTGACTTTTTATAAACCTTGCCATCAAAAGACTCATGCTTGATGTAGCTTATTCTTACAGTTCTTGTTTTGAATATAACAACCTTTTTTTCGATACATTTGTTTTTAGTTTGTATCTGTTAGTCATTATTTTTAACAGTTTTGCTACGAGTAGAATTTCTTTGCGTTTGATGTTAACTAGCACATCTTGTTGCATCTACATCTTTTAGACGAAGTTGATGAGATCCATAAGAATCATATAATTCATACCAAATATAATCGAAAACGACCTGTATATTCTCGGAAATATGCAAGCGTACCGGAAAGATGACGTCGGAGATAGGTTACTCTATTTAAAACCAATGCGTATAACAGAAGGAGGTCAGTACTGGTTCAAATGCTGACACAAAGATGCTATTGTTCAGTCTAGATACTTTACATAATTAATTTCGTACATAAAATGAATCATATTTGGCAGCTAATTATTATTTAAATTATTTTATTTTAAAAATGCAAGATTAAAAATTTAATACAAATTAAAAACAATTTGAAGACTGTAGTTTAATCAAAGATGTGAAGATTATTGTACAAATGGAACTTGGACTGCTCAAAACATTGATATTGATTTATAAGAATTGGATTTTTGAAAGTGGACTCTGGTAACTTAAAAACAAACCATAAAAAGGACACTTGGCTATAAAGAGGTCAGATGTATAAAATATTTTGTTTCAATTGAATTTCATACAAGCCTAATTTTAGTTTATGAATTTAGTTTTCAAAATAGATTTTGTGTACAAGTCATTTAAATAACTTGTTTTATAGATTGCAGATTAACGCAAAGAATTTGTGATTATATGTGATATAATAACATACTGAATTCAGTAGGTTTAGCACGGTATTAAGAGAAACGATATTAAAATAGACAACTTTCTGAAAATAAACGATATAAATAGTAATTCTGACGCAAATTTAATTAAGAATTTACTACTGAATAATTCTTGTGTGTTTAAAATTTATTTATTAGAATAGTAGTATATAGATAAATTGAGAACTGTGTATCTGAAATATTGTTTTTTGAGAAGAATATTGTTAACTTATTATATTTGTATTTGTATCAAAAATGGAACTTAATTTCAAGAGAGGAACAAGGCAGCAATATAAAAATAAATACTACAGTGCATTTAACAAATAGATTCAGTAAATGCTCCTTCCATAAATGAGCGCCAAATTTAAACCGAAACCTTGTACTGGTTGAGCAAATTCATAAAACCCCTCAATAAATTTTATATTGCTAACCTACAAAAGTCAATTAATTTCTTCCATGAATATATTTGTAATTATTGCAATCTGTTAATTTGTTCAAGCTTGTGCTCAGTTTAAAATGTGCAACTAAGCACGTGCTATTATTTTAATTATTGAATCTATATATATATATTGCTGTGATCCACCGTATTAGATTCGAGCCTCACGAATTGGGCGTCAAGAATGCTTTGAATCCACCAAAATCCGGGAACTACGGTTTTCAAATCAAGCCCCACAGATTGGGCGTCAAGAATGCTGTGAAAGCTACAAAAAGCTATTAACTTAACTGGTCCGTTGACTTTCTTCTGTTCATCGCCTCGGCTGCTCCCCTAGTTAAACCTACATCCTCAATCATAAAAAAAAAACAAACACATTCCTACCACAAACATCAACGTTAACTCTATTTACATCAATATTCACAATACATTAAAATTTCAAAATTAAAAATTCAGCATAAATTTCAGTATCAGAAAATTTCAAGATTTCAGTTTGTTACCATTTTAATGTGCATCCAAAATTAAAGTCCTTGTAGGATGCCTACTAATTAGTATAACAATATATGCAGACCTGAGTCTGAGTACAAAGGGAGCATCTTCCACCCCTTTACGTTAATTAATTAACCAGGTTCGTCTAATTGAGCTCAAAGACATACCCAAATTTTCATCATAATCCAGAACATAAATACTAAATACCCCTTTCTACTTAAACAAGAAAATGTCACCTTAAAATTAAAATTCTGTTGTTAGTACAATTTCACTACTGTCCATTTTAAGTAAATCAATTATAAAGTTATTCAACACACACCAAAATATCAAAGTTCGAACAAAATAGTATAATTTACCTGAAGGTTACTGCACTCGTAGCTTCAATGTACATCGTCCCTTTTGTTAATCACACCAATCCAACTGGGTTATATTTACGGCTTCTGATTCTCAACGCTTTTAAAATTTTCTACATCACCATCCATCTAAAGTAGTTTCAGTGCTTTTTCGGAACTCATTTGTGTATATCTGAAGCTTGTTTTGTGGATCCCGACACGTTTACGAATCATTTAATTCTTAATACCCCCGAAAAATAACAAAGAAATTCATACTTCATTCACCAATATACGCCAAAACTGCCTACTTTTGTGTATTCATTTGTCGTTGCAAATGTTACTAATTGGTACAGTGATACTAAACTTTATTATCTTTTAACTTCTTTTCTAAGTGCACTAAAGTACATTCATTGTAGCACGTAAAGAACAAACTGTTTTAAATCACCAAAATATACGAGCAAACTTTAAATTATTCTATCAAACTCGAAAAACTAAAAAGCACTGTTTAACGCATTGAATCAAGTCGCATATCTAAGAGAGCTTGTTCATATTCACCTCGGTATATATAGAGGTTAGCCTGTCTGTCGGTCTAGTCCCCAAAACGGACAATTCTAAAGAATTTCGCATGCTAGGTTCCCATTCCGCAGCCCGGCATGCGATTTTTACGAAATTTGCACTCGCCCCAGTTAAATCTCAAAATTTCGACACGGCTCGCAACGTCTGGAAATAACTAATTGAATTTTATTCAGAAATGTTATTTTTACCTCTCAATTTTGCCTTTTATTTTCACCCAATCGCAACCCAATGACGTTGCTCCACTCACGCCTTTTACTATATGTGTCTCGGTCTCGCGCATATTATCTGTCTCTATCTAACCTGTTCTTAGTGGTGCAAATTGATATTCCTTACTATCGATTATTTCAGTCCACATGGACTGTTATCTGGGTTAAATAACCCCGTATCTAGTCTTCCCGTTAATATAAGCGACGGTTTCTCCAACATTCTCTGAAACCATTTGTTATCTGCAAATTTTACGCGGAACAAGCTTTTTTAAAAATACGCAGGTGTTCTGTATTTCGTGCTAAAGCATCTGACCGTTTCCAATATCCGTAGAATCGACATGTTTATCTAAACAAATTAAACTGAAATTGCCTTTTAAAAATACGCAGGTGTGTTCAAACGTAACATTTTAAATACCCTTCTACGATTTGTATTTTATTGGGTTTTTACAAGTTTTTATAGATATTATATGTTACTAATGGTTCAATTAACTTCAATTAAAAATAATACCCTTTAATTTTTAGTGACTCCTAATCAAATATTAATTATTATCTGTACGTTTTGTTTAATACCGGTTACTTAAAATTGAGTTAATTAATATAAATTTTACACGTAATTTCTATTTGTTTCTTTACTAGGAATAATTAAATTACACGTAGAGCTTTTTTAATACTGCTTCCTTTTGATATAAAGCGTCTTGTACATGATTTAAATCTCTTATTTTTAATGAAACAAATGAATTTTTATGCTTCACTCTTTTATTTAATAACGCGTACCTTTTCCCAAAGCTTCTACACGGTGATTAAAATTATTTGATGTGATTATTTAATTTTCTACCCTGGTCTAAATATGAGTAATATATATATATATATATATATATATATATATATATATCCATATAAAATGAAAGATAAAAATGGCAATAACAATATAAAGTCTTGCTACATACATAATAACAAAACTACTTTTAGTTATTTTTCATTATAATTGTAAATTGCATACATACTTACATATATATCTAAATTATATGTGTATCACCATCATTTTCTAACAGCAGTATAGTCAACCTCAACAAAAACGTGTTTCTTACTTCTAAAGTTCCTATATAATTTTGTACTTTAGATTTTAAGAGGCAAAATCTCTTAATGTAGTTAGTTTACACACAAAAGCAATACAATTGACACTTTTAGAATAATGTAAGTAACATAATAATCTGAATTGCTCAGTTTGCAACACTTGAACGTGTTGTAAAATCAAATTGTTTTATTCCAGACAGCCAATATACTACAACAATTTAGTATAAACGTAAATTACTTACATTATGTAATTGTCTTACTCTAATTGCATAACTAACTTCTTGTTGAGATATTAACTTATCAGAATGCAACCATCCACCTGATGGCTTACTGATAAAACCAAACATGCTCTTCTTTAAATATCAGCAAGATAATAGTTAATACAGAAGATTTATCTGGTGTAGAGATAATAAACACACAAACTGCATTTTTTTTTGTGAATCATCTTTGATACTTTTATCTTAATCTTGATACATTGTTTTCTCAATTAATGTGGTTAAAGAATGCTTCCTTTGTGTACAATAAGAATTAACAGTATTGCAATGTGGATGTTTTGGAAAATTGGTTTCAAGCTAAAACTAAAACTACGCACTCCATATGCAAGTAACGTATAATTATCGCAGGAAGTTACGCCTAAATACACTATCCCTGAGCGACATCTCGAGTCAGCTTAACCAATAGAAATTTCCACCAATTATTCAATTTTTATACAGGAAGTTGATGGCAAATGACATCAAAAACTTGTAGAAATTATACAGGCAGTATTATTTACAAAAATGTAGTATTGACTGACGTTTAATTTTATACAATAAAACGGTTCAATTGAACTAGTTTTCAAGAGGTATACAGTATAAATGATTACTAAGTTGAGTTTTTCTTGTTACAATGCCTTATATAGACTTAAATTGGAAGGCGAGCTTTCATTCCGAGTCGATAATCATTATAAAATGGAAAAGTACATGCATGAAAGTGTAAATTCCAAACATTATATATGTAGTGATAGTATGGTATGCGGATATAATTCCCCCTTCCTTAAGATAAAACGTTCCCGTTTTGCGAAGTAATTGAGTTCAATTTCACATTCCCCTTGTCTATTTTCTTGAATTTCCAGTATTCTGTAATTTGTCTTCTAAACACAACATATTATGGCAATGGCACAAATTAAAATTAGTAATATGATGGTAATTCAAAATGAGTCAAATGTATTATTGAATTTGCCTCCGTATGTTCTTTTAACATATAGCTTCCTGTTTAAGTTGCTTAACATTATCTAGGCATCTAGGGTAAACCCGGGCGAGATGGCCATACGGGATAGACGACTACAACGAATATTTCCGATTTTTACAGTTAAACCAACGAACGTCTCCGCGCAGCTTGTTATTCCGTTCCAAGCTTAATCTGCAGTGAAGATCGTGACTGCGATACGTAATTAAATGTATTTTGTCCTCAAAAAAACTTAAACTGGCTACAAATTCAAATACGTTTTTATAGTGATTCATAATTTTCTTGTCAGCATAGTTTTATTGACATATTGTAACGTTCTGTTTGTATGACCATTCATTATATTATAATCGTATAGCAAGCGTAGTAAATGACGCACTTCGAATATTAATTTTAAAGCAGGCGAGGAATTGACATTAAGTAACGTCAGAGTTTTTGTGTTATTTTGTGGTGCGGGTGTGTTAATCTATTTGTTGCAGGTCTACTCATTGTCCACTTCTATTTGCCGTTATCTATATCCATATATATATATATATATATATATATATATATATATATAGAATACAAATCCATATTGGGAATTTCTAATTTGGACGAGAAAGAAAGGACCTTTAAATTACGTATGCCGTAAGCCGTAATTGTCCAATCTATTTGGGAACAGCACACACCCCGTAATGACGCTTGTTGGTAGTTTGTTAAAACGTACACGACTCCTCACTATGTACAGTGGTTTGATTTACCCCACAAGGTAAGCGTTGAACTGTTACTATTTTTAGTTAGTGATCAGACTAGTTCCGCACGTTGGCACTGAGCTATTTTGTTCCCCAAAACTATACGTTGTTGTTGACAATCGGTGACAGTGGAGCCAACATTAGAAAAGTGCGCTGTGTCGTATATTCACTCTATCCTCGCTGCCCCGTCGGCCACGTGGGATAGAAATAGATGTGTGCGCACTGTTAGCATTTATAACTGTAAAGCTACGAGCCTTTTCAAGGTAATATAGCCGTGGTGTAATTTGTTCCGTGGACGCAAGTTCATAATATGTGTAAAGCAAACCTATTCAACTAGTCCTACGTTTAGTATCCATCTAGATACAGCAGGTTTTGCATGCACCTGGATCAAAATGCATGATACTTCGGGTTCAAGTTCATAACCTACGTCGTCAAATTGACTAGCCGCATCAGCGTGAGATCCAGGTACATCCATCCCTACTTTGCTTAAAAATATAAGTTGTACATAAGAGTTTATTTTGAAAGCTCTGGCCAGTGCGAACGTCGATTTAGTAGTAAGTTATTGTTTATATTTGTTGCATTTAAGGCGTACTAGTAGGCGCCATATGTTTGTTCAAATGTATATATATATATATATATATATATATATATATATATATATATCTGTGTCAATTAATGTAATCATTACAGCTATGTGTAGAAATAGAGCCAGCAACCGAAGATAAGGTGTATCATTTCACTTAAGATTGCATGTGCAAGTAGGGCAAGTCAGAGCATTCTACACCGTGAGTTTCTCTATATTTTTCCTTTATTATTACTACCAAGTGCTAAGAAGTTTTCTCGACCAGTAACGAGATTCTTATGATTATAGCTAGCATGGTGTCATTACTGGTGGTGCCCACCCGATTTTGTTATCGTTAAAACCTATCTCTAACTTATACTGTTTACCGCTTACTACGGATTTGGGCTGTTAGACACCCAAACTACGACTTGTGTCAGACCCACCCCTCGCCGACTAGAACTAGTCAACTTAAGGATATCAATCCTTTTGTCCCCTGGTGTCGTAGTGTCAAACAGGCCCGTAACAATATTTGTATCAGGTAAGTAAAAAATATTTAAGAGTTTATGATTAGTCATGAAATTTCAGGTGAGATGACGTTTCAACTGCATTAGCAGGGTGATTATCGCACTCGTACATTTGGTGGAGCGTAGCTGGTCATCTAATATCTGGTATAGATGACCACATTTAGATTAAAAATTGTTGTGTACAGAAATCTATGTTGTGCGTAGCTTTTACGAATTACTTAATTAAAGCGCTAATTTTGAGTTGTTATTAGAAGATATTTTCATGCGTATTAAACGTGCTTTATAGTTATTATCGCAAATTAATAGAGATTAATAGAGAGATATAGTGACTAAAATGCATGCCGCTTTATCAAAAGGGATTGTTATCCTTATCAAAAGCCGCTGAGGGTCGGCGGCTAGATAAAGGTAATCGCCAGTTGCTGAAGTCACGTTCCGCTGATAAGCGGAAAGCGTTTGAATCACTATATTTTAAAACGAACTATACTACAGTGGCTTGTTTGTATATAGTTTTACTTACTGTTTCGTGATTCGCTCTAGTTTTCAAAGCATCTTTTTGTTACAGTAAAAATGCCGACGCTATAAACAGAAGGCGACATCTCAACGAGGCGCATGGAGTGAAGATGCTTTAAAGAAGGCCATACAAGCTGTGAGAAACGGGTTTTCTGTCAAAGTTGGAGCTGAAACCTTTGGAATTCCTCGAAAAACCTGAACCAGAAGACTTAAAATTAACAATTCGTCTAAAGGACGTATGGGCCCTGATTCCCTTTTAGGCGAAACAAATGAATTAAAGCTAGTTAACCACTTAAAAAAATGCAAAAAGCTAGATTTCTTTTGATTATCGATGACGTTCTTCGAGTTGCTTTTTTTTGCCAAGCAGCTTAATATTCCAAACAAATTTAACAAAGATTCTGAACGAGCAGGTTACGATTAGTTTAATTGGTTTTTATTACGACATCCCGACCTGTCTCTTAGAAAAGCATGTGTGTCTATTGCAAGGAGCCAAAGCATGAATCGGCAAGAAGTAAACAACTATTCTCAACTGCTTCAAGACACTCTCGTGAAAAACAATATTTTTACAAAGCCAGGCCACATATACCACACAGACGAGGCCGCCTTCAGATGCAGAAGGAACAATTAACTCACCAACCTGCATTTTTGAAGGTAAATATAAGAAAGCAGAGTACGAAGATGGCATGTCACCTGGCTCTGTGATTTACATGTCGGAGAACTCTGCTAATGTCAATACAATAATTTTTACTACGTGGCTTAAAGCGCATTTTATACCTAGAAAACCCGCCGGAAAGGTTCTTCTAATTTTAGATGGCCATGCGTCACACAGTACTTCCGTTGAACTGCTTGAATTGACGCGCGAAAATGATGTAGCCCTTCTCTGTTTTCCTGGTCACACAACACATTTTTTACTGCTTTTAGACAGAGCAGTTTTTAAATCTTTAAAATTGTACTTCTACAATGCTTGTCAACAATGGGTTTGTGCTATTCCTGAAAGAAGATTAACACGACTTCAATTGGTCAAATGCTCTCCGAAAGTTGGGGCAGGGCATCTACCGTATCAAATGCTATCTCTGGATTTAAGTCAACCGGCATTTATCCGTTTAATCCTGCAGCAATACCAGACTATGCATTTTCAGTGTCAGATATAATAATGGAAAATTCTAAAATTGCAATGTCAAATTCTTTGAACCCTCTTTCTTCTACATCAAAGTTTTATGACTCTATTCCATCCAAATCCGTTGATCCTCTGCCTTCGACATCAAACTTTTTTGATCCGCAGCCTTCTACATCCTATTTTTCTAATTCTCAAGCTTCTACGTTCAGCTGTTCTACCAAAAATACTTCACCACTACTTGTTTCTACAACAACCGATGTAACTCCAGGAAAAGTTTTAGAACAAATTTCGCCAGTTCCTAGTGTCCCAAAAAATTAAAAAAGTTTCGAAAAATCTCGGTGCTGTATTAACATCAATTGAAAACATTAATAAAGTACGAAAAAAAGCTTGGAAAAAAAGGAAAATTTTAGTCAAGAAACACAGTGACCCAAAAATTACTAAAAAATTGGGAACAAGAAACCGAAGAAACATAAATTCGAGCTTGGAATCTGAAATTGATATGGTACTGAAAGGTGATGACGAAGAGAAGAATTTTGATAAAAGTGAATGTGTTGGATGCCTTGAAAATTATCATCAAACAAAGAGTAAGGACAAATAAATAAACAAATGACCAAATTCCTACTTAATATTGGCGGGCCTTCTACGAAGGTACGCTAATTGAGGATGTTGGCCTACTAAAACTAATACGTTTCCAGCTATTTGATAATGAATAATTTTGCCTGGCATAGGGAAAGTAATTCGAAGTACGTAAAGTCTGTTTGACGCAGCTCTAAATTCTTTTCCATTTTGAGCTAGTCTAAAAATGTCTACATACCCTTCACAACCTAATTCTTTAATAATTTGACTAATGTAGCTTTGTCTAGGTCTTCCTACTCTATTTTTATTTGGTAGTCTATAATCTAAGACCTTACTAAATAGTCCCTCATGTCTTAACTGGTACCCTATCATATCTCTCCTGATCTTTAATTGTTTCCATAAACAGGGTTCCTCACCAATCCTATAAACTTCCTCATTTGTTGCCCTATATGTCCAACTAATCTTTAACATTCTCCTATAACACTAAGTTTTAAAAGCATCTATCTTTTTCTTATCTACCTCTTTAATTGTTCAAGATTCACTACCGTATAATAGAACGCTCCAAACGTACGACTTTAAGAAACTTTTTCTATTATCTAAACTAGTACTATTAGCTATTAGTAAGTCTTTCTTGTTTAAAAATATTTTTCTAGCTTGAGCTATTCTAGCAACTATTTCCCTTCTGCTACATCCGTCTTTTGTAATTATACTATCTAAATAGCAAAATTCATCTATCTCCTCTAACTCGGTATTACCTATTTTTAATTTTGGTTTAGAAATAAGCTCTAACTCACTTGTCATTATCTTTGTCTAAAATATTTTAAACCTCCCCTAACTCTTTTCTAGACTCTGCTGTAATGGCTATATTATCTGCAAAACATAACCTCTCTATTTTCTGTCCCTGTACACTAATACCTATCTCTTTTCTTTCTCTAGCTAAGTTTAAAGCTTCCTCGATATAAACATTAAAAATCAAGGGAAATAGTATACAGCCCTACCTAGCAGCATTTCTATACTTAGCTTCCTTTTCTATTTCACCAAATCTAATTACTACGTTTTGAATTTTATATAGACTGTACATAATTTTTCTATTCCTATGTTAGGGTTTTATAGAATTACTAGGATGTGAAGTAACTTCGTGTTTGTGCCGAGAACTACTTTTGTGGCGGAAGGCGTTGATGTTTTGTTGCGTGCTTCGTTTCCAGAATTCATTCGCGTTTAATATGTCTGAGGGGTTAGCTCGTGACAGCTCATACCCATTCATTCTAATGTATTTTACTTAAATTTTCAATTATATTCAGTCATAATAAATGTATTCCACGTTAAAGCATTCTTTACATTTCTATTTTAGCAAGAAACAAGTTTTCAGTTTTATTGTTAAGTTAGTCCTAAGAGTTAATAACTACTATGAATACACGTGCAGTAGCCTCGCATAGAAGATGTACAAATATACAAACATATCCCAAACATATGGTTCTTTTGATTCCATCCGGATTCTAGACTATTTGGACAGCTCCATTATAAAAAAAACTACTCGCATTCTAAAACTATATGTAAATTCAACGCCTGAAGGCACAAATTCAAGGTTCAACGTAGCTAATGAGGGTTGCACGTTTCATATAAACAAGACGTTTCAACTCGTTTACGACGAAATTTCAGGTATTATAAAACATCCCTTCCTTTACGTTTTACTCATAAAATTCAATATTAATTTTTATGCCACTACCTGCGCTAAACATTTTTAAATAAAGCGTTGCTTACTGGTTTCTAGACAGGTTACCTACTACACTTCGTAACTAAAATTTACTACGTTCAATAACATTAGGTAGTTATTAATAATTATTACAAATTTTATGACAATAAAAAATTTTCTGGTGTTACTGCATAACATTTCAAATTCTGTTGTATTTACACTGATAGCAATTTCATATTATTACCCAATTTATTCTAGTTATTTTGAAGATAGTAATTAAAATACCGTTAACTGGTTTTGTTCTTTAGTACAGTTGTGAACTTTCAACTGATTTTCTTTATTCCTTCGTACATTTGTACATACATCTTTATGTAATTATTAACAGATTTCAGTACAATATTCAAACATGGAGTTACTCGTACGAAAACGTGTAATTATTAAAGGTAAACTTACACGCTTTATTAATTATGTAAATGGCTTCAAAAATACTTTTGACTCTAATCCTGGTTGAGTTACAAGAGAATTAATCATTGAATTGAGTGATCGCTTGGTCATTTCAAAATCATTATTGCAGTCCTTCGAAGATATTCATAAGCAAATAATTGCTATTTCAGACGATTCGGTTCATGAAGAACAATATATTTTCTTTGAAGAATCTTTCTTTAGAATCACTTCTGTTGCATCAATGATTTTAGAAAAAGTCAATAATTACGACTTACCCGTTTTCTGTGGACCATCTCGTTTTTCAAATTCGCCATCAAATCGTTCAGAGCCGCACAGTTCACATTTCATTAAACTTCCGACGATAAATTTACCGCACTATTTTGGGAATCTAGAAAAAAGGCTCAAATATAGGGACACGTTCAATTCATTAGTCAATAAAAATTCGTCCATTAGTGACATCCAGCGTTTCCATTACTTTAGGGCTTCTTTTAGTGGATCGGAACTTCAGGTTATACAGTCTCTTGCCTTCGTTTCGTCCAATTTTTGTCTAGCGTGAGATACGTTGTGCAAAAGAAACAATAATACACGCATGATTGTTCATAATCATGTCCAATCTTTGTTCAACATCGAATCTCTTTCAAACGAGTCACCTGACAAGCTTAGTCAAATAAACGATTTTTTATCCGAACATGTTGGTGCCTTACGCTCTCTGTCAGACAACAAATCTCTTATCGAGACATTTCTCATTTATGTTATTGCCAACAAACTCGACCCTACTACTCTTAGAGAGTGGGAGTATGTTCGAAAATACTTACCTCAAGAACTACCACATCTTGCGGAATTTCAAGACTTGTTAAAGTTCCAAGCAGATTTGCTTTCCACTTTAAAAGAAAAATCTACAGTTGTGTCCGAAAGACATAAAAAATCCAAGGCTAGTGTCAAAACATTTGCGACATCTAGTAATTCATGCGGTTGCTATAGCTGCAAAGGTTTTCATTTTCGCAGTAATTGCACTGAATTTCGAAGGTTAGTGGCACAAAACAAAATTTCAAAGTTAAAGGGGTTGAAACTATGTCTCAAATGCCTATATAAGGGGCATCTTGTCTCCCAATGTTTTTCTCGCCTTACTTGCAGGAAGTGCAAGTCAAAGCATCACTTTTGCATGAGGAAGTTCAACGTTCGCAAACTTCTACAGTCTCCGCTGCGCAAACAAACACTTTGCCTTCTGTGGGTGGCGCGTCTTGGCATACAATTTCTGTCTTTACTAACAACACCTCCTAAGTAATACTTCCTACTGTGTGCGCACCAGCTCTCGATTCCAACGGCAGTTGGTTCAGAGTTAAAGCTCCGTTAGATTCAAGCTCTCAATCAATTTCATTACTTTGGATATTTGTAAAAGGTTGAGACTTCCTACAAAACCAGCTGATGTTACGATTTCCGGTCATAGCAAAGCCATTTCGCAAATACGTTCACGTTGTGACATCACGCTCTATTTTTCGTATCATTCGTGATTCAAATTGACAATTTCTTGCTTTGTCATTGACAATATCACCAGTAATTTACCTAACTGGCATGTAGATATTACTAACCTTCACATTCCTGACAACATTCAGTTATCAGATTCTTCATTTCACGAACCTGGTAAAATCTACAGCCTTCTTGGATCGCCAGTCTTCTTTAAGATTGTATGTTTTGGACAATTTTAATTAGGTCTAAATCTTCCTACTCTTCAAAAAAATCAATTTGGTTATGCTGTTGATGGTCTGATAGGCTTTGACATGCTGATTCGAGCACATTGTCTTCATTCGGTCACTGATGCAGTTCAAGAACAACTCGCTCGTTTCTGGGAATTGGAACAGTATCCGTCCAAAAGGGTCCTCTCGCAGAAGGAAAATTCTTTTAAAAAACAGTTTTCTGAAACTATCCAAAAGGATCTCTTTTCAATTTTACTACGTTTCCGCAAACATAGGTACGCCTTGCTGTTGACATTGAGAAAATGTACAGACAGGTTCTGATCAATTTAAGCCAAGGAGCTCTTCAAAGAATACTACGGCGATTTTCTCCTTATGATTCAATTTCTATCTTTGATTTAAATACGGTAACTTATGGTACCGCGGTGGCTTCATTTCTGGCCATTCGATATCTGACTGAGATAGGTATTCTAATTAAAGACACGCATCCTTAGTTTTCCAGAATAATCCAGGAAGAATTCTATATAGATGATCTTCTTACAGGTTGTGATGAGCTTTTTGATGCCAAGACTATCTGCTAAGAGCTTCCAACACTTCTATCCGGAGGTGGTTTTAAACTTAGAAAATGGATTTCTAATGATCCACAGGTGCTTTTCAGTATAAATCCGCAGGACGTTCATCCAGGCATTCTTGAGTTCGGATTTCGTGAAAACTCCAATACACGTGATCTTACCTGGTCATTTCAAACTGATTACTTACGATATTCAATTTCCAGTCCGTCAGATAGCATTATTACTAAACTGGCTATGCTGTCCAATATTTCACAGATTTTCAACCCTTTGAGCCACTGTGTCCTTGTGTCATATCCGCTAAAATTCTCATGCAGTCTCTTTGGAGGGAAAGGATTTCATGGGATGATCCGATTCCTGTTTCAATTCAAAATAATTGGATTCTTTTAGACAAAATTGGGCTGAGTTAAGCAATCTCGTAATTCCACGTCATGTTGTCTGTCGCAATCCCGTGCAGGTGGAGATACATGAATTCTCAGATGCTTCAGTTCATGCCTACGGGGCATCTATCTACCTACATTCGGTTGACCCGCAAGGTCAGGTTTTCGTTCGGCTTCTGTGTGCAAAGGCTAAGGTAGCGCTCTCAAAGCCTGTCACTATTCCACGTTTAGAGCTTTGTGCAGCCGCGTTGCTCTCCAAGCTTGCTGTTCAAACTACAAAGGCCTTAGGCATAGACTTTGAGCGGTCTGTCTTTTAGTCCGATTCTACTGTCGTTCGAGGATGGCTATAAACATCGCCTAATCAACTTAAAACTTTCGTTTGCAATAGAGTAGCAGACATACAAGCTTTGACTGATCATGCCACATTGCAGTATATACCTACTAAAACAAATCCTTCCGATATGCTTTCAAGAGTAGTTTCATCTGCACAGTTATTAGAATGTAGTCTATGGGGGAGTGGTCCTTCCTGGCTGCATGAATCTGAGAATTCATGGCTTATTGTCGTAGATCGTATTTCCAATCTACCATATCTAAAGAATACTTTACAGTGACATCATGAGCGTCGGGTCGAACCTATCCCATGGAACAAATTTTCTACTTCGACAAGACTCGAAAGGGTTATTGCATACTGTTTGCGGTTCTTGCGTAATTGTCGTAAACTCCTTTCAGAGAGGGAACTAGGTCTTCTCACGTGTGATAAGATTTTCTTTTTACATACTTGCTTGGTTAAAACATCTCAACTAGAGCCCTTTTTGGAAGAAATAAAATATTTACAGAAAGGCATTCCCATTCTAAAGCCAAGCTCAGTTTCAAGCTTAACTCTTTTCTCGACTCTGATGGTGTAATACGCGTCGGAGGTCGTCCTCAAAATTTTCAGTTCTCCTTCGAGAAAAAGCATCCAATTTTGATTTCTGCAAAACATAGGTTTGCTCAGCTTCTTCTTATACGTGAACACACTCGTCTGTTGCACTGCGGTGTTCAACTGATTCTTTCGCATGTGTGAGAACGATATTGGATAATTGCCGGTCGCAGTCTTGCAAGGGTTGTTGTCCATAAGTGTCTCC
The DNA here is from genome assembly GCA_036346225.1 of Platerodrilus igneus. Classification (NCBI taxonomy): domain Eukaryota; kingdom Metazoa; phylum Arthropoda; class Insecta; order Coleoptera; family Lycidae; genus Platerodrilus; species Platerodrilus igneus. The sequence continues at coordinate 2,667,316 of JARFIW010001054.1, read as the reverse complement.
GCTACTTTCGATTTTCTTCTAAATTAACTAAACCCATTATGTGAAATCTTCCACCTGATCGAGTCAATCCATCACCACCATTTCATGTAGTTGGCATTGACTAAGCTGGTGCATTTCATATTAAGGATCGTAAAGGCCGGAGTGCTAAAACTTCCAAGTCATATATCTCTCTTTTCATTTGCTTCGCCATCAAGGCTATCCACCTAGAATTAGACACTGATCTTTCCAGTGATGCATTTCTAATAACTTTCCGCAGATTTATTGCTCGTAGGGGTAAACTTTGTACCGTTTACTCTGATAATGGTTCAAATTTTATAGGCGCCAATTTAGAACTTCTTGAATTGGGCAATTTTCTTCTTTCTCAACGAACCATTATTCCAGATGAAATAACTGACATGGGCACAACTTGGCATTTCATTCCTCCTCATTCTCCTCATTTCGGGGGAGTATGGGAGGCGGGTGTAAAATCGTGCAAACACCACTTACGTAGTCTTACTTATGAGGAGTTTTTCACCATGTTGGCACAGGTAGAGGCTATACTAAATTCGAGACCCTTGTCTCTTATTTCTTCTCAAACCAACGATCTTTTCCCTTTAACTCCAGGACACTTCTATATTGGTCAATCCACGACTTCTGCTCCTGATCCTTCCTTAAGTCATCTTAAAGAGTCCAGACTTAATACCTTCCAACGAACTCAACTTCTTTAGCAACAAATATCGTCACGTTGGAGCAAAGAGTATGTATCCGAACTCCAACAACAACAAAAATGGCGTTCTAATGACTCCGAACTTCAAGATGGCACATTGGTGCTAATAAAGCAGGACAATCTCTCAGTGTTACAGTGGCGTATTGGGCGCATTTTGAATGTTCATACTGGTGCCGACGGTGTTAATCGCGTTGCGGCGATTAAAACTGATACTGGTCTAATTCGTCGATCATTTTCCAGAATCTGTCCGCTACCTATTGACGACATGTAAATATATTTTAATGTTCTATACTTTATTATTGTACTGTACTGGTTCATACTATTTCTATTATAATTTTAAGCTGATGTATTTAAACAATTGTTAGTTTATTGAAAGTTAGTATTTTCAAAGCCGGGCATGTTGGGGATTTATAGAATTACTAGGATGGGAAGTTACTTCGCGTTTGTACCCACAACTACTTTTGTGGCGGAAGACGCTGATGTTTTGTTGCGTGCTTCGTTTCCAGAATTCATTCGCGTTTAAGATGTCTGAGGGGTTAGTTCGTGACAGCTCATACCCATTCATTCTAATATATTTTACTTAAATTTTCAATTATATTCAGTTATAATAAATGTATTCCACGTTAAAGCATTCTTTACATTTCTATCTTAGCAAGAAACAAGCTTTCAGTTTTATTGTTAAGTTGGTCCTAAGAGTTAATAACTACAACGAATACACGTGCAGCAGCCTCGCATAGAAGATGTACAATTATACAAATATATCCCAAACACCTTATGAGAGATTCCTATTTTTCGCAAAACCCTGAACATAACAATCCAATTAACCCTATCAAATGTTTTTTTCTAAATATACAAACGCGAAATGAGTCTTTTTATTTTTTGTAATTTTTTCGATAATTACCCTAATCATTAGTATCGGTTCTCTAGTCTCTCTGTCTCTACGAAAACCATATTGGTTTTCGCCTAAATAATTCTCAGTCAAGGCTTCTATTCTATTTTTAATTATTATTGTTTGTATTTTGGAAGCGTGGGAAGTTAAAGTAACCGTTCTAAAATTTGCACACCTATCAGCTTCTGACTTTTTTAGAATTCAGATAATATTTTTTTTGAAATTTATTGGCACCTCACCTGTTTCATATGTTACTTTTACTAGTTCATATAATCTGCCTAAAGTTTTCCGACTTGCATATTTAATTAATTATGCGGGTATATCGTCTATCTCCGGCGCTTTATTTAGTTTGAAATCCCTAACAGCTTTATCAAATTCCTCTCTTAATATTAAGAACCCTATTTCTACATCCTTCTCTTGGTTGTTTTCTTACTCACCCATATCGTCTCCCATATATAAATCTTCTAAATATCTTTTCCATCTATCTGCTACCTCAACTTTATTTATTAGAAGCTCATTATTCTCATCTTTAATACCATAATATTTTTTTCTATCTTCCCCGAAAAACTTTTTAACTACCCTGTAAGCACTGTCTGTCTTACCTACTCTCAAATCATCTTGTATTCCCTTACAATTCTCCTCCATCCACTTATTTCTAGCTTTGCTACACTCATGTATTATCTTATTTCTAACTCTATTATGTTTTTGCTTAGTTTCACTATCCAATTCTCTGAAAGGTTTAAGTTTTCTTCTATTGTCTATTAAATTTAGTATCTCCTTTGTTACCCAGGGTTTTTTTTGCTTCTACTTTTTTCCTACCTATAGTCTAAATACTCCCTGTATGTTTGTTGTGGTTTGTTTAGCATTCTTCTTAAGCTTCTTTGGGAATTAAACCACTCATAGTTTTTAAAATTATCTTTATTTACGTTTCGATCCATGACCTAGGATCGTTGTCAAAATAATAAAAACTTCTAGTTTGACGTTTATGACATAAATTGAAGGTTACTTTGATTTATTGATGTTTGAAATATTTGGTTTGAGTACACTAAGCAACTATTTTTAAAGTTTAAAAGAATGATTGCCTTCAATTTGTGTTGCGACCTGGGATCGGTTTTCCTAAGGTAGCCAATACGCTTAACGTGAAATCAGCTGAATAATTTGTATTGGTGAATTTTATATAAATTCAATAATTTGAGAAACATTTTTTAACATGTTTCTATTTATACAATTGAGAGATTTCTAATAAGACATAAAATTAGAAATCTCTCAATTGTATAAATAGAAACATGTTAAAAAATGTTTTATCAAATTATTGAATTTATATAAAATTCACCAACACAAATTATTCAGCTGATTTCACGTTAAGCGTATTGGCTACCTTAGGAAAGCCGATCCCAGGTCGCAACACAAATTGAAGGCAATCATTCTTTTAAACTTTAAAAATTGTTGCTTAGTGTACTCAAACCAAATATTTCAAACATCAATAAATCAAAGTAACTTTCAATTTATGTCATAAACGTCAAACTAGAAGTTTTTATTATTTTGACAACGATCCTAGGTCGTGGATCGAAACGTAAATAAAGATCATTTTAAAAACTATGAGTGGTTTAATTCCCAAAGAAGCTTAAGAAGAATACCTATAGTCTGTGTTGCTGTATCATGTACAGCCCTTTTTGTTTCTTTTCATTTATTTTCTACATTCCCTCCTGTAGCTATCTCTTTGATCTTATTATCTAGTACTTGTTTATATTCTTCTTTTACCTCGCTATTATTAAGCTTACCTAGATCCCATCCCTCTCTTTTAGCCTTTCTCAATTTTTTGAATTTTAGATTACACTTTATTTTAACTAAGTTATGATCGCTATCTATGTCAGCCCCTGGATAACTACGACAGTTTTTAACTTGGTTTCTAAATCTTTGTTTAACTAAAATATAAACTATTTGGTATCTAACCCTATCACCTGGCGCTTTCCAAGTATATCTTCCTCTAACATGTTGTACGAATAGGGTGTTTACAGTTACTAATTTATGTTCCTGGTAAAACTCAACTAATCTTTCTCTTCTATCATTTCGTCTACCATACTCAAATTTTCTTACCATTTTTCCTTACTACCTTCACCCACTGACGCATTAAAGTCGCCCCTAACTATTAAATTTTCACCTCCCTTTTATTTTTTCACTATACTATTTATATCCTTGTATACTTTTTCTAATTCCTCATCCTCGTACTGAGTTGTTGGCATGTAAACCTGTACTAAAACAGTGTATCTGTGGGTTTCGTACTCAATCTAACCATAATTATTCTATCACTAAATTGTAAGTACTCTTTAACTTTACGTGCTAATCTTTTACATAACACTATTCCTATCCCTGCCTGTCCATTAGTTGAAGAAGTTGTAGTTAATCTACAATTATCTTTCCAAGAGTCATTACTATCTGACCATCTCACTTCACTAATACCTAAAATGTACAGCTTTCCTTTTCTCATTTCGACTAATAAATTCGTTAACTTATCTACTTTAAGTAATGACCTTACATTCCAAGTCCATATCACTAAATCGAACCGTTGTTTTAAATTCTTACGATGACGAGCCCAGAGTACCCCCCCCCCTCCTCGGAGATCCGAATGAGGGGGTATTTTATCTCCGGACAAGAATTTTACTTGCGAGCTCTCCAACACACATAGTTCGTGTTTTAGGCCACGCATACCTGGGAAATATTGTAGTAGGTTCCCATATTTTTCCACAACGCAGTTTTTAAAGATTTTAGCAAAAAGTCGTATCTGACACGGACAACCCCCAAGAACCTTGTAAATTATTGAGGCCGAGACCAATCGATTCTCCTCCAATATCTTTTAGCCAGCAAGGCTGCTGCCCCTTGCTGCGCCTTTTAATCGCCTTTTACGATAAGCAGGCTTGCTATAGTAGTATTTTTTGTCCCTTACTATAGGGAAATTTGGAGATTAGTATCCCTTAAATTCTCAATTGCTAATTCATTATAGTTATCTTTATATCCTAATTCTAGTACAGCAGTGTTGATTAATAAATTCTTAAAATCTAGTTTTATGTTAGTGATATTGAAGAAAAAGTAAAATTTATGATAATGATTGAGTATTTTTGCTGGGTCTAATTCTTTCATGAAGTACCCATTAGTGTTAATCATCTGTACTTGAAGTTACTGATTGTCCAGGATCAAGTTGATCCTGCAAGGGAAATGTCATTGTTAGTCTTTTAATCTTCTTACATGAATGTTTGTGTTTGTATTGGTGCTGTCCCTAATGCCTTCAATTTTATTTTGGTTTCTAGAAGTTATATTTGCTTTATTATAGCGGGGTTCAGTTTTTCTTATCTTTGGTTTTTTAAATAAACTATAGGTTCATTAATTTCTTCTAATTTGGGTACGTTTTCATTTTGTTTCTCAAATATTTTTGTGTCTATTTATAGTTGTTTATTATAGATTAGTTCGTAAAATAGTAAAATTTCTTGCTTTCTTTTATCATTATAGTGCTCGTAAATGGCTATATCTAAATCTATCTCATGGGCGTTTAAATTGTCATACAGTCCTCCGTACAGTAGAGAGAATGGAGTGTAACCTGTTATTGAATGGAAAGATTGATTGTAGGTTGTAACGGCTGATATTATTAAATTTTGCGGAGTCTCGTTTTTATCTCGTGCTTTTAAAATTCGCAACTTTTCTAGGAATGCCGAATGTATTCGTTCGATTGTGGAATTTGAACTGCTGTTATAATTTGTAGTGAAGTGTGAATTGATTTTGAATTCCTTTTTTTAAGTGATATGGATAACGGAATGCTATACAAAAAATAGGGTCGTTTTCCATAGTGCGGATTTTGCGTTTGACAGCATTAGTGAAGGTTAAATCAGAACTTTCTTTATAGAATATAATTTTATATTTTCTACAAATATTTATAATTTGAGATTTTTCTTTTGAATTCAAATGTTCTGTTCGAATTATATTTGGTAGGTCTAAGTCATTAAATTGAGCTATTGGTTCCTCAATTTAAATTACACATAGATTCGACGTCTAATCATATACCCTTCAAATGAGCTTTTATGCTCATAAAATACACACCCAATGTGTCAAATCACTCTAGCACAAAATAACAGCACAAAATGTTCAAGCAATAGCAATAGAAATTAATTTCGTTACCTGGAGTAAGCTATTTTTTTATCGTCACCTCTGAAGATGTTGTCCAAAAAACCTCGTCGTTGCTTCCATGCACCTCTCTGCTATACGTAGATCAAACTCATTTCCAATCGCTTTCCAAGTCTCTGCAGACGCCTTTAATGTTTCTACCCAGATAGTTGTCCAAATCAAGCTAATCACCTTCCGCATCTACCAAACATAGCATCCTCGTTCCAAAAATTTCGCAGCACGCTTACCTTAGTAACATCCCTCCGCTAGTTTTTTGAATGTAGCTACAGCACCGTCTACAGTATAGCCCCCACTTGTGCAATTCACACTTTTATTTAACTTTCGACGGACTGTACTAGGACCGTTTTTTTTAAATTTTAAACTTTTGGATGTTACAGTAAAAGCTAAGCGATGTCAAAGCAATAAGCAAAGTAAGAGAGCTTTACTGCGTCTCCTAGTGTATTTATATCCGTCGATATGCACCTCCTGCCCCTATTTCAGTCGAAAAGCCCCCCTACCGTAATTGATTCTAAAAATTTTATACGTAACGAACTTGTCAAACTGAGAAATACTCCATCGTCGTTTTAGTCCAAAAACTGGTCAACAAAATACAACGGTCGCGAGCTTCTTTGAAATTTTCTAGCACTTAGCCAATCACACACATTTCTCCCATTCTTATGTCCAGCCTTCACTATCCTACCCGCGTCTAACACATATTTGTTGTCTCTTTAATAATCCCACTCAAGTAACATAAAATCAATATTGTGGTTGACCTCCAAACTTGTCGCGTACTTTAAACGAGTGTTTTATCCCACGTCTATTATATGTGATCTCTGTCTGTCTCAATTTGCTTTTAAACCACCTGTTGTTTTCGTAGTTTTGTGCATCGACCGTTAACTAAATTTCTACAGAATTATGTTATAACGTACATTTAGTTTCTTTGAACCTGTTTATTTATCTATCAGGCTTTTCTATTATGCAACTGTTCGTTTGAAATCGTATTTTTCAAGTTGTTCAATTTATAGAATTTCTTAGGATTTATATTTAACGAACGCTTTGTTTAGTTAAATGGAAAATGTGCGTTTACATTACCCAAAAGCTCTCTTTATTATTTGATGATCAAATTTTAGAACATCTTGAAATAAATTACATACTCCCACCAATACAATCTGGCTTTCGAAAAGGTCATAGTACAGCTACACCTCTAACTAAAACCTGCGAAGGCATTTGTCATAATATAAAACATTCTAAAGTTATATTTCTAGTTTTATTAGACTACAGCAAAGCCTTTAATATGCTTATACATGACTTTCTGATAATAAAATTAAATAGATATGGTTGTGCTGGAGCAGCTTCCAATTTGATTGCCAATTATTTATATGGAGGAAAGCAACAAACAAAGTTGCATGATGTGTTGTCCGGCCAAGTGTGTATGTCACGTGGTGTGCTGCAAGGCAGTATCCTGGGGCCTCAAACTTTTCAGTATGTATACCGCAGATTTTCCAACGGTGTTACCATCCCACTGTGGGATTCATATGTATGCTGATGACAACCAAATATATATGGCCTGCGATATTAATAATGTCAACAACACTATTTCTAAATTAAATGTATGTATAGAAAAATTCAAGAGTGGTCAACTGCAAATGGTCTGGTTTTAAATATGGAAAAAACTGTAATATTAGAAATTGGTAGTTTATATTATACCCAGATATTACAGAATACTTCAACCTTAAATTTTAGTGTTAATAACTGCACAATTAATTTTACTAATAAAGCTAAAAATCTAGGTATTATATTGGACAATACACTATTGTTTGAAAACCATTTATACAGTATGAAAAATGTTCTCTCGTGCAAAAGCATATAGAACATTTACAACATCGTTTCTTTCCAACACAAAATAATTTCTAAGAAGTATTTATTACAAAAAAAATTGCTGTTTACCTTATTTTGAACTTATAGAATTAAACTTATTCTTTTAAAGATGGTTTACCTGGTTATAATTATTTCCACGCTTGTAAGATTTGTGTTGGCCAAAAAATCCTTGACAGATAATCTATTAAAAGGTCGGAGTATTTCGAACTCTGAACACAAACCCCTGGTAAAAATCTTTTACACGAAAAAAATTATTAAACTAGATAGACTAGGTAAAAATACTCTAATATCAGTTAAAATAAGATTAAAAATAATACTTACAGAATCAGTAAAAAATGTTCCTCGTAAAAAATCTTATTTTAAATTGACATCAAATCAGCTTACAAGATTTTCTATAAAAATCCTCATTTCAAACAGCAATTACCAAAGTACAATTTTAGTTAAATCTTCCTTTCGATTATTTAATAAGAAATTTTTTTAATAGCGTTATATTGAAGAATTTTTCTTATTTATTGTAATTAATAATTCTATTTTTTTATGTAATTTGCGTTTAAATCATCACTTCTAGATTCATTGCATCAAAATAATTATTAAATTACAGCATGCCTACTGCATACTTCAGATATCTTCTTCATAACGCAACAGCTCGCGCTTTAATTAAAATAATATTTCGCGATCTAATTTAAGAATCGAATCCATCGAATCTAATGAATGAATTTCGAATGATCCTACATCTAGAAGTTACTAGAAAAATGTTGAACATTAGGATGTAGGGTTCTCAGAAAAATCAATTAGTATCTAAAATTGCAACATTTCTGACCTTGTTATCTGATTCCAGTTATTCGTCACGCGCTCTATATATCTCGTTCTCACATATACTATTAATGTGGCGTTGCATACTAATGCAAAAGATAATTAATTTTTATCGGTTATTTCAGGGATTTTACAGTTTAGTTTCAATGTTCAAGTTGCTTCTTGGAACAAATGCTTATTTATTAATTAGATATTTATGTAGTTCTAAATCCCGACAACTCATCGTTTTATATTCTAGAAAATTCTTTATTTAGAATAAATTGCTATAATTTATGGCGTAATTAATTTAAACTTTAATTGCTTTTTAATGCACAAGGGGTGGCGTTTTATAAAAAATATTTGCTTTCATGTTCCAGTATACAAAATTAAGAGAAAAATTGAGGTTTAAAATACACGTTGATTATAGTTTCTCAAACTAAATGCGTAAAGCTAGTACTATTCTTTGCTATTTACAGCAAATGTTATCAAAAATGTATCGATTTGCATTCGCATTTAAATACGTTTTTACGATATCTACTATTAATTATTTTTACATATATAACTTATGTTACTTGTAATGTATATACAATACACTTATATAATACAGGGTGATTATTTATACACGCGCAATTTGCGGTTTTGCATAGCACTTTAATGAATAAAAGTACCCTTGTATTTTACAGGGTGTAACCATAAATTTAGGAAAATTTCTATTTTTTAGAATTCTTTTATATTTTAGTGGTTTTTATCAGTAGAGTTTGTATTTCAATGATCTCTCGTGACGCTTTATCACGTCAATATATATATATATATAATATATATATATATATATATATATATATAATGCTGTGATTCCTCGTATTAGAATCGTCACCAGAGTAAAAAAAATATTCGAGCCTCTCGAATTGGGCACCAAGATATGCTGTGAAACCCTCAAAATTAACTGGTCCGTTGACTTTCTTCTGATAATCGCCTCTTGACTCTTTCCGCCTCGGCTGCTCACCTAGTTAAAACTTTCATCCTCATTCATAAAAAAAACAAACACATTCCTACCACAAACATTAACATTAACTCTATATACATCAATATTCATAATACATTAAAATTTCAAAATTAAATTGTAGCATAAATTTCAGCATCATAAAATTTCAAGTTAAAATTTGTCATCATTTTAATTTGCATCCAGAATTAGAGTTCTTGTAGGATGCATACTAATTAAGTTAACAATGTGTGCAGACCTGAGTCTGAATAAAAGGGAGCATCTCCCACCCCTTTAGGTTAATTAAACAGGTTAGTCTAATTGAGCTCAAAGACAGACCCAAATTTTCATCATAATCAAAAACATAAACCTGATAAATACTCCTTTCTACTTATACAAGAAAATTTTACCTTAAAACTAAAATTTGTTGTTTATACAAATTTACTACTGTCCATTTTTTATCAAACAAATTATAAAGATATTCAACACACACCAAAACATCTAAGATCGAACAAAATGCATAATTTACCTGAAGGTTACTGCACTCGTGGCTTCAATGTACATCGGACTTGCTCATCCCACCATTCCAGCTGGGTTATGTTTACGTCCTCCGATTTCGGGTCGCTTTTTAAAATTGTTCTACACCACCATTCATCTAAAGAGTTTCAGGGCTTCTCAGGAACGCATCTATGTATATCTAAATCTTGTTTTGTAGATCCAATCACGTTTACGAATAACACTTGATTACTTACTCCCGAACAAAATAGCAAAGAAATTCATAATTCTTTCACGCTATACTAAAAAACTGCATACTTCAATGTATTTATTTATCGCTACTAATTTGGATAATTGGTACAGTAATACCCGCAAATATTACTAGACTTTATTACCTTATCTATCTTCTCTAAGTGTACTAATAACTTTTATTGTAGCACGTAATCACCACGTATTCTACTTAAAGTATTAAATAATCAAAAAATAAAGAACAAAACTGTTTAAAGTATCGAATTAAATCAAAAATCTAAGAGAGCGAAACTCCTATAAACACGGGTTTATATAATGGCCCGCTTGCACGTCGAATTTGTCCCGCAACGGAAAATTTTTAGAATTTCGCATTCTCTTTTCCCTTTCAACGGTCCGGCACAGCGATTCTACTACAATTTGCACACGTCCAAGTTGAAAATCTAAGAATTTTCCACACGGCTCGCAACACGTCCGAGAACAACTAATTAATTTACACACCAACTGCTATGCTTTTCCCTCTTATGTTTGCATCTTATTTCAACCAATCGTGGCCCTAGTGAAGCTTCACAAATCACGCCTTTATTATCAGTGTATCTGCTTTACGCGTTTATCCATCCCTTTCTACCTTGGTCTGAGTGGTACAAATCGATATTCTTTACTATCTGTTATTTAAATCCACGTGGATTCTTACGTAAGTAAAATAACCCCTCATCTAGCCTTTCCTGCTAAAACATCCGACCGTTTCCAATATACGTAGAAGCTGCATGTTTATCTATTCAAATTTATTAGAACTTTGACATTTAAAAGTTTGCAGGTGTGCGCTCCTAATGAATGTTTTAAATATAATTCTCCGAGCTTTGTTTCATGGTATTTTAACCTTGGAATTCACAGGCTTTTATGCTTATTATATCTTACTAATGGTTCAATTAACTCCAATTAAAATAATAATGAATGGCATTGACTTCTATCCTTTAATTTTTAGCGAATACCAATTAAATATTAATTATTATTTGTACACTTTGTTTAATACCCGTTACTTAAAAATACCATACTCCAGAGTGTAATAATTAGAAAAAATAAAAATAAGGTATTATTTAGGGCCCATTTACTCCGGTTACATTAAATGTGTTTGATATTTCAATTTAAAAACAAGGACTTTACAAAGATATCATTTATTGAGGTGTAACTTGAGCACCGAAATGTACATAATCTTGAATTATTATTTGTAAATAGTGGTAAATAAATATTGTATGATTGTTGTATTATTTTGTGGTTTTATTGAGAGTGTGCGTGAACGGTAAAGAGTATGATAGTAAATCTAGGTATCCGAGAGGAAGCATAGCTGAGCTAGCCATGGAGCTGTTGAAGCTGTTGATGGAAGCAGAATCCGGGTAAGAAATTTTTTTTTGAAAATTTTTCTATTTTGTGAAATTTTCGATTTTTGTAAATTAAGAATTTTTGATTTAACTGGGGAGGTCCTGAGGGCCAGAGCAAAGTTACACGGCAATATATATATATATATATATATATATATATATATATATATATATATATATATATATATATGTATATGTATATATATATTTATATACTGTGTTGTGACATATCTAGATACTTGTATCTAGATGCAGTATCTAGATGCTTTTGAACTATCTAGTGTAACCTTTCTAATTATTTACCTTTCTAAAAAATTATTGAGGTTAATATTTTCTTGCTAAACTAGACATGAACTACATACACTCTTATATCAAGGCCTGCAGTGGGTTCGTTGAATTGTTATTCCTACTAGTAAAACCATACACTTAATTTAATCCAAGTTCAATAAACAATTACACATTGCCACTATTTTAGTGTGTAAAAAAATATATTATTAATAATTCTGTAACCAATGTTATTTACAACCAAATTTATACAAAAAATTATAAGTGTTTTGTTTTTATAATATTTACAAAGGAAATGTTGCCAACTGAACATAAAAATTAACAAATTGCTGCAAGCAAACAGCATAATCAAATTTATATTTTAGATTGGAATGAAGTCGTCATGTATTTAAAGCGAGCTCGTTTTAATTGTTTGACGTGTACAAACTTGAAATCCCTAAGTTAGTAGTCATTCAGCAAAAAAATTAGACTAATGAAATTTCATGTACTGGTTTAAATATTTTACAGTCAGTTTTATCTACGCATAAAATTAAAATTTTGCTATTATAAGAAGAATAAAATTGGTAATACCTGTTTGCATGTGTGGTAAGTAGATTATCATAGATAAACACCCACCCACAATAGATGGGCAACGGCCTAATACTAACTTCTTCTAAGTTCTTCGCGACCTCTAGCAGGCGTAGTCTAAACAACTATTATGGCGGTAATATTTAAATTATGCAGTTTCTATTATTATATCCTTTTTCTTGAACCAAAGAACCACGTGCAAGTAAATATCATTTATCAGACGTTTTCAGAAATGAAAACGTTCGATAAATACTATTTTCTCAAGAAAAAGAAACTATGAACATGAATAATGGTCAGACTACAATATTTTGGGTAAAATTATATACATACAGATCATATATAATAAAAGCTATAAATTCGTTCTGTTAAACTGAAATTTTAATTTAAAAGGGTGTCTGTAATTTTATAACAACATTTCAAGTCTTTATTACTTAATTTTATTCAGTAACAATCAGTACAATATCTCGCAATACACAGAAGTTGTATAGGAATTTTACAATCATATTTAATTATTTCACAAAACTTACGATGTCATCAGTAGGAAACCGGTGCATTTTTGTTTCAGAGTTTTCTTACAACACAAAGGCACACAGCACAAAAACCATTGTTCCTATAGATTAATCTAACCTGCACTGAAGTTATCCTTTTTAAATACAAAAATTAAGTCAATAAACGGGCAACACAATAAATTAATCTGCAAATAAAAACACTAAATATTCCGAATGAAAGTTCAACAAATAACAATAATTATACAATACCTACAAATGTCACCATTGGCAAAAGTTTTATGTTAAAAATGTCATCTAACGTCCGACAGTTTCCTGCATTACAAATTACATGTACCATCTCGCGGGCGTAGTATGAACTAAATCAATGCTAAAATCGCGGCCATAAATGTTACCCATCTATTGTGTGGTCTTATCTATGGTAGATTATTGTTGTCACCTAATAAATAAGTTGAATAGCTATGTTCCCTGCGCCTAAATCAAAACTCCTTATTATTGATCGACCAAGGACAACACCTGTGCAGATAAAAGCTTCAAAAACACTATTGAACTCGATTAACTGCTTTCAATAATTTACGATTCCATCATCAGAATATAATTTTGTGGATTCCAGGCAAAATAACTTATTAAATGATAGATTTGTTGTACTGGCAGCTGCTAACAATAAACTTCAGAAATGATGCTGCTTTGCAGGGTGCGTTCAGAATGGCAACGTAGTGGTTAAGATTTACCATGTGCATATTCTATTAGAAAAATATCCATTTCTGGATACCATTGTAAATAAAAATTGATCGAGATTATCTCCTCGTGCTTCCGGGAATAATTAAGTACTGCGTGAGTCTAGCCATAATTTAATGTCATGCTCATTCATAACTAGATTAAGTTAAGTTGCCACTTTACTAGATTAAGTGTAGTTTAGTTGAGTTGCTGAAGTGAACAAACCCTTATTAGATTTAACAATTTCTAATTAATCAAAGCGAAGTACACCTACCCACTTTCGGCATTGCACATTTTAACGACGGGCAGAAACTACTTTTAAGCACCAACGTACTTGATGCTTTTTCAGGCTCAACCCAATTTTACTAGCTGAATGCCCATTTTCGTGCAGTGCTTAAATCAAAAAGGACGACAAAATTCGTGTATCTAACCAAGTAAACAATATCCCTCCTAAGCACAGATGGTTTCTAAAATGTTGTTTTCAATCAAACACGTTTCTACGAGGTCTGTATATATGTATGGTTGCCTATCTATCAGAACAAGGTAGAATGCATTGCCTAACCAACAGTATTGTTAACAGAAAAATTTAAACTGTTACACTAGTTACATATTTATATACTTTTTAAAAAATGTAACAATATCCGTAACTAGATACATTTCATACTGTATCTATACTATTTATAAATACATGGATATTTTTTCTTGATTTGTAGCAGTCTCAAGACACAATTATTTCTACAAAAAATTGTTATCAAATACTATAATGAATTATAATTATATAACGGCACACCAATTGCTGTACTGGTAATTGAGACACAACTGGAACTCCTAATTTAAATGAATTGTCGATTTCATTTGATTAATCAGATTAGTGTCTCAACCTCAACACATTTGATTAGATTTTTAATAATGTATTGTTTTTCTATGGAAAGCGAATAATTCTCTACCCATTATATTAAATGGGAAGTTTTTAAAAAACGGAAGAACAAGGATAATCCATTAGAAGTAGAATAGGTTTTGCCAATCCCAGCTGAATGTTAAATTTGTATAGAAAAAACAATTATTTCTGGAAGAAGAGCTGCTACTGGGAACTTTTATACACATTTGAGGTAAAGTTTTTAATTATATGCGAATATTTTAAAACTAAAAAGTTACTAAGGTAAAAAATAACCTATATTAATATTGATGTAATTTTAAAGAAAACATCCTGAAGCGTTAAAGAAGTTAAATGCTATGACAACACAAAAGCATGTGTTATGCAAGCAAGAAGATGAAACTGCTTCTGCAAAGGTTGCTTTTGTTGCAGTTGCAGTAACTCCATTTCAACGTTGTCGATTACAAATTAAACGATCCCAAAATTAAGTAATAAATCTTATGCTTAATTACTTGGAAGAGGAGATGCTGTCTATTTATACAACCAGAAGGCGTTCTGGACAGCCTTAAAAGAATTCGCGGGAAGGGTCGCGAGATTAGACAATCAATGACGACCGCGTGTAAAAATTCGGTGGGGTTGGTGGGAGGATTGAAAAATTTTAGATTGACTTGGCGTGAGTAAGGATACGAGCATAACCAAAACCTGATATTAAATTAAAAAAAAAAAAATAATAATAATAATAATAATTATACCAAAATGTCCAATATGCAGGAGAAACCCCCACTCCATTAATACAATCACTGCCTATCTTCATAATTATGTGCGGAAAATCGGGAATAAATAATACCAAATAAACAATAACAAATAAATCATAAACCCTCATTAAATTAAATCAATAAAGTAAACAAGGATAATAAAACAGAGCGCAACCGCGCATCCCCCCAGGACTTGAAAGTGAAGTGATAGTGATAGTGATTGTGATCCCCCCAAGAACATTTAGTGCATACCCACCAGGACTTTAGCAGTGCACCCCGTCCCACCTTTAGAAGTAAGTTACAGACGACCAGATCTTCGGATGCTCGGGAATTTTATTATCGAGGTAAGACTTAAATTGTGGCGGCTGTACTGCACAAGCATTGATTTACATTAATTAGTAGTTTTGAAATAATTTAAGAAGCACGTTTGGTGTGTAAAGGCGCTAGCCGACATAATGCTTGTGCGAGTGCACCTGATAAATAGGGTGATGCTTTTGCTATTTTGTGCACTGTATATGCTTAACGCTTAACGCTTATTAAACATTTATTTATATATTTACATAATTATATTTATTTATATTTTATATTTACACTTTATATTTATTTATATATAGCATGTATTATGTGGCTTATTTGTTTTGTTTGACGTTCTGTCGCCATTTTGGTTGCAGTATATATTTGGGAAGGACGAGCAGAATTGCGAAGATTGTAATCATAATGTAAATCAGTTAGGGAACGATAGGGAAAGCTAGGGATGGATTTAAATTAGTTAGCTAGATTTGGATAGTTTTAAGACGACCCTTCAGGTCGCACTGGTAAGCTGAACCGGCGTCTGCTATTCGGTATTACGGATCCCTCCCCCTCTCATTTTTGCTTGTTGAACGGGTACACTCGAAAGTCAGCGCTAGGGATACCATTATTTACAACCCTGTTTTTAGTTTTTGTTTTGTTTTTGTTCCAGTTTTTGTCAGATTTTTAGGTTTGTTAGATTGTTAGAGTTTGTTAGGTTTGTTAGATTTTTAGGTTTGTTAGTTTTTATTTAGTTTTTATTTAGGGTGAATCAACTATGAAGTAAGAATAAATTAGAAGCACGACTATTTTTCGCGTTTAAACCCAATGTAGTACCTCCGGGTGGAGCATTGGGGACGTGGCCGCAAGTATAGCGGCCCTAATTCAAATTATAATGTCTATTTATACAGTGGACAATCAATTCTTTAAAATGCTCATTTGTGGTTTATCTAACGGCATCAATTCGCCACGTCGAAGTACTGTCTTGAAAAATATGCATGAACGAAGAGATACTATTTTAACAAATTTGAAAAATGAATTATATAACATTGACTATATTTGCACAACAGCAGACCTTTGGTCTACAGAAGTTATTTTGGTGTTATGTGCCACTACATTGATAATAACTTAGATAGAAAATATTGTAACGGGCTACTACTACCGCGTTTCTTTAATTTAAAACAAGTAATAATAATGGTCTTTATTACTCACTGTTCACAAGTCTAATTAACAGTATATGCCTTATTTATAGATGTTTTCAGTCCACTTAACAATGAAGCACTATTACACTAATGAATTTACAAGCACTAATATCTTCTTAAACTAACTTCTTTACCCTAGGTCCAATAACAACACTAACACAACTATTTGTTTATACACTTCTATTTATTTATGTATACTACAAGCTGCATGTACATTAGACACAGCATATCATATTTATGTATACTTCAAAAGCTCAAAACTGCTATTACTTTACAACGTTATAATTTATATACGACATTCTAGTATAGACTGACCCTTGCATTCATTAGCGGTCTTATATATACTCTAGATTACAAGAATGACTCATGCTCCCGTAATTTCTAGAAGAATTCTGGAATCCTTGAGAATACGCTGTGCCCCGAGCGTTTGTATGTTTGACGGGTTGCCTAATAGTGGATCGCAACACTGCCCTCTCTTTAAAACCGTTACGTCTCGTAACTGCAAATCCATCTTGACGCCAATTCGATGACTGGTGACGGTATCGGCAGCTATCTCCTCTGGTGCATCCACCGCGTCGTTGGAAGTAACAGTCAACACCCTTTTCCTGGTCTTGGTAGGCAACCGGTTGATAACAACAACCAAGAACCTGGACGTTGGTTCCCTGGAAAACTACTTCTAGCATATTTCGGACTATCCTCCAGTCTAAGCGATCCAGTCCACAGCCCAGCTTAGGCACCGCTAGTCTCGTTACTCCATTTTCCATCATCTGCGCCTTAAGATTTAGCAAAGCCTCCCATAGATGTCCATAACTAGGTCTCTGCCATGAAGAATTTTTGGTGACCAGATAGTAAACATAACGATTTTTATCTTGAAGGACCAAAGATTTTCCTACAGTTGGCTGCTGTTGTACTAATTCATCCACGCATCCAAACTTTTTCTTGAAAACAACAGCTATTCCCCTTGACATTGCCAAATCTTGAGCTACGCAATGTGCAAGGAATACTCTTCTGGTGCTCTAAACAGATCTTGCTGTTTTCAACAACAACGCCAAATCTCGCTTTAGCGGAACCACCATACGCCGCCATAAAGCTCTCAAAATCTACATTTGGCTCATGATTAATAACTTGCCGAACACCATTATCATTATTCGAGTCTTCCTGGTTGTTGCCAGCGTAGGATGTTAAACGGTCAAAGTGTACCACTTTCGGTTTACCACGAGGGGATTTTCTGATCCGGTACACTACATCATTAATCCTTTTTAACACTTCGTACGGTCCTTCCCATTGTCTTTGTAGTTTTGGCGACAATCCACGTTTTCTTTGTGGATTGTACAACCACACTAAATCTCCAGGTTGATAACCACCTTGTTGTGCTTTCGTGTCATATTGTGATTTCATTCGATCGCTTGCTGCCTGTATAATCTTTCGGACGTTTTCGTGAATACTATTTGATCTTTCACAAAGCTTACTAACGTAATCTTCACCTGCGATCTCTTCTCCAGGTTTAAATCCAAACCGAAGATCACATGGTAGCCGCAATTCACGTCCTAGCATTACGCAAGCGGGCGAGTACCCTGTGCTGTCATGTACCGAAGATCGGTACGCCAGTAAGAACAAATGCAGATATTGGTCCCAGTCTCGTTGATGTTCAGAGACAACTTTGGCCAGGTACTTCCCTAACGTCCTGTTCATTCTTTCAACCATTCCATCCGATTGGGGATGAAGTGGCGTGGTTCTAGTCTTCCTGATTCCAAGATGCTTGCAGACATTTTGAAACAATGCTGATTCGAAGTTTCGACCTTGATCGGAGTGTAATTCCAACGAAACTCCAAAACGACAAAACAACTCCCTGACTAGTACATCTGCAACCGTCTCGGCTTCTTGGTTAGGTATAGCATATGCCTCCGGCCATTTGGTAAAATAATCCATTGCAACCAAGATGTATTTATTTCCTTTCTCTGATTCAGGAAACGGACCAGCTATGTCAATGGCTACCCTCTCAAACCGGTTCTCCACGTTATACTGTCTCATTGGGGCTTTCCGTTTTGAGACTGGACTATTTGCAGAGGTACACAATTCACATTTCCGGCACCACTCCTTCACATCATCTTTGCAGTTCAGCCAATAGAATCTTTCTCTCACTCTCTCGAGAGTTCTTTTCACGCCAAAGTGCCCTCCGGAAATACCATCGTGCAAGTGCTGCAACACTTCCGGCACTCTGCTTCACTTGAAGCCTCTCAGTATCATCTTCAAATTCCAGGCGTCGTTTCAAGATTCTATTTTCCATCATCAAGGAGTCCCACTGTGCCCAGTATGCCTTCAGGCTCCTACTTAAAATACTAATTTCTTCCCAAGCTGGTCGTTGTCCTCTATTTTTCCACTCAATAATACGTCCCAATTCGGCGTCATTCTCCTGGTCTTCTCGTATTCTTTCGAGTTGCCAAGTATCATCGGTTACCGTCATTCTATGGATGACACTTATTTTCTCTTCCATCTTGGAGCAATGATTGCAGTCCAACGGACAAGGTCTCCTTGATAGAGCGTCTGCATTCCGATGGCTAGTTCCTACACGATGTTTTGTGTCAAAGTCATATTCCTGCAGCCGCTCTATCCACCTTGCCACTTGCCCTTCAGGATTTCGAAACTGCAGTAACCATTTCAGTGCAGCATGGTCTGTTCTCAACAGGAATTTACGGCCGTATAAGTACTTATAAAAGTGCTCTACGGATTTGACGACGGCCAACAGCTCCCTTCTTGTCACACAATAGTTCCTTTCTGGCCGCGACAAGACCTTGCTGAAATACCCAATAACTTTTTCTTGTCCGTCCTGCACTTGAGAAAGAACGCCTCCTATAGCTGTGTTACTGGCATCGGTATCCAACACAAATTTCCCCTCCATTCGTGGATAACTCAAAATTGGTGCTGTAACTAGTAGCCGTTTCAGTTATTCAAATGCTCTGTGGCAGTCGTCATTCCAATCATATTCTTGTCCATCTTCGGTTAATTTTGTTAACGGTTTGGCAATGTTCGCAAACCCAAGTATAAAACGTCGTAATATGTGCACAATCCTAGAAAACTGCGTAGTTGGTGTATATCTGCTGGTGTAGGCCACTCTTGTACCGTTTTTATTTTGTCAGGGTCAGCTCTTATTCCGGTCTCCGAAACGACATGTCCTAGGTATTTCACCTCTTTTCCAAATAGGTGGCACTTCTTGGGGCTTAATGTAAGGTTTGCCCGCGTAATCTTTGGAATATCTCCTCTAGGTTCTTAAGATGTTCTTCAAAAGACCGGCCTAACACTATCACGTCGTCCAGGTACACCAGACATGTCTTCCAGGACAGTCCACGCAGTACCGACTCCATCAATCGTTCAAAAGTAGCAGGAGCATTGCATAATCCAAATGGCATGACCTTGAACTGCCATAATCCAGTTCCAATTGTAAAGGCAGTCTTTTCTTTATCGTTTGGCTCCAAGCCTACCTGCCAGTATCCGCTTTTCAAGTCCAAGGTCGAAAACCATTTAGATCCGGATAGAGTATCTAAGGTGTCATCAATTCTGGGCAAAGGATAGCTGTCTTTCTTTGTCACATTGTTAAGCCGCCGGTAGTCTACACAAAACCTTGTCGACCCGTCCTTTTCTTGACAAGCACTACCGGGGATGCCCATGGACTATTCGAGGTTCAATCACTCCTGTTCTTCCACATCGGTGATAATTTGCTCAGCTTCCTTACGTTTAGCCAAAGGAAGCCGCCTGGGTGTTGTCTTATCGGTTGCGCATCTCCAGTATTGATCTTGTGTTGCACAACATTCGTCCTTCCTTCTCACTATCATCCAGTGCAAACACACCTTGATATCGTCCGACCAGTTCTTTTACCTTGCCCAGTTGGTCGCCATTTAATCCTTGACACGAGGGTATCAACATATCCAGCAATTTCTGTGAGCAACCGTTGGTTGGTTTATTTCGTGTCGTCCATACAACGTTTAATATGACATACTGGAATGCAACTTCCCACAATCATGGCTTTCTTCAGGGTCACTGTATGAGGGTTAATGTTCAGCACCCTTACTGGTACCATATTTCGAGACTTTACCAGCGTTCTTCCAATCAGAAGTCCCTCCTGACCCATTCCCGATTCAGTTGCTTCCATCATGCATACTTGTCCTTCCCGGAGCGTACCATCCGGGCGTCCCATTACTATCATGTCCGCCTTCTCGGGTATTTTCATATCGCAAATCATTCGAACTTGCATCGTCTGGTTACTCGTCCCTTGAAATGGAATCTCATCGTCATCTATCCGAAGCACATTTTCTTTCATGTTTACATGAAACCCATATTCTCTCATGAGATCCATTCCCAAGATCACTTCTTCTGTAATTTCAGCTACCAACACTCGATGATTAATTAATTTGTCCCCAATTGTCAACATAACGGCAGTCTCTCCGTGAGTACAAATTTACTCACCACTTGCCGTTCGAAGACACACCGATACAGGTAGTACTTTTCCACGACCAACCAAATCTGGTCTCACAATAGTTTTTGTCGCTCCTGTATCCACGAGTAATCGGACACCCCTACCATTAATTCTTCCATCGATATAAATGCTGTCCAGACTCCCCATCGACGATACAGCACGGATGATAATCTCCGGGGCACTACGTTGTGCTGTCGACGTTCGCCCCCTTACGTCGACTTGCTTTAGTTTTCCTGCTGCTCAACCGGTTGTTCTTTTGGTTGAGTACAGCGTCTCTGTATGTGACCAACTTCACCGCAGTTCCAGCATCGCAGAAGCAATCGCCGCGGTCGTTGTAGTTCCAGCCTTTCTGCCACACGGTTGACTATTTCATCTATGCTGTTCTGAGCTTGACCAGGTTCCTCTAAGGCAGACCGAACTTTGTGACCCATCCTGTGTGATGTCTGCTTAGCTGCTTCAAATTCAAGCGCATGGCCAGTGCGTCATCCAACATTTTTGGCCGTGCTAGTCTTAGCGCTTGCTGTATTTCGCCATCCTTAACGCCATCCACAAATGTTTGGACAGCAAGTTGTTTGAGGAAGCTATCTGGTGCCGTTGGGTATGCCAATCTAACTAACCTGGCAATGTCAGCTTCGAATTCTTGCAGGTTTTCACTTGTCTTTTGCGAGCGGTTCTTAACTTGTGCGTGGTAAACCTGTTGAAGGTGAGCATCTCCATATCTCATCTCAAGCTTTGATGTTAAGAGGCCGTAATCATTCTGCTGGTGATCGGGAATCGTTTGTAAGATGTTAAGAGCCTCCCCCCGTAGGGCCACTATTAGAGAGATAGCCTTCTCTTTGTTGCACCAACCGTTGGCTATTGCAGCAGCTTCAAATTGTTTCAAATATGTGGGCCAAGGTGTTTTACCATCGAATGTAGGTGGTTTTACTTTAAATTTAGACGGAATTGACTCGCTTCTTTCCATGATTCCTATTTCTGGAATGTTCTGATTAACAACTTGGCTTGGTATTTCAAGTGGCCGTGTTGTTAGTGAAATCACCTGTTCTTGCAGCCTCATCATATCTTCTGCCATTTTTACCAATTTACTGTCAAACTTTTGCTCAACTGTTTTTACCTGTTCAGTGACATCTTCTTTCAATGCAATGGAGCTTGCTATTAATCTTTGTTCTAACGTGGCCGTCTTTTCATTCAACTCTTCCATTTTCATCGCGTTTTCACTAAACCGTTCTTCTATTTTCTTAGCATTTTCAGTTAACCTTTCGGTAAGGTTTGATTCCAGTTCAACTGACCTCACTAAATTTTCATTTAGTGTCACTTCCAGTTTAGCCGACCTCTCCTCCATTTTCTCAGCATTTTCACTAAACTTTTCCTCTAATTTCGTAGTATTTTCGCTTAACTTTTCCTCCATACCGGATTTAAAATCCTTAAGAAATTCATTAAAGTCTCTGCCTCCATCTTACTTTGGTTTCTTGTAACAGGCATATACAAACTACTTAAATGTCTTTAGACTTGTGTTTTAAATTGATCACTATATACCCCACACAGTCTGACACCAGTGTAACGGGCTACTACTACCGCGTTTCTTTAATTTAAAACAAGTAATAATAAAGGTCTTTATTACTCACTGTTCACAAGTCTAATTAACAGTATATGCCTTATTTATAGATGTTTTCAGTCCACTTAACAATGAAGCACTATTACACTAATGAATTTACAAGCACTAATATCTTCTTAAACTAACTTCTTTACCCTAGGTCCAATAACAACACTAACACAACTATTTGTTTATACACTTCTATTTATTTATGTATACTACAAGCTGCATGTACATTAGACACAGCATATCACATTTATTTATACTTCAAAAGCTCAAAACTGCTATTACTTTACAACGTTATAATTTATATACGACATTCTAGTATAGACTGACCCTTGCATTCATTAGCGGTCTTATATATACTCTGGATTACAAGGATGACTCATGCTCCCGTAATTTCTAGAAGAATTCTGGAATCCTTGAGAATACGCTGTGCCCCGAGCGTTTGTATGTTTGACGAGTTGCCTAATAGTGGATCGCAACAATATGCTTTGCTGACTTGTAGACGTTTAAGATTTTCTCATACCTATAAAGAAATAGGAAAAACATTATATAACATACATAAAAGCTATAACTTGTTTTCAGAAGCAAAAATTATGGGAACTGTTACTGATAATGCTTCTAACTTTGCAAAATCATTTAAAATATATAATGTTCCAGAGAGTATGTCAATTTAAAATAAGTATTTTTTACAAAATTCTATTGATGTAATAATAGAATACTTATCAGATTTGCAAGACAATGTAGAAGATGGCGAGGAAGAGGTATCTCTTCCTATACATTATCATTGTATGTCACATACATTAAACTCAATTGTGACAAAAGATGCTGAAAAAGCTCTAGAAACCTCACAATATAAAAAAAATTTATAATTCTGTTTTAACAAAATTGACTGCGTTTTGGAATATTCTTCATTGCTCTATAAATACTTCTGATGAAATTGAAGCAATTTGTCATCGTAAATTAATAACACCTTGTCCAATAAAGTGGAATTCATTTTATGATAGTATTGTGTAAATAATTTCAATAAAAGACCCCTTAACAGCGGTTTTTGAAAAATTAGAGTTGTCGAAGTTAAAGAATTCAAAGTTATACTTTTTAGAAGAGTCATGCCCAAGCAATGGACATTCCTCAAAGCGAAAAGCAATGTTTTTCAGAATATGTTCCTCCAACTCTTCTATAAGTGAAACATCATTTAGAATCGTTGAGACATTTAGCTTATTGTGAGCCTATCAAAGATGCTTTATGAAGTCATTTAAACAAAAAATTTCAAAACATTTTGATTGTAACAGTAGTGCATCAAAACTCTTCATAATTGCTACTATCACATTGCCCAAGTTTAAATTAAAGTGGTTGTCTATAACAAATAAGGAAAACTATTATGATAATTTAAAATCTCTGGTGGTGACAGAAGCTGAAGTTAACAGTTATAATCGAGCAAGCCAGACTGATCGCTCATCATCAGAGGCAGAGAATGATAATTTTTTAATATTATACAAAGTCCAAGTTCATCCACAAATTGTGAGGAAGTTGGATTTACGGTAGAAGTTGAAATTCTACTGTATTTGAAAGATAAATCCAAGGAATTACAAAGTCTTTTCGAATATATAAATGTTCTGGCACTATTTAGAAAATACAATACTGTAATTCCTTCATCGGCTCGAGTCGAGAGACTTTTTAGTACTGGTGGTTTATTACGAACACCACGCCGCAATTAAATGACTGATGCTCCTGATTTTGAAACAAAACAAACAGTATTTGTATTGCAAATAACTTAAAAAATTTCGCAGGTATTAAAAAATTATAATTTATAAAATAAAATTATTTTTTGTAGTGTTTCATATTTTATCTGTACTAAAAGCTTTTGCCAAAACTGGTTGTATCTAGATACAAATCCTTGTACTTTGTATCTGTGTCTAGATACACAGCTGCACATGCATCTAAAAATGTATCTAGTAACAATTTTCAAATGTATCTGTATCAGTATATATAGATACTCAAATAAGAGTATCTGTCACAACACTGTGTATATATATATATATATATATATATATATATATATATATATATGTTGTCGTCTCGTTTTGAAGAAACACCTGTGGTTAAATGTCAGGTTCATAGAACTTGATTATACGTTGAGACAGAATTTCTATAAAATTGTTGCAACGGTCGATTTGACAAACTGCTAACAATAACACGTGCCTTGAAGACTGAGTAAAATAAACCATCTAGAATGTAAAACAGACAGAGAAACGTATAAGAAAGCGTTGGTTACAAGTCACGTCCAAAGTATACGGGGAAATGTGAAGGCCAACAACAATATCGATTTTCTGTAGCTTTGTAACGGTTTAATTATTACCGTTCCAGTTTAGATTAAGTTAATTCGAGTATATTGGGTAATCTAGGGTTTCATAGTTATGAGCAGTTGAAGTTGTTTCCATATAGTACAATCGGAACACACTTTATGAAATAGTAGCCTGTCAATATCTGTAAATTAATTGCTGTGATGTCAGTGTCACCAATCGACATACTGCCAGAATTATTTGTTTTCATTTCGCATTGAAGTTGTTATACATATTCTGGTGATAATTATGTATGGATTAAAAAGAAATCGCATCATTCTTTATTGTAGGATGGTATTTGGTGTAATTATTATTCGATACTGTAACCTAAACAAGATACTGATAGTGTGTGACCACGAGGAGTTTTTTTGTGTCGTCTTATCAGCTGCTATAAATATGATTGCAAGGCCGTCTTGCATCTTTCTGTCTTTCTTGAATCAGCCATCAAGTGTTGAAGTGTTTCAACAGAAATTATGGAGTGTTCCAATTAGTACAAATACAGAATTGCTGTGTGGCATGCTAATAGTGGAAGATTGTGAAGTAATATTTTATGCAGATCATAGAAAACCTAAGGCAGCGTTTATCAACCTCCTTGTTATAATACTTTGTATAGTAAAACCGCTTATGAGCGTAAGTAGATAATTGTTTGTAAAATTGAATTAATTATATATGTACAGGGTTTTTATGGTGGGCCTAAGATTTTGTTTTGGTGTTGCTTGCACGATTATGGAATCTTGATCGGGGTGCTGTGCTTCCATCCAGATGCAGGTATCGTGACCGTGCTGCTGTACCAAGAAGTTCCACGAGGGGGGAGATCCTATGGTAACAACTGTGCGAGCAGCTACACATCATAAGAGGTTGTAGACTTTGTTTTATTTGTTAAATGTTGGATATATAAAATTAGCTATTACTGAATGAAAATTAATTTAAGGGTAGCTTTTGTTTTGAAGAAGTCATAGTGCTTATAATAGGATATTTGAAGGGGGGGGGGGATTAGTTAAATATTCAGGGAGGGTTTATTTATAATTAGTATTGTCAGATGTGTATTATATGAGGCCTATCTCTCAGGCACTCAGACTTCTTATTACAGTGTAGCTAACAACCAATCACATAAACCATTTAATATTTGGGTTTACAAAACAAGGAGGAGCGTGCACATTCCTCGGGGTTAACTATCCTTAACTTATACCTTTCAGTTTGCTATAAATATTTCAGCGAAATAACTAAAGAGGTTTGGTCTGCCTGTTCACTGAAGTGTAATTATAAATTCTTTTATGTAGTCTTAGAGGGGTAAATATTTGAGAATAATTTAAAAGAATAGGGTTTTTGTTTATTCATATCTGCTGAGCAGTGTTGCACTAGAGCAGATTATGTGTACATTTTTTTTATCCAGCCAAATAAGAGTAAATATAATTATTATTTTTTGAGGAAGTTAGCTTTATTAGTAACAAGGTAAATTGCTAGTGAAGTTACAGACAGGTGGGCTTAATTGCAGAAGCTGCTTTGTCTA
Source organism: Platerodrilus igneus (assembly GCA_036346225.1). Lineage (NCBI taxonomy): Eukaryota > Metazoa > Arthropoda > Insecta > Coleoptera > Lycidae > Platerodrilus > Platerodrilus igneus. Next base: position 2,640,686 of record JARFIW010001054.1, on the reverse strand, counting down.
TTCAACTTATTGATGGTGCATGTGGGTCCAACAAACTGCAATTGGCGCCCACATTATTATTATTCGTTGTTTGTGTGCTACCAACGCTCACGGCTCATCCTGCTGCTAGTCGGGAACATCACCATATTCAGTATCATTCCTGGTCAGGGTTTCCTGTCCTAAGAATACCCCCATCGACCAGAAGGTACTCAGAATATCTAACCAGTAAGTTTTTTTGTGCGTTATTCTGATTTGAAAGGAATAACGTTACAAAATTTGGCACCCAAAGGATACACTACTTATTTAATCAAGTGTGAAATTTGATGTTGTGCTACTGAGTAGGCTCTTTTGTTTAGTAATATTTATTTGTGCAGTGTTGCATCAAAAAAAAATTGAAAACTTGGTGTGATCTGATTAAATTACATTTTTTGAAATGGACCCATATAGACTTTTAAAAGATGAACTTCTATATGAATTTAATGCTAGAGGAACAAAAGTTTCCCCAACTACCATTAGTGCAGAGTTGCGGTCAAAATTTAAATTAGTATTAGATAACGAATCGTTTGGTGTTTTAGTTACTTCAAAATCATTTAAGCCAGATATAGGAAAAGAAATTGAAATTTGTTTGAATAAAATTCAGGAGCTAGAGGAAGAAATTAAAATTTCTACTGTTAACCCGTTAAAAATAAATACCAAGGTGAAACATTTGTTAGGACGGTTAGCTCGGTTGCAAATAACTGATGAAGAAAGTAATTTGGAAAGCACTATTGCACAGTTAGTAGACAGAGTATCAACTATTGATTTGTGGGTAGATGAGTTTCAGTTATCTGGTAAATCTAGTATGTCAACATCGTCTGCAGGTAGTAGCGTTACTACAGTTGATAAGGCAGTGTCCTTGCCTAGTCATAGTAAAGGTATACCACCTTATAAATGGGGAATTTCTTTTAATGGTCAGTCACAAGGATTAAGTGTGAACGCATTTATTGAGAAAGTAGAGGAGTATCGTTTAGCCAGAAATATTACCGAAAGTGAACTGACTAATTCTATTAGTGACTTGCTTGAAGGGAATCCGTTAATTTGGTATCGATCTGTGAGATCTCAAATAAAATCATGGTCTGATTAGGTATCGAAATTAAAAACTGAGTATTTGCCTTTTGATTATGATCATGAATTGCTATGTGAAATAAGAACTCGATTACAAGGTCCAACCGAAAGAGTTGGTGATTTTTTTGCATGCATGATTAACTTATTTGCACGATTATCTAACCCTATCTCTGAAAAAGAGCAATTATCTATTTTTCGAAGAAATATTACCCCGTATTATATACATAGTCTTGGACTTACAGAATTTGCATCTGTAAATGATTTATTAATTGCGTGTAAAAAGTTAGAAATAAATCGACAATTAGCAGTTAGTAGTCGTCCATCATCAAAAAGATTTATCAATAAATTAGAAACAGATTTAGCATGCCCTTTCAAATATGCAGAAGTTAAATTAGTAAATGAAGCGAACAACCTTGCTACAAATGCAGTTATATGTTGGAATTGTAAAGGTAAAGGTCATCCGTTTAGGTTGTGCAATAAACAGAGAAATCAGAAATTTTGTTTTGGTTGTGGAACCGCAAATGTCACAAAATATTCATGTCAAAAGTGTTCGGGAAATAGGAAAAAGGTCGCCACAGAACCGGGTGGCGATCTTAAATCGACAGGCTGATAATTCTTGGAAGTCCTGGTTGACAGTTGTGCGTACAGAGTTTCAACGGGACAAATTAGTAAATAAATTTTTGTGTAAAGATAATGATCCAAGACCTTACCTGCAAGTTAGTATTTATGATGTATTTTTTATTTGTTTGTTGGATAGTGGTGCGACTCAAAGTGTTGTAGGGGGTAAGGATCTTGAAAAGTTAATAAAACTTGGTCTTATTCTGCAACCCGGACAATCGTATGCTAAAGTAGCAGATGGCCGCCCGTGTAATGTTACTGGAGTGTTCCACTTACCGATTAAATTAGGTAATAAAATAACATTAATCGAGGCTTTAGTGATACCCAAGGTAGTAGAAGAATATTTTAGGAATGGATTTTTGGTTACATATAGATCTTGTTCCTTCGTTTAAGGATATGACGTGGAAATTTAGAAAAGATATACCAATTAATACTATTTGTGCTAAAAGCAGCTTATCAATAGAACAAATAAAAATGTTGAATACAGTCGTGGACTCTTTTTTTGAACGTATGCCTAAATCATTAGGTTGTGCTAAAGAAGTTAAACATGTAATTGATACCGGTTGTAATCAACCCATAAAACAACAATACTATCCAGTCTCACCATACATAAAAACGGTCATGGATGCCGAAGTGGATAAAATGTTGAAGTTAGGAATAATTGAAAGGTCTAATTCACCGTGGAGTTCCCCGGTCGTTATGGTTAAGAAACCTTCTGGCGAGGATAGATTTTGCATTGATTTTAGAAAGGTTAACGCTATTTCCAAACGAGATGCTTATCCTTTGCCTTATATTTCAAATATTTTAGATTGGTTAAGGGATGCCAAGTTTTTGTCATCAATCGACTTAGAATCAGCGTACTGGCAAGTGGAGTAGGAGGAATCTAGCAAAGAGAAAACCGAATTTACAGTACCTGGAAAGGGTTTGTTTCAGTTTACACGACTCCCGTATGGATTAGCGAACGCTCCAGGAACTTTTCAGCGGTTAGTAGATTCATTGTTTGGACCGGAATTACAAGATTTTGTCTCCGTGTATTTAGATGATGTAATCATTGCCACCCCAGATTTTGACACCCATTTAAAGGTTCTTAGTGAAGTGTTTCATCGTCTACTAAATTCTGGTTTGACTGTCAATGAAGATAAGTGTGAATTTATGAAAAAGAGTTTGAAATATTTAGGATGTGTTGTGGATGAGTTAGGTTTACGTGCAGATCCTGAGAAAATAACTTGTATGGTGAACTATCCAGTCCCTAAAAGTGCAAAAGATGTTCGTAGATTTGTTGGTCTTATTTCGTGGTATCGTCGTTTTGTCAAAGATTTTGCTAGTCGTGTGGCACTGCTAAATCGTTTGACACGAAAGAAAATAAAATTTGAGTGGAATGATGAATGTGATCAAGCTTTTCGGGATATAAAACAATGTCTGGTTAGTCCACCAATTTTAATGTGTCCTGATTTTACAAGGGAATTTGTTTTACAGACAGATGCTTCTCAAGTTGGACTAGGATGTGTGCTTATTCAAAATTTTGAGGATGGGGAACATGTTATTGCATATGCAAGCAGGAGTTTGACATCTCAGGAAATAAAATATTCCACCACTGAATTAGAGTGTTTGGCAGTCGTGTGGAGTATTGAAAGATTTCGACCGTACATTGAAGGTGCAAAATTTGTGGTGATCACTGACCACTACAGTCTTCTGTGGCTCAATAATTTGCAAAATCCCTCTGGTAGGTTGACCCGGTGGTCACTTAGACTGCAAGGGTATGACTTTAAAATTATACATAGGAAAGGAACAACTCACCAAGTTCCTGATGCCTTATCGAGAGCTGTTGGTCTAATAGAAATTACGGAAAAAGATGCAGATGATTATTATCGTAACCTGAGAAGAAAAATTCAAGTGGACCCTAATAGATATCCTCATTTTCGATTACATGGGAAGGCAATTTATAAACGTGTTCCTAAACATACATTGGTATTTCATGATGACGAAGAGTGGAAGTTAGTTGTACCTAATCCACTCAAGAAAAGTGTATTTATTGAGAACCATGATGCGCCCACAGCAGGCCATATGGGTTATTTTAAAACTCGGCAACGAATTGGTCGATATTATTATTGGAACGGCATGAATATGGATATTGCCAAGTATGTGAGAAATTGTGACGTGTGCCAGGTTCAAAAACTTGAACAAAAATCACCTCACAGTAAAATGTTTAAGAGAACAATTTCTTTACCTTGGGAAGCTATATCTACAGATATTATTGGACCGCTACCTTTGTCATCTAAATGAAATCGGTTTGAGTTAGTAATAACGGATATATTTACCAAATATACTTTATTGTTTCCTTTACGGTCAGCAACAAGTAATGCTGTGGTGAAACACCTTGAAGAGGATGTTTTTCTTGTGTTTGGTGCTCCTGAAAGAATTATTTGTGACAACGGTAATCAGAATGTGAGTGCAAATTTTAAAAAGTTGGCCAAAAGTTATGATTCGCTAATCGTCTACAATGCGAACTATCACCCACAAGCCAACCCTTGTGAAAGAGTTAATCGTGTAATTAAGACAATGATACGCTCATATGTAAACGACAATCATAGATCATGGGATCAGAAATTACCAGAATTTGGGTATGCATTACGAACTAGTGTGCACGAAGTAACTGGGTTTAGTCCTGTTTTTTTGAATTTTGGAAGAGAAGTCTTTCTTTCAGGGAAACAATATAAGAGTGGTGCCGTGGGCTTAGACGCTCCTATTAATTGTGAGGATCGTTTGCATAGGATGGAACATTTGAAATCTATGAAGGAATTATTTGCCAAAGTTCAGGCAAGATCTGAAAAATCGTATGAAAATAATGCTCGTAGGTATAATTTGCGGTGACGACCATTAACTTTGTCTATTTGGCAAGTGGTGTGGAAATAGAATTATTCCTTATCAAATAAAGCCGATTATGTAGCTGCAAAGCGAACACCGAAATTTATTAAGTGTAAAGTTATGCAGAAGATCTCTCCAAATGTATATCAATTGAAAGATTGTTTCTCAGGTAAAAACTTAGGTTCCTAGCATATCCAGGATATAAAAGTGGACCATTCTGACGACAGTTAAAAGTTTTGTAGTTTTTAATAATAAAATCTCGCGTGAGAGATTTTCTTTCTTTCTTTTGGAAGGGGGTTGTTGTAACAGTTTAATTATTACCGTTCCAGTTTAGATTAAGTTAATTCAAGTATATTGGGTAATCTAGGATTTCATAGTTATGAGCAGTTGAAATTGTTTCCATATAGTACAATCGGAACACTTTATGAAATATAGGGATGGACACGAACCGAACAGGTTTGAGGTTCGGTTCGATTTTTCGAACCGAACCGAACCGGACATTTTATTTTCGAACCGAACCTCGAATCAGACCGGCAAATTTTTCGAACCGAACCGAACCTAGCTCAAGTTTCGGTCCGGTTCGGTTCGAAAGGTTCGATTTTTTAAATAAAAATTTAGCTTAAAAATTTAATTTTCACTAAAAACATGTCATTTCTCCCAAATGCACATTTAAAAAATTTATAGTCGCAAGCATATAAGAAATACAACGATTTTCTAATGTACATGGTTTTGAGTTTTAAGCCAATAGGTAAAAAATGTAATGGTTATTAATTAGTGTTACATATCTAATAAATTTTGTCATCGAGGCACGTTTGTAGATAAAAAAATTCTACATTAGTTCGACTTGTTTAATGCTCCTTATTTCACATTGTTGTTTGTTTATAACTAGTATTAGATATTAAAGAAACTCAAAATGATTTTGAAAATTTGGTTTTAAGAACAAGCTTATTTTATTTAATGAACAGACATCGTGTTGAAAACCATCTTAAACATATACAAGCCGATGTCACGGTCTAGAAACTACAGAAGTTTTCAGAATAAACGAAACAATTTAATTCTTAATTAAGTATGTATTACTAATCCATCATTTTGAATTTTTTACTTTTGTATGAAAACCAGCTCTCTATTAATATTTAAAAATGTGACTTCTAGCAAAAACTAATCTCCTTTTCTATTGTACATAATCGCTCAACAAATGGTGTTACAAAATGCATGGTACCATACTATTTACTGTTTATTTAGTGTGGCCATTACCACCAACGTCTTTAGAAGGATGGTCCCGAACTATCTCTCAAAACCAAGGGTTGAAGTTTATGACTCATGGCGGCATAAACTTTTCAATCAATGCTAACATAAAATAGCACAGTATAATGCAAATAATAAGCAGACATAATGCCCGTGCCATAAATACTGTTATATTTTATTATGGAAAACGTGAACGTTGTTTGAGGTAGATTTGCGATTCTTTCCGAGAACCATCTGATATTGTCTTTAAAAAAATAATATTAATAATAAAGATAAACTGACAAACAGCTTTTTGTTTGTACTGTATAAGAAATCAGCAATTCCTTATTGTTTTGATACTCTTTTTATACGAACTAAAACTACAATAAAAGTAATCGCAAAGATCGTGTGATATCGTTCTTTCACGGTAAAATGACATTAGTAAAAATCATTAATTATTAACACATTCTAAATTTTAGAGGTGGCTTTCACTATTAACCTAATTGTAATTACGCTTTGTTAAAGAGAGTACGTATTGAAAAATCAAACCAGGACAAATAGTATTAATATGATTTATGCTACTAAAATCTAAAACATATTAATGTTGGGTTTATTTGAAACTACTAAATATAAAAACTACATTAACCATTTAAATTGTTGTAGTTGAACGCACAAGTTGTTTAAAATATCAAAATGTCAAACCGGTTCGGTTCGGTTTAAGGTTCGGTTCGTTTTTTTTCGAACCAAACCGAACCAGAATATATTTTTTCGAACCGAACCGGACTAAAAAGTTTTCGAACCGAACCTAGGGCAAGGTTCGGTTCGGTTCGGTTCGAATCCATCATTAATGAAATAGTAGCCTTTCAATATCTGTAAATTAATTGCTGTGATGTCAGTGTCACCAATTGACATGCTGTCAGGATTATTTGTTTTCATTTCGCATTGAAGTTATTATACATATTCTGGTGATAATTATGTATGGATTAAAAGGAAATCGCATCATTCTTTATTGTAGGATGGTATTTGGTGTAATTATTATTCGATACTGTAACCTAAACAAGATACTGATAGTGTGTGACCCCGAGGAGTTTTTTTGTGTCATCTTATCAGCTGCTATAAATATGATTGCAAGGCCGTCTTGGATCTTTCTGTCTTTCTTGAATCAGCAATCAAGTGTTGAAGTGTTTCAACAGAAATTATGAAGTGTTCCAATTAGTACAAATACAGAATTGCTGTGTGGCATGCTAATAGTGGAAGATTGTGAAGTAATATTTTATGCAGATCATAGAAAACCTAAGGCAGCGTTTATCAACCTCCTTGTTATAATACTTTGTAAAGTAAAACCGCTTATGAGCGTAAGTAGATAATTGTTTGTAAGATTGAATTAATTATATATGTACAGGGTTTTTATGGTGGGCCTAAGATTTTGTTTTGGTGTTGCTTGCACGATTATTTATGGAATCTTGACCGGGGTGCTGTGCTTCCATCCAGATGCAGGTATCGTGACCGTGCTGCTGTACCAAGAAGTTCCACGAGGGGGGAGATCCTATGGTAACAACTGTGCGAGCAGCTACACATCATAAAAGGTTGTAGACTTTATTTTATTTGTTAAATGTTGGATATATAAAATTAGCTATTACTGAATGAAAATTAATTTAAGGGTAGCTTTTGTTTTGAAGAAGTCATAGTGCTTATAATAGGATATTTGAAGGGGGGGGGGGATTAGTTAAATATTCAGGGAGGGGTTTATTTATAATTAGTATTGTCAGATGTGTATTATATGAGGCCTATCTCTCAGGCACTCAGACTTCTTATTACAGTGTAGCTAACAACCAATCACATAAACCATTTAATATTTGGGTTTACAAAACCAGGAGGAGCGTGCACATTCCTCGGGGTTAACTATCCTTAACTTATACCTTTCAGTTCGCTTTAAATATTTCAGCGAAATAACTGAAGAGGTTTGATCTGCCTGTTCACTGAAGTGTAATTATAAATTCTTTTATGTAGTCTTAGAGGGGTAAATATTTGAGAGTAATTTAAAAGAATAGGGTTTTTGTTTATTCATATCTGCTGAGCAGTGTTGCACTAGAGCAGATTAAGTGTACATTTTTATCCAGCCAAATAAGAGTAAATATAATTATTATTTTTGAGGAAGTTAGCTTTATTAGTAACAAGGTAAATTGCTGGTGAAGTTACAGACAAGTGGGCTTAATTGCAGAAGCTGCTTTGTCTATTCAACTTATTGATGGTACATGTGGGTCCAACCCACTGCAATTGGCGCCCACATTATTATTATTTGTTGTTTGTGTGCTACCAACACTCACGGCCCATCCCGCTGCTAGTCGGGAACATCGCCATATTCAGTATCATTCCTGGTCAGGGTTCCCTGTCCTAAGAATACCCCAATCGACCAGAAGGTACTCAGAATATCTAACCAGTAAGTTTTTTTGTGCGTTATTCTGATTTGAAAGGAATAGCGTTACAGCCTGAGAGGGGTTTCTAAAAGAGACAATAAATATAAGTAGAACGGAGAAAGATAGCTGATAGGTGGAGCGTATTGACGAGGGAAAACTATATCATTAGTTTAAGGCTAGGCAGTTGTGAGAAGCGCGCGTCAGTTGAAGTATTAAACAAATTTCAATGTAACATTATAATGATCTCGGAATTTTTCAGACGTTACGTTCAAAATTTGTAGAAGTAATTTTAAAAATAAGCTTTTTGATGAAGAGAGGTTTCATTGAGAGGTGTGAAAAGCGTATAAATACTCGGACAAAGATATTGAAGTCCTCTTTCCTTTTAGATCTGAGTTCGCGCTTAGATCTTCAATGTAATTAATAGTATATGCTCTTGTATGTTTTGTTGCATTATTTGAGTGGTAATTTCATTTGATTGTATTTGTGAGAAAGGAAGGTGCTTAGGATGGTAGGTATTCAAGAAGAAGCCGATTGCTGAGCTAGCCAGGGTGAGCAGAAATAAGGAGGCGTTCCATAAGATAGTGTAAGAATTATTGTTTTATTTTTATATTTTTTTAGAAATTTTATGACGATCGATTTAAGAACTTATAATCCCCAATCCACGGCAATATATATATATATATATATATATATATATATTGTACAGAAATTACGTTTAGCATTTTTGTCAAACATATCTGAAATTGTCAAGTTTTTGACTTATGTCAGATATAGACAGGAACCAACGCTCAAAATTACAGCTATAAACCAAGTATTAATATATAAATATTTTAGGTAGTTTTTTACACAAGGTAAGTTGATAAATACTAATGTATTGCAATTAGTAAGATGAAATATAATATTTTCCTTCTTTCAATTACTAGCTCTATTTGAAATGATCATTTGGACTTTGAATAAAAGTCTAAGTTATTATTTCATCTTACTAATTGCAATACGTTAGTATTTATCAACTTACCTTGTGTTAAAAACTACCTAAAATATTTATATATTAATACTTGGCTGATAGTAATTTTGGCGTTGTTGTCTATATCTGACATAAGTCAAAAATTGACAATTTCAGATATGATTGACAAAAATGCTAAACGTAATTGAAAGTTAGGTTTATATATGGTTCTGTATATATATATATATATATATATATATATATATATATATATATATATATACGTACCTCACATATCAAACGAAGCCCGCTATGTACTGCAGATTAGACGAAGCCCGGTCGAGGGAGTGGTAGAATAATTTAATTTTACTCTGGTACATCATATTAGAATAAATGTGTATAGTTATTACAACTAAGCACCTTTATGAAGCCCACCAATGTTGTCATTTAAAAAAGCTTATTTCTCCTGCTGGTGATCTTCATTTACTTTATATTTCAGACTTGTGTTATTTATTGGGGTGTTGGTTCTACAACTATGTTGTGGAAAATATTATAAAAGAGGCTGGTGATTAAAATTGTTTATGCTATATGTATTTAAAATTACGTTTACTGTCGACTTTTATGGATGTAAAGATATAGATTTGTAACTTAATACTGTTTAGTAATCGGCCGAACACCTGTTCCTCTCCTTGTATTTTGATATTTTAAACAGCCTTCCTTATTTTAATCAAGTGAATTTAAAAGTATATTATGTTGAAGGTGATTAACCTAAAACAACGAATATGTTAAAATTCAACAAGAGATCCAAAAGCTCAAACTAAGCACTAAGTGAATTCGATTTTCTAGTTTATCACAGGTTAATCAACTAAATTCTAGTTTTTTTAAGCTCATTCGTATATTCGTACTCAAAGTTTTTAATTCGGTCTTTCACCCAGTATCTTGGATATTTAGACTTTACACAGACCGTTTCAGTTATGACACTGATGCTGCAGTTAAAGTTACAATTTTTAAAATTTCATATCTAAAGGTCATGTTCGTCTTCCGAATGAGGCATCTGCTTATATTTGCTTTAATACTAAACCAAGTTTTAATGCTGTTGAGTGAATTTTGCTATATTTTGTGCAGATTCTAGATATTGTTCCAATATAATCTTCAAATTTCCAGCTTGGTATCACGTAACAAAAGTATAGAAACGAAACCAAACGTTTCGTTTTTAATGTCGTAAATATCTTTTATACCTATATGACATAAATATAGTTCTGCCTGCAATTTTTGCCAGCATTGTTAAAAATAACTACAATTTTAAATCAGTTGATAATAATTTTAATGTCAGTCTAGATTTTAAAATAACTAAGATGGTGGTGGTTCTATGTGATGGTGCTATGGCTATAATATATATCCACATTTCTGTTTATGGAATCCTGAAATGGATTAAAAGTTTTTTGTAAGAGTTAGTGTGCAAAGAAGACTAGAGTATTAGTATATAAAGCAGACTTTGGATAAAAGTCTGTTGTATATTAACTTTCCTATTTAACATAATGTTTCCCATATATAAATAGAATATCTCCAATTTGCGAGAGGAAAAGAGGGTGGTGTTTTGATTCTATAAAATGTCTAAATTTTGAGTGCTTCATCTAAATTAATAACCCTAAGTTCAAGCTAACTTTTTTTGTAACTTTCTATCGTTTTGTAGATGCACACTAGAACCCATGCAATTCTAGATCACTTCTAAAATTGTTGACTTTTAAAGATTTTACTGAATAATTTGTACTTCAGTTAGAGTGATGTCTACAAAGAGCATACATGTTAATAACTGCGTTCGATGACATGAGTTACAAAATATTAAGTGTTAATATAAATGCAAAAGGAAAACCAACTTATCCCTATTGAAAATAAGAAACTTTAACTATACAAATTAACAGTTTAAAATATGAAAATAACATGCACAATCACAAACTGACTTAGGCCAGATCACACAGTACACCATTCAAATGTGCTTGAAACTTTACTTTTTTGGAGGAAGTATTAAACATACAATGTACATAAAAGATCAGCATTCACGGGTGGACATCCTCAAACCACACCGAAGGTTAAACGCTGCATGGCAGCTGGTTTGACCTGAGAAGCGCATTAACACACTGTAGAATTCAAATTTTATGAAATTCTATTATGAGTTGTAGTAATAATTTACAACATTAAAACACCCTTGCATAAGTTAAATTTCCTAGGACGCTGTGAAGCAGCACGTAAATTTTTATTAATAGCAAATGATTAAGAACTTATTCATTAATAGGTATCATTAAAATGAGCGATTTTCTTTTGCCACGGGACTGCAAATTCGAGTTGCCGTAACTCCCCTACGTCCCGCAGTATATGTACATTATTTTATTTCTATCTCTGTGCCATTAAAAATCGTATTAAATTTTGAAGCACGCCGGTGTTAGCCGCTCAAGCGAAACAAGGGCGACTGGCAGAGAAGGGCATCAATGTGTACTTCACCGCCCGTGGTGCTTATGGCTGTTTTTCGCCGAGCCCCCTTTCCGGTTATTTAAAAATATGCGTTTGGTACATTTGTGTTTGGATAAAAAGGACAGTCTACGTCGACATAGGTAATATCGTAAGACCTTGATAAATAGTCGGTTATTTTATTGTGATTAATTTATCTTGAATGTGATGTTTGTCAAACCGACAATACCAAATCGCCATTTTCTGACTAATACTCGAGCACTTTAGTCTTCGATTATTAATGGCAATTTCGTCGAGTCTGATTGCAGAGCACTCGAAGAAAATTTATTCAAAAAAAAAACTAAAAAAACAGCTAAATTGTTATTTTTGTATTTACTTAAGGAAATAAAGCATAAAGAAAAACATTTACCGCCGAAGGGGGTAAATCTAATTTACTAACCTAATATGAAAGCGGTAAATTAGATTTGCAGATTTGACTGGCAAAAAATTATTTAATATAGGCTTAGACACGTTATCGTGGGTTTGTAACCATGGTTTTTGAGTAATAATCAATCATTTAATTTCCTAGCAAAGTTGTTACGTTAAATCCCTGCAAGGGATCTATTTCTGCATTAATATTAAATTCAAACTATATTTATTTAAAACACCCTAAAATTTCTAAATTAAACTACCTTACGCTTTTTATGTTATTTCAAATCATATATATTAGCAATCAACAAGCGTGACTTCCTTTTAATTGAACGAGTACGTATTCAAACATACTGTAAAATTTCCTCATAATTCTTAGTACATGGTTAAATAGGTAGCATTTATTCTATAATAATGTCCTTTGCTTTGCATTTTCAATTTTTCAAATCTTATAAATACAGGATAAACTTTGGAGGCAGTCTGTTTCTATATAGAGCCCTTTTTCCATAAAGGAGCCCTGTTAGTCATGTTGCTAATTAAGACGCCTTCTTGTTAAGTTGTTTTACTTAGTGTTACTGTCTAGTGCAATTGTTTCATATACTATCCAATCCGTCGGCAAGTGTAATACACACTTGTAGGTCCACTACGATAGTACCAGAAGTAGAGAACTACACTTCTTGAAGAACATTTATTCAGTTTTCTTCTTCTTGATGCTACTATGAAAGCTACGTCTTTGGTTGGTTGATAACCACGTAAGTGATGTAGTTTTCGTACTCCTGATTATGACACAATAAATTAGAGATTGCGTGTTAAAATTGATTTTCTTATCTCAGTGCACAAGTGATTCTGTAATTATTTTCCAAGTCACGTTCATATAAACCGAAGCTTGTTAGGACGATTTTCACTTGTTTTATAATTAATATTAGGAAATACTAAAGTCAACAACCAGTTTATTAAATTATAAACTAGAGTAAGTTAACACTTTGTTTATATCAGTTAGGGTTACGTTATTGTTTTTAAGAAGTGCACTTCACAGAGCATGTAAAAATGCTGTACACAATTGTCTAATTTTCTTCTTGTATATATTTAGGGCTGGAAACATTGTGTAGGTATCCTTGTATGTATTATTTAGATTTTAAGATTTTATACTCGAGATTGGCTTAAATTTATACAAGGTGTCATTAGAGAGGGTGTAGAGCCCAATAAGACAACAAAAATTGTTTATTAACTTGTGGTCTAAAATGAATGGTTAAGCTAATAACGGACACACAAAAAACATCTAAATTGTTATAGAGCCTCTGTAATGTTTAGCTATGCCATGAATCAAATACACAATAATATCATTCCTTAGAGTCGACCAACAAAGTTGTGACATATGCAAACAAAACTTATTGAAATATGATATCTGTGAACTGTAAAACGAAATAACCCATGCACCATACCTTCTACTAAAGTCATTTAAAACTGAAGTTCTGATGATGATCAAAAAAATAAAATTTCTTTATGCTGATTTGGTCGACTGTATTAGGTTTCTGATCTCGTAGTCTGAATATTGTAGCAATTCAGCAATAATTCACTTTAAGTCGATTGTACTTTTTCATTGAACATATTAAACGTTTTGCAAACTTGTTTTTCCTGTTTGCTTTTGTGTCGAATGCTGCAATTCCATCACCTGTTTGGGTAATATATTTAAATGTAGTGTTGTGAGATAACTGTAATTATAGGTTTTTTTGTTTAGCTTATCAATATCCACCACCAGACATATAACTAATGCCATCCTGTATTACTATGTTGTGTTATACATGGTGGCATAAGTTTTATGTCATTAATTTAAAGTGGGTGTAGAGACCGATAAGACAAACAAAAATTGTTAATACACCTGGGGTCTAAAACAAACAATTTAGCTACAAATAGACACACAAAAAGTATTAAAATTTCTTTAAAACCACTGCAATGTTGACTAGGTCACAAATAAAATATACAATTACATCATGGTTTTTGAAGTCGGCCAATTAAGTTGTGACTTTCAGCAAACTTAAATTAGTAAAATGGAGTGGATTTTGCTGCCAAACGAAATAGCTCCATGTGCTTCAGCTGTTACTGAAAAAAGTTTAAAGTTTTTTGTAAAATTCGCATGTTTAGATAATAATCACAACAAAAAGTAGTCCACCATTGAAGTGGTGGTAGACCATTATTTCATTAATTATAGTTGATAAATTTGCATTTGCACATGGTCTCTCACATGATAAAATCACTTAAAAAATTTGCTGATTTTACTACAATCATGGTGTAATTCCCCTCGTCTCCCCCACTGAAAGACCGGCAGACTTACGGCAATCTTTTTATTTTAGCCCAAAGATAGTGTATACAAAATACAAACAATGATGAAATGGCCGATATTTCGGTGATGCTGCCTCTTGGACTATTAGAGAAATGTGTCCTTTTGCGTAACAGGAGAGGATGCTTATTACTATAATGAAATAAATATAATGAGAATGCAGCATCTTTAAACAATTGTACAAATTACTGCTCAGTTGTTGAAGATCTTTAATTAATTGCAAATATAAATCTCGAAAGTCAAGAATGTGTATGGAATTTTTACTGCTACAAGAAGTGTTAAAAAATAAACTTTTAATGCTGTATTTTATTTAAATACTGATTGTGGCTTTAAAATGTAATCTGCTAATTAAAAAGTAAGCATTTGCCTGAGACATACATTAATCTGAGCAGCACACGGGTGCCAGACTTACGGGCTTCTTAAAAGGCATCAAACATATTTGGCTCGTAAAGACTGTATAGTATATACAGTGTATATACGACAGAACTAACGCGCCCCCTTAAGGACAATGCCATCAACTAAAGGTGTATAAGTTGCGATACTTTACAGACTTATGAAGCCCAGGTAAATTTTGTAAAAACGCTATTTATGGCCATATCTATGGAAATACAATTTAATACACACAAATTTTTAGGAAGCCCGTTTCGGGCTTCGTAAAACAGCAGAGGGCTTCGTATCATCCGCGGAATATGTCTTTTTGGGCTTCGTAAAGGACGTTAGTACGTGTATATATATATATATATATATATATATATATATATATATATATTATGCTGTGATAAGGGGTTGTTTAAGGGTGTACTTTATAGTAAAGGTCGTTTAGAAATGAGAAATCATCATAGGAAGCAGAAAACTGCATTTATTTAGTAAAGAATTGAGAAATGGAGATAGTTTGTAAATAGTAAGCAGTCAACACCCTGTATATAAAGGATAAATAGTTTTAAGCAACGCATATAGACACACGAAGACGCATAGTTAGCGTAGAAACAAGGAACACATGCATTAAGTAGATAGTAAATATTTAACACCCTGTAGATAGAGTTTTAGTTAATTTGCACAAAGCAAATAATGATATTTTTCAGTGGAAGCACGCGTATTTTGTAAGTAAACATAATAAAGTGTAATTAAACACGCATTCAAAAGAGTTCCAAACAATTAGGTTAATACGGAGATAAGAAATAGAGCTTCGAGAAGCATAGTGTAAATGCGTACAAAATAGTTAACCATTTTTAATAAGAAAGAAGATTAAAAATTGCGTAAATAACATGCGTATATGAAAATTAAAAGTCGAATTGCATCGGTTGTTTATGGAAAAGCGATTAGATTCGTCAAAACACTGCATGTTTGATAACAAGACACCTGCGAGCAGGCCACAATTATTTGAAAGCATAGAAAATTACATCAGAAACTACTTTAAATGCAAAGATTTGATTGGTTAAAATGAGCGACGAGCTTGTAGACCATACCCACTGACGGAGTAGGAGATCAATGATATATTAACAGGTACAGTGATAACGAACTCAGTTTTCAACTCAACAAAGGCCGAAGTGCGTCACTCTGAAATAAAGTGTGATACGCAATAATAATTCAAAGTGAAAAATTGTATAAGTGCAAAGATGAAAATTATGATTGCCGATTAAACGTAAGTAGATTTTGGGGAATTTATTTAAGCTAAAACACAATAATAATAGGGCTTCTGAGTTCGGGGAGAATAATCCAAGTCCAAATCCAAATTCGGGGAGAATAGATGGTATTCTAAGTTTGGGGAAATTGATAAGAAGTAATAAGTCTGAATGAGATGACAATAAATTGGGGTGCATAAGTATAAGTTAATAATGGTAGTCCAGAGGGTGATGGCAATAATTTAAATGCAATGGTTCAAGCGTGTGGATAGACAATATTTCGAATGGGCATGTAATAATCCCGAATTGGGTGAAGATAATTTTTATTCAAATGGATGGCTTAATGCATGGGAAATATTAGCTGATTATGGATGCGTCAATGCGAAGAAAATAGACCAGGTTAAATTTTTAGTTATAAGACATTATTTTTGTATTTTTTTTTATTTGAATATTGAATTTGCTTAATATAAATGAATGTGAAAAAGTCAACAAAACAGAGGACTTGCATACGTATAAAGTGCGTGATATGATAAGAGGTTTTGAACGTTCCACACTTCTTTTATAAAAATAATAGGTTTTTTTGGTGACTTTGGGTTTGATTAAAAAGTATATGATTTTTGATAAATGAGATTTACAACATTAATTAATTGAAAAGTGTATTTTAAATAATTTACAAAAACTGTACATAATATTTGTTTCACTATATAAAACTGAATGTTATAATTCTAAATAAATGCTAGTCGAGGTCATAAGATAAAGTTAATGGGAGTGATTTGATAATTTAAACAATCAAGGAGGAGCTATAAGTTGAATACGAAATTGATAACGAGTAAGGCGGTAACATATCAAATTTTGTTATTGGTCGGCAAGGTAGGTTCAAGATAAAATCCAGTTAAGTTCCTGGAGGGAGTTTATAGCAATATTAATAAGACAGCCCTACGTCGGGGATCGATAATTCCAATTCTTGTTTATACATAGCAATATATATTTGTGTGTAATTTCTTGGGATGTAGGTCATAAAAGTAAAAATGCTCTTAACATTTGTAATAAACATTATGCGTTTCGGTGTATTAAATCATGATCACATGTTTAAGTCTACAATAAATATAAAAATATTAAAACCTAAATAATTTATAAGTTAATCTAAAATTAAAAAAAATTAACTGGTGTATAACTCACTTACTAACATTGAAGAAATTAGTTCACAATTAATATAAAGCGTAGAACACAATTAATTATGTACTTCTTTGATTATTGAATGTAAAATTGATTTATTATTTTTGTTAGAAACTACATATATTAAATCGGCTTGCCAATACAAAGATAATATGGAAAACATACATATTTTATCTAGGCAGATAGTGTAGGAACATTGATAGAATATTATTATTATAAACCTTATAATTTTGCAACTAATTTCTAATATACAAGGTTGGTCATCAGATTTATGATTTTATAATATTGTGGTAAATATGCGTGAATTGTTCGTGATCTGTTTTATTGTTGATGCTGTTTGCATGGCGCTGTATTTGGATCATTTCTAAAATGTTTCGTTTTTTATCATTAGTTTCAGTATCCAAAATGATAAAATACGAAACATTTTAGAAATGATTCAGATACAGCACCATGCAAACAGCATCAACAACAAAACAGATCACGAACAATTCACGCATATTTACCACAATATTATAAAATCATAAATCTGATGACCAACCTTGTATATTAGAAATTAGTTGTAAAATTATACAGTTTATAATAATAACATTTTATCAATGTTCCTATACTATCTGCCTAGAAAAAACATGTATGTTTTCTATATTATCTTTGTATTGGCAAGCCGATTTAATATATGTAGTTTCTAACAAAAATAATAAATCAATTTTACATTCAATAATCAAAGAAGTACATAGTAAATTGTGTTCTATGCTTTATATTAATTGTAAACTAATTTCTTCAATGTTAGTAGGTGAGTTATACACCAGTTAAATTTTCTTTTAAAATTTTTTAATTAATTTATCATAAATTACTTAAGTTTTAATATTTTTATATTTATTGTAGACTTAAACATGTGATCATGGTTTAATACACCGAAACGCATAATGTTTATTACAAATATTAAAAAGCATTTTTACATTTATGACCTACATTCCAAGAAATTACACACATATTGAAATTTTAAAGGTCAAGAAACATTTTACACACACATAAATATATATATATATATATATATATATATATTAATTAAATTTCTTGGAATTTGGTCATCTGCACTATCTTAGTTATGTGGTGTTTGTTATAGTAATGAAATTAAACTGCTCAATCTATCATTTTAATTTAATACATATGACGCGTTTCGGTTTTCCATTTTCAAATATGTTTCTAAAAATATTATTACACAAATTACTATTAATAAAAATCTAGATTTATATATACCTTAGTTAACAATATAAAAATGTTTTTAAAAACTATATTATTTTACATCTTCACTAATACATAAGGTTAACTTATCTGACTACATTTGTCATTCAACTTAACCTTTAAATATTTCAATTATCACTGAGTAGAAATTAAACTAGATACGATAAATTATAATGTGTAGTAGGTGGTACATGAGAATATTTCCACTAAGTTTTTGTTGGTATATTTGTGGTGAATTAAGTTGTGGTATATATTGCAAAAATCATCTTGGTCGTTTTTTGAATTTATGGCATTTGGGTTTTTTGGATATGTATGGTTTCTAAAAGGTTTCTTTTCTTATCTTTTAGAAACAATACAAATCCCAAAAACCCAAATGCCATAAATTCAAAAAACGACCAAGATAATTTTTGCAATATATTGTTGTATATAGAGAAGCCATTATTTTAGTTTACTTTTAGAAGTGCAACATTGTAACAATCAATACATTTCGCATCCTGTAGTTTAGGAAACTTTGTCATTATCTTCTTCAAACCAAACCGTAATGTTTCATGATATTTCCTCTTAATCTATACCACATTAGTTAGTTACTTTGTATTTTTCCTAATCAGTTTTCGTGTAAGATTGTTACAAACTAGGAAGTTTTGGTTAACCTCTGTACTCATTATCACATGCCAAAACCTTCCGAAGAAACCAGTATCCTTGACTCAGCATGTATAAAAGGCCAAGACACCCTTCCACTCATCGGTAGTTTGTGGGCAGCTAGACAGCTAGCCAAGTCATTGGTAATCTGCTGAAGAGCAAGTTGGCTCTTATCAAAATGGTGACTTAACCCTTTATAAATGCTGAAGAAGCTCTAATTAAGATGGTCACTTAGAATTCCAACCGTAAGTTAACTCTTTATTATTATTACTGTTTAACTCTTTCACTGCTTCGTATTTTATTAACATGTTGATTAGTTTTAAGTTTATTCATTATTAAATATTGTTGTTTGATTTCATCGTTTCATTACTTCTATTCAGGTAATTGTTACTTTCACTAACACTTCTCAAAAGATCCCTAGGTCCCTAGGACCTGAGTTAAGTACCACCTCTCGCAACTAAAGACTCTACCATCACATTACCATTGCTACGCCAATATCCCAAAATATATTTAACAATCATCCAAAGTGTACTTAACATTTGCTGGACGCGCCGTCTTCTCAATTTGATTTTTGGTGGAGGCTCAGGCTTAGATATATATTTTTAGGGTCACATTAACATTTCATATCCTTACATGAAGTCAGTTCAACAGTATACTTTCGAATTTCAATCACATTTTTATTTTAAATTTGTTTAAAATCAATTTTACATAATAATTTTACAATTTTACACTTTGTATTTCTTAGTATATCCCCTCAAATCCAACTTTTAAATTTTTATTCAAGCTTTCAATTACAAATAATTCTTTACAAGAGAAAAACAGCAGACCATTGACACAAATCAACCTACCCCTAATAACAGACAATTAGTTTAAAACGCTTTAGTTTCTAATTTATTATAGAGAAAAAGAAAACTATTTTAAGTATTTTATTTCAATGTCAAGTTAAGATAATGTTAATACCACAATTCTATTTACGCATTTACATGACGAATCATATCGCTAATCCTACCGCAAGATTTACTTTTCTTTAAACTGATAATTATTTGAAAACGAAAATGTGAACTTCCATTCTTAATTATTCTGTTAATCTTTCTTTTTAAACCACATCAAAATATTTAAAGAACATTAGTTACATACAGTTACTAGACAGGAACTTGTCATCCGAGGTTTCCTACATCTTGTTTAGCGTGCGTTAAAAATTACATTTTTCAAACTTTTATTCTACAGAAACTATTTTTAAATTTATAAGCACTTGATAAAAACAAATTCCATTTGTAAGAGAATGCAATTGAATATCATTCCTAAAAAATTTCAGTTACCCTACACGTTTGTAAAACTTTACATCATTACTTAGAACCTGTTAACTATTAATAGCTCTAGTTTACCTAATTCTGTATAATCTATTACGTTACTGAAAATGCAGGACAAAACATAATTGAATCACTTAACGAACACACATTTACACAAATTTTGTATTAATTTTCCACAAATATACACTTAAAAACTTGCAGCACTTTTATAAGCTTTTACTTTATCAACGCACAGAACTATTAAATACATAACACTGACCTAGACTTTCTGGTTAAAATAAAGACCACAATCTTAAGCTGATAACAGAATACAGTCATGTATTATTATTCATAATCCAGTAATTTAAGTTTATTTCTATGCATTAACCTTCAATTACATAGCATATACTTGACACAAATTTATGAATTTCTTATGTTTTATAAAATCACAAAAAGAGAAAAAGCCAAAAATCATATAAGTATAGTTCGTAATTAATTATTAACTGTAACACAGTAAGAAATAAGTTAGGTTATATCATTTTTTTTAAATATTACTTTAAAGCTAACTAAAAATTAGAAAATTTTTAAGGTTTTATATTTAAGCAATTCTAGTTATTATACACTCTGCAAACCTCATATTTTTTAAGTAATTTTGCTATAGATGAAACATACTTTTAAAAAGCATGAAACTAACTCTCTTATTCCTTTATTTGGGACAAAATGGTTTAAGTATTTTTACATGTAGATTTATTTTGCAAAAGGAAACGTTTTATAAAAACGTGTATGATTTTTTTTACCGAGATAGAAAAAAAGCTTATTTTAAGAAAACCACAAAAAATTTGGTGCAGACAATAATGTCAATAACTTTCTAGATATGTCCTAATGGACATTGCATTGCTTTTTGTTTAACTAACTTTCTAGGTACTTAGCTTAATGGAAAACCACTCCAGGGACATTTTGGCAATATACGATGTCAAATATAGATTGTCAGAACTTCCAAAAAGAAGAACTGCATTTTACAACTATTTACAAGAAACCAATGTAAGTATTTTAAGTAAGATATTATATGAAATATTAAGACTCCGAACTTTGAAATTTTGAATTAAGTATTTTAGTAGCATATTGCTAAATAAAGGACACAATTTTGTACAAACAAATGATCACATAATCGATCAAAACGTAAGATATCCAATTGTTATTCTGTACATAATGAAAACGAATTGATTAATATGATTTTAAACTATTATGTCCGTAAACAACTTAAAGTTGAACTATTGAATATATTTATTAATTTTTCCGGTGCAGTTATCTTAAATATGGCGTATTCTAAAAACGCTGAGATAAAGATATGTTTACGTAGAACAATCTTACCTACATGATAATGATGTCAATACGATACTTAATACGTAGCTATCAGTACTACATTACAGTACCATGATTACAAATGATTATTTATACGAGTTATTAATGAATGTATATATGTATTATTTTTTCTTGCATAACAGGTGCCAAAGGGTATTCGAAGACGTGCAAATGATATATTTTTCTTGCATAACAGGTGTCGCAATAGACATACAAAGACGTGCAAATGATGTGTAATAAATAAATAAAAATAAATAACCGGAATCATGTAGCGTACTGCGACTTTATTATTATATGATTATGAAATATTGAGACATACTATACAATGAGTTGTTATTGAAAATATTGAATTATGATTACTGTGAATCTAGAAACAAGTTCACAAAGAAGTTATTATATCTGTATCGAGCTAGCATCTTCGGACAGTAGACCCTCATACTTTTTTCTTTTTGCGCAAAAACTAACGTAGACTCAATAGACTTTTCTAAACTACCAGTACTAAGATGCTTGCTAAAGTAGTATTTTTGTAATAGAGTCGATACACTCTTTAATTGTTTTTGTTATGAATTAAGTATGTGAAGAATTTTGAAATAGTATAAAGAATATAAAATATTAGAGCATCAACGGACCATAATTGTAGACATTTTAAAAAATTTTTAGACATTTTCGACATTCTTAAACATCTAGTCGATTTTATAAACATTTCTGTCAATTTCAGACTTTGAACTTTTTGATACACATGCTTTATCAATACATTTTGACAATTTTCATAATTCTTGTTTTACTGGTATGAGCCAAAGTCACACTCATACAGACAGTTATGCAAGTTTGAAAGTCAAAACTACATTTTTTCACAGAAAATATAGTATTATTTTAATCGGTCATGTTCTATGACTGGAGAGACTTAGCCACCCTTTCCAGACTCAACCCAAAGCTGCTGACGAAGCCTAGCCACCTTCTTCAGACTTAGACAGTTTTGGAAATCATAGGTCAAAACATGCAAAGCCGAAATAGTAATATTAATTTTCTTTTGTTGAAAACAAACACTATTAATTATAAAGGACATTTTGCCTTTAATGGAAAACACTATGATGGACGATACCACATCAAAACAATTTTTTTTTAAGGAAAGCTCTTTTCCTTAGTTTCTAAAGTTATTACTTTTTGAATTTTTTTTTACTTTAAGATGAATTAAATTTCAAAAGATCTTTAAGCACTTTTGCAATTTTTTTGCATTTGCATTTTTGCATGTATGAATATTAAATACAAACACAAATTTAAATTTTTACCTTTATTTTTATCGATTTTTTTTGTAAAACTTAGTGGGACAATGAGGTATTAACACTTTACCCTCTTTTTCCGATTAAGTTCCAACTTTTTTTTTTTGTAATGTTAACTTTAACTTTATTTATCTATTAGTATAAAACATTGTCAATACTTTTTCTGAAAACCTCCTCTGTTCTTAGATTTACAAACCCCTTCCCATGAACGAACACTTACGGCACAAATAAAATGGCACTTATGTTTTATTTGATTTATGGACTTGGTACATATCTCAACACAAATACAATGCTTGATTAACTAACAATCGTACAGAAATATTCAACTTTTTGAACTAAAAATGGATGTCAAAGTCTTCACATTCGCAAAATATCATGGAATTTAATATGGAAGTAATAAATGAAATATTAAATAGAATATATAAAGTTTTCCTATGATGGAATATTAATCATAATGGTTTACTCTTTGGTTTTACAATGGACAAAAACTGAAGCACTTATAATACAACAAAGATCAACAACACTTAGTATCAAAACTATGGAGTTATGAAGTCAAGCATGCACGGTCCAAATCCTTTCAACATCTTCTGGTCTTTACTGATGTTAACTCTCAACACTTCAACATTTCAACACATATGGTATAATTTTCAAAACATTGATCCAGTTTTTTTTAAATAATGGTTCAACCGAGTGCCAGTGATATGTCTAATACTTTAACTTTTCAAGTGCCTTCTAGTCATGTAAGTGTTTATGCTCATAAAAACATTATTTTTTATTTTTTTATTTTTGATATTTAACTTTATTATTTTTATTTTTTTTCCCTTATGTCAATTTACTTTTGAGTACATTTTATACCTACGATTATGTTATGTTAATATTTTAACAACATGCATTTATTTTTAATTTTTTACTTCAAAAATTTTTTTTTAGCTTGTTTATGTACTTTTAACTTTTTATGTTTAAAATTTTTAAATTTTTAACTTTTTGCAATTTTATCTTTTTACAATTTTACTTTTTAACTTTCGCTTTTTGCAGTGACCATTTGCTTTGAATTGATTTGATTTAATTTGATTAATTTTGATGTGAATGCCTTCTTATATACAATTGCCTCCTTGCCTCATTTTTTTCTCTCTTTTTTCAATTTCTTCACCTTTCTTTTAATTTATTTGGAGTCCAAATTTTACAAAGGCGGGGCATGTTTTGTATATAGAGAAGCCATTATTTTAGTTTACTTTTAGAAGTGCAACATTGTAACAATCAATATATTTCGCATCCTGTATTTTAGGAAACTTTGTCATTATCTTCTTCAAACCAAACCGTAATGTTTCATGATATTTCCTCTTAATCTATACCACATTAGTTAGTTACTTTGTATTTTTTCTAATCAGTTTTCGTGTAAGATTGTTACAAACTAGGAAGTTTTGGTTAACCTCTGTACTCATTATCACATGCCAAAACCTTCCGAAGAAACCAGTATCCTTGACTCAGCATGTATAAAAGGCCAAGACGCCCTTCCACTCATCGGTAGTTTGTGGGCAGCTAGACAGCTAGCCAAGTCATTGGTAATCTGCTGAAGAGCAAGTTGGCTCTTATCAAAATGGTGACTTAACCCTTTATAAATGCTGAAGAAGCTCTAATTAAGATGGTCACTTAGAATTCCAACCGTAAGTTAACTCTTTATTATTATTACTGTTTAACTCTTTCACTGCTTCGTATTTTATTAACATGTTGTTTAGTTTTAAGTTTATTCATTATTAAATATTGTTGTTTGATTTCATCGTTTCATTACTTCTATTCAGGTAATTGTTACTTTCACTAACACTTCTCAAAAGATCCCTAGGTCCCTAGGACCTGAGTTAAGTACCACCTCTCGCAACTAAAGACTCTACCATCACATTACCATTGCTACGCCAATATCCCAAAATATATTTAACAATCATTCAAAGTGTACTTAACATTATACCACAACTTAATTCACCACAAATAAACCAACAAAAACTTAGTGGAAATATTCTCATGTACCACCTACTACACATTATAATTTATCGTATATAGTTTAATTTCTACTCAGTGATAATTGAAATATTTAAAGGTTAAGTTGAATGACAAATGTAGTCAGATAAGTTAACTTTATGTATTAGTGAGGATGTAAAATAATATAGTTTTTAAAAACATTTTTATATTGCTAACTAAGGTATATATAAATCTAGATTTTTATTAATAGTAATTTGTGTAATAATATTTTTAGAAACATATTTGAAAATGGAAAACCGAAACGCGCATATGTATTAAATTAAAATGATAGATTGAGCAGTTTAATTTTATTACTATAACAAACACCACCTAACTAAGATAGTGCAGATGACCAAATTCCAAGAAATTTAATTAAAATATAAACAAAATGGTCAAGAAAGAATGAATATTATATATATATATATATATATATATATATATATATATATATTGTAGTGGTTTTAAAAGGTTAAATTTAACTATAAGCAAAGCAATTTTAAACACCCTGTATAGAGGAAACAACCAGAATTTACGTGCGAAATTTATTTCATTTAGTTCAGTTTAATGTAACAAGTATTAACAAAAATTTACAAGTAATGAATAAAATTTAGTGAGGTTCGTAAAGAAAATAAATTTTAGAAGCCAATGCAATTTATTCATTAATTTAATGGAGTTTAATTACGTCTAATACGCATAAAGGCATGAAAAATCAATAAATCCAAGGCGAATAACGTTCGTTGTAACAAACAAATATATCGGTTGGGTTGAAATACCATGAAAAGAAACTCCTAGAAATGTTGTGTTAAAACGTCGGTTAATTAAACACCTGCATGTTTCTAAATGTCAGGTTTCTCTTATTTTTATAGATAACAAACAAGTTTCAAAGAATATCGGGTAAACGGTTGGAGGGTTCGCGTAAATGTTAACTAAAAGTTTCCTTAAAGTGCAGAAAGGACAGACGGTCAATGAAATGCTTCGGACTGGGACAGTGCATTTCAAAAAGCACGTATTCAGTCCACATGGGGTAAATAGAACGCGGACAGTAATATCGATTCTCTAGCACTCAAACAAGGCTAGAAGGAAACACAATATGCATAAGAAAGGGGCAGCGTTAAGATAGGCGGGATTTTGAAGACGTCAATGCATATACTATTGGTCGATATCGTTAGTTTTAAAACAGACAAACACGGGGATATTTGAATTCGGGTTTATTGGAAAATATCGTAACGACGCGCTAAATTTCGGAGATTTCGAAAACGGTTGAAACAAAATTTGAGGAAGTGTTATTTTAAATTAGATTTTTCACGGTAAAAGGGTCTGGAGAGGTTACAGTCGAAGCATTTAAATACTCGAGGCGAATTAGCACGGCTCTCTTTTAACTTTGTTCTCTTGGTACTTTTATCGCTTCAGAACGAGCTTGTAAGTATATAAAATTATTTTAAATTAAATAGTACAGCGTTGGCCTCATAATTTGATACGCGAATAAGTGGCGAGTCTAAATTTTAATTTGAGGTACAACATTTATTTTAAACAAGCTCGAGAAGTAACGTAAATTTAAAGTAAATTAAACGAAAGTACGTAAGTATGAAAGAAGTGTAATTAATTTGGAATTGGATACACCGTGAAGGCAGCGTAAGCAGCACAACTCAAATGGGGTTCTTTTACAAATAGCTAGAGGCGGACAGCAGAGCAGAGCGAAACAACTTTACCGCATCATCAATGGAGTGGAGGTCTTCAAGAAATTCCAGGTAACGCTTTAAAATTGTTGTTATAAACTATGAAACTATGAAAATTGTGTGACGTGTGAGAGTAAATTTTGAAGGTATTGTGCATTATTTTGCGTATTGAAAATAATACGTATGACTAACTTTATTAGGGTATTTAAATAGAAATCTAAAGGTGTATATAAAGCTTATTAACGTTCCATCAGGAATTTAAAATTTTTATTGTGACGAGTACATGGGTTTGTGTTTTTTGTTTGTTGTAAGAGTATGCAAAGTACAAAAGCATACATTATTCATAATTAACTGGGTTATCATGAGCTCACCATACTCCAGAGTATATAAATTCAAAATAAATTATAAATAAAGAATGAAAATAAGGTATTATTCAGGGCCCATTTACTCCGGGTATATTCAATGTGTTTGATATTTTAAATTAAAATCCAGGACAATACAAAAATCGGATTTATTGAGGTGTAACTTGATCTCTGAAATGTGGATAATATTGAATTTCATTTGTAAATAGTGTTAAATAAATATTCTATAATGGTTGTATTATTTTGTGGTTTTATTGAGAGTGTGCGTGAACGATACAGAGTATGGTAGTGAATCTAGGTATCCGGGAGGAGACCCAACTGAGCTAGCCTGGGAATTGAAGAAGAATTAAGGTAATGAAGAGAGGAATCAGGGTAAGAGAATATTTTTTTTTATTAAATTTTTCTATTGTGTGAAATTTATTTTCGATTTTGGAAAATAAATAAAATTTTCGAATATTTTGTACTGACTCGAATGTTTTTTTTACTCTGGCGAGGCGATTAAAGGTTCCACGGCAAAATATATATATATATATATATATATATATATATATATTATATGTATATATATATATATATATATATATATATATATATAAAATATATCTCTACTTTATTGACCAGGAATCAATGTTCGATAGTAAATAATTATTTTTGGGACAGTTTTCGTCAAGAATAGAATAAATGTCAATTAATCATTTATTTAAAATTACTTGACGTTTCGGTCTAATATTCAGACTTTAATCATAAGTCTAAAAAAATCAGTGTATAACTTACATTTAAATTTGATTAATACTATTTATAAAACTATTACAAAATTTTTTTACAGAAGGATAAAATTGTTTTTGCTGGTAACTAGAATAAAGTAAACGCCACTTTGATATTGAATTATGAAAGTAGAAGATAGAATTAAAAGTCCATAACACTGAATTTAATGTTTATATAGTTCAGAGTAAACCACACTTAAGTTATCGAGATCTTGTTTGTTGTTTATGCTTTTTTCTTCTTTATTTACGTGAAAGGATCCGAGGAATAGGCGTTTATTATAGTTGTTTTCTTTTTCTAAAATTTTTGTTTCATTAAATGCTGGTGTATGTTTTGTAGTATATATGTGTGTAGAGAGTGCACAGTTGTTTTTTCCCAATTTTGCATTACTGCGGTGTTGTGTTAATCTCAACTTCAGCCATTGATTAGTATGACCTATGTAGTGGTGGTTGCAACTGCATTGGATCTTGTAAACTACGTTATTGCACATTTGAGTGTCTGTTTTATCTTTTAGTGGTGAAAATAGTTCTTTGATTGATTTTGTATAGTAATATGCAATTTGTATATTGAGTTTCTTTAAAATTCGAGTGATTAGAGGCGTGAGATTTTCAATGTATGGAAGCTTGTGGAATACTGTTGGTGTAGTTGTTCTTTCTTGTTGGAAGATGTTGGTGTCAATTATTTTGTGTAAAAGTTGTTTTGGATAGTCATTATTGATGAGAACTTTTTTTAATTCTTCAATGTTTTTTTTGATGAAGATTGGATTGCTTATTCTTGTGATGCGATGTTTTAGTGCTAAGATGGTATTGATTTTGTGTTTGTTGCAATGATTGGATTTGTAGTTTATATATCTTCCAGAGTTAGTTGGTTTTTTGTAATAATCAAAAATAAATTGTTGTTTTTTGATCGAATAACTAGTGTGTCAAGAAATGGTATTCTTCTTTCAACTTCTTTTTCTATTGTAAATTTAATGTGTTGATTGAAATTGTTGAAATGTTCAAGAGTTATTTCTATTTGGTTGTGTGGTGTAGAGCAAATTATATCATTAACATATTTTACCAAAAAACTCATTTGAAAAAGAAGATTTGGAATAATTGTATCCAATAAAAGGTCCATAACTATTTGAGCTAAGTTCGGAGTGAGTGGTGAACCCATTGATGTACCAAAACATTGAAGATAGGTTGTTTTTCATATATGAAGTATATGTTGTTGAATATTAAGTTAACGGTACTTATAAACATAGTTTTTGATAAATTACAATGAGGTTCGATTTTGTTCCATTGTTCTGATATGATTTGTAATACTAGTTCTGTTGAAATGTTGGTAAATAAAGATGTAGCATCTAGTGATATAAGTATATGATCTGTAGGTAATTTGAAATTGTTGTAAGTTTCTACAAGGAAAAGCTATCTTTGGTGTTGTAACCTTGAAGAAAAGATTTTTTCAAAATATCTACACAGAAGTGAGCTATATTGTAAGTAAGAGTATTTATTGATGAAAGAATTGGTCTTGAAGAAAGAGTTGGTTTGTGTATCTTTGGTAGACTATAATATTTTCCTGGATTGGAACTGTTATTAATTAGTGTTTTCTTTTGTTCTGTTGCTATCATACTATATTGAAAAAGTACTTTTACGTGTTCGTTGACTTTCTTTTGAATTGTAGTGGTTGAATCCTTTTTAGAATTTTATAAGTGTTAGTGTCTGAAAGTAGTTCTAAAGATTTTTGTTTATAATGTTGAGTTTCCATTATGATTGTGACTTTTCCTTTATCTGCTTTTAATATTAATAACTCTTTGTGCTTTTTAAAGAGCTTTTTTGCTTTGTAGAAAACTTTGTGTGTTGAACTGTTGTTGTTGTTGTTAGGGTTTTTTAGAGAATTGGTGATTATGTTTGTGATTCTGGCACGTGTGTTGTTCTTTTCCTCTCGTGTAGTATTTTCAAAATTTTCTATGATTGTTTCAACATCAGCTAAGAGTTTGCCTATGTGAATTTCAGAACTATTGATCTTTAAATTAAATTTAGGTCCTAATGAGAGAAAGTTTTTGATATCATCTGGAATTGTAACACTGCTTAGATTAATTAACCATTTGCTGTTGTCACTTAACATTTGAGAACTTAGTGCTTGTTTATGTATAAGTAGGTTAAACTTTTTGATGTGAATTTTTTGATATGTATATAAATTTTTTTAAAGAATACATAATGTGTTTTTGAGAATTCATGTAACACATGTGGAGGTAAAGAATCCTTAAGGGATTCTTTAATAGTCATGGTAGAAATTTCTAATGAATTTAATTTGATATATGTGATATTAAATTCAAAATTGAGAGTAGTTGTATCGAACCTGTTTATGCTTCTTTCAATCTTGTTGTTCATCCATTCACTATTGTTCTTTAGTAGTTGCACGGTTGGTAGTGTAGCTGAAGTAATGTGAGTGGGAAGAACTCTTTCTCTTCTACATTTTTCCAAAAATATTCCTCAGTTCATCAGTTTGGCTGCTTTTTTTGTGGGGTGTGCCCAGGTCTTGAGTTTTTTACTGCATTATTACCACACCTTCTTCTTATGTCCTTGTAGAATCCCATTTTTACCTGTAATTAATATACCTCCACTTTATTGACCAGGAATCAATGTTCGATAGTAAATAATAATTTTTTTGGGACCGTTTTGGTCAAGAATAGAATAAATGTCAATTAATCATTTATTTAAAATTACTTGACGTTTCGGTCTAATATTCAGACTTTAATCATAAGTCTAAAAAGTAAGGAAATAAGATAAAATTAAATCAGTGTATAACTTACATTTAAATTTGATTAATACTATTTATAACACTATTACAAGATTTTTTGACTGATATAATTTGACAGAAGAATAAAATTGTTTTTGCTGGTAACTAGAATAAAGTAAATGTCACTTTGATATTAAATTATGAAAGTAGAAGATATAATTAAAAGTCCATAACACTGAATTTAATGTTTATATAGTTCAGTGTGAACTACACTTAAGTTATCAATCAAAGAACTATTTTCACCACTAAAAGATAAAACAGACACTCAAATGTGCAATAACGTAGTTTACAAGATTCAGTGCAGTTGCAACCACCACTACATAGGTCATACGAGTCAATGGCTGAAGTTGAGATTAACACAACACCGCAGTGATGCAAAATTGGGAAAAAACAACTGTGTACTCTCTACACACATATTTACTACAAAACATACACCAGCATTTAATGAAACAAAAATTTTAGAAAAAGAAAACAACTATAAGAAACGCCTATTTCTTGAATCCTTTCACATAAATAAAGAAGAAAAAAGCATAAACAACAAACAAGATCTCGATAACTTAAGAGTGGTTTACTCTGAACTATATAAACATTAAATTCAGTGTTATGGACTTTTAATTATATCTAAGCAGTGTTACAATTCCTGGGACACCTAGGTATTTTTTTTAACAATAAGGTGTGCCTGTTCTTTAATTTGTCTGCCAAAAAGCTAGAAACCTACAAATTTTACATGATCCAACATTTTTTCTAATGTATTTGCTCATAAACCTACTAACATATCCTATATTTATTTTATCTATTTAGCGAAAGTATGGCAATGGTCCTTCTATATCCAACTTTTTGGTTCACCTGTACAAACCTACACTGGTTGAACAACAAAATGTTGCACACATTGTGTAACGTTTCTGATTGTTCTGCTTACAACATCGCTTATCAGTAAGGTTTTGAAATGAGGTTTAAACTGTGATGAAGTGGGGTTAGTGTCTCTTACTCCTTGCTGTCTTATTTGTCTAAAACTATTTTCAACAGTATCTTGGTTAAATGCTCGAGGTTTGATGAAGCTAATATTTTTGGAACACATGGTCATATAAATTATTTGAAAACCATTGAGTGTCAATATCCAATTTGTTAGTGAAGGAGGTCTAATTCTCTCATTGGTTCTGTGTTCTGCAAAATGACAAAGTATTATTAACCAAATTATTTCTTATAAAATTAGGTAATAAAATTTTGGAATACTCTCTCTATTTAACCAAATTGATTTCAATTGATTCTCTAATTCTGGCTTATGTAATATATTATACCACGTTTCTGAAACATAATACAGATTCTTGAAGAAATTTTCAAAAATGTGTGTAACATTAAATATAATTTGTTATAAAAAGTATCAATACAAAATCAATTTGTTTTTATTTTTTATTCATCCTGGTTTTGCGTATGTTTGTTAACAATAGAATACAAGATATGTTTTCATATAATTTAGTAGAGCAGACCAAAATTACCTTAAATGCATCAGCTGTAATTGACTTCACGCATCCTTCCAAAACTACAAATGGTTTGTGTTTTCAGAAACAACATACCATATACTTTTGCCATGGATACAATAAATGTCCATTCACATATCAGACAGTGTGTCTAAAAATTTGAAAATGCTAGCAGTACTCAAACTGTCGGATGTTAAGTGTTCTTCTAGCAAACCAACAGCACCCATTAAATGATAAACATAGTTTTAAGTCAAATTACAAGTATTGAGTTATACCTGTACTGCCTTAAGAACCATTACCAAAGCAATGATATGGTTAAAAACTTGGGGTGCTTATGAAATTTTCCTTCTATTAATGTTGGTTGGACATACATATAATTGCGTTAATCTAGACATTCTAGGTAAATTTTCAGCACAATTGTCAATATTAAAAGCTAGTTCAATGTCATTCCATTTTACAACTTTTATGCCTTCGTTGTTGTGTCACACCTAATTCCTTTCTAACAAATTGTTTTGTATAAATAATTTTCTGACCATTCACAAAATAGTACTCTGATTGGTGATCAACGGGAATAACTGGCACACAATGTCTGCAATTCTTTTGCAAGTAATTAATGGCTGCTTGATTTGTACTACCCTGATCACTTACAGTAGCAATGACAGACAAACCAGCATCTTGGCACCTACTTATTACCAACTATATTAGCGTTACAGAATCTATACTTTTTGTGCTGGATTTACAAAAGTATAAAATACTGGTTGCTTCCATTCTTTTACTATAATCGTCTGCAATGACTAGCAAAATATGATCTGCAATTGCAATGTTGGGGCTACCATTATCCAATCAGTCAAAACCATTAATTTCGATAGTGTTACTGCTATTTTATATGTGATGGTCAATACTCAGTTCATTGAACATTAAAATACAGTTTCTGCACATTATGATAATGCAGATACATTGGTCTTTAAATTTTAAAAATAATATCATTAACACCTGGTCTTACTGAAATTTTCCTTAAAAGATTCCTTATTGTTATTTTTGATGGTACAAGAAGATGTGCCTCTTGGGACTATATTGTTCTGTGCAGCTACTTTCTTAGATAGTTCCAATGGGTTAGAAGTGCCAGATAATATTCTTGAAAGACATCTCATTTGTGGGTGATGGAGTTAAAATGCAAGAAGTCAAAGTTAACCTGATCAAAGTTAGTTATTTTTCTTAATAATTTTGAAATACAAATTTTAGTGAATATAACACTTTTTGTTATGTGACATTTATAGGGCAATGCACTTGTTATAATTTTGAAGTTTGAGCCAGACAGCACAATTTACTTTGTGCTGATTACGCAAAATGAAGATTAGAAGATAATCTGCTTTAGAGACTCATTATCATTCCTGTCCTGTGAAACACAAGGCTATTGTATTTAATATTATTAACAATATTCTTTAGACCAATTTCCTTTCATTTGTTATTGCAATTGAAGCCTACTACCAATCGTCATCGATTCTATACATTACATGCTTCTTATCTACTTTACTTTCTAGATTGTATTTCTTTAAGTTTATCATCTTTCTAGGATCCCCTCAATTTTGTCTAAGAGATGTGGGTGCAACAAGTGTGCACAGTCAACATCAAATGCAAAGCAATTCTACTCAGCAGGAAAACTTTTAAAAGTAATGGCTTATAGATATAAACTAAAGACAAATCTATTGAAAGATGGCTTGTCACATTCAAAACTAGAACTGTGAAAATAAGTTACATCAAGCTTGAGTCCTTCGATGGCAAGGTTTATAAAAAGTCAAGTTTTGTTGGTAGTGAAAAGCCAAAAGTTTTAAGTATATAAACGGGCTGTGGGTATAGAGCGTTACAAAAATTTTTTCTTTTACCATCAAAAATAACAATAAGGAATCTTTTAAGGAAAATTTCAGTAAGACCAGGTGTTACTGATATTATTTTTAAAATTTAAAGACCAATGTATCTGCATTATCATAATGTGCAGAAACTGTATTTTAATGTTCAATGAACTGAAAATTGACCATCACATATAAAATAGCAGTAACACTATCGAAATTAATGGTTTTGACTGATTGGATAATGGTAGCCCCAACATTGCAATTGCAGATCATATTTAGCTAGTCATTGCAGACGATTATAGTAAAAGAATGGAAGCAACCAGTATTTTATACTTTTGTAAATCCAGCACAAGAAGTATAGATTCTGTAACGCTAATATAATTGGTAATAAGTAGGTGCCAAGATGCTGGTTTGTCTGTCATTGCTACTGTAAGTGATCAGGGTAGTACAAATCAAGCAGCCATTAATTACTTGCAAAAGAATTGCAGACATTGTGTGCCAGTTATTCCCGTTGATCACCAATCAGAGTACTATTTTGTGAATGGTCAGAAAATTATTTATACGAAACAATTTGTTAGAAAGGAATTAGGTGTGACACAACAACGAAGGCATAAAAGTTGTAAAATGGAGTGACATTGAACTAGCTTTTAATATTGACAATTGTGCTGAAAATTTACCTAGAATGCCTAGATTAACGCAATTATATGTATGTCCAACCAACATTAATAGAAGGAAAATTTCATAAGCACCCCAAGTTTTTAACCATATCATTGCTTTGGTAATGGTTC
This sequence comes from Platerodrilus igneus, assembly GCA_036346225.1. Taxonomy (NCBI): domain Eukaryota; kingdom Metazoa; phylum Arthropoda; class Insecta; order Coleoptera; family Lycidae; genus Platerodrilus; species Platerodrilus igneus. Next base: position 2,606,004 of record JARFIW010001054.1, on the reverse strand, counting down.
TTAAGGCAGTACAGGTATAACTCAATACTTGTAATTTGACTTAAAACTATGTTTATCATTTAATGGGTGCTGTTGGTTTGCTAGAAGAACACTTAACATCCGACAGTTTGAGTACTGCTAGCATTTTCAAATTTTTTGACACAGTCTGATATGTGAATGGACATTTATTGTATCCATGGCAAAAGTATATGGTATGTTGTTTCTGAAAACACAAACCATGTGTAGTTTTGTAAGGATGCGTGAAGTCAATTACAGCTGATGCATTTTTAAGGTAATTTTGGTCTGCTCTACTAAATTATATGAAAACATATCTTGTATTCTATTGTTTACAAACATACGCAAAACCAGGATGAATAAAAAATAAAAACAAATTGATTTTGTATTGATACTTTTTATAACAAATTATATTTAATGTTACACACATTTTTGAAGATTTCTTCAAGAACCTGTATTATGTTTCAGAAACGTGGTATAATATATTACATAAGCCAGAATTAGAGAATCAATTGAAATCAATTTGGTTAAATAGAGAGTATTCCAAAATTTTATTACCTAATTTTATATGGAATAATTTGGTTAATAATACTTTGTCATTTTGCAGAACACAGAACCAATGAGAGAATTAGACCTCCTTCACTAACAAATTGGATATTGACACTCAATGGTTTTCAAATTATTTATATGACCATGTGTTCCAAAAATATTAGCTTCATCAAACCTCGAGCATTTAACCAAGATACTGTTGAAAATTGTTTTATACAAATAAGACAGCAAGGAGTAAGAGACACTAACCCCACCTCATCACAGTTTAAACCTCATTTCAAAACCTTACTGATAAGCAGAACAATCAGAAACGTTACACAAAGTGTGCAACATTTTGTTGTTCAACCAGTGTAAGTTTGTACAGGTGAACCAAAAAGTTGGATATAGAAGGACCATTGCCATACTTTCGCTAAATAGATAAAATAAATATAGGATATGTTAGTAGGTTTATGAGCAAATACATTAGAAGAAATGTTGGATCATGTAAAATTTGTAGGTTTCTAGCTTTTTGGCAAACAAATTAAAGAACAAGCACATCTTATTGTTAAAAAAATACCTAGGTGTCCCAGGAATTGTAACACTGCTTAGATATAATTAAAAGTCCATAACACTGAATTTAATGTTTATATAGTTCAGAGTAAACCACTCTTAAGTTATTGAGATCTTGTTTGTTGTTTATGCTTTTTTCTTCTTTATTTATGTGAAAGGATTCAAGAAATAGGCGTTTCTTATAGTTGTTTTCTTTTTCTAAAATTTTTGTTTCATTAAATGCTGGTGTATGTTTTGTAGTAAATATGTGTGTAGAGAGTACACAGTTGTTTTTTCCCAATTTTGCATCACTGCGGTGTTGTGTTAATCTCAACTTCAGCCATTGACTCGTATGACCTATGTAGTGGTGGTTGCAACTGCACTGAATCTTGTAAACTACGTTATTGCACATTTGAGTGTCTGTTTTATCTTTTAGTGGTGAAAATAGTTCTTTGATTGATTTTGTATAGTAATATGCAATTTGTATATTGAGTTTCTTTAAAATTCGAGTGATTAGAGGCGTGAGCTTTTGAATGTATGGAAACTTGTGGAATACTGTTGGTGTAGTTGTTCTTTCTTGTTGGAAGATGTTGGTGTCAATTATTTTGTCTAAAAGTTGTTTTGGATAGTCATTATTGATGAGAACTTTTTTTAATTCTTCAATGTTTTTTTTGATGAAGATTGGATTGCTTATTCTTGTGATGCGATGTTTAAGTGCTAAGATGGTATTGATTTTGTGTTTGTTGCAATGATTGGATTTGTAGTTTATATATCTTCCAGAGTTAGTTGGTTTTTTGTAATAATCAAAAAATAAATTGTTGTTCTTTGATCGAATAACTAGTGTGTCAAGAAATGGTATTCTTCTTTCAACTTCTTTTTCTATTGTAAATTTAATGTGTTGATTGAAATTGTTGAAATGTTCAAGAGTTATTTCTATTTGGTTGTGTGGTGTAGAGCAAATTATATTATTAACATATTTTACCAAAAAACTCATTTGAAAAAGAAGATTTGGAATAATTGTATCCAATAAAAGGTCCATTACTATTTGAGCTAAGTTCGGAGTGAGTGGTGAACCCATTGGTGTACCAAAACATTGAAGATAGGTTGTTTTTCATATATGAAGTATATGTTGTTGAATATTAAGTTAATGGTACTTATAAACATAGTTTTTGATAAATTACAATGAGGTTCGATTTTGTTTCATTGTTCTGATATGATTTGTATTACTAGTTCTATTGGAATGTTGGTAAATAAAGATGTAGCATCTAGTGATATAAGTATATGATCTGCAGGTAATTTGAAATTGTTGTAAGTTTCTACGAGGAAAAGCTATCTTTGGTGTTGTAACCTTGAAGAGGAAAAGATTTTTTCAGAATATCTACACAGAAGTGAGCTATATTGTAAGTAAGAGTATTTATTGATGAAAGAATTGGTCTTGAAGAAAGAGTTGGTTTGTGTATCTTTGGTAGACTATAATATTTTCCTGGATTGGAACTGTTATTAATTAGTGTTTTCTTTTGTTCTGTAGATATCATACTATATTGAAAAAGTACTTTTACGTGTTCGTTGACTTTCTTTTGAATTGTAGTGGTTGAATCCTTTATTGATGAAAGAATTGGTCTTGAAGAAAGAGTTGGTTTGTGTATCTTTGGTAGACTATAATATTTTCCTGGATTGGAACTGTTATTAATTAGTGTTTTCTTTTGTTCTGTAGATATCATACTATATTGAAAAAGTACTTTTACGTGTTCGTTGACTTTCTTTTGAATTGTAGTGGTTGAATCCTTTTTAGAATTTTATAAGTGTTAGTGTCTGAAAGTAGTTCTAAAGATTTTTGTTTATAATGTTGAGTTTCCATTATGATTGTGACTTTTCCTTTATCTGCTTTTAATATATATAGTCCCAAGAGGCACATCTTCTTGTACAATATTGATGTCCTCTAAAGCAAACAATAATTTCTAGATGGTTGCAAATAGACCCCTAACACATATCAAAATGAAGCTACCTTTTTGTAGACTTTCCAAAAATGCATTAACATTTATGGGGGTGTTCTCAAGGGCCTCTACAGAACGTTTATCCGGTAGGGGAAGGGGGAGTATGTATTGTTTACATATATTTAAAAATATGAAAAAAGTTTCTGTAGAATTAATATGTGATTGGAGTATGCATATTTTATTATCTCTTACGTTATAGCTGCATTATATATACTGATTGAACTTTTTTTTGTTACAAAAAATGGAATTTGCAATTTCTCGCAGGGGCTTGTATCTGCTTGTGGACACCTTTGGGTGTTGTATTTAAAAACATAAGTTTATAGTTCACTATGCTTGTAGGTTATGTCTCAAAGTGGTAGTTTGATGCTCCTAAATCCCATTTTACTATCTTTCTTAGTTATGGAGCAATAAACCGTTTGTTTTTTGTGAATGTTTGGTGTGGAATTTTTGATGGCCGAATAATAGGCCCTTATTTCATCCAAGGGAGTTTAGATGAGGAGAAATATTTAGTTTTTCTAATTAATGCTCTTGAAGAAATTTTGGATGAGCTACCATTAGAAGCACTTAGAATTTTATGCTGGTTTCAACAAGATGGTGCACTACCCCATAATTACAAGTCAGTGACGGACTATTTAAATGAGCGATTTCCCCAACATTGGATTGGAAAGAATGGTGCTATTTCATGGCCACCTCGTTCACCTGGCATGAAACCTCTCAATTTTTTTCTACAAGGATATGTAAAAAATGCCGTTTATAATACTTCGTGAAATAGTATCCAACACCTACAACAGAAAATAAAAAGCGTGTTACAGAGAGTTGATCAAGGTTCCATATCAAATGCTATTGCGCAGGTGGATAAAAGGGCTCGCTTGTGCGTGGAACAGCACGGTGAATATTTTGAACATTTGCTGTAGCTTTATATTGTGGTAGTTAGCTTTTTATTATTATTAATAGGTTAGTTTTTTTACAAAAACCGTTTTTGTGTCTTATTAATGTTATTTTTAAAAAGTAATAGTAAGTGTTTTATATGGTTGAAGTAATAATTCTTTCTATACGTTGATGTAAAAATTCAATATGGCGGCCATAAGAAAAAAAAAGTTTCTTTTTACACAGAGGAAACTAGCGAATTTGGAAAAATTTGTACACTGCCGTTAAATGGAGAAGTAGACCTCATCATATCATACCAAATTTCATGATTTTAACTGAAAAAGTAACGAAGTTATTGAGGAAAGTTGAAAATCGCAAAATTTCTATTTTGGGTGATATCTAGCAATCTACGGATAACATTTGCAATCTAAGGTTGGCCATGGAATACCCTCATTGGTAGGTAACTTTTGCCTAATTTACCCACTGCTGTATCATTTATGGTTCAGGAAATCTGTATAGTGTGCAACTAAAAAGTGGACACTTTGAATAGTAATATAGCAAAAGTTTTAAGATATATGTAATGTTTATAGGAATGTGCACTAACATACTATTCCTATCTTTAAAAACACTGCGTTCAGACATTTCCATTTTTGCAGTATATTATTGGAAACACTATCATCGGATAAGAAATAATTATGGCATACTTTATAAGTACTAATATGCTGAATCAAGCAGTTTTATCGCATTATTTCCAAGAATATCGATCCACTGCTTGTGCACATAAAAAAAATTTTTGGATTAAGAAACCTACCTATGCCTAATCGAATCCATGCTTTCACAGTTTAAAACCTCACACTTTCTATAAGGTGGCATTTTGTAATATGCTACTTAAAAGTCCTAGGAATCCTAAAATGTGAAATGCAAAGCTGATGCCTATAAAACTTAAAACCGCATTGCGAATCTCACCTCTGCTGCACACCTTTAAATTTACACTTTTAATGTTGTAATACAGTACAATTAATTACAACTTTTCACTTTATATGATAATTATATGAAGTTACTAAATCCGTAAAAACTACTGAGATATAAGCTATGACTTCTGAACCGATTCTAAACGAGGATCTGTTGAATTACAGTGATTACAAGGGATTACAATTTCAATTTGAAATAAAGTTGTAAATAATTCTTCCAAAACAAAAGGGTTTACTCTATGATTCAATATAACTAATATGGGTATATAACTAATAGCACTTTTTTTAAATAATAACTACATTACATACATATACAATTAGTTAAAGTAAAAACATTACTATATTCGTTCATAGAATAATAAATATGCCTGTGTCTCAAGGACTTTTTTTTCAGGCACTTCTGAAATATTTGAGTCATTAATATAATACCATTTTTCCATTGAAATGTCAGTATTACTTTTTTGTGGTTTTGCGTTGTGAAAACAATAAATGTTTTTTATTTTTAGGTAGGAATTGCCAACGGCGACTGTCGTTATCTAACGTCGTTCTTACTTTTACATATGCGACATAGTGTCCATGATGAGTAGAACCGTTATGCTGTATAACTCCGTATAATGTGTATAATACTTTGGATTGATTAAAGTTCAGCTCTTGAAGGTTTTGACATTCTTTTAAGCAAAATGGTGTTAAATCCAGTAATATAGGTGACGGTACTTGGTCATTCAATTTTGTTGACCGAAATCTTAGGGTTTGAAATCTTTTTAAATGTAAAATCAATACAGGAGGTGGAATGTTGATTAAAATTTGCTTAATGGCATTGGTATAAACATTTTTTTTAGCAGGTCCAACTTGTCTCTTTGTGCACCAATCACAGACTATTTTATTATTTCCGGTAAGTAACTCACATGCAGTAAATTGGTTTAAACAAGATTGCATGGAGTAATCAGTTTTTTCACATTAATATTTTGGCACTATAGTATTTCTATATGTATCGTTTATATAATGTTTTTCATCTGTTTTTTCATCTTTGTATATATCAAAATCTCCATAGACATTATGCATTTTCTTGCTGTCATTAAATAAGGATGTATTTCTGTCGATGGTATCTTCTCTATTAATGTAAGATTGGCCTTTTGGACTGCTTTCTTTTGATTTTTCAATTCGGCTGGTGACAGTTTGGTTGCCAGTAGATCCTACTTGATTAGAGCACTTTTGTTGTTTTCTGTGAGATTCTTTAATTATAAGTTTTTCTTTCTTTATTTGGTGTTGTGATGATTTATGTTTGTCAAATTCTTTTATTTTGTGATGAAATAATGGAGAAATTTGTTTTTCTGATATTGGCAAGCTCAGATCAAGGAAGGGTTCATCTCGATGTGAAATGTGGTTGCAATCTTGGCACTGAATTGTACTAATTAATGTGCCTCGAAATACCTGTTCAGTGGGTAATAATAGCTCAAAGTTCTGCTGTTCATAAATTTGTATACCTTCTTTATATTTTTCAATACACGATGGATTTATTTTTAGATTTAGTTCCGTTTTTTGTAAAATTACTGCTTGATAATTTCTTAAATGATCTTCACGTATTGCTTCTAGCAGATGTCGTAGCAATTCATGTGAGTCGTGTTGTTTGTTTCCAGCAAACTGTGGCATTGTTTGCTTAAGTCTTGAAAGCAGTATACTGGGGTTATATATTTCTGGTTTACCATTTAGTAATTTTTTTAGCGTTTGTGCTAAAATGTGTTTTAAAGAGTGCCCTTTTTCCAAAGCTTCATCAAATGAATTAGGTAATTGGAAATATTGTTCTGAATTTGAATTTTCAAGAAGTAATTGTAATAAGTATGGTGTTTGTCTGAGACATTGTATAACGGAATTGAAAAAGCAAGTATTGCCTAAATTTTTTAAACCATGTGTTCTTTGAAAATTTACATTAAGTTCTTTTTATTTTTTTGTTTTTCCCATATTTTATCTTTAATACTTTCTCTTTTGGATGTTTTTGAAACATTAACGTTTTCCTTTAGGTTGTTTATAGTAAGAGATCTATAGTCATTCTTCTGGTTTCTAATTAAATCTGAGTAAAATAAATCAGATACATGTTTAACGATTGGATCTGTTTTATTATTGTTTTTAGTGTACGTGTTATTATCTAAAGATTTTGAGGGTAAAAAAGAAAATTCTTTTAGATTTTTAGATGGTGGGATTGTTCCGAGAACAGAAATAGCGTTTCCTCTTTGAATTGCTAAAGCAATCCTCTGTAACAGGAAGTCAGTCGCTCTATTGTCGTATGTATTGTGTGTAATTCTTTTACCTATTTCTTTTAAGAATTTTAATCCTAGTTCTCCAAAGGTTCCGAAGGTTTCGATCGAAACTGGATAAAATAGATAAAGATCTGATAAGGAAGAATATTTTTTTAATTTTGTTTTCTCCGGTAATTGCTGCAGAACCGGGTTTATGTGAACAAGCAGTTACATGTGAGGGAGCAAGTGTGTCACAAGTAAAATCCCAAATTGCTGCTTTCCTAACTTCCATGGTATTAAACTAATTCCGTCTGGCCTTTTGCCGTCATCTCTGAATAAATAATAAGGTTCAAGGATAGAAGGAACGTCAGCCGAAACTAGCGCTCGTTTAATTAGGTCATTTATGATATTATGACGTACGTGACGGCCTGCGCTAAGACGACAACTAAGTCCATGAATAGCTAATTCATATACTTCAGTTCCGCAGATGCATGTATGTGGTGTGCATAACTTCGCGCCTAATCTAAGTCCTGCGGCAATTCTAATAAAGTCCCTAATGAAGCCGACGGTAGGGCTTCTAGCCAAATACCTGAGTATTTTGATGAAACTGCAAGAATGCGTGCCTTATGTATATGATTTGAAGCAGATTCAAGCATATTTTTTTAAACAATATCTAATAAAGGTATGTCCCATTTTTTCTGGATAGATTTGTTGTGTGTTATATTAGTTATTTTTGTTTTAGATTTTCATAAATTTTCTGTCTCTAAATGTAGAGTTTTGTTCGGAACATTTTCGAAATTTAAAAAGATATTTTGAATTAGAAGCCAGGATGCATTAATTGAAGATAAAAATGTTGGTAACGCAAGTGAATGGGCCGTTCGGATTCCTAGCCCACCTCTTTTAATAGGTAATGAAGCTTGTGCCCATTCGGTTGGATTAAGTTTGATGTTTAGGATTTCCTCTAGAGTATTGTGTAGTAAATTGTCCGGGTATATCCAGGTTGGACTACATCTTAGAATGTGTGTCAGTTTGGGGATGGCAAAGCAATTTTTAAGTAGGAAGAATGATATATGCGACGGGATCATATTAAATCGTAGTCGATCGACCATTATTGATAGTGAATCAATTTTTTTATTTATACAGTTGGAGATTGATTCTGCACAAAGAGGTGCTCCAAGTAGGGTCCAATTATTTTTATCTGGTATGGCAATATTTGGGGCAGTAGAGTTGAATAGCTCTTGTATGTATTTTCTATTCTTTGGTGAAATGTTTAGTAACTCGCATTTTTCAAAATTAATTTTTAATCCTATAGATTTGGAATTTTCAATTATTGTTTTAAAGTTCTCAAAAACCTATATAATATTGCCGCCGATGCAACCATCGTCTAAATACCATACATTAAACTCTGTGTTTATACATTTAATGAAGTCGTTAATTGCTAAACAAAATAGGGGCGGTCCTAGCGGATCTCCTTGTTGTAGTCCCCTTTCTGAATAAATGATATTTTTGTCAAAAGAGAGAAACGAAGAGTGTTCATAGCATTGTCTTATATAAGCGGACAAATTTGGAGTATGTTTATGAATTTTATCAAAAATTGTATGTCTATGTATCGAATTAAAAGCGTTTTTAAAGTCTATTTTCAATAATAATTTTTCTTCCTGAAAGTTATTTAAACATATGCGAGCAGCGTGAGCTACAATTTCGCAGCCATTTAGGGTTGCAAAACCGAATTGTAATGGTCTAAATAATTTCCCTAAGTTTTCATTTATGTGTTTACAGTATATTTTAGATGTTAACCTACGGTAGACAGTACCTATTGCAATCGGTCTAATCCCACCATCTTTCTTTTTTATAGCGCATGATGATGCTCCGTATAAAATTGGGCATATGTTGTTTGTTATATTTCCAACTAGCATCAGATTGCATAATGATGTTATTGATTTCAAAAGATTCTGTGCATGAATCCCTGTTGAAAAACTTATAAGGTCTTGTAGGTGTGAGGGGCGAAGTGAATCCATACCACCAGCCGAGCTGGTTTTGAAGGATTTTATTGCCAATAGAGTATCTTTATCGGAAATGACTAAATTACAATGTGTGTCGAAGTTTGGGTATGTTGTGGTAGATTTTGGATGTTTTAATTTTAAATTTTCAAGTGTAGCGTTGTCATAATCTGAAAAGGTTTCATTTGAACACAAAATTTTGATAGCAGATGATAGGTCACCATCTGAAACTTTTGAAATGACTTTTTTTGAGATCCATTTATTAAGTAAAACTTTTTTTTTGTATGAGTCTCAACTTGATCTGGAATAGAATATTTTTTTATATTATCTAAAAATTTTTTTGTAATGGTATCTGATTTATTTTTTGATCGTAAATTTGGAATAGCCAATATTTTATATGGGAACAGAAAAAGGTCTTTCCAAGCTGACACTGAATTTAATTTTACACGTTCATCTATGACTTCAGTTAATTTCATAGCAACTTGCGGTCTAACACTTTTTGGAATACGTTTTATTATATTACCGTTTCGTTTTAGGGATGCTAAAACACAATTCAGATTCCATATTTCCTTATCATCGCTCGGTGGGTTTCTGCTTTCGCCGTTAGCGCTTGGATTATTGTTCACATCAAAATTTGTTTTTATGTTGTTGTATTCTCTATGAGCTGTTCTTGTATGAATTTTAACTCCTCTTTCATTTTTAAATTTCTTGTTACATATTTTACATATATTGCCATTTTCTAGGTTTTGAGGTATGTCACTTTTGATTTTTCCTGTAATGTCAAGTTTTCTAATTTTATCATATTATTCATATAAATTATAATTTCACTCTCTTCTATAATATAAATGTGAATACAATAATTATTCGGACTTGTACACCATCAAATACTATTCGTAACTCTATCTTCTGTTATACAAGTTGAAAATTAATGCAGGTTTCAACGTATATTTTCAATAAATTAAGTCTTGCATTGTAAAACATCAACATTTGAACATAGTCCTTATATGTTTACTGGTAAAAATAAAAGTGAATAACGTAATATATAAAGTTAGAAACGTTTATGAATGATGCAAATGTGACAACATTAGAAGCTACTTCTTGCCGCTACTATGTAAAGCAGTACACAAAACTAGCGTCACTTCTTTCAGAAGAAGCAGCTTTTAGAAGCGACTATGTAAGGCCGGCCGTATATACATATCTACAAGAGCACCATTTCAACATAAAAAAAATGATCAAAGAGTATCAACTACGATGCGATTTTAAAAAATATTTTAAAGGAATTCGTTTTATTTTTCGAATATCACTGTGCTACTTTTCATATCTGCACTAAAACTGTAACTTGTATTTCAAATTCCTCTTAAACAAAAATTTAATTTACAACTTGATATAAAATATTTATGAAACCTTTTGGAGATTTTATACAGTACAGTACGGGTATTTGTATTTCCAAAGTAATTTTCGATATTAGTACCGTACCAGGCCCCTGGATGGCGGCAATAACTTGAAGTGTGTATATATCTGACTTTTCTCTACAAAGTATTCCACTGCGCTATACAGCGAGTTCTTTTAATACTGGTCAAACCTGAACAGATGGCGCTGTCAACTCAGGTTTAATTCATTGAATAACAGATAGTTGTCTTACTCCTTATTGGTCTGTGCCTATATTATAGGATACAATAAAAATATAATTGATTATATTCTGTATAGTAATAATTATATTATCCTAGGATTTATGTTAGTGTTAATTGAATTAATTACTTGCTTGTAAAAATTACTCAAATACTAGTAATCTGTCCTTAAAAAACTCGTTATAATTTATTTGATTCATATTTAGGAAACCTTCTTGCTCTGCAATTGGTCAACAGATTTTGTGGTGCAATGGTATGCATCTGAATACTTTATTATTATATGACCTATATATTAAACGTCAGTTTATACTACATTTTTGTAAATAATACTGCCTGTATAATTTCTACAAACTTTTGATGTCATTTGCCATCGACTTCCTGTATAAAAATTGAATAATTGGTGGAAATTTCTATTGGTTAAGCTAATGTCGAGATGTCGCTCAGGAATAGTGTATTTGGGCGTGACTTCCTGAGTTTATTATACATTACGTGCATATGGAGTGCGTAGTTTTAGTTTTAGGTTGAAACCAACTTTCCAAAACATTCTACATTCCAATATTGTTAATTATTATTGTACACAAAAGAAGCATTCTTTATCCGCATTAATTGAGAAGATAACGTATCAAGATTAAAATAAAGGTATCAAAGATGATTCACAAAAAAGTGCAGTTTGTGTGTTTATTATCTCTACACCACATTAATCATCTGTATTAACTATTGTCTTGCTGATAGTTAAAGAAGAGCATGTCTGGTTTTATCAGTAAGCCATCGGGTGGATGGTTGCATTCTGATAAGTTAATATCTAGACAAGGAGTTAGTTATGCAATTAGAGTAAGACAATTACACATTGTAAGTAATTTATGTTTATATTAATTGTTGTAGTATATTGGCTGTCTAGAAGTTAAGGTTTCAATGAAACAATTGGATTTTAAAACACGTTCAAGCGTTGCAAAGTGAGTAATTCAGATTATTATGTTACTTACATTATTCTAAAAGTGTCAATTGTATTGCTTTTGTGTGTAAACTAACTACATTAAGAGATTTTGGCTCTTAAAATCTAAGGTACCAAATTATATGGGAACTTTGGAAGTAAGAATTACATTTTTGTTGGTTTTGACTATACTACCGTTAAAAAATTGTGGCAATACCCATATAATTTAGATAAATATGTAATTATGCAATTTATAATTATAATGAAAAATAACTAAAACAGTTTTGTTATTATGTAACAAACTTTATAATGTTACTGCCATTTTTATCTTTCTTTTTATATGGATATATAGTTATATTGTGTTTAACAAACAGATTCAGTAATTAAAATAATAGCAGGTGCTTAACACATTGCAATAATTACAAATAGATACATGTAAGAAACTAATTGACATTTGTGGTTTAGCAATATAAAATTTATTGAGGGGTTTTGTGAACTTGGTCAACCAATACAAAGTTTCTGTTTAAACTTGCTACTCATTTATGGGAGGAGCATTTACTCAATCTGTTTGTTAAATGCACTTATAGTATATATTTTGTATATTGCTGTTTTGTTTCACTCGAAATTAAATTCCAGTAATGATATAAATACAAATATAATAAGTTGACAATATCCTTCTCAAAAAAACAATATTTTAAATACACAATTTTCAATTATTCTCTATACTACTATTCTAATAAATGAATTTTAAACACATAAGAAATATTTATTAATAAATCCTTAATTAAATTTTCAACAGAAATACTATTTACTTATATCAGTTATTTTCAGAAAGTTATCTATTTTAATATTCTTTCCCTTAATACCGTGTTAAATCTGCTGAATTCAGTATATTTATTATACCTTATCCCAGATAGAAATTTAAGCTTGACACAAGCCTGTTTCAAGCTTACATTATAAGGTGGAAAGCTTGTTATAAGCTTGCCCCTTACAAGTGTGCAAGCTTTTGAAAATGTTAGGACAAGGTTCCTAGTTGACACGCACCTAGGTTGTTTGTAAGCTTGTTTAGCAAGCTTACAGCAAGGTTATGAAAGGCTTACATCAAGCATATTATAAGCCTATGTCAAGCATATCGCATACCTTGCAACAAGCTTTAAACAATCTTGGGACAACCTTTATATTGTGATTCAAAAAGGTTACAACAAGCTTGTTAATACCTTTGCCCTAAGTTATAGTAAGCCTGCTAGGCAAAGGTTTTTATAAGCTTGCTGTAACCTTTATGGATCACAACTTAATTTGCTTTGCCTAGCAGACTTATTATAACCTAAAGTTATAGTAAGTCTGCTAGGCAAAGGTTTATACATGCTTGCCATAATCTTTTTGTAGCACAAAGGTTGCAAAAGGTTTTTTAAGTTACGCGTAGAACCAGAAGTGCAACATATATTTCATGTATAAAACCGTATATTCTTTCAACAAAATTTACAACATTTACTAATAGTCGAGTGATTTTTCAATCTTTGAGGACCAGACCATTCATCTTCTAGATAGTATAGATACCTTGCTATTTGAAATAAAAATTCAGAAAACAAAATTTTTATAAAAAGATGCGTTTCTTCCGTCTTCGCAGGAACTAGCTGAAACAAAATTGAAGTTGCACAATGTTGATATATATATATATATATATATATATATATATATATATATATATATTACGATTTGGTTTGAAAAATTTAATAGTTTTAAAATGGTTCAAGTTGTTCAATTGAATCAATGGAAAATATTATAGTTCAGTTTGTTATATATTAGCTACTAGAATCAACTGAAATTAATTAGAATCTTGATTTATGGCAATCACAAAAGCTTTATTCACCTAGCCGCTGTTACTTACATCAACACTGACACTGAATTCCAGCTACATTTCTGATCAAATTATTTTTCATTATTATCAGGTATTAAAAGAATAAAAGTAAACAGTAATTTAGTCAAGATAATATAATGAAAGATAATTATTATACATTAAAATCGTTTTCGGCAGTAATAGTTAGTCCATCCTGCTGCTGGTCATTATTAATTAATAATCCATCCTTGCGCTGGTACATCCGAAAGGACCTGATGAAAGAAAAAACTATTATTGTTAAAATAAGTTAATTAGTAAAATATAATATCGAAATTTATGACAGCACAAAATGAAAGTGTAGTATATGCATTGGTGAATTTTGCTAATGCACATGGAAGACAAAAACAGCACAAAAATTAATATTTTCTGTGCTTACCTTCGACGGTTTCTAAACTTGGCTTGCATAAGCCAGTCACTCACTGCATCTCTGATCATGGACATTTTGGCATCCTTATGTGTTCGGATGCAAATTTGTTGAAAAACAAACAGAAAACTTAACAAGTAAATAATAAAGTCATTCAATGAAGACTACAAATATTTTCAACAGCACTTCATTCTTTGTAACAGTTCACATACTCCCCACTATTTTACGTGCAGCATTCACTCGTCTTTCATCTCCTTACACAATTTACCATCCTTACAAAACTTCTTTCTCGATACATAAACTCATTCACTTCTTCCACAGCCTCTCCATTTTCGACTTATAATCCGACTCATTCCTACCAAAGACAACCACTTTGGTTTTTGATACATTTATACACATATCCATATTAGTCAAAACCTGACTCATTCTACCTACCATATTCTACAAATCTCTTTCATTTTCAGTCATCAAACAGCATCATCAGCATACAATGGTACGTTTACATTCGTATTACCCATTTGTTAACCATTCGTATTCATACGTGCATTCCGAATACATTTATCTATAAAAATATTATACAACCACACTACCTCTACCAGACATGAAGCCACACTGCACATCCTAACACTTAGTATTACTGGACAAATGAGCTATAGTGATTTTCAACACACAAAAAACAATCACTTTGCTTCAGTTGGTGAACCTACCAATGATAACTTTATAAACTTCAGTCTTATCAAAAGATAATTTCTGAGCTCCATTTTTAACCGGTTTCCCAGTAAGCGAATATTTTTCGGCCAAATTATCTGTGATAACTTTTCTTAATATGCTGATTGTAATGCCCTTTACATCTCTTTCACCAAGAGTAATGAGAATTTTTGTCTCCAACAAAATAAACACTAAACATATATAGCAACGTTAAAAGAAAAAGTTGCTAAACAAATTAGAATAACAATTGTAAAACATCTTAATGAATTGTAATAAAATGTGACTGATACCCAATCCTATTTCCAGAAATATTAGTATGAATATCAAGTAATTTCTATAGATCGTCAGACAGTGACAGATTTAGGTCGCTCATTTTCACATAAAGCCCTGAGAGTTGAAAAGTACATCGATATTGAGTAGAATGAAGGGAAATTTACGAATGGCACTTGGGGATAACATGGAAAATTAAGTTTTCCTAATAGAAATAAAACGTGTTTTTTTGCCAATTTTTGCACACAAACCGTGTTCACTAAATTATTTATTAAAAAAACATGGCTTTAAAGAACGAAAGGCTTGGGTGTTGCAGATGGCTAAAGAGTTGAAATAATGGCGTAAAGGTAAAAATTGACATTTTGAACAATTTTTTCACACAAGTCCATCGAAAGTAAGAAAACGTAGATAGTCACTACCCCAAAAAACATATTGGCTTTAGTGATGTGAATATATAAGTACATTTTGTGAGTCGGAAAATGTAGCTGAAATTTTTTTTATCTGACCCCAAAATGTACTTATCTATTCACACCACTAAAGCCAATATGTTTTTTGGTCTAGTGACGATGTATGTTTTTTACTATCGATGGGCTTGTGTGAAAAAATCGTTCAAAATGTCGATTTTTTTTCTTACAAGACCACCATTATTTCAACCAAGGGGGAAGTCACTGTAAAATATGGTGTACAAGTGGTTTGAAGTGTAAATGAAATGCTTCTGAAATATCTAAAATACTACTGAATTATTGCTGAAGTACTTGAAATACAAGTGAAATATCTGAAATATACTGTACACAATTTCTCTTAGTGGCTTGCTTTCGATGTACTTTTCAACTCTCTTCAAGGCTTGTATGTGAAAGTGAGCAACCTAAATCTGTCACTATCTGACATTCTACTACTGCATTAACTTAATTTAAATCTATAAGCAAAGCATCCACGAATAGTTATTAATTTTTGCCTATTTGGAAATTTTTGCTCTTAATTTCACAAGTAGATACCAGATTTCTAATCAAGAAATGGAGTTACACCACACTTTGCTTACAATAGTATACTTTTATTCTTTGAGAGCTAACGTACCTACGGTAAATTAATAAAAGACAACTACTTTCCCTTACCAAACGAAAAGTAATTATACTTACAAACTTTTGCTTGAAAAATTGATTTTGACAAATTTTCTGGTTCAATTTTATGAAATCATCATCACTTTGAACTGGAAGTAATGACAACATCTGCAGCTCTTCATTTATTTCGGGAAGTTGTATTTCTGATAAGAGTTGTGCAGGTGGTGTTTGCACAATATTTAAAATCGTATCAAGCTTTGAATCTAGTTGGTGAATCGCATTGGAAAACTCATTAATAACGTTCCACATTAATGTTTGATTGAGGTTTAGTTGCATAACCTCACTGCTGCCTAATTAATATAATGAAAAGAAAGTATAAGCATTTCACTCATCTCTATCGATAAATTTGTAAATCAATTTTTTAATCATAACCAACATGTTTTTTTTGAAATGATGGTCATGATTTAAAAATAAGAAAAATAAAGCAGCCATACTCTGTCACTATTCTAACCTTATAAAAGTTTTTTAAACGAGATCAATATTTAGTGATTCAAAATCAGTCACAAGAAATTGAATAGTACTATATTCATGATAACCACTGAAATACAAGTTTTTAAATATTAACAAATAATGAGAAAAATCAATGCAAATAATTGTTTAGAAAAGTATAGGCAAATAGAACATTAAAACTTTGTAAATTAATAATGAGGGGCAAACTTCACATTCGTTCAATGTACTCCTACTAGAATTCTTACACATATAAAAAGGTTGTATATCAACATACCTGACATTGCAGAATCAACTGATGAAGATGATCTATCAGTAGCATTAAGCATTGAAAATGTCTTAAAATTAAGCTGTTGCAATGTCGATACACCTTTTTGTTTTACAATTGAGGATTGTGATGAGGGAGGCACCTCAGGAATCAAATCATTCGGAGAAATAGCTTTATTATAGGTAGCTGTAGGAGGCGTGGGATATGGACGACGAAGATAATAACTACTTGATTTACTTTTTGGTAATTGAAGATGTAGAGGTTCTTCTTCACTGCTTTCCTCTTCACCAGGAAGCCGGATAACTTTCCTCTTACGGCGACAAGGTTTAAAAGAATCGTCATCACCACATTCCAAATTGGAGATTTCCTCTGCTTCAGTCAAATGTTCCCTGGCAGACTGATAGTTACCTACAATAATAGAATGTAAAGGTTAATGTTGAAATAGTTATGTGTAGAACTAGATATTAAAACAATCAAAATATTACAACCGTCAATATGACAATCTTGATTATGTTAAACGTGTTACTTTTTATTGGATTCATATCGACAAAAAAATGCTAAGCTGGATTTATAAACTTTGATGTTGGATGTCCCGTTTGCACTTTGAAGTTCCGTTAGGGTTCAAGTGTCTCCAAGACAGTTCAATTTATAAATCACACTTGCATTGACATTTAACGTTTGAAGTTCCATTGTAGATGGATATCTTTTAACTTTTTTCATAAATTACAGCCGTGCTTTATGAAAATGCAGAAGATAGTCAAGCTGACGCAGGTATGAAATAGTTAAGGAATGCCAAATTAGTACTTGTACGCAAGAGCAGCATAATTTTAAAACGGCAACGTCAAACTGCAAACAGAAGATCAAACGCCAAAGTTTATAAATCCACCTTTACTTCTACACAATATATTCATAAAAAAGTCTATTTTCCTTG
Organism: Platerodrilus igneus; assembly: GCA_036346225.1. Taxonomy (NCBI): domain Eukaryota; kingdom Metazoa; phylum Arthropoda; class Insecta; order Coleoptera; family Lycidae; genus Platerodrilus; species Platerodrilus igneus. Next base: position 2,588,305 of record JARFIW010001054.1, on the reverse strand, counting down.
TAAGTATGCAATGAATATACTTGCTTATATATAAGTATTTTCATTCAAAACAGATTATTATTATTCAAGGAAATGTTACAGATTATGATATGTATAGGCACAACAAAGATATGCAGATAAATACTTACAAAACTGCTTCAAAATTTGTATCGGACATTGAAGCCAAACATTTTCAGGACTCTTTCTAGATAAAAGTAACTTCTGCTTTTTTTCTTCAGTTGTAACGTTAGGATATCAGCACCTACGTTGATTATCCACAATCCAATTTGTTGCAAATATCCCAGGTGCATTATCTTCATCCGTAAGCTGAACTAATGCAAATTCCATTTTGATATAATAATGTTACCTATAAATAAAAGCAAATATATAATCCTTAAATTAACATTTAACAAAATAATAAATGTGTACACCGCAAGGATAAGAACTTATAGACAACTATATCTTATAAATAAATTGAATATAAAATTTTGGTTGTTTTATAAATACATATTATTTTGTAAAATGATTCTTTTGTAAACAAACTTTAATTGCTTATGACAGAGAAAACTTCTTTTGCTGGAAAATTATGAACAAAAACAATCAGATTTAATACATCAACATAATTGTCAATATAACCTATGGGTTATACCGATAATTATATATTTTACAAAAAAATTACTAATAAAGCTTGTATAAGCGAAAACGTTATAATTTATTCTTTGATTTCCAATTATTCATTTTTGGCTGCACATATATCATTTGAAGAAATTCTTGAAGATAAAATTTTCCACAGCCGTAAACTACAACAAACAAATAATTGTCAATGCTGTTGATATATTATCGACCTACTTTTACAATTTTTGAAAGCTTCAACTGCTAAATTTAGATGAGAACCAAATTAATAAAAAAAAATTAAAATTGCGTATTTGCTTGATATATAGTTTACAGTTATTAATCAACCTGCAGTGCCTTAAAATGTTTTGTTACATAATAAACCTTATAGACAAAAAAGCTCCTGCCATGTCACAACAATATGTTATACTACAAAAAATGTAATAAGGGAAACACAACATGTTTATTATCAAAAAGAAGCAACACCATCTTTCCCGTAATATTAACAACAGGTTGTTCCTAAAGGATTGATAAATTTGAAATGACGAATATGCTTAAAGTGGAACTGCTAATCAAAGGATCGCTATAAAAATTTGCTTTTTCTAAAAATTCTCTTTAAATAATTACCATATCTTGCACTTCATTAGAAAATACAATATTCTCAACTAAAACTATGCTTCCATTTTTCAAAAGGCAACAAGAGTTAGGATGCGATGTTAAAATATTAAATGTAGGAAATTGAACACTAGAATATTGTTTTGATTCTGTAGAGCTTGGAAGAAGTGGGCCACAAACATGAGGTTTAGTAAATTTAGGAAAAGTAATATCAATTAAGTTATTAAATAACCAAACTCTTGATAGCATCATTTTACCTAACCTCTTTACAATCTGCTGTAAAGGTTGATTCTTTTTTCTCACAACTTTTTTGAAAAATTGCAGAAAATTTTCAAAAGGAAATGCACTTGCGTCATCAAGACAACCAAAATCTTTAGCAGTATCGGTTAAATGAATTAAACCATGAAAATTGTGTGTTATATATTGTTGGCCATATAAACTTATGGTGGCTTGTACAAAATGAGTTAATAATTTTTTGACATAACTCCAATTATCTTCTGTACAAAATTTCGAACTAATAAGAATGGAAATTGAAATAGACAAACTAAGAAAATGCTTATATAATAGTTCATATTCAGCTTTGAATATTTTTTTCAATACTACGGGCACTGTATATAACAGGAACTGGCGAAATTCTGTAGCCTTCCATCTTTTAACTTCATTGAGTGAACGTGGTTTTCTATTAAATTCTAAGAGTAGCGAGTTCTTTAAGGCAACAAGTTCTTCAGATATGGCATTAACAATGCGAATTGGAAGCTTTGAAGAAACAGGTTCAAACATCCATAAATAAATTAAAGTACGAGTCACTCCCAGACAAACCAAATGCATATAGTCAAGTGGAAAATTATGTACAAAATCAATCTTTGGAATTGCAGATAAGCAAGTTTTACCAATGTAAAAATCTTCATTATTTTGGCTCAAAAAAGCTTCATGTGTTCGTTTAGAGGCATTACATTCTAAAAACGTCATACGGTTAAGAATCCATGTTCCTGACTGTATGCATTTGGTACAAGAACTATAACCAGTGTGATCTTTGATATTTAAAATAAATGATTTCGCCGGAGAATAGCATATAAAACCTTTAATCAACAAAGGCAAACATCTATCTTTTATCACTAGCTCTTCGTTTAGCAACCTTGTAACGTCACCTACAAATTCCTTTAAATACACATTACAATTTTTTGGTTTACCTCCACCACAGTAAATACCAACAGGAAAAATAATAGATTTAATAGAAGGAATGTTTGCTACCGAAGCTAAAATTGGCTATAACCGAGTAGAACTGTTCCTAAAAAGAGGTAAGCTATTAATACCTATAAGTAATTCAATGTTTGAAATGTTTTCTTTAACTTTTTTTAAAATCCTTCTTAAACTACTTTCAAAACCCAAATGCTAATAATAACCTGGCTCAACAGGAGTTACGGGAACTTGAATCATTGTACCAAGCAAAGTTCTGACATCTGTAGGAAAATTATCAAAAAAAACATTTATGCAAGTTGAGAATAGATAGCAAAGAGCTTACAGCAATGAGACTGATATTAAAACGAACAGCCCAATTCCTTAAATTTTCTTTTATTTCATCGCAATGATCCAGAGATTCAACAAAAGGTGTGTTTAACTCATCATTGTCAGAATCTGAAAAGGATTGCTGGTGTAAAATACCGTTGGCTGCAAAATCGTCCATACAAGAAATTTTAGAGTTTTGATCAGATTCGTTGCAAAAAGAATTAACTGTATCGGAAATTTCACGGTTTACAGTAAGATCACTACACATTTCTAAAAAATTATACTCTCCTCTAGCATGCTGATATTCCCTCAAATTTCTCGCTGTATCGTCTGCTTCCTTAACCACATTGGTAATAAATAAAGTTTTAAGTCTTTTGGATTTTCCTTGGCGAGTCAACTCAATATATGGCTTGCGAAACATTTTACCTTCACTATGTATTATCCTGTGCATAGGTGTAATACTAGATCTCCCACAGGTAGAAATTATCAACTAAAATGTATATAAATTCTATTAAACTCAGTTAACCTAACCACACTCGTATGCATACACTGAGCTACTATTACGTTACAAAACTTGTAATCAACAACTTATTAACTCTACTTTGCAGAATTTCCTTTTTAACAAGAAACAAATTAAATCAGATGAATTTTAAATCACAACTTATCTACATGAAAAGTTCACGGCCTCGTGGTTAGCTGCAATTGCTAATAAGGTAGAAATTTTTTTCGGTTCCTCACATTTTCCATACAAGGTTGCAATACAAAAATATTAAAAAATAGGTAGATTTGATATTAATCATATAGTAAAATGCATATTTCCAATATTTGTGAGGTAATGTAACAATAAAATGTATTTTTTAAAATTGCGAATATACAATTTTACTTGGGACAGTGAACCTATGTATACTAAACACTTTATACAAAACGTATATAATTATAAATTATGAAACTTACCTCTTATATTATTAACATTCACAGCATCACTAACACCAGTACCAAAAGCGTGTGAATAAATTAGGCGTGCTAAACCGTAGATTGTAGGTTATGTTACAATCCTGATCAGTGTAGCTGTGATTTCTTCTACCAACCTCTGTTTCAGAAAGCAGTAAAATAACTAGTGCAGATTTTGAATTCATTACAAACTTTTCAAGTCATCTGCTACAGATACTCCTTTGAATATGATATTTGATATATATTATGATATACAAAATGACTATTTTCAATATTATGTGCAATAAGATGATAAATCTTGCATTTCAATTAATTCAAAAAAAAGAATATTGTTAACTTTAGTGGTGTGTAGGTATATTATAATTTATTCCTACGTAACTGGGTCGTGTTAGGTACCTCTGTTGAAGTTGAAACAAATAAATAAATAAATCATAATTACCTGGACCTACCTTGTATAAATAAAGATTATATTAAGCTTGTTAAAGGCCTTCCCATGACAATCGTAGTTTTGCAGCTTTTGTAAATCTGGTGAAAAGGGTATTAGTGACAACCGTATTTTTGCAAGCTTTTGTTAACCTGGTGAAAAGGGGTTTCAGTGTCAACCTTGGATTTGATAAGTATAAAACAAGTAAATGATAACCTTAGCCACAAGCTTACATGCTCTCTGGGTATGTAATCACAAATTCTTTGCATTAGTCTGCAATCCCTAAAACAAATTATTTAAATAACTTGTACACTAAAATTAGTCTTGTATGAAATTCAAATTAAACAAAATATTTTATACATCTAACCTTTTTATAGCTGAGTTTCCTTTTTATGATTTGCTTTTAAGTTACCAGAGTCCACTTTCAAAAATCCAATTCTTATAAATCAATTTCAATGTTCCAATTTATTTTAAAAAGATTTTGAGCAGTCCAAGTTCCATTTGCAAATTAATTTTCACATCTTACTTAAACTCCATTCTTAAATTGTTTTTAATTTATATTAAATTTTAGATCTTGCATTTTTAAAATAATATATTTTAAATAATAATTAGTTACCGAATATGATGCATTTTATGTTAGAAATTAATTACAGAACGTATCTAAACTGAACAATAGCATCTTTGTGTCGATGTTTGAACCAGTACTAACCTCCTCTTGCACTGTGCTTTGGTTTTAAATAGACCAACCTATCTCCGACGACATCTTTCTGGTACGTTTGCATTTTTCCAAGACTATACAGGTCGTTTTCCAATATATTTGATCTAGATTATATGCTTCTTATGCATTTTACTATTTGATATACTTCCATTTAATGATTTAAACTTCTCAATAATTATAAATGTTGAAATTACTCAAATTAACATGTTTATGCAATCTTTTGTTAATAATGTGGTAGGTCTGTTTGGTGATCCAAGAACGAAGTAAAATGGAGATATGTTAGTGAGTATGTGCATGGAAAGAGAACTGTTTGTATCCAACTCATGGTATAAACATAAGTACATACACAAGTACATATGGCAAAAGGGAAATGCGAGAAGTATAATTGATTTGATTGTGTTTGTTGAAAGTTTAAGAGAACTGGTAAAAGGCACGAGAGTAATGATATGATCTGATTTGGGACCAATCATTTTCTAGTTTTATTTATAATGTTATTAGCTGAAAGTGGGTGTGGAGAAGAAAACAGAATGTGAGACAACCAAGAGTGAAAATAGAATGCTTGTTGAAAGAGTTTACTCAAAAGGAGACACACCTACATTAGAGAGCGAGTTGTGTGACTGCAAACAGGAATAGGTTAATGGTTTAAAGTCTGAAGATGTGGAGAACACATGGGATTGTTTGAAGAACAGTGTAATGAAATGTGTTTTGGAAGTATGTAGAACGAAAATGATTGATACATGTAATAAAAATGCTTGATGGAACGATGAGGTCAAAAAGGTTGTCGAGGAAAAGAAAGTGACGTATAAGAGAATGATTACAGAAAATAATGTTGAGTTAAGAGGAAGTATATAGGAGAAAAGGCGATATGCGAAAGAAATAGTGAAGGCAAACAAAGAGCAACTGAGGGAGAGGAAGGGTGAAAAAATGTAGAGTGATTTTGAAGGGAATAAAAACTTGTTTTGAAGGTGGGTAAGGAAAACAATAAAGGATGGAAATAAGCATGTGAATGGCGTTGCTAGTATTAGAAATGAAATTGTTTGGGATGAAGCAAGTCTGAGAAACTGTTGGAAAGAGTATTTTAAGACACTGCATGGTAGTGGCAAGAAGGATACAGATGACTGAGTGGATAATGAAGGGAGCAGTAATATACTGGTCGAAAACATAGATAACAATATAAAGTTCTAATGCAGTGTAGATGAGGTATGGAAGGTGGTGAGAACTCTGAAGAATAGCAAAGCAGCGGTTGTAGATGGAATAACAAGTGAAATGCTTAAGTATGGGTCAAGGATGCTGACTGAATGTTTGTGCAAAATAGAGTTGTATATAGAACAAACGAAGGTTCCTGATGATTGGAAGAGTGCTATTATTATCCCTTTGCACAAAGGTAAAGGCAGAAAATATGAATGCAAAAATTATTGTGAGATAAGTCTGTTAAATGTACCCAGTAAAGTGTATGGAAAAAATTGCGATTGAGAGAGTTTATAAGGGAATGCAGAACACGATATTCAGACATTCAATGTGGTTCTATGCCTGGAAGGGAGTATGGATCACATGTTCACAATATAACAAATTGTTGAGAAGTGTGTGCTTGTCAGAAAGAAAATGTCTGCAGCATTTGTAGATCTGGAAAAATTATATGACTCTGTGAACAGAAGTCAATTATAGAAGGTGCTGCGTGAATACCGTTTAAACAAGTACTTCATAAAATCCATCAGAGTGATGTACGAAAGCAGTAGGGCATGTGTATGTGTGAATGGCTACATGGAGCAATACTTTGACATTGTGAAAGTTGTAAGACAAGGCTGTGTGATGTCTCCATGGCTGTTCAATGTATTTATGGTTAAATTTATCAGGCAGGCTTGCGAAGGAATGGAAGGAGTGTAAATTGGTGAAACAAATGTCAGTGTGCTGTTATATTCAGATGATGCAGTATTGTTGGCCGAATCATCACAGGATTTGCAACGAATGTTTGACAGGCGTATGAAAATATGCAACTGATAATGAATGTAAATAAGGCAAAAGTAATGGTTTTTAACAGAATTGGCGGAATTGATGGCTCTGTATTTAGAATGGACAATGACACGATAAAAGTGAATGACTTCATGCACATCGGTAGAAAGTTTTTCAGTAATGAAAAGCTGGATGGTGAAATAGAAATAAGGGCAAATATTGGAAGTATGTGAGCAGTAAACAGGAATGAAGGATTGAGTATAAATGCAAAGCTGGCCATTTACAACAGTATGTTTGCGCCAACTCTTTTGTATGGATGTGAAACTTGGGTCTGGCAGAAGAAGCATGTTAGTCGTATAAATTTTGCAGGAATGAGGTTCCTAAGAAGTGTAGGCCGAAAACATTGAAAAATAAAATGTCGAACGAATGGGTCAGAGCAGAGTGTGGGGTGCAACTGACTCTTAAGGAGTAGAGTGACTGAAGCATCATTTTTAGATGGTTTTGACATGTGAAAAGAATGAATGCGAATAGACTTACCAAGCATATATATGCAAGTAAGATGCAAGAGGCAGACCATGTAAAAGATGATTGGATGTAGTAGAGCTTTTGGAAGAACAGCAGGTAAGAAGTATGAGAAATAAAAGAGCATGCCAAAAGCAATGTATGAATATTACAAAAACCAAGGAAAGTATGTATGTACCAAGGGATATGGCAAAAGATTGTGAATGGTACTGGGAGTAAAAGTAGTGTAGTAGTCTAAAGCTATATCGTGCATATGCACCAGAAAGAGGTGCTAGGTTTGGTTATCTCAAAAGTGAATACAGTGATTGGTGTGTTGTTGTTTTTATGTTTTATATGCAAATAAATATCTAAACGAATTGCTTCTTTTCGCATTTTCTTGATTTTATAAAATGAAATTTTTGTCATACGGTACAATATGACCTTGGATTAGTATTTAAAAAAAAATATTTTAAACTAAAATTGAACCAGATGTTTTCAACAACATGTATAAAAACAATGAGACGACTCACCACATGCTCTAAATGAAATTCTTTGGTGGGTGACCTTCGGTATAAGGTTTATACTGTAAGACAAGTCTCTTGTAAAAGTTTGTGGTATTGTTTTGCGTTTTAAAGTTTACAAACCCACAAATTGATGTTTCATTATTAGTGGTGGTTATGACACTGAGAGACGTTTTAAATAATATTTATTTGATACTCATTGCGATTACAGAAAATGTTCACAAATTGCTAAGTCAACCTCTTTTAAAACTGCAGACCCTAAATAAAGTAGAAACAATCTGAATTCTGTGGTTTTTCCACCTTGCGAGTTAAGAAAGGCTCTTAGGTTTATTGTTAAATTTCAGTGAAATAATCTATTTAGTGGAAACCATATCCATTTCATAATCTGCATTTTAAGTGGCCACTAATCAACAGATTAAGTAACTTTTGTATGACACTCAAACATACACCATTCAAGTAATCAATAGAGAAACAAGAAACAAGACCTATTTGCAATTCTGATAACCGAAAAACGCCTAAGTGGTGACCCTTGTCATGTTGTAACTGAAAAAATGCATCAGATTTTTATGGGCAGGTTGTATCTGGTAAAATAAATTTTTCTTGGAAATATGTACCCACAATAGAATGTGATTTGGTGGATTTTAGAAATTCACTGGCAATGCGTTACATATAAAATTGAATATTAAAAATATAAAGTTTAAACTCGAAATCATTGATTAATATACTTTGTAATTAATCTACAAACTCTTCTAAATAAACATATAAATAACAACCGTGTTATATTCTAAATTGTTTTCTCGATGGACAAAGGGATCATTAACAATCACGTAAAGCCTCTATGAATGAATAGACTACACCATGGCTCTGTTTGCTACAGTTGTAACGGGAGTGGGTCAGTGGGGGGAGGGAGGGTAAAATATTGACAACTGTCTTAGCATAGGTAAATCTAGTGGGAACCATCTTTATTTTAGTCAGGTTTTTCCTCAAAAGGACATGGATTTCTAGTCTTTATGGAGCACTGAAAAATAGGAAACTTTGTACTTCTGGACAGGAATCCATATGACAAAACAAAAGATATATATAGGGATCATATTATCTTATTTACTTAACCAAGCTAGTTTGCATCTTCTGGAAATAACACAAATTATCGTGCAAATTGGAGGCTTGTATCTATCAAAAATAAGGAATTTGTTATCGCTCGAAACATGTTAAAACTGTCTGAAATACTAGTCTTTAAATTAAATGGACTTCTTATTTCTGCTCATAATAATATATGACTCCTTCCTAAACTTCTAATTTTAAGCAAGCCTGATTAATTTTGTTATTTTCAAATAATACCCTTCATCCTGACAAGAACCCATCATTACTTGCACTTTGAAATTATACATGAAATTAATTGGTAAATCAATACGAATGATTATAATAATACTTGAAGATTTATATAACTTATTCACAAGCTTTGATTTACATTCTTGCCTATCATCAACGTTTTTGACAGCCAAGCTTTCTCTATGCAACAACCGCCGGACTTGCAAGGTCATATCTAATGTAGCATTTACATTTCATAGACTTATATACTACAAGTTCTTTTTCTTTTTTTTTAAACAAGTACTTAAAAGTAGTATGCGAATACAATATTGTAAACTTAATGCCAAATATGTTTGTTTGGGTCCTTGTCCAACTTCATAATTTATTAAATATAATGGCATCTTTCAAAACCTCTTGCTTTGTACACTCAATTTGTTTTGATTATCATCCTTAGCATCAGAAGAAGTAGCACTTTTATCGTTACAACTAGATACTTTGTCATTATTATTATTACCACCTATGACATTATGCCAGTTAACAGGAGCATTGACTTTGGGGTCATTAATGTTATCGTCTTGTAAGTTGCAATCAGCTTTATTACTTGTTAGGCATGAATTTGATTGATTAGACATTTTAAAGTCAAAATCATATAATAATCGTTTGTTATTAGTAAAGGGAGTGAGTTTTCTTAAGAAATTTTCTATTCCTTCTGTATGTATTGGCATTAGTATCCTTAATTATTATATAAGACCTATAATTTATTTGATTCTTTACTTTGTCCTTAACCCAAAGTTTACCTTTCTGTATTAAGATGTTATCACTGTTATTAAGTGATTCCAATTCCTTTGAATTCTTATCATAGTAAAACTTTTGAGTATTTTGAATATCCCTTAGTTTAGTTAGAATAACTGTAGTGTCAATTGGATTTATATTAAGATTCACTTCAGAAATTAGTATTTTAGTTTTTAGGATTCTGTTCATAAATAGTTGTGATGGGAGAACCCTATAGTTGTTAATAGGGTAGTACGGTATTTTAAAAGCAGTTCTTGCAAATTCTTTTGAGGATTAGACTTACATATCATATCTTTAGTTATGTCTACAAACTTTTCAGCCAAACCATTTGATTGGTGGTGCTCAAAATTCTACTCATCGGAGAATTGTTTAAATAATATGAATTATACAGGATATTGTCTTCAAAGAATTTTTCTGGCACACCAAATTGAGTAAATTTTTCTGTACAAAATTTTATTACATCATTGGCTGTTTTTGTTTTTGTCTATTTTACTTCAACCTATTTTGAGAAAATCTGAGCATATATATATATATATATATATATATATATATATATATATATCAATATTTTCAATTGTTCTTGGGAATTTTAGGTCTTTCAATACACGCTACAATCAATAACTATTTCATACTTGTCAATACATATCTATTTGTTATCGTTCCCAAACGTTTCAACCTCATTACACAGGTCTTTATCAATGGTTACTATAACAGAAAGTACATACAATTTTATTTACGTATATATTTTTACTGTTACCTTAAAACGAAATTCAAAAGCACAATTAAATTTTTAATTTACACAGGTATACATTACACATACCAATGAAATATTTATCAAATATTTATTTACACATAGGTAGGTTAGTTCGTTACAACCGTTAAACTAATATCATTTTATTCGAAATGACAGTTATAATTTTAGTAAGCTAATCGTATGGTATCTGTTTTACCGGTAATAACCTTGACATTTATTCCTTGATTTAATATTAATACTTATGTAGAGATTATTATCAATGTTTATGCTGTGTTTTAATTTAATTTTATTTAGCTTTTTAATTGTCCACACTATTTAATATTTAAAAACTCATGCACATTAAATGTAAATTATTAATGCTATTTTAGTAAAATTATTTACGTATAGGTGGCTATATTGTTTTAACCTTAAACTAATATTCATTTTTCCGAATTGACATTATATTTGTAGATAATCGTATGGTCGTTATCTGTTTTACCGGTTATTACATTGAATTTATTTCTTAATTTAATATTATACTATACGTAGAGATTATGATCTATTATTGCTGTGTTTTATTTAATTATATTATGGTATATTTTACTTAGCTTTTTAATATCAGTCTTTTCATTAACTGCAGTAGGGGTTTTTGCTATATAAATCATTTCAAGTATTTCTCGCTTTTTGGTTTATTTCAGTTTTATAATTTTGTTTGTTTAAAATCAAAATTATGTTTTGCTGTTGTCTCATGCTTAGTAAGTGCTGTCTGATTTTTCTTATCATATTTATGACCATTAAGGCGTTTTTCAAGGTGTTGTGAGCTTTGTCCAATATATACATGTTCACAGTTTGTTTGACACGGAATTTTATATATAGTGTGTGTTTTTTTATTTTTCGTTACTTGATCTTTCAGATTACTAAATAAATTTTTGGTTAAATGTATACCTGTGTAAATTAAAAATTTAATTGTGCTTTTGAATTTCGTTTTAAGGTAACAGTAAAAATATATACGTAAATAAAATTGTATGTACTTTCTGTTATAGTAACCATTGATAAAGACCTGTGTAATGAGGTTGAAACGTTTGGGAACGATAACAAATAGATATGTATTGACAAGTATGAAATAGTTATTGATTGTAGCGTGTATTGAAAGACCTAAAATTCCCAAGAACAATTGAAAATATTGATACTTATCAAGAAAGGTCAAGAAAGAATAAATCTAATGAATATATATATATATATATATATATATATATATCGCCATGGCCTTGTTGACAATTCGTGATTAATTAATCGCTCTTTCTGATTAAATTTTTGATAAGTTTGACATTTTTCACCATGTGCCAAATTTTCAATATCACTGTTTAAATAGGGCCAATAAAACAATTGTTAAGCTCGTAGTTTAGATTTTATAATGCCAAAATGTGGTTCATGTACCAGTTTTAGCATTTCAAGCCTTAACGGTGTAGGAATAATAATTTTGAAATCAAGAAACAATAAATTATTTGGTATGTAGATTTCTTTCTTTAACTTATAGTAGAATTTCAGTTCGATATTTAACTGGTTATTATGTATAGGCCATGAATTTATGCAAAAAATTTTAATTTGGTCCAAGATTGGGTCATCATCAATTTTTTTACTTATTAATGGGGCTCTAGATAAAGTATTGGCAATTACCATATCTTTACCCAGTAAATAGACTAAGCTTATATTGTATTTTAATAGCTTTAAGAGCATTTGTAACCTAACTGTTACTTTATTAATACCTGTATTTACAATAGTTAATAATGGTTTGTGATCAGTTTACACTATCACTTTGTATCCATATACAAAATAATGAAATTTTTCTAAAGCATAAACATGGACAGGAGCTCATTTTCAAATTGAGCATACCTGGTTTCAGACTGTAAGACACCAAGAAGCAAAAGAGATGGGATGGCCATCTTGTAAGATACAACTGCCTAGCTCTTCGCCAGATGCATTACATTGAATGGTTATCCCTTTTTCAGGATCAAGTATTCTAAGTGTTGGGGAATTAATTATTAAATACTTAAAGTGATTAAACTCATTTTTATGCTCAGATGTCCATATGAATGACACATCTTTTCTTGTAGGATTTCTTAAATGTGCAGTTATTGCAGATAAATTTAGAAAAAAATTTAACCATACCTAAGATTCTTAGAATTTTAGATCTATTTTGAAACCTCTTTAAATCATGAACAGCTTCAACATTTTGTGTTTCTGGTTTTAAACCTTCCTTAGAGATGATATATCCCATGAAGTATACTTCATTCAATTTATATTGTAAATTTTCAAAGTTAAATTTTATAGCATTATGGCAGCTTCAGTAACTTTTCTGAGTGAAATATGATGATTATATGGTCAAAATATACTTCAACATTTTGAATAACACCAAAAATTTCTGAATTTTTTTCTTTAAAAAATCTCTGGTGCAGAAGTAAGACCAAAGGAAAGCATAAAATTTAAAATTGCTTCACCTACTGGCTGTAACTTAAAATTGCCATAACTAGAGTTACTATAGACTTAGACACATTTGTCTTGTTTGATACCAGATCGTAGATTCTACGTAAAATAATTATATCTAAACCTGAATCCAACTTTACAGAAACATGTCTACCTTCTATATTAATATTTTCATATCACGAACAAATCATAACGCTCACTTTTGTAGAATTAACAAATAACTGGTTATCTTCATTGTTTTCCAAGTTATCTAGTGATCTAACCTTGACTTCTTGTTCGTCATTTTGGTTTTCATATGGTTTTTCTTTCATCTTACCTATTTTATTGGTATCTGTTCTCTTCAATGTTCAAGCTTTTGTCAAAGCCCTTTGTTTAGACACAAAGCGTAAGTTTTGTTAAATGCTGCTCTTTTCTTCAATGTACAAGTTTTTGCCAGAACCCTTTGTTTAGACACAAAGCGTAAGTTTTGTTAAATGCCGGACATCTTTTGGGATAATGTTCGTACAAGTATTGTTTACATTTAATTTTATGAACACCTTTGACTACATTAATATCTTCATTTGGATTTAAAACTTGAATATGTTACTTACACTTAATTTAATACTTCTGCAGTAATCGACTATTTTTTGTACAGTAAGCTTCGGTTTGCATATTAATCTAAGCTGAAATTCTTGGCAGTAAATTTCTACAATTAGTCTATCACGAATCATTTGCTCTTCATATAACTTCTTGCAAGCATCGTTTTCACAAACAAATTCGCAATTCTGAGCTTGTTTTTTGTTCAGTAACGTACTGATCAATGGATTGACCTTCAGTGTGCACTAACATGTTGAATTTAAAGGTCTCCGTAGCAACAATTTTCTGCGATAAAAAGTATTCTTCAAGTGCACCAATTAACTTAACTAGCATTGACTTTTGATCATCTGAAAAAGTGTTGTAAGTATCTAAGCCTCTATGACTGATACAACTAAGGAGATTTGCAATTTTTACATCTTTTGTTTTTCATTTTATCCTGATGCCATCAAATAGATTTCAAACTTCTGTTTCCATCGTTTCCAATTCTTGGCGGACTTAGATTCTTCACACAAAGCTCTTGATGTGCAAATTCCATGGTCAACCTCAAAACTATTACTAGATATTTATGGCAATACAAGAAGTCACACCTGACGCCATCCAATATTTGGTAAATCAATACAAATAATTATAATAATACTTGAAGATTATCATAACTTATTCACAATCTTTGATTTACATTCTTGGCTATCATCGAGATTTTTGACAGCCAAGCGCTCTTTTTACAACAACCGTCAGGCCTGCAAGGCCATGTCTAATGTAGCATTTACATTTGTTAGACTTATATACTATTTATGGTTTTTGTCTTAAATCTATTCCACAAAAATGAATCCAACGAGTACAAAATTCTTGCGTAGGATTTATATATGGACTGATATAGTTTGATCATATATCAGAAAGATAAAACAGCTTGGGTGGTTGAACATGAACAACTGTAGATATTTACACTTTACCCATCTATCTATGAAATTAATACTTTTTAAGACGCCTGCTTATCTGTATAATAAAATTTGTTTTAGAACAGATGTTCATAGTTTAAACATTTGCAGGAAACGTTTAATTGAAATTCCAGTAGACACATACGGTATATTCAAAAAGTCTTTTATTTTTAACTTTGTAACAGAAAATGTTTTTATCGCTCCACATTGGGGAGCTAGTGTAGACCAAAAATGTTTCTTTTTTATTTTTATCTAGCCCAAACATTACAGCACCTTCTTAATCTTCTTTGGGGATTAAACCACTCATAGTTTTTAAAATGATTTTTATTAACGTTTCGATCCATGACCTAGGATTGTTTTCAAAGTGGTTTAATCCCCAAAGAAGATTAAGAAGAATACTAAACAAACCACAACAAACATACAGGGAGTAATTACAGCACCTGTATAGCCCGCTAGCTTGAGTTACAGACTCTGCGGTGAACATGAGACTGGGGGTGGTTCTTTTATTAAACTTGTAAAAGTGATAAAAAGCTAAAAAGGGGTAATTACAAATATGGGGGTGTGGGGCGCCACCACATCTAACTGCACCCATAAATGCATCTTAAGGGAATATGCGGAAACTATCTAGTATGCCTGAATAGTGTTACCTATAATAAATGATAAAACTTCTTTTCTGAACAGCAGCCAAAACCACTAATGAGAGCTATAATAAAAGTTAGATTATCAAATGAAATTCGAGACACTATTTGTGACTTGCAATGTTATATAGCAAATAAACTTAGGTATAACTGTTCAAAATGTTTCATATATTAATGTGGAGTGTTTTCTCCTATTTTGTAATACTTCCCATTTCTCAATCTTAATAAAACTTTATTCATATAAAGGAAGTGGACCGCTTTTATATACTATTAAGCTCACATTCTCTGGAACCATTTCCTTGATCTTATACCCTCATTTTCTCATATAAAGTCAATAAAATTTATAATACCATAATTTATATCGAAAAAATCGTTTTTCTACATTTTATATAAAAAAGTACAAGAAGTATATGTCTTCATAAATGTACAAAATATAGTTTCATTTTCATCTAATATCATTTAAAATTTAATTTTATAGGTACACAAAATTTTATTATTTTAATTTAGAAACAAGATTCGTTATTATCTTATAGCAGATCTGGTATGACATTTACATTCTGGTTACAATATTTTAATTTTCTATAGATAAAAATAAAAAAACATTTAGTAATACCAATGTGGAAAGTTCAAATTATCTACATATCATTTCACATAATAAGCAGATTACCATCGAATGCATTTAAATTTTTAACTTTCGAGGTGCAAAAAGAACCATTAGTTTTCTTACATATAATTAAAGCTTCAAATTACCTAATGGATTGTTTTTTAATAAGCATGAACCACTTATTTTTTAATTCCAAATTACTTATTGGATTATATTTTTACAAGCACAAATTAATATTTATTAATTTTAAATTACTCAATGACAGCGAATGTGTTTTACTTCATGTTATGCAATAAGTCACCTGTTTCAATTACGATACATTGCACAAAAATCTAGTACTAGTGGTCTTTCAGAAACAATATTCAATTGTACTTACCGAGAACTTCTTTTAAACAATTTCAAACCCATACAAAATATTATCTGGTTGCAAATTATTACTGTGATACATCCATAACTATGTGCATTCTGGCAATTTACATAAAAATACTATTGTGCATGTAACGACAAACGGCAATTTCCTCTTTAATAAAAATTAAAATGTGTGAATAGGACAGCTATCTTGTTAAAACTACGTGTAATCTTCTAAATTTTACAAACTAATCTACGTGCTTTAAATAGAATACAATAAGAACAAGAACACAATAGCGTATTTATCATTGATACATTTGCCTGGTGCTCAAAAAATTTGCACTCATTGTCCCATTGCTATTTGCATTTTCCAACGACAGAATCTCAAAGACATCCTGCCTGTTTAAAAGAGACCTCTTATCAAAAATGGCTTTCCAATTATTGAATCGCTACTAAACGCGAGCGTCTATGATTGCACATGCACGATGCATGGAAACAGCATTATCCGGTTACAACTAATTATAATAATTTAAATCAACTAGAAGGTATGCAACTCTTGCTACATGTTAATTTGAAATAGGTAATCTAAACTTCCAATGATGACTCTAATACATACATACCATTATTGTTTTCTGAAAACAAAATGTCGTACAATATTAATGAAAGCAGAAATTTAACTAGTTTAGGTATGTTGCAAAGTGTATACCTTACAACTTATCAAAATGTTACAACTCACATATGGCTAAAATGTGAATTTCTTCCTTATTTCAACTTAAAACTTATCCAAGGACGAAATTACTAGTGAATCAGTTAGCCTGGTGACACTTGTGTATGATGTGTAACTTGATTAGTTTAAATACAGACTTCATTCGTTCATTCATTCATTATAATATTACTAATGCATATTATATGAAAATGTATTCATTTATAATTCATAATCACTGTTTTCTCACCATGCTTGGAAATTGTTAAATTAACTTCTTCTTTTTAGGTTAAAAGGTAGAGTAGGCTATTGTGCCTGAACTTTGTTTTTTGTCTCGCTACCAAATTCTTTTTTTTTGTGTAAATAATTTTGTTTCCAGTGTAAACTAGTGTGTGTCAATAAAGTCGACAAATAAATAAATAGACGATACACTGCTCCAATAGTATGTTTTCTATTAGTTATGACACATTAATTATGGCCAGTAATGTATTTACATATCGTTGCTAACTTAGTTCTAAATTACACTTTAAGGATCCTCCTACCCTATGTAGTCATTATGATTTACTAAATAAGTTAAATTAGAATAGCTACTTCGATCAGTGTCATAGAGTATGAATATGAAAAGGGTCAATAGGTTAAGTTTATATAGGCCAGTAATAACAGTACTGATGGTGTAACGCTCACAGGAATTCAGCATACGGTTTCCTTTATTACACTCCATTATATATTGGTTTCCAGGATGACACCATCAGCAAACGGGTTAACCTAACGGTTGAACTTCGACAAATCCCAATAGACTTACCGAATGTATTCGTTGACGTTTCGAATGTTAAAAATAACCATAGGACTTGTCAGTTTTATACGTGTTTAGGTACTTCGGCACCTGTGACCTGGTAACTTTATAATTAAAGGCCCCTTTAGGATGATAATAAAAGAAAACGAAATATGTTTGTATAGTTTCACTAAATCAGTGTATTAATTAATACCATGTGACACTCAAGTTTTCTCATCTAATAAACTTTCATTAATTTATAACGTAATGGTTCAGTATAATACCCTTTATTTATTCAGCAACTTCTCAGCAGCACAAAGCCATTGCAGAGAAGGTAATATAACATAAACAACTGGTAACTTATGGCTAATATAACATTAACATAAACTTAACAGTTTAAGATTATATTACAATCCAACATTTTAATGTTTTATCTTAAGATATTGTAAATAATGTATCGTAGTTCCAGCAAAAGTGGTGCAAAAATATCTAAATTTAAACAAAGTAGATTAAACATTTTGGCAACACCGACTAGTATTGACTAACTTGCGATTAGGTTATACAACAGTCCCACATTATAATTTGATGCCATTAATTTTTATAGTATGGTATTATAATAGTCATTTGATATTTTATTTAATAAATATTTTCTAATCTCAGGTGTAGTGGAATTAAACAAATCTAAATCAGCACAAAATAAATTCAACATTTTGGCAGAACGAACTAACATTGAATGCACTATCTAGTTGGTTCTAGGACAATCATATATGAAGATGTGAGTGGTTCTCATTGACATTGCTGATGGCATCCTTAACGGGATTGTACTTAACAGATCAGGACAGTCAATATCTGCATTACAAAGTTTATATAAAAATAAAATATCAGCTATGAGTCTTGTTTTACAGAGGCTGATATTATTAAAATTATTAAGTAATGGTACATATGATAGAAACAGCGGATACTTTCTTTCCTGCTTGAATAGTAGATGCTTCAGAAATCTTTTCTGAATGCTTTCTATTATAACAATATTGCTGATGTAGCTAGGGGACCAAATTGGGAAACAATACTCCAACTTTGACCTAACAAAACTATTAAAAAGTATGATGAATATATTAGGATCTGTAAATTCCTTACAATTCCTTATGATGAGGCCTGTTGTAATACATGACTCCTTGATAATTTGCAGAATATGTGCTTAAAAATTGAGTTTAACATTCAATGTAACTCCTAAATATCTTATTTTGAAAATATGCAATATTGGTTTATCATTCATACAGTACTCAAAATTTGTACTGTTAATCATACATGAAAATTTGATATGAAAGCATTTATCATAGATAAAAAGAAGTTTATTTCTTATTGACCAGCTTAGTAAACAATTTAGATCATTTTGCAGCATGTCGCAATCCATCGCTGATGTAATTTGTTTATACAGTTTAATGTCATTTGCAAACAATAAAATCTCAAATGTCAACTATATCATTAATAAATATTAAAAAGGGGACCTAAATTACTTCCTTGCAGAACATCTGCTGTTGGAACGTATAAATTTGACCTTATGTTATTGTTAACAACCTAAATTCCTCGAGTCAAGATATGACTTTAGAAATTGCACTAGACCAGTAGAAAAATTGAATTGAAACTCTAATTTATGGAGTAGCGCAGAGTGAGAAACTCTATCAAATGCCTTAGAAAAATCTAAGTAGAAAGCATCGACCTCACGAAAATTATCGAAGGCATTCAAAATATATGTACAAAAGATTGTAAGATTTGTTACTGCAGAACGAGTAGGCATAAACCCATACTGCTTGACTGACATCAAAGGCATAATAGCTGTATATATGTATTTGTATAGAATAATTTCAAATACCTTAAAAAAGCATGATAAGATAATGACTGGACGGTAGTTTCCAATTTCATTTTTATTACCTTTTTTAAATATCGCACATACCTTACCTATTTTCCACTTGTTTGGAAAGCAGTGGGTTGATAATGACAAATTAAACATATACTGCAGCGGTCTGGCTGATTATTTTTTGGAATTTTTGTATTAAGTTTACTGGTTAATAAATTACTTAAACCTGTATTAATTATTTTTCCTATATTGTTATTCACAACCATAATATTTTCATTTGTGGCTTGATTATTAGCTTGTTTACATTCAGGTATTTCTTTATCAGTTCTAACATTTGAATTGAATGCTGGATATACAGGATTTATACTGGTAGTGTTATTAGTTTGAGTTAATAAAGTTGATATACCTCCCTTATTTGAGGATATTACTTTGTAAGTACTCTCCTTACTCGGTAACCTTATCAAATCAATATTACTGCTCTTGAGTATATTAACCTCATCTCTTAGAGATATAATTTCATTTTGAAGATGCCATAATTCCTTTCTGATAAGTTCTTTTATAATTACACTAAATTCATTACTTTTCAAAAAGGCAACTGTAACATTTTCTTCTTCATTGAAGTTACATGTTACCTTATCTTGAACTTCAAGTAATTCTCCAATTGTGTCATTAATATGAGTATCTTGTGAAAGCATATTGCTTTTATTGCAAATAAATACTTTTGTTCCGCTCTCAGTTGTAAAAAATGCCCCTATTCTGGCACCACATAATTTTTGCATTTTAATACTACATTTAAAACACTCTACAACTTTTGTAACTACATTTATGTGACCGCAAATACAAGAAATTGGCAGACCAATTTCACATGATTGTTCATTGGCAGCCATCTTGAAATATGTTAAACTACTATTCAAGGTCATTAGGTGAGGATATACTCGTAACAGAGTTCTTTGAGTAATGCCTGCGAAAGTAAATTAAATGATGTTGTTTTATACCTTTGTCATTAATTATAATTAAAGCACAAGAGTAATTGACAAAGTCTTTATTATCTCTCATTAGATTAATGTTACATTCATCAGGCTACTCGATGCTTCTCCGTCACTTGTAGTATCTTTGCCACCACCTGTGTTTATGTCTAATGCCTAGATTAAGGATACTTAAATATATAACACGCTTTTTTTTAATTAACAAAACCTTTATCTTTTTAGCAAACTAAGTACTTAATAGTGCAACTAATTTAACTCATAATCTAACAAATGTTTAGGTAATTTAGTTATCCTTACTTGTCTATTTCTATTTATATTACCTTCCTCCCTTACAACTGGCATATTGGTTGCAGATACCACCTTAGTAGTTAACAAATCTGAGCCCAATATGTCAGAGTTTAAGTCATCGTAAATTAACTCATGACGTGTTTGTAAACTATTACTACTTATACATTAATTTTATTTAACAATTTTCTATTTCTTCTATAGATGTGTCCTGACTCATCTTTAACGCTGTATTCCCGTTCTCCTAGTTTTTTGATAACCTCGCCTCGTTTCCATAATCCTGTCAGTGGTGACTGAATCATGATTTGGTCTTTTTCTTTTAAATCTATTAAATTTTTTGAATTTCTATCAAAATAATGTTTTTGTTTTACTTGTTTCTGTTTTAGTTTGTTTAGTACTTCTTTATGTGAGATTGTTTTGGGTTCAAGATATTTTGACGATACTGGGATTTTTGTTCTTTGTATTCTGTTTAATAACAGCTGTGCTGGCGAGTAACCTACTTCAGGTAAGGGGGTGTTATTATATTCTAGTAATACATATTTCAGGTTTGATGTGTTTTTCTTTAGACAATTTTTAACAATTTGTACGGCATTTTCGGCTAAGCCGTTTGATTGATGGTGATATGGTGATATATAAACTAGTTCAAAACTTAAAGTATCTGCCAAGTTTTTTAATACTTTACTATTATATGGATTATTATCCACCACAACTTTTACTGGAATACCATAATGCACAAATGTGTTTTCAAAAAAGTCCCGCACATTTTCGGCAGATTTTGCTTTAATTTTGTTAGCTACAATTCAATTGGAGTAGTAGTCTACTAATAAACAAAAGTAGTTACCATTATGTTCTACAATGTCTGAAGCTAAAATTTGCCGTGGTCGGTTAGGAATATCATAATTTATTAATGGCTGTCTTGCGTTACTTTTTCGGTGTGTTTGACAAATTTGACAATTATTAATATATGTTTCTATGTCCTTCCCTAAATTGTGCCAGTAGAAAATTTCTTTTACTCGTAATTTTGTTTTGGTTATTCCAAAATGACTTGAATCATGTAAAAGTTTTAGCATTTCTTTTCTTAAGTTTTTTGGAACGACTATTTTTTTGTTTAGGAATATTAAGCCATTTGATACAAAAAGTTCATCCTTTATTTTTTTGTAAATTTTTAAATCTTCATCAACTTGATGTGGCCACTGTGTTTCAATATACCTTTTAACTAGTTTTAAAGTATTTTTGTTTTCTGTTTCCTATATAAAAACTAATTTTTTGCTACTACTCATTGGGATATCATTTGACAATGAATGTATAATATAAGTCATTTCTGGATTATCGTCAACACTATTTTTAATATATGCATGTGACAGTGCATCAGCCACTAGCATATCCTTACCAGGTACATATTCAACATTTAGTGTGTATTTTAATAATCTTAACAACATACGTTGTAATCTGTTAGTTACTTGATCAAGATTCTTGTTACAAATTGTAATTAATGGTTTATGATCTGTTTGTACTTGAATTTTGTATCCATAAATGTAATTGTGAAAACGTTCACATGCAAAAACAATAGCAAGAAGCTCCTTTTCAATTTGTGCATAACGTTTTTCAGTTTTCGACAAGCTTCTCGATGCAAAGGAAATTGGATAGCCTTCTTGTAACAATGTGCAACCCAACCCTTCACTAGATGCATCTGTCTGTATTGTAATTGATTTCTTTGGATTAAACACTTGCAATGTTGGCAGGTTCATAACTATCTCCTTTAATTTATTGAGATCATCTGTGTGTTGGTTAGTCCAGTTAAACAAAGCATTGTTTTTGGTTAATTCTCTCAAGTTATGTGTCAATTTTGACAAGTTTGGTATGAATTTAGTAAAAAACTTTGTTAACCCTAGAATCCTTAATAATTCCGTTTTATTTTTTGGTATTTCAATCGCTTTTATTGCCTCTAGATTTTTCTTATTTGGTTTAATAGAATCATTTGATACTAGTTGTCACAAAAATTTTACTTCGGTTAATTTATATTGTACCTTGTCTATGTTAAATTTTACATTATTTTCTCTAGCTTTTTGTAACACTGCTTTTAAGTTTTTGTCATGTTCAGTCTCTGATTTTCCTGATACTATAATGTCATCAAAATATATATGTCCCCGGAATATCACCAAATATCTCAAAAATTTTTGATTGGAATATTTCAGGAGCTGAAGCAATTCCAAAAGGAAGTCTATTAAATTTAAAACGACCGAATGGGGTGTGAAAAGTGCATAGGATCGAGCTTGGTTTATCTAACTCTATTTGCCAAAATCCTTCCGACATATTAATCACTGTAAAACATGAACTTCCGCTTAATTTACCTAAAATATCTTCTGCTGTGGGAATCATAAAATGCTCCCTTTTGATATATTTATTCAATGGTTTTGGGTCTAAGCATAAACGTAGCTTCCCATCAGGTTTTTCAACTATTACGAGATTATTAACTCAATCTGTTGGTTGTGATACCCGTGAAATTATTCCTCGTAATAAGTTATTAAGAGTGTTTTTTAATTTTTCATGCATTGAAATTGGAATTTTTTTTTGATATTGTATGCTTGGAATTGCATTATTCTCTAGTTCTATTGAGCATTTACCTGGCATTTTACCTAACCCCTCAAAAATATCTTTATATAATTCAAAAAATTCTGCTTTGGATTGCGGTAAACAACTATCAATAATTTCAATTCTGGCTATAAGGTTTAAGACTACACAAACATGTATACCTAAAATGCACTCACTGACATCTTCTACTACTAGAAAATTAATATTTTTAGTGATTGTACCGATCATACATTCTAAGTTTATCTGCCCTTTTGGTTTAATTCTATAATTACCATATGTCACTAGCGTTATCTGTGTTGAATTTACATTTTTGGTACAATTCAAATCAAGAAAATTTTTATATGACAGAATACTAGTGTCAGCACCAGTATCTAATTTAAATTTTTCCTTGTGACTTTCTACATCAAGTGTTTCATACCAACACGCAGATTGATCCTTTTCTGTAGTAATACGTCCTATAAACAGGTCAGTATCATCGTTTGTAGTCTTCATTTCAGCAATTTTTGATTTCTCTTGCACTAGCGATTTCTTATTAATACCAGAATTCAATGCATTTGCCTCAGTTTCTTCATTTTTTTTTCTACATTAGTTCTATACACTTTTGCAAAATGATTTCTTCCTTGGCATTTAGCACATGTTTTATTAAATGCAGAACATTTGCATGAATAATGTTCATAGCCACACCTAGTACAGTTTATTTTAGGTTTAGTATTATGCATATTTCTAGAGGATGTTCCAACTTTAACTATAGCTTGTACGTCGCTGTTAGGATTTAATACTTTAACGTGCATTTTTCCTAGTTCTATTGCTTTACAATACTCTACTACCTTTGAGATAGTTAAATCGGTTGCGCGTAGAAGTCGCTCTTGAACAGATTTATCAAAAGTTCCTACGACAAGTTTATCACGAATCATTCGTTCAGAATAATTAACATTACAGTTGCAAACAAACCCACACAAAGCAGCTTGAGTTTTTAATTGGGTCAAATATTCATCAATACTTTGGTTTTCTGCTTGATTCATATTATTAAATTTAAAGGTTTCCATTATTTCATTCCGTTTGGGTAAACAGTATGTTTCAAATGCTTGCAAAACTTCCTTTACTGATTTCAATTTGGTAGTATCAAAGGTATTGTATATTTCTAGACCATCATCACCAATTAAATTTAATAATATGGCAATTTTTACTTCTTCAGTCGCCGTATCTTTATCGGAGGCTTTCATATAAATTTCAAATTTTTGTTTCCATTTAACCCACGGTATGTTCACATTTTCATTAAATTGTAGACTAGTTGGTGGTTTAAACAACGCCATGCTGTACCTCAAGAAAAAAAAATTCCACACTTTTTTTAAAAATTGTTCTCTCAGATTACTAACACGTGTTTAACCTCAAATTCAAGAGTCCGTAAATTCTTCTTGTTTTCTAACATTCGAACAAGACCCGACACTTGACACCATGTTTTATACCTTTGTCATTAATTATAATTAAAGCACAAGAGTAATTGACAAAGTCTTTATTATCTCTCATTAGATTAATATTACATTCATCAGGCTACTCGATGCTTCTCCGTCACTTGTAGTGTCTCAGCAACCACCTATGTGTTTATGTCTAATGCCTAGATTAAGGATACTTAAATATATAACAGATGTTACTTGATTGTGAGTAGAACCTCTCAGCATTAAAAATACTTTAGTCTACGTGCTTAAAAATCTTCATTTATCGAAGTAAGAAGTCACCTTCGTTCAAAGAAACTATTACCTTCAACATGACTGGATAAATTAATTACACGTTACTTTGTTGTACTTCACGTTTTTCTGCCTCGCCTGACTATGTACATCTCAACCCTCTAAGTATCCAAGATTATCTAACTCAAAACTCTAGCAATTTATCTCATTTTCTCGTTCCTCGCAATTGCAGGTAAGTGATGCCAATAATCTAACCGATTAACTTAGGAAGGTAGTAAATAGCTACAATATTTGCACCTGAACATGTGTTTGTGACTTGATATTCTTGAAATTTTGACCATCTGCTTTAATGAGCATAAGATGACAGTAGTATTAAAATTCTAATCTGGGTTTTTAGGAATATACAATGTAATATTCTTGTATTAACTATGGATTTTAAAATAGAAAATATGTACGATGAACAATGTGTAATTATAAAATAAAGTCAAAGGTTATAACGCCTTAGAAATTCCTCAATATACTCCTATAACAAAAGCATAAGGTTTTTTAATATTCTTTCAAGTCCTAGAATGATCCACAGTTGCATATTAGAATTTCGAACAAGTGGAGGGCCATCTACATTAAAACTTACTAATAGCACATTATTAGAATAATCACTGCGAGAAAATTTACCAATCCTGATAACCCCATATGATAATACTTTCCATTATCTGGCTTTTGTGTGTTTACATCTGTAGGAGTCTTAGTTAATGTTCTAGCATTTAATGGAAGATTTGGGTGCCCATGTGATAAACTGTGAGCTATGAAGTAACCACTACATGTGGAATTCTAAACTCCAAGATCCAGTCTTTAAGTTGAAAGATTTATTAACATGTTCAGAATTTATAAATGCCTCATTGAAATTGAATTGACAAATACTATTGTCTTTATACAAGTACATGAATCAGAATTCGTACCTGGCATTCCTTCATTACTTAATGGTTTGTTAATTTCAGTAAGATTTTCTATTTGTGCAATGAAATTGCTAATGCTCAGGTTATTTTCCTGTGCACCTGATGTATACCAACAACTGCTTTTCTTTTTTTAAACATTATGTAAAAGAAATTTTCATAAAATTAGTGTAGACACATAATTTTACATGGACACTTTTTATTTCTTATTCTTGCTTTGTTGTTCTCTAAACCTTTGTGGAGTGAGTTTTAACCAGTTTTTCACAGCACTTCTATATCCTTTGTAAATTCACCATCAGGCCCTTTTACTGCACCCATAATTATAAAAACATATTAAAACTTAATCAAAGGAAAAGAATGAATTATTGCAGGTTTGGAAAACTAGTTTCTCCCAATATTTACCATAAAATGGAAAATGGTTAGCATATTCGTTAGTAAGTACGTGTTTTAGTGCATTATTTGTTTTGCCTACTAAACCCTTTCTGCCTATACTTTTCAGATATGCAGTCTACAAATAAAATTGAAAACTTTAGAATTATTATTTTCATGTACCAATTATAATAATTTAGTTTCATTGCTTATATATTCCTTTAAAACATTTATATCAGTATTAGTTTTGACAGGCAAGGCTATCGAAAGAGTGTTTTATAAATTTTGAAGTATGAAAGTAGAATCCAAGACCTGCTGTGATTCTAGGTGTTGCAAGATTTTATTTTGACATTGATAATCTGGTAATTCTGTATTAATTTTTCCAAAATAAATTCGTGAATGCCTACAAGTTAAAATTTGTATATGTTATTTAATATGAAAACGTTTGTACCTTGTGCTTACAGAGGAGAACCAATACTTTTTGTAAATTTAGAAGACTTTGTATAAGAATATAACTGTATTGTATTACCCAAATTTTATTGTATCTTTTCTTTACATCTTGATGCAATTTCAACAGACTGAGTGGGTAATGCTGATGCACTTGTTAATAAAACAGATTCACTTAAAGCATGCTATTCAATTCTCATTTTACAGATATTGCTTGTATGAATTTCCAGTAACTTTTCATTTTTCTTTTATTTAATTCAGATCTTCAGATGATGTAACATCATTACACCTACAAAGCAAATCTGTGCAATTGTTATGTTACATACATTTCTAACACCACATTCTGTGCGATATTGATGATTTCAATAAAATCAATCGCCTACTTTTGTGAAGGTAAAGTTAAGTTAAACATTGTATTTTAAATTATCCAAATCAATACATAAAAGCTATTAACATTAATGTACTTACTACAAGGTTTATGGGAAAACGCAAAAGTGAATGCTGGCTGAATATGTAATATATTAAAATAGAAAGAATAGTATGTAAAACAACACCTGAATGACCTGTTGTCCTTCATTTCAGGAGGTTTTGATTTGTACAGGCAATAAAGGTATGAATATAATGCAATTATTATACGAGAAAATGATAAATAGCACGTTTTTTAACGACAAGGGCAGAAATTCTTCCATCTTTAGCAACATTGTCAGTTGTGCAACTTTAAGCATTTATTCACTCTTGTCAAATCTTAGTTAACTATATAAACTTTGAACAAAAATCAACTTTTTCTGCTAATAATTTGGTAATTTTCTAAGTTAGGTAATGCATATAAAATTTTATAATTATGGATTTGACAATTAAACTTTATTAAAAACGAAAAATATGGGTAACTAACTGACGTTACATTTAAAAAGCACATAAGTGGTTAAGAAAGGTATTCAATATGACGTAATTAACACTTCAGATATGAGCTGTTACTAATATGTCAAAAATAAGATGTTGCAATAACTTAATTTTCTGGTTGACTGGCGTATCTGATCAATGATCGCCAAAAAATAATGCCACTTTGCTATCTGAGTATCAACGAATGGTTTATCACTTGGCAAATGTGTAGTACAAAAGTCATAAAATGTTACGATTGTCGTGGAAATGTTATGAATTGTTACAAATACCTTTCAAATATTTTTAAATACTGTAAAACGGCAGTGAATAGAGACACTTTTTCAACTTTAACAGTGAAATCTGTAATTTTGATAAGCGATAAAATTATAAGAATTACCTAAAATTCGGGTGCATGTTGCCTTTTAAAATGCAAGATTGTAACGTTTGGGCATTACAAGAAATAAAAATCAGATGAGACAGGGGGTAAAAGTGGAAAACAAACAGCTTATTATTGAATCAACCTGTGAAGTTTGATTTCTTGTAATAGTGTTTAATAAACTAGTGCAATAAATAGGAGTTCTACACAAAAATCATAAATTTAGAAAGTGTATCTTTTATTATTGTACAATACATTTGAAATGAAACTCCAGTTCATTATAAAAAGAAAAGCACCAAATATTTCTCATAACGTATTAAGAGTTTTCTTTTACATTGAAAATATTCTATTTAGCAATACACCTATATAATAAAATTTCAGATAGTTACAATGTATACCACATGCAATAAAGGTAGAGTTTTACAAAGTAATACTCAAAGGACAATCTGAATTGACAAAACTCAGAGATTAAATTACATATCAGACATTGTATTCATTTAGGTATTCATTTATATCACAATGAGCAGGGTTAACAAAAATAAACCATTGCTAGACAGTTACTTGAACAAAGGAATTCACCTCCTGGCAAGTCATCAATATGAATAGATGTGGGACTAGAACAACAATAAGAAGTTTTTGTCGTAAAGGTCCAACTAATTATGAAATAATAGTGAGGATCCATGTGATGGTACATGGATTTTTGACATAACCAACAAACTAATTTAATTTGAGACGGTTTGTTTTCCAGCAGAATATTTTGGAACTCACAAGGTTCAAAGGAAGAAAGGATTTCTTGGTTAAATGGAAGGTAACATCTTTAACAGAATAACCTGTGGAACTAAAACTGTAAGTGAATATATGGTTATTGTATTAAAATGGACTTCAATTGAATTTTACCAATTTTTGTCTAATATATGTACTTTGTTGTAGAGATATCCCTATAGTAGGGGACAAAGAATACTACTATAGTAAGTCCGCTTATTGTAAAAGGCGATTAAAAGGCGCAGCAAGGGGCAGCAGCCTTGCTGGCTAAAAGATATTGGAGGAGAGTCGGTTGGTCGCGGGCGATCCTCAATAATTTACAAGGTTGTTGGGGGTTGGCCGTGACAGATACGGCTTTTTGCTAAAATCTTTAAAATCTGGGAGCTTACCACAATATTTCCCAGGTATGTGTGGCCTAAAACACGAACTATGTATGATCGAGAGCTCACAAGTAAAATTCTTGTTCGGAGGTAAAATACCTCCTCATTCGGATCTCCTGGAGGGGGTACTTGGGGCTCGTCATCGTAAGAATTTAAAACAATAGTTTGATTTAGTGATATGAACTTGGAATGTAAGGTCATTACTTAGAGTAGATAAATTAACGAATTTATTAGTCTAAATGAGAAAAGGAAAGCTGGACATTTGAGGTATTAATGATGTGAGACTGCCAGATAGTAATGACTTTTGGAAAGATAATTATAGTATAGTTACAACTTCTTCAAGTAATGGACAGGCAGGAGTAAGAATAGTGTTAGGCAAAAGATTAGGACGTAAAGTTAAAGAGTACTTACAATGTAGTGATAGAATGATTAAGCTTAGATTGAGTACGAAACCCACAGACACTGTTTTAGTACAGGTTTGCATGCCAACAACTCAGTACAAGGATGGGGAAGTAGAAAAGGTATACGAGGATATAAATAGTATAGTGAGAAAAGTAAAGGGAGATGAGAATTTAATAGTTATGGGCGATTTTAATGCGTCAGTGGGAGAAGGTAGTAAGGAAAAAATGGTAGGAAAATATGGGTATGGTAGACGAAATGATAGAGGAGAAAGATTATTTGAGTTTTACCAGCAACATAGATTAGTAACCGTAAACACCCTATTCGAACAACATGTTAGAGGAAGATATACCTGGAAAGCGCCATATGATAGGGCTGGATACCAAATAGATTATATTTTAGTTAAACAAAGATTTAGAAACCAAGTTAAAAACTGTGGTTGTTATCCAGGGGCTGACATAGATAGCGATTGTAACTTATTTAAAATGAAGTGTAATCTAAAATTCAAAAAATTGAGAAAGGCCAAAAGAGAGGGATCTAGGTAAGTTTAATGATAGTGAGGTAAAAGAGGAATATTAACAAGTATTAGATATAAGATCAAAGGGATAGCTATAGGAGCGAATGTAGAAAATAGATGGAAAGAAATAAAAAGAGCTGTATATGATACAGCAACACAGACTATAGGTAAGAAAAAAATAGAAGCAAGCAAACCCTGGGTAACAAACAGATATTAGATTTAATAGAGAATAGAAGAAAGCTTAAACCTTTCAGAAAATTAGATAGTGAAAGTAAGTAAAAATATAATAGAGTTAGAAATAGGATAGTACATGAGTGTAGAAAAGCTAGAAATAAATGAATGGAGGAGAATTGTAAGGGAATATAATATGATTTGAAGGTAAGATAGACAGGGTTTACAGGGCAGTTAAAAAGTTTTTCGGGGAAGATAGGACAAAATATAATGGTATTAAAGATGAGAATAATAAGCTTCTTATAAATAAAGTTGAGGTAGTAGATAGATGGACAAGATATTTAGAAGATTTATATAAGTGAGATCATAGAATGAGTTAGAGAATGACCAAGAAGAGAATGTAGAAATAGAGTTCTCAATATTAAGAGAGGATTTTGATAGAACTGTTAGGAATATTAAACTAAATAAAGCGCCGGGAATAGACGATATACCCACAGAATTAGTAAAATATGCAAGTCAGAAAACTTAAGACAGATTATATGAACTAGTAAAAGTAATATATGACACAGGTGAAGTACCAATAGATTTTGAAAAAAATATTATTACCCCAATCCCGAAAAAGTCAGAAGTTGATAGGTGTGAGAATTTTAGAACACATAGTTTAACTTCCCACGCTTCCAAACTACAAACAATAATAATTAAAAATAGAATAGAAGCTTTGACTGAGAATTATTTAGGCGAAGACAAGTACGGTGTTTTGTGAAGACAGAGGGACTAGAGAACCGATACTAATGATTAGGGTAATTATTGAAAAAAGGCTACAAAAAAAATAAAGACTCATTTTGCGTTTGTAGATTTAGAAAAAGCATTTAATAGGGTTAATTGGATTGTTAGGTTCAAGGTTTTGCGAAAAATAGGAATCTCTCATAGGGATAGAAAAATTACTTACAGTCCATATAAAAACCAAAGCTTATTAATTAGATTTGATGAAATAGAAAAGGAAGCTAAGGTTAGAAATGGTGTTACACAGGGTTATATACTATCGCCATTGATTTTTAATATTTATATTGAGGAAGCTTTAAACTTAGCTAGAGAGAGAAAAGAGATAGGTATTAGTGTACAGGGACAGAAACTAGACATGTTATGTTTTGCAGATGATATAGCCATTATAGCAGAGTCTAGAAAAGAGTTAGGAGAGTTTTTAAATATTCTAGATGAGATACTACAGAGTAACTATAGTATGAGAATTAACTCAGTAAAGACAAAGATAATAACAAGTGAGTTACAGCCTAGTTCTAAACCAAAATTAAAAATAGGTAATACCGAGTTAAAGGAGGTAGATGAATTTTGCTATTTAGGTAGTATAATTGCAAAGGACGGACATAGCAGAAGGGATATAGTAGCTAGAATAGCCCAAGCTAGAAAAATGTTCTTATAAAAGAAAGACCTACTAATAGCTAATAGTAGTAGTTTAGATAATAGAAAAAGTTTCTTAAAGTCATACGTATGGAGCATTCTATTATACAGTAGTGAGACATGGACAACTAAAGAGGTAGATAAGAAAAAGATAGAAGCTTTCGAAACTTGGTGTTATAGGAGAATGTTAAAGATTAGTTGGACAGATAGAGTAACAAGTGAGGAAGTTTATAGAAGAATAGGTGAGGGACCCTGTATGTGGAAACAATTAAAGATCAGAAGAGATAGAATGATAGGGCACTAGTTAAGACATAAAGGACTATTTACTAAGGTCTTAGATTATAGGCTACCAAATAAAAATAGAGTAGAAATATCCAGACAAAGCCATATTAGTCAAATTATTAGAGATTTAGATTGTGAAGGGTATGTAGACTTTTTTAGACTAGCTCAGAACAGAAAAGAATTTAGAGCTGCTCCAAATTGACTTTAAGTAACTTCGAAAACAAAAGAAAAAAAAATATATAAATAAAAATCAGTTAACTAAATGTTACAATTGGTTAGCGGTCTGGCATGTTGGCAGCGATTCGCTGCTTAAGCCTTACCATAACATATAACTTAATAAATGTTTCCATGACATAACTCACAATTAGTTAGTGGTCTGGCATGTTGATAGCGATTCGTTGCTTAAGCCTTACCATAACATATAATTTAACACTTTTCCTTTTTGGAAGGGGATAACCGGGTAATATTTCATTTTCTTATAAATGGGAATCATGTAAACAAGTTGGAGTTCTTTAACAACCATTAGGTTGCTAATATCTATGTAGAGCCAGGTAGATAAGAAAAACATAGAAGAGTATAGGACGACCTAGATCAAGCTATATTAGTCAAATTATTAGAAATTTAGGTTGTGAAGGGTATGTAGAACTTATTAGATTAGCACAGAATAGAAAAGAAGTTAGAGCTGCGTCAAATCGATTTTAAGTAAGGTCGGAAACAAAATGATGATGTTGTAGAGATAAGTACAGATACTAACCCAACTGTTACTCTAAGTACATTTTAAATTTTGTTGAGTAGATTTAAGTTGGGTGAGTGGAGAATAGTTTTATTTAGTTCAATTCCACGAAAAAAATCAACAATCTCCTGGTTTACATTCCAGTCACAGGATATCCGCCCCTTTTGGGCAGTTCCAAATTAAAAAATTTAATGCTTCAATCACCCATAACAAGATAATGTAAAGTTTATATCTGAAATATTAAACCAAAAAAATATGGTACTTCTATTCACAAATGAGCGTGAATAGAAACAAATTAAAATCCTATTGTTATTTCTATTTAAAATAGTGCAGTGTAAATGAAAACATCTTAATACGTTTTCGGGTATTTGGATGTATAGTAAGAGAAGTTTGGTCAGAAAAAATATTTATTTGCATTGAAAATGCATGAAATTAATACTATTTTGTATACTTAAATCATGAACCAAAGTAAAATGAATTCTGACACTACTTACTACTTGTTAAATCAATACGATTAAAGATTTGCCTATACATTTATACAAAATTATATTACCTATATAACAATTAGCAATAGATTGTAATACTGTTTAGATCGTCCTTGAAAATGTCTTTATATCAAGAACTTGAATTTAAAGTTGATGTGGAAAATTTTCAGACATCTTCTTTAGAATAAAAGGGATACTTATCTGTCAAACTGAATTTCTTTATTTGAGGAACCTTTTACAAAAATATATAAAAATAACATTGTTCTCAATGTAGGACAACTTACAAACATAGAATCTGAAAGAAGTTTTTTACTTTTCCATATACTTTAACCATGACAAAGTCGCCTGGGATGATAGACTTTTCTGCCACCAACGTATTTTCCTTTTATAAATTAATGTAATCTTCTGAAGACAATAAAATTAATTCTTCATTGCTATCTCTCAATAAAACGGCATCAGAATTCTCTGAGGATAATTCAACAACGACTTTTATCTTCATCTGGGTTTTTTGTTTCATAGTTGGAAGTGCTTGATACAGACAGCTTGGTGTCATTAGAAACTAGTTTGATTTTGATTCACATTCTCTGTTGTGAAATCATCAACACCCACACTTTACCCAGAATTACAGCAATTTTTGTCCACATTTATCTGGTTTTGAATGTCTTATCTTGTCTTAGACTTTTTAGGAGCTTCTTGAAACTATTATCAATAACCCAAACAGTTTGCTCTTGATCTTTGGTTTGCTGATTTCCATCAACATGTGGCAGCATTGTCAATATTTTATCTTGATTTAGAGGTGTAATGCCACACTTTTTAAATTTAAAAGCAATTTCTCTTCTTTTTAAGAATCACATACCTTTTTTCAAGAGAATGGGAAATTTATCTTTCGAAACTCTTGCTTAATTTTTTACAGGCCCTCTCTCTTCCATTCTTTCAACACTTCGCGCCATGTCATGCTTATGGACAGTAAAAAGCACATCTAAGGGTTGGGTTATGTGCGTAGAGTTGGATGGGAGAAATATAAATATATCATTCTCTTGACAGTCTAATTGATTCTAAAGATATAGGTGAAGACAAATTATCCCCAATGAGGAATTTTCTCCTGTATTGCTTACTTAAATAAGTGATGGTTATTGTTTTGACCCAATCATCCACTACCGTTGGTGTAAATGTTGAGCTTTATAATAGCATAAGGAGGGAGTATACTTCCATCTCCACACACAGCAAACATTACAGATGTAAACGACTTTGACTAGTTCATCACTCATTCTGAGTATTTGGTCCCTGTCCTTCTTATTACCTTGCGCTTATCCAGGTCATCAGCGAGGTATGTCTCATCACAGTTAAGCAAGTTGGAAAAAGGGGACATCTGTTATGTTCTTTGAAAGTTCATCAGAATATTCATTGATTATTTTTGACAATATTCCAGTTCTAGAATGTTTTATATTTTCACATATCTTTACAGCTGATTTATCTTTATGGCATCTAAGTTATAAACAGGAGGATTGTTCTTAAATTGTTTTACAATTTTTCTTTTTTATTCTAAAAAGTTTTTAACAAGGAACCTTAAAGTTAAAGAATCCCCAGGATATCCCCAATCGCCCCAAGTTTGCAATCTATCCACAAACACTTTTTCTTCTTCAATGGTTATGGCAGTTTGTCCTTTAATTGATTTCATGTTTGCACCTTTTTTCAAGTGCTTGTACTAAATACTATGATGAATGTCATATCTTTCTACAGCTTTTCTTAAAGTCGAGCTGCTTTCAAGATCAGTGGCAGCAATCTTTATAGCCTCCTTGATCATGTTTTTTATACCCTCATGAAATAACTCTATATTTCTGTTCCATGCTGAACAAAACCAGTATAAAAAAAAGACTTTGTTACAGTCACACAATGAATCTAATAAAAAAGAAACTAAAAATATGCCTAAACTATAAGAAACATGAAAATTCAACTATTCATGAGTTGTGGAATAAATAGAAACACCTAATCCTGTGTTTCTATTTACCCTACAAATTCTAAAGATGTAACTTAAAAACTAAAATTCTTTACAGCTTTTATATTGAAGTTAAATTCATAAATAACTCTAAGCTTTCTATAGTTATACTTTAAGTAGGTTGTACATTGGTTTATACTTTAACATATATTACATATAAGTACTTACCGATATTGTTTAGAATAGATGAAATATAATGCAAAATCAAAAGTGAATGTACAGTAAAGGATACATAGACAAACAGTATTGCAAATTCAACAATTCATAATTTTTCAGATAGTTTTAAGTGTTGTCAACTGAAAAATATTATTAACTGGATTTATTTGTCATATTTTTAAAAGTTTTGTTTATATTCATCTGATTATTTTTACTCAGCCCATTCTCCAGTATTGCAAATATCTTACAAAAGTTTTCAATTAGTGCAAATGACAAATGATTTTAGATGTACTAAAACGCTACAAATAAAAAAACACACAAGTGATTAGGTAATATTTATTACAGTGTTTTAAAGATGAATTGAATGGTTTAAATACTAAATATGACTTCCAAATGGTAGCAATTGTTTCAAAGTTAAATAATTCAATTGTTAATGGAAGGTTTTAAGTAATAACAAAAAGTTTTATAAATGCCAGTGAATTATTGCAAACCAGCAATAGGTTTGTACATAGTTTTTAGTCAGTTTCAATTGATTATACCTTTTCTATCACAATAAAATGAATAATTAATAAGACACATAAGTAGAAGAAGCACCAACAGCTAATGTGAAAACCCAGGTACAAAATCATACTATCTTATTATTTTGTCATGTAGTTTAACTTGTTTATTGTGATCCCGTGTGAAAATGACAGCCTATCAGTTTGTGCTTATAAAAAATACCAACATTTCATTTAGATATTGCAAGTTCTTGAAAACATGCATTCCACAGGCGAATCTATGTTAATCCATACTTTCTACATCTTCTCTTAAAGCTGTTTGTCAATCTGTTCATCGCATTCTGGTAGGGTGTGAGTTATTTCGAGTTTTATAAATGTAAGAATATCAACTTTTCATTAATTTCTAGGCACTTACTGAATCATACTTTGGAGTTTTGCCAGCAACATTAAAAAATGCATGCTATTTATGGGCTACAGTGATTTTGATTGAAATTTTAATGTTTATACGAAATCCACAAAACAAATTCTTTTCTTTCAGTTATCTACGCTACCAGATAAGCATTTATCGTATTTTCATAAATCGGTTGTGCTGATAAAGCTCTAGCTACATTGAGGAAGAGGTAGAGGCGATCTACAAAGATGTCGAATATATACTAAAATATGTAAAAGGACATGAAAATTTAATAATCACGGGGGATTTTAATGCAGTGGTAGGTGACGGTAGGGAAGGAACGGTAGCAGGTTTATTTGGTTTAGGCGCAAAAAATGACAGGGGAAATAGTGTAATATATTATATAAATATTTTGTAATATTTTCTTTTTATTCTTTAGAAGCTTTACCCTCGTGACTATCAGCTAAAAATTAAACCTCCAAATTTCCTAACCCTTAACCTGATATCACAAGGTCGAGAATTTCTTCTTTTTAATGTAAGCCCAAGGTAATGTTGGATGGAGAATGGCTTGAGACAAAGAAAAACTCTTAAGATATAAACGGCTAGTCGAGTGTTAGCTCTGGGTAGATCATGAGCTTGGGTCATGGGTGGATAAGAGACCAAAAATATATTTAATGAGCGCCACCGTATTTTTCAATACAATAACCAACAAAATTTAACTGTGCTTGTATAAGGGGAATGCGGAAACCTTATCTTAACACCACTAACATAGCCATAAAACCTGAATTTCACTCTTTAGGACACACTTACCAAGACCTCAACCACCAGATGCCATACAGATGTCTCAGCTTTACCTGTGAACAAACAAAAGCACAACATGGACACCATTTGTGTCCTCAAAAACATTTGCCAAAAATAAAATAATAGAATTTAGGCTTCTAAAATGTACCGAGGGAATCTGTTTTCATTACACACACTTTCTATTCCGGGAGGACTTGCAATTTTTGAATGTTAAATAATAAAACGTCTTTCAAAACACAAAATAGATTCTATTTGGATAAATTTCTGAATATATATGTATAACTGCAATATTTAGGTTTGTATCTTTATAAAATTTTCTCATAATAATTTTCTAGAACAGAAATAGACTAATGAAGTTTTGCATTCAAAATTAAGAAGATCTCTGAATGGATCTTTTCTATAAAATTTAATTAGATTGACGTATAATTTCTAAGTTATTCATAATACATAAATTTCTTTCAATCAGCGAAGTACTTCCTTGATATTCACAACAGAATTTAATTATCAAAGTGCAGGCTTTGTAAAATGTAATTATTCTAATTTATTTGTATTCTACAATAAATACGCGAATTTCATATGTCGATGAAAGTGCCAGTTCATGACCTCAAAATCTTTAAACATATTTTAAATTAAATCAAGACAGCATATGGCGTCTAGATAGGAAAACTGAATCTATATTTTTTTATATCTGACATTGGTTGTCATTCACAACTTTATAAAATATACTATTTGCGTACATGTGCAAACATTCTGACAAGCAAGCGACATATTATTTAATTCACTGATTTCTCAAAAACTATTTTCTTTTTACGTTACTCAAATATTTAATGTTAGATAATTTATAGTAATTTACTGTATTTTCAAAGTTATTAAATGCTAAAGAACACTCACATGCATCGAAACTGAACTAAAAATACTGGACCTTGACCTCAGCTGTCGGAAATTTCCATCTGCATCAAATTTGCTTGGAATACAACGACTACATCACAAAACCAACCATAATATCCTTGTTTGATATTATTCATTGGTAAGGTTGAAATATAAGGAGCACATGTGAAATCGGCTTCTACGTTACTGCATGTTATATTAAATAGGACGGAACCATAAATTCTTGCTTTAAAATATTGCCTTCAGAAATTGTTTTAATTTATTATCGGAGATATTATTCAAGATATGTCCTTAAGATATTGCACTAAGATGAAAAATATTAGTATAATCTATTGAATTAATATATACCAACTGTCTAAATGATGTCCAAAGGGGCTTCCATCTTCTTAGGCCTGTAGGGGTCAACTGAACTGTTCGGAGCGAGGCTTATCGAAAATCATGCTCACGCAACCGCTGTTAGGCTCGACCTCCAGACACCAAGAATTTACCAATCCTCTACTTTTTTCTAACTTTGTTAGAAGCCACGTATTTACACATGGCCATCTCGACTTCACTTACTCTGCAAAGCAGCCTGCCCTTTCGAACGCTGATAATGAAGTGCCGATTGACAACTTGACAGAGCTTGGTAACGAACTTTAGAGTATAAACGTAAATGAATCTATGCGTTATTATGAATATTATACATTAATTTCTATTGGATGGTAATTCACAAATTAAATATTTTAAATTATAGCTGTTTTATTTTTATTTTATTGAACTAAATGTAACTAGAAAAAAAAATACGTTACACAGCCTGTTTCCAAGAGAAAAAATTCGAGGTATAGAAGAATTTTTTCTAACAAAACTTTAATGACTGAAGAATCAAAATTACTCATATTAACCGTATAAACATTTAGCTACTCAATACAAGACAGCACAATCTTTAACTATAACTAACGACAAGTTTAACCAAAAAAATAAGAATCATTCACTAATTGATATGGGGAGGATATTAATGCATGGGAATGAGTGATCAGTAACTACGCGTACTACACGCCTCTAAAGGGACAAATTCGAGAAGTCATAATCGGTATTTACATTTAATCAGTTAAGAACATTTAGGGGAATCTAACACTCAGTAGATGCATGTCATCAAAAGTTACAAACGCAACAACCATATCAAAGTCAAAAATTTCACCAACAGCAAAAAAAAATATTTTACTATAAATCAGAACTAGAATAAACAAAATCGATAGTATGACAAAATTACTACTAAACAAAAATCTGTACCACGTATACTCTTCTCAACTTTACTATACTTGTCATAAATATTTATGTACATATATTTCCAAATGCTGATTATATTTACACTAATTGATGAATTTAATAGGTACCAAAGAATGTTTGTTACTAAGTCCATTTACGAAACAAATCTCTAATACTCGAGAAGCAGACAAAGTATTAACAACACATATCTATCAACAAGATACCTTTAATCTTTGAGTGAGCTCCTCATAATGTTTTCTGTATCACTACTATACTACAGACTCAACTATCTCACTCAAAAATTCTGTAACTTCAGTGATTCAACACTAAAGAACTCCAAAATCACTAATAAACTATAATTTGAGCCAACTGGGAGACATCCACCAGCAACTCACCAAAAACTCCTCATGAACTATCTTAGCTCACTTAAACTCTCACTTAGAATAAGCACATCAAGCCTAGTCTCAAACCACTAAACCAAAACTCAAGCATTCCTCTAATTCTTACTAAACTATCACATCTTAACTATACTACTACATGCTTACTACTTTACTAAACAGTCTCTACATTCTCAAACATATACTTCATCACTAAATACGTATTTCTCCACTGAATGTATACTCATCAATAGATACGTACTTCTCCACTAACTGCATACTCACCACTATATACATGCAACATCTCTAAGCACATGCTGCACTCTCAAACACCTCAATAAACGCATCTTGATCCAAAAACCACCAAACATCATCAAACATCCTTAAACACATCATCATCAAGATCAATAAACACATCCTTGTCGTCATCAAAAATATCATTTAACACATGCAATATCTAAATCAACAAACATATCAAGCTCTATTACTACTAAAACCAAAATTACTTTAAGCAAATCAAAAAAATTTTAACTAACTTTAATCTTGTCCTACTTAAGAATTCAAAACATGGACTAAAAAAATTACGACTGACAACTATAATTGGAAAATACTTAAGGAGCAGAAACATTTCGAACATCTTCATCTTCATCATCACCTATCGCAGAATATCGGTACTAAACATTTTCTTTGACTTAAATTTGTAGATACGGATAAATTGGAGGGGAGAAATTTAAATACAAAATTATTTTCTACTTTACTTTATGGTAACTATAAATAAATGTTCTGGTACACTCTTACACTACTCATAATCAAACTGTCGATACAAACTAAGGTGCTTCACAACGCATTAATTTGCTAGAATGACAAGCTCCTCCATGAGCCTCACCTAGCCTTATAAACAAAATTGCTAGAATGACAAACTCTTCTATGAGTCTCACCTAGGCTGATAAACTAAATAAGCAAAACGAATTACATCATAACTGACTTCAAATAATCTCAAGTGACGATGCCAAAATTGCTAAAGCGACAAACTTACTACGATTCTCGTATAGACTGATATAACGCTGAGCGACCAACCCTTCCTGAGTTTCGTCTAGACTAACATAACGCTACGCGATAAACCACAACAAGTCTCGCTTAGATCAAACATAACTTAACATACTACGTTGCAACGCGGAAATATATAAAAATTGCTACTCAAAACAAATCAAATCAAACCGAAACGTGCCTATGCACAAGAGCAATCTTCCAACTATATCTCAACAGTAAAAACTAGTGCACCATTAATCAAACAACTAATATAACTAATAGGACTGAAAGATGAACCTACTATCGATGTAGTACGTCCAGAATCGAATAAACTTCTGTTCCTTTACTCGTTGAGTTGGACACGACGGACAAGTGATACTAGTCACTCCTTTACGACCACAACCATAACAAAATAATCTTTTAAAAGATCTACAAACACTGAATGTATGTCCATAACGTGAACAATTCCAACATACCAATTTATGTTTAATAAAAGAGTTACCGACTCCACTCGTTTCTGATATTGGGGTAGCAGAATTAAGAACTTGAACCGGAGATTACGAAGAGGTAGGGGTATAAACACGACTTGAAGCATTCTGAAATGAACTAGGGGTTTTGCTTCTAAAATGTGGATTGAAATAATTAATAGGCTGCTTGTGACTTTATGACACAGCTGAAACAGACTTATGTTTACTTAAAGAAGCTTCTTCTAACTTCTTACATAATTTAACTAAAGTACTAATATTCTCTATCTCTGTAAGAGCAAGGTGCTGAATAAAATATGGCAATAAATTTTTCTTGACTATTCTAACTTTAGTATGTTCTGCAGGAATAATAGGTAATCGGTTAAATAAACTTTCCATATTAGCAATAAATAAAACAACTGATTCACTATTTTTCTGAAATCTATTTTTAATTTTTTCCCAAATATCGTCTTCAGGATGTGCTGGTAAGAAATCTTCTTTTAATCTACTAACCAATGAACTCCAATCTGTTAATGAACTACGAACGCAACGATACCATACCAATGCATCACCAGTAAACAATTCAACTGCAGAATTAAACAATTCCACTTCAGATACTTTTCGGGACTGTGCAATGTCACTAATGTTTTCTAAAAATTGATATAAGAGAGATGGGTTTCCTGAATATTTTATCGACCAAGATCCAATAGGGACTGACTGTGTGACATATGTGACCGTTGGAATGGGCACATTAGATGCAACAATAGAATTTATGCTTATATCATTATGATTTGAACTTAAATCTTTATTTAATCTCTCATGAAGATCTGCCTCCACAACAAGAATAGTAGCCAAACTTTTATTTTTAAATAACACAACTTCCTCAAAATTTTCTTTAGGGAGCTTTAACTGTTGAATTCTACCTGTAAGATGTATTAATCTTGACCGTATCCTTTTAAAAATAGAATCTGCGGGATCATCAATAAATTCTAACAAAACATTTTTAACTGACTCTATACTAAACTCAATTTCTTCTTTCTCTATTTCGAAATCCACCTTATAACTTGAAAGATCAATCAAACAACCTGGTTTATCTGTTTCTTTGGCCAACAACCTCGCTAAAATTTTCCTTTTATCTGAAACTGGTCTTGAATTTTCAATGCCTCTAATGTTCAATTCATATTCTAGCTCATTTTTAAGTAAATGAACGATGCTATAAATTTCTGCCATAATTAAATATCTATATTTCTCTAAAGTATCCCAACAATACAATTTTTGAAGATGAAATCACAAACAAACGGATGTCCTAACAATATTAAGAACCCACTATAAACTGTAACAAACTGTAACAAGAATGAAACTAAAAAATGACATTACTAAAATCGATGCAAACCTCAGTCGCTGAATATAAGTGTAATGAATATAACTGCAAACTATTCCAGCCTCTAAGTGAAACTATTCCAGCCCCTAAGTGAAACTATTCCAGCCCCACGTTGTGAGCGCAAGTGTAATATAATATATAAATATTTTGTAATATTTTCTTTTTATTCTTTAGAAGCTTTACCCTCATGACTATCAGCTAAAAATTAAACCTCCAAATTTCCTAACCCTTAACCTGATATCACAAGGTCGAGAATTTCTTCTTTTTAATGTAAGCCCAAGGTAATGTTGGATGGAGAATGGCTTGAGACAAAGAAAAACTCTTAAGATATAAACGGCTAGTCGAGTGTTAGCTCTGGGTAGATCATGAGCTTGGGTCATGGGTGGATAAGAGACCAAAAATATATTTAATGAGTGCCGCCGTATTTTTCAATACAATAACCAACAAAATTTAACTGTGCTTGTATAAGGGGAATGCGGAAACCTTATCTTAACACCACTAACATAGCCATAAAACCTGAATTTCACTCTTTAGGCCACACTTACCAAGACCTCAACCACCAGATGTCATACAGATGTCTCAGCTTTACCTGTGAACAAACAAAAGCACAACATGGACACCATTTGTGTCCTCAAAAACATTTGCCAAAAATAAAATAATAGAATTTAGGCTTCTAAAATGTACCGAGGAATCTGTTTTCATTACACACACTTTCTATTCCGGGAGGACTTGCAATTTTGAATGTTAAATAATAAAACGTCTTTCAAAACACAAAATAGATTCTATTTGGATAAATTTCTGAATATATATGTATAACTGCAATATTTAAGTTTGTATCTTTATAAAATTTTCTCATAATAATTTTCTAGAACAGAAATAGACTAATGAAGTTTTGCATTCAAAATTAAGAAGATCTCTGAATGGATCTTTTCTATAAAATTTAATTAGATTGACGTATAATTTCTAAGTTATTCATAATACATAAATTTCTTTCAATCAGCGAAGTACTTCCTTGATATTCACAACAGAATTTAATTATCAAAGTGCAGACTTTGTAAAATGTAATTATTCTAATTTATTTGTATTCAACAATAAATACGCGAATTTCATATGTCGATGAAAGTGCCAGTTCATGACCTCAAAATTTTTAAACATATTTTAAATTAAATCAAGACAGCATATGGCGTCTAGATAGGAAAACTGAATCTATACTTTTTTATATCTGACATTGGTTGTCATTCACAACTTTATAAAATATACTATTTGCGTACATGTGCAAACATTCTGACAAGCAAGCGACATATTATTTAATTCACTGATTTCTCAAAACTATTTTCTTTTACGTTACTCAAATATTTAATGTTAGATAATTTAT
This sequence comes from Platerodrilus igneus, assembly GCA_036346225.1. Classification (NCBI taxonomy): domain Eukaryota; kingdom Metazoa; phylum Arthropoda; class Insecta; order Coleoptera; family Lycidae; genus Platerodrilus; species Platerodrilus igneus. The sequence goes on along the minus strand of JARFIW010001054.1, from coordinate 2,544,466 downwards.
AGTAATTTACTGTATTTTCAAAGTTATTAAATGCTAAAGAACACTCACATGCATCGAAACTGAACTAAAAATACTGGACCTTGACCTCAGCTGTCGGAAATTTCCATCTGCATCAAATTTGCTTGGAATACAACGACTACATCACAAACCAACCATAATATCCTTGTTTGATATTATTCATCGGTAAGGTTGAAATATAAGGAACACATGTGAAATCGGCTTCTACGTTACTGCATGTTATATTAAATAGGACGGAACCATAAATTCTTGCTTTAAAATATTGCCTTCAGAAATTGTTTTAATTTATTATCGGAGATATTATTCAAGATATGTCCTTAAGATATTGCACTAAGATGAAAAATATTAGTATAATCTATTGAATTAATATATACCAACTGTCTAAATGATGTCCAAAGGGGCTTCCATCTTCTTAGGCCTGTAGGGGTCAACTGAACTGTTCGGAGCGAGGTTTATCGAAAATCATGCTCACGCAACCGCTGTTAGGCTCGACCTCCAGACACCAAGAATTTACCAATCCTCTACTTTTTTCTAACTTTGTTAGAAGCCACGTGTTTACACACGGCCATCTCGACTTCACTTACTCTGCAAAGCAGCCTGCCCTTTCGAACGCTGATAATGAAGTGCTGACTGACAACTTGACAGAGCTTGGTAACGAACTTTAGAGTATAAACGTAAAAGAATCTATGCGTTATTATGAATTATACATTAATTTCTATTGGATGGTAATTCACAAATTAAATATTTTAAATTATAGCTGTTTTATTTTTATTTTATTGAAGTAAATGTAACTAGAAAAAAAAATATGTTACAATAGGCTGGTAGAATTTTGCGACAAGAACAATTTAACCATCACAAACAGATTATTTCAACATCATGCTAGAAGTCGATACACGTGGAAAATACCAGAATATGGTAAGAAATCAAATAGATTACATTCTTGTTAGACAACGGGTTAGGAGTCAAGTAAAAGACTGTAGAAGCTACCCAGAAAAATGTATAATACTGACCACAACATCGTAATTATGAAGGCCGTTCTTAAATTTAAAAATTTAAAAAAAAGGAACGGAAAAAGGCACTTTGACTTTGAGAAACTACAAGATAAAGATATCTACAAAGGATTTGAAAGAAAGTCAAATGAATTGCTAAAAGATATCGGGAAAATTTCTAATACTAAGTAAGTAGAAACAGAATGGAATAACATTAAATCCAGCTTGTACATGGCGGCCAGAGATATTCTGGTGTATACACATAAAGAAAATAAAAAACCATGGATGATAACAAAGGATATTCTGAATCTAATAGAAGAAAAACGAAAATACAAAAATAGATCGGATGAAACAGGAAAACAGAGATACAAAGCCATAAAATGGGAAATAATTCGTAAATGCAAGAAAGTTAAAGAACAATGGATTCATGAAAAGTACATAGAGGTACAAACTAAAATGGAAAATAGGAAAGACAGACGAAGCATACAAACTAATTAGAACGAATTTTAGGGTTATAAAATCGTATAGCAAAAATATAAGGGATGCGGTAGGAAACGTCATTATAAAAAATGTAAAGAAAGCGGATAGATGGCAAAAATATATATGGAATTTATATGCAGGAAAGGAACTAACAGCATCAGATCAAGAATCAGACACTGAAAAGGATGACTTGGGCTAACTTATACTTAGAGATGAGTTTGAATTAGCATTAAAGGGTCGGAAAAATGGCAAGGCACTGGGTACAGATAAGGTACAAGCAGAAAATCTAAAAGCCACTGGACAAGCAGTAACAAACCATCTTTTCCAACTTGTAAGCTATATGCACGAGACAGTCACTATACCAAAAAAGAGAGGTTCGGATAGATGTGAAATAAGTTTGACAGAACACGTGTCAAAAATATTAACTAAAATTGTACAGAGACGAATGGAAAAACGAGCTGAAGAAGTATTAGGAGAAGATCAATTTGGGTTCAGACGAAACAGGGGAACACTGGAGGCTATTTTCGCTCTGAGAGTGATAATGAAGAAAACAATAGAAAAAGGGGAAAGCGTGTATACAGTGTTTGTAGATCGGGAAAAAGCATTCGACAATGTAAAATTGAAAAAATATGTTCAAAATACTCAAAAAGATTGGAATGAGTTTTAGGGATAGATGTATAGTACATAGCTTATACAAAGAGCAAACAGCGGTAATAGAATTAGAGCAGGAATGTAGAGAAGTAAATATTAGAATAGGGGTGAGACAGGGATGTGCCCTATCCCCATTAATTTTTAACTTGTATATTGAAGAGGCAATGAATATTGTCAAATACAGAAGGACATTTGGAATTACTATGCAGGGACAAAAGGTTGATATGCTTAGATTTGCAAATGATATAGCAGTATTAGCATCTAGCAAGAAAGAGTTGCTCTTGATGAAATGGAAACAGTTTCAATAGAGAGATACGGTATGAAAATTAACAAAAATAAAACTAAAGTACTAGTATGCAAAGGAGGGGAAAATAAATGAAAAACAACAATACAAATAGATAACGAGAACTTACATAAGGATTTCTGCTACCTATGAGGCCAAATAGCCCAAGATGGGAAAAGCGCAAAAGTTATAAAACAAAGATTAGCACAGGTCATGCTACATTTAAGAAGAAAAAGCAATTACTGTGTTCAAATATAACAAATATAGAAACAACGAAAATATTGCTTAAAACTATGTGTGGAGTACAGCACTGTATAGCTGTGAAACCTGGACAGTAGGAGATGTGGACAGGAAAAAGATAGAAGCCTTTGAAATGTGGTGCTACAGACATATGATGAAGATATCATGGACAGACAAAGTTAAGAACAAAGAGGTACTAAAAATGGTAGGGGAAGAAAAAAAATATGTGGAAAGCAGTAAATAATAGGAGAGATAGGATGATAGATCACATACTAGGACATTAGGAAATAGTGTGGAATATATTAGAAGCAGAGATAGGAAAAAAGAGAGGTAGATGCAGACCAAGGTTAGACTATTGCACACAGATAGTGAAAGATGTAGGTTGTGGGAATTTCAGGGAAATGTGCAGGCTAGCTCAGAATAGAAATCAATGGAGGTATGCATCCAATCGGTCCCAAGATGGATAAACTAATGACGAAAAAATAAGTGTACTTAAACATGATGATTATTATAAGCAACTACAGGTATTGGTTGTGCAATATTCTCGAATAATGTTAATTGTGTGAAAGGATTTACTGGAGAACTATTTATTCGACAAATGTCTAAGTGCTGGGGGATATTGGCAGCCACAGGCTGCTTAACCCCCTTCACATACCTTACATTTGATTTTTCAATGCTCCACCCGAAGGTGCTACATTGGCCAGAAAGCGAGTTTTTTTTTATCAGGAAAATTTTGAATTTTGCCGAGTCCTTGCTGTTCCAAGCAAGGTAGGGATATTTAACGTGCATGACAACACACACACACGGAACCTCTATTTTACCTCTCATCCGAACGAGGGTGTATTTTTGTGAAAAATGCTTGCGTAACATTTTTCAAGCGGACCGTGACGGGATTTGAACCCAAGAACTTGAGCATAGTAGTCACACATATACCAACTACGCCACGGAGCCGCCTCCCCTTCACATAACACTGGATCTCGGTGAAATGGGGCATATAATTAGAAAACAATGGAAGGGGAACTGAGCTGTATATAGCCTGTATGGGAATTTCAGGGAACTGCATAGGCTAGCTCAGAATATAAATAAGTGGAGGTGCATGTCCAACCAGTTTTGAGATGTAAAACCTAATGACGAAAAAACTAGCGCAGATAAATCTGATGATTATTGTAAACAACTACAGGTGTTGGTTGTGAAATATCTGCAACTAATGGTGACTCTGCGAAAAGACATATTGGAAAAAGTATTAAATCGGCAAATGTTCAAATGCTGCTTACCTCTTTTCACAACCACTGAATGCCGGAGAAATAGGGTATATAATTGTAAAACAATAGAAGGGGACCGAACTGCATCTAACAAGTAAGAACGGCGCCTATGATCAAAGACAACAAACATGGAAAGAAGAAGAAAATTGTTGAAAGCTTATGTGTGGAGCACAGCACAGTACGTCTATGAAATACGGGCAGTAGGAAAAGCAGACAGAGAAACAGTAGCAGCTTTTTGGAATGCTGTGCTTAAGATGTATGAGGATGATAGCATGGACAAACAAAGTTAATATCAAATAGGTTATAGAAATAGTAGGGGAATAAAGATATCTGTGGAAAAAAAATAGGAGAAATAGAAAGATAGAATAGATTCTAAGGCATTTTTGGGGAATAGTACGGGATATATATTACAAGCAGAGATGAGAAAAAGGAGGCAAATATAGATTTAAATCAGATAGTGGTAGATGCAGACTGTTCAAATTTCAGAGAAATGTGTAGGTTAGTTTAGAATAGGAAACAATGAAGGTATGTATCTAACCAGTTCCAGGACTGAAAGACCTAATCATGATGGTGATGAAATATATATATATATATATATATATATATATATATATATATATATATATATATATTGCCATGATCTTCGACTATGTTCAGTACATGTAAAACAAAATGCAACCTGCCTTGCTCAAGACACCCGCTAGAATCAACTTCTCGATATCTAACTCAGAAACAAAATTCTCTTAATCTACAACGGTTTACTTTTACTAGTAATTATCAATTAAAAAATACAATTTTATAATTTAGACTAAAATTATACATTTCACCAAAAAAATGCTATACAGTTTTCACATCGATAAATATTATTATAAATAAATTCAATAATATATAAATTATTTTTACCAAGATAATGTATAATATTTCTTATGTGTAGATATATTTACTTTCCCAATGAATTGTTTATATCCCAATTGTAGAGTGTGTACACTCAAACTACAGTTTTCTATTAAAAAATCAATTAAATTAAATTTAATTTTACCTTCTCTTAAAATGTACTTGTCCTTTGGAATAATAAATAAATTTGATTTAGCTTTGTTATATTTATAACTATATGAAACTTTCAAATTATTAAAGCAAAACTTCTAATTTAATTAAAATTCCATTGGGTTTATCTAAATTTAAGTAAATAAGAGTCTTTAAAATTGATGTATTTTTCTGTTTCCATTACTTTAGAATATATAATTTAAATTATTTTGCTTTTTTCCATGTAAATGTTTTGAAAAATGTTCCAACTTTCAGATTCAAATAGATATGTCAAATTTTCAACTACTAAATTTATGTCCCCTGATTTAAAACTTTCTTCTCTCTGGATTTAAAATTGTTGATCATCAAACTTGGAACTTCTTTTAGAATCATATTTCAATAAATAAATATTTTAAACAAAATTTCTACATAAAAACTTTTAATCTTATATTTAGTGCTCTTTGAAACGATGTTAGTTCACGATTTCTAAATATCAAAAGGACATAATCTACTTGAAATAGTTTCTATTATCATTTTCTCTTTGTAAGCTATTAAATATTCATTTGTTTTTAGTCAATAATGTACATTGAAACTCGTTAAATCTTTAGAGACTCATTCTGTTCTAAATATAATGTATCAAAACTAAATTTCAAAGCCAGGATTTCCAACTTTATTTAATTGTCCACCTGCAATATCTTTTTGATATCAAACTCAAACTACACCCTACATGTGATTTTTCCAATGCTCCACCCGAAGGTACTACATTGGCCAGGAAGTGAGTTTTTTTACCTGAAAAATTTTGAATTTTGCTGAACCCTTGCTCTTCCAAGCAAGGTAGGGATCTTTAACGTGCGTGACAACACTCACACACAGGACCTCCATTTTACAACTCATCCGAACGAGGGCGTATTTGTGAAAAATGCTCGCCTAAACATGTTTCAAGCGGACCGTGTTGAGATTCGAATCTGGGACCTTGGGTGTAGTAGTCACACACATACCATCTACACCTCGGAACCGCCGCTCAAATTATACCTTACATTTAGTATTCCAATACTCCACGCGAAGGTACTACATTGGCCAGGAAGCGAGTTTTTTTTTACCTGAGAAATTTGGAATTTTGCCGAACCCTTGTTGTTCCGAGCTAGGTAGGGATCTTTAACGTGCATGACAACACTCACACACGGGACCTCCATTTTACCTCTCATCCGAATGAGGGCGTATTTTTATGAAAAATGCTTGCCTAACATTTTTCCAGCGGACCGTGTCGGGATTTGAACCCGGGACTTTGAGCATAGTAGTCACACGCATACCAACTATGCCACGGAGCCGCCCGCTCAAATTATACCACAAAACTATACTAATTGTAATCCGGTATTTAAATCGGAAAACCCAAGCTACCCTTAGATACTCAGTTTAAGTTTTATATACATAGACTTAAAATCCACTTTTGTGTACGTGATAAATTAACTTATCGTTTCATTGAAAATATTAATAAATAAAAATTCCATTATTTATCAAAACAAATGCTTATAAATCTTTACAAGTATAGTATTATGAAATACAGAAAACCTTCTATCGTATACTTATGTTATATGAAAATCGAAACACACAGATATGCAGGATTCTTTTCAAATTTTCAGAATTTTGTTGTGTTATTAAAATGAGATATGTATAACCATTTTTGTTTCCTAATTTGAATTTTATTTGGATAACCGACCATTATTCCAACATATAAATATATACCTGTGTGTGTGTGTTCTAGATTATGCATTAATCGAGTTTGTGAAGCAGCGGGCTTGAAGACTGTAGATAAAAAACGACGAGTTGAGAAGAAAGTACAACGTGCTATTGCTGAAGTGCCTAAGATGGATTTTGCTGGTACAAATGTAAATTTAAATATATCTAGTACCAGTTTAACCATTTCTTCTATTGAAACTTATCAATTGATTGCTTGTCACGATATGCCTCGTATATCATTCGCATCTGGGGGTGATGCAGTAAGTAGTTTAGATTTATACTTATTTTAGTTTAATTTTTTACAATTGTTTATTTACCATTTTCAAATCTTGTGCTAAAAAATATCCGAACATCAACTTGATTATATTTTTCATCTCATTTAGATATAAGAAGACAATTTTCACACACGATTTCAGACTTAATTAATAAACACAGTCTGAAAGTTAAGTTATATGGTATATGAAAAAAATTTATATCAAATAGAATTCAAAGTATTTGTGAAGCTGGGTGTATATGAAACAATAACTAAAAAATAACTTTTTCTGATTACACTTGTTAGGTATTTCATGTAGATACAGAACTAGTAAATACTTCAAATTCAGACTCAGATCTTTAATTAGTGGCTAAAGGGTATTATTAAATGGAACCCATAATAAAATAATAACTTTTTTATATACTTCTTAGCTGTTATGGGTATTCAAATCACTTAAATTTTAAATAATATTTTATACAATTCCCCCAATAATAGATTGACGTGCAGAATGTAATACTCCACCTCAAACCCTCTTGACTCCTCTCCCACTTTCCCTCTCTGCATTCTCTCGCTCTAACCCCTTTCTCGCTGTTTCACTTTCCTCCCTTTTTCTCTGTTGTGCTCTTTCTTTTCTTTTTTCTTCTCACACTTTGCCTGCCTAAATGCCTGTTTCCCGTTCTCATCCTCTCCCTTTTCTCTCTCTGTCTCTCTCGCTCTCTCTCTCTCCATCCATCCCTCCTCACTCCCACCCTCCCTCCTTCCCCCCTCTCTCCCTCAGCCCTCTCTCTCACACTCACATACAACACACACTCATGCGCGCGTGCGCACGTGCGCCCGCATGCACGGATGTACACAGCACACACACACATTTTGTAGATTTGTGTTATTTAAAAAAATTGTAATTAATAGTCGGGATTTATTTTATTTTGGTTTATTTATATCATTTAACAGTACTTTGAAATGTTAACACTGTTGAAATTGATGCGGAGAAACATTTATACAACGTCAATTTCCCTTATTGAAGATGGAAGCACTTATCACAAATCAATTTCGCTGCATTTTTGAAAAATTTAAGGTCATACGTTTTGTAATGGTAAGTTAATAATTAATTTCTTGTATGTTCTATTTAAAAATGAACTTGGTTATAGCATGGAGATAAAATTGACAATTTCAGAAAGCTTTTAAAAATAGGTTTAATTTAAAGGACATTATAGCATGTTTGTAATTATGTATCATGTAGTAATTTAATTAATTGAAATGTATCGTGTAAATATTAACTAAACGAGGTTTTTATCATTTAATAAATATCTTATCTGGGTACAAATATTTAATTTATTGATTATTACGTTTTCCGTTTATTTTACTAGTATAAAGTTAAAGAATGCCACTGTCTTGCTGTCATTCTTTTTTTGTCCTAGTCCTCACTACGAGTTGTAATGGACTCTGAGGCTACAGTGTAAAATGGTTAATTAATTTTAAACAAAGTTTCATACACTATATACAATATTAAAGCACATTTCTTTGGAAGTATTATATGATGAAAAGATTTTTAATCCAGTAACTACAAATACATGTATCGCTTGAATAGCAATTTCAAAAAATTATAAATCTATTTTCACTCTTTCGATTGGTTCAATGATATATACTTTTTGATAGACATTCTTTTATACATAATGAAAATGGTGATATAGTTACAGTGGTGTTAGAATGAATGGTGTATCAAAAAGTAGCTCTATAAAACCATGACTGAGTTTGTATATATTAATTTGTTCGAGTATTGTCACAACGACTAACACAATTTGGGATATCAAGAAAATCCATGGGACTAATTTATTGTTATTACTATAATATTTATTCCAGTTAAAATCTATTGCAATAATATGTACTTTAATCGTGATAATCATAATTTATAGAACAATACAGCAAAATTAATTTTAATATTTTTGAATAAAAGATTAAGTATATAAAAAGAGTATTAGTTTTCTGTTAGAAAATCTTCAGATGATGAAGATGAGTCACCGTCCCCTAATTCTATGATCAAGGACTCCACTAAAACTTTCATAATAATGTTGAGTTGACTTATTTTTAATTCTAAAGGTTGAGCATCGCAAATAACATATTTCTGATTGTCTGCTGTTACGTTTGCTATAGCTTCTTGAAACAAAAGTTGAAGTTATGCCAGTTTGAATGTATTATTTTTTTTACAATTTTACCTTCATCTCTATATTTCCTTATTTGTTGTAAATATCGTCTACATGCAACTATTTCACTTTTAAAAAAAACATTATTTTGTGACTTCTGACTATCTATAATTCAATACATATAACACATATATTCTGTTAGATTATAGCCCTACTTAAAACCAATTTTATTCAAGAGAGTTTTCAAAGTGCTTTGTTTTAATTGAGGCATCTCGTTATATTCAGACGTGGCATGTAGAACTTTGTTTAGTGTAAGTAGATCATTATTTTTCAAAAAAGGAATGGACCATACATCTGAAATACCTAACTTAATTTGATGGTCAATGTTGTCCAAAATCGTTTGCTGTTGATGGTATAGTTTTGGTGAATGTAATACATACGTCTGCTTGTACTCACGTAGAATATTATGCCCCTGCCAACCAATACAAAAATTCTATTTAAACTTGGGACTCATTTATGGAAGGAGCACTTACTGAAACTGTTGGTTAAATGCACTATAGTGTTCTAATGACCTAATAAAAACATATAAGACAAAAATCTTTAACTTCTTTGCAATTTAGCAAAATAAAATCTAATATGCATCCTTACACAGTTGTTGAATATGAACATGAAAGATCAGGTTAGTATCTAACAGAACTTCAAGATCTTTATACTTATTTTGGATTGTAGTTGTTTACCAACTATCATGTAAATATATTTCACATTGACCAGTTTTTGTGAAAATTTAATGTTAAAGCATTTGTGATGGATAACAAATAGTTTATTTGTTTTTAGATCAGTTGTCAAAATTATTTAGATCATAATGTAGCAAGATGTCAATTTTCAATTGTTTTGATTATTTAATAAATTTTTACATCATCTGCAAAGTACAAAGTTTCAGTATCAGTGATGAATATTAGGAAAAGCAATGATCCTGGTTTGCTGTCTATGGCATTCCTGATGTAGACTAAAAACTTCAGATTTAGTACGTTTGTGTACTACATACAATATACGTGATATGAGATATGAATTAAATAAATTTATTAAATTGCATGCAGAACGAAGTTTGTTTCTGAGTTTATCAAGAAGTCTGTAATAGCATATTTTATCAAAAGTTTTTACAAAATCTTAAAGCTGCCATGAATATCATTATATAGAAAGTAAAATTGAGTGATTTGTTATAAATCCATGTTGCTTCTAAAATAGTAAAGGTTTAGTGGAATAGTAAATTTATTTGTGTAAGATGTCTCAAATATTTTAAAGAAATAGGGCAAAATCAGAATTGGATGATTATTGATAACTTCTTGTTTATGTATTAAACGGAGATACTTCCTTGACAACGGAGCCCACAGCTGAAATAGATGGAATAAATTGCCATACCAAATGAAAAACTTCAGGAGAGAAAGGGCTGACTGAAAATAAGACCGTGGAGGCATGAATGGGGAAAGGGGGAATAATAGGGCCAATCTTACAAAGGAAAGGGCTCCACCTAACCAGGATTAGAAGTAAAGTAGAGGCTAGTGCTGCTTTGAATGGAGGAAACTAATCGAAAAATACTAAAATTCTATTATCTTCAGATTTTCATGACATACTTCAATTTTTTTAACATTAGAGTACAAATACGCTTTATGCATGCAAAATAAGTGAAACACACTCTTGCTTGAACATTAAATTAAAGAAACGCAAACAAGAAGAAACTGATACAAGCTACCAATGAAACTTAATTTACAAAAAAAAAAAACAATTATTGGACAAATAATCGACTTATACACTTGTAATCTTAAAATGGTATTAAATCATTACCTTTGGATCTGCCACTACAGGAACATCCAATCTTGGAGTTGAAATCGAGGTGTCACGTAAATTTCTAAATAAAGATCTTTCAAAGGCTAAGAGAAAATAAATTTGAAATTATAATTTTTAATAGATTCTTTGAACAAAACATAAATTATATATAGACATAAGTTAGAAATCTCAAAACTAACATTTTTATGCTGAAGTATTTGTATCTACTATGCTACTTAAAAATTAAATACCTTTAAATATTTCCTTTTTTTAATGAAATCTTAACAAAAATGAACATTTTGTCACGATATGTAGATTTCATTCACAAACATATTTCTTTTAGCAATATTTAAAATTCAATTATTATAGTAAAGTTATTCCATCGATTAATTCCTTAAAAAAAGGGTGTTAAATCATTAACATCAAGTTTAAAAAACGTAGTAACAAATAATTAAAATTCGATATGCACATTTTAATTAAATGCAGAGTTCTAAAATATTTCACAAGAAGCATGCAGCTCCAATATGAAGAAAAACAAAAGTTTGTCAGAATCCAAATTAGGATAAGGTGACGTATTTCCTGGCATGTGAAAGAAAAATATTTATCTTTTGCAAAACTAGTCTAGATGCAACATAGTAATACTCTCAGCCTTGTACAAAACAACTTTAACTAATTGTTATCGCACATGTGCTTAATATCCATCTTAACTATTTTATTATATATTGAAATGTTATTTTCACAACCAAATAAATTTAGCATAAATAAAATTAAGCTAATGTGGTCTCCAATCCATTGTTTGTATACTTATGATAAAATTCTAAGGCAGTTTCACAATTAGTTCTTTACATGCGAGTTTATAAACAAAAATTGTACATAGATAGTTGTGCTACAATTATGAGCCTTGCCCAAATGAATTAGAATTTTATATATATTTAAAAACACGGCTGATAAAACACAACTAAATTAAACTATCACTTAATACAAAGGCCTCACATAGCTATTAAACGCCTCTTAGACATTCTTATTGCCACCAAGGGTTAACGCATTCTGACCAGTTCTATAATTTAAAACTGCTCAAATTGGCAACCAAGTAAGCACTTTCAAATGCTAAAAGACCGAAAATTGTATGCTATACAAAAGTTTAGCATCGCTAAGCAACTAGATCTTCTCTTAGAGGAAAAGAAAATAATAAAATATTTGGCAAGGCATTTTTAAGGAGAAGTAAGACAATATATCGCACTTCAGAATATTGTAGACCGAGATATATTCCTGGAATATTTGCAATGCTGTGATGAGTTGGGACAGAATCGTAGTATGAAAAATAGAATAGAAAGGCAACCCGTGAATTTGGTAAGAACACTAAGAAGAGTGGAAACGGATAGATCTAATTATCAGCGGAATAACAACTATAGGGAAAATTTCAACAGAAACAATTACAACAATTATAATAATCGTTTTAGATAAAATTGGATTACAGCAAACACGCCAAGACGAGAAACGGAGCGGACCAACCATGATGAAAATATAAACCAAAATACACATCACTCAGAACGAGTGGTACAGACGTCAGAACCTAGGAGAACGAACCGAACTTACGCTGAAATTACGAGTCGGGCAGGACCACCTACAGCAAATCAGGATTTTTAAATGAGGACAAACCAAACAAGCCCTTAAGGATAAATAGATACAAACATCAGCGCGAATTTATTAAACATGAAGTGAAAATCGATTCAAATAAAAACTTATTACCTGTAATTAAATTAAATGTGGAGAATAATAGAATTAAAATACTCATTGATACGGGAGCGGAAGCATCGCTTGTTTCGGAAGACTTTGTTAAACGGGGAAAATTAATGGAGAAGATGATACCTATTAGGAAGTGTAATTTGGTAGCACCAAACAGCAAGAAATTTGCAAGCATAAATAATATGGTAATTCTGGAGTGTGAAGTGGGAAAGATGAGATTTGAGAACGAATTTATGGTTGTGCCGGGATTGAAGAGAGATGCTATATTTGGGATGGACATTATAGAGAAGTTGGAGTTAAGGATTAATGCTGAAGGCAAAGAAATTAGATGCAAAGGGGAATGTATTAAATGGAATGAAGAGGAAAGCGTCGAAGTCGAAAATGACTGTTTAAATGTTAATCAATTTGAGGGTGAAGTAGATATAGAGGGTGATGGATCTAAAATAAACTTCTTATAACTATATCAAGCTTTTGAAAATCGTTTATTTTCTTCTTATAACCATTTCAAGCTCTCGAAAATCGTTTATTATCTTCATCAGGATAGATTATAAAGTTTACAATTATACAAACATAATATGACATCTATATATAGATGTCATATTATGTTTGTATAATTGTTAACTTTATAATCTATATATATATATAATATATATATATATATATATATATATATATACATATAGTATACATATAGTATACATATAGTAAAAGGCGTGAGTGGAGCAACGTCACTGGGTTGCGATTGGTTGAAAATAAGAGGCAAACTTGAGAGGTAGAAATAACATTTCTGTATAAAAATTAATTAGTTATTTCCAGACGTTGCGAGCCGTGTCGAAATTTCTGAGATTTAACTGATGCGAGTGCAAATTTCGTAAAAATCGCATGCCGGGCTGCGGAATGGGAACCTAGCATGCGAAATTCTGAAGAATTGTCCGTTTTGGGGACCAGACCGACAGACAGGCTAACCTCTATATATACCCAGGTTAATATGAACAAGCTCTCTTAGATATTCGACTTGATTCAATGCGTTAAACAGTGCTTTTTAGTTTTCCGGTTTTGATTAAAAATATACAAACAGTTTGCTTGTATATTTTTGTGATTTAAAACAGCTTGTTCTTTACGTGCTACAATGAATGTACGTTAGTGCACTTAGAAAAGAAGATACAAGGTAATAAAGTTAGTATCACTGTACTAATTAGTCAAAATTTGCATCGACAAATGAATACACAAAAGTAGGCAGTTTTGGCGTATATTGGTGAAAGAAGCATGAATTTCTTTGCTATTTTTCGGGGTGTTAATAATTAAATGGTTCATAAACGTGTCTGGATCCACAAAACAAGGGTCAGATATACACGGATGAGTTCCGGAAAAGCCCTGAAACAACTTTAGATGAATGGTGGTGGAGAAATTTTAAAAGCGTTGAGAATCAGAAGCCGTAAATATAACCCAGTTGGAATGGTGTGATTAACAAAAGGGACGATGTACTTTGAAGCTACGAGTGCAGTAACCTTCAGGTAAATTATACTATTTTGTTCGAACTTTGATATTTTGGTGTGTGTTGAATAACTTTATAATTGATTTAGTTAAAATGGACAGTAGTGAAATTGTACTAACAACAGAATTTTAATTTTAAGGTAAAATTTGCTTGTTTAAGTAGAAAGGGGTATTTAGTATTTATGTTCTGGGTTATGATGAAAATTTGGGTATGTCTTTGAGCTCAATTAGACGAACCTGGTTAATTAACGTAAAGGGGTGGTAGATGCTCCCTTTGTACTCAGACTCAGGTCTGCATATATTGTTATATTAATTAGTAGGCATCCTACAAGGACTTTAATTTTGGATGCACATTAAAATGATAGCAAACTTAAATCTTGAAATTTTCTGATACTGAAATTTATGCTGAATTTTTAATTTTGAAATTTTAATGTATTGTGAATATTGATGTAAATAGAGTTAACGTTGATGTTTGTGGTAGGAATGTGTTTGTTTTTTATGAATGAGGATGAAGGTTTATCTAGGGAGCAGCCGAGGCGATGAACAGAAGAAAGTCAACGGACCAGTTAAGTTAATAGCTTTTGTAGGTTTCACAGCATTCTTGACGCCCAATTCGTGAGGCTCGATTCGAAAAGCGGAGTACCCGGATTTTGGTGGTTTCACAGCATTCTTTGGCGACCCAAAAGTGAGGCTCGAGTTCCAAATAAAATTTTTGTGATTTTATTCCAGGAAACTGGCGATCTGAGAGAGAGAGTTTCTGTGTGTGTATAAATTTAGGAGTATTTTAGAGTGTGTGTGAGTGATTAGAACGTATGCAGAGAAAAGTGTGGTTAAGGAGTCAAGGAGTGGAAATTGGAAGTGACGATAGTGCATTGTGTGGGAAAAATTCGAAAATGGAAGAAGCTGGAGGCAGTAGAGATCAGTCGAGGACGGAATCAGGGGATCAAGGAAATGAGTTAATGATGAGAATGTTTGAGGAAATGCGATTAGCTGGGGAAGAATCTAATAGAGCGAGGGAGGAGTCCAACCAAAAATTAGAGCAGATAAGCGGGAAATACAAAATACTAAAGAATTTACAGAATTTAAAGATAGTCTTACCGTGAAACTGGGGGAAGTAGAAAATAGGGTTGAAAAAAATGAGCGTGATATTACAGGTCTTCGACAGGAAATGGGACATTTAAGGTCCGAAGTACGCATTTTTTGTGAAGAAGAGATTAATGTAAAAATGACTGAAGTAACGGACTCATGTAGGGATCAGTTAGGCAGGGTAGAACGCGAAGTTAGTAGTATCAAATACAACATGTCAAATTTAACGGGGATGGTCCCAGATTTTATACAGGTGGAGGATCATTGGACCAACACATGAAGTTTTATGGCGATAACAGGGTAAATCCACAAATTTTTATTAATAGTGTAAGAAATCTAGTGGGAAATTTATTTGACGAACAGACTAAACTGAATACGATAAAGGCTTTATTGAAAGACAACGCGAAGCATGGTACAATTTAGTAGGACAGGACATAGACACCTACACGGACTTTGAAGACAGATTTTAAAGCACTACTGGAGTGACCACAGACAAGACCAGGTACGAGACGACTTAATCACAGGAAATTTAAGGAGAATTTTCAGGAAGTAGGAGCAATATGCTATACGCAAGTATAGCATAGCAAAGCAACTGAACCCACCACTGACGGACCGACAAATTATCAAGTATTTATCACGACACTTCGAGGTAGAAGTAAGACAACACGTAGCACTATAGAACATAGTGGACAGAGAAATGTTTTAGAATACCTGCAGAGGTACGACGACGTAAGTAGTGGACGACCTCGGGATAATAGGGAAAGACAGATCAACACAGTTAGGTTTGACAATAGACGGGACAACTATGCTAGAAGGGGAATAGTTACGGATACCAGCGACAGAATTGGGAACAGCGACGACCATACGTTAGAAGTAATAGTTTAGGAAGGGACCTGCACCGAGACCGGAACCTACCAGAAGGAATAGTTCACCGGACATGAGGGGGACAGCTAATACAGACACGGAACGAGTGGAAACGCCTAGGACATACGCTGAGGTGACGGCTAGACCAGGACCAAGTAGGGAAAACAGACCTGGACAGGATTTTTAGAACGTGACAGACCACTAGATTTCAGTGTAAATGTATATGAACATCCACGTGAATTTTTCAAAATTGAGGAGGAAGTAGAGCCAGAAACTGAGGAAAAATTATGTTTGCCAATTGTTAATATAGAGATTTTTGAGAATAATGTAGAAGTATTACTTGATACAGGGGCAGAGGCGAGTTTAATATCGGAGGAATTCGTCAGCAAAATTAGGGATAAGGTTTGTGATAGAATTATGCCTATAAAGCGTAGCCATTTAGTAGCTCCAAATAAAAAGAAATTTGCTGTAGTAAATAGTGTTGTGGTGCTTAGGATAGATATAGGAGGTTTAAGCTGTGAACAGGAGTTTGTAATTGTACCTGGACTGAAGTTTCAGAGCATTTTAGGTGTTGACTGTATGATGAAGTTAGGGGTTTTGATAGATATGGAACGAAAGGTAATAAGGATTAAGGATAGGGTAGTGCCATGGAAGGGCAGTTATGAAGTCACAGAGGATGACACGGGGTTGAGTATTAATGTAGTAGAGGTAGAGGATGATAGGGTTAAACAGATCAACACAATAAGATGTCCAGAGGATAAGAGAGTAGAGGTTCAAGCTTTATTACAAAAACATGCAGAATTAGTGGGGTAGAAGCAAGCACAGCGTTAGGCTATGAGCACATATTGGAAGTGGATAATTCAGAACCGTTCAACGCAAAGGTTTATCCAATTCCAGCAGCATATCGGGAGCAGGTGAAG
This sequence comes from Platerodrilus igneus, assembly GCA_036346225.1. Classification (NCBI taxonomy): domain Eukaryota; kingdom Metazoa; phylum Arthropoda; class Insecta; order Coleoptera; family Lycidae; genus Platerodrilus; species Platerodrilus igneus. The sequence continues at coordinate 2,527,455 of JARFIW010001054.1, read as the reverse complement.
GCAGAATTAAATAAAATGTTGGAAGATGGCATAATAGAGGTATCAAACACTCATTTCATAAATCCGTTGGTGGTAGTTAAGAAAAAGGATGATAGCATTCGTTTATATTTAGATGCACGAAAAATTAATCAACGGACCAAACCGCAATTCCATTGTCCACCATCCATGGACACATTTTTGACGATGTTAATTGGCAAGTTTGTTTTTAATAAAGTAGATTTAAGGAATTCATTCTGGCTGATTCCATTACACAAGAATTCTAGAAGGTACATAGGATTTTCCGTAGAGAGAAAAATCGATAATTTTAAGGTAGTATCATTTGGTTTGTCGGCAGAAAAGAAAATAAGAATAAATAAGAAACAGACAAGGGTAGGGACTGAAGAAGAAGTAATATTTAAGAGTCAGGATAATAGGGATGATAAGTTTATTGTATGTGAGATAATAGGGAGGATAAGTATAGATATAGAAGGGGTAGAAATAGGGATGAAGAGTAATAGGATGGTGAGAAGAAAGACTTGGAGGGTCAAGAAGAGAGTTAGATTTAAATAACTTGATGAACAAAGGATAGAGATAGGTGAATTTTAGTATAGATATAGAATAGAGAGTAGATATAGGTGTATAGAGAAGAGTATAAGTAGGTGTTTATAGAAAATAAAGCTAGGTATAGGATAAATATGGGAGATAATTAGAAATAGGTTTAGGATGAGAATAAAGATTAAATGTAGGAAGAAAATAAGATAGGTTAAGTATAGATATTTCTTATAAGATTAGTGGCGAGTTAGGAATAGAATAAGAATAGGATAGGTATATAGAATTAGGTAGGGGGAAGTAAAGTATAGTGAAGATTAGTTAAAAGGTTAGGAATAGGATAGGTATATAGGATGTATAGGATTAGATGATTAAGTAGGATGAAGTTAGGGATAATTTCAGTTTATAAAATTAGGTGAGAGTTAGGAATAGGATAGGGATATAGGATAGGTGTAAATATTTTTTTTTGGATTGGATATAAGTTAGGTAAGATAGATAGATAAGGGTAGAGAGAGATAGGCAATTTTTTTTGTAAATTTTGTTTGCGATTTCAATGTTTTATATTTGAATTCGAATAAGTGGGATTATTTGTATTCAAATAGGGGGAAAATACTCATATTTAGACCAGGGTAGAAAATTAAATAATCACATTAAATAATTTTAATCACCGTGTAGAAGCTTTGGGAAAAGGTACGCATTATTAAAAAACCGTGAAGCATAAAAATTCATTCGTTTCATTAAAAATAAGGGAGTTAAATTATGTACAAGACGCTTGCTATATAAAAAAAAAAGGAAGCAGTATTAAAAAGCTCTGCGTGTAATTTAATTATTCCTAGTAAAGAAACAAATAGAAAATTACGTGCAAAATTTATATTAATTAACTCAATTTTAAGTAACCGGTATTAAACAAAATGTACAGATAATAATTAATATTTGATTAGGAGTCACAAAAAATTAAAGGGTATTATTTTAATTGGAGTTAATTGAACTATTAGTAACATATAATATCTATAAAACTTGTAAAACCCAATAAAATGCAAATCGTAGAAGTGTTATTTAGAAGTATTATGTTTGAACACCTGTGTATTTTTAAAAAAGCTCATTCTGCGTAAATTTTGCAGATAATTAATGGTTACAGAGAATCTTGGAGAAACCGTAGCTTAATAGTTACGAGAAATGCTAAAGGTGGGTTATTTCACAGTCCACATGGACTGAAATAATCGATAATAAAGAATATCAATTTGCACCAATAAGAACAGGGTAGATAGAGACAGATAATATGCGCAAGACCGAGACACATATAGTAAAAGGCGTGAGTGGAGCAACGTCACTGGGTTGCGATTGGTTGAAAATAAGAGGCAAACTTGAGAGGTAGAAATAACATTTCTGTATAAAAATTAATTAGTTATTTCCAGACGTTGCGAGCCGTGTCGAAATTTCTGAGATTTAACTGATGCGAGTGCAAATTTCGTAAAAATCGCATGCCGGGCTGCGGAATGGGAACCTAGCATGCGAAATTCTGAAGAATTGTCCGTTTTGGGGACCAGACCGACAGACAGGCTAACCTCTATATATACCCAGGTTAATATGAACAAGCTCTCTTAGATCTTCGACTTGATTCAATGCGTTAAACAGTGCTTTTTAGTTTTCCGGTTTTGATTAAATAATTTAAACAGTTTGCTTGTATATTTTTGTGATTTAAAACAGCTTGTTCTTTACGTGCTACAATGAATGTACGTTAGTGCACTTAGAAAAGAAGATACAAGGTAATAAAGTTAGTATCACTGTACTAATTAGTCAAAATTTGCAACGACAAATGAATACACAAAAGTAGGCAGTTTTGGCGTATATTGGTGAAAGAAGCATGAATTTCTTTGCTATTTTTCGGGGGTGTTAATAATTAAATGGTTCATAAACGTGTCTGGATCCACAAAACAAGGGTCAGATATACACAGATGAGTTCCGGAAAAGCCCTGAAACAACTTTAGATGAATGGTGGTGGAGAAATTTTAAAAGCGTTGAGAATCAGAAGCCGTAAATATAACCCAGTTGGAATGGTGTGATTAACAAAAGGGACGATGTACTTTGAAGCTACGAGTGCAGTAACCTTCAGGTAAATTATACTATTTTGTTCGAACTTTGATATTTTGGTGTGTGTTGAATAACTTTATAATTGATTTACTTAAAATGGACAGTAGTGAAATTGTACTAACAACAGAATTTTAATTTTAAGGTGAAATTTGCTTGTTTAAGTAGAAAGGGTATTTAGTATTTATGTTCTGGATTATGATGAAAATTTGGGTATGTCTTTGAGCTCAATTAGACGAACCTGGTTAATTAACGTAAAGGGGTGGTAGATGCTCCTTTGTACTCAGACTCAGGTCTGCATATATTGTTATATTAATTAGTAGGCATCCTACAAGGACTTTAATTTTGGATGCACATTAAAATGATAACAAACTTAAATCTTGAAATTTTCTGATACTGAAATTTATGCTGAATTTTAATTTTGAAATTTTAATGTATTGTGAATATTGATGTAAATAGAGTTAACGTTGATGTTTGTGGTAGGAATGTGTTTGTTTTTTATGAATGAGGATGAAGGTTTATCTAGGGGAGCAGCCGAGGCGATGAACAGAAGAAACTCAACGGACCAGTTAAGTTAATAGCTTTTGTAGGTTTCACAGCATTCTTGACGCCCAATTCGTGAGGCTCGATTCGAAAAGCGGAGTACCCGGATTTTGGTGGTTTCACAGCAATATATATATATATATATATATATATATATATATATATATTATATTAATTTTATGATAACCATTTTTTAGTAATATTTCTTGACAGATTTTTGAATTTTTATTATTAAAGGACTGATTTCATAATTGCACTGTTCTCGCTTTTAAATTTGAAATGGTGTTGATTTTCATAAACATGGGCTGATATGACATGTGATTGAGGTATCTACCAGAGAATATTGGTTACCAGTCTGTTATGATGGCTGTATGGTTTCTTATCACTTTCATATCTGTGAACTATATAATAATAATAATAATAATATTTATTTAAAGTAGGTAATCCTAATATTACAATACATTAGAATAGAAAATAAAAAGAACATGCTTTCATAATTTAAGTAGATATAAATACAAATACATTTAGTGCTACTTAGAAGTTACTCAAGACCAAACAGAAAAATTAAGTATCAGTAAAAACAACTATTACTTAACTAGAAGTTTGAAAATTATAATTACTCCTACCAAGTTTAGGTCATTTGGTTTATTTTATAAAGTACTTACATTTTAGATAGGTTTTAGTGTTTTCATTAATTTCCGTTTAAAAGATTTCAATGTATTACAGTTTCGAATGTCTTTTGGTAAAGTATTATATTTAATCAGACCTTTAAAGAATATTGAATTCATAGTATTTTTCAATTTAGTCCTTGCAACATATAAATTGCCTTGTGACCTAGTTTCGTGGTTATGTATTTGGTTGGCATAAACAATAAACTCACAAAATAACTTAGCATCAATCCATTGATAATTTTAAAAATAAATATCATTGTTATATATTTAATTTTTTCAGTAACCGATAGCCATTCTAGGGTGCTTAACATTTTTTGAATGTTAGTCCTTTTGCTACATTCCAGTATCATTCTTAAACCTCTGTTCTGTAGTTTTTGAAGAGTACTTAACTTATTTTGGTCAAATAAATATAGTATTGTTGCGCAGTAGTCAAAATGTGATTGAATGATTGTTTTGTAGACTGTAATTTTAGTTCTTAAAGCCAATTTGGGTGCTAATCTTGAGAAGAAATATAGTTTTTTTGTAATTTTATCGTAGGAGTTGAAAGTATTTAGTATGATGTTTGGGGGTTGTTTGGTATTGTACAACTAAAATCGTCTACAAACTTCTTACAAAATGGTACAACAAATGGTAGTTGGTGTAAACAGGTGTCTAATAATTCATCAAAATAATTCATTGTGCTATTATGGGTGATATATTATCCCATAGGTGTGCCTGTAATTTGTTAGTAAAATCTGCCTTGAAATGAAAAATAATTTGAATTGAAAATAAATTGATCATGTTCTATGAATTTTTGAAATGGTATTTTGTAGTGGTTTTTAATAATGTTCCATTTATTACTGATACTTTAAATAGCACGATTTGACATTACATTCGTAAATAGAGATACAATGTCCAGACTAATTAAAATGTATTTATCTTGAATATTAAACTTGTTGATGTATTACGCAAATTCAAAAGAATCTGTTATGTAATATGGATTTTGAACTTGCTAAGCAGAGCTAAAATGTTTTTTGTGAACTGAGTGAGTTTACTAGTTGGCGAGTCAATTGAAGAAATTATAGGTCTTAGTGAAAGTTGAGGTTTATGGATTTTGAATAAACCATAGACCTTTGGACATGTCCCATTATATATATATATATATATATATATATATATATATATATATATATCGTAAGTTTTGGCTTTAAGTTTTCCAAATATTTTTTGTGTAGCAGTTTACTGATTATTTTTTTGGTTTTTTTTTGTACATTACCTACTTGTTAGATATCTGGGTATTGTTTTATGTATTAGAAAGTACATCAATATTGAGCTCTACAAATTGGGCTTTTGGCATTAATATAATAACAATAGAAGAAAGAAATTTTTATTTATACAAATACCGTATTTTACAAATGTTCAATAAAGGTATATTATAGTTTTATAAAACAATATTAATATAAAATATAAAATAAATTTTAATAATAAAAATAAAAATGTAAGTATACCTCGTAGAAGCTAAAATTGCTTGTACACGAGGATGCTGTGTATATATTACAAAATAATCTGCAAATTCTATTATTTGTACACAGGTAAACAAATTTTAGGTATTTTAAGTTGTTCACATTAAATTACTTTTACAGATAATATTAATCGTGTATGGAAATACATTTATTCGAACTTCCTATTAAATACTTAATTAGTTATTGTATATTGATGTGTTTAGCAACCCATGTTTTAATAATTTTCGGATATCCTGTATTTTTAAGTTCAATTGGTAATTGATTGTATAGGTGAGGAGCAACATATTCATAACTCTGTTGGCTAATGTACTTACTTATTTTATGCGTTTTCACATTTACCTGGTTTTTGTTTTTTATATTGTATTTGTGGTTGATCGTATATTTTATATCGGATTTATGGAAATATTTAAGAATCTCAAAGGAATATAACTGTTTAAGATTAAAAGTGTTAGTTTCGGCAAAAAGTTCTGTAGTGTTGTATGTTCTGGGTTTTTTAAGGATTATTTTTAATATTGTTTTTTTGCATTATAAGAAGTTTAATTATCCTATTATTTGAGGCATCACCCCAGATTATAATTCCATACCTTGATAAGGAATATACCAACCCCATATAAATAATCATGAGTTGGTTTAAAGTTAATATTTCTCTGAGTAGGGGAAATTGAAAAATTAAGTATCTTAACCTTCCACATAAGTAATTAATATGTTCATCCGACTTTAAGTGGCAATCAATAATAATACCAAGATATTTGTACTTTAAAACAGGTAAAATATTGACTTGAAGTATATTATTATTGGTTTGTATACTCCCATAATTTACCGATACAGTCATTTTATTCAATGGTGGGAGGCCATCTCTATATTATGCAAAAGGCATGTATTTGGTTTTGCTTACATTTAATGTTAATAAATTATCGTTAAGCCAGCGGATTACCATGCTTAAACAGTGCGATGCTTTAGTCATAACATTATTCCATTCATCATCTTGTACAATCAAGACAGTATCATCTGCAAATGACACAATATCGCAATCTAGATTTAAATTTAGTAAATCATTAATATATACCAAAAAAAGTACCGGACCTAGTACAGACCCTTGGGGAACACCATACGTTATACTTCCATACTCACTAAATGTGTTATTAAGTGTTACACAGTGTTGACAATTTGTTAAGTAACTATAAAGTAGTTTTAAACAAATCCCACGAAAACCTACATTTTCAAGTTTATTCGATAATTTTTTATGACAAACGGTATCAAAAGCTTTTTGCAAATCTAGAAAGATGGCTATTACAGGTTTTCTTGCATCCATGGCATTGTAAATTTTTTTGGTGACAGTGACTAAAGCACTGTTTGTATTCATTGATTCTCTAAAGCCAAACTGGTTGTTAGATAATATTTTATGTTTGTTGAGAAAAGTTGTAATTCTATGTTTAAGGGCTTTTTCAAATACTTTGGCAATGTTTGAATTTAAAGATATAGGCATGTAGTTGGTCTTCTCACTTTTGTTTCCAGATTTAAAAATAGGATGTATACATGCAACTTTAAAGTGGTCTGGACAGGTTCTTTCAATGAATTTTATTGATTATCAGAGACAGAGGAATATTAATAACATCCACTAGTTCTATAAGCAACCTGGTACTGAATCCATCGATACCAGATGTTTTACCTAACTTAAGTTCCAGGATATATTTTTTTATTTCTAAAGGATCAACTGGTTCGAAAAAGCACGAGTAGTTATTAACATTCATGTTGTTATCATTAAAATCTGTCATGTATGTTCTATTTTTAATTATTTCTTTAGCCATGTTTTCTCCAACAGAAGAAAAAAGGTTAAACTCATCGGCAGTTTCCTTATCATTTTTGTTTGATTCCCATCAACTTTAGTTATTTGTATGTTGTTGTTCCTGGTTTTTTGTTTATTTAGTATATTGTTTGTTACGTCCCAAAGTGTCTTAGATTGATAATATTTGAGCAATTTATAATAGTATTTCTTTTTAGCCTTCCTTATGAATGTGACAATTTTATTTCTATAGTTTTTGTGCAAGTCCTTTAAATATTGGTTACTTGGATCATTTTTCATTTCACTATACAGTTTATCTCTAACATTAATAAATTCTACAATTCCTTTCGTTATCCATGCCTTTCTTTTATTTACCTTTGGTTTGATATGTAAGGTAGAACGTTTTATAACACTTTGTAGTTTGTAACAAATATTTGGCATGCTTGATTTACTGGGACATTGGATAAGGATAAGTTCTGGATTTTCTCTAAGAAATATTTTACATTTTTAGGGATCCGTACCTTATAAGGTATAACAGAATCTTTATAAGATCACTCTCGTGTCTGTTCGTCCGTTTGTCACAGAGGTTTTTCTCTAAAACTATGTAACGTAGGAATTTGAAAATTGGCACAATGCTAGGTCTTTATGGCGCGCACATACATAGAGTCAGAAAATAGAAAAAAAATTTAGATTAAAATGACGTGTGTTAATTTGTTCAAAAGAATAAAAGTTTTAATAAATATATCGTGTGAGATATCATTTGAAAGAGGATTCTAAAAGGCTTCTAAAAATATTTTTTTTATAATTTTTGGTCTAGTAGTCTTCATGATATAGCTCAAAATGTGCCAAAAATGATCGTCTCCCCCTGTTCTTCTACATTTCCAAAGCTAAAAAATTTTGATTTTAATAGAGATAGTAGTTATTGAGTCATATATTATCAGAAAACTGCAGGTTTTCTTGACAGTATAATATTTGCTGGGAAAAAAATTTTTAAACACAGTAATAGACAATGTATTTACTAATGTATCAGTACAATATGGGACAATATATTCATTTTTCAGTTATCACAATCAAATTTGGATAGAATTTAAATATACATAAAAAATAAAAACAGCTTAATTTGGTTTATTGATTGCTCACTATAGTATTGGTACAGAACCCTAATAGTGCGAGCTCGACTCGCTCTTGGCTAACTATTTTTTTGTATAGATAAACGAAGAACTCATTTTTGTTTTGTTTTTTATGAAAACAGTTTGTGATGATGTTAGCAAGTTTCTTTCTTCTTAAAAGTTTTTCTTTTCGGGAAGTAATTTGTTAATTATTTTTACTTCTGCTAATAAATGTGGAATTGATATATCTTGCATTTTGCATTCAACATGTTTAATGTTGAATGCATAATTTTTGTTCTAGTGCTAAGAGGTATTTAGTTGCATATATTTGTTAAGTTTCTACTTGAATTTTGTTTCTTTTAGTTTCGCTAATATACCTAAATTTTTTGTTGATTGCTTTAATTCTGTGGAAGAGTTTGTTGAATTTGAGATAGAATCTGTGTTGAAATTCGAACCATGTATCTTCGGATAAGTTATAGTATTTTTTAGGTCTATCTGTCTTTTTTCGAAATATAACAAATTTTTTTGAGTAATTGTAATTTCTATGCTGATGATTTTGTACTTTAATTTGATAAAGTTTCTGAGTTTACTGCCCTTGGTTGCATCTTTATGTTCTAAAATATTATTAATTTTGTCAATGCAATTGCTAACAAGTTTCAGAAAGATGTTCTTTGTCTTGCATTTGGTTAGAAAAAGTTTGCTATTTTACCTTTTGCCAATTTATTAGTTATTTGAAATTTCTTTCAAATTTTGGATCATTTGTCTACTATAATGTTTTGAAAACGCCATATTATACATACAATCTTCACGTTATATACTTTCTTGGGGATTGCAGCAGTTAATAAGGTCTACTCTTTTTTCTTTATATTTAAGCTTTCGAGAATGTATTTTTCTTTTTTTCATATTTAACTAAATACATATAATGGTAAACAACTAAGTGAATTTTGAAAGTTTAATACTTAACGATGTGAGGTTTAACTTATATTAAAAATGTTAATTTTAAATTACAATAATCGGTTTAAGTTTTTAAAAATTTTGAAGGTATAAATGTCAATGTCAATTTATACCTTTAAAATTTTTAAACTTCAAACTTGTGTTTAGTTGTTACTTGTTAGTAGATTATTTCAATATTTGTTAAATGTTTAAAATTTCTTCCACGGAATTATTATTGTGTATCTGATTCGTCTAAGTCTTATAGTACCCATTGATGTTAATGTCTATATAGTTCTTGTAATTTCTAAATAGACCTCATCTGTGACGTTACACGTGTACTAACTATTTATGTAGACATTTGCCAATATAATACCGTACAATATATGTAGTAAAATTTTGGTGTGAATAATAGTAATGTGCGACATTGCCAACAATCTTTATAACGGAATATTAAATGTTGATGTTTAACTTTTAGGTCATATGTTATTTGTTGCTTTGTTCGAGTCAACGACCTCGTGCGTTTTTCTATTTTTATATATGGATATTTTGCTGTTTTTTGCTTCAAACAGTTCTTTTCAGAACTCAAATTAGTGTTATTCTGAACTCTGATCACGAAAGACGATAAGCGGTGTTGAATATAATTTTTATACCTGAAATAAAATTCTTGCCACACACTCTTTCATATTTAATTTTACTTTCTGTTAGATCATCACGTTTCAGAGCTTGTGCCCACTTTTGTATTCTTTTAGTTGCAAGAGAACATAATTTTCCCTGACAGAAGGAAATCTAAACATGCCAACTCCTTTCCCACCAACTTGACCACAATTAACAATAGTACAAAACGTCGGCATCCTAAATAAACAGTTATAAATGAAGTTGAAATAACGAAATAGTACAACTATCAATAGAATATTTATGCAAATGGGCTTATGATTATTCTCCAAACAGTTGATTCATATTACTAGTGCCGTCACTTGCCCCTAGACTATACATCTTGACACAACCTCTTGAATACCAGTGGCTATTGTTCCGTGTTTGGTAAAATATGCATATGGCTGTAAAATTAAGATTTATATAAACTATCAACTATATTTAAAATATACTTAGAGGTAAAAATTCGCAGGTTAATAACATCTATTATTAATTTAAAGACTTTAGTTTGTAATATCATCAATAGAAAATTATTCTAAAAATATATTTTAAAAAATCACAGATCTTATTTCTTCGCCTACTATTTTTTCAAAATCCGTATTCTACTGATAGTGTTATAGTCGTTGTAATTTAAATTCCGATTTACGTCATTAAAGAAGTTCGCATGCATACCAACATAGTATAGAGCATCTTTCCTTTCTTATCTTAAACACTCAGATCTTATTAATATTGGTGAAAATTGCAATGATGCTAGTGTTTCTCTACAAAAATTTAACATTTAAAACTATCAAAAATGGCAGTACATAACCTAAACTCATGTTCTATAGGTTATGGGAATGTGTTTCTGTCAAATTTTTTGCTTCTCAAGTCCAATCATTTTATAAACTGCGTCTTTTTTTCATATTAAAAAGTGTTCTTATCAGAATAAATTTGCGTAATTTTTACGTTCGTGAGTTTGTTTTTGAAAATGCCTGGAATGCACTTGGGTGCTAGGGGGAAGCAGCTTGTTATTAACTTGTACGAGTTTTTTGAACAAGAGAAAGCAAATGGGAGACCTTTTTATTCCTGTAACAGCCGTCCGAGTGGTAATCTACGAAATGTAATTCGTTATAAAATTAATTAATTTGTTTTTTTATAGAGAGTTGCAGCTGCTCTCAAAATTAATCCGTCGACTGTGACTATGGTAACCAAAGCTATTCAAAATTGTGAATCATTAGATTTGAAAAAAGAATTCCCAAAAAACTGTAACTGTTGTTGATGAATTTACAGAGTGTGCAATTTGCAATGAAATTTATCGAATGTATGACAATCGTAAATTATTAATGTGTTGGTAGCTTAGTTTTGATATAATCATAACTGCTTGAGATGAACCTATTACAATACATAACTTGTGTTTATATCTTCAGAGTGCAGAATTATTCAACGGATGTGATAAATCTTTAAATACACTGCTATGCAGAATGGGATTTACATATCCTAAAGACAATTCCCGTCGTGCTCTCATAGAATTGCCTCATATTGCCCTTAAACGGTTTGAATTTTTTGTAAAGTATATGAGAATTTAAACAAAAGGCATTTATCAATTCGTTCATCTCGACGAAACTTGGATTTTCCAAAACGGTACCGTTTGTCGTTCCTGGCATAATAATGATGTACGAAGTGTAAGAAGCACACAAGTCGATGGGAAAAGATTCATAGTGTTGCATGCAAGCAATGAAAATGGGTCTATTGAAGGTAGCGAGTTGATCTTTTCATCTGCGACAAAGTATGGAGATTATCATGGAGAGATGAACGAAGCAAATTTTCTTAATTGGTTTGAAACTCAATTGCTGAAGAATTTGGAACAACCATCTGCAATTGTTTTAGATAATGCTTTATACCACAGTACAGTGTTGGTTAAAGAACCGAATTACAGTTGGACTAAAGGAAACATATCAAACTGGCTGAGAAATCAAGGCGTTGCACATGATTGTACTTCTTTTAAAAACGATTTTCTTAATCTTGCTACCATGTACGTATAACCCAATTTATAATTTGTGTAATTAACATGGTTATTAATTTTCAGGCCTAAACCACAGAAGGTCTACAAAGTAGATTACTTGGCGGAACACTATGGCCATAAGTTGTACGATTGCCTCCATACCATTGCATTTTCAACTCGATTGAACTTATCTGGGATATATCCAAAACTTATTACAATCGTTACATTGGTAAGAATGGCAAATCGACAGAGAATTGTTTGAAAATATGGCACAAAGCATTGGCAACCATTACCCCAGAAGTCTGGGCAAATGCTGTAGCTCATTGTGAAAGGTCAATTGGAGACTGATACAATAGAGAAGTATGTTTAGATACAGTTTATGTTGCACCTCTTGTAATTACTTTTAATGCTGATACCGAAAGCAATAGCACCGATTCAGATGTCTACATTAATTATATTTAAACATCGCTGGAGAACTTAATGGACAAAGGTTAGCAAATTTATATTTTGCTAATCTATGTAAAGCTGTATGGCAATGTGGCATGAAGCAATAACGACCCTAGCTCCTCAGGTTTGGACAAATTCTGTACAAACACAGAAGCATTACTAAAGAATGGAGGATCGCAAAATTAAGTCTGATGAAAAGGATGTTGCACTGTTGATCATTAACATAAACGACAGTAGTTGGCTTCAGACAGCAGAAGCAACTAATCGATAGAAATCCATGGAATCATAGGGAAATTAATGAAATACATTTTGTACACGAACAAATATTGATATTTGTAAATTAATTATCGGCATTTAGTTTATTGTGAAGTAATCAGCATCTGTAACTTTCTGTATGATAAATAAATGAAAGTAAATATTTTATTTTATTGATAATTACAAGCATTTAATAGACATTCATTTAATTTCTTTAATTACATCTGTCTACAACATCGACTGCAAAATCACAATTTTTTAAAGATACAATTAATCATTTTTGAATTACTTCTATCGTGTTTGACAATCCTCTTTTGCTAAAGTTGTTTACTTACATCTTATCATTAAGAAAGTGTATTGTATTTTCAAATTTACCAAATACTTGTATCACTCTTGAGAATGTTATTTATTTTACTAACTGCATACACCTCATACTGGCAAAACTAAGGCACCGGGTACTATCAAGCTTCTACATTTTCCAATTTCAACAGGTTCAGTATATCAACAAGTTTGCAAGATATTGTATGCATTTGTTTAACATCCAGCAAACCTTAAAGAATAAATTTTCAAGACTGTTTGTCCTATATACACTTACCTACGAGATATCAATATCCATTACTTTCGTATTATCTTAAAGAATACATATTTGTTTTATATTTCACCTAAAATAACTACATATTATTTGAATAGTAAATATTCACAGCTCAACCCTATTTATGGGTAAAAAAATACTACTTCACAAAGGCGGAAAGAAAATTGAATTTTATATGTATTTTGGTTACTTTGTGCTGGCAATCCAAGAATTATTTAAAACATGAATTACATACTTTTAATTTAGTTTTGATAAACCTAACCTGAGTTGTTGAATACTGGTGGTTAATTTTCCGTATCTGGTGTAATGTGCTGATTGCTATAAAATGAGTCACATTAAAAAGACTAAACTATATTTAAAATATGCTCAGTAGTAAAACTTTCACTTAAATAGCCTATATTATTTACTGAGCTTGGTCTACAATTATGTCCATATAAAATGATTCTAAAAATTGCATTTTAAAAAGTTGCAAACTACATTCTTTCATCTATTAGGAAACATTTGCAACATCAATATTCTACCGATGGCCTCATTGTGGTTACGAAAAATTTATATTTTGATAGTGGCAACCGCGCTATGTTATGACATTATGAATATTGATGACATAAATCGGAACTTAAATTACAACGACGGTAGTATATTCACGCGGTAATAGTTATTTGGTAGTGGCAACGTCGTCGCGATGTGACGTCACAAATATTAATGATGCAGGTCTATTTAAAAATTGCGAGGACTATACCTTCAAAATTTTTACAAACCTAAATCATTTTTGTAATATAAAATTAGTATTTTAAATTCAAGTTAAACCTTACATTTGTAAGTTTTTAACTTCTGAAATTTCTTTATTTGTTTACCATTATATGTATTTAGTTACTCCTGAAGCAGGGAAAAATATATTTTCAAAAGCTTAAGTATAAAAAATTAATTGCTGCAATCCCCAAGAAAGTATGTTATATATATATATATATATATATATATATATATATATGAATTAATATTCAGCAAACAAAACATAAAGATTATGTATACACACACACATATACACTTTACACACACACACACACAATACAATGCGCACACTCATGCACACTCACACACACCACACACATGCTTGCATACACCCATGCATGCATGCATGTACGCATGCATGTATGCACACATGCATGTGCACATGCACATGTACACATACCTACCCACACACAACACAGACATATATATATATATATATATATATATATATATATATATATTGCTATGATAATAGGATTAGTTAGGGGTATATAGGGTCACAAGTGTTGTACACTCCATGTAAACGACACTAAAGTCTAGAAAATTAAATATTTTATCATAAAGAGTAAGCAATTCCCAATTATACAAAAAGCAAATATCAAACACTGCATAATATTCACAACCAACTTTAATAAATGAAAGGAAGCTCATTCTTCAAGAATTCAATTATATGTAGTAAAATAAATAACTTTGTATGCAATCCAATTCATTTTATAGCAATGCATTCATAAACTTTAAATAAACATGCATCAGGAACATCGAAAGTCAAACAAATATGAAACGATTTTTTTTTAAAACTCGACGCATTAATAATCATGCGTGCCCAAAACAAACAGGTCTTGCAAAATAAGTAAATTACAGAACGTAAAAAGAAGTAAACAAACGCATTTAATTTAAGTCATAAAATTTAACACAAAACCCAAAACAAAAAAAGGAAACGTACGCTTGACTACATGCAGAATTAAGTGAAAAATTTGAATAAAATCCTTACAAATAAGAGGAGTTGACTTGATAAGGTTCAATGTGCCATGGTCAAACAAAGTCCACATACAGAAATAATTGTAGAAGTGACCGGCGGGAGCATTTCGACAAGTTATAGTATAGGTAATACCATGAAGGTACAAGAAATAGACAATAACCTAGAGTAACGCCTATGCAATAACAGATAAACTGGATAATGGTGACAAGTGGAGGGTGTTGTCTTAAATACGGCACGAGCTGATAAAGGGTCAGTCTTTCAACAAAGAAGACACGCTCCATACTGCTCTGAACCAAAATAGCACTCGAAGTTGAAAATATCAAATTATATAATAATATTCAAGTGAATGTTGGTGATTGAAAGTTCAAGTGCAAATATACAATAGAAGTTCGCCGTTGATTTTAAAACGTAAGTTCCAAATTTTAATTAAACATAATTTTAAGATTTATATAACTTAGGGCTCTAAACATCTATCAGGGAATCGATCTGAGAATTTATATAAGCGTCTATGTAAGAACTGAACTGAGAATCTATGATCCACTAAGAGTTAAATTAAGAGTTTAACCAAGCTGTACTACGTAATTAAATAAACAACTACCAAATAAAATTAAAAAGGAAACTCTAACTGAAAACTATCTAAGGATACTGGTCAAACAACACACAGGGGCAGTTCTAAGAGCTGGGGTGCATACAGGGACGCGTATACACAACAAGGAATTTAAATAGGACAAACAACAGGTCAGAGATGAAATTCATTAATAGCTTAAGATATTAATTTCTTTTTGAACATTTTAATTTTGTATCCATTAAGATATTTATGTAAAGGGTCATCAAAAAGTTTTTTATATGTAGAAAGTTACGCAAAAGGGAAAGTTCATCGAATGTTCAACGTATTTCAAGTAATTTACAGTGTTATTTTTGCTAGCTTTAAACTGATTAAAAAGAGTTATAATTTGGGGAGAAATCGATTTATATTGTTACTTTGGTTCAGGGATTTTCTTAAATAGCGAATGATATTATAAATGTTGTGGAGATTCAAATTGTACATATTTTGATTATTATATAAATTTTGGTTAATTTTGTTTATCTGATTCAAATAGGAAGTGTTAGAGAAAAGGGGGGTAAAAATTTCTCTGTTATCGGATCGTCTTACTCTCTGCGTAGGGTTGAACTAAGCTAGTCGAGGCAAAACAAAACCAATTGTGTGAAATTTAAAATTTATACTTGGTTATTTAAAAACACAGCAGTGGCGAACAGCAGGCAACTGGGCGTTTAAATACATCAGAGTAGAGCGATATCATAGCAATAAATATATATATATATATATATATATATATATATATAATAAGATGTATCTGTAAACAAACTCTTATGAAAATAATAGAGATTATTGACGATACAAATTGGGCTAGTAGTTATATAGCCATTAGCTTTATTACTTCAAAGGGGAGGGAACATCCACTGACCGACGTTTTCGGCTTTGTTAAGCCTCATCAGAGCAGATTAGTTTCCAACCCTATGAAGTAATCGAAGCTATTATACTGGTATAATTTCGAAACAATCTCTGTACTATGTTACGGGCCAATTCAGCACTATGACACCAAGGGACGGATCGGAATCCGTGCGCGGCCTAGCTCTAGCCGGTGAGGGGTGGGTATGATAAAAGTCGTAGGTCGGGATTGCTAAACGCCCTAAGATGACAATTATAGTGGGGCGTAAACTTGGTAGTATGCCAAAAATCGGGAATGACGGCAAAATTAGGTGGGCACCACCAGTAATGCCACTGTGTTAGATATAATCAGGGTCTCGTTACTGGTCGAGCAAACGCCCCTGCACTTGTTATAATAAGAAAATATGAAAATAAGGAAAACTCACGGTGTAGAATGTACTGATTCACCCTACTCACGCAAATTACTACAACAGAATAATGCACCTGGACTATACTCTTAACTCTATTTATAATCGCATGGCTGAAAAGAACACATTAATTAAGTACAGTAAGTAACATAAACAAAGGTGTATATAAGCAAATGTAGGTACGGCGTTAATTGACTACGCCACAACTACGATCAAATTAATTATGATAACTAACCAAAAGTAACAACTAGGTGGAAGTTTCTTACTGGCCAGGGCTACCAAAGATATACTTGTGAGTACAATTATTTCTAAGGTGGAGTAGGGTTGAATACACCTGGGTCTCACGGCAGTACGGGTTCTTAGGTTTGACGACCAAAAGAGTGTAGACTATAGCCCGACTTATCACGCGTGTTACACCGGGTGCATGCAAACCTCCGGTAACAATGTGGACGGTAGACGTAAGTCTACTTGAAATATCTAGGCGCTACAACTGGTACAGTCTTACGTTACGAAACAAGTTGTACAATTTGGAAAAGTATCGCAGCTTTAAAATTTTACAGACTAATAGATGTACAATGCGCACACAAGCGACTTTCTGTTTTACACGGTTGACTACAGTGAAAGTAGGTAAATACGAGGCGAAATACACTATTTACTTTTAGCTTCACTGACGGTAGATGCAAAAGGACATTCTATAGTTCAGGGTAAAAATATCCCAATACCAGCGTGCAAACTAGTTTGGTCACTCAGTAACTACTACAGTGCAACGCTTACCTTGAAGGGTTTGTGGGGTGAATCAGGTCACTATAGACACAGCGAGGAGAGTGGGTGTCGGTATAATGCAACCTCGCAACTAACTTTACCATAGGTGTGTGTTAATGCATCAGGTTCCCAACTAAATCGGTTGATTACAGCATACGGCAAATGTAATCTGACGTCACTTTTCTTTCATCCAAATAAACTCCCAATATGAATTGGTATCTTATAGGTATAATAATGACGGTATATAAAATCGGATGTTAGAGTGGACCTACAAAAGATTAATTAAAACACACCCAAACGTTAAACGCGACTCGACACTTTTTAAAAATTTGACAATTCCCCTCTGTCACTTTCTAGCCTTCCTCGCAATTTTGAAAAAGTGTACAGTTTACTTGACTGTCCTTTATCAAAAATCGGCATGTCTAATATGCTTGCTAAAGTGAACTATATAATACTAAACGTTGAATTAAACCGAACGTTACAACTATGGCAAAAGTAAATGAAACCGCCAACAAGTGATAAAACACCAACACTACTAAGTGTGGAAGTACAGAATTGAATCGAAACTACATAGTAGATTCTATAGCATTGTATCGTCAATAAGCTCTTATTATTTTCATAAGAGTTTGTTTACAGATACATCTTATTTTATATATTGTTCTACACAGTTTCTTATTGCGGACTGCAAATAACTTGTCTTTATATATATATATATATATATATATATATATATATATATATATACGCGCCTTTTTGCGAATTAAAAAGGTTTAAATTGTTATTGTCAATTTTTGATTTTTAATATATAATTTTAATTGCGTCGGCTAGCTCAGTTTTTAGTTACGCACGGAGCTTGCGACAATACGACAAACAAAGACTTTAAATTTACCTTCTACCTCTACTTCCTGTTCTAATCTTTAAACCAAAACACCATTAAGCACAAATGATTATAATATTCTCAAAAATATTTACAATGTATAAAAAGTTTTAAAATTCTCTAAATAGAACTTTCTGTTAATAATTGAATAAAAAAATTAATAATTATCATTCCCAAAGTTGATCAAAAAGACAGCAAAAATTACCCTTATTATTATTAACTGAAGCCACATGAACGTTCATTCAACTTCTTTAAATATTTACGTAATTTATAACGTGTATTTAAAAAAACGATCTTTGTTGGCCCCTCACATAAAATTATTATGAAAACAATTTTTAAATTATTCAAATTAGAAATATTCAACGAAATGTTAATTTTTAAATTATTCAGATTAGAAATGTACAACGAAATATTCACAAATAAAAATAATAAAACATTCAGATTGACTAACCTGTTGTTTCCAGCTCGAATCAGTCCCTATACCAACTGCTTCCATATTCAGCTTAGTGATTTAATACTCCCAACGTTAAATCTGCTTTGGACATGATCTGCATTTTTCTTAGCATAGCTTTAAATTATTCTAGCGTCTTATGTTAAACTCCTTGGTAATCAATAGTTGAAATAAATGCTTGTTGCATTCCTTATGTGATCCAGTAATAATTCAGAAACGTTATCCAGTAATTATTTAGAATTATTTTCCAGAAATTATTCAGAATTAATATCCAGTAATTATTTAGAATCGTTATCTAGTAATTATTTAGAGTCGTTTTTGAAGGGTTAAAACGACAAACTTCTTAATTTTCCACAATTACCATTGGATTATTTCATACTTCACAATAAATCACTTCACGTAAATATTTTCCTTTTAAGCGATGTGAACTAGGCCTTACTTCATGTTGAACTGATTTGTTTACAAATCCGGTCATATTTAAACGAATCGTCTATCTATTGACAAGCGCAGAGTTCGTTAGTGTACATGATTCTTTCATACCAGATTTCTGGGTATTCCGTCATATTTTATTGTATATTAAAAACAACGCGTTGCTTTTGTCACGTACCATTTCGAGTTAATAGCATTTATTCCCTTGGATTTTCATATTTCTAGATCACATAGACCATTGTTTGTTTAAATAAATTTAGTGAACTTTGATTTTATCTACCATGCCTTGTTTGTTTCCAATATATCAGGTGTCGATTGTAGCTTTCTAGACACATAGACTTTATATAATTTATGTATTAAATTATATGCGTTTGCTATCTTAAGCATTATTAAACCTGCTTGTTTTAATTGGGATTTTTGGCGTAGTAATGATGCGTTATCCATGCGTGTCGCGTTTCAGCTTGCGTTGTTGTTTTACGACTTGCGAAATTGTTTATTTAAATAAATCTTCAAAATATTTTCATTAACCAAATTCATTATGATTATGGTTTATATACAGGGCGTTGTCATTTACTTTACAGTCTAATTATGTATTTCTTGTTTTCTTTAGAAAACTCTCGTTTTCTGAGCCCTCATGTATTTTATATGAAGTGCACTATACTATTGGTCTTAACTGCCCTAAATGACATTAATACAGCAATATATATATATATATATATATATATATATATATATATATATCATATAGTACATATAGTACATCATGTACATTATATATGATCTGTAATTTTTATAAGTATTTTAAATTTTATTTAGGTATTTATTGGTTTCTAGGATACACTTGACTTTGTTGCATACATTGCTAAAGATATTAATGATTGGAGAGCATGTTATGTGTTAGAATGCATTGGGGGACTTGCAAAGGATGTAATATCTACAATTGGACAAGCATTTGAACTACGGTTTAAACAGTGCATAAAACCTATTCAACCAGTGTAAGTTTCTTGACATAAATAGTACATAATATTAATTTTTTAATTACTTTTATAGCTTGACCATGGATATAACAGATAGTTCGTCTGGTGGCGATGCAGATAAAGACTATTATAATGATTTGCCAGGCAAAGTTCCACCTGATGTAGGTCCTCCTCCAGTACCTCCACTACCAACTGTTATAATTCCATTTAGTACATTACCACCAATACAAAGCCCTAATTTAATAGATTTTAACTCTGAACTGTTGCCAAGTATGGAAACTAAACATGAATATATTAATGATAGTGCTATTTTTTTTAATGAACGGGATATTTTTGATATGCGTAAGAATATTGCTTAGTTTTTGATTTTCTAAATAATGGTTTTACAGAGCCTTTTAGTCAGCATTCGAGATTATCACCTGGTAAACTAGATGATGACAAACTTTCTGAATTAAAAAATGAAGCTTGGTATCATGGACAAATTACCAGACAAGAAGCTGAAATGTTATTGCAAAATGATGGCGATTTTCTAGTTAGAGAATCTCTTAGCCAGTTAGGGCAATATGTTTTATCAGGAATGCAAGAAGTTACTAAGAAACATTTATTATTGATAGATCCTGAGGGTGTGGTAGGTACTTAAAATTTATTTTTAATGCTTTCAGGAGTATAAGCGCTATTAGTTATAATTATTTTTTGTATTTTGCTAAATTTGAGCATATTGTAGGGATCTTAAAATTTTAATGTCAACTATTTAATAAGTAAAGAATTTAGAACTAACGCGCAAGCCAGTGAATTATGAATAATTGGTTGATTGGATAATATGCTTTCAGCTTATTACGGTATTTTCATATTCTACAACCAATCAACTGGCTAATTGCTTTCCCTGTGTATAAAACTAACTATATGATTTTAAAACTATAATAATTATTGGCATACAAGAGATTTTCAGAGTAAGCAGTCAATAGTTAACTGACTTGTAAATTATATAACTTGCGACAATTATAGTTTTACGTGCATGTACTTTTATAGAATGTTGTAAAATAAATCTATGTAACTATCATACATACCTCCATATTATCATTACTAAGCAAAAGAAATATAGTTGAAATCAAATAAAGTCAAGCATGACTCATCGTTGCGCATATGAATAAAACACAGCCACAATATTGTTATGCTACTCTATTACCTGGCTCTTCCCTATCTAAAAAGGATAGCTAGAAAAATATTCGTCGGCTGTATAATTCAATGCAACCACTCTGAACGTATGTCCATAAAATATTTTCGTTTGTAATTAATTGTCAAACATTTTTAAGGTTAGGTTAGAATTTGTGCTTTATTATTTAACTTGCGATTTTCTACTTTTCCTTTAAAGATAATTCTGATATACAACAAGCTTGTTTACAGAAAACTTGTTTGCTTTCAAAAGTTAAAAAAGGATACAATCATTACATCATTACCACCAACGTGAGAATTTAAATCGGCCAAGTGCGTTGGCTACCACAAGGAAAGGAATACGTTAGGGCTTTCAGTAAACTGAAAGTGTTTTCGCTATTCCAATTATATTGATATTGTAAATCGGCAAATCGTAGAACCCCTAAATTATTAGCTCTGTACGTATTCAAAAACAAAATTTCTTCAACCAGATAAACTACAATATGGAATTTTATTTGAGATATTTTACACACACACGCTCGATGTTTTAATATTGTAATAAATTTAACAGTTGAATTTTTGCATACTCTTCAATAACCCTTTGCATTGCTTTGTTTATAATCTAAATATAATTGTTCTGGGAACAAAATATCCAATTGGGTAGTTAAATGGAAACCTAACATAACCGTCATAACCTATAACTTGTTCATGGCCCGACTGAAGTGTAGAGATGAGTCGCTCTTTCAATAATAAATTTAAATTTAAAATATACATATATCAAACATAACCTAAAGGTACAATTTTAAACCTACAGCTCGGCCTAGTCTGACAAATTGATCGACCCTGATCAAACCTTCTGTTTAACCAACTCAAAATACAATTTCAAAAAAACATCAATACAAATGCAAAGTCATAAGCATAATTTCATAAACCACTTCCTAAACCATTACATAATCGTTATATAACCGTAATCATAAATATCATCATAAGCACATAAGTCATAAACACAACTATCATAAGCATTCCTTAAGCAAATCCCTATAGTAGGGGACAAAAAATACTACTATAGTAAGCCTGCTTATCGTAAAAGGCGATTAAAAGGCGCAGCAAGGGGCAGCAGCGTTGCTGGCTAAAAGATATTGGAGCAGGGTCGGTTGGTCTCGGGCGATCCTCAATAATTTACAAGCTTGTTGGGGGTTGGCCGTGACGGATACGGCTTTCTGCTAAGATCTTTAAAAACTGCGTTGTGGAAAGATATGGGAGCCTACCACAATATTTCCCAGGTGTGCGTGGCCTAAAACACGAAATAAATATGATGGAGAGCTCACAAGTAAAATTTTTGTTTGGAGGTAAAATACTCCCTCATTCGGATCTCCGGGAGGGGGTACGTAAGAATATAAAACAACAGTTCGATGTAGTGATAGGGACTTGGAATGTAAGGTCATTACTTAAAGTAGATAAGTTAACGAATTTATTAGTCGAAATGAGAAAGGAAAAGCTGGACATTTTAGGTATTAGTGAGGTGAGATGGCCAGATAGTAATGACTTTTGGAAACATAATTATAGAATAATTACAACTTCTTCAACTAATGGACAGGCAGGGGTAGGAATAGTGTTAGGTAAAAGATTAGGGCCTAAAGTTAAAGAGTACTTACAATTTAGTGATAGAATAATTATGGTTAGATTGAGTACAAAACCCACAGACACTGTTTTAGTACAGGTTTACATGCCAACAGCTCAGTACGAGGATGAGGAAGTAGAAAAGGTATACGAGGATATACATAGTATAGTGAGAAAAGTAAAAGGAGATGAGAATTTAATAGTTATGGGCGATTTTAATGCGTCAGTGGGAGAAGGTAGTGAGGGAAAAATGGTAGAAAAATTTGGGTATGGCAGACGAAATGATAGAGGAGAAAGATTAGTTGAGTTTTGCCAGGAACATAGATTAGTAACTGTAAACACTCTATTCGAACAACATGTTAGGAGAAGATATACCTGGAAAGCGCCAGGTGATAGGGCTAGATACCAAATAGATTACATTTTAGTTAAACAAAGATTTAGAAACCAAGCTAAAAACTGTCGTAGTTTTCCAGGGGCTGACATAGATAGCAATCATAACTTAGTTAAAATGAAGTGTAAACTAAAATTCATAAAATTGAGAAAGGTTAAAAGAGAGGGATGGGATCTAGGTAAGCTTAATGATAGTAGGGTAAAAGAGGGATATAAACAAGTATTAGATAATAAGAGCAAAGAGATAGCTGTAGGAGGTGTGGCCGTTCCAGGCTCGAAGACAATGAGTGGAGTAGAGGGAGAGAGGGTCAGTCGGGGAATGGACGTGTGCGAGGGTAGATGCTAATGTTAATCCACCTAATCCAGGGGAACTACTGCTTCAGTTTAAAAAGGGACAGGTACTAAGTAGGCTGGATTAAACGACCAGCTATTGGCAGCTAGAGGTAGATGGGAGCAGTACGAAATATTTGGGATTTGCATACGAAGGCGAAACCTACACTTTTCAAAGATTACTGTTCGGGTTGAGCACGGCAATGGCCAGTCTCATCCGATGTTTGAGGGGAGTGTTAGGTGATGAATGCAGTCAGTTTACCTGCGTTTATGTCGACGATCTGCTGGTTTACTCGCCGGATGTGGATAGTCATCTTCGGCATTTGGGAATAATTTTCAATAAGTTAGTAGCAGCCGGGTTTACGATGAAACTAGAAAAAACTAAATTCATGAGGGAGAAAATCACGTTTTTGGGTCATATTGTTTCCGCGGCAGGAGTAGCAATCGACCCTCGACGAATAGCTGGTATTAGTAATTTTCCGAAGCCCCGCAATGTTAGGGAATTAAGGGGTTTTCTGGGGTTAGTTAATTACGAACAGCGTTTTTATCAAAACTATGCGGAGTTAACACTACCCTTGTTGGTCTAAATGGGATTGGGGGGTAGAGTCAGATGAAGCATTTCGGTCTATTAGGATGGCTTACATAAAAAGCTCTCTCAAAATACACCCGGATGACTGCTACATTCTATATTCAATGCGACAACTCAGATTATGCGGTAGGGGGTACTTTATTTCAAATATCAGAATCGAATGTCAAAGGGGTAATAGCATTCACAAGTGCGGTTTTAAGAGGAAGTCAGCTATCATATACTACGACCGAGAAAGAGGCTTTAGCGGTGGTTCATTGTTTGCGCCATTGGCGTACATTGATATTGGAACAAGATCTTGTTCTTATTACAGATCACAAAGCTCTAAGTTTCCTAATGTCGTGCAAGTTACGCTCTGCTAGGTTATCTCGGTGGATTATGTTCATACAGGAGATTAATTATAAAATTCTACATTGCAAGGGATCCGATAACGTGGTAGCTGATATTTTATCGAGATATCCAGGCAAGGATTCTGTGGATCTCAAAATGGGAGTATTAGGAGATCCTAATGTATGTTTACTTAAATTAAGTGGTGACTGGTCAGAATTACGTAAACATGTTAAGTCGCTTAAGGAGGATCAGGAAGTAGAAGAATGGATAAGGAAAAAGGTGCAAATTTGGGGGGCGGAAACAGTAAATGGGGATGTCTCGAAGGAGTCGATTAAAGCAGGGAATTGTTTTGTGGTGCACGAAGGGATACTGTTTAAACGGGGAAATAATTTCGAACCGGGATTTAAGTTATGCATACCAAAAACCCAGGTGCGGGATCTGGTTTTAGCACATCACAATAATCTGGGCCATTTTGGAAAAACCAAAACGTATTCGTATATGCGTCAGTTTTTCTACTGGCCTAGAATGCAAAGGGATGTACGACATATTGTAGCCGCCTGCGATCTATGCCAAAGGGCGAAGTCGTCGCCAACTTCTGGGGGCATGCTTAACGCAATTGTAACCAGCAAACCTGGAGAACTTGTTTGTCTGGATTTGATAGGGCCACTACCAGAAGGAAGGGGCGGAGTTACACAACTGCTCGTTATAGTCAATACCTTCACCAAATTTGTAAAATTATATGCCCTGAGAAGAGCTACAGCTAGAGCAGTTTTGCGTAAGGTTCTTAATAATTACATACCGGAGGTTCAAAAGCCAGCTTGTATTTTGAGCGACAACAGTACGCAATTTACAAGTAAGGTGTGGAAACAGGAATTAGGAGCGGTAGGGATTAAAGTTAAATATACTTCCGTATATTTTCCGCAAGGGAATGTTACCGAGCAATACAATAAGGAGGTCGGGAGATTATTGAGAACGTACTGTCACGAAAAACACACTAAATGGCCAAATATGTTAGTTTTTGTAGAAGATTGTTTAAATAATGCGGTTAATGTTAGTACCGGGTATACGGCACGCTATTTACAGATGGGAGTGGTAGACACTCATCCCATGGAGAAATATATCGATTTTCCGGCGGTCTCTACTGCGGAACCGTCGCGGGAGACCTTTTGGCAATTGGTCTACAAAAGGTTAAAATCCAAGGCTCAGCGTAGGGCTGACAAAATTAATGCGAGAATCTGTTCAGTTATTTTTAAGGAAGGGGATCAAGTTCTGGCTAGAATACATTATATGTCGGCTGCGGCGGATAAATGCATCAAAAAGTTCTTCCTATTATATGAGGAGCCCTTTTATGTGTTGCGTCAGGCTGGGCCAAATTCTTATATAATTGGCGACTTGCAGGGCAACGAACTGTCACGGCAGAACGTGATCAATCTTAAAGCATACAAAGCCGCCATGCCTGTCGATGTTCAAAGGAAGGAGCTTTAAGTTGTTCCTTCTGTTATTCTTACGTCATGGTTGAATTCATGATGCCTATAATATTTTAGTTTTTTTTTGTTTATTTTGATTGGTGGAGGTTATTCTATTTGCAATTATTATTACACATCATTGTATTCTTGTTTCTACTGATACTTAAACCTAATTTATGCGATTTCGATTTAAGTAGGAGGGTTATGTGGTGGTTCCAGACTTGTAGACAATGAGCGGGGTAGAGGGAGAGAGGGTCAGTCGGGGAATGGACGTGTGCAAGGGTAGATGCTAAAGGGCTTCGTCTGGGCATCATTAGTTGAGAGTAGCATATTAATTGTTTCTATAATAATTGGTGTGACTACAACACAATCCGGTGTTGTAGGTACTTTGTGTTTTTATACGCGTTGATATTTAATGTAGAAGCTCTTTTTTGGACACATTATATGGTTTATAGCATTAAATTTGTATTCGAATTCCGTTTTTATTTACACGTGCCACTGATAAAGAGCCCACCTGAGATTTCAATTACAGCAACAACAGTTTCAACCTCTTCAGAGGGAACGTAGAAAATAGATGGAAAGAAATAAAACTGACTGTACATGATACAGCAACACAGACTATAGGTAAGAAAAAAATAGAAGCGAGAAAAACCCTGGGTAACAAAGGAGATATTAGATTTAATAGAGAATAGAAGAAAGCTTAAACCTTTCAGAGAAGTGGATAGTGAAAGTAAACAAAAATATAATACAGTTAGAAATAAGATATGAGTGTAAGACATGAGTGTAGAAAAGCTAGAAATAAATGGATGGAGGAGAATTGTAAGGGAATACAAGATGATTTGAGAGTAGGTAAGACAGACAGGGCTTACAGGGCAGTTAAAAAGTTTTTTGGGGAAGATAGGAAAAAATATAATGGTATTAGAGACGAGAATAATGAGCTTCTAATAAATAAAGTTGAGGCTGCAGATAGATGGAAAAGATATTTAGAAGATTTATATAAGGGAGACGATATGGATGAGTTAGAGAACGACCAAGAAGAGGATGTAGAAATAGGGTTCTCAATATTAACAGAGGAATTTGATAGAGCTGTTCGGAATCTTAAACTAAATATAGCGCCAGGGATAGACGATATTCCCGCAGAATTAATAAAATATGCAAGTCAGAAAACTTTAGACGGATTATATGAACTAGTAAAATAATATATGACACAGGTGAGGTTCCAATAGATTTCGAAAAAAATATTATTATCCCAATCCCAAAAAAGTCAGGAGCTGATAGGTGTGAGAATTTTAGAACGGTTAGTTTAACTTCTCATGCTTTCAAAATACTAACAATAATAAATAAAAATAGAGTAGAAGCTTTGACTGAGAGTTATTTAGGCAAAGACTAATATGGTTTTCGTAAAGACAGAGGGACTAGAGAACCGATACTAATGATTAGGGTAATTATCGAAAAAAGGTTACAAAAAAATAAAAAAGACTCATTTCGCGTTTGTAGATTTAGAAAAAGCATTTGATAGGGTTAATTGGATTGTTATGTTCAGGGTTTTGCAAAAAATAAGAATCTCTCATAGGGATAGAAAAATTATTTATAGTCTATATAAAAACCAAAGCGTAGTAATTAGATTTGATGAAATAGAAAAGGAAGCTAAGATTAGAAATGGTGTTAGACAGGGCTGTATACCGTCTCCTTTGATTTTTAATGTTTATATTGAGAAAGCTTTAAACTTAGCTAGAGAGAGAAAAGAGATAGGTATTAGTGTACAGTGACAGAAAATAGACATGTTACGTTTTGCAGATGATATAACCATTATAGCAGAGTCTAGAAAAGAGTTAGGAGAGTTTTTGAATATTTTAGATGAAATACTACAGAGTAACTATAGTATGAGAATTAACTCAGTAAAGACAAAGATAATGACAAGTGAGTTACAGCCTAGTTCTAAACCAAAATTAAAAATAGATAATACCGAGTTAGAGGAGGTAGATGAATTTTGCTATTTAGGTAGTATAATTACAAAGGATAGACGTAGCAGAAGGGATATAGTAGCTAGAATAGCTCAAGCTAGAAAAATGTTTTTAAAAAGGAAAACTTACTAATAGCTAATAGTATTAGTTTAGATAATAGAAAAAGTTTCTTAGTCGTACGTATGGAGCGTTCTACTATACGGTAGTGAGACTTGGACAATTAAAGAAGTGGATAAGAAAAAAATAGAAGCTTTTGAAAGTTGGTGTTATAGGAGAATGTTAAAGATTAGTTGGACAGATAGAGTAACAAACGAGGAAGTTTATAGAAAGATAGGTGAGGAACCCTGTATGTGGAAACAATTGAAAGTCAGGAGAGATAGAATGATAGGGCACCAGTTAAGACATGAGGGACTATTTAGTAAAGTCTTAGATTATAGACTACCAAATAAAAATATAGTAGGAAGGCCTAGACAAAGCTATATTAGTCAAATTATTAGAGATTTAGGTTGTGAAGGGTATACAGACCTTTTTAGACTAGCTCAGAATAGACAAGAATTTAGAGCTGCGTCAAACCGACTTTAAGTAAGTTCGAAAACAAAACAAAAAAAAATTAAAAAAATCAGTTAACTAAATGTCATCATGACATAACTCACAATTAGTTAGCGGTCTGGCATGTTGGTAGCAATTCGTTGCTTAAGCCTTACCATAACATATAATTTAACACTTTTCATTTTTTGAAGATAACCAGGTTATATTTCATTTCCTTATAAATGGTAATCATGTAAACATGTTAGAGTTCTTTAACAACCATCAGGTTGCTAATATCTATGTAGAGCCAGGTGGATAGGAGAAAGATAGAAGGATGTAGAAAGACCTAGACCAAACTATATTAGTCAAATTATTAGAAATTTAGGTTGTGAAGGGTATGTAGAGCTTTTTGGATTAGCACAGAATAGAAAAGAAGTTAGAGCTACGTCAAACCGACCTTAAATAAGGTCGAAAACAAAATGAATGATGAATCCTTAAGCAAAAATCATAAACATAAGATATAAACATTTTACATAATGTTGAGTTTTGAGAATTTAAGATCGAACAAACTTAGAATCAGACCGAGCACGAATTTAACTTAATTTTAAGTAGTATAAGCTTTTAGCCTTGAAGCATCTAGGACTCCATCATAAGGTAAGTTAATATTTTGAAATCCAATAATATCTGTCACTGCATAACGATTATTATCTAAAGCTTTTTTGATAACACAAGGTCCTCCATACTTAGGTATCAGCTTTTTATTCACACCTACTGTAACATCAACATTTTTGACCATTACATAATCACCCGCATTATAAGAATGTGCTGGCTTATGCCTCTTATCATACTGTATTTTGTTTTTGTCCTGTGCTTTTACCATATTAGCTGACGCTCTACCTCTTATTATTTCAATATCTTCCTCAACCTTATTTACTACATTTTCTACAATTAATTTCAAATTATCTTTAATTTTTCCTATCTGGTCTCGACCAAACAAAAGTTTAGCAGGAGTAAAACCTATTGGTAAAGTAAAATTCAACATCGGGTAAAACTTTATCCCAAGTCTCCTGTCTTTCACTCACTAGTTTTGCTAACATTGGGGTTAACATCCTATTTATTATTTCAATTTGTCTATTGGCACGGGGTGCTCTGGTAGCAACTGCAATATGTTGCACCTCTAAACTTTTCAAGTATTTTTCAAATTTGCTTGAAGTAAAACAATACCCACGGACCTTAACAATTTGTTTTGGACAACTATACGATTCAAAGAAAGATTTTAGGTGCTTAATAGCTTCATCTCATAATACGCGGCACAACTTTTTTTTTGGACAAGGTTAGACGAAAACTATCACAATCAGTTTTGATTTTAAAATGAATACCCTGAAGATAAAGATGAAAACGTTTAATGGCATTTACAATAGCTAATGTTTCCAACTCATAACTATATGATATTTTGATTTCTGTTCTGTGGTCCTCTTACTAAAATAAAAAATCGGATGCAACTTTCCATCTTGCTGCTTTTGTAAAAGAATTGCTCTAAAACCTAATGCGCTTGCATCACAATACAATTCAGTTTCGCTTAAAGGGGAATATATTGCTAGAACAGATTGAGAAACCAATTTTGATTTTAACGTTTCAAAAGCATCGAGTTCTTTAGCACCAAACTTGAATTTAGAATTTTTTTTCCACAGGTCATAAAGTGGCTTGGCGATTATGAACCAATTTTCAATAACACGTCGAAAATAACTGGCTAAGCCTAAAAACGATTGTACTTGCTTAGTGCACAAAGAAAAATTCTGTATGCTATGAATATTATCCCCATTGGGGCTAATACCCTGCTTATTGATGCGATATCCTAAATAATCAATTTCCTCAAACAAAAAGTAACATTTTTCAAAACGCAATTCAAGTAAGTTATCGACCAAAAGAATCAGAACTTCCACTAATAGTTCAAGATTTTTCACCGTTTCTGTGGTGATAAGAATGTCGTCGAAAAAGATAAGAAGCTTTTTCTGTTGTACTAAATTTTTAAAAATTTTATTAATAAATTGACAAAAACTATTACGACTCGTACTTAAAGCAAAAGGTGTCTTTAAAAATTTAAATTGCCAAATATGTGGAATGAATGATGTATATTTCACTGAATCATCATCAATCGAAACATGATAAGAAACATTCTTCAAATCAAGTTTTGTAAAATACCTTTTGTTTTTGACCTGATCCAAATGATCGTCAATAAACGGAATTGGATATTGATCACGAATTACCTGCTTATTTAATGTGCGATAATCTATATACATTCTAAATTCATTTTTTTCTTTGGTACCATAACCACGGGTGAACATTATGGGGAGTCACTTTCACGAATAATACCTTCTGCTAAAAGATCTTGCACAGTACCCTCTAATGCATTTTTTTTCAACAAAAGACAATCGTCTTGGTTTACAAAAAAATGGTTCACTTTTACATTAATTTACCTGTATGCTAAACTCAGTTTTTGGTACTACAGGCCTGCTAGCTAAAAAATAATGAGTTCTTAAAATGTCATTAACATTTGCAATCAGATAAGGATCCAAACTTTCATTTATGTAAACAATAGGTTTATTGGACAATAAATCATTAATTAAGAGAACATCATTAGTTAAAAATTCAGGATGTAACGCTTTAGAAATAATCTGTACACCGTGATTTGAGAAAACAATTGGTTCAATTCTCGAATTGAAAAAAAAGTCTCGTCCTAACAAGCTATCACTAAACATAGTGTTATCATTTACCACATAAAAATATGGGTCATAACTTTCATTATTGACAATAACTTTATCTAAAATTTGCCCTTTAACATTTACAATAGAATTATTTATTCCTGCAAAACAATTTGTTTGTTTACCTGTTTGAATAAAACAATCTGGGACAAATTTTTCTTTTATCATTGAAACAGGACTACCTGAATCCAACACTGCTTCCAAAGTTTTATCTATACTAACCAATTTTACATCAAATCTATAAGCCCGCTTCAATGAAGGTTGAACTTTTATTAACATCGATTGTCTATCCCTAGGTGAATGACCTTTCCTTGATGGACAGTCTTGAATGTAATGTTCTCATGACCCACATTCATAACAACTACATGGTTCTCGTTTCGGCTTCGGACAATCCTTGGAAAAGTGCCCAAATAAGCTACAATTAAAACATTTGCTTGACTTGGCAAAACTTTGAAAATTTTCTGAAACTTTTTTAATTGATTACTAACACGCGGCTCTACTGTAACAAAACGAGATGAATGGCTTCTTTCTAAATCAGTTAATGAATTCATAACTCTTAAAAAGTCTTCTAATGAACTGAATTCTTTCATTTTCACCTGGAGTAGCATTATTAAAGCCTTCAATTATATATGTTATTA
Source organism: Platerodrilus igneus (assembly GCA_036346225.1). Classification (NCBI taxonomy): domain Eukaryota; kingdom Metazoa; phylum Arthropoda; class Insecta; order Coleoptera; family Lycidae; genus Platerodrilus; species Platerodrilus igneus. The sequence continues at coordinate 2,495,485 of JARFIW010001054.1, read as the reverse complement.
AATTTGCTTCGGAAAGATTTTTAATTTATTTTCCAACGTAATTTTGTCGGTGAAATAGTCAATAAATTTTTCATTTCTTCCCAATTTTCTAGATTCAAATTTCCTTAACAGTGTAACAGCATCGTCGTAACAACTGAACAACGATTTAATTTTAGCTTTAAAAAGTGAAAAATTCATCGAAACATTTTCAGGACTAGAATGAAACCATCATAGAGCTTTACCTGTGTGAAGTTGGCTGCTAAATGATAGCTGCCAATTTACGAAGTGACCCGAATATACACTGGCGGAGCATCCATAACTTCGCGTCTATATAATTTAACATGCACTTTCAATCAGTTTCCAAATAAGTAATAAATCAAACGATATTTTAACTTTTACGAACGGCTACACAATATGTCAATACAGCAATTTTTAAATTTACACATTTAACTAATTATAAATCCACGTCCAGTATATAAAAATACCTTTGAAAATTCGGCAATAGAAATAGCGCAAGGGTATCAAGATCCGGCCAACGGATAATTGTTGATACATTCTATCTCTAACAATGCTATGGCAGAAAGTTACTGGTTAAACCCTAAATGTACAAAAAATTAATTATTTTTATTATGCAATTTTGAAAACTTAGAAAATTTGTAAATAAAAATGGCGCAAACGTATCCAGATCCGACCGACCGATTATTGTTGATACATTTAATCTCTAACTATACTGTAGCAGAAAGTTACTGGCAAAAGCCGAAATGTACAAATAATTAATTATTTTCATTATACAATTTTGAAAATTTTGGAAACTCATAAATTAAAATGGCGCAAACGTATGCAAGTCCGACTGACGGATTATTGTTGATACATTCCATCTCTAACTATACTATACAAGAAAGTTGCTGGCAAAAGCCGGAATGTACAAAAAAATAATTCTTTTTATTATGCAATTTTGAAAACTTTGGAAATTCGTAAATAAAAATGGCGCAAACCTATCCAGGTCCCACTGACGGACTATTGTTGATACATTCAATCTCTAACTATACCATAGCAGAAAGTTACTGGCTAAAGTCTAAATGTATAAAAAATTAATTATTTTCGTTATGCAATTGTGAAAACTTTGAAAATTAGTAAATAAAAGTGGCGCAAACGTATCCAGATTCGACTGACGGATTGTTGTTGATACATTCCATCTCTAACTATACTATAGCAGAAAGTTACTGGCAAAAGCCGAAATGTACAAATAATTAATTATTTTCATTATACAATTCTGAAAATTTTGGAAACTCGTAAATTAAAATGGCGCAAACGTATGCAAGTCCGACTGACGGATTATTGTTGATACATTCCATCTCTAACTATACTATAGCAGAAAGTTACTGGCAAAAGCCGAAATGTACAAAAAATTAATTATTTTCATTATACAATTTTGAAAATTTTGGAAATTCATTAATAAAAATAGAGCAAACGTATCCAGATCTGACCGACCGATTATTGTTGATACATTCCATCTCTAACTATACTATACAAGAAAGTTGCTGGCAAAAGCCGAAATGTACAAAAAATTAATTATTTTCATTATGCAATTTTGAAAATTTTGGAAATTCGTAAATAAAAATGGCGCAAACCTATCCAGGTCCCACTGACGGATTGTTGTTGATACATTCAATCTTTAACTATACCATAGCAGAAAGTTACTGGCTAAAGTCTAAATGTACAAAAAATTAATTATTTTCGTTATGCAATTGTGAAAACTTTGAAAATTAATAAATAAAAGTGGCGCAAACGTATCCAGATTCGACTGACGGATTAATGTTGATACATTCTATCTCTAACTATACTATAGCAGAAAGTTACCGACAAAAGTCTAAATTTAAATTTAAAAATGGCGCAAACGTATCGAGATCCGACGGACCGATTATTGTTGATACATTCCATCTCTAACTAAATATAATTAATTTTTTGTACATTTAGACTTTTGCCAGTAACATTCTGCTATAGTATAGTTAGAGATAGAATGTATCAACATTAATCCGTCAGTCGAATCTGGATACGTTTGCGCCACTTTTATTTACGAATTTTCTAAGTTTTCACAATTGCATAATGTAAATAATTAATTTTTTGTACATTTAGACTTTTGCCAGTAACTTTCTGCTATAGTATAGTTAGATATGGAATGTATCAACAATAATCGGTCGGTCAGATCTGGATACGTTTGCTCTATTTTTATTTACGAATTTCCAAAATTTTCAAAATTGTATAATGCAAATAATTAATTTTTTGTACATTTCGGCTTTTGCCAGTAACTTTCTGCTATAGTATAGTTAGAGATGGAATGTATCAACAATAATCCATCAGTCGGACCTGGATACGTTTGCGCCATTTTTATTTACGAATTTTCTAAGTTTTCAAAATTGCATAATAAAAATAATTAATTTTTTGTACATTTAGACTTTTGCCAGTAACTTTCTGCTATAGTATAGTTAGAGATGGAATGTATCAACAATAATCCGTCAGTCGGACCTGGATACGTTTGCGCCATTTTTATTTACGAATTTCCAAAGTTTTCAAAATTGCATAATGAAAATAATTAATTTTTTGTACATTTCGGCTTTTGCCAGTAACTTTCTGCTATAGTATAGTTAGAGATGGAATGTATCACCGTCAGTCGGACCTGGATACGTTTGCGCCATTTTTATTTACGAATTTCCAAAGTTTTCAAAATTGCATAACGAAAATAATTAATTTTTGGTACATTTAGACTTTTGCCAGTAATTTTGTGCTATATTATAGTTAGAGATGGAATGTATCAACAATAATCCGTCAGTCGGACCTGGATACGTTTGCGCCATTTTTATTTACGAATTTCCAAAATTTTCAAAATTGCATAATGAAAATAATTAATTATTTGTACATTTCGGCTTTTGCCAGTAACTTTCTGCTATAGTATAGTTAGACATGGAATGTATCAACAATAATCGGTCGGCCGGATCTGGATACGTTTGCTTTATTTTTATTTACAAATTTCCAAAATTTTCAAAATTGTATAATGAAAATAATTAATTTGTTGTGTAACGAATATATATTCTGTAGCACTATTTTTGGAAGAATCACATCTGTGCATTTTTATTCTGTGATATTTGATTCTTGTATTTGACACTGTTATATCTGAAAGAAACAATTCCACAATGGAACAGGAAATCATGACCGTTTAATTAGCTTAAATGCTTTACCCAGAAATATTTAATAATAATATACACTCAGAAAACATATTTAAAAGGGAACTAGTCGTTTTGTTGTCTAATCCACAGGCGGATTATATCCTTTCAGTCGTTAAAATTAGGATAGCGCTTGCGTAATACGGTCACGAGGTGACGCGCAAAGCAGATGAGCCGTTCCTTACTTGCTCGGAATGAATAACCAAGTCAGCCATTGTATTTGAGAATGTAGTCCAGACTGCATCATATACAGATGGGCTCCCAAGTTTTTCATAAGTGGGGCCTCAGAATAGGTGTGCCGAAGTAGGCACAGGAGGGCTGGTCGTCTTGGGACACGGAAGATTCATTCCTGTGACTCCGGCAAAGCACTAGACCACGCTTCTTCTTAAAATGGTCGGTATTTGTTAACGCGCATGAAGTAACTAGAAATATATGTAAAGAGATTGGGACAACGTTCATTTATTGAGAGCGCATAGCTTTTGTTCGATGTTTTTTTGCAACAGGTTAGTAAGCGGATTCCAGAAAATGTGCTTCGCAGTTCGATAACTAGGGGTAACAGCTTCATTAAAAACAGGAATCAAACCTTTCTTTTGTTATGTTTGTGAGACTTTAAAAGTGCTCACATAAAATTGTAATCGAAGATTGTTTAATTATACTAAATTTTGTGCACGAAGAACAACGTGGAATATAATTGTTAAGAAGTACTATTAAAATAATTTTGTAAGACACGCGGAGCATCCATGTGTTAAAATATTGTGATTCTAAAGTCCATTTCCTGTTTTTTAAAAAGTTCATTACAGATGTCAAATTTTAATAAGGTCATTATACTTGAATAAGTGAAATGTTATTTATCCAAGTTAGCTGCACGTGATTTAAATTTTTTTAAAGAAATAAATTAAACTGATGTGAAATACATGTAAACCAATAAACAGATCTGTCCATTTGGTATCAGAAATTTTGTTATGAAATATTATTAAAATTAAGGTCTTCTTATGTCAAGACAGATTTATAAAGAATTCAATTTTATTATTTCGTATTTGTAATCATATTCGAAAAAAACGAAAAGAGAGAAACTATATTAAATTTCATTTTTGGACTCAAGTTTTTTATTCCTTGCACAATTAATTTTAATAAATTTTTTTAAAAGAAAATAAATTTTTTGAATAATGAAATTAGACGAATGCTGAAGTAATTTAAAAAACACAGATATGCTACAACTGATTTGTTCTAGGTATTCATTTTTGATTCAAATCCCTTTGGTGTGGTAATCCCAACATTATCCACCCGTAATTATTAGTATGCTTTTTTATTAAAAAGCACAAACAGTGTCTTTTTAATAGAAAATTTGTTGTGTACTTTTTCTTTCAGGGTCATCGAGATCGAAGAGGTTGTAAGTATGCTCCAGAGGTTTCCAGATGTGTTAGTTCATTAAGTTGTAAGTTTTTATGGTGCTTATATCCCATGAGTTTCTGTATCTTCTCATAGGAGTATTGAATTTCTTGTGTTATCATCCATATAGATACAGTGGCGCTCAATTCCCCTTTTTCTTTTTATGTTAGCTTATTGTAGAGTTTATACCATCCCCACGCCCTTTCTCATTGCTCACCCTTGCGGTAATTCCCAGACTTAGCCGCGAACAAGTAAAGCTTCACTTGTATCCAACGAGTGGAAGCAAAAAAGGTTACAGTTGTACATTTCGGCTTTTGCCAGTAACTTTCTGCTATAGTATAGTTAGACATGGAATGTATCAACAATAATCGGTCAGTCGGATCTGGATACGTTTGCTCCATTTTTATTTACGAATTTCCAAAATTTTCAAAATTGTATAATGAAGATAATTAATTTTTTGTACATTTCGGCTTTGCCAGTAACTTTCTACTATAGTATAGTTAGAGATGGAATGTATCAACAATAATCGGTCGGTCGGATCTGGATACGTTTGCGCCATTTTTATTTACGAGTTTCCAAAATTTTCAAAATTGTGTAATGTAAATAATTAATTTTTTGTACATTTCGGCTTTTGCCAGTAACTTTCTGCTATAGTATAGTTAGAGATGGAATGTATCAATAATAATCCATCAGTCGGACCTGGATACGTTTGCGCCATTTTTATTTACGAATTTCCAAAGTTTTCAAAATTGCATAATGAAAATAATTAATTTTTTGTACATTTCGGCTTTTGCCAGTAACTTTCTGCTATAGTATAGTTAGAGATGGAATGTATCAACAATAATCTGTCAGTCGGACCTGGATACGTTTGCGTCATTGTTATTTACGAAGTTCCAAAGTTTTCAAAATTGCATAACGAAAATAATTAATTTTTGGTACATTTAGACTTTTGCCAGTAATTTTGTGCTATAGTATAGTTAGAGATGGAATGTATCAACAATAATCCGTCAGTCGGACCTGGATACGTTTGCGCCATTTTTATTTACGAATTTCTAAAATTTTCAAAATTACATAATGAAAATAATTAATTATTTGTACATTTCGGCTTTTGCCAGTAACTTTCTCCTATAGTATAGTTAGACATGGAATGTATCAACAATAATCGGTCGGCCGGATCTCGATACGTTTGCTTCATTTTTATTTACGAATTTCCAAAATTTTCAAAATTGTATAATGAAAATAATTAATTTTTTGTACATTTCGGCTTTGCCAGTAACTTTCTACTATAGTATAGTTAGAGATGGAATGTATCAACAATAATCGGTCGGTCGGATCTGGATACGTTTGCGCCATTTTTATTTACGAGTTTCCAAAATTTTCAAAATTGTGTAATGTAAAAAATTAATTTTTTGTACATTTCGGCTTTTGCCAGTGACTTTCTGCTATAGTATAGTTAGAGATGGAATGTATCAACAATAATCGGTCGGCCGGATCTGGATACGTTTGCTTCATTTTTATTTACGAATTTCCAAAATTTTCAAAATTGCATAATAAAAATAATCATTTTTTTGTACATTTAGACTTTTGCCAGTAATTTTGTGCTATAGTATAGTTAGAGATGGAATGTATCAACAATAATCCGTCAGTCGGACCTGGATACGTTTGCGCCATTTTTATTTACGAATTTCCAAAATTTTCAAAATTGCATAATGAAAATAATTAATTATTTGTACATTTCGGCTTTTGCCAGTAACTTTCTGCTATAGTATAGTTAGAGATGGAATGTATCAACAATAATCGGTCGGCCGGATCTGGATACGTTTGCTTCATTTTTATTTATGAATTTCCAAAATTTTCAAAATTGCATAATAAAAATAATTAATTTTTTGTACATTTAGGGTTTTGCCAGTAACTTTTTGCCATAACATTGTTAGAGATGGAATGTATCAAAATTATCCATTGACCGGATCTTGATACACTTGCGCTATTTCTATTGACGAATTTTCAAAGGTATTTTTATATACTGGACGTGGATTTATAATTAGTTAAATGTGTAAAAGTAAAAATTGCTGTATTGCCATATTGTGTAGCCGTTCGTAAAAGTTAAGATATCGTTTGATTTATTACTTATTTGGAAACTGATTGAAAGTGCATGTTAAATTATATAGACGCGAAGTTATGGATGCTCCGCCACTGTATATTCGGGTCACTTCGTAAATTGGCAGCTAACATTTAGCAGCTAACTTCACACAGGTTAGAGCTTTTCCGTCCAATTTTTTCACCATTGCTAACATTAACACATTTTCCGGTACCGAATATGTTTCCTTAATTTACTCAATCATTTTAATCAACACATTTACATCTTCGCACTGAGCTGCCGTGAATGTTGGTATTCAAATAGAAATATCTTGCAACGATAATTCGACAGAATGCGTGTTCGCTCTAGCGTTAACAGCTGCTGTTATGCCTCTTGAATATTTTCTGGAGAAACATTACTCTTTGAAGTTACCAACTGTGGTAAGTGAGCTCCGGCAGTCGGTTCTCTTTCTAAAAGCGGCATTTTCGGCGACGTGCTCATTGTTACATAACCTCACATAAACTTTTCCATATACATCGAGTGTAATATTCTATTTCTGCTTGAACCCCACACCTGAAGCTGTAATCTAATCATGGATTAGCAGAATAACGGACATATTTCCTAAATATATATTTTATTTAACATAAGAATTTTCTTATTTTCACAAACATAATAGTCAGATTCACTTTCTTAAACGGAAACTATAATGTGAATCCCTCGACCAATTACATCATTGCTCTCTATAACCAATACGAATGCAAATAGGTAATGCTTATGTGGTGGGAAATACAAATATTACATTTGGAGATAAATTTAAAATATACATATATCAAACATAAACTAAAGGTACAATTTTAAACCTACAAAACAAACTGCAACTAGATCAAAACATACAAACACTCAAAAAGCAGTTTTATTGCATCCATGTAGAGCAGCTATTTGTTTTATGCATCCTATTAAAGATATTTTCCAGCGTTGCTTTCATACACAAATAACAAAAATTGGATGATGTATGTAATTTCAACATGCTGGATGATCGTTTTTTATTAAAGTTTGTGTGTGCATGCATCTTACATGTGCATTTGGGGGTTCATGCAGGTGTGTGCATACATAAGTGCATGTATATGTGTGTATGCACATTTGTATGTGTGTGTGTGTGTGTGTGTGTGTGTGTGTGTGTGTGTGCAGCGACGTAACTAGGCACCCGCAGTACCTGTATCCGCGGGGAGCCCCGACCACCAAAGGGGCCCGAGGTGATATTTCACGCAAGGGCCTATCTGACAAAATTCCAATAATAATGTAATCAAAAAAATAAGTGTTTAGTGTTCATCTCCTGAATGTTGTATTAGTAAAATGTGCTTTCAACTTTATAAGTTCCTAAAAGAAAAAGTTTAGTATAAAATTAGAACTAGAATGGAGAATACAAATTGAAGCACAATGCCACACAATATAGCACTGAATAATTAGGGTCCAGTCTATAATCTTTGTAATTTAATATGTATATACTGATGGCTCGCCAATCACCACTGAAATCTTAAATCTAGTAGGTAAGCGTAGGTGTTAATGTGTCGCATCAGCGTCGACGCGCCAGCATTATCCTAACCCTGCTTCTAGATGCATGCAGGTATGTATGTTTATATTATTATTTTAGTCTGTTGCATGTTGCTGTCGGTGTTGCGTGTCGCATTGCATAATAGTGTAGCTGTACGAAAATAATACTTTTATTATTTTTCATTACTGAATTTTGATTACCGCAAATATATAAATCACTGAGACTTAAAACACAATGAAAAGATACTATGAAAGTGGTTCTACTAAGCGTAAGAAAAGGGAAGAAGAAAAAGTGAGCAAGGAAAAGTTTGTGGAAAAATACCAAAACTAACAGCATTTTTCAAACAAACGACTACCTCCGAATTTGAATTTACTCCAACTGAAAGTGATGCAAGTCTCTCATGTTCATTCAGTACAGAAACAATCCCATCAGTACTTCTTTTCTACGTTCGTCAGAAGTTTTCATTGATATCGATGTTTTATTAAGTAGTTCTTCACCTTTGCAAGCGACGATACCTGATACTGAACCGGTGTTTTTACAAAAGTCTGAATTATTTGAAAGTAAGTATTTTTGTGTGGTGTTATGTACGGAACTTACTTTGCAAAAAATTTTGTTCCATGAATTTGTACTAAAACTTATAATTTATTTATAGGTAAACAAGATTTCGAAATCGAAATAAAATTCTTTATCGAGGAGAAGTATCGTACTGATATGACTATATTCTGATATACAATTAACAACAGACATTAAGGGATTTATTTTGAAATATGGACCCTGTCGTCCGAAAGGACCCTTTTCCAGAAATGCTAAAAACTGGTCTTTTTCTGAAAATTATTACGTTTGTAAATCGACATCTAATATAGAAATTGATTTAACTTGGCTATGTTACTACCCCAAATACGACAAAGTGTATTGTGAACCATGCTGGCTGTTTTCTACAATTAAGTCTGGATGGCAGGAAGGCATTAATGACTGGTAAGGTTTATCTAAGAGAATTAAAAGCCACGGAGATAGTGTGGTGCATACAAATTTATGTTATGTTAAAGAAACTTGGAAAAGACTGAATTGTGTAGACAACGTAAATGACGAGATTATTTTGAAACATTTTTGGCGACAAGTGTTAGAAAGACTTTTTAAAATTGAAACGAAAGCGCGGGAGTATTTAGGAGACCTTAAAATAAGCAAAAACCATTTGGCAGGGTCTAATTGAACGTAACAAATCCTTCCCAGTAAAATTAAAAGGTCTGGGTAGGAAACAGAAGCGACGGATCAATCAACAACCCAGCAGAACAAATGACCAGGAGATTTCTTTCAGAGAACAGAATGAAGAAAGAAAACAAGTTATCCGGTTCGAAGAACCACTATATACTAATAGAATGAATGGAAGAGTAAAAACTTTTCTTCAAAAAACCCAAGAAAAACAAAAAAATTGTATCCGACTCTAACACCAAAGTATCAGACAATCGATAAAAAAAATCATTCAGAAAGGAAAGAGGTAGGGAAGTAGTTGTTGAAAGCAAAGATGAAATGGCTTAATACCGCAAAAGTCGTTGAAAGACAGATATTTCTAAGAAAGAAATAGTAATGTTTTCAACCTCAAAAGTTGGTTTCATCAGAAAACCAAAACTAAGAAAAGTAAACAAGGAAGAAAACCAGCAGCAACCAAAACAAAATAGTATTGTCTAGCCTGGAGTATGTACAGGAACAAACAGAAAGCTAGAGTAGAAAATATATAAGTACTTCACACTGGTAATATGAAATCATCGTAGATAACCCAAAAGAAGAAAAAGTCGTAATTTTCAAAGAAAAGAAAAGAAAAGAAAGGTCTAAAAAGCATACACCACAAGAAGTGGATCAAAAATCAAATCAAGTCAGTACGAAGATCGACAGAAAGTATGACCAACCACAGGAAAAACGAGTGGAATGTGAAACGAAGGAAAGAAAAAGAAAAGAACAAAATAACAAAATCAAGAACACCAAACAACAACTATAAGAACCTAGAAAAAATACCAGAACAAAACGAAGTCAGCATAATAAATCGGGAGTCAGCGGATCAAGAATATGGTTTACGATGTCTGCATCACCAGAAAGAGATGAAAGCAATATTGGGGATATTAGGATCGTCAGGATGTGCAGGTTTTCGATCTTTGATGTCGTAGGTACATGTGCAGCAAGTTGTTGTCTGGAAGCATGTACATTCTTTAATTTAATTCAAAGTGTGTATATCTTTTTTTGTTGCATCAACTAAGATATTGAAAAATCTCTTGAGTTTCAGTCAACTGAGTGATCTTTTGTAAAACTCTCAAGAGCTTTAGTAGTATGAGAAGGAGTGCTCGAGAAAAGGCTTGCAAAAATTTAGAAAATGTAAGATTGGCCCTGGTTCATTATGAAAATGATGCTAGCGAAAAGCTCCTGGTACGGTGTGAAGCCTCTAGATTGTTGAAGTCTTTAAATAGACTCGATACAACATTGATGATGGAACTTAGGTGTAACATATTGAACAGATTGGTAAAAACAAGCCAAACGCTCCAAAAAGTAGATACATCACTTGAAAGAGTATTAAGATTATATGAATCGCTAATCACATTTATTGATTCGCTTTGGGAAATGTTTTTGGTGTATGAAGATAGAGCTAGAAAAAGCTGTAATGTTGACCGCTAGTTGTGCTGTAGCAAACGTCAAAGAAAAAGAAAACTCCAGACTGATGAAAACAGAAAATCTAAAGTTATTCTTCAAGAGAGATATAAGTTCACGATAGAAACTTTTTATGTAGTTCTCAATTCATTAAAATCAGAATTACTCAGGAGGAAGAACGCATATAATGCTATTGCAGACAAGTTTTCATTTTTGACGAATTGTCCACGTTCGTTTTCTGTTTTAAAAAGGTTAAAATTGTGTGTTTGGTCGACCATGAAGGAAGAAAAACTGAACTAACTCTCAATTCTACATACTGAAGCAGAACTTTTTAACAGTGAGAAAATGAACTTTGAAAGCCTAATTGAATAATTTTCATTATTCAAAGCAAGATGGAAACCAATGCAAAGTCAATTTAATCTAACTGTATACTAAAAATTTATTATAATGTTATGTTATAACATAAAAATAAGACACTATTAAATTGATCAACTAAAGATTAACAATATTAGTTATACAAAAATTACAAAAACTAAAAATTTTAATTTATCTATATAAAAGATTATCCCATTATATATATAATGCTTAAAAATTTCAAATAAATAATTATTTAAAATCAATTCAAACAATAAAATTAAATTTTTTTCTTTAAAAACCAGATATATTAAAACGCGAATAACATTTAATTTCCAATTAGCTATTATAAATTCTAATTTAACAGAAAAATAAATAACAAATTAAATCTTTTTAAATCGGGAAAAAATTTTATAAATCAAATATTTAATAAACCCTGATACAAAAGGTACGTTAAATAAAAACTTCTTTCACAATTAAATTTTCCTTTTAAAAATTCATTTCATCATCATTTTGTTATCGACCTTACTTAAGGGGGGTTTGACGCAGCTCTAACTTCTTTTCTATTCTTGCTAATCTAAAAAGCTCTACATACCCTTCACAACCTAAATTTCTAATAATAAGACTAATATAGTTTGGTCTAGGTCTTCCTATATCCTTCTATCTTTTTTCTATCCAGCTGGCTCTACATAGATATTAGCAACCTGATGGTTGTTAAAGAACTCTAACATGTTTACATGATTACCATTTATAAGGAAATGAAATATAACCTGGTTATCCGCTTCAAAAAGGAAAAGTGTTAAATTATATGTTATGGTAAGGCTTAAGCAACGAATCGCTGCCAACATGCCAGACCGCTACCTAATTGTGAGTTATGCCATGGTGACGTTTATTAAATTATATGTTATGGTAAGGCTTAAGCAACGAAACGCTACCAACATGCCAGACCACTACCCAACCGTGAGCCATGTCATGGTGACGTTTATTAAATTATATGTTATGGTAAGGCTTAAGCAACGAAACGCTACCAACATGCCAGATCGCTAACCAATTGTGAGTCATGTCCTGGTGACATTTAGTTAATTGATTTTTATTTTTCTTTTTGTATTGTTTTCGAACTTACTTAAAGTCGGTTTGACGCAGCTCTAAATTCTTTTCTATTCTGAGCTAGTCTAAAAAGGTCTACATACCCTTCACAACCTACATCTCTAATAATTTGACTAATATAGCTTTGTCTAGGCCTTCCTACTCTATTTTTATTTGGTAGTCTATAATCTAAGACTTTACTAAATAGTCCCTCATGTCTTAACTGGTGCCCTATCATTCTATCTCTCCTAACCTTCAATTGTTTCCATAGACATGGATCCTCACCTATCCTTCTATAAACTTCGTCGTTTGTTACTCTATCTGTCCAACTAATCTTTAACATTCTCCTATAACACCAAGTTTCAAAAGCTTCTATCTTTTTCTTATCTACTTCTTTAATTGTCCAAGTCTCACTACCGTATAGTAGAACGCTCCATACGTACGACTTTAAGAAACTTTTTCTATTATCTAAACTAATACTATTAGCTATTAGTAAGTTTCTTTTTTAAAAACATTTTTCTAGCTTGAGCTATTCTAGCTAATATATCCCTTCTGCTACGTCCATCTTTTGTAATTATACTACCTAAATAGCAAAATTCATCCACCTCCTCTAACTCGGTATTACCTATTTTTAATTTTGGTTTAGAACTAGGCTGTAACTCACTTGTCATTATCTTTGTCTTTACTGAGTTAATTCTCATACTATAGTTACTCCGTAGTATCTCATCTAAAATATTTAAAAAAACTCTCCTAACTCTTTTCTAGACTCTGCTATAATGGCTATATCATCTGCAAAACGTAACATGTCTATTTTCTGTCCCTGTACACTAATACCTATCTCTTTTCTCGCTCTAGTTAAGTTTAAAGCTTCCTCAATATAAACATTAAAAATCAAGGGAGACAGTATACAACCCTGTCTAACACCATTTCTAATCTTAGCTTCCTTTTCTATTTCATCAAATCTAATTACTACGCTTTGGTTTTTATATAGGCTGTAAATAATTTTTCTATCCCTATGAGAGATTCCTATTTTTTGCAGAACCCTGAACATAACAATCCAATTAAAATTCATTTACACTACTAATAATCTATAATAAAATAAAACTTTTCAAAATAAATAATAAATAAAAAACTAATTTTAAAACAACAATTAAAATAATTAAATACAATTCAAATAACTTTTCAAAATGAACTTTTTAATGTAAATAAAATACTTTATCTTAAGATACTACTTGTTTTCTAGATACACGTTCCGGTACATCTACTTTGTTACGACTTATTTCAAATAAAGAAAGCGACGGGCAATATGTACACATTTTAAAACTCAATCAAGAAAATAATAAATAATTCAATATACGCTCAAATCCAATTTAATTGACATTATTAAACACCAAAACCAATCCTAAAAGATTTGTAACCCATTTCACACTTTTTTACAAACTGTGTCTTGATCTGACATTAAATATAAAATATAAATAAAACATTAAAATCCAACTAAAATACTTACAAACAACGATATACAAGTCTAACAAAAAAGTAAAAATAATCGTGTACTATCAATCACGGTACAGGTTCCTCTGAATAGATTAAAATGTCGCCATACTTCTTTTACTTTTGATTAAATATAATCTATAATAAGACAATAAAAATTACATTTCAATAATAGGGTATCTAATCCTAGTCTAAAAAAAATTTCACAGAAACCATAAACATACATATAAATAAAATAATTATTAATATTTCACCTCTCAAAATTATTATTAATTTATCACCAACCTTCTATTTTTCAATAACTAAAAAATTTTAATTGCCCTGATCCTATAATCGCAATTGCTGGCACAAGCTTTATTAGAACTTCTTATATATCCAAATTAAAAACTATTAAATACATAATTTTATCTACTACAAATCTTTATATAAAAAATCCAATTGTATATAAAAAAAATTAAAACTAAAACTAAAAACCAAAATTAAATTTTATAAAAAGATATTTATAACAAAATTCTTTAATAAAATAAAATAAAAATAATAACACTGTTATTTTATAAACTCATTTTTACATAAATAATAATTTTCCGCTGCAGCTAACTGCCACGCACTCACAGCGATTCCTTATGCACTAGCCCCCTTCAAGCACAACAAACTGCTTAAGCACACTTTTTTTGAATTATTTCAACCAAACGATCAAAAAACGATCGACCCTTCAATTTCGCATAGAAAGTCCCCCTAAGCCTATAAAGACTATCTTTCTATAAAATTAAATAAGAACAATAAATTTATAGCTATTCAATTTACCTGCAAATTTTATCTTTCATTAAAAATACCCCTATTTTTATGAATTTATAAAATGTGATTTAAAAAATCACATTTTATAAATTTAAATTCACAGCAAATCAAATTTTATATTTCAGGATTTAAAAAAATTAATTTATTAAAAAATTAAAATAAATAGGATTTACATAATATCTTAATAGTATTTTCCTAAATTTAAATAATTACTTAATTTTCTGTAATATTATAATTGTCTATATTAAAAAGTTAAAAGCCCATTAAAAATTATATTATACGATAATTTATATATACAGGGTGAGTTTTTAGTGTGGGAACGGTCGATAACTCCGTTATTATAAAAGCTAAGTAAACCAAATTTGGAGGCATATTAGGCATGCCTAAAGAGCACATTTTAAAAATATTTGAAAGCATACAGGGTGTTTCATAATTCCAGGGCATATTAAACTTATATTTTTTTAAATGGAACACGCTATATATTATTACATTTTTGAAAAGCCCATAAAAAGAGCTTTAATTTGATATCAAATTGTATCTGTCTATTCCTTTTAGTTTTTGAGATATTCAACTGTTTTTAGAAAAAATGACTCTGATTAGGTACATTGCCACTGCACTAATACACAACTTATGTTAATTTTCAAGATGCAGAAAATTTTACTATATACCATAGTATATTTGTAATTATCACTTTTTGAAATTTCTTCACAGTATACAGGGTGTGTCAGGTTTCAAAAATGCAATTTTAAAAATTTTTAAATGGCTCTACCAATTTTATTGCTACAATGGATAGTTCATTAAGTGTCCTTTCATTTTGTTAAGCATTCCCTATACCTAAATCCATTACTTTCTGAGATATTTTAGTTTTTCTTCAAATTTTAAGAATGTTTTTAATTTACATAACTAAAAATAACTTACTATTGGAGAATATTATAAAACAATTAATATATTTTGATTAACAATCAACTACACTTATGCAATAACAATTTTCACTAAAGGTATAACAGCCTACAATAATACGCTATCAACAGAATTCTGCCAGATCAACAATATGCATTTTATAGAAAATGTTCAAACAGGAAATCAGGCAGGCTTTGAAAACAATAACAATTACAATCAAAATGTCATTTAGGTTTATTAATTGTAGTGTCTTGTCATTTAACACATTATCAGTTCTGTTTTAAATGTAATCTTTGAAGGAGTTTTCAAAATGTATTTTACAGTGGAAGAACAAATAAATATGATTTGGGTATTGGGAGCAAGTTTAAGAAATTTTCTACTTGCATCAAGAATATACCAAGAAAAATATCCTGTTAAATGACAACACACTACAATTAATAAACCTAAATGACATTTTGATTGTAATTGTTATTTTTTTCAAAGCCTGCCTGATTTCCTGTTTGAACATTTTCTATAAAATGCATATTGTTAATCTGGCAGAATTCTGTTGATAGCGTATTATTGGTGATTGTTATACCGTTAGTGAAAATTGTTATTGGATAAGTGTAGTTGATTGTTAATCAAAATGTATTAATTGTTTTATAATATTCTTCAATAGTAAGTTATTTTTAGTTATGTAAATTAAAAACATTCTTAAAATTTGAAGAAAAACAAAAATATCTCAGAAAGTAATGGATTTAGGTATAGGGAATGCTTAACAAAAATGAAAGGACGCTTAATGAACTATCCATTGTAGCAATAAAATTGGTAGGGAGCCATTTAAAAAAAATTTTAAAAATTGCATTTTGCAAAACCTGACACACCCTGTATACTGTGAAGAAATTTCAAAAAAGTGATAATTACAAATATACTATGGTATATAGTAAAATTTTCTGCATCTTGAAAATTAACATAAGTTGTGTATTAGAGCAGTGGTAATGTACCTAATCAGGGTCATTTTTTCCAAAAACAGTTGAATATCTCAAACACTAAAAGGAATAGACAGATACAATTTGATATCAAATTAAAGCTCTTTTTATGGGCTTTTCAAAAATGTAATAATATATAGCGTGTTCCATTTAAAAAAATATAAGTTTAATATGCCCTGGAATTATGAAACACCCTGTATGCTTTCAAATATTTTTAAAATGTGCACTTTAGGCATGTCTAATATGCCTCCAAATTTGGTTTACGTAACTTTTATAATAACGGAGTTATCGACCGTTGCCACACTAAAAACTCACCCTGTATATATATATATATATATATATATATATACAGGGTGCCCTATTTCTTACACGTTGTATGGGTAACTCTGTTATTTGTGACATTAGAGAAAAAGTTAAATAGGGAAAGTAGTGCAGTTTTTAATGCCGAGTTCAGCCATGAAGAGATAATTAACATACAGGGTGTAGCAAAAGCGTTATACCAAAATAACGAAATTTTGATCTTTTCTGTTTTGCTTTGTGGTTCATTTATTATGATAGATACAGTAAAACGTTGTAGATGTTTTTTACATTATTTTAAAAGGACAATAAGATAAACTTATTTGTTTTTACATGGCTTTGGTCATGTTCGAGTAAATAAGTGAGGTTATGTTTTTTTAAATAGAAACCATAATTGGCGGTAGTTCTAATAGAAATGCATTTTTTTTCTCTTTTCAGTGATGTACATGTTCAACATAAAAATTTTTGAAAAAATTTTGTTTTTATGAAATACAAAACTTTGTATTAAATAATATGTGAATATTTGAGCTGATTTTAAGAATCAAGTAGCCATATGACACATTACAGTAGATTTCACTTGTTTGAATAACAGAAATTATATAGTACTATTATTTTGTGTTTATACGTACATTATTTTCTTCTAATAGTTATAATGTCCTATACAAATGAAGAAAAAAATGACATGCTCTTTTGCTACTATTCTTCGAATCGTAACTTACGTGCAGCAGCTGATTTGTACTTTGAAAGATACATGGAACATAAGCAACCACACTGTCGTATATATAGCAAACTTGAAAATAATCTTAAGGCATATGGTGCATTTACCAAACCTATATTTTTACGAAAATATGAAGAAAGTGTTGAAACGAATGTGTTGGCGTTTGTTAACCATAAACCAGAATCTTCTACTGCCTTCTACAAGCGTTTGAGGAGTAGTAGAATGCACTTTATTTTTTAAATCATCCCACAAATAAAAATCTAATGGCGTAAGTTGTGGTGAACGAGCAGGCCAATCAATTTGCATTTTGTTACCAATCACGTGCTCAAAATGCTCAGTTAAATATTGCTTCACTGATGTACCACTGTGTGCAGGGGCACAATCGTGTTGGAAATACTTAGTCTGTAATGGATGTTAAGAGGTAATTCATTCAAATATTCTTCCAGTAATTTGCAGCGGTCAAATTGTCGTTATAAAGAAAAGGTCCAATAATTTTTCCACAAAATATTCCACACCAACAATTAATACCAAATTAATGTTGTAGATTCACGCACAAGTTTAGGATTTTCTTGAGAATAAAATACTTTGTTATGCCGATTAAATATTCCGTTATTTGTAAATTTAGTCTCGTCAGTAAACATAATGGTTCTCCAAAAATATAAATCCTCTTCACATTTATTAAGGTACCAACGACAAAAATGTTATCCGTCTTTGATTATCCACTGGATACAATGTATTCGAAATAGAATAGTGATAGGGATGATATTTCCGACTTTTCAAAATACACCTCACAGTTTCCTTAGAAGTTGCACAGTGGTTTGCAATTTCGGCAGTAGAAGATTCTGGTTTATGGTTAACAAACGCCAACACATTCGTTTCAACAGTTTTTTCATATTTTCGTAAGAATTTAGGTTTGGTAAATGCACCATATGCCATAAGATTATTTTCAAGTTTGCTAAATATCCGACAGTGTGGTTGCTTACGTTCCATGTATCTTTCAAAGTACAAATCCGCTGCTGCACGTGAGTCACGATTCGCAGAATAGTAGCAAAAGAGCATGTCATTTTTTTCTTCATTTGTATAGGACATTCTAACTATTAGATGAAAATAATGTACGTATAAACACAAAATAATAGTACTATATAATTTCTGTTATTCAAACAAGTGAAATCTATTGTAATGTGTCATATGGCTACTTGATTCTTAAAATCAGCTCAAATATTCACATATTATTTAATACAAAGTTTTGTATTTCATAAAAATAAAAATTTTTTAAAAATTTTTATGTTGAACATGTACACTGTAGTACATCACTGAAAAGAGAAAAAAAATGCCTTTCTATCAAAACTACCGCTACTTATGGTTTCCATTTAAAAAAACATAACCTCACTTATTTACTCGAACATGACCAAAGCCATGTAAAAACAAATAAGTTTATCTTATTCACCTTTTAAAATAATGTAAAAAACATCTACAACGTTTTACTGTATCTATCACACTAAATAAACCACGAAGCAAAACAAAAAAGATCAAAATATCGTTATTTTGGTATAACGCTTTTGCTACACCCTGTATGTTAATTATCTTTTCATGGCTGAACTCGGCATTAAAAACTGCACTAGTTGCCCTATTTAACCTTTTCTCTAATATCACAAATAACAGAGTTACCCATACAACGTGTAAGAAATAGGGCACCCTGTGTATATATATATATATATATATATATATATATATATATATAGCTCATAGACCCCTCACAAAATTATTTTATACTAATGAATAATTTGTTCACGAAATTAGTACACATCTGTTATTCTTTATCAATAAAATTATCGCTATAGTTATGATGACAGAGTCTTTTTTTTTTATACTAAATAACACTTTCTATATAAATGTTTAATGAATAAAGGTCTATAAAACTAATATCCTATTCCTAATCACCATTTATAAGTTTTTGAATTAATTGTTATTATTTAATTTTTAATGGTTTATATTTTATAATAATTAATAATTAATTTATAAATATATAATATATATATATATATATATATATATATAATAAATAAATAATGAGTATATTTAAATATCACAATATTTATTAATAAGATGTATAAATATATCCTTTTCTCTTTTCCCTGAGGATTTATATAACGACTATATATGAATAGCTCTACATACACACTTATTTCTCCTACTATATTAAGACCTTTTTTATTATTTAATGGTTTAATATATATATAATATATTATATATTTATATATAGTTATGATAAAATTATTCTTATAAATTAATAAATACTTATTAAATATAAACTAGTATACATATTTAAAATTATATATATGTAAAAAGTAAATTTTTATATAGTAAAAAAATAATAAATCTTTTTTAAAAATCATTGGAAATTTGGATACGAAAAAAAATCTATCCTCGTGGATCAAATTTTCACCACTCATTTTCACATTAACTAACTTATTTGTAATATTTTTTTTTTAAATCCACCAAATATTTTTAAAAAATTCTTAAAAAATAATTTACTAAAATTTTTTTTACTAGAAATCGAATTTTCCAAAATCGTGCATATATTCTGGTCTAAAAAAATTAAATAAAAATCTAATTATTCATATTATCAATAATAAATTTTTATTAACCTGCCTAATTTGCAAAGATTAATAAAAAAAAATTTTTTTAAATTCTCTTTACTGGTAACATTTAGTGACCTGCCTGAAAAAAGGAATATTTTGATAGAATAGAGCATGCAGAAATCTGAGCTCACTACGCCTAGCAAATTAATTCACCTCCTAAAATCTCAAAAATTTTAATACATCATATAATAAAGCATAAAATCCCATAAAAAGGTAAGCTAAAGTAAGCTTTTGGGCTCATACCTCAAATATAAAGAAATTTCCTTTTTAATTAAAAAACTATTCAAAATAACATTTATAATCACACTTATTACTAGATCAATGATTTCAATTTCCAGAAATAATTGATTAGGAATATGAATTGGCCTAGAAATTAACCTATTATCAATTATCCTGATTATACAAAAATCTATAAATAAAATATCAACAGAATCTACAATTAAATATTTTATTACACAGGCTTTAGCCTCGTCAATCTTAATTATAGCTATAATACTAATAATAATAAAGACCGGATTAACTACGAATATAGAAAATTCACTGTTAAATCTAACTGTAATCTCAGCACTTCTTATAAAAATGGGAATAGCCCCGTTCCATTTTTTATTTACAGAAGTAATAGAAGGATTAACGTGAATGAATTGTTTAATCATAATAACATGGCAAAAATTAACCCCTATAATTTTTGTCATATATATTATGATTTTTCCAATATTCATAGGAATTATTATTTTATCCGGTACTATTATTAGCAGAATCATAAGGTTCAATCAAACTAGAATACGAAAATTACTAACCTATTTATCCATTAATCACATAAGATGAATAATAAGAAGAATAATACTCGCTCAAACTATTTGATTATACTATTTTTCTATTTATTCTCTAATAACAATAAATATTACATGAATAATAATAAAAACTAAGATTTCCTCAATCAACCAGCTCAGATCTAATAATTTATCATCCCCAATAAAAACGCTTTTCTCGTTAAATTTTCTTAATTTAAGAGGATTACTGCATTTTCTAGGATTCTTGCCCAAATGAATAACAATCGAAATATTAGTGAAAAAAAATATAGTATTCTCAACAATAACAATACTAATCTTTACAACCCTAATAATTTTTATTTATTTAAAAATCATACTATCCTCACTCTTAATAGAAAAATCATTTAAAAATTGAAAATCAATACCCATTAAAATAAAATCATTCTCATTTAGCAAATTCAATATTATTAGCTTATTAACCCTACCATTTATAACAATTGCAGTCAATTTAACTTAATGCGTAAGGATTTAAGTTAAATCACAAACTATTAGCCTTCAAAGCTAAAAACAATTACTTTTTAAGCCTTGAAAGTAATTTACCTTTAAAGTTGCAATTTAACATCATAATTGACTACAAAACCTATTGAAAGAAAAATCCGTAAACAAATTTACAATTCGCCACCTACAACTCGGCCATTTCAATGAAAGGACTATTCTCCACTAATCACAAGGATATTGGAACCCTATATTTCATTTTCGGTGCTTGGGCTGGAATACCAGGAACATCCCTAAGATTATTAATTCGTATAGAATTAAGAACTCTCAGAACACTAATTGGAAATGACCAAATATATAACGTTATTGTAACAGCCCATGCATTAATCATAATCTTTTTTATAGTAATACCCGTAATAATCGGTGGTTTCGGTAACTGAATAGTTCCCTTGATATTAGGAGCACCAGATATAACATTCCCGTGAATAAATAACCTAAGATTCTGGCTACTTCCCCTTTCATTAATTTTATTAATTACTAGAAGACTAATTGAAAGAGGAGCCGGAACTGGATGAACAATCTATCCACCTCTTTCATCCAATATCGCCCACAGAGGTAGAACTATTGATTTAGCTATTTTTAGAATTTACTTAGCAGGAGCCTCATCTATCTTAGGAGCCATTAACTTCATTTCCACCATTATCAATATAAAACCCAAAAGAATAACTTTCAATCGAATGCCCCTTTTCGTATGAGCCATAGGAATTACAGCAATACTTTTATTATTATCCCTACCTGTATTAGGTGGGGCAATTACCATACTATTAACAGATCGAAATATCAATGCATCCTTCTTTGACCCAGCGGGCGGAGGAGATCCTATTCTTTTCCAACATTTATTTTGATTTTTTGGGCACCCAGAAGTATATGTATTAATTTTACCTGGATTTGGGCTAATTTCTCATATTATTATACATGAAAGAGGAAAAAACGAAACACTTGGACACACTGGAATAATTTATGCCATAGCAACTATTGGAATTTTAGGATTTATTGTTTGAGCCCATCATATATTCACAATCGGCATAGACATCGATACTCGAGCCTATTTCACATCAGCTACTATAATCATTGCAGTTCCTACTGGAATTAAAATTTTCAGTTAAATAGCAACAATACACGGAAGACGAATTCATTATTCTCCCCAAATTATATGAGCACTATTTTCAGTTGGCGGCGTTACCGGAGTAATTCTAGCTAATTCATCTTTAGATATTATTCTTCACGATACTTATTACGTAGTAGCCCATTTTCATTACGTATTATCAATAGGTGCAGTTTTTGCCATAATAGGAGGAATTGTACACTGATTCCCCTTATTCTTAAGAATTAATATACACAATAAATTATTAAAAATCCAATTTTTAACCATAGTCACAGGAGTAAATATAACATTTTTTCCACAACATTTTCTAGGATTAAGAGGAATGCCACGACGATACTCTGATTACCCGGACGCTTACATACCCTGAAACATACTATCATCCATAGGATCAATAATTTCGATAATAAGAGTAGCCCTATTTATCTACATTTTGTGAGAAGGATTAATTATTAAAAAAAAGACAATTATAAAGACAAACATAAAAACATCTTCAGAATGATTACAAAAGCTCCCCCCCATCAGAACACACATATAACGAATTATCAATTTTAATGAAATTCTAATGTGGCAGATTAGTGCAGTAAACTTAAGATTTTCATATAAAATTTATATTTCTTTAGAACGGCCACCTAAGCCAGCTGATCACTAATAGAAGCTAATTCACCCTCCATAGAACAATTAATTTTTTTTTACGATTATAGAATAATATTTCTAATCGCCATTATTTCCATAGTAGCATCAATAACAATTTCAATGGCACTAAGAAAGTACAAATACAAGAAATTATTAAGAGGCCAACTAATTGAATCAATTTGAACAATCATTCCGGCCATTACATTAGTATTTATTTCTATTCCATATCTAACCTTGATATATTTATTTGATGAAACCAATTCACCAGTTATATCAGTAAAAACAATAGGAAATCAATGATACTGAAAATACGAATTTTCAGATTTCATTAAAAAAGAACTAAATTCATATCTAAGAGACAACAATAAATTCAAATTCCGCCTTTTAGATGTAGATAATCAATTAATTTTACCATTAAAATAAAAAATCCGAATAATATTCTCATCACTTGACGTGATTCACTCCTGAACTATTCAGTCTTTAAGAACAAAAATAGATGCTACCCCAGGACGATTAAACCAATTATTGTTTATAATCAATTATCCGGGAATTCATTTTGAACAATGCTCAGAAATTTGCGGCATAAATCATAGATTCATGCCAACATCTATTGAAAGAGTAATCCCAAAATTTTTTATTAATTGACTAAAAACTCCGTCATTAGATGACTGAAAGTAAGTACTGGTCTTTTAAATCTTCTAATAGTAATTAACGACTACTTCTAATGGAAAATTTAGTTAAAATCATAACATTAGTTGGTCAAGCTAAAATCATTTAAACAATAATTTTCTATTTCCCAAATAGCCCTCTCCATATGATTAAACATCTTAATTTTAACATCTACAATAATTTTAATAGCAAATTCAATAATCTATTTTCAAAGACTAACAATCCTTAGTAGTAAAAACAATTTAAATTATTATTATACAAATTGAAAATGATAAATCTCTTCTCACCGTTTGATCCAACCACATCAAATAACCTTTCAATAAATTGAACAATCTTACTAGTCATCGCAATCCTAATACCATGCATTTTTTGATTAATTCCCTCACGTAGAAACTTTTTTTCCAAGAACCAGTAATATTTCAACTAATCTTTCCATAGCTCTTCCTTTATGGATAGGAATAATAATATTCGGCTGAATTAATAACACAAAACATATACTAGCGCACTTAATCCCCATAGGAACGCCCCCCGCTCTAATATCATTCATAGTATGTATTGAAACAATTAGAAATCTAATCCGACCAGGAACTCTTACTATCCGATTAACCGCAAACCTAATCGCAGGACACCTAATAATCACATTATTGAGAAGCTCACCCATTAATTATTACATCTTAACCGCTTGATTATCGATTTTAGCTCAAACAATATTATTAATTCTAGAACTAGCAGTATCAATTATTCAAGCTTACGTATTTGTAACGCTTGTCATCCTATATTCAAGAGAAATCGATTAATGATAAAAAACCATCCATTCCATATAGTTGAAATTAGTCCATGACCGATTCTAACAGCCTTATCTTCAATATCCTTAGCAATTGGTATTATTATAATATTTCATTTAAACAATACCAACTTATTAATATTTAGTATAATAATATTAATAACAAATCTATACCAATGATGACAAGACGTTAGTCGAGAAAGAACATTTCAAGGATTGCACACCATAAAAGTAATAATAAATATAAAATGAGGAATAATTCTATTTATTATTTCAGAAGTAATATTCTTCACATTTTTTTTTGAAGATACTTTCACAGAAGATTATCACCAAATATTGAAATTGCAATAATATGACCCCCCCAAAATATCTTAACATTCAATCCCATGGAAATTCCGCTCCTTAATATACTAGTATTAATTTCTTCGGGAATTTCTATAACATCAGCACATCATAGACTAATAGAAAACAACTTTAAACAAACAAGAACCAGATTAATCATTACAATTACCTTAGGAATTTATTTCACCATATTACAAAGATTGAATACATTCAATCAACCTTTACAATTTCAGACTCAATTTACGGATCAACATTTTTTATTGCAATTGGATTCCACGGAATTCATGTAATTATTGGAACTACATTTTTATTAGTTAATTTATAACGTATTCAAATAAATTATATCTCATCCTCACATCACTTCAGATTTGAGGCCGCAGCATGATACTGACATTTCGTTGATGTAGTATGACTATTTTTATATATTTCTTTATGGTGATGAGGAAAATATTTATATAGTATAAATATTATTTTCATTCCAATTAAAAGATTTAACCAAACTAATATAAATAATTCTTCTTATACTATGAACCATAATCGCAACAATAATTGTTTCCGCACTTTTAACCATTACAACATTAAACCTAGCAAAAAAAACATTTAATGACCGAGAAAAGCATCCCCATTTGAATGCAGATTTGACCCAAAAACTTCAACCCGACTACCATTCAGACTCCACTTCTTCTTAATTGCAATTATTTTCCTAATTTTCGATGTAGAAATTACAATAATATTACCACTAATAATAATAACAAAAATCACAAAACTGTCAACTTTAATTATCTTAGCAATCACGTTCGTTATCCTCCTCTTAACAGGCCTATACCACGAATGAAATCAGGGAGCCTTAAACCGAACAATTTAGGATAATATAACTAACTTGCAAATAGTTAAATATTTGATTAACATCAAATTATCTTAATATAAAAGGGGGGGGGGACTCTGTTGTCATAACTATAGCGATAATTTTATTGATAAAGAATAACAGATGTGTACTAATTTCGTGAACAAATTATTCATTAGTATAAAATAATTTGTAGGGGGTCAATATATATGTATAAATTATTGTATAATATAATTTTTAATGGGCTTTTAACTTTTTAATATAGACAATTACATTATTATTAGCTCATTATGCAGTTAATGAAATTTAGTAAAATAAGAAACGAAGAATCATATTTAATTTCGACTTAAACCCCTGGACTTCTGTCCCTTATTTAAATTAATTAAAACCAAAAAGAGGTATGTTACTGTTAATAACAAAATTGAAGTATTTCTGATTAAAGAAATAAAAATTTAAAGCTTCTAACTTTAATAAAGAGCATCTGTTCATATTTCTATTTAAGTAGTTTAAAAAAACCATTACATTTTCATTGTAAAAATAAATAATTTTCTTAAATATTCTAAAGAAAATTTCTTCCTTAATGTCTTCAGCATTAAACTCTTTATAAGCTATTAAAATATAAAACTAATAAACAAATTCAAACTAAAAACAAAGTTAAAAAAATTTTTAAATGATTATTATAAAAGTCTTGAATTATTTGTCTCTCATTTTTTAAAGAACTATATAAATTTTGTCTCCCCAAATATTCGCACCAACCATGATCTATCAACTTGAAGAAATTTCCTCTTAGCAATAACACCCTATAATTAAATCTAACGGTTAAAAAATTTAAATTTCACAAAGATCTCATAAAAAACGAAATCTTGTAACATTTCAGAGCTTTGGAATAATCTAACAAACTAAGTCAAGACATAAAAGTTTCCATCATAAAGCCAAATACTATTATCACAAAAACTATAATTTTTAAATTCATAGGTAAGCACACAAAATACGGAGTAGGTAATATTAATCAAGAAATTACCCTACCACCTAAAATCACAGAAATAATAATACCGCCTATGCCACATAATATCTCTTAACTAGAATCAACAATAGAAAAATAACAAAAACCATTAAAAGGCTTTATTAAAACATAATAAATTAATCGAAAAGAATACATAATAGTTAAACCAATAGAAAAATAAAAAATTAAATAAACATAAATATTAAAAAATTTCATAGTTATAAACTCTAAAATTAAATCCTTAGAATAAAATCCTGACAAAAATGGAAGTCCGCACAAAGCCAAATTACAAATAATAAAAAAACAGCTAGTTAAAGGAATTTTATTAACTATTGCCCCCATATATCAAATGTCCTGACAATCTCCTATATTATGAATTATTGAACCAGCACATATAAATAACAGTGCTTTAAATAATGCATGTATTAATAGATGAAAAAAGCCAATGTTTCCTCCCCTATTGCCAAAATACTTATTATTAATCCTAATTGTCTTAAGGTAGAAAGAGCAATAATTTTTTTCAAATCAAATTTAAAATTAGCTACCAATCCTGATATAAATATAGTCAACCTAGAAATAAATAATAACACTATTATAAAATTCCATCTCATCAATCTATTAAACCGAATCAACAAATAAACCCCAACCGTCACTAAAGTGGAAGAATGTACTAATGCAGAAACCGGAGTTGGAGCTGCTATTGCCGCAGGCAATCATGCCGAAAACGGAATTTGAGCCCTTTTTGTCAAAGCTGCAATAATAACTAACATTATAACTAGTTGAGAATAAAAATCACTACTAAAATCCAAATAAAAAATAAAATTTCATCTCCCAAAGTTTATTATTCAAGCAATAGAAATCAACAATATTACATCCCCCACACGATTTCTTAAAGCAGTAATTATCCCAGAATTATAGGATTTTAAATTTTGATAATAAATTACTAAACAATAAGAAACTAATCCCAATCCATCCTAACCAAGCAAAATTCTAATTAAATTGGGACTTACAATAACAAACATTATAGAAATTACAAATAAATAAACTAACAAAATAAAACGATTAATATATAAATCATTAGCCATATATCTACGCCTATAAAAAAAACCACTATAGAAGAAATAAACAACACAAAACTCATAAACAGCAACCTCACCCAATCCAATAAAACCGAAAAAACTAATATTCTTGAATTAATATTTAAAATTTCATATTCCAATATACCTATATACACAATCAAATATTATAAATCAAACCCTAGATAAAAATATTAAAAATCCAATCAATAAAAAAAAAATGCATAAATAAAACAAATTGAAATTATTTAAGATATCTCTACATCTCGGACCCCACAAATCCATATTTTTATTTAAACTACTTAAATACATAATTACATCGCATACCAATACCATAAAAATTAAAGGCACAGCATGAAAAAACATTAATATAAATTCGCGAATTCTAATAATTTCTATAGAATAAAACCCCCTATAATATTGACCGTGCTGAGAAGAAGAATACAAATATAACAAATAAGAAGCACTACAAAAAGAAATAATCATTAAAAATAAAATAAAAAAATAACTTCATGAAACAATCCTTCTAATCAACAAAACTTCCCCCAAAAAATTTAATGACGGAGGAACCGCTATGTTAAAACAACAAAATATAAATCAAAACAAAGATATAAACTACGTCTCCCCACCCGATTGTAAGAAATATTTGATAAACAAAAAAGTCCTGAAGAACACAAACCATGAGCAATTATCATTACCAAAGCACCATACATTCCATAAGAATTTATAGTTAAAATACCAGCTAAAACCAAAGATATATGTGACACAGAAGAATAAGCAATTAAGGATTTAATATCACTCTGGCGTAAACACATTAAAGCAATATAAGCTCCCCCCACCAAATTCAAAAAAATAATATAAAAATTAACAAACATTCCAATTTTTAAAAATATTAACATAACTCGTATTAATCCGTATCCCCCCAATTTCAATATAATTCCAGCCAAGATTATTGAACCAGTAATTGGAGCCTCTACGTGCGCCTTTGGGAGCCACAAATGTACTAAAAACATGGGCATTTTCACAATAAACACCATATTAATACAAAAATAAACCAAATATGAATCAACACTTCCTAAATTGTTATAATTAAGAGAATAAAACATATAATAAACATATAAAATAGCTAACAATATAGGTAAAGAAACTAATATTATATATATAAATAAATGAACATGCTCGGGTTGATAACCTCACCCCAAAATTAAAATTAATGTAGGAATCATACTAAATTCAAAAAACATATAAAACACAAATAAATTATATGTTGCAAAAGCAACAAACAAAGAAAACCTTAATATTAACAAAACAACTAAAAATAAGCCCCTAATTTCATCAGTCGCCAAAATCATCAATAATGAAATTCATAATACTAAAATAATTATAAAAAAAGAAATATAATCACACCCCATAATAAATCCCATATTATAAAAATTAAAAGAAACATTTAAATTCAACGCAAAAAAAGAAATCAAAATAAAATATGACATTATAACAAATAAATAATTATAGCACAAAGGAATTAAAAAAATCAAAAACAAAACAAACTTTATCATAAAATATTCAAAACTTGAAAATAATCGTTTCCGTAAGAACGAACTATAACAACCAACAAAGATAGACCTAATGACCTCTCACAAACCAGCTATTGAAATAAAAATTAATGTAAAATAATATTCATCTAAATTAATAACAAATACATGAAACATCAAAAGCAAAGTAGATAATATTATAAATTCTAATCTTAACAATATTAGCATAAAATGCTTACATTTTAAAGCAAAATTCATTGCTCCAGCAATGTAAGAATATAAACAAATATAAAAAGATAAAACTATCATAGTTTTAATAATTTAAATAAAAAAAATATTGATTTTGTAAATCAAACTTAGAATCTCTTTAAAACTTCAGAGAAACATAATTATTTTTAATATCCAAAATTAACGTTTTCTTTAAACTATCTCTGAAAGCACACTAATATTCAATATATTAATTATTATTTCCTCCATATTTTTATTTACTTATCACCCGTTATCAATAGGATTTATATTAACAATACAAACTTTATTGATTTCAATAATAATAGGAAGAATATCAATAAAAATTTGATATTCCTTTATTATTTTCATCATTATAATCGGAGGCATACTAGTTCTTTTTCTTTATATAACAAGAATTTCATCTAACAAAAAATTCAAACTTTCATAAAAAATAATTTTAACTTTCTTTGCATTAATTATTGTATCCGCACTCCTTAACACCAACGTGCCTCATATTCTCAATATTTTGCCTAATTTAACAGTAAGAAAATTACAATCATTATTCAAGAAGAAGAATAATTATACTAATAATAGACTTCTTAATTACATTAATTGCAATCGTAAAAATTACAAAAACAAATTTTGGTCCCTTGCGACAAAAATAATGAAAATAATAAAAAATAATACTATCTTAAAATTAATCAATAACTCCTTAATTGATTTACCTACCCCCTCCAACATCTCAATATGATGAAACTTCGGATCCATACTAGGATTATGTTTATTATTGCGAATTATCACGGGAATATTTTTAAGAATACATTTCTGCCCAAACACTACAATAGCATTTGAAAGAATTTCTCACATCTATCGAGACGTTAATTATGGTTGACTGATCCGAATCATTCACCCTAACGGCGCTTCAATATTTTTCATTTGTCTTTATCTCCACATCGGCCGTGGGCTCTACTACGGATCATATTTACTGAAACAAATGTGAACCGTTGGAGTTATAATTATTTTAATCACCATAGGTACTGCATTTTTAGGCTATGTTTTACCATGAAGACAAATATCATTTTGAGGGTCTACAGTAATTACCAATCTAATTTCCACTATTCCTTACTTAGGCACTTTCGTAGTTCAATGATTATGGGGGGGATTCTTGGTCGAAAACCCAACGCTAAATCGATTTTTTTCGCTACATTTTATACTCCCATTCGTAATCATTGCCATGGTCATAATTCACTTAATATTTCTTTATCAAACAGGATCTAACAATCCTTTAGGAATTAATAGAAACATAGACAAAATCCCCTTCCACCCATACTACACCGTTAAAAACATAATATGAATTATAATAATATTTTTACTAATCACATTAAGTTCATTAATTAAGCCATTTTTACTGAGAGATCCAGATAATTTTGTCCAAGCCAACCCAATAATAACACCATCACATATTAAACCAGAATGATATTTCTTATTTGCCTATGCAATTTTACGCTTTATCCCAAACAAATTGGGAGGAGTAGTAGCTCTTATTATATCGATCAGCATTATATTTATTATACCTATAATAAATAAATCAATACAAAGAAACAAATTCTATCCCCCAAATAAATTATTATTTTGAATATTTATTTCAACAAGAATCATATTAACGTGAATCGGAGCTCAGGAAGTAGAAATTCCATTCATTACAATAAGACAAATCCTCGCAATTTTATACTTTTCTTTTTTACCGTTAAATTTTATCCTATACAAATTTTGAGATAAAATATTAAAAATATAGTTTATGAGCTTGATAAAAGTATATATTTTGAAAATATAAAAAAGGTCTACACCTATTAACTTTAATAAATTTTAACTATTACAGCACAAGCCAAACTTAAATGTATCTAACAATCAAAAACTCACGTACCCATTTAATTCTAATAAATCTTATTACCTAAACGAAAACGACAAAAACAAATAATCTCATTCCATAAAATAACAATAATAAATTCAAAGAAATTGGTAAAAATCTTTTCCAACATATATATATATATATATATATATATATATATATATATATATATTGCTGTGATACCACCAAAATCCGGGTACTCCGCTTTTCGAATCGAGCCCCTACGAATTGGATGTCAAGAATGCTGTGAATCCTACAAAAAGCTATTCATTACCTTAACTGTGTTGGTCCATTGACTTTCTTCTGTTAATCGCCTCGGCTGCTCCTCTAGATAGCTTTCATCCTCATACATAAAAAAAACAAACACCTTCCTACCACAAACATCAACGTTAACTCTATTTACATCAATATTCACAATACATTAAAATTTCAAAATTAAAACTCGGCATAAATTTCAGTTTTAAAAGAATTTCAAGATTAATTTTATTATCATTTTATGTGCATCCTAAATTAAAGTCCTTGTAGGATGCCTACTAATTAATATAACAATATATGCAGAGTACAAAGGGAGCATCTACCACCCCTTTACGTTAATTAACCAGGTTCGTCTAATTGAGCTCAAAGACATACCCAAATTTTCATCATAATTCCAAACATCAATACTAAATACCCTTTCTACTTAAACAAGCAAATTTCACCTTAAAATTAAAATATTATTGTTAGTACCATTTCACTACTGTCCATTTTGAGTAAATCAATTATAAAGTTATTCAACACACACAAAATCTCAAAGTTCAAACAAAATAGTATAATTTACCTGAAGGTTACTTGCACTCGTAGCTTCAATATACATCGTCCCTTTTGTTAATCACACCATTCCAACTGGGTTATATTTACGGCTTCTGATTCTCAACGCTTTAAAAATTTTCTCCATCACCATTTATTTAAAGTTGTTTCAGGGTTTTTCCGGAACTAATCTGTGTATATCTGACCCTAGTCTTGTGGATCCAGACACGTTTATGCACCATTTAATTATTAATACCCCGAAAATAACAAAGAAATTCATACTTCTTTCACCAATATACGCCAAAACTGCCTACTTTTGTGTATATATTTGTCGTTGTAAATTTTTACCAATTGGTACAGTGATCCTAAATTTTATTACCTTGTATCTAAGTGCACTAAAGTACATTCATGTTAGCACGTAAATAACAAACTGTTTTAAATCACATAATATTCGAGCAAACTGTTTAAATTATTTAATATTAAAGCCGGAAAACTAAAAAGCACTGTTTAACGCGTTCAATCAAGTCGAAGATCTAAGAGAGCTTTTAACGCATCGAATAGTCAAAAGTCTAAGAGAGCGAAATTCATATTACCACCGGTATATATAGCGGATAGCCGGCACGTCGCTTTTGTCCTCAAAACAGACAATTCTTAAGAATTTCTCATGCTATGTTCCCATTCCGTCGCTCGCGCGTCGGTTTTTACGAATTTTGCACTCGTCCCAGTTAAATCTTAGAAATTCTCACACGGCACGCAAACATGTCCGAGAAAAACTAATTAATTTTGTACAGAAATTGTTGTTTCTACCTCTGATATTTGCATCCTATTTTCAACCAATTGTGACCCTCGTGACGTTGCTTAAATCACGCCTTTTACTATATGTGTCTTTGCTTGACGCATTTTCTCTTTCCTTTTCTAACCTGTTCGTATTGGTGCAAATTGATATTCCTTATTATCGATTATTTCAGTCCATGTGGACTATCTGGGTTAAATAACCCCGTATCGCACCTTCCCGTGAATATTAAGCCCCGGTTTCTCCAAGATTCTCTGAAACCATTTGTTATCTACACAATTTTCGCCGTACGTGATATTTAAACTACGCAGGTGTTCAAAATAATATTAATTCTCAGAGCTTTATTTTCTGGTATTATAATCTTGGATTTTCACAGACTTTTATGCTTATTATTAATAATGGTTTAATTAACTCCAATTAAAATTGACTTCTATCCTTTCATTTTAGCGAATACAAGTTAAATATTAATTATTATGTTTACACTTTGTTTTACTACCGGTTACTTAAAATAGGGTTAATTAATATAAATTTTGCACGTAATTTCCATTTGTTTCTTTCCTCGGAATAATTAAATTACACGCAGAGCTTTTTAATACTGTTTCTTTTGATATAAAGCGTCTTATAAATAATTTAAATTTCTTAATTTTAATAAAACGAATGAATTTTTATGCTTCACGCTGTTATTTAATAATGCGTACCTTTTTCAAAAGCTTCTACACAGTGATTAAAATTATTTGATGTGATTATATAATTTTCTACCCTGGTCTAAATATGAGTAATATATATATATATATATATATATATATATATATCAATTTATCATAATGAAACCGAGGTAAAGTTCCACGCACCCAAATAAACAAAAACATTACAAAAACAACTTTAATAAAAAATAAAAAATTATTAACATTACCACCCAAAAACATCAAAGTAAAAAAAAAACTTATCAGCATAATTATCAAATATTCAGCCATGAAAATTAACCCAAATATTCCACCTCTGTATTCAACATTAAATCCAGAAACTAATTCAGACTCGCCCTCAGCAAAATCAAAGGGCCTTCGGTTAGTTTCAGCTAACAAAGAAACAAACATAGCTAACCCTAAAGGAAACCCTAAGATTAAAAATCACAAATAATTTTGATATAAAACAGAATAATATATATTAAATCTACAAACTAAAAACAAAAAAGATAATAAAATTAAATATATTCTTACTTCGTAAGAAATTACTTGAGCAACTCTTCGAAGAGACCCCAATATCGAATAATTAGAGTTCGACGATTACCCGGCCATCATAACAAAATACACCCCCACTCTAGAACAACTTAAAAAAACAACAACCCTAAAGAAAAATGAATGAACATAGAAAAAAAGGAATGCTTACCCATAAAATTAAAGACATAAAAAACATTAATATCGGACAAATAATAAAAACAACAAAATTAGATATAAGAGGAAAAACCATTTCCTTAGTAAATAACTTAATAGCATCTCTAAAAGGTTGAACTAACCCTAAAAATCCCACCTTATTTGGTCCTTTACGCAACTGAATATACCCAAAAACTTTACGCTCTATTAAAGTAAAGAAAGCAACTCCAACCAATAAAAATAACACAAAAATAAATAAGCATCTAATAAAAAGATAATAATCCAATATAATCAAGTATTATTTGTACAAATCTTACTTAAAATGATTCTAAATCAACTACACTAATCTGCCAAAATAACAATTAATCTTTAATACATATTTGGTCCTCTCGTACTAAAATACATTAAATTTTTAAAGATAGAATTCAATCTGGCTCACATCGGTTTAAACTCAGATCATGTAAAGTTTCAAAGGTCGAACAGACCCAATTTTTAAGCTACTGCGCCTAAAATTAACTTTAATCTAACATCGAGGTCGCAAACCTCCCTTAAAATAAGAACTTAAAAGGAAAATTACGCTGTTATCCCTAAGGTAATTTATTTTATTCTTAAAATCATTAAAATTTCAAATTAATAATCATCAATAAAAAATTTAAAGAATTAATTCAATCTTTAAGTCACCCCAAATAAACATACTCATTAATTACTAAAAACAATATAATGTAAAATTCTATAGGGTCTTTTCGTCTTTTAAAATCATTTAAGCTTTTTAACTTAAAAATAAAATTAAAAATCAATTCAAAAACAGACAGAAATTATCTCGTCCAATCATTCATTCCAGTTTCCCATAAAAAAACTAATGATTATACACAGTTAAAATACTGCGGCAATTTAATTAATCATTGAGCAGATTAAACTTTAAATCAAAATCAAAAAGACATGTTTTTATTAAACAGGCGGAAAATTTATTGCAGAGTTCCTTATTTTGAGCTTACAAATATAACACATGTAAAATAAAATTTACTAATTCTATCATTTTTACAAAATTAATATAATTTTAAACTTAATTTAAATAAAAAAATTAAAACAATAAAAATAATATTAATAAATAATCGAAAATATAAATTTATACTAAAGATTAACAATATTAGTTATACAAAAATTACAAAAACTAAAATTTTTAATTTATCTATATAAAAGATTATCCCATTATATATATAATGCTTTGTAACGATTTTATTTCCTATGTAGAT
This sequence comes from Platerodrilus igneus, assembly GCA_036346225.1. Lineage (NCBI taxonomy): Eukaryota > Metazoa > Arthropoda > Insecta > Coleoptera > Lycidae > Platerodrilus > Platerodrilus igneus. The sequence goes on along the minus strand of JARFIW010001054.1, from coordinate 2,459,730 downwards.
GTGTTCATATAATTAATCTATTTATTTAATAATAAACAATATAATGCATAATAATGCTACACAATCCACTAAATAAATATTACCTATTGCCCAATAAAATATTAGCATTCAATTCAAATTAAAATTTAATTTACACGGTGACAAAATAAACTTTTCATTTAGTATCATTCCTAGAGCTCCATCTGTTAAGAAATTGTAAGGTAATCTTGTTGCCGAGCGGTAACTCGCTTGACCTAGACACTTCCAATACAGCTGTGGTGAAAGCAAGTCGAATTGTTCCTTGAATCCGAGGACAATGGTTTTTGCAGTTTTGTCGTGTTGGAAGCACGTGCGATTTAAGTTGTTTTAGGAGAGAATGTCATCTCCGAAAAGCATTTTTGTATTGTCCACTTGCTGGAACAGCTCGTACATGACGAGAAATTTTTTTGTTGAAGGACCGTAGTTAACAGTAAGTAAAATCGATTCTGTAACCATATTAAGTAAAGATTTTCAGTGCAACTTTAAATTAACATGCAACGTTTGATAATATTTGTAGTTTTAATTTATACGTAAAGCAACTTTAAATTAACATGCAACGTTTGATAATATTTGTAGTTTTAATTTATACGTAATGCAACCTTAATTAACATGCAGCTTGGTAATAATGTGAAAATTGGAAATAATGTTTAGCTTGGAAAAAACATACAACCTTTAGTTAACAGGAGCCTGGTTTAACGTAATTTTAATTAAATGCACAAGAAGAAAATATAGGAATTTACGCTTTGTTCGAGTGTGGATCTGGCGAGATTTAATTACTTAAAATGGATGCCGAGTAGTTTGGAGCTTCAGTAAGCAGCAAAATTATTTGTTCTGAATTGGAGATTTCTTTATTTTAATGCTGACGCAAGACGCCTAGCAGGTATTTTTCTGTCAGACGGACATCTGGTATGTAGAAATTTGTTTTCGTATGTTAGCTGAATTATGGACATAGCAGATAATTTTTTGTTTAATCAAGTTATTTAAACTTCAAAATAGGTCAAGGACAGACTATAAATATATTTTTCAATATTAAGCAATAGGAATCTGTAAATTTTACATTTCTAAATCTTTTATTAATTCACTGAAACTACGGAAGATGTCATTATGTGATAGAGAAAGTAAATTCTTCTATTTAAGAAAAATTAGAAATTAAACTTCTATGTTTACTATTTCATTAATAACTAACTGGAATTATTTATTGTGAGGTTATGGTAGATCTACCCAAACCAACATTTTTGTTATCAGTAAGTAACAGTTTAGAAAGCAACTTTATGCTTAATCAATTTGTTAATAAAACTTGGCTAGATATTTCTTACAGAAATAACCACATTTAACTTGAACGGTACTGATTATATCCAGTTCCTTTGTAAATAATTTTCACAAATTAATTTAATCAAAAATATATAATAAATGAAAGGATATTTTGTAAAAAAGCACGTTAATTGAATACAAGAGGAGTAGATTTTTATTTTTGAACAAGACTATTCTTTTTAATTAGAATGAATGAAAGATGATTCGAATTGAAATTTAAAAAATTTTTGGAGTATAAACGCACAAACAGTGCTATTCTTTGTTTTTTAATCTGTTCACAGGTGAAGCAGTGAAGTACTAAGGTCAAGGTCGAGCCATAAGGTAAGAAACTTTAGGGATTATGTTGTCTTTAGTAAACTGTATAGCGGTTATAGAAAAAAGGTTTCCGCATTCGCCTTGTACAAGGGACTTGAGTAAGGTCTTCTCTGTATAGAAAAATACGGTGGCGCCTTATTCTCCATATTTTTGGTCGCAATTCAACCCCGACCCACAGCTCATGTTCCACCCAGAGCATATAGTTCGACTAGCCGCTTTGCCTTTGAGATTTCCACAACTTTGGGCCATTTTCCATCAGAACTTGCCGTGGGCTCTATTCTCTTACTGGAAATTCTCGTAAAATAAAATCCCATAATAAGTAAAAAGGCTATAAATAGCGCCCAACGTATAGGCCTCGATTGCTGTACCAATTGTATAAGCACATAACGTGCAGGCTTCGATTAACTTTGCTTGTTTACACTTGTTGATTCGTAAATCATTTACCCTAAGATTAATTTAGTCTATTGATGTTGTTCGACTGAAGTTTTAGTGCAGATTATTTAATTGAGTTTAATTTGTAATTAGTTAGCTAGTCTATTCCATGATGGCTGAGACGTATCAAGTAGTTTATTTGCATAGAGATGAATTGGATTATGAATTGAGAATTCGAGGAGTTGTTAGCAGCAGACCGATGCAGGATAAGAGGAAAATGTTAGGCCGATTATTAGCTAAAGAAACAACAGTACCTGGTCGTTTTCTTGATCCTTCCGCATATGTCGTAGAATATTCAGATGAACGTGATGAGATTGAGGCTTCGATAGAATCAGTAAAAAATGTTTTATTAGAATTTGAAGGTGAATTAGCAGACCCTACATTTAAAAGGATACAATCGAGATTAATACATCTTGATGGTCGAGTTAGGAGAATGAAAATCCCTTTAGATAATTCGGATGAAGTTACTTTATTTAAGAATGAATCGTTAGCAACTATTCTTACCATGGAGGCAGAGCTACATGAAAAGCTTAAGAAGAATGAAGATGTAAGCGCATATGGTGAATTTTCTATGAGAGAAACCATTCCAGCTGTTGTCAGTGCTCCTATTCATACTGTTTCATATTTAGTACCCCCTATTCCAATTGGTTCGTGGTCAGTAAAATTTTCTGGAGATCCAAGACAGGTTCATCAATTTTTGGACAGAGTAGCTGAGTTAGCACACTCGCGTAAAGTATCTGAAGAAGATTTATTTAATGCTTCTGTAGAATTGTTCACAGGTAACGGTTTAGAATGGTATCGTTGTGTTAGAAGTTCTTTAACAAACTGGAGTTCTTTGGCTATTCGATTAAAGGAAGATTTCTTACCATCACACTCAGAGGACGAGATTTGGGAAAAAATTAGGTCGCGTCATCAACATAAAGGAGAATCTGTAGTCATATATATAGCTCATATGGAGAATTTGTTTAGTAGGTTACCACAATCACCTGCGGAATGCACAAAAGTTAGAATGGTAAAAAAGAATCTATTACCTGATTTTATTTGTCAATTAGCTCTAACGGAAATTGATAGTATGTCAACGTTAATTAAGTTGTGTAAGAAGTTAGAAGAAGTTTTCTTACATGGTAAAATTGTTCGATAGGAATATTATTGTTCTTTTAGTCGCAGCTTGTAGTATTTCAGTGAATAGTAATTCACAATGTAGTTGATAATAGTGATTTGTATTTAGGTTCATCTTCCATTTCTATTAGTTACAATAGTTGTTTGATTAATTTTTTTAGTTGAAATAATAGATGTTTATAATTTGGTACACTAGTTTTAACTGTCGGTAAACCCTTTCAGTATTGCTCTTGTGTATAGGCACGTTTTGTTTTGATATGATTTATTTTGATAGCAATTTTTGATTTATTTATATCCGCATTGCAACGCAGTATGTTAATTGGTTGTAAGTCTAAGCGAAACTTGTCGTCGTGGTTGGTCGGATAGCAGTATATCAGTCTAGACGAGACTTAGGAAAAGTCGGTCGCTCAGCATTACATTAGTCTAAACGAGACTCGAGGTAAGTTGTCGCTCTAGCAATTTTGGCATCACTATTTTTGAGATTGGTGCTGAGGTTAAAATTTTTTTGTTTATTAGTCTAGGTGAGACTCACAGAGGAGTTTGTCACTCTAGCAAGTTTATGCGTTGTGAAGTACTTTTGTCTGTCATGACAGTTTGATTATGAGTAGTGTAAGAGTGTACTAGAACATTGATTTGTTGTTATCCTCAATGGAAGGTTGAAAGTAATCTAAATTATAAATTTATTATGTTTAAAATTGTCATTGTCTGCGAATTTAAAAGAAAAGGTGTTCTTAAAGTTTGAAGTTTATAGGTTTAATGTTTGAAATCATGTGGATAATTTAGTTGAGATCAAGTTAGATAATGTGGATCCCTGGTATGTGTCTCTTCGAGAAAGGATTTTATCTTCACCAGATGATTACCCACAATGGAAGGTAGAAGATAACCTTGTATTTAAATTTCTTTCTTCAAATTTACCACTCTCGTCGAATGTAAGGGAATGGAAATATTTAGTTCCTAGATCACAAAAGGAAGAGGTTATTCGGATAAATCATGACCCTTCAGTGGCCGGACATTTTGGTTTTTTTAAAACATTGGCACGCATACAAGAGAATTTTTATTGGCCAAAAATGCGTATTGATGTGTTGAAATTTTGTAAAATTGTTTAACGTGTGGTGCACAGAAGGCATCGAATAGAGGACCCTTGGTTTAATGGGAAAGGAAAAGAAGTGAAGTTCCCTTTCAAATTATCGCTATAGACCTCATGGGCCCATTTCCACGGTCCAAGGTTGGACACAAATGGTTATTAGTTATTGGTGATTGGTTCTCAAAATTTACGTTAATGTTTCCGTTACGTGGTGCAAAAGCGCATTTAATAGAACGTGTATTGGAGGAAAAGTTTTTAGTTTATGGTGTCCCCAAATTCATTATTTGTGATAATGGCTCACAATTTAGTGGAAGAAATTTCAAGGCAGTATGTAAAAAATATGATGTTCAAAAAATTTGGTTTAATGCAGTTTACTCTCCCCAATGTAATTTTGTGGAAAGGATAAATCGAACCGTCGGAACAGCTATACGGTCGTATATTAAAGAACATGATACTTGGGACATTGAGTTACCCCAAATTCAGTATGCGATTAATTCTGCAAAACATCATGCCACTGGTTATTCGCCAAATTTCTTAGTTTTTGGTAGACATGTTCCCGTGTCTGGAAGATTTTATGGTCTTGATGTGGAACCCTCAGTTGATATAGATATTATTTCTAGTGATAGACCTTCGTATGTGTTAAATCATCAAGGACTATCTGATATTTTTATAGACGTACAGAAAAGGTTACATTTATCTTACATGTAGTCTAGTAATTCATATAATTTAAGGAGACGTAACATTTCTTTCGAAGTAGGTGACAAGGTTTGGAGGTCAAATAAAGTTCTTTCGAAGGCAAGTGATAAATTAACTGCTAAGCTTGCACCAAAATACGTTTTGTGTATCGTTAGAAAGAAGATTTCTAATTTGATTTATGAATTGAATAATGAAGATGGTTCAAAGGCAGGCAGATGGCATGTTAAGGACTTAAAACCTTATTCAGAGTTCAGTAATGATATTGAGAAAGGTGATGTTTCTGAACATTAATTAGTAATGTTGAAATGTTTAATGGTTAATAGTAGAAATTATTTCTGTCATATCTTTTTAGTAAAGAATTTAATTATTGTATTGGAATACTGTTTGATAATCTAAAAATTTAGATGTTGGATATGAAGTAAAGAAGGATAAAGAAATATTGTAGTGCAGTAAGGTTAATATTAGTATGAGCTGAAATTGTTAGTTGCAAATTATTTGTTTAAGTTGAGATGTTATAAGTTGCATGTTACCATAATGGTCAAATGTCAGTAAGGGATGTTTATTTATACTTTTGGTGATGAATTTTGATAAATTTTGTATATTTAGTTAATATTTTCTTTTGGATTTATGTATGTATGGTCATATTAATCTATGGTGAATTAGGTATAAAATCATTCACTTGTTTCATTTAATTCGTTTAGTTTGGTTAATGAGTTGGATATAGTGTTTGGAAAGTAATATTGTAGTCAAGAGGAAAATTGAACAGAATTGTATCTCTTGAGATTATATTGGAAATCAAGTAGCTTGAGTCCAAGTTAGATATTGGTAAGAGACCAATATTGTTAGTAACTAAAATAGTTATATTTATTATGAATATTGTGTAAGGTAGCAATGTTCTATTTTATTATGAATATTGTGTGAGTTAGCAATGTTCTATTTTGTTCATTCATGCATGAGTGAAATTTTTTGAGGAGTAAGACGTGGTGACGTTTTACTTGTCTCTTCATAGGTAGAGATATTTCTACATTTTTGTTAGCATATGCATGCGGTAGATTGTTAAACATTCATGATTTCGAGACATGTTTGTTATTTTGGAAATATGTTTGTTATGGATCCCAATGGTAGTGGGAGTCTTTTTTTTTTTTGTAAGTATGTAAATTATGGTTAGTAAAGTAAGAGTATATTTGTCATGATAATTTAAATCTTTATTAAGGAATTATAATACGGCAGTATTCTATGTTTCGTTTCTTAAGTTTTGAGTGTAAAATGAGTGATAAAATAACCCCGAATATGTGTTAAATAATAGTGAAACTTTACCGATTACGACTTCCCGAATTTGTCCCCTTTTGGCGTGTAGTACGCGTAGGTACTGGTCACTCATTTACAGGTATGCAGTATCTTAGTTGATTCAGAAGTTATTTTTGTTTTGGCATGTAAAAACTAATAATAAATTGTAAATACTAGTAATAAAATAAATAAAAAAAAAAAATTCTTTCATTTATTCCAGAATATTTTCTCGAATTTTTTTCTCTTAGAAAGAGGCAGTGTAACGATTTTATTTCCTATCTAGATGTGTTCATATAATTAATCTATTTATTTAATAATAAACAATATAATGCATAATAATGCTACACAATCCACTAAATAAATATTACCTATTGCCCAATAAAATATTAGCATTCAATTCAAATTAAAATTTAATTTACACGGTGACAAAATAAACTTTTCATTTAGTATCATTCCTAGAGCTCCATCTGTTAAGAAATTGTAAGGTAATCTTGTTGCCGAGCGGTAACTCGCTTGACCTAGACACTTCCAATACAGCTGTGGTGAAAGCAAGTCGAATTGTTCCTTGAATCCGAGGACAATGGTTTTTGCAGTTTTTTCGTGTTGGAAGCACGTGCGATTTAAGTTGTTTTAGGAGAGAATGTCATCTCCGAAAAGCATTTTTGTATTGTCCACTTGCTGGAACAGCTCGTAGATGACGAGAAATTTTTTGTTGAAGGACCGTAGTTAACAGTAAGTAGAATCGATTCTGTAACCATATTAAGTAAAGATTTTCAGTGCAACTTTAAATTAACATGCAACGTTTGATAATATTTGTAGTTTTAATTTATACGTAAAGCAACTTTAAATTAACATGCAACGTTTGATAATATTTGTAGTTTTAATTTATACGTAATGCAACCTTAATTAACATGCAGCTTGGTAATAATGTGAAAATTGGAAATAATGTTTAGCTTGGAAAAAACATACAACCTTTAGTTAACAGGAGCCTGGTTTAACGTAATTTTAATTAAATGCACAAGAAGAAAATATAGGAATTTACGCTTTGTTCGAGTGTGGATCTGGCGAGATTTAATTACTTAAAATGGATGCCGAGTAGTTTGGAGCTTCAGTAAGCAGCAAAATTATTTGTTCTGAATTGGAGATTTCTTTATTTTAATGCTGACGCAAGACGCCTAGCAGGTATTTTTCTGTCAGACGGACATCTGGTATGTAGAAATTTGTTTTCGTATGTTAGCTGAATTATGGACATAGCAGATAGATAATTTTTTGTTTAATCACGTTATTTAAACTTCAAAATAGGTCAAGGACAGACTATAAATATATTTTTCAATATTAAGCAATAGGAATCTGTAAATTTTACATTTCTAAATCTGTTATTAATTCACTGAAACTACGGAAGATGTCATTATGTGATAGAGAAAGTAAATTCTTCTATTTAAGAAAAATTAGAAATTAAACTTCTATGTTTACTATTTCATTAATAACTAACTGGAATTATTTATTGTGAGGTTATGGTAGATCTACCCAAACCAACATTTTTGTTATCAGTAAGTAACAGTTTAGAAAGCAACTTTATGCTTAATCAATTTGTTAATAAAACTTGGCTAGATATTTCTTACAGAAATAACCACATTTAACTTGAACGGTACTGATTATATCCAGTTCCTTTGTAAATAATTTTCACAAATTAATTTAATCAAAAATATATAATAAATGAAAGGATATTTTGTAAAAAAGCACGTTAATTGAATACAAGAGGAGTAGATTTTTATTTTTGAACAAGACTTCTTTTTAATTAGAATGAATGAAAGATGATTCGAATTGAAATTTAAAAAAATTTTGTAGTATAAACGCACAAACAGTGCTATTCTTTGTTTAATCTGTTCACAGGTGAAGCAGTGAAGTACTAAGGTCAAGATCCAGCCATAAGGTAAGAAACTTTAGGGATTATGTTGTCTTTAATAAACTGTATAGCGGTTATAGAAAAAAGGTTTCCGCATTTGCCTTGTACAAGGGACTTGAGTAAGGTCTTCTCTGTATAGAAAAATACGGTGGCGCCTTATTCTCCATATTTTTGGTCGCAGTTCAACCCCGACCCACAGCTCATGTTCCACCCAGAGCATATAGTTCGACTAGCCGCTTTGCCTTTGAGATTTCCACAACTTTGGGCCATTTTCCATCAGAACTTGCCGTGGGCTCTATTCTCTTACTGGAAATTCTCGTAAAATAAAATCTCATAATAAGTAAAAAGGCTATAGCTTAAAAATTTCAAATAAATAATTATTTAAAATCAATTCAAACAATAAAATTAAATTTTTTTTTTTTTCTTTAAAAACCAGATATATTAAAACGCGAATAACATTTAATTTCCAATTAGCTATTATAAATTCTAATTTAACAGAAAAATAAATAACAAATTAAATCTTTTTAAATCGGGAAAAAATTTTGTAAATCAAATATTTAATAAACCCTGATACAAAAGGTACGTTAAATAAAAACTTCTTTCACAATTAAATTTTTCCTTTAAAAATTCATTTACACTACTAATAATCTATAATAAAATAAAACTTTTCAAAATAAATAATAAATAAAAAACTAATTTTAAAACAACAATTAAAATAATTAAATACAATTCAAATAACATTTCAAAATGAACTTTTTAATGTAAATAAAATACTTTATCTTAAGATACTACTTGTTTTCTAGATACACGTTCCGGTACATCTACTTTGTTACGACTTATTTCAAATAACAAAAGCGACGGGCAATATGTACACATTTTAAAGCTCAATCAAAAAAATAATAAATAATTCAATATACGCTCAAATCCAATTTAATTGACATTATTAAACACCAAAACCAATCCTAAAAGATTTGTAACCCATTTCACACTTTTTTACAAACTGCGTCTTGATCTGACATTAAATATAAAATATAAATAAAACATTAAAATCCAACTAAAATACTTACAAACAATGATATACAAGTCTAACAAAAAAGTAAAAATAATCGTGTACTATCAATCACGGAACAGGTTCCTCTGAATAGATTAAAATGTCGCCATACTTCTTTTACTTTTGATTAAATATAATCTATAATAAGACAATAAAAATTACATTTCAATTATAGGGTATTTAATCCTAGTTTAAAAAAAAGTCTCACAGAAACCTTAAACATACATATAAATAAAATAATTATTAAAATTTTACCTCTCAAAATTATTATTAATTTATCACCAACCTTCTATTTTTCAATAACTAAAAAGTTTTAATTGCCCTGATCGTATAACCGCAATTGCTGGCAGAAGCTTTATTAGAACTTCTTATATATCCAAATTAAAAACTTTTAAATACATAATTTTATCTACTACAAATCTTTATATAAAAAATCCAATTGTATATAAAAAAAAATAAAAACTAAAACTAAAAACCAAAATTAAATTTTATAAAAAGATATTTATAACAAAATTCTTTAATAAAATAAAATAAAAATAAAAACACTTTTATTTTATAAACTCATTTTTACATAAATAATAATTTTCCGCAGCAGCAACTGCCCTGCACTCACAGCGATTCCTTATGCACTAGCCCCTTCAAGCGCAACAAACTGTTCTTTTTGTGCAAACATGTAACAATTTAATTTGTCAATTTTTTTCTTTGTTTATTCCTGTAATATTGCTATTGCATAATTTATTGTCCTACATCTATGTCATAAAATAATATACATATACACAAGTATGGTAATATTAATGTGTAATATATACTTTTTCGTGACCTTCACAATGCCACTTCTAAGACCAAATAAGATAAGCAATAATTATTTCAGGAGGAAGGAGGAATAAAATGTATAGATAGGATTAAAGGGGAAAGAGGAGCGGATTTAAGAATAGTGCTTAGGGGTGGCAGGCACCTTATATCTGGGTCTTGTAATAAAATATAAAATTTATTTTGTAATATTTTCTTTTTATTCTTTAGAAGCTTTACCCTCGTGACTATCAGCTAAAAATTAAACCTCCAAATTTCCTAACCCTTAACCTGATATCACAAGGTCGAGAATTTCTTCTTTTTAATGTAAGCCCAAGGTAATGTTGGATGGAGAATGGCTTGAGACAAAGAAAAACTCTTAAGATATATACGGCTAGTCGAGTGTTAGCTCTGGGTAGATCATGAGCTTGGGTCATGGGTGGATAAGAGACCAAAAATATATTTAATGAGCGCCACCGTATTTTTCAATACAATAACCAAAAAAATTTAACTGTGCTTGTATAAGGGGAATGCGGAAACCTTATCTTAACACCACTAACATAGCCATAAAACCTGAATTTCACTCTTTAGGACACACTTACCAAGACTTCAACCACCAGATGTCATACAGATGTCTCAGCTTTACCTGTGAACAAACAAAAGCACAACATGGACACCATTTGTGTCCTCAAAAATATTTGCCAAAAATAAAATAATAGAATTTAGGCCTCTAAAATGTACCGAGGGAATCTGTTTTCATTACACACACTTTCTATTCCGGGAGGACTTGCAATTTTTGAATGTTAAATAATAAAATGTCTTTCCAAACACAAAATAGATTCTATTTGGATAAATTTCTGAATATATATGTATAACTGCAATATTTAAGTTTATATCTTTATAAAATTTTCTCATAATAATTTTATAGAACAGAAATAGACTAATAAAGTTTTGCATTCAAAATTAAGAAGATCTCTGAATGGATCTTTTCTATAAAATTTAATTAGATTGACGTGGAATTTCTAAGTTATTCATAATACATAAATTTCTTTCAATCAGCGAAGTACTTCCTTGATCTTCACAACAGAATTTAATTATCAAAGTGCAGACTTTGTAAAAGGTAATTATTCTAATTTATTTGTATTCTACAATAAATACGCGAATTTCATATGTCGATGAAAGTGCCAGTTCATGACCTCAAAATCTTTAAACATATTTTAAATTAAATCAAGACAGCATATGGCGTCTAGATAGGAAAACTGAATCTATATTTTTCTATATCTAACATAGGTTGTCATTCACAACTTTATAAAATATACTATTTGCGTACATGTGTAAACATTCTGACAAGCAAGCGACATATTATTTAATTCACTAATTTCTCAAAAACTATTTTCTTTTTACGTTACTCAAATATTTAATGTTAGATAATTTATAGTGATTTACTGTATTTTCAAAGTTATTAAACGCTAAAGAACACTCACGTGCATCGAAACTGAACTAAAAATACTGGACCTTGACCTCAGCTGTCGGAAATTTCCATCTGCATCAGATTTGCTTGGAATACAACGACTACATCACAAAACCAACCATAATATCCTTGTTTGATATTATTCATCGGTAAAATTGAAATATAAGGAACACATGTGAAATCGGCTTCTACGTTACTGCATGTGATATTAAATAGGACGAAACCATAAATTTTTGCTTTAAAATATTGCCTTCAGAAATTGTTTTAATTTATTATCGGAGATATTATTCAAGATATGTCCTTAAGATATTGCACTAAGATGAAAAATATTAGTATAATCTATTGAATTAATATATACCAACTGTCTAAATGATGTCCAAAGGGGCTTCCATCTTCTTAGGCCTGTAGGGATCAACTGAACTGTTCGGAGCGAGGCTTATCGAAAATCATGCTCACGCAACTGCTGTTAGGCTCGACCTCCAGACACCAAGCATTCACCAATCCTCTACTTTTTTCTAACTTTGTTAGAAGCCACGTGCTTACACACAGCCATCTCGACTTCACTTACTCTGCAAAGCAGCCTGCCCTTTCGAACGCTGATAATGAAGTGCCGACTGACAACTTGCCAGAGCTTGGTAACGAACTTCAGAGTATAAACGTAAAAGAATCTATGCGTTATTATGAATATTATACATTAATTTCTATTGGATGGTAATTCACAAATTAAATATTTTAAATTATAGCTGTTTTATTTTTATTTTATTGAACTAAATGTAACTAGAAAAAAAATACGTTACAGTCTGTCTATACACTCACTTTAATTTACAAAGTTAATCACTATTTTGTAGCAACTTCTAGTCTTTTAAAGGGTATTACATCATAACCCTGAATCGGCTCAGGTGTAAAGGATATAAACTTGTTTTCTTTGTTAGATCTCTAAAACAAAAATTAGTTTACAGTAGATGGGGGAAGGGTAAACTAACACCAAAACTACATCTTGCCGAAGATACTCTGTACATGTAAGGTTTTCGTTAGAATCAGCAAACCTTTTGCTACTTCCGGTCTGGCTCGACTAATAACGATTGCCAGGTGCCACTGCACTGAACAGCATAAAGGCAGGTCAATTCTAAAAGCTAAATACTGGTAGCTCTTAGAACTAAAATGCACACTAAACCAGATCTCATAATTTACAACTGAAATAAATCATTGTTATTAATTATATGATGAAACGCCATTTGTGCCCAAAGAAAATTTGAAACAAAGTATAACAAGAGTACACCCAACAAAGCTCAACTTTACTCTTAATGAGAACACTAGGTATTACCAATACACTAAGGTATTTAATTATTAACCCAAAATTTAACTTCTTGTAACTGATCACCAGTCGATAAATTTTGAAAGCAATCTCAATAACTTTTAACTGAAAATACTTTATCGAATCACTTTGATTAACTGTAATCATTTTAGTCAATATACAATTATTCATTTATTTATAATGTATTACTACTTTTTGAAACGTATAGAAAATCAGAGTTGCAAATAGTTCTTTTATCAGAGAATAGAAAATAATAATTTAGTAAGGAGCATAAATGGACCCCAAATTAACTGGGTCTGAAAATGATTTACACCACAGCTTAAATCAGCTTAAATATACCTATATCATAACCAGATCTGTTTGTGGCTTACACTTCGTTGTATCATGTAATCAGTAATGTGAATGTAATAAAATATTCTAAGATCAAGTTAATTTAGCTGAGTTCTAAAATTGTGATTTTTAAAGTTATTAATAAATATTTATTCACACCAGCAATAATATTAGACACTCGAGCTTTTATGGTTGGACTGTCTAAAATTTGACCTAAATAGGTCTTTTATTTTATGCACTCTACGGAGAGTAAAGCACGGCAATTAGATGTAAACCTAACGTTAATTTATATTCCAAAATACAACATGAAATACTTAATTCCATTAAAATATGACATAAATGATTACAATTCGAATTCTTAAGTTGCACTTACTGTTAACATTACTTTTGATTAAATACTCTTAAAATTTTTACTATGTTTTCAACAATACACAAAAATGTAAGAAACATTAAATAATACATTTAATGTCATGGATAATAGATTGCTAAAAACTCCCACCCAGCTCATTACGTGTAATAATTCGAAAAATTGAAAAACTAGTTTTCAGATGGCATGGAAAACCACTTTCAACACTTGAACACTGCGTTGTTTGTCTCGTAGGAACAACATCTTCTACCAAGGCAACAATACCAATATGTTTTTCAAATATTTCGGAAAAGCAATAAAGATTTTTAAAGCTGTATAAAAAAGCATCTAATATAATGGCTATTACACTTCATAACCAGTCCTTAATTTATAAGTTTAAGCAATATTTTCAAGTCCAACCATAAGTTAGAAATTATAATATACTTCATACTACTTATAATTCTTCATTACTCATCAATTTAAATTATTTTTATATCACTCTAAATTAATTTGCAGTTGACCATAAATTAATTGCACTATGAACGAAAATTATGCTAAAACCAATAATAGGAACTTAGTTTTAGGGTGCTTTTAAAGTTACCGCTTGGTTTTATTTATATAGTATGTCTTTACTGCATCAATAGAGGTTGAAAGAATTAATTGTGAGAGAGAGAGAGAGAGTGAGCGCGAGAGGGAGGGAGAGAGGGATGAGGGAGCGGGGAGAGGGGAGAGGGAAATAGAGAGAGACTTTATGTTTTGTTGTGCCATGTTCACAAAATTATCAAACAGAGCAGATAGGAAAACTTTCAAACTTTAGCACAACATAAAAGCCTTTAACTTAACCATCTCAAGAAGATATATCGGAAAATTATATCGCCATGACAATTAAAGTCGATTAGCGCGACGTTGAGCTTTTGAAAGTTCGCGAACTTTATTCTGTCCCTTTTATGAGGTAAATAAAAGTTAGAATGCTGGTTCTATATCACTAAGTATTTTAAATCATTCTCTTTAAATTGTTTAGCAGAATTTTTGAATCTAGCCTTAGATTGAAGTTAGGATGAAGGGTGTCCTTTATAATTTTAATAAGCAATAGTAAATAAAATATTAAATGATGGATTTTCAAGTATATATAACTTTAAGCCATTTAAACGTCTATCAAACCAAAACAATTAAGTTTAAAAGTAGACGATTATTGGATTGCTATTTGCATAGACCAATGTGCTTCACGTTTATAGTCTCATCCTGATAACCGTCCTTTTTTGTGACTTTTGTACACAAAAGAGAAAACTACAAGTATATAATACGGCCACGTACTAAAGAACATCCGTAGTTGGAAAAATTTATGTACTTATCCTGTATCCTGTAAGTTTCTTGATATGTTGTTACATACTACCGAATGACCATTTTTGCGTTTTTTATGTAACTATGCGAGTTACGTTTCGGACCTTGAGTGCGGTGTTTATAAAAACTATTTCCAAGTCTTCGTAAGAATTTATTGATTTATTTTAAATCGAAATTAATTAATTATTTGAACTAATATTATGAGTCGCCTAAGCAAACTGCAATGCTAAAGCTGAATACTTCGACTGACCGCCGGGTCTTGGGGCTCCCGGACTATTTATAATGTCCTTGCCCCTCACAATTCTGTGGGAACTTGCAGAGTTCATGGCTGCCTATCCTTAATTCCACACTTTGTTACATTGTTTCAATCTTACTTTCTAGGTAATTGCGATATCTTTACCGTCTGTGACCTGCCACCTGCAGTATCACTATCGTCTAGAATACGTTGTATTGCATCCGTTCTCATGAACTATCAATAACCTTTTTAAATCTATCCTTGAGTTACATTGTTGTAGTCGACTTATAATTTATTTAACAATTTCTAATAATTTCCTATTAGATTCTATTATTTAATATATATATATATATATATATATATATATATATATATATTGCCGTGGACGTCGGACAGTCTCTAGATTCACTATTGAAATTTGTGCCCCACCAGGATCACATAAAATTTTCAAAAAAGGAGAAGAGAACTTGAATATTAAAGCTCCGGTATTTAAATCATTTCTCTAACCCCCTAGTGGACGCGCTTCACTCGAAAAGCTTATTTTCAAACACAGTTTCTACAAATTTTGAGCATAACCGACAGTTGTTTACGAAAATTTGTTCTGTGCTACGTGCTGTATACTCCGAATTCGCTTTCAACCTTCGCGTGTGTTCGTTTGGAAAGCAGTCTGCTTTCAACTAATGACAAAATTTTCTGCCGTTACAAACTCCTCTTAGACGCTATGCATCTCATTTCTACGCGTGTTTGTGGTCTCGTTTCAACCCCACTTGAGTTACAGAAAATCGATATTGATGACATCCTATCTCAACTCCACGTGGATGCCTACGTGATTTTCAATTCCTTGCTTGCTTTATATCTGTCACTATTTGATGTATAGGACCGATTGTCCATTTCCCTCGCTCTTTAAGATGTTTGTTAGCCTTGTTGTTTATACCAAACTGACGGTTGAAAATATTTTCTATGAAATCCTATCTTAACATGCGCTCGACTTCGTCGAACGTAACCTTTTAAAACGCAGGTGCTTCTGTCAATTATCGATCGTTTTGAACATAACTTTTTGGACTTTCTGCTTCTAGGTATCTGATAAAACTGACATTGGCTTTTACAACGAATTTATTTGTCTAGGAAATTATTGATTTTCTTACGCAAACACGTTCCCTTATGCTTATACGTGTTGGATTAAAATAAATTATGGGTAATTATGCGTATCCTTGAACTTCGATTTGCTTTAAACCTGTTTTTTCTTTATGTAATCCTAACATTCCAGTTATTAAATATATAAATACCCTAATTTTCGTCTATTTTCACTAAATGAATTAAATTAAATTTTGAGCGTAAATAATTTGCTCTTTTCTATATACAGGGTTGTTGAAATTTTATTGTTTCACACTGATTTACCCTTTTAAATCCACAGATATATATATATATATATATATATATATATATTTATATATATCAAAGAATGAAATTTAATGGCAAGTGACTCAATATTAGCCACAAGGGCATCCTGTCGACGCGTTTCGCCCTTATTGAGGCTCATCAGGACAGGAATAGCGTAGCTGTAATATTAAACACTAACACATTATGGGAAGTTCAGCATCACCTAGCCCACAATTTGTGCCTTCGTGCTGTTTCATCTGACATTGCAGGTTTTATCAACAGTCGGCACGGAGGAGATCCGGCTCAACTGCCTTTTTCCATAGACAAAGATTATAATTATAAAGAATAAGTAAATTTAATTCTTTGATATTATTTTAAGACTCATTAAATTTACTTATTCTTTATATATATATATATATATATATATATATATATATATATATATATATCTAGACTATACGACCTACAAGTTTAATAATTATGCAGATATTTGTGGGTTATAGGTCTCTAATAAAAGTATACTCTTTTTATACCATCTGAATTTTCGAGTTTATTTTTACTCTTGATCACAGATTTCTAGAAAATACACGTTTTGTACATATATATATATATATATATATATATATATATATATATATAAATTGGGGGGCTACATAACTTGCGTTATCACAAAAAACTCCTTTATAAAGACATTTGCGAACACGTACTATAGAACGTCCATTTCTATGTAATTGATGTGATCATTCTACATACTGTGAAAGTGCGTTGAAAGTTCATATATCGTCACATACTAACGAACGATCATGTACGTGTTTCTTATGTGCTATTTTTGCAACTCGCAAAACTAAGTTACAAATCCATATGCGTTCCCATGCCACTGAACGTCAATTTGAGTGATTATAGTACATCACGAAACAATACTTTAAAAGACATGCCATTACACACTAATAACATCCTTTTGCATGCAATTTGTGTGAGAATACCGCATCACAGAAACATAATTTACAAAGTTGTATACATAGGCATAATAACCAACGTCTATTCGCAAGCAATCTACGTAACTTGTAGAGTGACTTGAAGGTTTATATAATCTCACATACTAACGAACGACAATTTACGTAGTTTTTATATGCTTATCTGCTTCTCGTAACAGTAAGCCGAATATCCATATACGTCCCATACTAACGAGCGACCGTTTGCATTTAATTTGTGTGATTATACCGCATCACAGAAAGGTAATTTAAGAAGCCATCTGCCGTCACATACTAACGCCTCACGTGCTGTCAAAACATTTGTCACTCAAATTGACCTAATTTTATTTTTATAAACGTTTCTAACTTTATATATTACGTTATTCTCTTTTATTTTTACCAGTAAACATATAAGGACTATGTACAAATGTTGACGATGTTTTACAATACAAGACATAATTTATTGAAAATATATGTTGAAACCTGCGCTAATTTTCAATTTATATAACTGAAGATAGAGTTACGAATAGTACTTGATGGTGTACAAGTCTGAATAATTATTGTATTCACATTTATATTATAGAAAAGAGTGGAATTATAATTTATATGAATAATATGGATAAAATTAGAAAACTTGACATTACAGGAAAAATCGAAAGCGGCATACCTCAAAACCTAGAAAATGGCAATATATGTAAAATATGTAACAAGAAATTTAAAAATGAAAAAGGAGTTAAAATTCATACAAGAACAGCTCATAGAGAATACAATAACATGAAAACAAGTTTTGATGTGAACAATAATCCAAGCGCTAACGGCGAAAGCAGAAACCCACCAAGCGATGATAAGGAAATATGGAATCTAAATTGAGTTTTAGCATCTCTAAAACGAAACGGTAATATAATAAAACGTATTCTAGAAAGTGTTAGACCGCAAGTGCTATGAAATTAACTGAAGTCGTAGATGAATGTGTAAAATTAAGTTCAAAGTCAGCTTGGAAAAACCTTTTCCTGTTCCCATATAAAATATTGGCTATTCCAAATTTACGATCAAAAAATAAATCAGATATCTTTACAAAAAAAATTTTAGATAATAAAAAAAAAATTGTATTCCAGAACAAGTTGAGACCCATAAAAAAAGTTTTACTTAATAAATGGATCTCAAAAAAAGTCATTTCAAAAGTTTCAGATGGTGACCTATCATCTGCTATGAAAATTTTGTGTTCAAATGAAATCTTTTCAGATTATGACAACGCTACACTTGAAAATTTTAAATTAAAACATCCAAAATCTACCACAACATACCCAAACTTTGACACACATTGTAATTTAGTCATTTCCGATAAAGATACTCTATTGGTAATGAAATCCTTCAAAACCAGCTCAGCTGGTGGTATGGATTTACCTTGCCTCTCACACCTACAAGACCTTATAAGTTTTTCTACAGGGATTCATGCACAGGATCTTTTGAAATCGATAACATCATTATGCAATCTAATGCTAGCTGGAAATATAACAAACGATATATGCCCAATTTTATACGAAATATCATTATGCGCTATAAAAAAGAAGCATGGTTCGAAACCATTGTGTAGCATTTTTCATTTACCGGTACATGTCCGCCAAAAACCAGAAAATTAGGTTTGTAACCAGTATATGAGTATTCTGTCGAATTAATGGTATACTAATTTTTGAACAATGCAAGATCCCAAGAATCATGTTTAGTTATGTACAAACGGATGGCAGTGCCAACAGTTTTGTTGATCCGTTTAATGAAGTTGCATTGAGGTGACTATACCAAGCTATACCAAATTTTTTGTATTTTGTAGTCCTTACACAAACTTTTAAAAATGTGACCAGGTAACTGCGGGCCATTGTCACAGATTATGAACTGTGGCACACCAAATACGAGAAAAACTTTCTTTTTTAAATACTTGTGAACAAAGAAGCTTTTGCTTTAAGCAAAGGACATAGCAGAGTGTACTTCGAGAACCAGTCTACAACCACCAATAATCATTTATGATCAGCCTTAGACTGCGGAAACGGACTCGTGAAGTCCAGAGCGATGATCTGAAAGGAGAGTTTCACTTCCTTCTCAATATCAATTAATCCAAGCGGGACGGCATTAGATGATTTTTGAGATCCACAGACCAGGCAATTACGACAAAATTTCAAGATATCAACCTGCATCTTATGCCAATTAGTAAGATTTTTTTACACAAGCTAGGAGTTTTTGGAAAAGCAATGTGGGCGGCGACAGGAGGGTCAGGACAAAATTGGATAATATCTGCTCGTTGAGATGTTGGCACATTGGAAGACAGGTAAATAAGACGGAATTAACTTGTATATGAGACCTGTTTAGACCTTCCACTGAGGGTAATCTTTAGGTGACAATAAAATTTTTCTCTACAAGAATCTATATCAAGGACCCAAATTCCCTAATTTAACTTTCATTATTTCCAAAGACGGATCTGCACGGGAGCAGCTTAATTGAGTCAGTCTGGCAGTACATTAAATTTTCCTTTGCGATGGACTAGATCAAAAAAGTGCTGCCTAAGGCGCACAGCCATCCTTGCCAATTTGCCAGTAGGATTCTGAATATTACTCAACCACAATAACAAATAGTGATCTGTGAACGCGGTGAAATGCACTTCTTCAACCCATGACCGAAACTTTTCAATTGTAGAGATAACCACCAAAAATTTCTTTTAAGTCACGGAGTAGTTACGCTCTGCACGACTGAGGGACTTACTCGCATACGAAATAACTTGTTCAACCCAATCCACTTTCTAAATCAAGACAACATCAAGACCATTATGGCTTGCGTCACATTTGATACTGAACGGCAGTGAAAATCAAACTGCAACAACAAAGGGGCAGTGACTAAGGCCTGCTTAATTTCCGTAAATGAAATTTCGACTTCCGAATTCCAACTGATCGCTTGATCCTTTTTCTTCTTCTTTATTAACTTTTAATTGGCAAAATCATGGAAGAGAAATTGATAATAAGACATCTATACCAGCTGCACATACCTATAAATCTTTTACTGCAGTGGTAGTAGCTGAACACGGAAAATTAACCATAGTGCCTACCCTATCAGAATCAGTGTGAAGTAAATTTTACCCAACGATATTCTCCAAAAACTTCAACAATTTCTTAAAGAAGCGACATTTTTCCAAATTAGTCGTTAAATTAGTGTCCTTAAAACGTGCCTTTACTTCTCTGGGGAGCTTCAAATGTTTCTCAAAGGTTAGGTAACACATTACATGGGATTTTCCAATGCTCCACCCGAAGGTACTACATTGGCCAGGAGGCGAGTTTTTTTTACCTGGAAAATTTGGAATTTTGCCGAACCCTTGCTGTTCCAAGCAAGGTAGGGATCTTTAACGTGCGTGACAACACTCACACACGGGACCTCCATTTTACCTCTCATCCGAACGAGGGTGTATTTTTGTGAAAAATGCTCGCCTAACATTTTTCAAGCGGACCGTGTCGGGATTCGAACCCGGGACCTTGGGCGTAGTAGTCACACACATACCACTACGCCACGGAGCCGCCTGGTTAGGTAACACAGAATTATATCGTCTGGATAACATAAGATGAAAGGTTCATATTGAGGATCAAAGATGGCATCCACCAGGCACTGTTGCGTCTTTGGGGCATTTCCGACCAAATTAAACAACCATGAATCTAAACTGCCTTGTACCAATTATGCTAAAAGTCTTTCTTTGCTGCTAATTTTATTATAGGAATCAACAGTGGCTTGGATCTGAATTCTCTGATTAGAAGCCAAATCGTCTAGATTACACAGATAGTCTTTTTGAATCAATAGTGCCTAGGGCCACTCGATGCATGAAACGTCATCTTTGACATATTTCTGTCAAGATGCCAAGTATTATTCTTAAAATTTTCTACTAATCCATACATTTTCGTAAAGTCACTACCAAAAATAAAGCACTGCGGTAAGAAAGGAACTACAATGGCATTGAGTATGTAAATCTGTTGGAATCAGGTATATCAAGTGATCTACATCTCATATTAATAGATCTAGTTTATGTAATATTAAATACACAGTCGTTGTTGTTTTTCTAAAGAATAATAAATGTCATTACAACACATATCCATATAATAAAATATATATTATTACACATTCGAAATACTAATCTAAACATACAAATTTCACCAAATTTTAAAATCAACCAAATCTACGACTCATTTAACGAAAATATCAGCTGTTGATCTGAAAATTCTTAATTTAATTTCACTTAACAACGGGAGTACCATGTACCAACAGCAGATGTAGTACAACCGAAATCCAATGGGCCAGTTATTATTATAACAAAAAGGTGTTCCGTAATACACGGGCGATTATGACATGGTTTTTTATCAAAAAGTGCATCAACAGTCGATGGAACAGGAGATGCATAAAATTGTTTAATGGCACATAACAAGTTTGACAATTTTTAACACTAAGTAAACTTTTAGATTTCTGTTTCTTAAGCATTACCCTCATATGTGAGACAGAGTGTCTCGGCTAGTAAACATCTGCTTTCTTACTCGTTTTTTGAATTAGGGCAAATAACCTCTTTATGACCACATCCATAACAAAATATTTGTTTGACGCTTTACAATTCCTAAAGGTATGCTCTGAGCATAAATCTTTGAAATGCACTTCCTAAAAGTAAAATATAGCAGTAAATTTAAGTAGCCTAACCCTAAACTGAAATGAACCAAGTGTTAAACTTGATCTAGATTATAATTTAATAAACAAATTGTTAACATTAGTATTTCGTAATATTAATTTTAAAACAGTAAAAATTGCTCTAACGAGTGTTTCCGTTTATATTAATTGTGACTTGAAAACTAATTATGTAATCACTTGTGTCCTAGAGAAGTAAATTTTCAGCACGCAGTCTGTATTTTATTGTTTCTTAACCACGAGTAGGAAAAGAAATCAAGCACTTACATGGTTATTAACCAACAAAGGAAGTAGCTAGGTTTCATAAAGCATCAAGAAAAACATAGTTCTTGTACTTTAAGACGAGTAGCCGCCTGTCTCTGGTATTATCGTAGCGGATCTGAAAGTGCAAATATGCACTTGCCGCGGACTGGATACTCGATGAAAAACTTTAACTAGACTAAGTTACTTGGTAAACACTGGAGTAAAACAATACCTCTTAAAAGGAATTAGCACTGCAACTTACAGAGTTCTTTCACGTAAAAAGGAATCTGTCTAAAATAGCCTCACTTTCAAAACTAAGTCTGTATTTATAGGGAGAGAAAACAACTAGTTTCCGTTTTCAAAAACAGTTTCCATCATAAAATGGAAAGTATTTCTAAGAACAGCACATGTATGTACATTCCAAGCGACAGCTGCAAAGAGTTTGTAGAACACGGCTTGCGACCAAGAGATTACATAGCGGCTTCCAAAAATTGCTAACAAGGGGACAGTCTTATTGCTCGTAAAATTGAGTGAGTTGAACACCTGCATGATGACAGAATACCGCTTTGATAGAAATTCTTGGTATAAGATAACAAACCCATTAAAAGTGTTTATTTACAATGCAGATGGTTGGAACGCATTTTAAAGAATTTACAACGCGAAGCTTTTAGCCTTTGCTAAAACAAAGCAAACTTTTATAGAATGGATTCCACATATTTATCGTTGTACTGAAAACTATGAGATTCTATAGGAGGCTTAAATAGGTGCTCATTCAATTGAAAGGAACTCGAGCTTGTTAAATAACTTAATGAGTGGGAAGTTAGAAATTTTATAGGGCGTCTCTAAATAACCATACAACGGAGTAGTTAGAAATGAATATTTATAACAGCAACCAGAAATCAATCGATTTCTGAAATTCATCGTCACATATTTTAACATCAGCTGTGCAGAAGCATGCACAAAAGTGTGATTATCAACTAATACTGAAACAATCTTCGCCTCCACTCGTTGGATACAAGTGAAGCTTTATTCTTTTTTACTTGTTCGCGGCTAAGTCTGGGAATTATCCCAAGGGTGAGCAATGAGAATGGGCGTGGGTATGGTATAAACTCAACAATAAGCTAACATAAAAAGAAAAAGGGAAATTGAGCGCCACTGTATCTATATGGACAACACTAGAAATTCAATACTCCTATGAGAAGATACAGAAACTCATTGGATTTAAGCACCATAAAAAAACTTACAACTTAATGAACTAACACATCTGGGAACCTCTGGAACATACTTACAACCTCTTCAATCTCGATGATCCTGAAAGAAAGAGTACACAACAAATTTTCTATTAAAAAGACACTGTTTGTGCTTTTTAATAAAAAAGCATACTAATAATTATGAGTTGATAAACTTGAGATTACCACACCAAAGGTATTTGAATTAAAAATGGACATCTAGAATAAATCAATTGTATCATATCTGTGTTTTTAAATTACTTCAGCATTCGTCTAATTTCATTATTCAAAAAATTTATTTTCTCTAAAATATTCTTATTAAAATTAATTGTGCATGGAATAAAAAAATTGAGTCCAAAAATGTAATTTAATATAGTTTCTCTCTTTTCGTTTTTTTTTAAATATGGTTACAAATACAAAATAATAAAATTGAATTCTGATTTTTCTTATAAATCTGTCTTGACATAACAAGACCTTAATTTTTACTAATATTTCAAAACAAGATTTCTGATACCCAATGGACTTCCTAACAATCATATTTCACGTTATTATTCCTGCACAAAATTTAGCATGATTAAGCAATCTTCTATTAAAATTTTATGTGAGCACTTTTAAAAGTCTGACAAACATAAGATCTGAAAGTTTTGATACCTGTTCTTAATGAAGGCGTTACTTCTTACTATCGAACTGCGATGCACATTTTCCGGATCCTGCTTACAAATTTGATGCCAAGAAACATCGAACAAAAGCTGTACGTTCTTCGTTAACGACAGTTGCCCCAATCTCTATATATATACATTTACGATTACTTCATGCGCTAAGGAATTAAAGATATTTTGTATTAGTATTAAATTACTTGAATAATGCGGTCTCACCGTTAACAATTACCGACCTCTTGCACCATTTTTAAGAGGAAGCGTGGTCTATTGCCTTGCCGGAGTAACAGGAATGACAGTTTTTCTGTGCCCCCAAGACGACCAGCTCTCTTGCGCCTACCACGACACGTCTATTCTGAGGCCCCATTTGTCACGAACCCGTGACCCCATCTTTATAAGTTGCAGTCTCGATTACATGTTAAACTACAATGGCCGGCCTGGCTATCCGTGCCGTGCACGTAAAGAACAGCTGATACGCCTTGCGCGTCACCTCGTGACCGTATTTACGCAAGCGCTATCTTAATTTTAACAACTGAAGGGATATAATCCGCCTATGGATTAGGCAACACAAACGACTTGTTCTTTTTTAAATACGTTTTCAGGGTGTATATTATTATTAAATATTTCTTGGTAATGCATTTAAGCTAATTAAATGGTCATAATTTCCTGTTCCATTGTGGAATCGTTTCTTTCAGGTATAACTATATCGAATACAAAAATCAAATATCACAGGTCTACTATGCATAGATGTGATTTTTCAAAACTAGTGCTACAGAATATATATTCGTTACAATACAAACAGCATTAATAGGTAAATAAGTTATTCAGATACTATTTTCCATTAGTAACCAACTGTAATGATATCTTCAGAATTGTAAAGGCTCTTCCATTAATGAAGATGACCTTCCAATCAGTTAGTTATGAAAAATAATATTTAAACAATTTATTTATCTATTTGAACATTGTTTGTATTAATATAAAATCTGTAGAACTATTACAAAGTATTTACTTTTGAAAGTTTTATTGTACCGATTTAGAGTTCTTCATTTGTGAAAACTATTTTGTTACTTTATCAACTATTGTAAAGTGCTTAATCAAAAAATAGTGAAGAAATTGTCATAATTGAGTTGTAATGTTTTGTTCTTTCTCTTGACAAATTTTTATTTGAAAGTAAAAAAAGCATTTGCAAAAATGCAGTCTAATCATGTACAATATACTCACCTATTTAACAAACTTGTAATTATATTTTTATTTAATACTTTGAATTTTATTGCATTTCAGCTATTTATAAATTTATTATTTTTTTTTAGGTTCGTACCAAAGACAGAATGTTTCAAAGTGTAAGTCATTTAATCAACTATCATTGTCAGAATGCGCTTCCCATAATCTCGGCAGAAAGTGCTTTAGTGCTTCGAACACCAATTTCTCGTTTGTTTTAGGTTTCATGTAACACGTAAGCTCTTTCTTTATGTTATTAGCAGATGATATATGTATATTTTGTATTAATTTTCAAGAGTATATTTATCTTATACCAATCAATTCTAATCAAATGCAATATAGTACAAATAAATAAATATACTTGTTTTGTATTGAATATATTGAGGAGTAAGAAGTAATGCAAATGTCTATTTAAATGTATCTTTAAAGCACATTTGGAGCTTGCAGAATTTAATATAATATTTAATCTACATTGCTTAAATTGTATATTATTATTAATTTTTTACAAATGTGTAGCTTAAATTGCTTGATATTGTTGTTTATTACATTTTGTTCAAATAATTGTGCTAATTATACACTTACCAAGCATTTGTGTCTTTATCTGTGATGACTTAGTTAACCTTGCATGGAGACATTTCAAAATTTTTTATTGACTTTTGTTTCAGGTGTATATATATATATATATATATATATATATATATATATATATATCTGTAATTCGTTCTTTTGTAAACGGTTTTTTGAGTATCATATATACATTTATTTATGATATATGTATATTCTTGTTGTAATATACGTTAATGAAGTTATATTATTGTACGGCAACATTATAAACGGTTGAAAAAAATTATTAAAGGCGGTATATAAAAATTATAACCAATTTATTAATATAACTATATCTAATTAAATATAGTTTAACGATATTGCCGAATGTTATACAACTATACTATCTGCATATAAAAAGAGTACATATACATATTATATATATATATATATATATATATATATATATATATATACTATGAGTAGACCATTTAGTGACGAATCAGAACCACATTTGCTACAGCATCCACATTTGCTCCCACATCTGGACCAAATAGTTTTCTTCAACTAGCCATATTCATCTTTCGAGATAAATATATCTTAAATTTTTCATCTTTCGAGATAAATGAGCATCCTCATTTCCACCCACGAGATAAACCTATTTTTAAGATTTTTTTACCGCTAACATTCTGAACCAAATAGTTTTCTTTGTCTAACCAATGCATCTTTCGAGATAAACCTATCTTGTTTGGTATCAATCAATATTAGAATTTTCTCTGCTACCCAAATCTCTTTAGATTTTTCAGATAGCATCATCACCCAGGGAGCTACCCTCATTTTAAGATTTCTTACCTGTTGCGATTTCCGACCGTCCTTATAAATTTTTTTAGCTATGTGACACATCTTGCTAGTCTAGAATTTTACGCAGAATTCGAATCTGCAAACAGATTTAAAATAGGACCACGCCCTGCAAAGTTACATTTTAAAGCTCTCAAACCTCTAAATTTTGCTGTTTGCTCTATAAGCAAAACTAACAAATAGTTTTCTTTGTCTAACCAATGCATCTTTCGATATAAACCTATCTTGTTTGGTATCAATTAATATTAGAATTTTCTTAGCTACCCAAATCTCTTTAGATTTTTCAGATAGCATCATCCCCCAGAGAGCTACTTCAATTTTAAGAATTTTTACCGGTAGCGATTTTTGACCGTCCTCAGCCATTGCATCTTTCGAGATAAACCTATCTTGTTTGGTATCAATTAATATTAGAATTTTCTCAGCTACCCGAATTTCTAGGAATTTTTTAGATTGCATCACCCCCCAGGGAGCTACCCTAATTTTAAGATTTCTTACCTGTTGCGATTTCCGACCGGTCGCATAAATTTTTTTAGTCATGCAATACATTAAATTAGTCTAAAATTTTACGCAGAATTCGAATCTGCAAACAGATTTAAAATAGGACCATGCCCTGCAAAGTTATACCCCTTTAAAGCTCTCAAACCTCTAAATTTCGCTCTTTGCTTTATAAGCAAAACTAACAAATAGTCTTCTTCGTCTAACCAATGCATCTTTTGAGATAAACCTATCTTGTTTGGTATCAATTAATATTAGAATCTTCTCAGCTATCCAAATTTCTAGGAATTTTTTAGATAGCTTCATTCCCCAGGGAGCTACCCGAATTTTAAAATTTTTTTATCAATGTCGATTTCTAATCAGCTATCCTTTTTAATATCTACAATCCTTTAACCAAACTTGTAGCAGTATTAACATAAATAAATTAAGCACGCAAAAATTTAATAATTTATTTTATCCGATTTACAGTTTAATAAACTAATTACAATTTTTACAAAGTATGACATTTATCTTCTTCGTTTAACCAAATCCAAGCAGGTTAAAGTAACCTGTAACAAAGAATAGAAATTAATGTGTTGTTTAAAAAAGACCTATAACAAAAGGAGATTAATGTAAAAAAGAGGAGATGTGTTTTCGGTCCATAAGACATATTGTTGTTAATCTAACAATATGAGAATAATGTAAAAACATTCCAATGTAATGTGTTTTTAATATATAAATGGGAAGGTCGACTTTGGCGTAATCATTGCTCCGAATTACATGTGAAAGCTGTATATAATTTCTTTTTAAAAGTGTATATCTTCTCCGAACAAATATGGTTATTACAGTAGGCAAGTACGCTAAATGCGAGTCAATTAATAGCAATTTAATATTGCTTACTGACCTACCTTAATTAGGTTGCTGTATTATTAGGAATGATGTAGTTTTTGTTGTCCTCGCCCGACAAACTGATTTTATTAATTAATTGGGTATAAAGTTGATGTTTACATGGTTTCGTTTAGGACCTCGTACATATTTTCCGGATTACTAGAAGACGTTATAACCATACTTTTTGTGTTAAAGGATTTCACATTGGTAGTCTCTTCTCCCATTTTGGTGTAAACGCCGTAGAGTCCGCAATCGATTTTTATTGCTGTATGATAACCATACTTTTTGTGTTAAAGGATTTCACATCGGTAGTCTCTTCTCCCATTTTGGTGTAAACGCCGTAGAGTTCGCAATCGACTTTTATTGCTGTATGTTGTATTCTTTTTTTATTAAGTAATCGAATAAATCGTTCTTTCTGCTTCCAAAGAAACTCGGACACTCCATCGCCGACACGGGCATTCTTTATGCGATAGCTAGCCGTACGGTTGTTAAACGCTGTGCTATCCATTTCTACACCATCGTCGTTAGTAGCGGTAACTGATGCATTTTTTATGTTTGTTGCTCCGTAGATGACCAGGGTATGCAGATTTTAACACCTCCATGTCGCACACTTTTCACATAATTCGTGGTTGTTTCGTACAAGACCCTTTAACAGCTGGCGGAGCTGAACGTTTACTGCTTAATGACATACCGTGCTGTTTTTCCTTGTGTCGCTGTAAGCTATTCTTGTAATAGCGATACTGCAAGACCCACAGTTTAAGTACTTTGCTGCCGACGGATGTATAAGCTTAACCGTGGACGATGTTACACCACGACATTTGTTCTGGTGCCGTTTGAGAGCATCCCTCCTGGTAAAGTAGACGTGACAGGGCTCGCATTTAAAAACGTTTAGTACAAAGCAAAATCCGCACTATAAGACTTTGGTTAAACTTGTAATCGAACTAACTTATAACTAAAAAGCTTACTCTAGCGTACCTGATTTATGTTCCTTATAGAATGCATACCGAAGGTTACCGAAGACGACCGAACGATGTTGAGGATTTAGCGGGGAACTAAATGACGTCATAATCCTCGCAGCTCGTCCAATACATTTAGCGCCAATGCACGCACCTGGTTCGCATCGTCGATGGTGCGAATGCCGTTAGTAGAAACATCGGAAACGTCTTCCATGTTATACGGATCGCGTGCATATTAAAAATCCAAAAGGGTGATAGCACACGCGCACAAATTGTGTGCAAGTCGTGCTGTAGAAGATGCAGTCTACTATAACCAAAAACTTAATAAAAACACTTTAAACCATTACTAAGGAAATACCAACTTGTTGTCTACAGGATACTTACTAATAAAGCAATTTAATTTTAAATAACTTCTACGTCATACTTTAGGAAATGGTAGGCTTGAATATTTTCTAAATGAATCACCAAGCGAAAGTATATGCTTAGCGGTATTAAAATTAACCATTAATTTCCCATTTTTACGACCGTGGTTAATTATAGATTAAAATTTAATTTGTTCACATCCGAGCTACGCGTAAACTAACATATTTTGTAGCAACTGTGCACTGTATAATACATGCATACCCCTTCACTGCGCTACTGCTATTCTTGTAGTTGCTTGAAAAAGTCAGTCGCCCTTTTTACTGCTAGGGCCGCTAAAAAGCACCATTCCATACTTTCTTTATAAGTGTAGCACATCGCGCACTTTTTTGTCGGATAATTAAATTTTGTGTATGTAGGCCTTTACACTTTCGCTTATTTAAACATCTAATACGATCGATTAACCACTTTCGATTATTCTAACTGAGGCCACCATACATTTCGCCGCACCGTTCCTTTTGAATCCAACGATCCTATGGGCATCCACACACTAACACCTAACGTATCTTTCCTACTAGTTGTTAAACAAAAACTACCGGCATCGCCATTGTGGACGTAAACAGATGTTTGTAGATGTGTACGAGAATATGTCATATACATTAATCAGTCTAAGCTATTTTATTTAGTCCGCGAAAACTGCTATTCTTCTAAACCACAATTAATAATCGCCTTTATAGGTTTAACATTTCTACCATTACCCAATGACTGGTGCTACGTACATGAAAACTTTAATTTCTTATTGGAGAGAATCCTTATTCTCCCACGCACTGTTGCGTAGCTGCATGTCCACCCCTTTTGGGAATATATGCTCGTTGTAGGTTGTAGCACCCGCGGTTTTACTTAACTACACTTCGTGAGACCCCTTTAATCTTTTTAATCGCGTCTTTATCGCCTACAGTACAGTAGGACTTAGCCCTACTACCAACAAATTCTAATACTGGACCCCCATTAAATTCGTCTTTGAATTTTCCTACAACTTTTTGTCGACAAGTGGTATATTGTGTTTATTATCTGCGGGGTAGTCACTCCTTTAAGATAACTATATTTTGTTTGGTATCAACTAATATTAAATTTTTCTAGGGACCCCAAATCTGTAAATAGATTTTAAATAGGACTACCCCATACAAAGTTATGCATTTTAAAGACTAACTTTTACCCATCTTTATTTAACTCCATCTTTAAAACCCTTTTTTTTGCTACCCAAGACATATGCCTTAGCCAACCATCTCTCGAGAAATCTAAAACCGCCGTGTCCCGCGAATACCACGTGGAGATAACACGTATACTCTGTCAACCAGGATAGAAGCCGGAAGGATTTGGAAGGTGGGAGAAGAACTTAAAAATTATGGAATCTTAAAACTAATACATACAATAGATTTACAAAATCCATACAAATATAAAAAACTATCTTATATCTTTACGCCCCCATGCGTAGATTGTTGTACTATTAGGGATGATGTACCTTTTGTCATCTTCCCTCGATAAACTAATTTTATTAATAAGCTGCGTATGCAAATCGTATTCTTTTACTCCGGATACATACGCAGGCAAGTACTCGATACCATCCAAATAAAGAATTGGATGCTTGGTGACTGTTAACATCCGCTTCCCTCGTGTACGCCCAGACACATCCCAGCCCATGAGCACCCCTGCGCATGCACACTCCTGCCCATGCGCACCCCTGCGCATACGCACCCCTGCCCATGCACGCTGCCC
The DNA here is from genome assembly GCA_036346225.1 of Platerodrilus igneus. Lineage (NCBI taxonomy): Eukaryota > Metazoa > Arthropoda > Insecta > Coleoptera > Lycidae > Platerodrilus > Platerodrilus igneus. Next base: position 2,428,434 of record JARFIW010001054.1, on the reverse strand, counting down.
ATGCGCACCCCTCTCTGTGCGACTGCTATTTCGGGGTAACGTCACAGCCTTTTATAAATAAAGAACAATGTTATATACTATTATAAAATGTTTATTCTGACATTATACATAACAAATTTAAAAATACTTAATACCAAGCATGGAGTCATTTAAACTTAATTTTAATACAAAGTTATACACAGAAGACAGTCCTTTCTTTATGTTTGTTTGGAGTGGTTTTAATTTTATCTCATTTTATTTGCAGCTTAAAATTTAAATCGACACCCAAGTCTTCTATCTCCTTTTCTAGCCAATAGTTTGATACATAAAGACCGTCTAGGTTTTCGAATTGTAAAATGTACCGAAGTTTGCCTCTATATTTAAAGTCTTTGATCCTGCATACGTATCTTGTTAGCTTGATCGAATTCTTCTTGTCGGTATTGGAGGAAATCCTTTTTCTCCCACACACTGTTGCGTAGTTGCACGTCCACCACTTTTGGGAATATATGGTTGTTATGGGTTGTAAGACCCTCGGTTTTAAATGATCCGAAAGGTTCTTTACTAGGTAAATATACAATGTTTAGCGGAACCCCTTTGCGTGTGGTGTACGCCAAGGTTACGAAACCCGCATTCCTTAGTTCGTCTTTGTTATCTGCCATTTTGATAAATACGTTTTTAGAATAATCTTTTAAAAAGTATACGGATTTAGTACCATCCTTTTCTGCAAGAACGCCTACATAACTAAAAGAGTCTTTCTTACTAACCGCAAATGCATACAGCTTGTACAACCCGGATGTATCTAAGTCAGTCCATCGGCACATAAAATAATCTTTTAATTCTTCCTCATTTTCTCTAATAAGATGTTCTTTGTCTAACACATATTTGTATTGTTCGCGTATTGTCGCAGTGTTTTCCATGTAGTCCAATTTTCGCCTTTTTGCATCCATTTCCTCTAATTCCAGTTGTCTTTTCCTTTCACTTACAGCGTATGGCATGCATAATGGGGCAATTTCCTTTAGCGTAAACGGATAGAGTTTACTACCAATATTTGCGCGTTGTCGTACAACCTTTGGGCGAATGTTAGGTGTATTTATCAATCCCAATTCCGAAATGACTATTTTTTTTGGAATTGTAGAATATGGTGTTGCAGATTGTGTAAAATATGTACTACCTGCTTTAATGTAGCACTTGTGTAAGATTTTTATTTTATCTTGGCTGTCTTCCTCCTCTACTATCTCCAAATAATTTACGGGTAAATAGTTAAAACTAAAAGCCGAAAGCACATACTTTATCAACGTTTCCCTTTCTTTTGGTTTTTCGGACAACTTAATTTGCAAGCCCATCAATTTCTTTGTATTACCATTCCCCCAATACACGTACTGTAGTAGGTTATTATACACTAAACAGCAGCTATTTTGTAGCTTGTCCGATAGCTTACTCCACATTTTAGCAAGTGGTACCGAGTACATTGGTGCCTTTAGGAAGTATAACTTACTATCTTCCAATAACGTTAAACAGTCTTTTAAGGGATTATACACCCGTTCCGCACTGACATAGCTTCCAATTGCACAGGTGTATATTGTCGCTTCCAATCGCGTAATACCATGTTCTTTGGCCAAAGTAGACGCAAATGTTTCCCTTAAACGTACATCTGGACAACGTAAAAAATCTAGTATATGATTGCCAAGTTGTTTATTAACACCAGGACTTGTTATCTGACACACAAATTTGTTGTATATCTTAATTCTTGCATTGGTTGTTAGCCATGTTAAACAATCAATTCTCGCAGCTTTATCGTTGTCAACTATAATATTACACTTTTCTTCGTATTCTCCCTAATAGCAAAAGTTATGGTTTGTAGTTAAATAATTACACATCTCCATCTTGCTAAATATACCCGCAAAATTTTGGGTTACATCCATGTCAAAAAGATAGAAATAATCTTTTTCGACTTCGTCTAATACATCTGGTAGTTCCTCCAATAAAGTTTCCAACTTAACATCTGCTAGTTCCACTTTGTATGGAACACATATAGGATTTTGGAATTTTTTATTAATGCATTCGAGGTCTTCTTTTCCGATAATTTCTTTTACTCTCTGGCCCATCTTGTTAGTGCTTTCCAGAGAAAACGGAAGCTTAGCTTTAACACCATGCCTAGCGGAAACAAATCGGTCAAACTTTCTTCGTAGGTAGCTGTTAAATGCACCACAAATTTCTTTTTTTAGGATAAACATCCTTTTGTTTGCAGATGTTTGTTCGGCGTCAGAAAAGTCGCAAATTTTAACCAACATTATATTGTCACAAAATGGTTCTGTAATTGGTGTGTGTATCCACCAGTCAGCATCTGTTCGCCTTCGACATAACAAATATTACCAATATCTGTTACCAGATTATTGTTGCACATATTTTCTGTCAACAGCCATAATCCGAATCGCTCATTTGTCGGTTTCACTTTATTCCCAAGAAGTTGAGAAACGTTAATCACCTTGGAGACGCTCATGTTTACCGTTCTAGCTACTATCGAATACTAAATTGAATATGAAAAAATTGTTCTCTTATGTATTCTACAGAGTGGGGGCGTATATTGCCGAAGATAGTCGAATATGTTGTTATCCGACCTAGGTCGACAGGGATGCGCATCGACATATATCCGGATATATGTAGGATGTTAAGTTAGGGTGAAATTGCCCCATGGGTGAAATTACCCCATAGGGTGAAATTGCCTCCGATCTAGGTTGGATGTGGACTTGTCAGGAGTTAGGTTAGCTGGTGTTGTCCGGTGTTAGGTTAGGTTAGTTGGACTTGTGTGGACACAAGTCCAACTAACCTAACCTAACACCAGACAACACCAGCTAACCTAACACCAGACAACACCAGCTAACCTAACTCCTGACAAGTCCACATCCAACCTAGATCGGAGACAATTCAGTTCCTAAACCAGAGAATGTAAGCGATATGGTGGTGTCCGACATATTCGACTATCTTCGGACAATATTGGTCAGTGACTTTATGTAACATTATTGTTTGTCTTTTACATGCATACAAATTCTCATACATAAAAATCGCGTTTTGTTATCTTTTCGTAATACAGTTCAATCAAATGATAAGACGCGCCAGCTGATTTATTCACAGTTAATTGATTTACATTTTTGGTCCTTCTTCGCGTGATAGAACTTGTACATGAGTAATAAATTAATTGATTTCGTTATATAGCTTGTATGTATGTAAAACTTCGATTAGCAAAGATTCGCATCAAACTTGTACTTATTTATATACAAAATTCGGTACACAAGATATCTATTAATTACAGATCATTATTTTGATTATACAAATCACGATTTATCGATAATTTACTTAGAGAGCATTGTTATTCATTTTACAGATATAGTTAAAAACGTTCCTATAGAAACACCTTTTGCAAATCTTGGCAATAGTTTAAAAATTGTTCTATTGTATAATTTCGTTTACCTGTGTGGTGGTCAATTTGTTTGACTTATGTACAACCGGAACATCATTCTTGTTTTACCTTTAAAGTACCTACCTGCATACTTAAGGGTTTATATAACCACTAAATAGTTTTACCTTCAAATCTTGTTTTGAATGACTAACCGTTTGGGTATTCTAAATAAATAAGCAACCTTATAGCATTTTGTACAGTTAGGGGTTGCTATATTCGTTTTAAAATAAGCTTTCTAAAATGCATTAGGAAGTTTAAATTTACTTAGGTATCGAACTATTGATTTCGCATTTTACACTACAAATTGGGTAATGACTTTATTGGATCATTTTCGGTGATTGAATTATGCAATAAGATTATTATCGGTCGTTGTTAATTGAAATAATTGTCGTTTGTTATTTTCATACAAAATGCTTGATACAGATACACCAGATACTCCTGTAACTTTACTAAAACTTTATGCTGCTAGTATTCATGAAATTTCGACCTTCTGAGGAGCAATACAATGATTTTTTAAATAATTCATTTAAGTTGAAATGTCGAATGGTTGAATCTATTCACAAAGAGTTTACTAAAATGTATGTTAGTGTATTTGTAAACACAAAACCGGAATTCCAAGGCGAATTAGAAAATTTGTGTCGAAAGGTAGATGATGAATATTATTCCATCTTTTTGATAGAGCAAGAAGTATTTTCTGCTGAAGTGGAAACTCCGCTTGCGAGTAACACAAGTCGACAAGACAATATTTTTGCACCTAGAGTAAAACTGCCAAAAATCACTCTACCACGTTTTGATAATGACCCTAAAAACTTTAAAACCTTCAAGGATATTGAAACGAGCTACTACTACCGCGTTTCTTTAATTTAAAACAAGTAATAATAAAGGTCTTTATTACTCACTGTTCACAAGTCTAATTAACAGTATATGCCTTATTTATAGATGTTTGCAGTCCACTTAACAATGAAGCACTATCACACTAATGCTATTTATAAGCACTAATTTCTTCTTAAACTACTTCTTTACCATAGGTCCATTAACAACACTAACACAACTATTTGTTTATACACTTCTATTTATTTATGTATACTACAAGCTGCATGTACATTAGACACAGCATATAACATTTATGTATACTTCTAAAAGCTCAAACTACTATTACTTTACAACGTTATAATTTATATTAGACATTCTAGTATAGACTGCCTCCTGCATTTATTAGCGGCCTTATATATACTCTTAGTTAAAAATATAACTCATCCTCTGGTACTTACTAGAAGCTTCCCGGGCCATTGAGAATAAGCGGCGTTTTGTGCGTTTGATTGCTGGAAGGATTCTCGAATCCTGGGGACTATGCAGACCCTACAACGCTTGTGTGTTTGACGGGTTGCCTAATAGTAGCTCGCAACACTACCCCCCCCCCTTTAAAACCGTTACGTCTCGTAACTGTAAATACATTTTGACGCCAATTCGATGAATGATGACGGTATCGGCAGCTATCTCCTCTGGTGCATCCACCACGTCGTTGGAAGTAACAGTCAACACTCTTTTCTTGGTCTTGGTAGGCAATCGGTTGATAACAACAAACAAGGACCTGGACGTTGGTTTTCTGGAAAACTACTTCTAGCATATTTCGGACTATCCTCCAATCTAAGCGATCCATCATGTGCGCTTTAAGATTTAGCAAAGCCTCCCATAGATGGCCATAACTAGGTCTCTGCCATGAAGAATTTTTGGTGACCAGATAGTAAACATAACGATTTTTGTCTTGAAGAACCAAAGTTTCCCTACAGTTGGCTGCTGTTGTACTAATTCATCCACACATCCAAACTTTTTCTTGAAAACAACAGCTATTTCCCTTGACATTGCCAAATCTTGAGCTACGCAATGTGCAAGGGAATACTCTTCTGGTGCTCTAAACAGATCTTGCTGTTTTCAACAACAACGCCAAATCTCGCCTTAGCGGAACCACCATACGCCGCCATAAAGCTCTCAAAATCTACATTTGGCTCATGATTAATAACTTGTTGAACACCATTCTCATCATTCGAGCTTTCTTGGTTGTTGCCAGCGTAGGATATTAAACGGTCAAAGTGTACCACTTTCGGTTTACCACGGGGAGATCTTCTGATCCGGTACACTACATCATTAATCCTTTTCATCACTTCGTACGGGCCTTCCCATTGTCTTTGTAATTTTGGCGACAACCCACGTTTTCTCTGTGGATTATACAACCACACCAAATCTCCAGGTTGATAACCACCTTCTTGTGCTCTCGTGTCATATTGTGATTTCATTCGATCGCTTGCTGCCTGGATATTCTTTCGGACGTTTTCGTGAATGCTATTTGATCTTTCACGAAGCTTACTAACGTAATCTTCACCTGCGATCTCTTCTCCAGGTTTAAATCCAAACTGAAGATCACATGGTAGCCGCAATTCACGTCCTAGCATTACGCAAGCGGGCGAGTACCCTGTGCTGTCATGGACCGAAGATCGGTACGCCAGTAGGAACAAATGTAAATATTGGTCACAGTCTCGTTGATGTTCGGAGACAACTTTGGCCAGGTACTTCCTAACGTCCTGTTCATTCTTTCAACCATTCCATCCGATTGGGGATGAAGTGGCGTGGTTCTAGTCTTCCTGATTCCAAGATGCTTGCAAACATTTTGAAACAATGCTGATTCGAAGTTCCGACCTTGATCAGAGTGTAATTCTAACGGAACTCCAAAGCGACAACACAACTCCTTCACTAGTACCTCTGCAACCGTCTCGGCTTCTTGGTTAGGTATAGCATATGCCTCCGGCCATTTGGTAAAATAATCCATTGCAACCAAGATGTATTTATTTCCTTTCTCTGATTCAGGAAACGGACCAGCTATATCAATGGCTACCCTCTCAAAAGGATTCCCCACGTTATACTGTCTTATTGGGGCTTTCCGCTTTGTGACCGGGCCATTTGCAGAGGCACACAATCCACATTTCCGGCACCACTCCTTTACATCATCTTTGCAGTTCACCCAATAGAATCTTTCTCTCACTCTTTCGAGAGTTCTTTTCACGCCAAAGTGCCCTCCGGAAATACCATCGTGCAAGTGCTACAACACTTGCGGCACTCTGCTTCTCGGCACTATCACTTGGAGTCTCTCAGTGCCATCTTCAAATTCCAGGCGTCGTTTCAAGATTCTATTTTCCATCATCAAGGAGTCCCACTGTGCCCAGTATGCCTTCAGGCTTCTACTTAAAATACTAATTTCTTCCCAAGCTGGACGTTTTTCCACTCAATAATACGTCCCAATTCGGCGTCATTCTCCTGGTCTTCTCGTATTCTTTCGAGTTGCCAAGTATCATCGGTTACCGTCATTCTATGGATGACACTTATTTTCTCTTCCATCTTGGAGCAATGATTGCAGTTTACTGGACAAGGTCTCCTTGACAAAGCGTCTGCATTCCGATGGCTAGTTCCTACCCGATGTTCTGTGTCAAAGTCATATTCCTGCAGCCGCTCTATCCACCTTGCAACTTGCCCTTTAGGATTTCGAAACTGCAGTAACCATTTCAGTGCAGCATGGTCTGTTCTCAACAGGAACTTACGGCCGTATAAGTACTTATAAAAGTGTTCTACGGATTTGACGACGGCCAACAGCTTCCTTCTTGTCACACAATAGTTTCTTTCTGGCCGCGACAAGACCTTGCTGAAATACCCAATAACTTTTTCTTGTCCGTCCTGCACTTGAGAAAGAACGCCTCCTATAGCTGTGTTACTGGCATCGGTATCCAACACAAATTTCCTCCATCCGTGGATAACTCAAAATTGGTGCTGTAACTAGCAGCCGTTTCAGTTGTTCAAATGCTCTGTGGCAGTCGTCATTCCAATCATATTCTTGTCCATCTTCGGTTAATTTTGTTAACGGTTTGGCAATGTTCGCAAACCCATGTATAAAGCGTCGGTAATATGTGCACAATCCTAGAAAACTGCGTAGTTGGTGTATATCTGCTGGTGTAGGCCACTCTTGTACCGTTTTTATTTTGTCAGGGTCAGCTCTTATTCCGGTCTCCGAAACGACATGTCCTAGGTATTTCACCTCTTTTCCAAACAGGTGACACTTCTTGCGGCTCAATGTAAGGTTTTCCCCCCGTAATCTTTGGAATATCTCCTCTAGGTTCTTAAGGTGTTCTTCAAAAGACCGGCCTAACACTATCACGTCGTCTAGGTACACCAGTCAAGTCTTCCAAGACAGTCCACGCAGTATCGACTCCATCAATCGTTCAAAAGTAGCAGGGGCATTGCATAATCCAAATGGCATGACCTTGAACTGCCATAATCCAGTTCCAATTGTAAACGCAGTCTTCTCTTTAACGTTTGGCTCCAAGCCTACCTGCCAGTATCCGCTTTTTAAGTCCAAGGTCGAAAACCATTTAGATCCGGATAGAGTATCCAAGGTGTCATCAATTCTAGGCAAAGGATAGCTGTCTTTCTTTGTCACATTGTTAAGCCGCCGGTAGTCTACACAAAACCTTGACGACCCGTCCTTTTTCTTGACAAGCACTACCGGGGATACCCATGGACTATTCGAGGGTTCAATCACTCCCTGTTCTTCCATATCGGTGATAATTTCCTCGGCTTCCTTACGATTTGCCAAAGGAAACCGCCTGGGGTGTTGTCTTATCGGTTGCGCATCTCCAGTATTGATCTTGTGTTGCACAACATTCGTCCTTCCTTTCTCACTATCATCCAGTGCAAACACACCTCGATATCGTCTGACCAACTCTTTTACCTTGCCCAGTTGGTCGTCGTTTAATCCTTGACACGAAGGTATTAACATATCCAGCAATTTCTGTGAGCAACCGTTGGCTGGTTTATCTTTCGTGTCGTCCACACAACGTTTAATATGGCATACTGGAATGCAACTTCCCACAATCGTGTCCTTCTTCAGGGTCACCGTATGCGGATTAATGTTCAGCACCCTTACTGGTACCATATTTCGAAACTTTACCAGCGTTCTTCCAATCAGTAATCCCTCCTGACCCATTCCCGATTCCGTTGCTTCCATCATGCATACTTGTCCTTCCCGGAGCGTACCATCCGGGCGTCCCATTACTATCATTTCCGCCTTCTCGGGTATTTTAATATCGCAAATCATTCAAACTTGCATCGTCTGGTTACTCGTACCTTGAAATGGAAACTCATCATCATCTATCCGAAGCACAATTTCTTTCATGTTTACATGAAACCCATATTCTCTCATGAGATCCATTCCCAAGATCACTTCTTCTGTAATTTCAGCTACCAACACCCGATGATTAATTAGTTTGTCCCCAATTGCCAACGTAACGGCAGTCTCTCCGTGAGTACAAATTTTCTCACCACTTGCCGTTCGGAGACACACCGATATAGATAGCACTTTTCCACGACCAACTAAATCTGGTCTCACAATAGTCCTTGTCGCTCCTGTATCCACGAGTAATCGGACAATCCTACCATTAATTCTACCATCGATATAAATGCTGTCCAGATTTCCCATTGACGATGCAGCACGGATGATAATCTCCGGAGCACTACGCTGTGCTGTCGACGTTCGCCCCCTTACATTGACCTGCTTTAACTCAACCGGTTGTTTCTTTGGTTGAGTACAGCATCTCTGCATATGATCAACTTCACCGCAGCTCCAGCATCGCAGACGCCATCTCCGCGGTCGTAATCTTTTCAGCCTTTCCGCTTTTCGCTTTTCAAACACACGGTTTATTATTTCATCTATGCTGTTCTGCGATTGCTCAGGTTCTTCTAATGCAGACCGAACTTTGTGACTCATCCTGTGTGACGTCTGCTTAGCTGCTTCAAATTCAAGCGCATGAGCCAGTGCGTCATCTAACATTTTTGGCCGTGCTAATTTTAGCGCTTGCTGTATTTCACTGTCTTTAATGCCATCCACAAATGTTTGAACAGCCAGTTGTTCGAGGAAACTATCTGGTGCCGTTGGGTATGCCAATCTAACTAATCTGGCGATGTCAGCTTCGAATTCTTGCAGGCTTTCACTTGTCTTTTGCGAGCGGTTCCTAACTTGTGCGTGGTAAACCTGTTGAAGGTGAGCGTCTCCATATCTCATCTCAAGCTTTGATGTTAAGAGGCCGTAATCATTCTGCTGGTGATCAGGAATCGTTTGTAAGATGTTAAGAGCTTCCCCCCGTAGGGCCACTATTAAGGAGATAGCCTTCTCTTTGTTGCACCAACCGTTGGCTATTGCTGCAGCTTCAAATTGTTTCAAATATGTGGGCCAAGGTGTTTTGCCATCGAATGTGGGTGGTTTCACTTTAAATTTAGACGGTATGGACTCGCTTCTTTCCATGGTTCTTATTTCTGGAATGTTCTCATTTACAACTTGATTTGCTATTTCAAGTGGCCGTGTTGTTAGTGAAATCACCTGTTCTTGCAGCCTCATCATATCTTCTTCCATTTTTACCAATTCACTGTCCAGCTTTTGCTCAACTGTTTTTACCTGTTCAGTGAAATCTGCTTTCAATGCAATGGAGCTTTCCATTAATCTTTGTTCTAACGTGGCTGTATTTTCACTTAACTTTTCTATTTTCTCAGCATTTTCCCTAAGTGTCACTTCCATACCGTATTTAAACTCTTTAAGGGTCGATTCCAGTTCAACTGACCTCACTAAATTTTCATTGAGTGTCACTTGCATTTCGGATTTAAAATCCTTAAGGAAGTTCATTAAAGTTTCTGCTTCCATTTTACTTTGATTTCTTGTAACTGTCATATACAAACTACTTAAATGTCTTTAGACTTGTGTTTTAAATTAATCACTATATACCCCGCACCTGACACCAGTGAAACGAGCTACTACTACCGCGTTTCTTTAATTTAAAACAAGTAATAATAAAGGTCTTTATTACTCACTGTTCACAAGTCTAATTAACAGTATAAGCCTTATTTATAGATGTTTTCAGGACACTTAACGATGAAGCACTATTACACTAATGAATTTACAAGCACTAATATCTTCTTAAACTAACTTCTTTACCATAGGTCCATTAACAACACTAACACAACTATTTGTTTATACACTTCTATTTATTTATGTATACTACAAGCTGCATGTACATTAGACACAGCATATAACATTTATGTATACTTCTAAAAGCTCAAACTACTATTACTTTACAACGTTATAATTTATATTAGACATTCTAGTATAGACTGCCTCCTGCATTTATTAGCGGCCTTATATATACTCTTAGTTAAAAATATAACTCATCCTCTGGTACTTACTAGAAGCTTCCCGGTCCATTGAGAATAAGCGGCGTTTTGTGCGTTTGATTGCTGGAAGGATTCTCGAATCCTGGGGACTATGCAGACCCTACAACGCTTGTGTGTTTGACGGGTTGCCTAATAGTAGCTCGCAACACTACCCCCCCCCCTTTAAAACCGTTACGTCTCGTAACTGTAAATACATTTTGACGCCAATTCGATGAATGATGACGGTATCGGCAGCTATCTCCTCTGGTGCATCCACCACGTCGTTGGAAGTAACAGTCAACACTCTTTTCTTGGTCTTGGTAGGCAATCGGTTGATAACAACAAACAAGGACCTGGACGTTGGTTTTCTGGAAAACTACTTCTAGCATATTTCGGACTATCCTCCAATCTAAGCGATCCATCATGTGCGCTTTAAGATTTAGCAAAGCCTCCCATAGATGGCCATAACTAGGTCTCTGCCATGAAGAATTTTTGGTGACCAGATAGTAAACATAACGATTTTTGTCTTGAAGAACCAAAGTTTCCCTACAGTTGGCTGCTGTTGTACTAATTCATCCACACATCCAAACTTTTTCTTGAAAACAACAGCTATTTCCCTTGACATTGCCAAATCTTGAGCTACGCAATGTGCAAGGGAATACTCTTCTGGTGCTCTAAACAGATCTTGCTGTTTTTCAACAACAACGCCAAATCTCGCCTTAGCGGAACCACCATACGCCGCCATAAAGCTCTCAAAATCTACATTTGGCTCATGATTAATAACTTGTTGAACACCATTCTCATCATTCGAGCTTTCTTGGTTGTTGCCAGCGTAGGATATTAAACGGTCAAAGTGTACCACTTTCGGTTTACCACGGGGAGATCTTCTGATCCGGTACACTACATCATTAATCCTTTTCATCACTTCGTACGGGCCTTCCCATTGTCTTTGTAATTTTGGCGACAACCCACGTTTTCTCTGTGGATTATACAACCACACCAAATCTCCAGGTTGATAACCACCTTCTTGTGCTCTCGTGTCATATTGTGATTTCATTCGATCGCTTGCTGCCTGGATATTCTTTCGGACGTTTTCGTGAATGCTATTTGATCTTTCACGAAGCTTACTAACGTAATCTTCACCTGCGATCTCTTCTCCAGGTTTAAATCCAAACTGAAGATCACATGGTAGCCGCAATTCACGTCCTAGCATTACGCAAGCGGGCGAGTACCCTGTGCTGTCATGGACCGAAGATCGGTACGCCAGTAGGAACAAATGTAAATATTGGTCACAGTCTCGTTGATGTTCGGAGACAACTTTGGCCAGGTACTTCCCTAACGTCCTGTTCATTCTTTCAACCATTCCATCCGATTGGGGATGAAGTGGCGTGGTTCTAGTCTTCCTGATTCCAAGATGCTTGCAAACATTTTGAAACAATGCTGATTCGAAGTTCCGACCTTGATCAGAGTGTAATTCTAACGGAACTCCAAAGCGACAACACAACTCCTTCACTAGTACCTCTGCAACCGTCTCGGCTTCTTGGTTAGGTATAGCATATGCCTCCGGCCATTTGGTAAAATAATCCATTGCAACCAAGATGTATTTATTTCCTTTCTCTGATTCAGGAAACGGACCAGCTATATCAATGGCTACCCTCTCAAAAGGATTCCCCACGTTATACTGTCTTATTGGGGCTTTCCGCTTTGTGACCGGGCCATTTGCAGAGGCACACAATCCACATTTCCGGCACCACTCCTTTACATCATCTTTGCAGTTCACCCAATAGAATCTTTCTCTCACTCTTTCGAGAGTTCTTTTCACGCCAAAGTGCCCTCCGGAAATACCATCGTGCAAGTGCTACAACACTTGCGGCACTCTGCTTCTCGGCACTATCACTTGGAGTCTCTCAGTGCCATCTTCAAATTCCAGGCGTCGTTTCAAGATTCTATTTTCCATCATCAAGGAGTCCCACTGTGCCCAGTATGCCTTCAGGCTTCTACTTAAAATACTAATTTCTTCCCAAGCTGGACGTTTTTCCACTCAATAATACGTCCCAATTCGGCGTCATTCTCCTGGTCTTCTCGTATTCTTTCGAGTTGCCAAGTATCATCGGTTACCGTCATTCTATGGATGACACTTATTTTCTCTTCCATCTTGGAGCAATGATTGCAGTTTACTGGACAAGGTCTCCTTGACAAAGCGTCTGCATTCCGATGGCTAGTTCCTACCCGATGTTCTGTGTCAAAGTCATATTCCTGCAGCCGCTCTATCCACCTTGCAACTTGCCCTTTAGGATTTCGAAACTGCAGTAACCATTTCAGTGCAGCATGGTCTGTTCTCAACAGGAACTTACGGCCGTATAAGTACTTATAAAAGTGTTCTACGGATTTGACGACGGCCAACAGCTTCCTTCTTGTCACACAATAGTTTCTTTCTGGCCGCGACAAGACCTTGCTGAAATACCCAATAACTTTTTCTTGTCCGTCCTGCACTTGAGAAAGAACGCCTCCTATAGCTGTGTTACTGGCATCGGTATCCAACACAAATTTCCTCCATCCGTGGATAACTCAAAATTGGTGCTGTAACTAGCAGCCGTTTCAGTTGTTCAAATGCTCTGTGGCAGTCGTCATTCCAATCATATTCTTGTCCATCTTCGGTTAATTTTGTTAACGGTTTGGCAATGTTCGCAAACCCATGTATAAAGCGTCGGTAATATGTGCACAATCCTAGAAAACTGCGTAGTTGGTGTATATCTGCTGGTGTAGGCCACTCTTGTACCGTTTTTATTTTGTCAGGGTCAGCTCTTATTCCGGTCTCCGAAACGACATGTCCTAGGTATTTCACCTCTTTTCCAAACAGGTGACACTTCTTGCGGCTCAATGTAAGGTTTTCCCCCCGTAATCTTTGGAATATCTCCTCTAGGTTCTTAAGGTGTTCTTCAAAAGACCGGCCTAACACTATCACGTCGTCTAGGTACACCAGTCAAGTCTTCCAAGACAGTCCACGCAGTATCGACTCCATCAATCGTTCAAAAGTAGCAGGGCATTGCATAATCCAAATGGCATGACCTTGAACTGCCATAATCCAGTTCCAATTGTAAACGCAGTCTTCTCTTTAACGTTTGGCTCCAAGCCTACCTGCCAGTATCCGCTTTTTAAGTCCAAGGTCGAAAACCATTTAGATCCGGATAGAGTATCCAAGGTGTCATCAATTCTAGGCAAAGGATAGCTGTCTTTCTTTGTCACATTGTTAAGCCGCCGGTAGTCTACACAAAACCTTGACGACCCGTCCTTTTTCTTGACAAGCACTACCGGGGATACCCATGGACTATTCGAGGGTTCAATCACTCCCTGTTCTTCCATATCGGTGATAATTTCCTCGGCTTCCTTACGATTTGCCAAAGGAAACCGCCTGGGGTGTTGTCTTATCGGTTGCGCATCTCCAGTATTGATCTTGTGTTGCACAACATTCGTCCTTCCTTTCTCACTATCATCCAGTGCAAACACACCTCGATATCGTCTGACCAACTCTTTTACCTTGCCCAGTTGGTCGTCGTTTAATCCTTGACACGAAGGTATTAACATATCCAGCAATTTCTGTGAGCAACCGTTGGCTGGTTTATCTTTCGTGTCGTCCACACAACGTTTAATATGGCATACTGGAATGCAACTTCCCACAATCGTGTCCTTCTTCAGGGTCACCGTATGCGGATTAATGTTCAGCACCCTTACTGGTACCATATTTCGAAACTTTACCAGCGTTCTTCCAATCAGTAATCCCTCCTGACCCATTCCCGATTCCGTTGCTTCCATCATGCATACTTGTCCTTCCCGGAGCGTACCATCCGGGCGTCCCATTACTATCATTTCCGCCTTCTCGGGTATTTTAATATCGCAAATCATTCAAACTTGCATCGTCTGGTTACTCGTACCTTGAAATGGAAACTCATCATCATCTATCCGAAGCACAATTTCTTTCATGTTTACATGAAACCCATATTCTCTCATGAGATCCATTCCCAAGATCACTTCTTCTGTAATTTCAGCTACCAACACCCGATGATTAATTAGTTTGTCCCCAATTGCCAACGTAACGGCAGTCTCTCCGTGAGTACAAATTTTCTCACCACTTGCCGTTCGGAGACACACCGATATAGATAGCACTTTTCCACGACCAACTAAATCTGGTCTCACAATAGTCCTTGTCGCTCCTGTATCCACGAGTAATCGGACAATCCTACCATTAATTCTACCATCGATATAAATGCTGTCCAGATTTCCCATTGACGATGCAGCACGGATGATAATCTCCGGAGCACTACGCTGTGCTGTCGACGTTCGCCCCCTTACATTGACCTGCTTTAACTCAACCGGTTGTTTCTTTGGTTGAGTACAGCATCTCTGCATATGATCAACTTCACCGCAGCTCCAGCATCGCAGACGCCATCTCCGCGGTCGTAATCTTTTCAGCCTTTCCGCTTTTCGCTTTTCAAACACACGGTTTATTATTTCATCTATGCTGTTCTGCGATTGCTCAGGTTCTTCTAATGCAGACCGAACTTTGTGACTCATCCTGTGTGACGTCTGCTTAGCTGCTTCAAATTCAAGCGCATGAGCCAGTGCGTCATCTAACATTTTGGCCGTGCTAATTTTAGCGCTTGCTGTATTTCACTGTCTTTAATGCCATCCACAAATGTTTGAACAGCCAGTTGTTCGAGGAAACTATCTGGTGCCGTTGGGTATGCCAATCTAACTAATCTGGCGATGTCAGCTTCGAATTCTTGCAGGCTTTCACTTGTCTTTTGCGAGCGGTTCCTAACTTGTGCGTGGTAAACCTGTTGAAGGTGAGCGTCTCCATATCTCATCTCAAGCTTTGATGTTAAGAGGCCGTAATCATTCTGCTGGTGATCAGGAATCGTTTGTAAGATGTTAAGAGCTTCCCCCCGTAGGGCCACTATTAAGGAGATAGCCTTCTCTTTGTTGCACCAACCGTTGGCTATTGCTGCAGCTTCAAATTGTTTCAAATATGTGGGCCAAGGTGTTTTGCCATCGAATGTGGGTGGTTTCACTTTAAATTTAGACGGTATGGACTCGCTTCTTTCCATGGTTCTTATTTCTGGAATGTTCTCATTTACAACTTGATTTGCTATTTCAAGTGGCCGTGTTGTTAGTGAAATCACCTGTTCTTGCAGCCTCATCATATCTTCTTCCATTTTTACCAATTCACTGTCCAGCTTTTGCTCAACTGTTTTTACCTGTTCAGTGAAATCTGCTTTCAATGCAATGGAGCTTTCCATTAATCTTTGTTCTAACGTGGCTGTATTTTCACTTAACTTTTCTATTTTCTCAGCATTTTCCCTAAGTGTCACTTCCATACCGTATTTAAACTCTTTAAGGGTCGATTCCAGTTCAACTGACCTCACTAAATTTTCATTGAGTGTCACTTGCATTTCGGATTTAAAATCCTTAAGGAAGTTCATTAAAGTTTCTGCTTCCATTTTACTTTGATTTCTTGTAACTGTCATATACAAACTACTTAAATGTCTTTAGACTTGTGTTTTAAATTAATCACTATATACCCCGCACCTGACACCAGTGAAACGAGCTACTACTACCGCGTTTCTTTAATTTAAAACAAGTAATAATAAAGGTCTTTATTACTCACTGTTCACAAGTCTAATTAACAGTATAAGCCTTATTTATAGATGTTTTCAGGACACTTAACGATGAAGCACTATTACACTAATGAATTTACAAGCACTAATATCTTCTTAAACTAACTTCTTTACCATAGGTCCATTAACAACACTAACACAACTATTTGTTTATACACTTCTATTTATTTATGTATACTACAAGCTGCATGTACATTAGACACAGCATATAACATTTATGTATACTTCTAAAAGCTCAAACTACTATTACTTTACAACGTTATAATTTATATTAGACATTCTAGTATAGACTGCCTCCTGCATTTATTAGCGGCCTTATATATACTCTTAGTTAAAATATAACTCATCCTCTGGTACTTACTAGAAGCTTCCCGGTCCATTGAGAATAAGCGGCGTTTTGTGCGTTTGATTGCTGGAAGGATTCTCGAATCCTGGGGACTATGCAGACCCTACAACGCTTGTGTGTTTGACGGGTTGCCTAATAGTAGCTCGCAACACTACCCCCTTTAAAACCGTTACGTCTCGTAACTGTAAATACATTTTGACGCCAATTCGATGAATGATGACGGTATCGGCAGCTATCTCCTCTGGTGCATCCACCACGTCGTTGGAAATAACAGTCAACACTCTTTTCTTGGTCTTGGTAGGCAATCGGTTGATAACAACAAACAAGGACCTGGACGTTGGTTTTCTGGAAAACTACTTCTAGCATATTTCGGACTATCCTCCAATCTAAGCGATCCATCATGTGCGCTTTAAGATTTAGCAAAGCCTCCCATAGATGGCCATAACTAGGTCTCTGCCATGAAGAATTTTTGGTGACCAGATAGTAAACATAACGATTTTTGTCTTGAAGAACCAAAGTTTCCCTACAGTTGGCTGCTGTTGTACTAATTCATCCACACATCCAAACTTTTTCTTGAAAACAACAGCTATTTCCCTTGACATTGCCAAATCTTGAGCTACGCAATGTGCAAGGAATACTCTTCTGGTGCTCTAAACAGATCTTGCTGTTTTCAACAACAACGCCAAATCTCGCCTTAGCGGAACCACCATACGCCGCCATAAAGCTCTCAAAATCTACATTTGGCTCATGATTAATAACTTGTTGAACACCATTCTCATCATTCGAGCTTTCTTGGTTGTTGCCAGCGTAGGATATTAAACGGTCAAAGTGTACCACTTTCGGTTTACCACGGGGAGATCTTCTGATCCGGTACACTACATCATTAATCCTTTTCATCACTTCGTACGGGCCTTCCCATTGTCTTTGTAATTTTGGCGACAACCCACGTTTTCTCTGTGGATTATACAACCACACCAAATCTCCAGGTTGATAACCACCTTCTTGTGCTCTCGTGTCATATTGTGATTTCATTCGATCGCTTGCTGCCTGGATATTCTTTCGGACGTTTTCGTGAATGCTATTTGATCTTTCACGAAGCTTACTAACGTAATCTTCACCTGCGATCTCTTCTCCAGGTTTAAATCCAAACTGAAGATCACATGGTAGCCGCAATTCACGTCCTAGCATTACGCAAGCGGGCGAGTACCCTGTGCTGTCATGGACCGAAGATCGGTACGCCAGTAGGAACAAATGTAAATATTGGTCACAGTCTCGTTGATGTTCGGAGACAACTTTGGCCAGGTACTTCCCTAACGTCCTGTTCATTCTTTCAACCATTCCATCCGATTGGGGATGAAGTGGCGTGGTTCTAGTCTTCCTGATTCCAAGATGCTTGCAAACATTTTGAAACAATGCTGATTCGAAGTTCCGACCTTGATCAGAGTGTAATTCTAACGGAACTCCAAAGCGACAACACAACTCCTTCACTAGTACCTCTGCAACCGTCTCGGCTTCTTGGTTAGGTATAGCATATGCCTCCGGCCATTTGGTAAAATAATCCATTGCAACCAAGATGTATTTATTTCCTTTCTCTGATTCAGGAAACGGACCAGCTATATCAATGGCTACCCTCTCAAAAGGATTCCCCACGTTATACTGTCTTATTGGGGCTTTCCGCTTTGTGACCGGGCCATTTGCAGAGGCACACAATCCACATTTCCGGCACCACTCCTTTACATCATCTTTGCAGTTCACCCAATAGAATCTTTCTCTCACTCTTTCGAGAGTTCTTTTCACGCCAAAGTGCCCTCCGGAAATACCATCGTGCAAGTGCTACAACACTTGCGGCACTCTGCTTCTCGGCACTATCACTTGGAGTCTCTCAGTGCCATCTTCAAATTCCAGGCGTCGTTTCAAGATTCTATTTTCCATCATCAAGGAGTCCCACTGTGCCCAGTATGCCTTCAGGCTTCTACTTAAAATACTAATTTCTTCCCAAGCTGGACGTTTTTCCACTCAATAATACGTCCCAATTCGGCGTCATTCTCCTGGTCTTCTCGTATTCTTTCGAGTTGCCAAGTATCATCGGTTACCGTCATTCTATGGATGACACTTATTTTCTCTTCCATCTTGGAGCAATGATTGCAGTTTACTGGACAAGGTCTCCTTGACAAAGCGTCTGCATTCCGATGGCTAGTTCCTACCCGATGTTCTGTGTCAAAGTCATATTCCTGCAGCCGCTCTATCCACCTTGCAACTTGCCCTTTAGGATTTCGAAACTGCAGTAACCATTTCAGTGCAGCATGGTCTGTTCTCAACAGGAACTTACGGCCGTATAAGTACTTATAAAAGTGTTCTACGGATTTGACGACGGCCAACAGCTTCCTTCTTGTCACACAATAGTTTCTTTCTGGCCGCGACAAGACCTTGCTGAAATACCCAATAACTTTTTCTTGTCCGTCCTGCACTTGAGAAAGAACGCCTCCTATAGCTGTGTTACTGGCATCGGTATCCAACACAAATTTCCCCTCCATCCGTGGATAACTCAAAATTGGTGCTGTAACTAGCAGCCGTTTCAGTTGTTCAAATGCTCTGTGGCAGTCGTCATTCCAATCATATTCTTGTCCATCTTCGGTTAATTTTGTTAACGGTTTGGCAATGTTCGCAAACCCATGTATAAAGCGTCGGTAATATGTGCACAATCCTAGAAAACTGCGTAGTTGGTGTATATCTGCTGGTGTAGGCCACTCTTGTACCGTTTTTATTTTGTCAGGGTCAGCTCTTATTCCGGTCTCCGAAACGACATGTCCTAGGTATTTCACCTCTTTTCCAAACAGGTGACACTTCTTGCGGCTCAATGTAAGGTTTTCCCCCCCCGTAATCTTTGGAATATCTCCTCTAGGTTCTTAAGGTGTTCTTCAAAAGACCGGCCTAACACTATCACGTCGTCTAGGTACACCAGTCAAGTCTTCCAAGACAGTCCACGCAGTATCGACTCCATCAATCGTTCAAAAGTAGCAGGGCATTGCATAATCCAAATGGCATGACCTTGAACTGCCATAATCCAGTTCCAATTGTAAACGCAGTCTTCTCTTTAACGTTTGGCTCCAAGCCTACCTGCCAGTATCCGCTTTTTAAGTCCAAGGTCGAAAACCATTTAGATCCGGATAGAGTATCCAAGGTGTCATCAATTCTAGGCAAAGGATAGCTGTCTTTCTTTGTCACATTGTTAAGCCGCCGGTAGTCTACACAAAACCTTGACGACCCGTCCTTTTTCTTGACAAGCACTACCGGGGATACCCATGGACTATTCGAGGGTTCAATCACTCCCTGTTCTTCCATATCGGTGATAATTTCCTCGGCTTCCTTACGATTTGCCAAAGGAAACCGCCTGGGGTGTTGTCTTATCGGTTGCGCATCTCCAGTATTGATCTTGTGTTGCACAACATTCGTCCTTCCTTTCTCACTATCATCCAGTGCAAACACACCTCGATATCGTCTGACCAACTCTTTACCTTGCCCAGTTGGTCGTCGTTTAATCCTTGACACGAAGGTATTAACATATCCAGCAATTTCTGTGAGCAACCGTTGGCTGGTTTATCTTTCGTGTCGTCCACACAACGTTTAATATGGCATACTGGAATGCAACTTCCCACAATCGTGTCCTTCTTCAGGGTCACCGTATGCGGATTAATGTTCAGCACCCTTACTGGTACCATATTTCGAAACTTTACCAGCGTTCTTCCAATCAGTAATCCTCCTGACCCATTCCCGATTCCGTTGCTTCCATCATGCATACTTGTCCTTCCCGGAGCGTACCATCCGGGCGTCCCATTACTATCATTTCCGCCTTCTCGGGTATTTTAATATCGCAAATCATTCAAATCTTGCATCGTACTGGTTACTCGTACCTTGAAATGGAAACTCATCATCATCTATCCGAAGCACAATTTCCTTTCATGTTTACATGAAATCCCATATTCTCTCATGAGATCCATTCCCAAGATCACTTCTTCTGTAATTTCAGCTACCAACACCCGATGATTAATTCAGTTTGTCCCCAATTGCCAACGGTAACGGCAGTCTCTCCGTGAGTACAAATTTTCTCACCACTTGTCCGTTCGGAGACACACCGATATAGATAGCACTTTTCCACGACCAACCTAACATCTCGGTCTCACAATAGTCCTTGTCGCTCCTGTATCCACGAGTAATCGGACAATCCTACCATTATATTCTACCATCGATATAAATGCTGTCCAGATTTCCCATTGACGATGCAGCACGGATGATAATCTCCGGAGCACTACGCTGTGCTGTCGACGTTCGCCCCTTACATTGACCTGCTTTAACTTCAACCGGTTGTTTCTTTGGTTGAGTACAGCATCTCTGCATATGATCAACTTCACCGCAGCTCCAGCATCGCAGACGCCATCTCCGCGGTCGTAATCTTTTCAGCCTTTCCGCTTTTCGCTTTTCAAACACACGGTTTATTATTTCATCTATGCTGTTCTGCGTATTGCTCAGGTTCTTCTAATGCAGACCGAACTTTGTGACTCATCCTGTGTGACGTCTGCTTAGCTGCTTCAAATTTCAAGCGCATGAGCCAGTGCGTCATCTAACATTTTTGGCCGTGCTAATTTTAGCGCTTGCTGTATTTCACTGTCTTTAATGCCATCCACAAATGTTTGAACAGCCAGTTGTTCGAGGAAACTATCTGGTGCCGTTGGGTATGCCAATCTAACTAATCTGGCGATGTCAGCTTCGAATTCTTGCAGGCTTTCACTTGTCTTTTGCGAGCGGTTCCTAACTTGTGCGTGGTAAACCTGTTGAAGGTGAGCGTCTCCATATCTCATCTCAAGCTTTGATGTTAAGAGGCCGTAATCATTCTGCTGGTGATCAGGAATCGTTTGTAAGATGTTAAGAGCTTCCCCCCGTAGGGCCACTATTAAGGAGATAGCCTTCTCTTTGTTGCACCAACCGTTGGCTATTGCTGCAGCTTCAAATTGTTTCAAATATGTGGGCCAAGGTGTTTTGCCATCGAATGTGGGTGGTTTCACTTTAAATTTAGACGGTATGGACTCGCTTCTTTCCATGGTTCTTATTTCTGGAATGTTCTCATTTACAACTTGATTAATGCTATTTCAAGTGGCCGTGTTGTTAGTGAAATCACCTGTTCTTGCAGCCTCATCATAATCTTCTTCCATTTTACCAATTCACTGTCCAGCTTTTGCTCAACTGTTTTTACCTGTTCAGTGAAATCTGCTTTCAATGCAATGGAGCTTTCCATTAATCTTTGTTCTAACGTGAGCTGTATTTTCACTTAACTTTTCTATTTTCTCAGCATTTTCCTAAGTGTCACTTCCATACCGTATTTAAACTCTTTAAGGGTCGATTCCAGTTCAACTGACCTCACTAAATTTTCATTGAGTGTCACTTGCATTTCGGATTTAAAATCCTTAAGGAAGTTCATTAAAGTTTCTGCTTCCATTTTACTTTGATTTCTTGTAACTGTCATATACAAACTACTTAAATGTCTTTAGACTTGTGTTTTAAATTAATCACTATATACCCCGCACCTGACACCAGTGAAACGAGCTACTACTACCGCGTTTCTTTAATTTAAAACAAGTAATAATAAAGGTCTTTATTACTCACTGTTCACAAGTCTAATTAACAGTATAAGCCTTATTTATAGATGTTTTCAGGACACTTAACGATGAAGCACTATTACACTAATGAATTTACAAGCACTAATATCTTCTTAAACTAACTTCTTTACCATAGGTCCATTAACAACACTAACACAACTATTTGTTTATACACTTCTATTTATTTATGTATACTACAAGCTGCATGTACATTAGACACAGCATATAACATTTATGTATACTTCTAAAAGCTCAAACTACTATTACTTTACAACGTTATTATTTATATTAGACATTCTAGTATAGACTGCCTCCTGCATTTATTAGCGGCCCTATATATACTCTGAGTTAAAGATATGACTCATCCTCTGGTACTTACTAGAAGCTTCACGGTTCATTGAGAATAAGCGGCGTTTTGTGCGTTTGATTGCTAGAAGGATTCTCGAATCCTGGAGACTATGCAGACCCTACAACGCTTGTGTATTGGGTTGCCTAATAGTAGCTCGCAACAATATGTTTGATATTTTGGTGGAGAAACAACTGCATTTAACTGACATCGAAAAGCATTCCTACCTTCTTTCAAGTTTTAGAAATAATTTGTACGTTGATGATGCATTGACTGGGTCGTCTACACTCATGAACTAAAACGTCAACTCATTGAACTACTTCGTGCTGGCTGCTTCGAACTACGCAAATGGGCTAGCAACAGTCCACTACTGTTGGAAGATATCCCTACTTAGTATCAACAAGTAAAACCAAGTTTAGTCGCAAATGATCTTAAGCTTACTGTAACAGTGCTTGGTCTTCAGTAGCACTCGGTACATGATAATTTTTCATTTGAAATGCAGCCTTTAGAAAATTGTCTTTCCAAGCGGATTTTACTTTCGACAGTTGCTAGGATTTACGATCCTCTAGGTTTATTACACCAGTTACCTTTTCACTCAAACAACTCCTTCAATAATTTTGGGTGTTGAGGTTGAATTGGGATGATCCTCCTCCTGAATCTATTGTCATATTTTGGAAAAAATTTGTTGCTGAATTTTTATATATTGATTTAATTCAAATTCCTCGCTATATTCCTATTGATGTAACCTCTACTGTACAACTACATGGTTTTTGTGACGCGTCCGAGAAAAGATAATCGGCTATTGCATATTTTCGTTTTGTATTTTCGTCAGGAAAAGTATCTGCTCACTTTGTGATGGCTAAATCAAAAGTCGCCCCTTTAAAATGTTTGTCTATACCCAAGCTAGAACTATGTGCTACCGTACTTTTGTCTAAATTAGTTCATTTTGTTAAAACTACATATGTTTACGCCGTTAAAGAAAATAATTAATTTTATTTATAATAGAAAACTTTAATTTGCATTAATGTTAAGGTCATTTAAGAATAGATGGCATTAACAGTTGTTTTATTTTATTTAAATATATAACATATGCTTTGATAAGAAAGCAAGTTCAGTTTTAATTTTGAAATTGATGGAGTAACTACAAAGATTAATATGCTGTGTATTTTGTTCGTTTATGTGAAATGAAAATTGTGCTTTACACCCAGATTTTTTTTCATTTCCATTCTAACAACCGGGTATGTCAATAGTTAAGTAACTACATGAATTGGTAAGTAAAGTTTATTCCTTAAGATTGACAGTCCGCTTTGATATTATCATTGATTAGAAATATTCATGTAAATTTGTATAATCCAGAATTTATAAAACAAAATAACCAACATATTCAAATGTAACCTAGGAAAAAATCTGCTGTTACACTGATTCTTCTGTCGTTCTGACTTGGATTAAATCACCTGCCTATCGTTTAAAAATGTTTGTGGCTAACCGTGTTAGTTACATCCAAGAACGTATTTTTCCCGAACAGTGGAGTTACATTAGTTCTTCAAACAACCTTTCCGAATGTGCTACCAGAGGTTTATTTCTTTCGGTATTGCCCGCGCATCCGCTATGGTGGGCAGGTCCTGAATTTGTCGTTGTTGGAAGAAAATTGGCCTTTGCCAAAATTGTTCGTTCTTTCTCTGGAAGCATCTTCTGAGGAGAAACGCATTACTTTTATTGTTACTGTAGAATCAACTTGGCTGGAAAACCTATCAGATAAATTTTCATCGTTAAACAAAATTGAACGCATACTCGCATATTGTCTGAGAATATTTATAGTTAGAAAAGGTACCATCAATTCGTTATTCTTATCGTCGGTGGAGCTTCACGCTGCTCTTATGGTTATTGTTAAGGTGGTCCAATTTAGTTCACTTAAACTTGAAATCGAAGTAGTTCGTCAAAATGACCCTTTGCCTAAATATCTGCAACGTCTAGGCTTATTTCTTGATCCAAATGACATTTTAAGAGTAGGCGGGAGACTGATTCATTTTAGTCTTCCAGATTCCGAAAAACATCCAGCGGTATTACCCAATAAACATCGTATCACAGATTTGTTGATTAAACAAGTGCACACACAAAATTTACATTCGGGAGTAAACACAACGGTGTACTTGATTCAAGAACGATTTTGGATTATCTCATCTCTTTGCGCAGTTCGTAGAATACCATCTAAGTGTTATCATTGATATCGTCTTTGTCCCATTCCTATCAGCCCAGTTATGGGTGAATTGCCTTCATTTCCTGTTTCTCAAGCCAAAGCTTTTAGTTCCGTTGGAATCGATTTTGCCGGCCTTTCTTACGATTATCATGCATCGTGCAAGAGGCACCAAAACTTGCAAGGCATACCTTTGCGTGATTGTTTGTTTGGCCACTAAGACTCTTCATTTGGCAGTCGTATCAGACTTGTCGACCGATGTTTTTATCGCTTGCTTCGCCGTTTTATTGCTCGTCGTGGTCGGTGTCAACACGTTTTCAGCGACTGCAGCACAAATTTCGGAGGCGCTAGTCGCCGACTTTTAAAGAATTTACGACACTGTGCAGAATCGTTGGCCATTTCGTTGCATTTTAACCCCCCCGTCTACCCTCACTTTGGAGGTATTTAGGAAAGCGCCGTTAAATCGGTAAAAACTCACTTATTTCGTGCCGCTGGAAATCAAGTGCTCACGTACGAGGAGTTTCATACTTTAATCACACAGATTGAGGCATTGTTGAATTCAAGACCCTTGTGCAGCGTGAGTCGTATCCCAATGATCTTTCGTCACAAACACCAGGTCACTTTTTAACGTTAGAACTCTTGACAGCACCTCCGGACCCAGACTTGTCTCATTTGAAAATTTCTAAGTTGTCTCAATGGCAGTTGATTCAAGCTATGCATCAAAGTTTTTGAATTCGGTGGCACAATAAATATTTACACCAATTGTATCAACGTGGTCGTTGGTACAAGTCCAAGAGACTCGGCAGTGTTGACATTGGTACCTTGGTGCTCATCAAAGAAGAGGGTGTTTCTCCTTTAAATTGGAGACTCGCCAGAATTATAGAGCTTCATCCTGGAAGCGATGGGGTACCTTGTGTAGCCACCGTAAAAACTTCACGAGGGAATTTTAAAAGACCAATGGTCAAATTATGCTCATTGCCGTCTCAATAATAAATATTAATTATTTTACTGTTTTTTATTATAGTTTCGTAAGCATTATTATATTCATTTAGTTCTACATACATACAAGACTCGTTCAAGATTAAAATCTTCGTGTTAAGTTTAAGAAAAAAATAGCTCAAAGCTAATTTGTTGGGCAGAATGTTTCGTATTAATTAAAATTCAAAACTATATTGTGGAATAAAACTGTGTAGTGCGCCTGCGCCTCTTGTAGTATAACGCGTGCGAAAATTGTTTGTTAAGTTTGTTTTTCGACTCTTATTTTGTCCTAGCACGGAAACGGTTGTGTCAAGTTACCAGGCAATCTATGCAGACAATGAACAATAGTGTCTTGTAACCAGCGTATTCAATCGACTCCCTCCTCCCCACCGCATTGCAACAATGAAGAGGACAACACATTATGGACAATATTGGTGAGGGACTGTATGAAACATTATTGTTTGTCTTTTGACATGCATACAAATTCTTCTATATAAAGCTCGCGTTTTGTTATCTTTCCGTAATAAAGTCCAATCATATGATAAGACGTGCCAGCTCATTTATTCGCAATTAATTGATTTACACTTGTATTATCCAACTTTAATTACTGTGATTCGGTGTATGGAACGTGCCTAGACAGTGTATGCAGAGCTCCTGCCTAAGGTTAATCTATGGGATAAGAAAGCATGAACATATTTCACATCATCATCATCATCATTAGGTCTTCAGTCATGGAACTGGTTAGACGCGCACCATCATTGTTTCCTATTCTGAACTAACATACACATTTCCCTGAAATTTGTACAGTCTGCATCCATCACTATCTGATCTAGGTCTACATCTACCTCCTTTTTCCCATCTCTGCATGTAATATATTCCATACAATTTCCCAAAAATGCCTTAGAACGTTTTCTGCATTTCTATGTCTCCTGTTTTTTTCACAGATATTCATCTTCCCCCTACTATTTCTATAACCTATTTGTTATTAGCTTTGTCTGTCCATGCTATCAACCTCATACATCTGAAGCACAGCATTTCAAAGGCTGCTACCGTTTTTCTGTCTGCTTTTCCTACTGCTCGTATATCATGGGCATACTGTGCTGTGCTCCACACATATGCTTTCAACAATTTTCTTCTTGTTTCTATGTTTGTTGTCTTTCATCTTAGGCGCTGTTCTTTCTTGTTGGATGCAGTTCGGTCACCTTCTATTGTTTTACAGTTATATATCCTATTTCTCTGACATTCAGTGGATGTGAAGGGGGGTAAGAGGCCTGTGGCTGCCAAGTTCCCCTAGCACTTGAACGCTTACCGATTTAATATTTTTTCCAAAATATCTTTTCGCACAGTCAACATTTCTTGCAGATATTTCCAACCAACACCTGTAGTTGTTTATAATAATCATCAGATTTATCTGCGCTTATTTTGTCGTTATTAGGTTTTCTGTCTCAAAACTGGTTGGACACGTACTTACACTTATTAATATTCTGAGCTAGCCTACACAGTTCCCTAAAATTCTCACACAGTCCGTATACAGCTCGATTCCCCTTCTATTGTTTTCTATTTTTATGCTTTATTTCACCGAGATTCAGTGAAGGGGGTTAAGCAGCCTGTGGCTGCCAAGATTCTCGAACACTGAAACATTTGCCTAATTAATAGTTTTCCAGTAAATCCTTTAACACAATTAACATTATTCGAGAATATTGCCCAACCAATACTTGTAGTTACTTATAATAATCATCATGTTTAAGTACAGTTATTTTTTCGTCATTAATTTATCCATCTTGGGACTGATATCTATTCTGAGCTAGCCTACACATTTCCCTGAAATTCCTACAGTCTACATCTTTCACTATCTGTGTGCAGTAGTCTAACCTAGGTCTACCTCTACTTCCCTTTTTTCATATCTCTGCTTCTAATATATTCCGCACTATTCCCTCATGCCGTAGTAAGTGGCCTATCATCCTATCTTTCCTATTTTTTACCGTTTTGCATAAATCATTATACTGTAGATTAATTTAAGTCAAATCTTTGCCGTAAATTGCTCGAGGAACAAAATATCAAATTATAGACAAAGTTCATTAGTTTAATTAATATTCTTAATAGTAACAATTAGCGCATTTTTTTTCACATAACATTGTACCATGCCAGTTTTTCATTGTGTATGTTACAGTTGTAAAGGCTAAAGTCCTTTCTTTAAACAAAGTCTTGTTTATAAAAACTATCTGCAACCAACATTACTTGTACAAATTTAATATTTTCCTATAATAAATTACGTATGTTTCCTTTGTATTTTGTTTACAAGGTATCTGTTACAAAATCTCTCATACTAAATTTCACATTTTTATTTAAAAGTCACAGGTGAATCTCTGTTTAGTTTCATTCGTCTTAGTTTGCTTAATACACAAGTGGTGTAGTTTTGATTCTTGACCATTCAGGAGTTGAAGGTTATATCAATAACCCCATTTGTTGGTTTTTGAAAAATATTAAAGACAGGTCGTATCGGTCACTTCTTCCGGTGTCTTATTTTGAGTTTGTTTGTGCGGAACATGCGCTCTGATCTGGTTTTACTGAGCATCGTGGTGTACAGCTTTAAACGACAGTTGCCTTCCGAAGTTGTTTAACCCGTCATCGTGTTTATGCTGGATGTACCGATTACCTATGTCTCAGATATAAGTACTACGCACATTAATAATTCAGAAGATTTTAAAATGAGTACTCTGTCTTGTGTCTTGCACAGAAGCTTCAACTAAATATAATTTTAAGTACAACAACCATCCTTTGCTACACCACATCTGTAATTTCCATATCAGCTTTAATTTATCTTTTTGGAAAATTTATGAAGATGCAACTTACCTTGCCTGAAGTGACATCACTAAAAGTGGTGGATTCACACTGTGCATTAAATTCACTTATGGTTAAAGGTTAACACAGCTGTCTTTGGTTTCTGTTTTCTGCCTGTTTTCAATATATGATTTAAAGAAGTCTAAGTCTAACTGGATATAATCAACTATATGTTAGGTATTTTATACCATGCTCGCAGGTGTTTTTTGTTTTTGCTTACATAAAAGAAGTTATTAGTTCCTGTTTGATAAAGTAATCAAATTGTATATTTATATCTTATCTATTATTTAATCTAAAAATTACAAATAAGCAAGTGATCTTATTAAAAATTTGCTAATATAAATTATAACATGTAAAAAGCAAGAGTTTTATGAAATTCCTGTTTATTTTTGGTACCTTAATAACAAGTTTTACCACTGTAATCATATTGTGTTTCATTTGCTTAAGAACGACTTCACGATTTTAGTCTGGAGTAGAATGTTTATTAATATTTAGAATAACTTAAATACTACAAAGTATTAAATTCTTTAGTTTCACTAAACTTATTTCTATTTATATGCAAATATATAAATGTCAACATTTACAAACTGTGAACATTAATTTTGAATACAGCAAAGGCATTATTCAAGTTTATCGAGTTATATTTGGTATTGTATTATATATATTTTTTTCAGCTGTCTTTACGTCGGCTACTTTTTAATTACCTTATAACCCCGATGATTCAAGTCTCATGTATTCTTCGCAGCCACCAACGGTCGACGCTTAGCTCCGCCAAAATGTTTACAAAATTCAGTGTACCCCGACTTGTCTCACGTAAATAAGTCGGCGCAACATCTGTGTGTATATGTATATTTGTATGTGTATGTATATTTATTATATATATATATATATATATATATATATATATATATATATATATAAAATGCTGTGATATTTCTGCCCCACGATTGGGTCTATCATAAAATGCTGTGATATTTCTGTCGCCCCTACGATGTTTTATTAATTTTTAGCCCCACGTTTGAGCATGTCATAAAATGCTGTTTCCTTATTATATTTAGCCCCTACGATGAGTGTCATAAAATGATGTGATATTTCAGCCCCTTTATTAATCAAGCACTTATGATGTGAAATGTTAAGTTATGGATTTTCTTTGCCTCAACTAGCTGATTCAATTAAATAAAGCAATTCTACAATACATTATATAATGATTAAATATTTACAACTTTTAAAATCTTCTTTTTTTCAGAATATTTACATATACCACATTTAAGAAATTGAAGCCAGCAAAACTAACCTTTTCGTTTATATTTAGAGACCTTTTGAAACGTTTCAAGATGCTTATTACTTTTCATAAATTGATCAATGAAACCACTGTTTTGTTGGCTCTCACATATACGCAAAATATTGAATTAAAACAGTTTTCAGTAATAAATTATATCAATATCGCTAACCTGGAGTGGTTCTGCATCTCCCCAGAGTTTTCGTGCCCAGTCTGAATATTTAGAGTCGAATTTGGAAGTCGACATCAAAACCAAATCCAAATCGTTATTAAAATCCCATAAGTTGATCCAATTTAAGATTCAAATTGAATATCAGTAAATAAAAGATTTTTCATGTCCGTAATTAACAAGACAGTAATAGAACATTTACCATGTCAGTAATTACCAAAAAGTAATTAACCAGAGTAATTAACAGGAGGTGATTAACCAGAGCCCTGTTTTATTTATGTTAGAAATTGTATTTTTACTAAGTTGTTGTTTACTTACGTCTATAATAGATCGGCTCACACTTGCACAATTTGTACACTTTTAAAAATGATTTTAATTTACTTTCGTATCACTGGTTACGTAAAAATCTAGCACTTCAGAATATCGTCTTAGCCCAGTTTAAAATGTATACTAAACTCGTCGCTCAATTGTTATCGTATTAAAGACCGTACCTCTCTTGTTTTCCATTCGTTTATTCACATGTTGGGACGACACCTTTTGCGTTTATCTTTGTGTACTCCGGGAATTTTACTAATTGTATAGTTCAAATATTCGGATGAATGCTTGAGTTGTCACGTATTCATTTACATACCATGATATTTAATTGAGAAATCCCACGAATTTCAGTTTATTAAGTCACGTATTCATTGTTTATTGCTCATTCTAATCTAAACCGAAATAAATTTGGTGTTGGTAATCTCCTAGTTTATATTGGATTTTTGAACAAATGTAATACATTATGTCACGTACGATTTTCAATTAATGCATAATTTTTAGACTGCGTATATGATGATATATTTAACGCACTTGTTAAATATTTATGAAGCCAATTCATATAGGATTCCCGTTGATTTAATTTTGATGCATTTTATTACGTTTTCAAATCTTATCTTAACTTGTAACTACTCTTGGATATTTCTACTTCTTATGCGTTTAATCTCATGTATTTTTATATACAGTGTGCTCTCAACTAACAATATGTATCGTGACCTATTTACTCTTATAATATCTGTAATTATGTGCTTTCGTTAACTGGAAGTTTCTTTTATTTATTCTACGACCCCTGTGACTTAACCTACCCCTAAACTACCCTATAATTATAGCAATATATAGAGCGAGAGAGAGAGAGAGAGAGAAAGAGAAAGGTAGAGCGATAAAATAAAAAGGACTGAGTGGAAGAGAAGAAGCTTATTATTTCATTATGATCTCTGAAATTCGCCCTATTGGGAATCAATTAGTTATTAACGCATATGGCTAGTTATCTGGATAATATATTTGTTTATTAAGTTATATATTACAAAATGATGATCATGCAAATGCACCTGATAAGGACTTTCTGTAAAAAATTCTTTTAGAAGCCCAAACACGACTAGTTTATCTTTATAAACAAAAAAGGTGTACCAAACGCTGCATAATTTAAGATATTGGAACTATACAGAGTAGATCGAAAAGGAAACTACTTTAAAGATGGCATTCGAAATGGCGTTGATGACGTCAACAAACATGTCACGAGTAGACGTGGTTATGTGACGTAGTTAAAAAATGGCGCGTAAAAAGTTGTTCCGGATGTGCAAAACTAAAATTTTGGAAATATACAGAATAGTCGCAAAATAAATTACTTTGAAGATGTCGTTGAAAATGGCGTCGATAACGACAACAAACATCTCGCTAGTGGGCCTGGTTTGTGACCTAGTTAAATGAATGGTGCGTAAAAAGTTGTGGCTGGTGTGCAACATTAAAATTTTTAAAAATATACAGGGTAAGTCAAAAAATTAATTAATTTAAAGATTGCATTTGAAATGGCGTAAATGACGTCAACAAAAATGTCACTAGTGGACGTGGTTATGTGACGTAGTTACAAAAATAGCGCGTGTAAAACAGAATAAAAGCATGTGACCTAAATCTTAAAAAAAATATTTAAAATAATATAAAATACAGCATTTACATTTAGAGTTAGGTTAAAAAATGGTAAAGCATAATATGCAAATAATTCAGAGAAAACAAATTATGTTGTTCTTTTAGTTGAATTCAGTTCTTTTGATACTGTTTTTAAGGGCTAACAAGCATTATATAGTTTATAGGCTAGTTCATCAACACCATGATTTCAGTTTAGAGATTTGTCGATTATTATTCCTAAAAATCTGGAAGATTCATTTTGAATTTTGTCACTTGCAATGGAAATAGATGCACAAGTTCCTTTGTAACATAGAACTGTAGTTTTATTTATTTTGCAGATCAAGCTATTAATATCACACCATGTTTGGTTAATTATAAGATCTTTTTTAATTTCCTGTTGTTAATTTCATGTTGTAATTCATTTGTATTAGTGCTCCAGGTAATGCTTGTATCTTTGGCAAAGATAATTATTTTTTCCACTTATATTTAAATTGGTAATACGTTTATAAATATAAGAAATAGTATAGAACCAAATACAGACCACAGTTCTGTACTGTAAGTAGTTGGTTTGCTATTTGAGAAAAATCTGTTTACATAAACACATTGCATTCTATTATGAAGAATAGATTTAAACCACAGCAACGAAATTTCATGTATTCCACAATCTTCTAATTGGTATATTAAAATGTCATGTCTAACAGTCGAATACTTTCACAAAATTTAGAAGAACAGTAGTAACAGTTGAATTAATATTTATGTAAGAAAACTTAAATGCTGCAATGTAATTGTAAAGTCAAAATTTCTTTCGCAAAAAATTTGCCATCTTTAGATACCTAAATTTCTTAACAAGTTTTAAAAAAGTCTATATTCTATAAAATCTGATGTGATAGTTGTTTTACCAGAACAAAATGAGGCTTTTGGTGAAGAAAACATTCTACTTACCTATAGTAAATTAAAAACAAAAATGTTGTCAGCAAGGAGTAGAGTCAAGTTATTTAGATTTCATGATTATATTCAAGTTCACACAGGTATAGTTAAAACAAACAAAAACCTATAATTAGATAACTCAACCAACAAGATGAATGGCTAGCCGATGTTATCACGCAGCTATTTTGGCACATCCTTCTAATGTAAAAACAATCTTAAAAATGCTGCTTGTCGCACATCCCTTTGTACACAATTAAAGGAAGATTTGCTACAATCCAAATTCAAAGAATTATTTCGATAGATTATTGGAATGCAAACCGCATCTATGTATTATGTTTGGTAGAGAAGCAAATGCCTGCCTTATAAATGCAGAATTTATAGTGAAAATGAAAATCTAGAAAGAACATTTCATATGACTGCTATTTGCATAATGCAGAGAGTATTTAAGTTTGTTTGCAGAACACTTTTTTAATACTTTTTCATTTGGGAGAGATGGATTTTATTACTGGGCGAGCTCAAGTTTTTCTGTATTATTGGAAAATAATGACCCTGACATTTCCGAGAATGTCCTAACAAAAAAAATTAAAGAAAACTTATACAATCACATTGTAAGAGTAAATCCAATAAAACCTATGTTGAATCTACATTCATATCAAAGTCACATGTATTCAGTCTAATGAAGGTCAGTGCAAGCAAAACAGTAAATACTAGGTGCTTCTCATAACTGTAATGTAAGACAATGAAATTAGAACTTGACTACGTACATTCATTACATCCAGAGAACAGAAGAAATTTGGTTCTTATTAGTAGGGGTTCGATAAGCAGGGATGTGATAGCCGTAGAAGTCAGTATTGTAGTTCAAAGGCTCATATGGCTGAAAAGGATATGATGTGATGGTAGTAGGGCGAGCAGGAGAAGGTACAGAGAAAAACTTAGAACTACAGACGGAAGAAATCTGATTCCTCTCGCTATGGATAAAATTCGGAGTATTGATCGAAAAGATTTATCGAAGAAGGGCATGTTTTGGTAATAGTAGTAGGATGACCGTGTTGAAGTACAGAAGAGAACGTAGAACTAGAACCAGAAGAAATTTTGTTGTTATTAGTATTAGGATGAAAGTTTAGACAGTTACGGCGAGTAACTCTCTTATGTCTGCAAGCATAGCAATGGAGTACTTGAGGACGAGTACAACGTGTCGAAACATGACCAGGCTTGTTGCAAATCAAGCATGTTTCCTGACGAATAGAAGCAGACACAGGAATAGAAATAGCAGAAATCACAAAAAAGTATTTGATCTACCCGTAGGTGTAGGAGGAATCTTAACAGTTCGGTCAGTAAAAGTATTTTTCTTAATCGTAGCGGACTTGTAAGCAAAATCCGGTTCAGCAGTAAAGGTATATTGGTTTTGGCTATAGGCTATGTAATTATCGGTCCGAATCTTTTTCGGCTCCAACTTCAAACATTCGTCCTCTATTTCTTGAAAGGAACGAACGGTAGACAATTGGGTTGTATATGGGGCAAGGTTACGGGACACAATATCCAACTGAAGATCCTCAGATATAGCACGGTGCCGACAAAACAGGAAAGTCATATGTGTTAAATAACCAATTCCAACGGACCTTGCGTCCTATGTAAGATATCATCAAATAGTCTTCGTTTGTAATCAGGTGGTTCAAAATGACGTACCAGTAAATTAGCTAAAGTCCGCCAATTAGAAAACCAATGACGGTTTGTTACGTTCAGCTCCTGTCTATTACAAAATCCGCTCAATTACAGTTCACTCGCACGTTAACACTGTTTACACATTTTCTACATCCGTAATACGTCCTACCTAAGTAAACCATATTACTCCATATATACTGAAAACTCGTGATGTTTTGATCTAGGCAACTACTTGTCATAGTTTGAGTTTTGATAATAAACAAAAAGGTTGTCGAAAAAAATATAGATATTGTGTCAATCATTCTGGATCTTACTGTTTACTTCCTGTTGTAGTTGACTATTAAAAGCAAATACAATATCCTTCGTAGCATTACCGAAGATTTAAACGAGCAACCAAACGCATACACATTTTGTCTATCCTACCTATTTGTGTGCGATTGATTGCTCGGTGTTCGTTGGGTCTAGATGAATTCCGTTGGTGATGAAACGTGAACCTCCCATCCCGCTGATATAGCTACTATTGCCTTTGTATTCTGATCTACGCTGTAGTGACCATCCTAAGCTGTACACGTACTGGAGGATTATCCAGATAAGTTTTTCATATTTTTTGTTTACTTTGAATTAATTATTTAACAAGCAAGAGGTCGATATAGATCGTATGAACCTCGTGTAAACAAATCTGTATTTTTTCTAACGTATCAACCTCGTGATCATCGGTATCCGTACCTATTGTACGTGAAGATCCAGGAAATATAGAGTTTTTAAAATAGAATAGCTACTTTCTAGGTACCTGGGTGCTCCTAGGGAGGTCATAACCCTTGTAATAAAACTAGTGTTTTCCTATTCAACCCCTATTGTAAATATATCTTAAATGGTGCCTAAACTAATTGTACAGCGGATTCACGAGCTTGTTAATCTTTAGCTATCAATGTTGATACTATGTAAATATGTACGCCACCACGGCGGTCTTTCTTGTGAACTTAATTTGACAATATTTATAACCTCTGAATACTTAACACAGAGAAATATACTGTAAACCTTTTGTTGAAAGTTTATGTTTACGTATTGGATTATCAATACCCTTTGGGAGTGACCTCTTAGACACAACCCTCATAGGCAGAGTTATTACCCTGCTTAATGGTAGTTTCATATATTACCTTTAGACGTTTTATATGACAGATTACGATCCTGTCGTAGTTAATTGTGTTTGTATGTTTACTATACCGTTTTTTTTCCAGTGGATTGAAGTGCTGATCGTTCTTTAAATTTGTTATTTCTCTCCGACCCTAATCTACGACTATTGTTAGCGCGGCATCCGTGTGATATGTAATTCAAGTCTACCATTACAGGTTACTCCGGTACCATAGTAAGGCTTTCGACTCGAAGAGCTCGACTGCTTGTTCAAATAATTGGGGTTCAAAAACGTTACGGACTGATCTAAGCTCTTCACCCCTGTCGAGAATGTCATGTACAGTAAGAACGTTAAGGTCTCTACTAAATTTAATATTCCATTTTACTACAAATTGTAAACAGGATTTACCAAGTGAGCTAGAAACCGTAGAGTAAGAGCTTTCTGCTTGAAGAGTGGTCGACTTATCGGGAGGGTTTATGTCGGGAGCTATGGCTGCAAGATTCAACGCTGGCCTCCAGAGTATTGGGTTTGGAAGGAAGTTGCTCCAAACTATCCATTAAAGTAAGAAATCTTGTTTGTAAATCGTCACAAAAACTCCTTGTTTGGGCAATAACCTTACAGGGGAAAGGGACCGGATACGTCCCAATACGTGTAAGAGTCGTGAGTGGGTGGTAGCGACGGGTGAATCTAAATTCGCAAAGTTACCACTCAATTCTTGTAATTTGGTGTCAATAGTTGTTAATTCGACCTCCGGGATTATCTCATAAATTGGATTAATAAATGATTTATCGGCTGATTCCACTTTGATCAGAATGCGAAGACGTGCCCTCAGGTGTTCGGCGGTGTCTGAGACCAAAACAGGCATTCTCCTAATGAAAAGCTCAAAGGTAAGTTCGTCTCTGCGTAACCGATTTATGTCCATTTTAAAGCCTGCCACTTAAATAAAATCAATAAATATTACAGCCAAAAGAATATGTTAAAATATACGCGAATTACGAATACCGAATTGAAACAAATAGAATCTAGGAATAGAAATAGGGCGCCAGTGTTTTAAAAACTTGAATTGCCAGCGAAAACACAATTCTGGTAACTCGGCATAAAGAGAAATCTATATTAAGTCACCAAGTATCGGACAAGGAGCAATAAAATAAACGCAAGAAAAAATTTTTTTCAGGACGAAACAGTAAGTGTTATATTTATATCGCCTCCGGTATTATTAAGTTCATTATTAGGTGCTTTATATTGATTATTATTAAAATTGTTGTGTTAGGAATTCGAACGCAGTACGGTCCATTTCTATCTTATGTTCACGCTATAAATAAAACGCTATAGTAATTTCAGTAGTAACATATTCTCTTCAAAGGAAGATATGTTAGCTTTTACCACAGTATAAATTAAAATGCAAGCATTTGTAATTTTCACTTTGTATGCGTGCTTCAACAGCTGAAAAAAATTGTGTTGGATTTAATCACGTCGAATAAATGCGTTTTTAAAAGTGTAGAAAGCAACCAGTGATTTCAAAGTATCATTATTTTACACCTTCAGCAAACATTTTGTATAAGTAAACTTGAAGTAGCAATTTAAAGTATTGGATTACGATTCACGCGTTAATACATGAACGTCGGGTTAGAACTTCGTATATTTTTAGTTGAAAGTGCAGCGTTCGAGATTTTTGATCATAGAAGTCTACGGATAAGATCACGCTTAACAAACAT
Organism: Platerodrilus igneus; assembly: GCA_036346225.1. Taxonomy (NCBI): domain Eukaryota; kingdom Metazoa; phylum Arthropoda; class Insecta; order Coleoptera; family Lycidae; genus Platerodrilus; species Platerodrilus igneus. The sequence goes on along the minus strand of JARFIW010001054.1, from coordinate 2,390,906 downwards.
TAGTTAGTCGAAAGAGTTTTTAGAAGTGTGGACGTTTGTATACGCACCGGTGTTTTAATTTCCTTTTTCTAAGAGCATTATCTTACACATTCGAGAGCATTATGTAGAAGTAGAAAATTAAAGTATTGAGTTACAGTTGAGGCGTTAACAAAATGCAGTGTGAATCAAACACAATGGTGTTTTTTTGTGCCGTTTGAAATTTTAGCAATAAAAGAAATAATTGTGGCCAACAACGTACATCATCTGTATAGGAGGAACAAAAAATATTACAGTAGGTATTTGTAGATTTAGTTGCAAATTATTTGCTTATATCTCGTATATGTATCAAGGACATCTATAATTATCATTGAAAGATAACCAACATCTGTTTAACTTCATGTTATTTCAACTACATAAATCCCGAGTAATTCAGGTTATGTACAGAAAAATTCGAGACGAAAGGTTGAGTACGAATAAAGGTTTGCAAAAAGCTTGTACAAATTTCTAAGTAAAAAAGAACATTTTCAGAAGTACAGTCAATTTTCAGTAAATAAAAAAGGTTTCGAAATCGAGTCCACATTGGGTGCCAGAATTTATGTTACGGTATTTCGCGCAGACACGAAAGAAAACAGTAAAAGTCAGTAAAGAAATCGTTTACGCCGAATACCGCAACAAAACAGTGACAGAATGGTAGAATTGAATTAGAATTTGGGCTAGCTCAAAAACGTCGTAAAGTGGCGTGGGTGAAATCAAAAGGACACATTGGAAACCTCAGTAAAACTATATTGTCAACATACAATCTCAAAAGGGTATTTACAAAATAACACAGAAACCAAAATTACAGCGTGATGGTAAACAAAGCGTCATAACATAAAAATATAAAATTGGTAAGCAAATATAACATTTTAGAATATAGATACTTACTTAATGATTCACTTTAAACATACACAAAAGAAAATTAAACATAAACTTTACAGTAATTCTTGGAAAAGAAATATACGTAATTTATACAATCTGCATTGTGAAGTGCACCTCCTCAAGAAATAGTGTAACATTAAACTTATACACCCTAATTTAAATTAATCAAGTGTTAACTACTTTTAAATTGATGCGCAAGTTCTTTACGTTAATATTTATGCAAAAAGACAAAATAAACAGTAAAACGGGCTCAAACACAAACTTTTATTCACCAATTTTTAACTAATAGAATGATTACATAGTCCCTCGTGCATTGTGAACGTGAGTTTTGTAACGTGGCAGTAGCAATTTAGTGAATAATCATGAGTAATAACATTCTGAACAGCAAATGAAATGTCTATTCTTTACAAAGCATAGAAAAATCACGAAAACAGAAAACTGTACCTTAAGCTATCGGCTTTGTGCTGGTATCATTTTATTCATCTTATGGATGGAAAAATGCGGGCGGCTACGTTTTTCTATAAGCTAAATACTGGAACCACCAACTTAACTCATACTAGCGCAGGAAGCATTGTAAAAGCGCGACTTAACAACATGTCTCGTCGGTAAAAAGATATTGTATTCAATTGTCCCTTTCAAAGCACGGTCTCTATTTTATAAAGATAAAACCATGTATGAGAGTAGATATTTGGCTCTCAAAAATATCGCCGAAGGGTTAAGTGTGCAGAATTCTCAGACGACCGCTGCAAAAATCTACAGCTTGCCAGCAAGAAGATAACGCTATTAACAAAGAATTTTTAAACAAAGGAAAGTAATCTTATTACTTTGAAACATCTTAACAGCTGTAGGATAACAGATAACAAGCCCATTGCAAGTGTTCCTTTACTAGGCAGATGGTTAAGTGGCCTTACTTTTTATAAAAAAGCTGTGCATTTATGTGTAACCATAATTAAAATCTAGTATCAGCAGTTGGTAGAATTTATTTGTAGCAACTTTGTAATGTGGAATTTTCTAAACAGCTGTTAATTTTTATAAGGTAAAATTTTATATAGCGTAATTACTTGAGAAATTTTATAAATTAACACTAATTTCGAATGTTAGGAGATCGAGTTTGTTGAAGAAATTTAAGATGTTTTAGATAGAAGTAAGAAAAAATTACTTACAGAATTTTGAACGTAACAAACAATTCTGTAAATTTGTGTGAATTAGGCAAAACTGCTTGTTCAAAATCGCAGATTTCCATTTTCAATTCGTTTGCCCACACGGATAATTCCCTCGTCAGCCAAGAAGCATGACAAATAAATAAGTGTACTATTCTTATTAACGACGCGTTCTTTCTTTAAAGAATTAATCTCTTCAAAAAGGCCTGTAACTGAATAAGCTTTATTAAACATGTGAGCGCATCTTCGAGTTTGGTTGCGGTTAGTTTTCCCCTTTTCTTATTCCTAAAACGCAAACAATATGCTATTATGCGTTGAAGCTTAATAATGGAAGAATATTTGTCAAAAAGGGAACAATCTAAATTTGATCCAGTGTGAAAACAACTAGTAGTTAAAGCACGCTGTTTCGAAGTGCTTTCTGTGCTATTCGCTTTCCATTCACAACTTGGCCAGAGGAAAACGTCTTCACTTAACCATTTAGGCCCTTTCCACGATAATTCCTTTGTTATTAACTCTTCTGGAAATAATCCCCTTGAAATTGTATCTGCAGGATTGTCTTGTATTTATACATGTTTCCAATCAGAAATATTTGAGTTGGTTTGAATTTCCGCAACTCTGTTCGCAACAAATGTTTTCCAAGTGATTGAAACTGCTGCTATCTAATTGGGCACAATAGTAGAATCGGTACACAAATATACGAAGTCTATAGACTGCTTTATGCAGGGTTTTAATTTAAGCATAAGCTGTGACAATAAAACTGCAGCGCAGAGCTCCAATCTAGGCAACGTTATTACTGTAAGTGGTGCAACTCGGCCCTTTGAAGCCAAGAGTCGTACAGAATAACTTCCGTATTCGTCCTTCGACCTAAGGTATACGTAAGCGCTATAGGCCTTCTCGTTTGCATAAGAGAAATCAGGTAACTGTAGCTGAACATAATTGGTAAATTTAACAACCTTTCTTGATATAGTTAAATTGTTTAGTGTTGTTAACTGATTGTGTAGGTTTGACCACATTTGATATTCTTTTTCGGGTAGAATATCATCCTAATCTGACCTAGTTGACCATAGTCGTTGCAAAATTAATTTTGCTAATGTAATTATTGGGCCTATGAACCCTAAAGAATCAAAAATTTGTGCTACGCAAGAATGAACTGTGTGTTTGGTAAATATTTGCTGGCCGGCATTTTTTATAAAACTTGAAGCTATCCTCATTTGAATTCCATATTAGGTCATGTGTTTTTGAATTATCCAACTTATTTTGAGATAAAATGTAATTGTCTATATTTGGTTGTGTGAGTGGCAAAACATGAGGATAATTAGATCTTCATTTTGGAAGCTCAAAACATCCATTTTTAAGAATATGAATGATATTTCTTTGTAGTTGTATTGCTTCTTGTTCATTTCGCGCTTCTGTCAAAAGATTATCTACATAAAAGTCATTTTTGGCATCGTCTGCGGCTGTTGGAAACTGCCTTTCATATTCCAGTGTTAACTGTTTTAAACATCTAACTGCAAAGAACGAAGCTGGAGTTGTTCCATATGTAGGGGTGTTTAAAGAATAAATCTGAATTTTCTTGTCTGGATCGTCACGCCATAGGACTTTCTGAAACTTCTATCTTCGTTATGTATTCGAACTTGTCAAAACATTTTGGCTATATCTGCCGTTAGCGCGACATTGTGAAAACGAAAAGTTGTCAAAATCTCAAATAACTCTCTTTGAATGACTGAATCTTTCATTAAAGTTTCGTTTAAAGAAATTTCTGATTCTGTGCATGCCGAAGCATCAAAAATCACTCTCAATTTCGTAGTCAAACAGCACCGTCATCATTGTCTGGAATGTTCATGTGATTTAAATCTGAATATTTCTTCATAAAATCGGAATACTCAGTCTTTAAGTCTTTGTTTTTATAGCCTTTTTTTCTAGCGAATAAAATCGTTTAATGCCATTTCTTTCGCTTCTGTCAAACAATGTAAATTATCCTTAAGCGGAAGTCCTATAGAAAATCTGCCATCCCTTTCCTTAACGAAGTTATTTATTTGTAAAATAAATTTCACATTCCCTTTCTTCTGCCGATATTAAGGGTTCCTTTAAAGTTCTGCGATTTCCCAAAATTGCTTTATTTGCTCATGTAACACCTTATTAATGTTTAAGTTACACTATGAAATTCGATCTAGTATCATTGCATAAATCTTGCACGAAACAATCCATTTTAATTTTGTATTCTGGATAGAAAGTCCGTTTTTATGTAATTTTAAAGTGCCCTTACATAACAGGTCAAAATATATCTCCGCTCCAATGAGCATGTGTATTTCATTTAAATTTGCAAATTCGGAATCCGCCAAATTAATATTTTCAGCTGATATTAACTTGACAGGGACGGTAGAATACTATATACATACAAAACCAATTATGTGGACGAAATAGGTAAATGAAAATTGTTAATGGATTTACATATAATATAACACATGTTATGGAAAGATAGAAAGAGTTGTACCAATACCTTTGGTCATCTGAGCGGCAAAGATATTTTGCTCACATTTGTTTAACTTTATTATCTTTTTTTATAAATACGTTCTGTATCTGCCTACATTGAGTTATATATAATTGTTTTCGTGATTCTTTGCCATTCATCGCCCTATTAATATAGTCCATTCGATTTAACTTTAGGATGACGTCACAACTGGATAAAATGCGGCATTGCCAATGTTATTTGTATAGTTTTAATTCTGGATATAAAGGTTGTATTAAGTATACATACTCTAGAAATATAGGCAGCGGTATGTCTGGCAACAATGACGCATTCCAAATATCAAAATAAACTGTTTTGACAGTATAATGACATATAAAACAGAAATAATTTATTAAACATCTTCTTGATAACGTAGTTATACTTCATCTTGCATCACACAATTTAGGAGGATATAAAAAGGAGCCTAGCACACAAATTTATTGTAGTATTACTAACAACTGAAGATCTTACAATTTACAGTACTTCATAAACTATTGATGGTTTTAAACAGGTACAAAATATTTATAAATAGTTTATTAACTTTAACAGGTATGTAAATACGTATAAATATAAAATATACACATAGTTGGAATTTTAGTCGAACTGATGTGTTGGATACCACCTTCAAATTTGTAACAAAGCCTTTAGTATGAAGATATTAAAAACAATACATTTCAACATGTTTTAAAAAAGGTTTTTCATGCTTCACGTAGAGCAACCAAACCAAAATTAAGTAATATTCAAAAATGTATTTAATTCATTAATATATTAATATAATTTAATAATTACGGGGGATTTTAATGCCGTGGTAGGTGAGGGTAGGGAAGGAGCGGTAGTGGGTTTATTTGGTTTAGGCACGAGAAACGACAGGGGAAATAGGCTGGTAGAATTTTGTGACAAGAACAATTTAATTATCACAAACACATTATTTCAACATCATGCTTGAAGACGATATACGTGGAAGATGCCAGGAGATATAGGAAGATATCAAATAGATTACATTCTTGTTAGACAACGGTTTAGGAACCAAGTAAAAGACTGTAGAAGCTACCCAGAAGTAGATATAGATACTGACCACAACATCGTAATTATGAAGGCCGCACTTAAATTTAAGAATATGAAAAAAAAGGAGCGGAAAAAGGCACTTGGACTTAGAGAAACTAAAAGATAAAGATATTCAAGAAAGATTCGAAAGAAAGTCAAATGAATTGCTCAAAGATATCGGGAAAATATCTGATACTAAGGAAGTAGAAACAGAATGGAATAACATTAAATCCTGCTTAGACATAGCGGCCAGAGATATTCTGGGCTATACACAAAAGGAAAATAAGAAACCATGGATAACAAAGGATATCCTGAATTTAATAGAAGAAAGACGAAAATACAAAAATAAATCAGACGAAACAGGAAAACAGAGATACAAAGCCATAAAATGGGAAATTATTCGAAAATGCAGGAAGGCTAAAGAACAGTGGATTGATGAAAAGTGCAAAGAAGTACAAACGAAGATGGAAATAGGAAAGACAGACGAAGCATACAAATTAATTAGAATGAATTTTAGGGATATAAAACCGTACAGCAAAAACATAAGGGACGCACAAGGAAACGTCATTATAGAAAACGTAGAGAAAGTGGGTAGATGGGAAGAATACAGAGGGAATTTATATGCAGGAGAGGAACTAACTGCATTAGAACAGGAATCAGACATTGAAAATGAGGACTTGGGATATTCTATACTTAGAGATGAGTTTGAATTAGCATTAAAGAGTCTGAAAAATGGTAAGGCGCCGGGTACAGATAAGGTGCAAGCAGAAACTCTAAAAGCCGCTGGACAAGCAGTAACAGAACGTCTCTTCCAACTTGTAAGCTATATGTATGAGACAGGCGAGATACCCAAAGATTTCAAACGTAGCATCATAGTAACTATACCAAAAAAGAAAGGCGCGGATAGATGTGAAAATTTTCGAACAATAAGTTTGACAGCACACGTGTCAAAAATATTAACTAGAATTGTGCAAAGACGAATGGAAAAACGGGCGGAAGAAATACTAGGAAAAGACCAATTTGGGTTTAGGCGGAACAGGGGAACACGGGAGGCTATTTTAGCTCTGAGAGTGATAATGGAGAAAACAATAGAAAAAGGGGAAAGCGTGTATATAGGGTTTGTAGATTTGGAAAAAGCTTTCGACAATGTAAAATAGAAAAAAATGTTTGAAATACTCAAAAAGATTGGAATGAGTTATAGGGATAGACGAATAGTACATAGCTTATACAAAGAGCAAACAGCAGTAATAGAATTAGAGCAGGAACGTAGAGAAGTAAACATTAAGAAAGGGGTGAGACAGGGATGTGCCCTATCCCCATTGATTTTTAACTTGTACATAGAAGAGGCAATGAATACCGTCAAATGCAGGAAAACATTTGGAATTACTATGCAAAGACAAAAAATTGATATGCTTAGATTTGCAGACGATATAGCAGTATTAGCGTCTAGCAAAGAAGAGCTAGAATCTGCTCTTAATGAAATGGAAACGGTTCTAACAGAGAGATACGGTATGAAAATTAACAAAAGTAAAACTAAAGTACTAGTATGCAAAGGAGGGAAAACTAAATCAAAAACAAGAATACAAGTATGTAACATGAAGTTACAAGAGGTTAAAATTTCTGCTACCTAGGAAGCCAAATAACGCAAGATGGGAAAAGCACAAAAGATATAAAACAAAGATTAGCACAAGGTCGTGCTACATTTAACAAGAAAAAGCATCTACTGTGCTCAAAGACCACAAACATAGAAACAAGGAAAAGATTGCTTAAAACATATGTGTGGAGCACAGCACTGTACGGATGTAAAGCCTGGACAGTAGGAGAAGCGGACAAGAAAAAGGTAGAAGCCTTTAAAATGTGGTGCTACAGACGTATGATGAAGATATCATGGACAGACAAAGTTAAGAACGAAGAGGTACTAAAAATGGTAAGGGAAGAAAGAAATATGTGGAAAACGGTAAAAAATAGGAGAGATAGGATGATAGGCCACATACTACGGCATGAGGGAATAGTGCGGAATATATTAGAAGCAGAGATCGGAAAAAAGAGAAGAAGAGGCAGACCTAGGTTAGACTACTGCACACAGATAGTAAAAGATGTAGGCTGTAGGGGTTTCAGGGAGATGTGTAGGCTAACCCAGAATAGAAATCAATGGAGGTACGCATCCAACCAATCCCAAGATGGATAAACTAATGACGAAAAGATAACTGCGCTTAAACATGATGATTATTATAAGTAACTACAAGAATTGGTTGGGCAATATTCTCGAATAATGTTAAGTGTGAAAGGATTTACTGGAAAACCATTATTTCGGCAAACGTCTAAGTGTTGGGGGATCTTGGTAGCCGTAATTTCGCCTTCTTCTTTCTTTACGTCATATCATGCAAGTTAGTCTTACAAAACTCATCGATGAAAAAGTTATCGCTAATTTCACACAAATCTTTCTATATTATAAGCGTAAAAATGTACGACAGGGTTAAATTGTTAGAGATCCTATTACATCGAGATTACTGCACCATCAATGAAAGCGGTAAATCTTACCCACCGTCACACGAAATATACAACATCATTTCAGAAGAAATGAAATTTAACTGTAACATAACATCAAAACATATATACGTTATAATTAACTAAAACAGAAACGGATTCAAAGGTCAAATTTTGAAAGCATTGGATACCAAGACTTGTTTCTTACAGTGTATCTTCATACTCCATCGATTCTATAAAAAATGACTCCATTATATCAGTTTCGAAAGAATTTGAAATAATTCTTTCGAGAGAAGAGTGGAAAGATATCATTCCGACACGGAAAGTTTATGGTAGGAGAGTCAAATATGTTCTGCAGCGTGCCTGGACGGATATTATAGCGGAGAAGGTATGGTAACAACAAAAGTTAAGTTGCACAATATCTTTTAAGACCCACGAAGTAAATTTGTCTTCCTCTGAAAAATATGATGTTCGTTTTCGTGGTTTTTGCAAAGAATGTAACGCGCTTATATTGGGCAAGACAAGGCGTAAACCATCCGAAAATGTAGATGTCAAAATATACATTTCACTGCTTTTGATGTAGAAGAAGGCAACCATTTGTATGAAAACGACAATTGAAAGGTAGACGTCGTAGAATTGTAAGTAATATTTTAATTGATAAAAAAATGGATGCGATAACATTTCGCAGGCTAGAGGCTAAACGCTTAAAAGATTTCAGCGACATCGAACCTCCCATTATTTCAAAAACTGCTGTTCTGCGAAAAGCCAAACAGCATGTTTTATTAGAAAAGCATGAATTTTCTTACGCGAATCCTGTTTCAAATCGTTTACAGATGTCTATACACTATACTATATACAACGGTTTGTTAGAGTTCTTTTGCATTTATTGAAGCGCTGAGCAACAATTATTATATGCAGTGCGAAATAAAAGAAATCCTAAAGGCTTTATGACAATTGACACAACCGGCAGTATTATAAAACGATTTTTCCAATTGTGACACGCTCATATTTCTAAATCAATGCATGTTTGTTAATAACAATGGAAGCATACCTGTGTTTCAAATGGTTTCAGCAGACTATAAGTTTATGCATGTTGCACATTTTCTACGTAAAATTATTGCAAGAGGCAATCCAGCCTTGCGCACGTTAGTGTGCGATTTTGGGTGAGCGATTTTAATTGCCGTTGCAGAAGTCTTCGCAAGATGCACAGATTTGCGGAGTTATTTAAAAAAATGTTACAACATTCTGCATGGTCACAAAGAGTCACTTCCTTTGTGTTTCATAAGACTTGATGTAAGTATGATAACACGATGGAATTGCTTAAAACAAAAGAACATATTACTCGTTAAAAAATTTTATTTACGCTCTCTAAGTCAGGCATATAAAAAGACTTCGTTAGAAGAATTAAGCAAATTTATTAAAGCGGTTCTAGTTGTAGCCTTGAGCGAATATATTGGTCCTAATGAAAACTGAAAGAAATTACCATCAGAGCTGTATCTACGTCATTTGAATATGGTAATAAAAAGTGATCTAACCCCCGAACTATCTGACGTACATGAAAATATAAATGAATATGAAATTGATGATTTGGACGATTCAGTTCATAACGATGTTTCCGAGTGGTTTCAATGGAGTGCTAGTATATACAAAAATGCCCAAGAAATAGCAAATAATGGCATACAGGGAATAACTATAAATGCATGTTTTAATCTGAACTTTGTTAGGTCAGTAAAGACGTATTTGATGCCATATGTGGCACTATGGAGCGGCGTAATGCGAATGCATTTCAACATTGGTGAAGAAATTGTCACTTCTTCTTCTGTAGAGGAAGCATTTTGTGATTTAAAAAATCGCGCATATAAAGGTCAACTGCCAATGAGAGCCGACGAATTTATATTCCAACATCTCAACTACATCGATAGTCGAATAAAATTAACATCGACTAAAAACGATATTGTAATTGAGTCTTGCAAACGGTTAAGTGAATTGTAAAAATAAATAGAACATAATCGTTCGTAGACAAATTCTATAGATGATGATATGCTAAATAGTTACATCGATGTAATTAATTTCGACTTGCAAAACGACAGTGAGAACAACAACAATCGTATTAATTGTGACAGGGTCACAATGGAGCCTATCGATGATAGCACGTCTGAGCTAAACAGTAATATTAGAATTGGCGAAACCTTGGTCGTGAGTGTCCTGAAGTACAACATTCGACTGCAATGAAGCGACGTAAGCCACCATATCTTGATAAGTGTCCGGAATAGGAATACATCAAGTTAAAGAGATATCAAAATATACCACTTGTAAGAAATGGTAATATATCTAAGAGTGACATCATTGATAATAAATTTATTAACGTATTTCAAACTTGTGCGTTTGATGCTGTTCTTCATTGAATTACAAGTGGAATTGCAGCTCCGAAATGTTATGAAGGAAAAATGAAGTCGTCGGAAAATCGCACAGTGCATTTAGCTTTTTCAATGTTACAAACCCATAAAATTACACAAAATCATTATAATGAAAGAGCAAATATATTATTACACCTACCGCTCTTCAGAGATGCATTACAATACACTAGCACAATTTCTAAACTAGACACTACTAATGTTGCCCATCTTTAACTTATTTATTCACAGACATGCCAAGTTGTCAAAGAACTATCAGCTGCTCTTGTACCTCTCCACGCACAAATTAGACAGTTGAGTTAAGTTATTCCCGACACGATCTGCTGGAAAAATGTTAGGCGAGCATTGTTCACAAAAATACACCCTCGCTTCCTGGCCAATGTAGTACCTTCGGGTGGAGCATTGGAAAATCACATGTAAAGTTGAGTTAAGTGTAAATGTGGCTATACTGCTTTATAAAAGATTGCAACATATACAAGACGCAATAAACGACGTTTTGGCGGTTGAACCTAAATGTAAACAATGTTCAAAAAGTGAGGAAAACATTGAATATGGTCCACATCTATTTATTCATACGACAGTATTTACCAACAATAGATATACAAATCTCAATAAAACCATTGCCCATTCTCTGAATACAATTGCAACCAGGATTGTATTAAAATTTAAATTGTATACTTTAGTCGGAGCAATACATTTTGCAACGCTCTCCAGCGACTTTTCAAGTGACAATAATCATTACATTGCATACGCACGTTGTGGGTCGCAATGGTATGAATATGATGACTTAAAAAAAAGAGGCAACCTATAAAAGCTGCAACTATAATAAACCCACATCTAATCTTTTATGTTCTAGCCGATACGTAATTTTGAATTAATGTTTTCAATAATATACTTCTTTATTTGAATTGTATATAGTATGTATAAGACCTCTTTAATGAAAATTATGAAAGTGAATTTATCTATTCAAGTCAAACTAAATTTTGCATAGCTATAACCAAGATACAATTTCTCGATTGTTCTACAAAGGAAAGCAACATCCACTGACCGGTTTCACCTTTTGGGCCTAATCATTGAATTATAGTTATAATTATGACAATATACAGAGGCACCCTCTTATTTGTATTAAGTACATTACTTCTAATAGTTTATAAGGGTTATAAACTATTTCATTTTGATGAACTCCAAAAGGCAAAACTGGTTATTAGACATTTCTTCCATTTATGAAAGAATCAAGTAAACTAATTGTTTTAATAATGGCAATGCAACTATTAGTTCGATTTGTATATGTAAATTCACCTTATAATTTTCACTAAGAAGGCTTTACAGATACATCCTATCACGCATATATATATATATATATATATATATATATATATATTAGGTAGTTTTTTTATACAAGGTAAGTTGATAAATACTAATTTCCCAATTACAGTCATTGGTCTCGGTGGCGTAATTGGTAAACGCACAGTTCCGGTAAAACTGAGATGCAGGTTCAAATCCTGTCCAAGACCTTATATTCCTTCTTTCAATTACTAGCTCGATTTGAAATAATCATTTGGGCTTTGCATAAAAATCTAAGTTATTATTTCATCTTATTAATTATATATATATATATATATATATATATATATATATTACTGTGGTAAGTCCGCATTGGAGAGCGTCACCAGAAGAGTGCTGTAACAACGTCGCTTTGATAAGACGTCACCAAAAGAGTGATATGACAACGCCTCGCTCTGATACGTCGCTAAAAAGGTGCTATGATACAGATACAGCAAATTGTAAAATTTGAAATTGTTGACTTACCTTCCTTTCTAACTTTGTCTGACTAGCTTAACGGAAATGTTGGAGTTTTTAAAAATGAAATTAAACACGGCAATATCACAAAGCATTTATACATAAAATATTTTTTCTCATACAAAAGCATACAGAACATGTATACCATGTTTCTTTCAAACATCAAATTATTTCTAACAAGTACTTATTTAAAAAAAAATTCCTTGCTTTATTTAAATTTACACAAGTAAATTTCTTCCCTTACGGATATTTTAACTGGTTTTTTTATTCTCACGCTTGTATGGTTTGTTGGGCCAAAAAATTCTTGACATATAATTTATTAGAAAGTCAGAGTGTTTTAAACTCTGAACACAAACTTTCCTGGTAAAGATCCGTACAAAAAATAAAATTATTATATATTTAAGAACTATTCTACTTTAGATTTAAATTAAATGACAAAATTCAAGTATCAGTTACAATATTTAAAAAAATTATACTTGCAAAATTTACGAAGGGCTTTTCGAATTTGTAATCAACGGGTTAAATATTTTCGGCAACAACGGTTACCAATTTTTATATTTGCCTAAATCTTTCTTTTAATTATTTAATAAAAATTTTAAAGTGGCGTTATATCGAAGAATTTTCCTTCTTCATTGTGTATAATCGCATCTAATAATTTTCACACTCTGCGATCGAATTTATAAATGAATGAATTTTAAAATTAAAGTTCTGCGTTTATATACAACATTATCTCGTTTCCAGAACCCTCAAGCTTGGTATGGAATATTTTACACCGTAATGACGCAAGACTTCGCAGAATAATTAATTAGCGTCTAAAATTGCGGCGTTTTATTACCCCGTTCCATTTAATAGTGAGTGCGATACTCTTCTTTGTTTAACACCCAAGGTCACATACTGATACGAAAGATAATCAATTTGTATCCGTTATTTTATGGATTTTGTGGGTTTTTTCAATGTTCCGGTTGCTTATTGAAATAAACGTTTTTTTATTAATTAGATCATACGAATTTGAGGTATTTTTCTCAATTCCTCTCGAAAATACGAGAACATGTTTTTTTAAAAATATTTTTATGCTATACAAAGGCTAATTAATTTAAACTGTAGGAAGTGCCAGGCGGGCGTAAATATAAACTATAGGAACAAAACGTAATTTTAGTGTATATAATTACTCAAATTAAACATGAACATAACATATTTGAATGAGGTCACAATAATTCATAAGTAGCCATTTTGTAGATACGCCATCCAATCAATAGTAATATAAGTGAGGGAAAAATAGTAAAACCAATCAACAGTAAAGGCGGTTAAATCAACAGTAAAGGCGGTTAATTTAAATATAACGCAGAATGCCTACAGCTTCGGCCATTCTGACATTTAAATCGGCCTCGATTTACAATACTAAATTAAAATAATGCTCTGGTATACACACAAATATACTACAATTATATATAAAATACAAAGTTTCATGACTTATACCATAACCGCACGTTTGCAATGTCACAAACACTTTCAAACGGTTTTTGGCTAACTTGAAACCCTTCAATATCACAAATAAGATATCTGTCATGTTGCAAACATTTTTAACTAAATAAGGTCCCTTGAATTTGGGCAATAACTTTTTATTTACACCTGGGGCAGTGTCTACATTACATAATCTCCTTCATTAAATAATTGCGGAGGTTTATATTTTTTGTCGTTGTAAATTTTGTTCTGAGCCTGGATTTTTTCAATATGACTACTAGCCTCCTGCCTAGATAACTTTAAATCCCTATCATAATCATTGCTTTCTAAATAGAATTTCAAATTATCGCTAACTTGACCAACTTGGTTAATTCCAAATAATAATTTTGACGGTGTTTTACCAGTTGTCCTATTGACCGATTTATTAATTGCAAAGTCTACCTTACTCAGAACTCGATCCCAAGTATCAACCGATTCAGTAAGTTTGGCTATCATGGGGATATAAAACCTGTTGGATCGTTCTATCTGGCCATTAGCCCTTGGAACTACCACGGCAAACAAAATATGTTTTACATTAAATTCGGAAATAAAATCTTCGAATAGATTGGAGGTAAAACAAGAACCTCTATCAGAAATAATTCTACTGAGTTTACTATAAATTTCAAAATATTGTTTCAAATGTTTAATCACTTCATCTGTGGTTTTGCAAGCAAATAGTCTAAGAAATTTGGTGAAGCCATCAATTACAGCAAGAATATATTTGTTGCCTCCTGTTGATTTTTCTAATGGACCACGATGATCTATGTGTAAGGTATCAAATGGGAGATCACCCTTAGGGATATTCTGCAATAATCCCGGACGTTTCCCTGAACTTGGAGAAAAAACAATACATTTTAAGTATTTTGAAATGTAATCTTTAACTTTCGACTTCAGGTTTGGAAACCAATAAGTTCTTAGAATAATTTCAACTACTTTGTCAACTCCAATATGTCGTAACTCATCATGGCAACTTCTAATTACATTATCTTCCATATTGCTTTTAACATAAAACAAACCGTGATTATTCAATTTCCTGTAAACCAATCCATTTCTAATTTCATATAATTTATCCTCACCAAACTGAAGTTTATTTCTTATTTTTAAGATTTCAGAATCACAATCCATTTAATGCTTAGATTCCTCTCAAATGTGTTATCCTCTATGATTAAAACAGATTCTACTCGGCTCAAACAATCTACATGCCTCATTCGCGCGTTATCTCTATGCTCCACAACATAATCAAAATTTTGTAAAATGAGAAACCATCTAAAAATTCTGGGGTTTACATCTTTTTTTTGTAATGCTAATTTCAAACTATTACAATCCGTAACGATTTTGAATGCGATTCCTTGAAGGTAAACTTTAAAACGTTCCAACGCATTAACAATAGCCAAAATTTCAAGCTCAAAACTATGGTAACGGGATACTACTTCAGCTGTTCGCTGACTAAAATAAAACACAGGGTGAAATTTGTCATCATCTTGCTTCTGAAGCAAAATAGCACCATAACCTAAGCTACTAGCATCGCAATGGAGTTGGGTTTCACCTTTCTGCGAATAAATTGATAAAACGGGTTCTGACGATAGTAAAATTTTAACTTTATCAAAAGTTTCTAATTGTTCAGGACCAAAAACAAAAGGTACATTTTTCTTTACTAAATCGTATAAAGGCTTAGTTAGAATTGAAAAGTTTTGTACGAACTTCCTAAAATACGAGGCTAATCTAAGAAAACTATGCAATTGTTTGGTATTTCGTGGGATGGGATAATCTCTAATAAATTTAGTAAACTGGCTATTTGGTTTTATACCTATCCTATCAACATAATACCCTAAGTAAGTAACCCTTTATTGTACGAATAAACATTTATCAAATGTAATTCCAATTTATTTTCTACTAAAATAATCAATACCTCCTTTAAAATTCCTAAATTTTGTTCGAAAGTTTCAGTGGCAATCATGATATCATCAATGTAAATTGTAATTTTGTTTTGACGTGATAAATCTCTAAACACAGTATTTATATACCTAGTAAAAGCATTAGGACTCTGTTTCCAAACCGTAAGGCATAAATAAGTATTCATACTGACCCATAGGAGTCACGAACGAAGTGTATTTCACCGAATCTGGGTGCATTTTAACATGAAAGAAAGCATTTCTCAAATCCAAAGTTGTGAAATACTTTTTCCCTTTTAAATTGCTTATCTGGTCTTCGATTAAATGTAGGGGGTGATTATCTCGTAATGTAACTTTGTTCAGAAATCTATAGTTTACACACATTCAGTACTCTGAAGTTTTTTTCTAACTAAAACTATTGGCGAACAATATTCGGAAGAGCTTTCACGAATAATGCCCTTTTGCAATAAATCCTCTACTATAATATTAACTGCATTATTTTCTACAAACGCTAATCTGCGGGGTTTGATATAAAAAGGCGCATGATTAGGATCCAGTGTCAATTTTAATTCAAAATCTATTTTAGGTCGTGTAGGCCTATCAACTGCAACATAATTTTCTACAAAAATATTTTGAACTTGTCTTACATATTCTGGTCTAAGACCATCGTTTATTCTTAGTGTAAGGGGTTTCTTTGAATCAATATAATCCATAGCACAAATTTCTGCAAAATCTCTATCAACGCTATTGAGTATTGTAGTTTGGATATGGACAGTATCTTGATCAAAAACAATTACTAAATTAGGCTTTGATATAAAATCTCTACCAAGTAAACATTTGAAGGGTATTGCATAATCCCTAACAACGTAAAATCTAACCGAGGTTTCAAAATTTTCAACTAATAATGTGGTTGTAATTTTACCTATAGGATCCAACTTCGACCCATTTATTCCTGTAAAAACTAAATCATCGATAGGATCTAAATCCAAATTGCTTACTAAAGAAATTGAGATTCCAGAATCTTAAACAGTATTAGTGCACAATTTAAAACAACTTGCTTCAATACATACGGGTACAGTGTATGCTTTCTTTAAGTGAGTATTTTCTTTTCGCTGATGCTCCCATGAACCACACAGGTATCAAGTTCCTCTTGCACGTGTTGGTTTGGGGCATGAAGTAGAATAATGTCCAGTTTCGTTACAATTATAACAACGAGATTCTGACGAGCCTGTTGGTTTGACATATTTAACAGTTTTAACGGATGTGTAATTTCCGTGTAATTTCTTGCGTTCATTGTCAATTCGATAGTTCAATACTATGTCTTTAAAAATTTCTTCAACAGTGGCGTGCGTTTTTACTATAATTAAATTCGCTAACTCTTTAGAATCCTATAGCCACTTCCTCTTTTTGTTCTTTGAGGTTTAAACCTAGCTGTTTACATAATCAAATTTTGTCATAAAAATAAACACCAATATCTTCTTTTGAACCTTGCGTTCTAGCCGTCATTGCCGTTAGATTAGATTGATGTACAAAAGCTTTGGTGAATTCGTGTGAATCATCAAAATTATGAATGCAACCGTGTTTAAATTCAAACCAAAATGCGGCGGCACCTGCTAAATGGGTTTTGGCACCTTCTAACATAAATTCCTGTGGCCAACCATGCAGTCTTGCAGTAGATACTAATTGATCTTACCACTTATTGCTTGAATTAATATCGCCGTAAAACATTTCAATGCTCTTTGAAAAATCTGGCATAATACTACAAGCTTTTTGTTGCTGTTGATTGTCAATAATTTCAACATTGCAGCAATTTGTTTCTACTAACGTATAATCACTTGCTTCACGCTTAAAATCTTCTCCTGTCGGGTTAGAACTAGTTTGATCCACTTTAAATTCGAGGGCTGACCACTTGAAGCCATTTTTACAGAATAAAAGGTTTCAAACAGATCACTTTCAATTGTTACATTATTCAAATTTTCCATAAATTTCACCTAACCGCACTTTTCCGGAGCATGTGTTTTATTTTCTGTATTAATGAAAATATTGTTCTACAACCCCACACCTGAAGTTGTAGGAAGTGCCAGGCGGGCGTAAATGTAAACTATAGGAACAAAACGTAATTTTAGTGTATATAATTACTCAAATTAAACATGAACATAATATATTTGCATAAGGTTACAATAATTCATAAGTAGCCATTTTGTAGATACATCATCCAATCAAGCGAGGAAAAATATAATAAAACCAATCATCAGTAAAGGCGGTTAATTTAAATATAAAGCAGAATGCCTACAAAACTTTAATTGGTTTTTAATGCAAAGAAAGTCCATTTTTATAGCAAATATTTGTTTCGGGGTAAAACGTTTTTAATTCCTATAATTAAAATTAGAATTGGAGTTTTACTACACGAAATTACTTATTTTTATCAACGGAATGTGCATTTTTATTACAAACGGATGGTTTTTGTTTTTATCTTAAAATGATCGATTTACGTTCGCATCTAATGCGTTGCGAAAGCGCGAGTAGTTATCAGAAGGACACCTATCAAATGTCCTGCTGGCCTCAAAAGTTAAAAAATTATATAATAATGGTTAGCCGTTGGAACTCTACGTAAAAATGATTGTACTTATTGAAACTAATCGAAAATTATTAATTCACGCCACAAAGTCGCGAGTAGGGCATTTTTTCACCAAATATCTTGCTGGTCTCAAAAGTTAAAAATTATTTAATAATGGTAATCTGTTGGAATCCTGCGTAAAAATTACTGTACTTATTGGAACTCGTCGAGAACTATCGATTCAAGCCGCAATAATGCGAGAAATCATCAGCAAGGCACTTTTTCGCCAGATGTCTGGTCCCAAAAGTTAAAAGTTTTATAATAACCATTAGAACTCAGCGTTAAAATTAGTGTACTTATTAAAATCCATCCATAACTAGTGATTTACGTCGCAAAATCGCGAGTAGTTATCAGTAGGACACCTTTTTAACAAATATCCTGCTGGCTTCAAAAGTTAAAAAAATATTTAATAATGGTTAGCCGTTGGAATTCTGCGTAAAAATGATTGTATTTATTGGAACTCATAGAGAACTATTGATTCACGCCACAAAAACGCGAGTAGTTATCATCAGGGCACTTTTTCACCAGATGCACTGCTGGTCCCAAAAGTTTAAAAATTATTTAATAATGGTTAGCCGTTGGAACCCTGCGTTAAAATGTTTGTACTTATTGGAACTCATCAAGAATTATTGAATCATGCCACCAGAACGCGAGTAGTTATCATCAAGGCACTTTTTCACCAGATGTCTTGATGGTCTCAAAAGTTAAAAAATTATTTAGTATTGGTAAACTGTTGGAATTCTGCGTACAAATTACTGTACTTATTGGAACTCATCGAGAACTATCGATTCAAGCCGCAATAATACGAGAAATCATCAGCAAATCACTTTTTCGCCAGATATCTGGTCCAAAAAGTTAAAGGTTATATAATAACCGTTAGAACTAGTGGTTTACGTCGCAAAACCGCGAGTAGTTATCAGCAGGACACCTTTTTAACAAATATTATGCTGGCCTTAAAAGTTAAAAAATATTTAATAATGGCTAGCCGTGGGCATTCTGCGTAAAAATGATTGTACTTTTTGGAACTCATCGAGAACTATTGATTCACGCCACAAAAACGCGAGTAGTTATCATCAGGGCACTTTTTCACCAGATGTCCTGATGGTCCCAAAAATTAAAAAATTATTTAATAATGGTAAACCGTTTGAATTCTGCGTAAAAATTACTGTACTTATTGGAACTCATTGAAAACTATCGATTCAAACCGCAATAATGCGAGAAATCATCAGCAAGGCACTTTTTCACCAGATGTCTGGTACCAAAAGTTAAAAGTCACATAATAACCGTTGGAACTCTGCGTTAAAATCAATGTACCTATTGGAACCCATCCAGAATTAGCGATTTAGGTCGCAAGAGCGCGAGTAATTATCAGCAGGTCACCTTTTTAACAAATGTCCTGCTGGCCTCAAAAGTTAAAAAAATATTTAATAATGGTTAGCCATTGGAACTCTGCGTAAAAATGATTGTACTTATTGGAGCTCATCGAGGATTATTGATTCACGCCACGAAAACGCGAGTAGTTATCATCAGAACACTTTTTCACTAAATATCGTGCTGGTCTCAAAAGTTAAAAATTATTTAACAAGGTAAACCGTTGGAATTCTGTGTAAAAATTACTGTACTTATTGAAACTCATCGAGAACTATCGATTCAGCCCAAAATGCAAGGGTTTTACAGCACAGCAGGACACTTTTTACCAGATGTCCTGCTGGTCCCAAAAGTTAAAAATTATTTGCTAATAATTAGCCGTCGAAACTCAGCGATTAAAAATGATTGTACTTATTGGAACTCATCGAGAACTATTGATTCACGCCACAAAAAGCGCAAGTAGTTATCAGCAGGACACTTTTTACCAGATGTCCTGCTGGTCCTCAAAAGTTAAAAAATTATTTAATTATAATTATTCATCGAAACTCTGGTTAAAAATGATTGTACTTATTAAAACTCATCGAGAACTATTGATTCACGCCTCAAAAATGCAAGTGGTTTACAGCAGGACACTTTTTCACCAGATGTCCTGCTGGTCCCAAAAGTTAAAAAATTATTTAATAATGGTTAGCCGTTGGAACTCTGCGTAAAGATGACTGTACTTATTGGAACTCATCAGAACTAGCGATTCACGTCGCAAAAGCGCAAGTAGTTATCAGCAGACATTTTTCACCAGATGTCCTGCTGGTCCCAAAAGTTAAAAATTATTTAATAATAAGCCGTTGGAACTCTGATTAAAAATGATTGTACTTATTGGAACTCATCGAGAACTATTGATTCACGCCTCAAAAGCGCAAGTAGTTATCAGCAGGACATTTTTCACCAGATGTCCTGCTGGTCCCAAAAGTTAAAAAAATATGTAATAATAGTTAGCCGTCGAAACTCTGATTAAAAATGATTGTACTTATTGAAACTCATCGAGAACTATTGATTCACGCCACAAAAATGCAAGTGGTTTACAGCAGGACACTTTTCACCAGATGTCCTGCTGGTCCCAAAAGTTAAAAATTATTTATAATAATTAGCCGTCGAAACTCTGATTAAAAATGATTGTACTTATTGGAACTCATCAGAACTATTGATTCACGCCACAAAAAGAAATAATCAGCAGGACATTTTTCACCAGATGTCCTGCTGGTCCCAAAAGTTAAAATTATATAATAACCGTTGTCGAACTCTGTTAAAATGATTGTACTATTGGAACCCATCCAGAACTATTGAGTCACGCAACAAAAACGCAAGTACTTCTCAGCAGGACACTTTTTCACCAGATGATCTACTGCCCCCAAAAGTTAAAAAGTTATTTAATAATTAGCCGTCGAAACTCTGATTAAAAATGATTGTACTTATTGAAACTCATCGAGAACTATTGATTCACGCCACAAAAATGCAAGTGGTTTACAGCAGGACACTTTTTCACCAGATGTCCTGCTGGTCCCAAAAGTTAAAAAATTATTTAATAATAGTTAGCCGTCGAAACTCTGATTAAAAATGATTGTACTTATTGGAACTCATCGAGAACTATTGATTCACGCCACGAAAACGCGAGTAGTTATCATCAGAACACTTTTTCACCAGATTTGTTGCTGGTCCCAAAAGTTAAAAAATTATTTAATAATGGTTAGCCGTTGGAACTCTGCGTAAAGATGACTGTACTTATTGGAACTCATCAAGAACTATCGATTGAAGCCG
Organism: Platerodrilus igneus; assembly: GCA_036346225.1. Lineage (NCBI taxonomy): Eukaryota > Metazoa > Arthropoda > Insecta > Coleoptera > Lycidae > Platerodrilus > Platerodrilus igneus. The sequence continues at coordinate 2,369,406 of JARFIW010001054.1, read as the reverse complement.
CAACAGTACAAGAAATAATCAGCAAGACATTTTTTCACCAGATGTCTTGCTGGTCCCAAAGTTAAAATTATATAATAAACCGTTGGAAACTCTGATTAAAATTGATTGTACTGATTGGAACTCATCCAGAACTATTGATTCACGCAAAAGCAAGTGGTTATCAGCAGGACATTTTTTACCAAATGTCCTGCTGGTCCCAAAAGTTAAAATTATTTAATAATTAGCCGTCGAAACTCTGATTAAAAATGATTGTACTTATTGAAACTCATCGAGAACTATTGATTCACGCCACAAAAATGCAAGTGGTTTACAGCAGGACACTTTTTCACCAGATGTCCTGCTGGTCCCAAAAGTTAAAAAATTATTTAATAATAGTTAGCCGTCGAAACTCTGATTAAAAATGATTGTACTTATTGGAACTCATCGAGAACTATTGATTCACGCCACAAAAATGCAAGTGGTTTACAGCAGGACACTTTTTCACCAGATGTCCTGCTGGTCCCAAAAGTTAAAAAGTTATTTGATAATAATTAGCCGTCGAAACTCTGATTAAAAATGATTGTACTTATTAAAACTCATCGAGAACTATTGATTCACGCCTCAAAAATGCAAGTGGTTTACAGCAGGACACTTTTTCACCAGATGTCCTGCTGGTCCCAAAAGTTAAAAAATTATATAATAACCGTTGGAACTCAGCGTTAAAATTAGTGTACTGATTGGAACTCATCCAGAACTAGCGATTCACGTCGCAAAAGCGCGAGTAGTTATCAGCAGGACATTTTTTTACCAAATGTCCTGCTGGCCTCAAAAGTTAAAAAGTTATTTGCTAATAATTAGCCGTCGAAACTCTGATTAAAAATGATTGTACTTATTAAAACTCATCGAGAACTATTGATTCACGCCTCAAAAATGCAAGTGGTTTACAGCAGGACACTTTTTCACCAGATGTCCTGCTGGTCCCAAAAGTTAAAAAATTATTTAATAATAGTTAGCCGTCGAAACTCTGATTAAAAATGATTGTACTTATTGAAACTCATCGAGAACTATTGATTCACGCCACAAAAATGCAAGTGGTTTACAGCAGGACACTTTTTCACCAGATGTCCTGCTGGTCCCAAAAGTTAAAAAATTATTTAATAATAGTTAGCCGTCGAAACTCTGATTAAAAATGATTGTACTTTTGAACTCATCGAGAACTATTGATTCACGCCCAAAAGCAAGTGGTTTCAGCAGGACATTTTTTCACCAGATGTCCTGCTGGTCCCAAAAGTTAAAAATTATATAATAACCGTTGGAAACTCGTTAAAATTATGTTATTGGAACTCATCCAGAACTAGATTCACGCCAAAAGCGCAGTGGTTATCAGCAGGACATTTTTTCACCAATGTCCTGCTGGTCCCAAAAGTTAAAAATTATTTTAATAATTAGGTCGAAACTCTGATTAAAAATGATTGTACTTATTAACTCATCGAGAACTATTGATTCACGCCACAAAATGCAAGTGGTTTACAGCAGGACACTTTTTCACCAGATGTCCTGCTGGTCCCAAAAGTTAAAAAATTATTTAATAATAGTTAGCCGTCGAAACTCTGATTAAAATGATTGTACTTATTGGAACTCATCGAGAACTATTGATTCACGCCCAAAAGCAAGTGGTTTCAGCAGGACATTTTTCACCAGATGTTGCTGGTCCCAAAAGTTAAAAAAATTATTTTAATAAAACCGTTTGGGAACTCTGTTAAAATGATTGTACTTATTGGAACTCATCAGAACTAGATTCACGCCCAAAAGCAAATTTTCAGCAGGACATTTTTACCAGATGTCCTGCTGGTCCCAAAAGTTAAAAATTATTTAATAATTTAACCGTGAAACTCGTTAAAAATATTGTACTTATTAACTCATCAGAACTAGATTCACGCCAAAAATTTACAGCAGGACATTTTTACCAATGTCCTGCTGGCCCAAAAGTTAAAAATTATTTAATAATTAGCCGTGAAACTCTGATTAAAATGATTGTACTTATTGGAACTCATCAGAACTATTGATTCACGCCCAAAAGCAAGTTTCAGCAGGACTTTTTTCACCAGATGTCCTGCTGGTCCCAAAAGTTAAAAATTATTTAATAAAATTTGAAACTCGTTAAAAATGATTGTACTTATTGGAACTCATCAGAACTATTGATTCACGCCCAAAAAGGCAAGTGTTATCAGCAGGACATTTTTTACCAGATGTCCTGCTGGCCCAAAAGTTAAAAATTATTTAATAATAAAGCCGTGAAACTCTGATTAAAAATGATTGTACTTATTGGAACTCATCGAGAACTATTGATTCACGCCCAAAAAGGCAAGTGGTTTACAGCAGGACATTTTTTCACCAGATGTCCTGCTGGTCCCAAAAGTTAAAAATTATTTAATAATTTAGCCGTGAAACTCTGATTAAAATGATTGTACTTATTGGAACTCATCGAGAACTATTGATTCACCCCGCAAGTTATCACAGGACACTTTTCACCAGATGTTGCTGGTCCCAAAAGTTAAAAATTATTTAATAATTTAGCCGTTGGAACTCTGGTTAAAAATGATTGTACTTATTGGAACTCATCAGAACTATGATTCACCCAAAAGCAATTTTCAGCAGGACATTTTTTACCAGATGTCCTGCTGGTCCCAAAAGTTAAAAATTATTTAATAAACCGTTGGAACTCGTTAAAATTATGTACTTATTGGAACTCATCAGAACTAGATTCACGCGCAAAAGGCAAGTGTTATCAGCAGGACATTTTTACCAATGTCCTGCTGGTCCCAAAAGTTAAAAATTATTTATAATAAACCGTGAAACTCTGTTAAAATGATTGTACTTATTGAACTCATCAGAACTAGATTCACGCCCAAAAGCGTGGTTTACAGCAGGACATTTTTCACCAGATGTCCTGCTGGTCCCAAAAGTTAAAAATTATTTAATAATGTTAGCCGTGAAACTCTGATTAAAAATGATTGTACTTATTAACTCATCGAGAACTATTGATTCACGCCCAAAAGCAAGGGTTTATCAGCAGGACATTTTTTTCACCAGATGTCCTGCTGGTCCCAAAAGTTAAAAAATTATTTAATAATTAGCCGTTGGAAACTCTGATTAAAATGATTGTACTTATTGGAACTCATCAGAACTATTGATTCAGCCCAAAAGCGAAATAATCACAGACATTTTTACCAGATGTTGCTGGTCCCAAAAGTTAAAAATTATTTAATAATTTAAACCGTTGGAACTCGGTTAAAATATGTACTTATTGGAACTCATCAGAACTAGATTAGCCCAAAACAAGGGTTTCCAGGACATTTTTTACCAATGTCCTGCTGGCCCAAAAGTTAAAAATTATTTTAATAACCGTGAAACTCGTTAAAATATTGTACTTATTAACTCATCAGAACTAGATTCACGCCCAAAAGCAAGTGGTTTACAGCAGGACATTTTTTACCAATGTCCTGCTGGCCCAAAAGTTAAAAAATTTAATAATTTAGCCGTCGAAACTCTGATTAAAAATGATTGTACTTATTGGAACTCATCGAGAACTATTGATTCACGCCCAAAAGCGTGGTTTACAGCAGGACACTTTTCACCAGATGTCCTGCTGGTCCCAAAAGTTAAAAATTATTTAATAATTTAGCCGTGAAACTCTGATTAAAAATGATTGTACTTATTGGAACTCATCAGAACTATTGATTAGCCCAAAACAGTGGTTTCACAGACATTTTTCACCAGATGTCCTGCTGGTCCCAAAAGTTAAAAATTATTTAATAAACCGTTGGAACTCGGTTAAAATTGATTGTACTTATTGGAACTCATCAGAACTAGATTCACGCCCAAAAGCAATTTATCAGCAGGACATTTTTTCACCAGATGTCCTGCTGGTCCCAAAAGTTAAAAATTATTTAATAATTACCGTGAACTCTGATTAAAATGATTGTACTTATTAAAACTCATCGAGAACTATTGATTCACGTCAAAAGGCAAGTGTTTCAGCAGGACACTTTTTCACCAGATGTCCTGCTGGTCCCAAAAGTTAAAAATTATAATAATAGCCGTTCGAAACTCGGTTAAAAATGATTGTACTGATTGGAACTCATCAGAACTAGATTCACGCCCAAAAGCAAGGTTTCAGCAGGACATTTTTACCAATGTCCTGCTGGTCCCAAAAGTTAAAAATTATTTAATAATTCCTGAAATTAAAAATGATTGTACTTATTAACTCATCGAGAACTATTGATTCACGCCCAAAAAGCAAGTGGTTTACAGCAGGACACTTTTTCACCAGATGTCCTGCTGGTCCCAAAAGTTAAAAATTATTTAATAAAGTTAGCCGTCGAAACTCTGATTAAAATGATTGTACTTATTGGAACTCATCAGAACTATTGATTCACGCCCAAAACGCGAGAGTTATCAGCAGGACACTTTTTACCAGATGTTGCTGGTCCCAAAAGTTAAAAATTATTTAATAATTAGCCGTGAAACTCTGTTAAAATGATTGTACTTATTGGAACTCATCAGAACTATTGATTACGCCCAAAAAAATTTCGCAAGACATTTTTCACCAGATGTCTTGCTGGTCCCAAAAGTTAAAAATTATATAATAACCGTGAAACTCGGTTAAAATTATGTACTATTGGAACTCATCCAGAACTAGATTCACGTCCAAAAGCCAGTGTTATCAGCAGGACATTTTTACCAGATGTCCTGCTGGTCCCAAAAGTTAAAAATTATTTAATAATTAGCCGTCGAAACTCTGATTAAAAATGATTGTACTTATTGAACTCATCGAGAACTATTGATTCACGCCCAAAATGCAAGTTTTCAGCAGGACATTTTTCACCAGATGTCCTGCTGGTCCCAAAAGTTAAAAATTATTTAATAATGGTTAGCCGTTGGAAACTCATTAAAATGATTGTACTTATTGGAACTCATCAGAACTATTGATTCACGCCGCAAAAGCAAGGGTTATCAGCAGGACATTTTTCACCAGATGTCCTGCTGGTCCCAAAAGTTAAAAATTATTTAATAAAACCGTGAAACTCTGATTAAAATATTGTACTTATTGAACTCATCGAGAACTATTGATTCACGCCCGCAAAAGCAGTGGTTATCAGCAGGACATTTTTTCACCAATGTTGCTGGTCCCAAAAGTTAAAAATTATTTAATAAACCGTTGAACTCGGTTAAAATATGTACTTATTGGAACTCATCAGAACTAGATTCACGCCCAAAAAGCAAGTGGTTTCAGCAGGACATTTTTCACCAGATGTCCTGCTGGTCCCAAAAGTTAAAAATTATTTTAATAACCGTTGGAACTCAGCGTTAAAATATTGTACTTATTGGAACTCATCAGAACAGATTCACGTCGCAAAAGCGCAAGTGTTATCAGCAGGACATTTTTACCAAATGTCCTGCTGGCCCAAAAGTTAAAAATTATTTTAATAATTAAAACTCTGATTAAAATGATTGTACTTATTGGAACTCATCGAGAACTATTGATTCACGCCCAAAAATGCAAGTGGTTTCAGCAGGACACTTTTCACCAGATGTCCTGCTGGTCCCAAAAGTTAAAAAATTATTTAAAATAGTTACCGTGAAACTCTGATTAAAAAATGATTGTACTTATTGGAACTCATCGAGAACTATTGATTCACGCCCAAAAAGCAAGTGGTTTCAGCAGGACATTTTTCACCAGATGTCCTGCTGGTCCCAAAAGTTAAAAAATTATTTAATAAACCGTTGAACTCTGTTAAAATGATTGTACTTATTGGAACTCATCAGAACTATTGATTCACGCCCAAAATGCGTGGTTTCAGCAGGACATTTTTCACCAATGTCCTGCTGGTCCCAAAAGTTAAAAATTATTTAATAATTGGGAAACTCGTTAAAATATTGTACTTATTAACTCATCAGAACTATTGATTCACGCCCAAAAGCAAGGGTTATCAGCAGGACATTTTTTCACCAATGTCCTGCTGGCCCAAAAGTTAAAAATTATTTTAATAACCGTGAAACTCGTTAAAAATGATTGTACTTATTAACTCATCAGAACTAGATTCACGCCCAAAAGCAAGTGGTTTACAGCAGGACACTTTTACCAATGTCCTGCTGGCCCAAAAGTTAAAAAATTATTTTAATATTAGCCGTCGAAACTCTGATTAAAAATGATTGTACTTATTGAAACTCATCGAGAACTATTGATTCACGCCTCAAAAATGCAAGTGGTTTACAGCAGGACACTTTTTCACCAGATGTCCTGCTGGTCCCAAAAGTTAAAAAATTATTTAAAATATTAGCCGTTCGAAACTCTGATTAAAATGATTGTACTTATTGGAACTCATCGAGAACTATTGATTCACGCCACAAAAGCAGTGTTATCAGCAGACACTTTTCACCAGATTTGTTGCTGGTCCCAAAAGTTAAAAATTATTTAATAATGGTTGCCGTTGGAACTCTGCGTTAAAATGATTGTACTTATTGGAACTCATCAAGAACTATTGATTAGCCGCAAAAGCAAGATTATCAGCAGACATTTTTCACCAGATGTCCTTGCTGGTCCCAAAAGTTAAAAATTATTTAATAATACCGTTGGAACTCAGCGTTAAAATATTGTACTTATTGGAACTCATCAGAACTAGATTCACGTCGCAAAAGCGCAGTAGTTATCAGCAGGACATTTTTACCAAATGTCCTGCTGGTCCCAAAAGTTAAAAAATTATTTTAATAATTAGCCGTCGAAACTCTGATTAAAAATGATTGTACGAAAGAAACTATTGATTCACGCCCAAAAATGCAAGTGGTTTCAGCAGGACACTTTTTCACCAGATGTCCTGCTGGTCCCAAAAGTTAAAAATTATTTAATAAAACCGTGGAACTCTGATTAAAAATGATTGTACTTATTGGAACTCATCGAGAACTATTGATTCACGCCAAAAAGCAAGTGGTTTCAGCAGGACTTTTTTCACCAGATGTCCTGCTGGTCCCAAAAGTTAAAAAATTATTTAAAATAGTTAGCCGTCGAAACTCTGATTAAAAATGATTGTACTTATTGGAACTCATCGAGAACTATTGATTCACGCCCGAAAAGCAGTGTTATCAGAACACTTTTCACCAGATTTGTTGGTCCCAAAAGTTAAAAATTATTTAATAATTTAGCCGTTGGAACTCTGCGTAAAATGATGTACTTATTGGAACTCATCAAGAATACGATTAGCCCAAATCAAGTTCAGCAAGACATTTTTCACCAGATGTTTGCTGGTCCCAAAAGTTTAAAAATTATATAATAACCGTTGGAACTCAGCGTTAAAATTATGTATGATTGGAACTCATCCAGAACTAGGATTCACGTCCAAAAGGGTGGTTATCAGCAGGACATTTTTTACCAAATGTCCTGCTGGCCCAAAAGTTAAAATTTTTAAAATAATTAGCCGTCGAAACTCTGATTAAAAATGATTGTACTTATTGAAACTCATCGAGAACTATTGATTCACGCCACAAAAATGCAAGTGGTTTACAGCAGGACACTTTTTCACCAGATGTCCTGCTGGTCCCAAAAGTTAAAAAATTATTTAATAATAGTTAGCCGTCGAAACTCTGATTAAAAATGATTGTACTTATTGGAACTCATCGAGAACTATTGATTCACGCCACAAAAATGCAAGTGGTTTACAGCAGGACTTTTTTCACCAGATGTCCTGCTGGTCCCAAAAGTTAAAAAATTATTTAACAATAGTTAGCCGTCGAAACTCTGATTAAAAATGATTGTACTTATTGGAACTCATCGAGAACTATTGATTCACGCCACGAAAACGCGAGTAGTTATCATCAGAACACTTTTTCACCAGATTTGTTGCTGGTCCCAAAAGTTAAAAAATTATTTAATAATGGTTAGCCGTTGGAACTCTGCGTAAAGATGACTGTACTTATTGGAACTCATCAAGAACTATCGATTGAAGCCGCAACAGTACAAGAAATAATCAGCAAGACATTTTTTCACCAGATGTCTTGCTGGTCCCAAAAGTTTAAAAATTATATAATAACCGTTGGAACTCAGCGTTAAAATTAGTGTACTGATTGGAACTCATCCAGAACTAGCGATTCACGTCGCAAAAAGTAGTTATCAGCAGGACATTTTTTACCAAATGTCCTGCTGGCCCAAAAGTTAAAATTATTTAAAAACCGTAAATTAAAAAATGATTGTACTTATTGAAACTCATCGAGAACTATTGATTCACGCCCAAAATGCAAGTTGTTTACAGCAGGACACTTTTTCACCAGATGTCCTGCTGGTCCCAAAAGTTAAAAAATTATTTAAAATTTAGCCGTGGAACTCTGGTTAAAAATGAGTGTACTTCTTAGAACTCATCGAGGACTATTGATTCACGCCACAAAAAGCAGGTTTCACAGGACTTTTTCACCAGATTTGCTGGTCCCAAAAGTTAAAAATTATTTAATAATGGTTAGCCGTGAAACTCTGTTAAAATGATTGTACTTATTGAACTCATCAGAATATTGATTCACGCCCAAAATAATTTTCAGCAGGACATTTTTTACCAGATGTCTGCTGGTCCCAAAATTAAAAATTATATAAAACCGTTGGAACTCAGCGTTAAAATTAGTGTACTGATTGGAACTCATCCAGAACTAGCGATTCACGTCGCAAAAGCGCGAGTAGTTATCAGCAGGACATTTTTTTACCACATGTTCTGCTGGCCTCGAAAGTTAAAAAGTTATTTAATAATGGTTAGCCGTTGGAACTTAAAAATGATTGTACTTATTGGAACTCATCGAGAACTATCGATTCAAGCCGCAATAATGCGAGAAATAATTAGCAAGACACTTTTTCACCAAGTGTCCTGCTAGGTCAAATCTACGTTGTTCATATAAATATTGTAATCATTGCAATTTTTTATTTTAATTGTGTACAGAGAGGGAACTCGTATAGAACTAATAAGGACTCTTGCTAAAACCTGTAATATTAATTGTTTTTTTCTAGTTTAGAGGGAGAAGTGTCGTGTTAGATTTGCGAAGTTAGCAGGACATATTTTAATTTTTTGATATTAAGAGTGCAGAACTATTTTCGTTTTCTATCAGGAACTCTAGAACTATGAAAAGTGCTATTATTGTTTTACAAATTCAAAGAATGTCGTACTAACTTCACAGACTCGGTATTCGGCTGTATGCTAATGTCTCCGCCTATTAACCACTAAATACCGAGTTGACAAATGATATCCGGCATGTCAAAACACGACAGGGCGGGTTATTGGTTATGGTGTGGGCTGAAGGGTTGGGCGCAGGTTGAAAATAATATTAGTAATGGAATCATGGTAAAAAATTAATTCCAAATGTCTTCAAAATAATTACAAGTACCTAGTATAAAAGCACGAATCGAGATATTGCGCTTCTCGTTCGGTCATCACGTTAGTAATTATTGGTTTTTGTTTTAATGAAATACTGATATTCATAATTAATACCATGGTCATAGTGAGGTTAAAGTATTAATGTTTCTATAGAAATATTTTAGTCTTAGATTATTTTGTTTGAAATTTTCTAATTATACTATTATATTTTGTGGTGAAACCTGCTTGTACAAAAGGAAATTTTTCTATAAATGTACTTCTGATCTTATATATAAATCAATGCGCGATTGGTATTCTAACTGCTATTATATACTTATTAATCTGATACTTAAAATAAAAATAGAAATAAATTTGGTCGGTCTAAACTTATACCAACGTTAAACAAGCTTTTTCTATTCCTTTATAATACAGGTATGTCGAATATTATTGCAAATATACAAAGACTAATGTGATTATGTTATCTATGTATTTTCTTATTGTGTTATTAGTCATAAAATAATTTAAATTTCCCACAACAGGAAATGTATTATTCAAGTTTATTTTGTGATTGGTTGTGTTTGCGCTACGTTTTCCACACCAATATCATGAGACTCCTCCGTGACGTCATGCGCGGAATCCCAAATTGTTCGTGATGCGGCTTTCGTCAGCCGAACGGTCAGCATATGGTGCTGTTCCAGTTATACTCCGAAGAAACTAGAACTTTGTCTACGTCAATGTTAACGAAGTGAAATGTGCCGCATATTACGATATAATGGAAGGCAGTATTGTATCAAATTAAATTTCGGATTTTTTTAATTTAAAAGATATATATTTTAATTAATTGTATTTAACCGTTAAATTTTTATCACCATTTTATTCAGTCAAAATGGCGACCAGCAAGTTAATCGTAATCGCTTTGAATGAAAATACTTAGGGGTTGTTTAAAAAATAGTTTTTATAAATTTAACGTGATGAAAAATTTTATTCAAATATCATTTATAATTTATTGCTATTATATACTAGAACTTACGTAAAAACGTGCAAAACTGCCTAGAATTGAAGAATGCCTCAGGTAAGAAAACTATTTTAAAATTAATTATAGGGTAGTTTTTAGATGTTTTATTATAAAATATGATTGTAGATGTTATTACCCTATAAAAAAAGTTCATTATGTAAGGGCGTGGCCGATTTTATGGAAACATATTTTTCAAAGTTGCTCAAAATTTATTGTTTACAAACAGTTTTTTAAATTTTTTAACACTTTGCAATAAGTGTTCCAACAATATTTTTACTTGTGGACGTTCTAGAAGGTTTGGTGCTACTGTAGAACAAAGAATTTTAAATTTCTGAGATGGACCCTTTTTTGCAAATTTCATTCAAAGTTTACACTTCCTAGTAAAATTTGATGCTGAAGTGTATTTTTCTGAGTTAATTGAACTTTTCAAGCCTTAGTACCTTAAATTTTATTCGGTTTTAGATGCTGAAGTAACCCATTGTCCTTTACCATAATTTTTATCAAGTTTTATACTGCCCAACTAGTTATGAGTTTACTTTTGTTTAGGGGTGAAGTTGGAAGATGTTGAAAATATTGGTGATTCTTATTAAGGTTGCTACAGAGTCCACAGAATTAAATTTCTGTACGGTAGTAGTAGTTTTTCTAAGATTTGTGTTGATTATGAAAATCCTCCAGTTTTAACCCCTTTCGATCAGGGATGTTGATTGTACATAGTTTCGGTATATACTTGTATCAGTATTCAACATTGAGATATGCATATGCTATTTCTGGTGTGTTATATTTTGTGATTTTGTGTTGTTATTAAATTAGAAATATTTGTTGGATTTAGCTGTTTGGCTCTATCAAAAGTAAAATGTTAGGTTAGATAACTTAATTTGTCGACCAAATGCTTTAATTGTATCTATATTTTTGTTTTTAATTTTTATGTTTATTGCATTTTAATGCAAATTCTTTCAATAATGTGTTCTATAATTTTCATTATTTTTGATTTTTTTTTCAAATTTATTGGATATATAATGTATATTGCATGTGTTTCTATTTTTTTCCTAAGAAAATTATAAAGTGATTACAAAAAAGTGAGTCTACATTGCATTATTTACTGCAAAAGACATAAATAATAAAAATATCCATACAGAACGTTTGCTTATATAGAACATAACAAAACATGTTTTTAAAACACTGATAAATATAATACATAAATTCAGTTATATTTTTTTACTTTGGTAATAAAACACTCAATATACACAATAATATAGTGCTGTATCCAGAATAGCCATCTGCAAGTATGTGTTATATTATATGTATATAATGTATATATATATATATATATATATATTATATTATATTATATAATATATATATATATATATATATATATTAAATGTTTTTAATGGGTTTGAGGTCAGCTGGTAAAAAGAAAATTCTTTTATAATGCCTAAATTTTCGGATTTATTTAATCCTTGTTTCTTCTTACACAAATTATATATCCTTCCTACATTTGAAAGTGAAAAACTAAAAATAGTTATGTTTAATAATTAATTTCGATGTTAATTTTTTAAAACAACTCATCTTAAGCCTGTGAACAAGGATTAAATAAATCCGAAAATTTAGGCATTATAAAAGAGTTTTCTTTTTACCAGCTGACCTCAAACCCATTAAAAACATTTAATATTACTAGAAGGTCATTATCTTTAAAATATATATATATATATATATATATATATATATATATATATATATACAACATGCACACCTAAACATTTTTGACTTTACAGTACTAATAATGAAATCAATTTTTTTTTGTTTATTAAAACATCCAAAATGTTAAATGTTAGCATTACTGTTTTCTTATAATCAAACAACAACAAATATTGAACCAATGATTTTTATGGTTAATTACTACAATTTTTTACAGGTGTGACCTACTAATTTTAATTGAATGGAAAAATTGCACAGATATTTGAACTTATTTCAAATTTTTAAACTTATTTTTAGTTTTGTTTTGTAGTATTGTGTTGTTATTAGGCGTTCCAATTATAGAAAATAATGATAGTTTGTACTTGAGCTTGAATTGGTTTGTAAAAATGTATAAATATATGTTCATGTATAGTTAAAATTATATATTTGTTAAGAAGTAATACAAGAAGAACAGAATTTGTGTTTATGATTGAATGAATCAATATTGATTTTTAAAATTTGATAATTATAGCTCAAATTTTAATAATAAATGTAATTTATTGAACAATAAAGACAAACACAAATTACACAGAGGTTTAATATATATCTATCATATCTTTAACACAATTTGCATATTGTTTATGAATTTGAGCACTAGCCATGTTTAAAGAGGCCAGATTTGGGTTTATGACATTGAGAAAGTAAAACTAGTTTTATCATTTCAACAGGATGAACTTAAGAAAATGTGTTTCCAATTGTCAAGTATTTTATAAGAATAATTTGAATAAACTTTACTGAACTGGAAACTTAGCTTAAGTAGAGAACACTTTGTTGTTTGGAGAAATTTGCCATGAGATAGATACTACATATTAACTTTTTTTGCAGTTCTTTACTTTTATTTGTCAATACTATGAAATATTATTTATTTTATTGTACCCTTTTGTTGGGTGTTTTGCACTTTTGTTGAATTTTGTAAGTAGTATAATAAATTATTTTCGCGCAGAAAACAATTATAAATCGTCTTGGCGGTATTAGTAGTTTTTTCGTTTAAATTTTTTAAAAGGCGTTTTTTGTGTTCAGGTATAAGAATTTTCAACGTTTGTTTCAGATTTTGTGTTGTGTTTGCGATTGAATTGCGAGAAACCCTATAGTATTATTTTAAATTTATATTGTGTTTATTTTGTCTTTCTGTTGTTTAAATTTTTCTGATTTTCAGTAATTTTCTATTTTATTACCTATAAATATGTTGATCATATTTTTACATGCGATCTATAGAAACACTTTACGTTTTTGTTTTATACCTGATTGGAAAACTATTTTTCAATTTTTCTTTCAGACTGCTGCATTTGTTTTGTATATGTGACGTTCATCAATGAAATTTTCAACGGTTTTAAACTAAACTTCTGTTTGCCTTAGTTTCCGATAGATACCTTAGCTTTAGAGAAATTAGTTTTAGCACTGCTGCCTTTAGTATTCAACATAGGTTGAAATTGAATTCCTCTTCTATGTGCTGAGTGCTGATCTCGTTTGAAATAGAGTTTTATACGTTAGATATCTAGGATTCGTAAAAAAATTTAGGAAACATTTATATACTCTTTTATATATTAATACAAGCACCATTTTATGGGAATTAATAAATAAATTACCTCAGTTGTGTTGAATGTCTGTTAGGTGTTCGACAGCTTATTCCTGCTTTGTATTATATTTTAATTAAATTTAATTAACGCGGCGTTTATTTCAATTAACCCACTTACGTGTTTTATCACAAGACACCTTTGGATTTAATAAATAAGGGGATGCGTGTGTGGGTATGTTCGTTTAGAAGCAACTTGGGTTTCATACTCACTACTTTGTTTTTTGGCTTGATTGTGCATTTGAAAGTGATTATAAAAATGGTGGAATTATAATACCCAACAAGCCTGAAAGACGAACTATCAAATATTTAGCTTTTAAAGGGTGCAAAAGACAGCATCCAATTTAATCGTTTTAAATGGAGTGTGGACGTTGTTGTATTATTTCTTGTTTAATATTCTTATTGTGTAACATATTAATTTTTATTACTGTATCAAAATATGCTTTTTCATAAATGCAGACTTTTTAAAAATTCTTTTTGAATAAGATATTAAGTTATATTTTAATATAATTTTTAGTGGTGTTGGAAACATTTTTCAAAAATTTCAAAATGCGTTTTACACTTTTGAGGTGTACTTCATGAAATGTAATCGTACTTTTTAAACATTTTTTGGCGTATGTATTATACCAAAATTAATATAAAAAAATTGCCTTCTCCCTTTAAATGTGTTTAGAACATTAAAAGGCACATATTAAGATTTCTTTAGTAGTATTTAAGAAAGATTCGGTGCACATAGTGAGCCTCGTGAAGCCATAAAAGTAAATGTAAATAATTACTCTTAATGTAAGTGTAAAATTGTATTTGATACCGTATTTAATCGAGGTTTGCCAAAGCGACTATGTGTGCAAAAATGCATCACATAAGCATACAAAAGCGACCGTGTCTATTTGGAATTTTTTAACATTTCCAGAATTAATTTCACTCAAAGTTACAGTTTCCTTATTATTATATAAATGTAGTTTGAATTCAAGGTAACATTTTTCTCCATTTAGTAAATTCGACATAAAATTGACAGACATGCTTAAAATTAGGTAAAATTTTACATTAGTTCCCTTTCTATACCAGTTGGGAATAGTTTAAAATTTAAAACAAAATGATTTTTTTTTCATTTTAAAGTGTGAACTGATTTCAATTGGATGCACAAAAATACTTTCCATTAATAATTAAAAAACATCAATTTCCATTTTTTGCCCACTTTATTCAAGGAGTGAAATTATAATCATTGTCTCGAATAAAAAAATTGTTAACCTACTTAATAAATTTGTGTGTGGTCTTCACAGAAAAGTCAAGAACCATATTAAAACAATCATTTTATATACAGTGTGTCCACAGATATTCACATGGGCTGAAAATACCAAAAAAATTTCTAGTTGAAATTTGAAAAAAATAGGCCAACTAATTAATATACAGGGTGTTTTTAGAACTAATTTTATAAAATTGTCAAGAGTAAATTATTTTTGTTTTTAAAAATATAAAAAACATTTACTTAGAAAAGTTTTTTAGGAATGAAAAGTTATGGCAGATTGTCACTTTTTCAACAAATTGACCCACTTTGATTTTTATTATTTTTCACATCATGTACTTACAGCCTGCTTCTTTAACTTGACTTTTTTTTTATTTTTCACATCATGTACCTACAACGTGCTTCTTAAATTAATTCTTAGTTATTAGAAAAATAAAAGACATAACTAATATGATAATGAATGAACAAATAATATGAATGTTATTTAAATGTACTGCCACCAATTACTACACATTCTTCAACCCGCTTGGTAAATACCGTGTGGGCGTTATGGATTTCCTGAATGGAATTTGAATAACTTTCATATTATTTGTTCATTTATTATTACACTAGTAATGGATTTTATTTTTCTGATTATTATGAATTAGTTTAAGAAGCACATTATAAGTACACGATGCGAAAAACAAAAAATTAAAGCGGCCGATTTGTTTAAAATGTGACAATCTGTCATAACTTTCATTCTAAAAAACTTTTCTAAGTAAATGTTTTTGATATTTTCAACAACAGAGACAATTTAAGAAAATTCTTTCTAAAAGCACGCTGTATATTAATTAATTGGTTTAATATTTTCAGCATTTTAGTTTAAGACCAAGCAGGGCTGATCCCCATAATCTTTTTTTGGATTTACACCCATATGAACTCTACCTGTGGGAACACACTATAGTTACGGATTCGTGCCATATTTTTGATATGTTGGTAAGTTTTTATTTTTAAAACTCCTCCTTAGATGTTTACAGAATATGGGTGATTTAGTAAATACCAATCAGTATAAAGATTTTGTTTAAATTTATTTTTATAACAACAATGCGCGTTTGCAGTATTTGTAGCTTGGACTTCGGATAATTAATTGCCTTTGGGTATAAGCAGAGATTAAGAACAGGAAATGAAACAAAGATAAGGATAACACCCGATAACACCAGATAGTAGGTTCTTTCTCTTAAGATTGAATAATAATTATTCTTAGAAACATGTTTAATAACTTTCCGGAGGTATTTATGTTTGCGAGCTTTATTAAAATAATTGAAGTAACTTGTTGATATAGTATAGCCAATCATGCGTGTAAAACACCAATAATGCAAGCATGATTTCTAAAAAATGTCGCCCATTCTTGTAAGTTTTAATCAGTTGCTTGTGATCTCTTAAGATTAGGGATGGACACGGGCTCGGGCTTTCGGGCCGGACCGGCCCGGGCTCGGCCCGATTTCGGGCTCGAATCCGGGCCGGGCCGTTGACTACTTTATTCGGGTCGGGCCTTTCTTTTTTCGGGCCGGGCCAAATGATTCGGGCCGACCCGAACTTTTCGGGCCGACCCGAACTTTTCGGGCCGAAAAACGCACGAGTGGATATTCCACCGTCGTTTCACCTCTATCTCACATTGAGTAAGTAAACGTTCTTAATTATATTTTTACGAAGTGTCTTCATGAACCCATTAATAATCAGTTGTCGTCTTGTTTAGTGTATAGGAGACGTGATATTATAACTCACTTTTTAGCCCGAATCTTTTTTTCTAGTCCTATTTAATGTTCCTCATGTTGTACTTTAGGCAAGTTAAAAATGCACAGAAACATCAAACTAGGTGATTTATTCATAATTCAAAAGTTTGCACGATTTATATTATGTATATGTATATACTTCAAATTTCAATCATGCGGGGAACGTCGATATTACCAATCGCGTGTATAGTTGATGTCTGCCGCCTAAAACACTAGAGAGTTATTGCAATGTTCATTTTATCAATTTTTTAATAAAGTTTCCCTTATTTGACATTTACACATGCGCAATTAACACACCTTCAATGTTTGTACTTTATTAAAATGCAGGACACCTTTATTTACTTTAAATACAGGCAAGGAATGCTTTTATTTAAGACTCCTTAATTTTGACATATACCAAATGCCTAACGTACAAACTTACATTTAATTGTGTGCTTTCTGTATAAATATTGTGAAATTAAATGGCTTTTTGTAGTGTTGTTTCCGTAATTAAATTTAGAGATGTAATGTCCAAGTATATAACACGAAAAGGATATAAAACATCAATGCTCTAAATACGTGGATGATGTTTTGTAATGCTCTTCTTCGAAGTAAGGTGTAAAAATCCTTTAAAAAACAGATATGCTATATGCTTGGGAAGAAATAAAAAACAGTGTCTTGAAGTAAACTCGAAGAGTATTCCGTGAAAACATTTTAATAACACACAAATGTTATCGAATCAGTGGGAAATGAAAGACTCAAATAATAAAAAAAGGTTCATCTTTGTGTGAATACAATTTTTTTAATCTTTTCCAATATAGTTAAACATGTATTATAGTCACCTTATCACAAAGAGATTAATTCTTTATTCATTTTTAAAATATAACCTACAGATATAGAATACTAAACATATATGTCAAAATAAAGAGTAATGGAAAAAACACTAGCAATAACTTCCTTTAAATTGGATGCAAACTTTTGATAAAAATTCTTTATTTGAAGATTGTTTTAGTAAAGTCTACTTGGAATGAGTTTGCAATAACTCTCTAATATCAAGTAGGTAATTTGAGTAAAATTCTTTGAAGTAGGAACGAGAAGATAAAGCAGACGCAAATTTATGATAAGGTTATAAGATACATTCAGCGTACACTCAATTTGCATAAAAGTCCAATCGATGTCAATGTGTTCTAGCAACCAATTTCTATTTTCAATTTATTGTAAGATTTACTGTCGACCCTTTTTTCAAAAATTGCCTGTTGATTTACTCACTCCATAACATCATACGCCTGTTTTACATTTTTATATGACCAAATTTTGCAGCCACATGTTGTCTTTAATAGCTTTCGTAGTTTAAATTTATAGTTTTATAGCTACAAGTTAAAAATGTGGTAAGGTTGTTTAAAAACTTCGCGTATCTTCACTAAATTGGTAGTTTGACGAAATGGATGCTGGATGTACCCATTCCTTATAATCCCTCGTACACTTTGTACATAATATTTTCAGTACAGATTGCAAGTCCGTGTAGAAAACAGTTGGTTTTTATGGTAATTGTATTCCCTAGGAATTGTTTATTGTAGTTCCTTAGATTTTTAAAAATTTTGCTTAGGTCTCCCTGTCTCAGTTCGTTGATGACAAATTTATACTCAAGACCGCCTTTGTTTGAATTTAATAATAATACTTACTTCTAGTATAGTATATAGACTACCGAATATAACAAATATATAACAAATAAAATAATATTTATTTACTTCATATATGATAGTGTTGTTTGATATAATAACTATCATGTCAGACTTTGATAGCGGCCATAGCTGTGAAAGACCCTACTTATAATCACAATGAAAGTGGTAATAGTGTTGCTGATAGTCAAACAAACCTGCATTTTGATATAACAACCGGGTAGACATCCCGCAGCAAATTTAAACAATTTTTTTAGTTTGGTGTTATTTCAAATGATACAAAAGCTGACTTATTTGTTGTGTAAAAAGAAAAAGCAGGGTGCAATTTGAAATTATATATTCAGGCACAACTAATTTAAAATGTCATTTAAAATCAGTTCATGAAGGTGAATATAAAGTTTTATTTGCAAATGCTGACCAGACCGGAACCAATAAGGCCCCATTTTATAAGCAGAAGACTCTAAAGGAGCTGTGCCAGTCAAAGGTAAGCATAATATTTACTGATTCCTATAATTAAGAATTTAAAATTTCAAAATAAGGTTTTTGTGTATAGACGAACTATAGATATAAATTATCTACAAAAGTTAAGATGTCTTCAAATGGCATCTAAACTAAACTTTACATCAACATCAATGAAAAGGAAAAAATTGCATTATCATGATCAGTTTATTGGGGTTAATTACATATTCTATTTTTTGAAAATTAACCGTAGGCATATACTTTTTATTGCTTGAAAAATTTAGGAAGGTAATTTTTGCTAGCATATATGCCAAAAATAATATATGTGCTCACACTTATTCAATGACACAAATTTAGAATAAAAGTAACAGCTGTTATAGCTTCTCCGAGGTGTCCAACCCCACAGGTCTCGGGTAGATAATAGTATTTCTTCCATATAACATCACAGGGATTATGATGCAGATGGTGGTACTACGTTTGTTCGTTGAACTTTCTCAATTGTATTTAAACGAAAGTGAAAGTTTACCTCACTAAAATGCCAAATAGATACCTTACCTATACCAATTTGAACCCGCTCATTTGTTCCTATCGCTCACGCTATTCAACCGTCAGAAAGTGATTTACTACTTATTCTAATTTACTTGCTTGAGCAGTTTTCAATTTGTTTTAGAGAACTTTTATTAAAAAAACTAAAAACTTTTATATTAACTTTGATTAAGTTTTGTTAGGGTTTTCCCTGTCAATCCTCAAATAAAATTTCAGACCTCTCAAAATTATATCTTGGAATTCTTTGAAACTTTTTGCAGAATTATACAAGATGATTAAGATTAATTTGAATACCATTAAATCTAAAACCTAAAAAACTCCCACTTAAAACCAATTCAAAATGCGAATTTGTAGAGATTCATCACCGAGAGTAACAATGCTTTAAATATATCTGCTATATAGCCGTTACTTTACATTAGATTAAATAAACATCATTAGAGTTACAGTTTTTATGTTGGCAGCCACTAAAATTCATTGCGAAATAGTTACTTGTTGAGCACAACTGAAAAAAATATCTTCTCATTCACTGAATGAAAGTCGGGCCGGGCCGAAATTTCGGCCCGGCGGGCCGGGCTGTCAGTTTTCATTTCATAAATTCATAAATTTAATTTAATTTTGTTACAACGAATTGTTTTTTGCTTTAGTGGTATGCTTTTATGTACCGGCGTGAACTTGGCAGTTAATTACCAGCAGTGAATTTACGAGTTTTGCCGAACGACCAGTGGCGCTGTTAAAGAAAAATACAAACAAATGAGCCGCTCAGCAGTGAATTTACAGACGCATTAAACCATATAAATTGCATATTTTGCACTGATAATCTTAGGCAATCACACAATAATACCACAATTTCAAACTTTTAAACTTAGTAGCTACTCTTGAGCGGGAACTATTAGCAAAGTTTTTAGAACAAGCTCGTTTCGAAAGTGTTTATCGATAAAACATAAATATTTTAAAATAAATACAAAATTTTTTTTAATTAAATAACAGGATTCTTTTTGAATTATGCAGATCAAGTGAAATAGAAAATAACCTGTCATAACTTACGTCTGTGCGCCCAACTTTAACACTTAATCTCGGGAATGTAAGATTGCATAATATCCTGCATATTTGCAAAATCATGTAGAATAATACAGATGAAATATATTCACTCGCAAATGGCACGGTGAACGGCAAAA
Source organism: Platerodrilus igneus (assembly GCA_036346225.1). Taxonomy (NCBI): domain Eukaryota; kingdom Metazoa; phylum Arthropoda; class Insecta; order Coleoptera; family Lycidae; genus Platerodrilus; species Platerodrilus igneus. The sequence continues at coordinate 2,348,863 of JARFIW010001054.1, read as the reverse complement.
ATTTTTTAATATTTGCGAAATCATGTAGAATAATACACATGAAAAGCATTCACTCGCAAATTGCACGGTTAACTGTGAAAAAATTGTAAGGTTTAGACACCTATGATCATAAAAAAATTATTTCCATCTTTTAAGTTCACGGATGCACCATTTTTGGAGTATCCCGGATATTTACAAGGTCATGTAGAATAATACACATCAAAAGCATTCACTCGCAAATTGCACGGTTAACTGTGAAAAAATTTTAAAGTTTAGACACCTATGATCATAAAAAAATTATTTCCATCTTTTAAGTTCACGGATGCACAATTTTCGGAGTATCCCGGATATTTGCAAGATCATGTAGAATAATACCCATGAAAAGCATTCACTCGCAAATTGCACGGTTAACTGTGAAAAAATTGTAAGGTTTAGACACCTATGATCATAAAAAAATTATTTCCATCTTTTAAGTTCACGGATGCACCATTTTTGGAGTATCCCGGATATTTACAAGGTCATGTAGAATAATACACATCAAAAGCATTCACTCGCAAATTGCACGGCTAACTGTGAAAAATTTTTAAAGTTTACACACATATGGCCATGAAAAAATTATTTTCAAATTTTAAGTTAAGGGATGCACAATTTTAGGAGTATCCCGGATATTTGCAAGGACATGTAGAATAATACATATGATAAACATTCACTCGCAAATTGCACGGTTAACTGTAAAAAAATTTTAAAGTTTGCATACCTATGGCCATGAAAAAATTATTTTCATCTTTTAAGTTCACGGATGCACAATTTTCGGAGTATCCCGGATATTTGCAAGATCATGTAGAATAATACCCATGAAAAGCATTCACTCGCAAATTGCACGGTTAACTGTGAAAAAATTGTAAGGTTTAGACACCTATGATCATAAAAAAATTATTTCCATCTTTTAAGTTCACGGATGCACCATTTTTGGAGTATCCCGGATATTTACAAGGTCATGTAGAATAATACACATCAAAAGCATTCACTCGCAAATTGCACGGTTAACTGTGAAAAAATTTTAAAGTTTAGACACCTATGATCATAAAAAAATTATTTCCATCTTTTAAGTTCACGGATGCACAATTTTCGGAGTATCCCGGATATTTGCAAGGATCATGTAGAATAATACACCATGAAAAGCATTCACTCGCAAATTGCACGGTTAACTGTGAAAAAATTTTAAGGTTTAGACACCTATGATCATAAAAAAATTATTTCCATCTTTTAAGTTCACGGATGCACCATTTTTGGAGTATCCCGGATATTTACAAGGTCATGTAGAATAATACACATCAAAAGCATTCACTCGCAAATTGCACGGCTAACTGAAAAATTTTTAAAGTTTACACATATGGCCATGAAAAAATTATTTTCAAATTTTAAGTTAAGGGATGCACAATTTTAGGAGTATCCCGGATATTTGCAAGGACATGTAGAATAATACATATGATAAACATTCACTCGCAAATTGCACGGTTAACTGTAAAAAAATTTTAAAGTTTGCATACCTATGGCCATGAAAAAATTATTTTCATCTTTTAAGTTCACGGATGCACAATTTTCGGAGTATCCCGGATATTTGCAAGATCATGTAGAATAATACACATCAAAAGCATTCACTCGCAAATTGCACGGTTAACTGTGAAAAAATTTTAAAGTTTAGACACCTATGATCATAAAAAAATTATTTCCATCTTTTAAGTTCACGGATGCACAATTTTAGGAGTATCCCGGATATTTGCAAGATCATGTAGAATAATACCCATGAAAAGCATTCACTCGCAAATTGCACGGTTAACTGTGAAAAAATTGTAAGGTTTAGACACCTATGATCATAAAAAAAATTATTTCCATCTTTTAAGTTCACGGATGCACCATTTTTGGAGTATCCCGGATATTTACAAGGTCATGTAGAATAATACACATCAAAAGCATTCACTCGAAAATTGCACGGCTAACTGTGAAAAATTTTTAAAGTTTACACACATATGGCCATGAAAAAATTATTTTCAAATTTTAAGTTAAGGGATGCACAATTTTAGGAGTATCCCGGATATTTGCAAGGACATGCAGAATAATACATATGATAAACATTCACTCGCAAATTGCACGGTTAACTGTAAAAAAATTTTAAAGTTTGCATACCTATGGCCATGAAAAAATTATTTTCATCTTTTAAGTTCACGGATGCACAATTTTCGGAGTATCCCGGATATTTGCAAGATCATGTAGAATAATACACATCAAAAGCATTCACTCGCAAATTGTACGGTTAATTGTGAAAAAATTTTAAAGTTTAGACACCTATGATCATAAAAAAATTATTTTCAAATTTTAAGTTCACGGATGCACAATTTTTGGAGTATCCCGGATATTTACAAGGTCATGTAGAATAATACACATCAAAAGCATTCACTCGCAAATTGCACGGTTAACTGTGAAAAAATTTCAAAGTTTAGACACCTATGATCATAAAAAAATTATTTCCATCTTTTAAGTTCACGGATGCACAATTTTCGGAGTATCCCGGATATTTGCAAGATCATGTAGAATAATACCCATGAAAAGCATTCACTCGCAAATTGCACGGTTAACTGTGAAAAAATTGTAAGGTTTAGACACCTATGATCATAAAAATTATTTCCATCTTTTAAGTTCACGGATGCACCATTTTTGGAGTATCCCGGATATTTACAAGGTCATGTAGAATAATACACATCAAAAGCATTCACTCGCAAATTGCACGGCTAACTGTGAAAATTTTTTAAAGTTTACACACATATGGCCATGAAAAAATTATTTTCAAATTTTAAGTTAAGGGATGCACAATTTTAGGAGTATCCCGGATATTTGCAAGGACACGTAGAATAATACATATGATAAACATTCACTGCAAATTGCACGGTTAACTGTAAAAAATTTTAAAGTTTGCATACCTATGGCCATGAAAAAATTATGTTCATCTTTTAAGTTCACGGATGCACAATTTTCGGAGTATCCCGGATATTTGCAAGATCATGTAGAATAATACACATCAAAAGCATTCACTCGCAAATTGTACGGTTAATTGTGAAAAAATTTTAAAGTTTAGACACCTATGATCATAAAAAAATTATTTTCAAATTTTAAGTTCACGGATGCACAATTTTTGGAGTATCCCGGATATTTACAAGGTCATGTAGAATAATACACATCAAAAGCATTCACTCGCAAATTGCACGGTTAACTGTGAAAAAATTTCAAAGTTTAGACACCTATGATCATAAAAAAATTATTTCCATCTTTTAAGTTCACGGATGCACAATTTTCGGAGTATCCCGGATATTTGCAAGATCATGTAGAATAATACCCATGAAAAGCATTCACTCGCAAATTGCACGGTTAACTGTGAAAAAATTGTAAGGTTTAGACACCTATGATCATAAAAAAATTATTTCCATCTTTTAAGTTCACGGATGCACCATTTTTGGAGTATCACGGATATTTACAAGGTCATGTAGAATAATACACATCAAAAGCATTCACTCGCAAATTGCACGGCTAACTGTGAAAATTTTTTAAAGTTTACACACATATGGCCATGAAAAAATTATTTTCAAATTTTAAGTTAAGGGATGCACAATTTTAGGAGTATCCCGGATATTTGCAAGGACACGTAGAATAATACATATGATAAACATTCACTCGCAAATTGCACGGTTAACTGTAAAAAAATTTTAAAGTTTGCATACCTATGGCCATGAAAAAATTATTTTCATACTTTTAAGTTCACGGATGCACAATTTTGAAGTATCCCGGATATTTGCAAGATCATGTAGAATAATACCATCAAAAGCATTCACTCGCAAATTGCACGGTTAACTGTGAAAAATTGTAAAGTTTAGACACCTATTGCAATCATGAAAAATTATTTTCATCTTTTAAGTTCACGGATGCACAATTTTGGAGTATCCCGGATATTTGCAAGGTCATGTAGAATAATACACATGAAAAGCATTCACTCGCAAATTGCACGGTTAACTGTGAAAAATTTTAAAGTTTAGACACCTATGATCATAAAAAATTATTTCCATCTTTTAAGTTCACGGATGCACAATTTTGGAGTATCCCGGATATTTACAAGGTCATGTAGAATAATACACATCAAAAGCATTCACTGCAAATTGCACGGTTAACTGTGAAAAAATTTTAAAGTTTAGACACCTATGATCATAAAAATTATTTCCATCTTTTAAGTTCACGGATGCACAATTTTCGGAGTATCCCGGATATTTGCAAGATCATGTAGAATAATACCCATGAAAAGCATTCACTGCAAATTGCACGGTTAACTGTGAAAAAATTGTAAGGTTTAGACACCTATGATCATAAAAAAATTATTTCCATCTTTTAAGTTCACGGATGCACCATTTTTGGAGTATCCCGGATATTTACAAGGTCATGTAGAATAATACACATCAAAAGCATTCACTCGCAAATTGCACGGCTAACTGTGAAAAATTTTTAAAGTTTACACACATATGGCCATGAAAAAATTATTTTCAAATTTTAAGTTAAGGGATGCACAATTTTAGGAGTATCCCGGATATTTGCAAGGACATGTAGAATAATACATATGATAAACATTCACTCGCAAATTGCACGGTTAACTGTAAAAAAATTTTAAAGTTTGCATACCTATGGCCATGAAAAAATTATTTTCATCTTTTAAGTTCACGGATGCACAATTTTCGGAGTATCCCGGATATTTGCAAGATCATGTAGAATAATACCCATGAAAAGCATTCACTCGCAAATTGCACGGTTAACTGTGAAAAAATTTTAAGGTTTAGACACCTATGATAATAAAAAAATTATTTCCATCTTTTAAGTTCACGGATGCACCATTTTTGGAGTATCCCGGATATTTACAAGGTCATGTAGAATAATACACATCAAAAGCATTCACTCGCAAATTGCACGGCTAACTGTGAAAAATTTTAAAGTTTAACACCTATGGCCATGAAAAAATTATTTTCAAATTTTAAGTTAACGGATGCACAATTTTAGGAGTATCCCGGATATTTGCAAGATCATGTAGAATAATACACATGAAAAGCATTCACTCGCAAATTGCACGGTTAACTGTGAAAAAATTTTAAGGTTTAGACACCTATGATAATAAAAAAATTATTTCCATCTTTTAAGTTCACGGATGCACCATTTTGGAGTATCCCGGATATTTACAAGGTCATGTAGAATAATACACATCAAAAGCATTCACTCGCAAATTGCACGGCTAACTGTGAAAAATTTTTAAAGTTTACACACTTATGGCCATGAAAAAATTATTTTCAAATTTTAAGTTAACGGATGCACAATTTTAGGAGTATCCCGGATATTTGCAAGGACATGTAGAATAATACAAATGATAAACATTCACTCGCAAATTGCACGGTTAACTGTAAAAATTTTAAAGTTTGCATACCTATGGCCATGAAAAATTATTTTCATCTTTTAAGTTCACGGATGCACAATTTTCGGAGTATCCCGGATATTTGCAAGATCATGTAGAATAATACACATCAAAAGCATTCACTGCAAATTGTACGGTTAATCTGTGAAAAATTTTAAAGTTTAGACACCTATGATCATAAAAATTATTTCCAATTTTAAGTTCACGGATGCACAATTTTGGAGTATCCCGGATATTTGCAAGATCATGTAGAATAATACACATGAAAAGCATTCACTGCAAATTGCACGGTTAACTGTGAAAAATTGTAAAGGTTTAGACACCTATGATCATAAAAATTATTTCCATCTTTTAAGTTCACGGATGCACCATTTTGGAGTATCCCGGATATTTACAAGGTCATGTAGAATAATACACATCAAAAGCATTCACTCGCAAATTGCACGGTTAACTGTGAAAAATTTTAAAGTTTAGACACCTATGATCATAAAAAATTATTTCCATCTTTTAAGTTCACGGATGCACAATTTTGGAGTATCCCGGATATTTGCAAGGTCATGTAGAATAATACACATAAAAGCATTCACTGCAAATTGCACGGTTAACTGTGAAAATTTTTAAAGTTTACACACCTATGGCCATGAAAAATTATTTTCAATCTTTAAGTTCACGGATGCACAATTTTGGAGTATCCCGGATATTTGCAAGGATCATGTAGAATAATACACATCAAAAGCATTCACTCGCAAATTGCACGGTTAACTGTGAAAAATTTTAAAGTTTAGCACACCTATGGCCATGAAAAATTATTTTCAAATTTTAAGTTCACGGATGCACAATTTTGGAGTATCCCGGATATTTGCAAGGTCATGTAGAATAATACACATGAAAAGCATTCACTCGCAAATTGCACGGTTAACTGTGAAAAATTTAAAGTTTAGACACCTATGATCATAAAAATTATTTCCATCTTTTAAGTTCACGGATGCACAATTTTCGGAGTATCCCGGATATTTGCAAGATCATGTAGAATAATACCATGAAAAGCATTCACTCGCAAATTGCACGGTTAACTGTGAAAAATTGTAAAGGTTTAGACACCTATGATCATAAAAAATTATTTCCATCTTTTAAGTTCACGGATGCACCATTTTGGAGTATCCCGGATATTTACAAGGTCATGTAGAATAATACACATCAAAAGCATTCACTGCAAATTGCACGGTTAACTGTGAAAAATTTAAAGTTTAGACACCTATGATCATAAAAAAATTATTTCCATCTTTTAAGTTCACGGATGCACAATTTTCGGAGTATCCCGGATATTTGCAAGATCATGTAGAATAATACCCATGAAAAGCATTCACTCGCAAATTGCACGGTTAACTGTGAAAAAATTGTAAGGTTTAGACACCTATGATCATAAAAAAATTATTTCCATCTTTTAAGTTCACGGATGCACCATTTTTGGAGTATCCCGGATATTTACAAGGTCATGTAGAATAATACACATCAAAAGCATTCACTCGCAAATTGCACGGTTAACTGTGAAAAAATTTTAAAGTTTACACACTATGGCCATGAAAAATTATTTTCAAATTTTAAGTTAAGGATGCACAATTTTAGGAGTATCCCGGATATTTGCAAGGACATGTAGAATAATACATATGATAAACATTCACTCGCAAATTGCACGGTTAACTGTAAAAAAATTTTAAAGTTTGCATACCTATGGCCATGAAAAAATTATTTTCATCTTTTAAGTTCACGGATGCACAATTTTCGGAGTATCCCGGATATTTGCAAGATCATGTAGAATAATACCCATGAAAAGCATTCACTCGCAAATTGCACGGTTAACTGTGAAAAATTGTAAGGTTTAGACACCTATGATCATAAAAAATTATTTCCATCTTTTAAGTTCACGGATGCACCATTTTGGAGTATCCCGGATATTTACAAGGTCATGTAGAATAATACACATCAAAAGCATTCACTCGCAAATTGCACGGCTAACTGTGAAAATTTTAAAGTTTACACACTATGGCCATGAAAAATTATTTTCAAATTTTAAGTTAAGGATGCACAATTTTAGGAGTATCCCGGATATTTGCAAGGACATGTAGAATAATACATATGATAAACATTCACTCGCAAATTGCACGGTTAACTGTAAAAAATTTTAAAGTTTGCATACCTATGGCCATGAAAAATTATTTTCATCTTTTAAGTTCACGGATGCACAATTTTCGGAGTATCCCGGATATTTGCAAGATCATGTAGAATAATACCCATGAAAAGCATTCACTGCAAATTGCACGGTTAACTGTGAAAAAATTGTAAGGTTTAGACACCTATGATCATAAAAATTATTTCCATCTTTTAAGTTCACGGATGCACCATTTTGGAGTATCCCGGATATTTACAAGGTCATGTAGAATAATACACATCAAAAGCATTCACTGCAAATTGCACGGTTAACTGTGAAAAAATTTTAAAGTTTAGACACCTATGATCATAAAAAAATTATTTCCATCTTTTAAGTTCACGGATGCACAATTTTGGAGTATCCCGGATATTTACAAGGTCATGTAGAATAATACACATCAAAAGCATTCACTGCAAATTGCACGGTTAACTGTGAAAAATTTCAAAGTTTAGACACCTATGATCATAAAAATTATTTCCATCTTTTAAGTTCACGGATGCACAATTTTGGAGTATCCCGGATATTTGCAAGATCATGTAGAATAATACACATGAAAAGCATTCACTCGCAAATTGCACGGTTAACTGTGAAAAAATTGTAAAGTTTAGACACCTATGATCATAAAAATTATTTCATCTTTTAAGTTCACGGATGCACCATTTTGGAGTATCCCGGATATTTACAAGGTCATGTAGAATAATACACATCAAAAGCATTCACTCGCAAATTGCACGGTTAACTGTGAAAATTTTTAAAGTTTACAACACTATGGCCATGAAAAATTATTTTCAAATTTTAAGTTCACGGATGCACAATTTTGGAGTATCCCGGATATTTGCAAGGACATGTAGAATAATACAATGATAAACATTCACTCGCAAATTGCACGGTTAACTGTAAAAATTTTAAAGTTTGCACACCTATGGCCATGAAAAATTATTTCATCTTTTAAGTTCACGGATGCACAATTTTCGGAGTATCCCGGATATTTGCAAGATCATGTAGAATAATACACATCAAAAGCATTCACTCGCAAATTGCACGGTTAACTGTGAAAAATTTTAAAGTTTAGACACCTATGATCATAAAAAATTATTTCCATCTTTTAAGTTCACGGATGCACAATTTTGGAGTATCCCGGATATTTGCAAGGTCATGTAGAATAATACACATCAAAAGCATTCACTGCAAATTGCACGGTTAACTGTGAAAAATTTAAAGTTTAGACACCTATGATCATAAAAATTATTTCCATCTTTTAAGTTCACGGATGCACATTTTGGAGTATCCCGGATATTTGCAAGATCATGTAGAATAATACACATAAAAGCATTCACTGCAAATTGCACGGTTAACTGAAAAATTTTTAAGGTTTAGACACCTATGCCATAAAAAATTATTTCCATCTTTTAAGTTCACGGATGCACCATTTTTGGAGTATCCCGGATATTTACAAGGTCATGTAGAATAATACACATCAAAAGCATTCACTCGCAAATTGCACGGCTAACTGTGAAAAATTTTTAAAGTTTACACACTTATGGCCATGAAAAATTATTTTCAAATTTTTAAGTTAACGGATGCACAATTTTAGGAGTATCCCGGATATTTGCAAGGACATGTAGAATAATACACATGATAAGCATTCACTCGCAAATTGCACGGTTAACTGTAAAAAAATTTTAAAGTTTGCATACCTATGGCCATGAAAAAATTATGTTCATCTTTTAAGTTCACGGATGCACAATTTTCGGAGTATCCCGGATATTTGCAAGATCATGTAGAATAATACCCATGAAAAGCATTCACTGCAAATTGCACGGTTAACTGTGAAAAAATTGTAAAGGTTTAGACACCTATGATCATAAAAAATTATTTCCATCTTTTAAGTTCACGGATGCACCATTTTGGAGTATCCCGGATATTTACAAGGTCATGTAGAATAATACACATCAAAAGCATTCACTGCAAATTGCACGGTTAACTGTGAAAAATTTTAAAGTTTAGACACCTATGATCATAAAAATTATTTCATCTTTTAAGTTCACGGATGCACAATTTTGGAGTATCCCGGATATTTGCAAGGATCATGTAGAATAATACACATGAAAAGCATTCACTCGCAAATTGCACGGTTAACTGTGAAAAAATTTAAAGTTTAGACACCTATGATCATAAAAAATTATTTCATCTTTTAAGTTCACGGATGCACAATTTTCGGAGTATCCCGGATATTTGCAAGATCATGTAGAATAATACACATGAAAAGCATTCACTGCAAATTGCACGGTTAACTGTGAAAAATTTTAAGGTTTAGACACCTATGATAATAAAAAAATTATTTCCATCTTTTAAGTTCACGGATGCACCATTTTTGGAGTATCCCGGATATTTACAAGGTCATGTAGAATAATACACATCAAAAGCATTCACTCGCAAATTGCACGGCTAACTGTGAAAAATTTTTAAAGTTTACACACTTATGGCCATGAAAAAATTATTTTCAAATTTTAAGTTAACGGATGCACAATTTTAGGAGTATCCCGGATATTTGCAAGGACATGTAGAATAATACAAATGATAAACATTCACTCGCAAATTGCACGGTTAACTGTAAAAAAATTTTAAAGTTTGCATACCTATGGCCATGAAAAAATTATGTTCATCTTTTAAGTTCACGGATGCACAATTTTCGGAGTATCCCGGATATTTGCAAGATCATGTAGAATAATACACATCAAAAGCATTCACTCGCAAATTGCACGGTTAACTGTGAAAAATTTTAAAGTTTAGACACCTATGATCATAAAAAAATTATTTCCATCTTTTAAGTTCACGGATGCACAATTTTTGGAGTATCCCGGATATTTACAAGGTCATGTAGAATAATACACATCAAAAGCATTCACTGCAAATTGCACGGTTAACTGTGAAAAATTTCAAAGTTTAGACACCTATGATCATAAAAAAATTATTTCCATCTTTTAAGTTCACGGATGCACAATTTTCGGAGTATCCCGGATATTTGCAAGATCATGTAGAATAATACCCATGAAAAGCATTCACTCGCAAATTGCACGGTTAACTGTGAAAAATTGTAAGGTTTAGACACCTATGATCATAAAAAATTATTTCCATCTTTTAAGTTCACGGATGCACCATTTTGGAGTATCCCGGATATTTACAAGGTCATGTAGAATAATACACATCAAAAGCATTCACTGCAAATTGCACGGTTAACTGTGAAAAATTTTAAAGTTTACACACCTATGATCATAAAAAATTATTTTCAAATTTTTAAGTTCACGGATGCACAATTTTAGGAGTATCCCGGATATTTGCAAGGACATGTAGAATAATACAATGATAAACATTCACTGCAAATTGCACGGTTAACTGTAAAAATTTTAAAGTTTGCATACCTATGGCCATGAAAAATTATTTCATCTTTTAAGTTCACGGATGCACAATTTTCGGAGTATCCCGGATATTTGCAAGATCATGTAGAATAATACCCATGAAAAGCATTCACTGCAAATTGCACGGTTAACTGTGAAAAAATTGTAAGGTTTAGACACCTATGATCATAAAAATTATTTCCATCTTTTAAGTTCACGGATGCACCATTTTAGGAGTATCCCGGATATTTACAAGGTCATGTAGAATAATACACATCAAAAGCATTCACTCGCAAATTGCACGGCTAACTGTGAAAATTTTTTAAAGTTTACACACATATGGCCATGAAAAAATTATTTTCAAATTTTAAGTTAAGGGATGCACAATTTTAGGAGTATCCCGGATATTTGCAAGGACATGTAGAATAATACATATGATAAACATTCACTCGCAAATTGCACGGTTAACTGTAAAAAAATTTTAAAGTTTGCATACCTATGGCCATGAAAAAATTATTTTCATCTTTTAAGTTCACGGATGCACAATTTTCGGAGTATCCCGGATATTTGCAAGATCATGTAGAATAATACCCATGAAAAGCATTCACTCGCAAATTGCACGGTTAACTGTGAAAAAATTGTAAGGTTTATACACCTATGATCATAAAAATTATTTCCATCTTTTAAGTTCACGGATGCACCATTTTGGAGTATCCCGGATATTTACAAGGTCATGTAGAATAATACACATCAAAAGCATTCACTGCAAATTGCACGGTTAACTGTGAAAAATTTTAAAGTTTAACACTATGGCCATGAAAAATTATTTTCAATCTTTAAGTTCACGGATGCACAATTTTCGGAGTATCCCGGATATTTGCAAGATCATGTAGAATAATACCCATGAAAAGCATTCACTGCAAATTGCACGGTTAACTGTGAAAAATTGTAAGTTTAGACACCTATGATCATAAAAATTATTTCCATCTTTTAAGTTCACGGATGCACCATTTTGGAGTATCCCGGATATTTGCAAGGTCATGTAGAATAATACACATCAAAAGCATTCACTGCAAATTGCACGGTTAACTGTGAAAAATTTTAAAGTTTAGACACCTATGATCATAAAAATTATTTCCATCTTTTAAGTTCACGGATGCACAATTTTGGAGTATCCCGGATATTTACAAGGTCATGTAGAATAATACAATCAAAAGCATTCACTCGCAAATTGCACGGTTAACTGTGAAAAATTTTAAAGTTTAGACACCTATGATCATAAAAATTATTTCCATCTTTTAAGTTCACGGATGCACAATTTTCGGAGTATCCCGGATATTTGCAAGATCATGTAGAATAATACCCATGAAAAGCATTCACTCGCAAATTGCACGGTTAACTGTGAAAAATTGTAAGGTTTAGACACCTATGATCATAAAAATTATTTCCATCTTTTAAGTTCACGGATGCACCATTTTGGAGTATCCCGGATATTTACAAGGTCATGTAGAATAATACACATCAAAAGCATTCACTCGCAAATTGCACGGCTAACTGTGAAAAATTTTTAAAGTTTACACACATATGGCCATGAAAAAATTATTTTCAAATTTTAAGTTAAGGGATGCACAATTTTAGGAGTATCCCGGATATTTGCAAGGACATGTAGAATAATACATATGATAAACATTCACTCGCAAATTGCACGGTTCACTGTAAAAAAATTTTAAGGTTTGCATACCTATGGCCATGAAAAAATTATTTTCATCTTTTAAGTTCACGGATGCACAATTTTTGAAGTATCCCGGATATTTACAAGGTCATGTAGAATAATACACATCAAAAGCATTCACTCGCAAATTGCACGGCTAACTGTGAAAAAATTTTAAAGTTTACACACATATGGCCATGAAAAAATTATTTTCATCTTTTAAGTTCACGGATGCACAATTTTCGGAGTATCCCGGATATTTGCAAGGTCATGTAGAATAATACACATGAAAACATTCACTCGCAAATTGCACGGTTAACTGTGAAAAATTTTAAAGTTTAGCACACCTATGGCCATGAAAAATTATTTCTCATTTTAAGTTCACGGATGCACAATTTTCGGAGTATCCCGGATATTTGCAAGGACATGTAGAATAATACATATGATAAACATTCACTCGCAAATTGCACGGTTAACTGTAAAAATTTTAAAGTTTCAACATGGCCATGAAAAAAAATTATTTTCATCTTTTAAGTTCACGGATGCACAATTTTCGGAGTATCCCGGATATTTGCAAGATCATGTAGAATAATACACATGAAAAGCATTCACTGCAAATTGCACGGTTAACTGTGAAAAATTTTAAAGGTTTAGACACCTATGATCATAAAAAATTATTTCCATCTTTTAAGTTCACGGATGCACCATTTTGGAGTATCCCGGATATTTACAAGGATCATGTAGAATAATACACATGAAAAGCATTCACTCGCAAATTGCACGGTTAACTGTAAAAATTTTAAAGTTTACACACATATGGCCATGAAAAAATTATTTTCAATCTTTTAAGTTCACGGATGCACAATTTTCGAGTATCCCGGATATTTGCAAGTCATGTAGAATAATACATATGATAAACATTCACTCGCAAATTGCACGGTTAACTGTAAAAAATTTAAAGTTTACATACCTATGGCCATGAAAAATTATTTTCATCTTTTAAGTTCACGGATGCACAATTTTCGGAGTATCCCGGATATTTGCAAGATCATGTAGAATAATACACATGAAAAGCATTCACTGCAAATTGCACGGTTAACTGTGAAAAATTTTAAGTTTAGACACCTATGCATAATAAAAATTATTTCATCTTTTAAGTTCACGGATGCACCATTTTGGAGTATCCCGGATATTTACAAGGTCATGTAGAATAATACACATCAAAAGCATTCACTCGCAAATTGCACGGTTAACTGTGAAAAATTTTAAAGTTTACACACTTATGGCCATGAAAAAATTATTTTCAAATTTTAAGTTACGGATGCACAATTTTGGAGTATCCCGGATATTTGCAAGGACATGTAGAATAATACAATGATAAACATTCACTCGCAAATTGCACGGTTAACTGTAAAAAATTTTAAAGTTTGAACCTATGGCCATGAAAAATTATTTCATCTTTTAAGTTCACGGATGCACAATTTTGGAGTATCCCGGATATTTGCAAGGATCATGTAGAATAATACACATCAAAAGCATTCACTCGCAAATTGACGGTTAACTGTGAAAAATTTTAAAGTTTAGACACCTATGATCATAAAAATTATTTTCATTTTAAGTTCACGGATGCACAATTTTGGAGTATCCCGGATATTTCAAGGTCATGTAGAATAATACCATCAAAAGCATTCACTGCAAATTGCACGGTTAACTGTGAAAAAATTTAAAGTTTAGACACCTATGATCATAAAAATTATTTCCATCTTTTAAGTTCACGGATGCACAATTTTGGAGTATCCCGGATATTTGCAAGGTCATGTAGAATAATACCATAAAAGCATTCACTCGCAAATTGCACGGTTAACTGTGAAAAAATTTTAAGGTTTAGACACCTATGATCATAAAAAATTATTTCCAATCTTTTAAGTTCACGGATGCACCATTTTGGAGTATCCCGGATATTTCAAGGTCATGTAGAATAATACACATGAAAAGCATTCACTGCAAATTGCACGGTTAACTGTAAAAAATTTTAAAGTTTAGACACCTATGATCATAAAAATTATTTCATCTTTTAAGTTCACGGATGCACAATTTTGGAGTATCCCGGATATTTACAAGGTCATGTAGAATAATACACATCAAAAGCATTCACTCGCAAATTGCACGGTTAACTGTGAAAAAATTTCAAAGTTTAGACACCTATGATCATAAAAAAATTATTTCCATCTTTTAAGTTCACGGATGCACAATTTTCGGAGTATCCCGGATATTTGCAAGATCATGTAGAATAATACCCATGAAAAGCATTCACTGCAAATTGCACGGTTAACTGTGAAAAAATTTAAGGTTTAGACACCTATGATCATAAAAAAATTATTTCCATCTTTTAAGTTCACGGATGCACCATTTTTGGAGTATCCCGGATATTTACAAGGTCATGTAGAATAATACACATCAAAAGCATTCACTCGCAAATTGCACGGCTAACTGTGAAAATTTTTTAAAGTTTACACACATATGGCCATGAAAAAATTATTTTCAAATTTTAAGTTAAGGGATGCACAATTTTAGGAGTATCCCGGATATTTGCAAGGACATGTAGAATAATACATATGATAAACATTCACTCGCAAATTGCACGGTTAACTGTAAAAAAATTTTAAAGTTTGCATACCTATGGCCATGAAAAAATTATTTTCATCTTTTAAGTTCACGGATGCACAATTTTCGGAGTATCCCGGATATTTGCAAGATCATGTAGAATAATACACATGAAAAGCATTCACTGCAAATTGCACGGTTAACTGTGAAAAAATTTAAGGTTTAGACACCTATGATCATAAAAAATTATTTCCATCTTTTAAGTTCACGGATGCACCATTTTGGAGTATCCCGGATATTTACAAGGTCATGTAGAATAATACACATCAAAAGCATTCACTGCAAATTGCACGGCTAACTGTGAAAAATTTTAAAGTTTACACACTATGGCCATGAAAAATTATTTTCAAATTTTAAGTTAACGGATGCACAATTTTAGGAGTATCCGGATATTTGCAAGGACATGTAGAATAATACAATGATAAACATTCACTCGCAAATTGCACGGTTAACTGTAAAAAATTTAAAGTTTGCATACCTATGGCCATGAAAAATTATTTTCATCTTTTAAGTTCACGGATGCACAATTTTCGGAGTATCCCGGATATTTGCAAGATCATGTAGAATAATACCCATGAAAAGCATTCACTGCAAATTGCACGGTTAACTGTGAAAAATTTAAGGTTTAGACACCTATGATCATAAAAATTATTTCCATCTTTTAAGTTCACGGATGCACAATTTTTGGAGTATCCCGGATATTTACAAGGTCATGTAGAATAATACACATCAAAAGCATTCACTCGCAAATTGCACGGTTAACTGTGAAAAATTTAAAGTTTAGACACCTATGATCATAAAAATTATTTCCATCTTTTAAGTTCACGGATGCACAATTTTCGAGTATCCCGGATATTTGCAAGATCATGTAGAATAATACCCATGAAAAGCATTCACTCGCAAATTGCACGGTTAACTGTGAAAAAATTGTAAGGTTTAGACACCTATGATCATAAAAAAATTATTTCCATCTTTTAAGTTCACGGATGCACCATTTTTGGAGTATCCCGGATATTTACAAGGTCATGTAGAATAATACACATCAAAAGCATTCACTGCAAATTGCACGGTAACTGTGAAAAATTTTAAAGTTTACACACTATGGCCATAAAAAATTATTTTCAAATTTTAAGTTAAGGGATGCACAATTTTGGAGTATCCCGGATATTTGCAAGGCATGTAGAATAATACAATATAAACATTCACTCGCAAATTGCACGGTTCACTGTAAAAAATTTTAAGGTTTGCAACCTATGGACATGAAAAAATTATTTTCATCTTTTAAGTTCACGGATGCACAATTTTGAAGTATCCCGGATATTTCAAGGTCATGTAGAATAATACACATAAAAGCATTCACTGCAAATTGCACGGTTAACTGTGAAAAAATTTTAAAGTTTACACACTATGATCATGAAAAATTATTTTCATCTTTTAAGTTCACGGATGCACAATTTTGGAGTATCCCGGATATTTGCAAGGTCATGTAGAATAATACACATGAAAACATTCACTCGCAAATTGCACGGTTAACTGTGAAAAATTTTAAAGTTTAGACACCTATGATCATAAAAATTATTTCATCTTTAAGTCCACGAATGCACAATTTTCGGAGTATCCCGGATATTTGCAAGGACATGTAGAATAATACATATGATAAACATTCACTCGCAAATTGCACGGTTAACTATAAAAATTTTAAGTTTCACACATGGCCATGAAAAATTATTTTCATCTTTTAAGTTCACGGATGCACAATTTTCGGAGTATCCCGGATATTTGCAAGGTCATGTAGAATAATACACATGAAAACATTCACTGCAAATTGCACGGTTAACTGTGAAAAATTTTAAAGTTTAGACACCTATGATCATAAAAAAATTATTTCCCTCTTTTAAGTCCACGAATGCACAATTTTCGGAGTATCCCGGATATTTGCAAGGACATGTAGAATAATACATATGATAAACATTCACTCGCAAATTGCACGGTTAACTATAAAAAAATTTTAAAGTTTACACACATGGCCATGAAAAAATTATTTTCATCTTTTAAATTCACGGATGCACAATTTTCCGAGTATCCCGGATATTTGCAATGTCATGTAGAATAATACATATGATAAACATTCACTCGCAAATTGCACGGTTAACTGTAAAAAAAATTTAAAGTTTACATACCTATGGCCATGAAAAAATTATTTTCATCTTTTAAGTTCACGGATGCACAATTTTCGGAGTATCCCGGATATTTGCAAGATCATGTAGAATAATACACATGAAAAGCATTCACTCGCAAATTGCACGGTTAACTGTGAAAAATTTTAAGGTTTAGACACCTATGATAATAAAAATTATTTCCATCTTTTAAGTTCACGGATGCACCATTTTGGAGTATCCCGGATATTTACAAGGTCATGTAGAATAATACACATCAAAAGCATTCACTGCAAATTGCACGGCTAACTGTGAAAAATTTTTAAAGTTTACACACTTATGGCCATGAAAAAATTATTTTCAAATTTTAAGTTAACGGATGCACAATTTTAGGAGTATCCCGGATATTTGCAAGGACATGTAGAATAATACAAATGATAAACATTCACTGCAAATTGCACGGTTAACTGTAAAAATTTTAAAGTTTGCATACCTATGGCCATGAAAAAATTATGTTCATCTTTTAAGTTCACGGATGCACAATTTTCGGAGTATCCCGGATATTTGCAAGATCATGTAGAATAATACACATGAAAAGCATTCACTCGCAAATTGCACGGTTAACTGTGAAAAATTTTTAAAGTTTAGACACCTATGATCATAAAAAAATTATTTCCATCTTTTAAGTTCACGGATGCACAATTTTTGGAGTATCCCGGATATTTACAAGGTCATGTAGAATAATACACATCAAAAGCATTCACTCGCAAATTGCACGGTTAACTGTCAAAAATTTTTAAAGTTTAGACACCTATGATCATAAAAAAATTATTTCCATCTTTTAAGTTCACGGATGCACAATTTTCGGAGTATCCCGGATATTTGCAAGATCATGTAGAATAATACACATGAAAAGCATTCACTCGCAAATTGCACGGTTAACTGTGAAAAAATTTTAAAGTTTAGATACCTATGATCATAAAAAAATTATTTCCATCTTTTAAGTTCACGGATGCACCATTTTTGGAGTATCCCGGATATTTACAAGGTCATGTAGAATAATACACATCAAAAGCATTCACTCGCAAATTGCACTGCTAATTGTGAAAATTTTTTAAAGTTTGCACACATATGGCCATGAAAAAATTATTTTCAAATTTTAAGTTCACGGATGCACAATTTTAGGAGTATCCCGGATATTTGCAAGGACATGTAGAATAATACATATGATAAACATTCACTCGCAAATTGCACGGTTAACTGTGAAAAAATTTTAAAGTTTAGACACCTATGATCATAAAAAGATTATTTCCATCTTTTAAGTTCACGGATGCACAATTTTAGGAGTATCCCGGATATTTGCAAGATCATGTAGAATAATACACATGAAAAGCATTCACTCTCAAATTGCACGGTTAACTGTGAAAAAATTTTAAGGTTTAGACACCTATGATCATAAAAAAATTATTTCCATCTTTTAAGTTCACGGATGCACCATTTTTGAAGTATCCCGGATATTTACAAGGTCATGTAGAATAATACACATCAAAAGCATTCACTCGCAAATTGCACGGCTAACTGTGAAAAAATTTTAAAGTTTACACACATATAGCCATGAAAAAATTATTTTCAAATTTTAAGTTAACGGATGCACAATTTTAGGAGTATCCCGGATATTTGCAAGGACATGTAGAATAATACATATGATAAACATTCACTCGCAAATTGCACGGTTAACTGTAAAAAAAATTTAAAGTTTACATACCTATGGCCATGAAAAAATTATTTTCATCTTTTAAGTTCACGGATGCACAATTTTCGGAGTATCCCGGATATTTGCAAGATCATGTAGAATAATACACATGAAAAGCATTCACTCGCAAATTGCACGGTTAACTGTGAAAAAATTTTAAAGTTTAGACACCTATGATCATAAAAAAATTATTTTCATCTTTTAAGTTCACGGATGCACAATTTTAGGAGTATCCCGGATATTTGCAAGGTCATGTAGAATAATACACATGAAAAACATTCACTCGCAAATTGCACGGTTAACTGTGAAAAAATTTTAAAGTTTAGACACCTATGATCATAAAAAAATTATTTCCCTCTTTTAAGTCCACGAATGCACAATTTTCGGAGTATCCCGGATATTTGCAAGGACATGTAGAATAATACATATGATAAACATTCACTCGCAAATTGCACGGTTAACTATAAAAAAATTTTAATGTTTACACACATGGCCATGAAAAAATTATTTTCATCTTTTAAGTTCACGGATGCACAATTTTCGGAGTATCCCGGATATTTGCAAGGTCATGTAGAATAATACACATGAAAAACATTCACTCGCAAATTGCACGGTTAACTGTGAAAAAATTTTAAAGTTTAGACACCTATGATCATAAAAAAATTATTTCCCTCTTTTAAGTCCACGAATGCACAATTTTCGGAGTATCCCGGATATTTGCAAGGACATGTAGAATAATACATATGATAAACATTCACTCGCAAATTGCACGGTTAACTATAAAAAAATTTTAAAGTTTACACACATGGCCATGAAAAAATTATTTTCATCTTTTAAATTCACGGATGCACAATTTTCCGAGTATCCCGGATATTTGCAATGTCATGTAGAATAATACATATGAAAAACATTCACTCGCAAATTACATGGTTAACGGTAAAAAATTTTAAAGTTTATACACCTATGATCATAAAAAAATTATTGTCATCTTTTAAGTTCACGGATGTACAATTTTCGGAGTATCCCGGATATTTGCAAGGTCATGTAGAATAATACATATAAAAAAACATTCACTCACAATTTGCACGGTTAACTGTAAAAAAAATTTAAAATTTACACACTTGTGATCATAAAAAAATTATTTTCATTTTTTAAGTTCAAGGATGCACAATTTTCGGAGTATCTCGGATATTTGCAAGGTCATGTAGAATAATACACACGCAAAACATTCACTCGCAAATTGCACGGTTAACTGTAAAAAAATTTTAAAGTTTACACACCTATTATCATAAAAAAATTATTTTCATCTTTTAAGTTCACGGATGCACAATTAACGGAGCAAAACATTCACTCGCAAAATGCACGGTGAACGGTTAAAAGTTTTAAAGTTTACACACCTATGATCATAAAAAATTATTTTCATCTCTAAGTTCACGGAGGCACGATTTCCGGAATATCCCGGATATTTGCAAGATCATGTAGAATAATACAAATAAAAAACATTCATTCGCAAATTGCACGGTGAACGGTAAAAATTTTTTACATGCCTGTGATTATAAAAAAATTATTTTCATCTTTCCGGAATATCCCGGAAATCGTGCCTCCGTGAACTTAAAGATGAAAATAATTTTTTTATGATCAAAGGGTGTAAACTTTAAAATTTTTTTACCGTTCACCGAGCAATTTGCCAGTGAATGTTTTTTATGTGTATTATTTTACATGATCTTGCAAATATCCGGGATATTCCGGAAATCGTGCCTCCGTGAACTTAGAGATGAAAATAATTGTTTTATGATCATAGGCATGTAAACTTTAAAAAATTTTTACCGTTCATCGTGCAATTTGCGAGTGAATGTTTTTCATGTGTATTATTCTACATGTTCTTGCAAATATCCGGGATATTCCGAAAATCGTGCATCCGCGAACATAAGAGAAGAAAATAATCATTTTACGATCATAGGTGTGTAAACTTTAACGTTTTTTTACCGTTATCTGTGGAATTTGCGAGTGAATGTTTTTCATTTGTATTATTCTACATGATCTTGCAAATATCCGGGATATTATGAAAATCTTACATCCCCGAGATTAAGAAATAAAATTGGGCGCACAGACGTAATGTAAGACTAGTTATTTCTATTTTACTTAATCTGCCTAATTCAAAAAGAATTAGGTTATTTAATTTAAATAATTCTTTAGATTTACCTTTATTTTAAAATATTATGTTTTATCCATAAACGCTATGGAAACGAACTTCTTCTAATAAATTTACTAATGGTTCCTATTCAATAGTAGCTACTAAAAGTGTTAATAGTTTGAATTTGTGATTTTATTGTGTGATTGCCTAAGATTAACATAGCAAAATATGCAATTTATATATGGTTTAATGCGTCTGTAGGTTCGCTGCTGAGCAGCGTATTTGTTTGTATCCTTCTTCAACGGCGCCACTGGCCATTCGGCAAAACTCGTAAATTCGCTACTGGAAATTAACTGCCAAGTTCACGCCTCACTTTTATGTGTTCAGTAG
This sequence comes from Platerodrilus igneus, assembly GCA_036346225.1. Lineage (NCBI taxonomy): Eukaryota > Metazoa > Arthropoda > Insecta > Coleoptera > Lycidae > Platerodrilus > Platerodrilus igneus. The sequence continues at coordinate 2,326,972 of JARFIW010001054.1, read as the reverse complement.
ATGTTTCGGTTTTAAAATGAAAATCAAAATTTTGTGCTGATGGGTACGTTTTTAATTATTTTTTTTTGTTTAATATACAAGAGATCTTCATATTATTGTTGTTAAAAAAATAGACTTGTTTTCTAAATTTGATAATTCAGATTACCTGCATATGCTTAAGACGCAAAAGACGTTTTTCAAAACTCGTTAACACATGAAAAATCTGTATAGTTTTCTTTCCTAAAAAATTTGTTCTTTATGATAGATTTTCGATCAATCATGTCAGCCGGTAGTAACATAAGTAAACATTAAAACAAACTACAGGAACAATCTGGTTTATTATTATAGGTTAAGAAATAATAAAAATAATCGTTTGTAACACTTGTATTACAACTGGAAGTATTAAACAGAATTATATTACGCATTGTGCATTAATAATAGAGGGTAATCTTTTGTGGAGAAGAAACATATTAAAATGTTCATTCCTGCAGTATCCAATGTCTAGTTTAAAAAAATTAGTATATTAAAGTGCTTGCTTTTAAAAACAGTCACGCATGTGAACAAACACTTTGAAATTTTTATGCAGATTTCGGTGACCAACAGAAAATATTTATTCTCGTTTTGTTTTTGAAAATCTGCAGATACTGTTTCTGCGTAAAATAGTATGTATTATTTTTGTTTAAATTTACTAATAATATAAAATATTGATCTAAATATATAAGCATTAATGAACAATTATTTGAGTGTTTGAACGCTTAAAATTTACATCGGTGAAGCTAGCTGCCATTTCTAAATTAGAACACGCCTCCTCTGTGTTATAAATGCAAGGCCACGTCTATCACCCTCTCCATACATTATAAGGTTACACCTATTAATCATCTAATTAGAGTAACTTCGTGTAGCTGTAAATAATAATACAAGTTGTTAAACAGAAGCAAGGCAAAGGTGACAGCCTGACAAAAGACAGATAAATATTTTTAACTTAACCTCACTTGCTCACGATCGAACCTGGTCCGTAGCTTGAATTTGAGGTAAAAGGGGGCTGTACAACAGAGCTACTCAGGATCAATGTGAAATTTCAAATAGTACAATACAATAGCTACACATAGCTGATCTGAGCAGCTCTTTAGAACAAATCGAAAACAGCTCTTCTATTCTTTAACCGGCGTGAACTTGACAGTTAATTTCCAGCAGCGAATATACAAGTATTGTCCAACGACAAGTGGCTTCGGCAAAGAAGGATCCAAACAAAAACGCTGCTCAGCAACATTATACCATATAAATCTCATAAAATGTGCTACTCAATTTTAAGTAATCATATTAGTATGCCACAAATTTAAATTATTAACAACTTTATTAGTTTTTTTGAGCGAATTTACAAATTCATGCACCTGCAGTTCTACTAACCAAGAAAAGTTTGTTTCACAAATTTTTATTTATAAAATACAATTATTAATAACATACAAAGAACAATGTAAAGTAATTAACATAAAACCTTTTCAATTGCAATTTGTCTTTAAACTCGGGGATATATGCAAGGTCATTTAGAATGATACTGATGAAAAAAAATTCCCTCGAAACTTGCGCCATAATCGACAAAATAATTTCAAAGTGATAATCGATAAAAGAATTTTAAAGTTTACGTACACACGTGCGCAAGTTACAAGTGAACTTTTTCATATGATTCAATCTACATTACTTTGTATATTTGTAATTTTTTTGTAAACGTGGTGTAAATTTTGAAATTTTGTTGTCGATTATCGCGTAAGTTGCGAGTGAACTTTTTTCATCAGTATCATTCTACATGACCTTGCAAATGCTCTGTAGGTTATGAAATTTATGCATACCTTACATGTGATTTTCCAATGCTCCGCCCGAAGGTACTACATTGGCCAGGAAGCGAGTTTTTTTTTACCTGGAAGATTTGGAATTTTGCCGAACCCTTGCTGTTCCAAGCAAGGTAGGGATCTTTAACGTACGTGACAACCTCTCATCCGAAAGTGGGTATATTTTTGTGAAAAATGCTCGCCTAATATTTTTCAAGCGGATCGTGTCGGGATTCCAACCCGGGACCTTGGGCGTAGTAGTCACACAAATACAACTACGCCACGGAGCCGCCACTCACAACATCAACCGCTGATAAATAATAATCCTCGATGTGCATAAAAGAAAACGAGTCACATACTTCTATGCGTCGGGATGCTTATCTTGCAAGTCGTCGGGGGGTGAGTTAGCACAGCAACGCCATGGTAGTCAGGATCCATTAGCCCTGCCACCGTAACTGCAGCAACGGTTTACAGACAAAAGCAGTTGGTCTACGTCAACGAATAGTTGGGCGTACATGAAGAAAGAACCCATTTGGCCGCCAGCTAAGAACAATACACGCAAGATACCTCCTACTTGTCGAACAAAAAACCGTGCATCGCTTTTGAAGTACTGGGACGAGTAATGTAGAAAATATTTCAACGCACAAGCTGCAGAATCAAATTAAAATTGTTTCAAATAACACGAGTTCGAACTGCAATCTTTGCGTTATCAAAAGCGCGATTAGCTAACTGGAAAACACTATCAAATAATAGTAGGATCAATTATTTCGACAAGTCTTTAAATGGGAAACACAAGAGAAATCAATTGTATGTTATCGGAATGTTTAACAAATTAACGGATACCTAAAACAAGGTATTAACTATTTAATTTATTGAATAAATTTTCGTATTAGAATGAATAGATTTGAAAGAAATGTTATGATTGCGCGTAGTATTGTAACGAGGTAAAAATACAGGACAAGGTTTTGAATAGAAACAGAAGCTAGGTGAATGAAAAACGAATTATCACAAAAAGGAAGTATTTGAATCTATCGTCGAAAATAAACGTAACAAATTCTCCCCCCCCCCCCTCCAAGTAAAATTAACAGGTTGGAATAGGAAAGCCAAAATCCGGGAATGGACGGGACAAAAAAAAACCAAAGAAAAACCCAAACAAAAAAAAATTCTTTAAAAACAAAGGAAATTTGTTACGAAAGCAACAAAAAAACCAGAAAAAAAAGAAACACTTCAGAAAAATAAAAAAAGAATTCATACGGCTTGAAGAACCAATAATAGAGAGAAAAAAAGGAAGGAAGAACGGGAAGATGGATAATAAGCAATCAAGGAGGACTAAGGTGGAACGGCCTCGGCACTGTACAGTCGTCAAAGGACGGATGTTTCTCAGAAGAAACAGTAAGGTTATAAACTTCAGCAGAAGAAAAAGAACGAGAAGAAAATCAATAGTGCAAACCAAAACAGGACCCAAAGGTCAAGCCTCAAGTAAACAAAGTGACAACCATGGAGAACGAGAGGAAGAGAAAGAAAAGTAAAAAACCAAAAAGAATAACACAATGCACCAAGTACAAAACCAAAAAAGAACTAAGAATCATAGAAAAGAAAATAAAACAGAATCCCAGTGTAGTTATGTATGAGTAGGTGTGTGCGTGTGCGTGCGTGTATGTATATATGTTTGTGTGGGTGTGTAAGAAGTGTGTGAGTAGGTGTTGTGAGTGTATAAAGTGTGGGTGTGCGTGTGTCGGTGTGTAAGAAGTGTGTGTGTGTGTGTGTGTGTGTTATGCGGGTGTAAAGTGTGCGTGTGTGTATGTGTTGTGTTGGACCGCTGTAGTCACCTCTTACGACAGGCAGGTCGTACCATGGGGCTATTCTAATCCCGGACCCACACGGGTTCAAGAAGTACAAGGAGAAAACGAAAGAAAGGAGAACCAAGTAGAATGTGTGTTTATGAAATGTGTGGGTGTATGTGTGTGTGTATGAAGTGTGTGGGTATGGATTGGAGGTATATAAAGTGTGTGTGTGTATGTGTTGGGCCGCTGTAGTCGCCTCTTACGACAGGCAGGTCGTACCATGGGGCTATTCTATTCCCGGACCCACGCGGGTATTTATGCATACCCAAGCTTAAGGAATAAAAATGTTCTTTTGTAAACGTAGGTGTGTGTAAACTTTGGAAGTTTTTTCCGATTATCACACAAGTTGCGAGTGAATTTTTTCATCAGTATCATTCTATATGATCTTCCAAATATCTTCTATATTAAGAAATTCGTGCGTCCCCGAGCTTAAGAGATGAAAGTTTTTTTGTAAACGTGGGTGTGTGTAAATTTTTAAATTTTGTTGTCGATTATTGCGTTGCGAGTGAATTTTTTTCATCAGTATCGTTCGATATGACCTTTCAAATATACTGTAGGTTAAGAAATTCCTGCATCAAGGAATGAAAATGCTTTTTTTTTTGTAAACGTGGTTGTGTGAACTTTGGAAATTTTTTTCCGATTATCACGCAAGTTGCGAGTGATTTTTTTTTATCAGTATAAATGTACATGACCTTGCAAATATCCTTTATATTAGGAAATTCTTGTGTCCACAAGCTTAAGGGATGAAAATAATTTTTTTGTAAACATGGGTGTGTGTAAATTTTAAAATTTTGTTGTTGATTATCGTGCAAGTTGCATGTGAATTTTTTTCATCAGTGTCATTCTACAACACCTTGCAAATATTCGTATATTAGAAAATTTGCGCATCCCCTAGTTTAAGAGATGAAAATAATTTTTGTATAAACCTGGGTGTGTGTGTGTAAACTTTGTAATTTTGTCGTCGATTATCGCGCAAGTTGCGAGTGAATTTTTTACATCAGTATTATTTTATATGACCTTGTAAATATCCTCTTCATTAGGTAATTCGTGCGTCCCCGAGCTTTAGGGAAGAAAATAATTTTTGTGTAAACGTGGGTGTGTGTATATTTTGAAATTTTGTTGTCGATTATCTTACCGCGCAAATTGCGAATGAATTTTTTTCATCAGTATCAATGTACATCACTTTGCAAATATCCTGTATATTAGGAAATTCTTGCAACCACGAGCTTAAGGGATGAAAATAATTTTTTTGTAAACGTTGGTGTGTGTGTGTAAATTTTAAAATTTTGTTGTCGATTATCGCGCAAGTTGCAAGTGAATTTTTTTCTTTAGTATCATTTTATATGACCTTGCAAGTATCCTGTAGGTTAGGAAATTCATGCATCCGCGACTTAAGGGATGAAAATAATTTTTGGTAAACGTGGGCATGTGTAAACTTTGAAATTTTGTTGTCGATTATCGCGCAAGTTGTGGGTGAATTTTTTTCACCAGTATCATTCTACAGGACCTTGCAAATATCCTGTAGATTAAGAAATTCGTGCATCCCCAAGCTTAAGGTTTGAAAATAATTTTTTTGTAAACGAGTGTGAGTGTGTAAACTTTGAAATTTGTTTGCCAATTATCACGCAATTTTCGAGTGAATTGTTTTCATCAGTATCATTCTGCTTGACCTTGCAAATATCCTGTAGATTAGTAAATTCGTGCATCTCCGAGTTTTAATAACGAATTGCAATTCAAAGCGTTTTATGTTATTTACTTTAAATTGTTCTTTGTATGCTATTATTAATTGTGTTTTATAAATAAAAATCTGTGAAACAACTTATCTTGGTTACTGGGACTGCAGGTATAGGAATTTGTAAATTCGCTCAAAAATAACTAATAAAGTTGTTAATAATTTGAATGTGTGGCAGGCATTCTAATAAGATTACTTAAGATTGAGTGGCACATTTTATGCAATTTATATGGTATAATGTGTTTTTAAATTCGTTGCCGAGCAGCAGTTTTGTTTGAATCCTTTTTTTCCGACGCCAGTGGTCATTTGGCAAAACTCGTAAATTTGCTGTTGAAAATTAACTGCCAAGTTCACATCGGTATTCACTCTAGTATATATTTCACCGGATCTGAAAAGTTGTCAGATTCCTGGTATTTTGTTAGAAACAAGTTATAAAGGTTTTTCAAATAAAATTACGTAGACAGGTTTGAGCTGCACACTAACAGGCTCCTTAATACGGAAGGTAGGACATTACTTTCAAGATGATCGTTGCAGAATTTAGAGTTATTAATTCGAAGATAATGCAATTCAAATAAACAAATATTAACAGCTTTGTAAACTGTTCATACAAATTGTTTATATTATACCTGCCACTTATCCTGATGAATTCAGAACTGATTGATAATGTAACAATTAAATATATATCCTTTACGCGCATCATTTTTTTAACACAAGTGGTACTTTACTATAAAATGTAGTAGTATTGTATATTTAATTTCTCTATAATAAAGACAATGGTACAATAGGAAAAAATGAAAATTTATTATCAATTCTTCGAATATCTTTATACAATCAGGGTTGTCATTTTTTGTATTAGAAAATTTATCAAAAACTATAATCATTATTGGTGGGGTACGTGTCCATAGCCAACAAAACATATTTCACCAAAATATTCTGTTGATCAACGAGCACTACGAGGTCAAACACGCTTTGCTGGCCGGACTAAGGAAAGGGGTAACGATTTAAGACTGCAGGCCTAGCATTTTTATTGATTTACCGTAGAAATGGTTTTTCTATTTTTCATCGCCTGGCACAAGTTTTGCACGCGTCATTTTTTCAACTACGTCACATAGTCACGTCCACTAACGACATGCTTGTTGAGGTCATCGACGCCATTCTGAGCGTAATCTTTAAAATAATTTTTTTCAACTTACCGTGTAGTTTACAATTTTTTCAACTTTGTATCATATTGTACTACTTTGGTATGCGCCATTTTTTTTAACTAAGTCGCAAAACCGTAACCCTTATGACATGTTTGTTGACGTAATTTACGCCATGTTGAGCGCCATCTTTAAATAAATTAATTTTTTTCTCGCCTGTACATTTTCAATATTTTCAAATTTACATCACTGGGTACAACTTTTTACTAGTCGTGTTTGGGCTCTTTTTAAAATGGTTTTTTATAGAGATTGTTTTTCCGATGGGTTTTGTACTTTAGGACGACCACCACGCCTACCGAAATCGGTAAAGATATATTTTTATGTATTAGTTGTGAGTAAACCTATACCGAAATAGGAACTTTTAATTTTAAAAGAAAAAAATCATATTTGCAAATTTGTGTACAACTTAGTGAATAATCAAAGACTTAAATATACAAACATGAAATTTATGACAGTATATTTAAATTGTAAGATTATTTTGTGAATAAAATTGCACCTATTGGTGCACTTTGACGTTTTGAACTAGTGAGTGTTCTCCAGCATTAATATTATCAGTAAATGGTAGGAGTTCTGAAACGGAAAAATAGGTAGGAGTCCTCTAACCGGTCCTCCAGCAACATTTTAAAAGCTTAAAATATGTATCATGTACACTTTTTAATATCGCCCATGAGATAATGTACCAGACGCGTTTGTTGTACGTCTTCTCCGCCCAGAGCCAACCTCTGAACGTCCAATCCACAAATATGCAGCATGCCTTCGTAAAAATTAACAAAAATTAAAAATTAAAAGATCAAGTTTACGAAGGTATGCTGTATACTAACCTAAACTATAACACACAGTATCTACTACTACGTTAAATCTATATTGTATTTAGAGTGAAAAACTATGTGGAAATAGTTGTCGGTTATGTTTAGTTTTATACGTCACGTGTATTCAAAGGAAAAATATATTTTCAAAGAGAGTGGTGGGCGGTACGTAAAATAAACCTGCATCGACAAGATATTTCTAGTTTAGTTTCGGTCTCGGTATAATATAGTCAAACCTTCCATAAACACTTGGCACAAAATTCTCCAAGATTTTCGTAACGTTAAATAATTTTATATTCTATTTAAAAACAGTGCAAAATATGCTGCTAAAGTTCGCACGAGCAGTATATTTTATATAAGGTCAAAAGGAATGTTCTAGGTGCATAAATTTCAATGAGGCCGTTGTACCCGAAGAAACTGGAACTTTTATAGATATGCTAGTGGAATTAGTGTCATTACAAGAATTTCTTGGATGTCAAACGGAGTACTTTATGTATTGCAAATAGGTACATTCTGTTCTTAAAAAAAATATATTGCGCTAAAGGGCCTAAGCTAACTACTGACAAATTTTGAAAGGCAGAAGTCGTATGGAGATATTAAAAAAACGTTTTCTGAGTGATACCTTTAAATAAACCGTGGTAGACAGAGGTAGTAAATTTTAAAATCCGTCCTTAAGTAAATACACGTTGTGCTGGATGACCTAAGCTAATTACTGACAAATTTTGAAAAGTTGATGTCGTATGAAATATATAAAAAAATCGTTTCTTTTAATGTTACTGTTAAACCGAATTGTATAAGTATTTGACAAGAGGTACTAAATTCCAAAATCCGTTCTTAAAAGAATATATGTTGCGTAGGAGGGTCTAAGCTAGTTACCTACAAATTTTGAAAATCGAAAGTCGTATGGAGAATATTAAAGAAACAAACTTTTTTTTGGTGATCCTTTTAAACCGTATTATATAAGTGGTTGACAAAGGTAGTAAATTCCAAAGTCCGTTCTCGAAAAAAAAATGCTGTACTGGAAGGTCTATGCTAGTTATTGACAAATTTTGAAAAGCGGATATCGTATAGAAAATAGTAATAAAATGCTTTTAGTGATAGTCAAACCAAAATATATATATATTAGTCGTTGATAGAGGTGGTAAATTCCAAAACCGATTCTACAGAAAAATATATGTTGTGCTGGAGGGCCTAGACTTATTACTGACAAATTTTGAAAAGCGGAAGAAGTCGTATGGAAGATATTAAAGAAAACTTTATATTTTTTGATACCTTTAAACCGCATTATATAAGACATCTGTAAAATAACCGACCTTTACGAAGCGGCCGCTAAATTTGCACACGTCTTTTTTCTGTTATAACTGTAAGGTCTCGCTTACCACCCTCTCCATACACTGTAGGGTACACCTATGGTACATTTGGCATGCTACTTTCAATCTGCCGTCTATACTTTATGGATTATTACTTTGCTATCAGTCTTTCAGTCAACGAAATACCGTTCTCCAGTACCTATATATATATATATATATATATATATATATATATATATTACTCATATTTAGACCAGGGTAGAAAATTAAATAATCACATCAAATAATTTTAATCACCGTGTATAATGAATATTATTAGATAATACGCGTTATTAAAACCGTGAAGCATAAAAATTTATTAGTTTCATTAAACATAAGAGATTTAAATCATGTACAAGACGCTTTATATCAAAAGAAGCAGTATTGGAAAGCTCTGCGTGTAATGTAATTATTCCTAAACAAATGGAAATTATGTGCAAAATTTATCTTAATTAACTCTATTTCAAGTAACCGGTATTGAATCGTTAGTAACAGATAATATCTATAGAAACTTGTAAAAACCCAATAAAATGAAAATCCTAGAAGTGTTAGTTAGAAGTAGGATGTTTGAACACACCTGCGTATTTTAAAGGCAATTTCAGTTTAATTTGTTTAGATAAACATGTCGATTCTAAGGATATTGGAAACGGTCAGATGCTTTAGCACGAAATACAAAACAGGGTTTATTTAAAAGCTCTGAGAATTAATATTATTTTGAACACCTGCGTAGTTTAAATATCACGTACGGCGAAAATTGTGTAGATAACAAATGGTTTCAAAGAATCTTGGAGAAACCGGGGCTTAATATTCACGAGAATGTGCGATACGGGGTTATTAAACCCAGATAGTCCACATGGACTAAAATATAATCGATAATAAAGAATATCAATTTGCACCAATACGAACAGGTTAGAAAAGGAAAGAGAAAATGCGTCAAGCAAAGACACATAGAGTAAAAGGCGTGATTTAAGCAACGTCACGAGGGTCACAATTGGTTGAAAATAGGATGCAAATATCAGAGGTAGAAACAACAATTTCTGTACAAAATTAATTAGTTTTCTCGGACATGTTTGCGTGCCGTGTGAGAATTTCTGAGATTTAAATGGGGCGAGTGAAAATTCGTAAAACCGACGCGCGAGCGACGGACTGGGAACATAGAATGAGAAATTCTTAAGAATTGTCTGTTTTGGGGAACAGACCGACAGACAGGCTATTCGCTATATATACAGGTGGTAATATGAGTTTCGGCCTCTTAGACTTTTGACTATTCGATGCGTTAAAAGCTCTTACATCCGCGACTTGATTCAAGATGTTAAACAGTGCATTTTAGTTTGATAAAATAAGTTAAAATTTTGCTCGTATATTTTAGTGATTCAAAATAGTTTGTTATTTACGTGCTAACATGAATGTACTTCAGTGCACTTAGATACAAGGTAATAAAATTTAGTATCACTATACCAATTAGCAAAATTTACAACGACAAATGTATACACAAAAGTAGGCAGTTTTGGCGTATATTGGTGAAAGACGCATGAATTTCTTTGCTATTTTTCGGGGGTGTTAATAATTAAATGGTTCAAATACGTGTCTGGATCCACGAAACAAGGGTCAGATATACACAGATGAGTTCCGGAAAAGCCCAGAAACAACTTTAAATAAATGGTGATGGAGAAAATTTTAAAAGCGTTGAGAATTAGAAGCCGTAAATATAATCCTGTTGGAATGGTGTGATTAACTAAAGGGACGATGTACATTGAAGCTACGAGGACAGTAACCTTCAGGTAAATTATACTATTTTGTTTGACATTTTGTGTGTGTTGAATAACTTTATAATTGATTTACTTTAAATGGACATTAGTGAAATTGTACTAACCATAAAATTTTAATTTTAAGATGAAATTTGCTTGTTTAAGTAGAAAGGGTATTTAGTATTGATGTTCTGAATTATGATGAAAATATGGGTATGTCTTTGAGCTCAATTAGACGAACCTGGTTAATTAACGTAAAGGGGTGGTAGATGCTCCTTTATACTCAGACTCGGTCTGCTTATATTGTTATATTAATTAGTAGGCATCCAACAAGGACTTTAATTCTGGATGCACGTTAAAGTGATAATAAAATTAATCTTGAAATTCTTTTTAAAACTGAATTTTATGCTGAAATTTAATTTGAAAATTTAATGTATTCTGAATATTGATGTAAATAGAGTTAACGTTGATGTTTGTGGTAGGAATGTGTTGTTTTTTTTTATGTATGAGGATGAAAGCTATCTAGAGGAGCAGCCGAGGCGATTAACAGAAGAAAATCAACAGACCAGGTAATTCAAGAGGTTTCACAGCAATATATATATATATATATATATATATATGATATGATATGATAACGCTGCACGTCGATGTAAATATACTCTTAGTTTCCTTCTGGTCACCACCGTTCTGTGTATTTTAATCTCATAAAATTTTAATATGCCTCGGCTAGTCCAGTTTAATTCACACAGAGTGCACAACGTTACGATAATCATATAATTTACCCCTTTTCTCTAAAACTTTTCCTGCTTTGAATGATAAAACGAAGTCTATTAATATTTGTATAATGAGAAAGAGAAATCATATGCACTTCACAGCTTAATCTGTTTGACTGTATGACAAAAATGAGCCCTTGAATCAAATAACAATAAAATTTAAATTGTTCACTCCAAAAATTAAAGCTCCCTTTCCTTATTTTAACGCCAGCAAAATGACGTTGTTCTCTACTGGAAATTTCTCTGAACGTTCAAGATTTTTTTTCTTGTTTACGAATTTTTCCAGTATAAAATAAATTTTTGATGACTCTACATAAAATATTCAAGTATAAAGTATGATCAATGTTTAAGGTCCCTTAGACTTAGATTTCGTACTGTCACTTAGAATTAGAGCCCTAAATTATAAATATTTAACCTAAATTAATTAATAAATTTCTACTCACGTTTTCCAGCAAACGGCTAAACTTGTCTCATATTTTCACTATAATTTATTTAAAATATTTTAAAAAACTACTTTTCACAAAATTTTTATTATTAAATTTGAATATTTACTCGACGCGTAAATTTTTGAGTATCAGTGATGCAGCTTATGCTTGGTTTTAAGACTGTATGCTTATCAAACTTGCGCGTTATATAGTCTACGCCCCATCTAAAAATTCATAAGTTTATCTGAGCTCTTGTTCAAAGTTTAAGACCAACCATCGATTGTTTTGGATATTTTTGGACTTTTACAGGTTTATCTCTGATAATACCTTGTCAAAACGATTCCTTGATCACGTAGGTACTAGTGGATCTCTAGTTTGTATTTATTTTATACTGTCGAATGTTAATCTTTTTTAGGTTACTAATTTTAATTTTATAAAATAATTTATTATATGAAGTATTTTGACGATATTCGTATTCATTATACATATAATGTGGTAAAATATAGGATACTTTGAGTTTGATATTTATAATTTATATATATATATATATATATTTATATTTTATAAATAAATTTTTATTTATATAAAATTTATATACATTATTAGAAAGTGATGGTAAGGTTTTTGCACCAATTATTAAAAAATTCAATGACAAGCTGAAACAAAAAGTATTAAATTTAGAAATTAAACTTACTCACAACTTAATTTATAACACAGTTAAAGAATTGAAAAATATCAAACTCAAAGTATCCGATATTTAACCACATTATATGTATAATGAATACGAATATCGTCAAAATACTTCAAATAATAAATTATTTTATAAAATTAAAATTAGTAACCTAAAAAAGATTAACAATCTTTTAAATTCAAATAATTGTAACCTATATAATTTTGACAAATGGTTTAAAAGTATCAGTGACTTTGACATTCCAAATGATGTACAAAAAATTTTATCTTTAGGTCCTAAATTTAGTATTCCGCCGATAATTGATGACAAAACTGTTACAAATATTTTAGCAGATTTAGAAGACATTTTAGAAAATATAAGTGATGAAAAAAAGAACATATGTAGAGCTTACACCACTAACATTATTACAAACTATGTACACAAAAATTCTAAAAACAACTCTAAATTTACTATAGAATTCAATAAATGCAAAAAATTTTTAAAAGAAAACCGAAATTTACTTAATTAAAGCTGACAAAGGAAACATAAGTGTAGGTATCTCTAAAAATCAATATATAGAGAAAATTTATGAATTACTAAGTGACTCAACAATATACAACAAGCTTGATAAAGATCCTACTCTACGTTTTCAAAATTCAACAATAAATATGATCAAAAAACTAAAACAAGAAAAATATATCAGTAAAGAACAAGCAAAAACCCTAAATAATAATTACAGTTCTACAAGTCCAAAACTATACGGACTACCTAAAATTCATAAATCAGAATATCCTTTAAGACCTATAGTTGCATCAAATAATAGTCCTACAGAAAATCTTTCCAAATTTATTGCAGATATATTACAAAAATCTACTAACACTACTAATTACAACGTAAACGATTCTTTTGAATTCTCTGACTTTATACATAACTTTCAACTACCAAATAACCATGTATTAATAAGTCTAGATGCAATCTCACTCTACTCTAATATTTCAAAGGTTTTGGTTCTAAAAAATATCGAAAAGCTATGGCATAAAATCAGTACAAATTGTACTATCCCAAAATTATAGAATTAATTTTTAATACAAGTTATTTTAGCTTTAATAATGATTTTTTTCTACAAACCTTTGGTTGTCCAATAGGCTCTAATTAAGTCCCATATTTGCCAGAATTGTTATGGACGATTTATTAGACGAAGTTATTCCCAAACTAAAGTTTTCAATTCCATTTCTTAAAAAATTTGCTGACGATATAATAACATCTATACCAGAAGATAAAATTAACGAAACTCTACAAATTTTCAATAGTTACGACGATAAAATTAAATTTACCATTGAATTAGAAAATAACCGATCCGTCCCATTTCTTGACACTCTACTAATTAGAAAAAATGATAACACTATTATTTTAGACTGGTATCAGAAACCAACCAACTCCGGCAGATATCTAAATTATCATTCATATCATCAATACAAAATTAAAATAAATTTCATTCTAGGTCTAAAACATCGAATCAAAAAAATATGCGATCCGTCTCTATATCAAAAAAATTTAGACAAACTATTTATAATTCTAAAAAACAATAGCTATCCCCCAAAGCTAATAAAAAGCCTTTTATACAATCATAAAGCACCAATAAACACAGACTTTTCTAATAAACACTCAAACAATAATACTGTGACGTCTGCAAATATGCCCACATACCATATAATTCCTTACATCGAAAACTTAAGTACAAAATTCGAAAACGTCTTTTAAAAATTCAACATAAAAATTGCTAAACGAAACCTTTTAACTTTAAACAGTCTTTTTTCTAAATTAAAAGATAAAACACCATCCCTTCTACATGGGAATGTTGTATACCAAATAAATTGTTTAGACTGCAACCTCACCTACATTGGCCAAAGCTCACAGCACTTAAAACAACGCCTAACTCAACATAAAAGTGACATTCGTGTTAAACCAAATGCTTGTGCTTTGACCATACACGCAAATACAAACAGACATAAAATAGATTTCGACAATCCTAAAATACTGCAAATTGAAAGTAAACGATCCAAAAGAGAATTCTTAGAAATGTGTTACATATTTAAAAACGCTAACACTATTAAGAAAAAAACTGATATCAACGCACTAAGCTCGATATACACCTATCTACTTCATTTTAAATCCAAAAACAAATTTAACTTAAATGATCACATCGCTTAATAAAACTCAACATAAACACACACACACACACACACACACACTCTTACACACACGCGCGCGCGCACACTTACACACACACACACTCACACACGCTCGCATATGTATATATGTGTGTGTCTATATATATATATATATATATATATATATATATATATATGTATATAGACATACATGCATACATAAAAAAAATATATCTAAATTTCAGTCGACTTACAAAAGAAATAGTAACATCTAGAAAGTTGTCTCAACAACTGTCAAAATTATATAGGAATTTGTCAGTCTGTAACTTTCAAACTTAAATAAGAATATAACATTATTTTTGTTAAAAGCTTTATACATCACACTATTAATTTATATTTATGAATTTTATTTATATCAACGATTCTATTTTTAAAAACCTCACATTAGTAAGTATTTGATTATTGTATGCCCTAATAACGTTTCACAATTTTTAGTATTCTTGATAAAGGTTTAAAAATAAAAAACCGAAAGCTTGAATTTATAATAAAGAGTTTAATTCATTAACCAGCAGACCTAATAGCCTGTTATTATAGATACTTTATTTTATAATCTGCAAGGTCGTTACACCACATAATTATATATATATATATATATATATATATATATATATATATATATATATATATATATATATATATATATATATATATATTTCAATAAACGAATAGTATCGGTACAAAGTAATTATTTATTTATTCGTAACAAAATTCGTTATATACCTTGCAGAAAGCAATTTTGAAGAAACAGACATTAGAATTTGCTAATATTACAGCATCTTTTGAGTATCTTCCATACTGTATCTGCTGTTTTTCAAAATCAGCTTAGGCTCTCCAACACAACATATATTATTCTTAAGAACGGACTTTGGAATTTACTACCTCTGTCAAACAATTATATAATACGGTTCAGCATTATCACGAGGGAAAGCTTTTTTTTTAATATCTGACATACGACTGCCGCATCGACTGCCGTTTTGTAAAATTTTTCAGTAATTAGTTAGACCCTCCAACACAGCATATATTTTTTCTTAAGAACGGATTTTGGAATATACTACCTCTGCCAAACCCTTATATAATACGGTTTAACAGTATCACTAAAGAAAGCTTTTTTTAGTATCGTACATACGAATTCCATTTTTCAAAATTTTTCTATGATTAGCTTAGGTCCTCTAACACAACATATAGTCTTCTTAAGAACGGGTTTTGGAATTTACTAGCTCTGTCAAACACTTATGTAGTACGGTTCAGCAGTAACACTAAAGAATTTTTTTTTGTATCTTACATACGACTTCTGTTTTTCAAAATTTTTCAGTAATTAGCTAAGACTCTCCAAGACAACATATATTTTTCTTAATAACGGGTTTTGGAATTTAATACTTCTGTCAACCACTTATGTAATACGGTTCCACAATATCACTAAAGGAAGCTGTTTTTTTAATATCCGACATACGACTTCTGCTTTTCAAAATTTTTCAGTAATTAGCTAGGACTCTTCAACACACCATATATTTTTTTTAAGAACGGGTTTTGGAATTTAATACTTCTGCCAACCACTTATGTAATACGGTGTACCAATGTCACTAAAGAAAGCTGTTTTTTAATATCTTACCTACGACTTCTTCTTTTCAAAATTTTCCAATAACTAGCTAAGCCGTCTAACACAACATACATTTTTCTTAAGAACGAATCTTGAAATTTACCACCTCTGCCAAACGCTTATATAACACGGTTTAACAGTATCACTAAAGAAAGCTTTCTTTAGTCCCTTACATACGTCTTCAGCTTCTCAAAATTTTTCAATAATTAGCTTAGGCTCTCCACAGCATATATATTTCTTAAGAACGGATTTTGGAATTTACTACCTCTCCCAAACACTAATATATTACGATTCAATAGTGTTACTAAAAAAGCTTTTTTTTAGTATCTTACATACGACTTCCGCTTTTGAAAATTTGTCAGTAATTAGCTCAGACCCTCCAACACAACATATTTTTTTGACGAACAGATTTTTGAATTTACTATCTCTGCCAAACACTTATGTAATTCGGTTCAACAGTATCACTAAAAAACATTTTATTAATTCTTACTTACGACTTCCGCCTTTCAAAATTATTCAGTAATTAGCTTAGGCCTCTCAGCACATTTTTTTTTTAAGAACAGATTTTGGAATTTGCTGCCTCTGCCAAACACTTATATGATACGGTTCAGCAGTATCACTAAAAAAATCTTTTTTTTTAAATATAATCTGTACGACTTCTGCTTTTCAAAATTGTTAAGTAATTAACTTAGGCCATCTAACGCATCATATATTTTTCTTAACAACGGATTTAGGGAATTTACTAATCTCCGTCAATCACGTGTATTATACATGTATTTTTTTGGTGATTCATTTTCATTCAACTCTTTTGTCACGTAGTACTTGTGGAATTTATTTTTCCTTTATTGGTAAACTCAAGTCAAGAAGGAATTCGTCTCGACGTGAAATGTGTTTACAGTCTTGACATTCCAATGTGCTAACTAAGACACCTTGAAAGACTTGCTGTTAATAGCTCAAATGTTTGTTATCTGTAAGGATTTATGATTCCTTTTTTCTCAGCTAAGTCTCAGATTTTTTAAAATAACTGATTGGTACCTTCTAGAATCCTCTATGAGTATTATTTTCAGTAAATGTCGTAATAATTTATGTGAATTATACTGATCGCATCGACAAATTGTGACATTCATTATATGAGTCTTGAAAATAGCATATTAGGGTTATATACTTTCGATCTATCACTTTGTAATTCCTTTAATGTTTGTTACGCATTTTTTGGCTTTACATTTTATTTCAATATTTAAATTTAGTGGATTTTTAAACTCAGCATGAGAAGGCTTTCCATTCTCATTTTTAATTTAAATTTCACGATTATAGTTTACCACGCATTCCAGGACATTAACCTATGGGTTATAGTATGTAAACCGCATACGTTTATGTTTCCAGGCTGCCAGAATGTAGCTGTGGTTAGCGGTTTGGTCGTAGTGCGTGGTGCGTGGAAAACGAATGAAGTACTATAGTCGGCGTTTGACGCGGTCGGACATGTGTGAAGTTCAAACTCGGCAAAGTAATCTCTTTCCTCTATGTACCTTTTCCTATATCTAAAAAATTATTTCTGGGCTTCGCCAATCATCTTTGGGCAACACCGAAGAAACACCAGTTGAAGACCCACATCTCAGAAGCAAGAAGCAGCCGTGGCATTTAGTAATAAACACGGTAAGTTCCTGACTTGTTTTATTTTATTAGTTTCATCAGATGAATTTGGCATTAATGATTCTTTATTATTGTAATAAGTATGGGGTTTGTCCAAGACACTGCATAGCGTAATTGAAAAAGCAGATGTTGCCTAAATCTGTTAAACCACGTATTTTTGAACTTGTTTTTATGATTTCTTGTATGTTATCTGAATGAATTGTTTCTATTAGACCTTTTCAAATATTTAACAGCTTTCGGTAACTTTTTCGTGTATGTTCACTTCGACAATACAATCGTAGCACGACAATAACCAGATTGTAGTATTAACACATAACGAGTGACAATCCAATAGGTGGGTGTTAAAATGCTGTAGCGCATGTATATTTTAGAACTACAACAAGCTTGGTGTGCACATTTATGGCACATCAATAGCGAAAAGTCAAATTCAAGAGCACTTTCCATTTCGGCATGACTAGAATTGAAATTTTGGCATTCTTGGCATTCGTTATTAATATCATTTTATGTAATGTCTTTTTTTATTCTAGATAAATTTACTGCTTTATTAATGTGCGGCTATTATTCACCATTTTTGTATCCTCTATGTTTGGCTTTTGGTTGTTTTGATTAACGATTGGGGAAATATTTGGTTTGTCATGACTATTTTTTAAATGTCTCAATTTCTCTTAAGGATTCCATGTGGTATTGATTTCCTTGTTTTATCAATGTTATCGCAAGGTTCTTCTTAAGTTATTTCGGAAATTGCTTTGGCCATTTATATTATTATTGTAGCAATTGCTATTATTTTCTGATGAATGTAACGTAAAAGAGATATCTCTTAATCTAAAATTGTCCTTGCTTTTATTATTAGATCTAATTTTATTCCAACAGTCGGGAAGGATTCCGAGAAGGTTTACTGCATTTTCCTGTTGAAGGCGATACCTATTCTTGGCATTAGGAAATCCGAACTTTTTCGTCATTACTTACACTGACTAATCTCTTACCAAGATCTTTTAGGAAGAGGAGGTATCGTGTGTCGATGGTGCCTAGGATATCTATGGCTATTATATTAAAGCTATATGTAGGGCATAGATTTATATATTTCTTAGTTTTCTTTGCTTTTGCGCATTCGGCTGGGGTTGAGGGAGATTTTGTGGTGAACTGGAGATTAAATTTAGTAAGTGTATCGGTGCAGGTGAAATCCCATACTACGCATTTGCCACTCTTCCGTGACACTAAGGAAATGCCATCCGGCGGGTTCTCGCATGTATGGAACTTGAGCTTTTGCGTAATGAATGACCGATTATTTTGTTTATTTCTTCATGACGAGAAAATAGTCCGGAGCTAAATCGGCTTGAGAGTCTGTGGTTGCCGTTACATGAAACATCGCTTGTAAATTCTTACATTCGTGTAGGGTATAAATTCGACAACCTAGTCTAGTGATATGACTTCTCTGAATTGATAGTTATCAAGCAACAAACCTAAAGAAGAGTTAGGGATTCGCTCAAGTAGGTCCTTACAGTATCTTGAAGTTCTTGGTTGTTAGGGAAGCGTTTCCACCTAACAATGCCTTTATTTCTCGAAAGAGGTGAAAGTCACTGGGTGCTAATTCAGTGCTATAAGGTGGGTGGTCCAAAACTTTCCACTTGAAATATTGGAGAAGTTCTTTAGTCACATTGGCACTATGCAGTCATGCGTTATTGTGAAACAAGACCACGTCAAATGAGAGCATGCCTTTTCGTTGTTTGTTTTGTATCACTCTCTGGAGGCGACGTAGAGTTTCACAGTAAACTCCATTGTTATTGTTGTTCCCTGTTCCATGAAATCAACGAAAAGCACGCCCTTTTGGTCTCAAAACTGTAGCCATTGTTTTCCGCTTGATCAAACTCTATTTGAATTTTTTGGGCTTGCTGGGGGAGTGCGTGTGCATCCATTGCTTTGACTGTTTGTTGGTCTCTGGATTGTCATACAGAACCCAAGTCTTATTCCCAATAACAGCAGACTAAGAAACGTGTTTTATTCGTTGTCATAACGTGTGAGAAAAGTCACGGCTGACACCATTCGTCTAATTTTGTTGTTCTCACTCAACATTTTTGGAACCCAACGGGTACACACTTTTCGATATTCTAGCTTGGTGGTAACAATTTTGTACAAGACCTTAAAATGTTTAGAAATCCTATAGACAGGTCCCTAATCGTAAACCTCATTTTTCCAGGATCAACCCGGTCAACCGTACTTGCTGTAGCGACCGACTTGCGTCCTTGACCACATTCGCAAATTTTCTACACCATTTTCTGACAACACTATCGCTCATACAGTGTTCACCATACACTACACTCATCCTTCGATGAATTTCAGCAGCACTACATCCTTCAGCTTGAAGAAAACGAGTTACACTCCGCAACTCACAATTGACGGGAAAATTGATCGTAGCGGCCATTCTTACTCGCCCGTTGTTCAACAACTTCTGATGGATAGGAATCGGCAATGGCATAGGTTGTTGTGCGGGAGCTGCGCAATCATACAACGCGCAGTTCCGATTCTCCAACTACACTGTATACTTAGAAAACAAACAGAACTAGAAGAAAACCAGCCCCGTATAAGTGGTTGGCAGAGGTATAAAATTCCTAAGTCCGTTCTTAAGAATAATACATGCGTTGGAGGGCCTAAGCTAGTTATTGAAAAATTTTGAGCGGTGGAAGTCTTATGGCAGACATTGAAAAGATGCTGTAATATTAGTAAATTCGTAGGTCTGTTTCTTCATAATATGTTATGTGAAAACACCTGATTTCATTTGGGAAAATTATCTTATATATGATTGAAAAATTTTAAAAAGATTTTAACTTTTGATGATAATGTTGGGCTTTATGTATATTTATACATGAAATATTTAATTTCTTTCTGCAAGTTATATAACGAATTCTGTAACGAATTTTAATAAAATAATTACTTCCTGCCGATATTATTCGTTTATTGTCATATATAAGTACTGTCATGGTATTTCGGTGACTGAAAACCTGATAGCATATCAATAGTCAGTAAAGAGTATTAGGAAGATTGATAGTAGCATACCAAATGTACTGATTAATAGGTGTAGCTCATAATATATTGAGAAGGTGGTAGGCGTGGTCTTGCAGCTATAACAGAAAGGAGGTATGTTCAAATTTGGCGGCCGCTTTTGTAACGGCCGGTAACTTCACTGATGTTTATATGAATTGTTGACGGAAGTAGTAAATTCCAAAATCCGCTCTTAAGAAAAATATATGTTATGCTGGAAGGCCTAAGCTAATACTCAGAAATTTTGAAAAACGGAAGTCGTATAGAAGATATTAAAAAACCTTTATTTAGTGTCGCTGTTAAATCGAATTATATTAGTGGTTGACATAATCCTCATTACGTCTTCAGTCTTGGAACTGGTTAGACACGTGCCTCTATAGTTTCCTATTTTGAGTTAACCTACACATTTCCCTGAAATTTCCAGTCTGCATCTTTATCTATCTGCGTGCAATAGTCTGATCTTTGTCTACGTTTACCCCTCTCTTTATTCCTATCTCTCCCGATAATATATCCTGCACTATTCCACAAATGCCTTTGAACGTGTGATTCCCTTCTATTTCTTCTATTTTTTTGTTTTCCACAGATATCTTTCTTTCCCTACTATTTCTAAAACCTCTTTGTTAATAACTTTGTCTGTGCATGCTATCATCACCATTCATCTGAAGTGCATTCCAAAAGGCTTCTACCTTTTCCTGCCTGCTTCTTCTATTGTCCAATACATAGCCGTACAGTGCGGTGCTCCACACATACTTTCAAGTGGTTGACAGAAGTAGTAAATTCCAAAATCCGCTCTTAAGAAAAATATAGGTTATGCTGGAAGGCCTAAGCTAATACTCAGAAATTTTGAAAAACGAAAGTCGTATAGAAGATATTAAAAAACCTTTATTTAGTGTCGCTGTTAAATCGAATTATATTAGTGGTTGACATAATCCTCATTACGTCTTCAGTCTTGGAACTGGTTAGACACGTGCCTCTATCGTTTCCTATTTTGAGTTAACCTACACATTTCCCTGAAATTTCCAGTCTGCATCTTTATCTATCTGCGTGCAATAGTCTGATCTTTGTCTACGTCTACCCCTCTCTTTATTCCTATCTCTCCCGATAATATATCCTGCACTATTCCACAAATGCCTTAGAACGTGTGATTCCCTTCTATTTCTTCTATTTTTTTGTTTTCCACAGATATCTTTCTTTCCCTACTATTTCTAAAACCTCTTTGTTAATAACTTTGTCTGTGCATGCTATCATCACTATTCATCTGAAGTGCATTCCAAAAGGCTTCTACCTTTTCCTGCCTGCTTCTTCTATTGTCCAATACATAGCCGTACAGTGCGGTGCTCCACACATACTTTCAAGTGGTTGACAGAAGTAGTAAATTCCAAAATCGGTTCTTAAGAAAAATATGTTGTGCTGTACAGCTTAATCTTAATACTGACAAAACATTTTTTAGCGATAGTAAAACCAAACGGTATTATATTAAGTGTTTGACAGATGTAGTAAATTCCAAAATCCGTTTCTAAAAGGAATATATGTTGTGTTGCAGGGCATAAACTAATTACTGACAATTTTTGAAAATCGGAAGTCTTATAGAGGATATTAAAAAAAAACCATTTTTTAGTCATACTGTTAAACCGTGTTATATAAGTGTTTCGCAGAGGTAGTAAATTCTAAGATTCGTCTTTAAGAAAAACGTATATTGCGTTGGAGGACTTAAGCTAATTAGTGACAAATTTTGGAAAACGGATGTCGCATGAGAGATATAAAAAAAAGTATTTTTAGTGATACTGTTAAACCATATTAATAAGTGTTTGACAGAGGTAGCAATTGTGTATTGTGTTGGAGGCCTATGCTAAGTACTGATAGTTTTAAACAGCGGTCATACTATGGAAAATATTCAAAAGATGCTGTAGTATTAGCAAATTCTTAGGTTCGTTTTTCAAAATATGTTATGTGGAAACGTCTGGCATCATTTGAGAAAATTGTCTTAAATATCTTTGAAAATGTTTAAAAAAAGTTAACTTTTTGGAATATTATTGCCCCTTATTTTTATTTATGCATGAAATATCTAAATCTCTTTCTGAAAGGTATCTAACGAATTTTGTAACCAATTTAAATAAAACAATGTATTCGTTTATTGAATTTAACATATGCTGTATGTATTTTCGTGACCGAAGGATTGAGACCAAATTGATGATTCATAAAGAATATAGAGCAGATTGCAAGGAGCATACAAAATGCACTAATTAATAAATGTAAGGTATAGTGTTTGGAGAGGGTGATAGTCGTGGCCTTGCAGCTATAACAGAAATGAGACGTTCAAATTTGGCAATCACTGATGTAAAAATTAAATTAAATTGACTTGCACACACAAATCTTACTATGAAATTTAAATACTCAGTCTAACAAAACGATTCTTATAAATCGCTCAATTTAAACTAAATATTTTATTTTTACCGTTAAGCATCTTCTCGTTGTTGGTTTTAATTCACCGTCATTGACTCTTTCAAACATAATAACTACCAATCCATATGACTTAGTATCAACGTTCCACCCTATGTTAAATCGTCTTAAGAAGTCTAGTTTTCATGCAAATTGGTCATTTAAATCTTATACGTCCATTACAATGTCTCCAATTTTTAAGTAACCTCTATCGGTAGTTAATTTGATTAAAATTTTCGATCTTTCATTTCAATATATTTTAAATAATCATGGGCTGCCAAATTTTGTCTATTTTGCATACGAATTTAATTACGTGACCCTTCTAGACTATGAACAGTAACATGTTCACGTCGGCGTTTCAATTAACACTGATCGATCACTATTGCCTGCATTAGTTTTAAATAAGCTAAACCCTTTTGACATCATTATTCTAGGAGGTACTAGCAGTCTTCTTCATTGAACGCCTTGTTTCCATATGTTTATATGTCAACGTTCCAGTATATTCTAGAACCTGGGTCATTTACCTATAAATTTGAAATGGAACACGCTTTTTCGTGCACTTTACTTTCTGAGACTTTCTTGATTCTATGGTTTAAACTTAAAGTTGAAATCGATCAAATTAATGCGCTTTTCAATTAGAAACGTCCTTTTGTTATTAATTACAAATGAAAACTCTTTTTGAATATTTACTCATGGGAGTTTGTTGTTATCACATAATTGAAATTATTTAAGAGTATTTATATAAAATACGATCCTTTAATTATAAAATATGGAGAAACTTCTTTAATCGTCACGCATTTATGCGCCAAACGCAATACATTTACACGACGCATTTCGCAAATATGTTCCTATACAAATAAATGTGTATACTATTTGGTTCTCTCTCGCATTTTCTCGAATTTATGAAGTAAAGTATTTATCATACACTATTATATGACTTGGCTGTATGTGTGTGTGTGCGCGCGCGCGTGTGTGTGTGTGCGCGCGTGCGCGCGCGTGTGTGTGCGTGTGTGTGTGTGCGCGCGTGTGCGTGCGTGCGCGTGCGTGCGTGCGTGCGCGTACGTGGGTGCGTGGTTGTGTGTGCGTGCGTACGTGCGTGTGTGTCTATATATATATATTGATGTGAATGTCACAAGAGGGCATTGAGCTCCACATTTTGTGAGAAAATAAACCCCAAAGTAAGCGGGAAAAGTAAAATTTTCCAATATTTAATTTTACTCTGAATAATATTTTTCAGCAAGATATATGTATTCCATACAAAATAATAAGTATATATAGTGTTGTAAGGTACCACTTAAAAATGAAGCCCAATCAAGCATTTATTGATAAATCCGTGTGTAAATAACTATTCTGTAAAAAAATTAATTTAAAACAAGTTTTATTGCGCTTATCTACATATGTTTAAATATGTATGTACGTACTTACATGCGTGTGTGTGTATATTTATGTTTGTTTGTTATACACTTATACATGCATGTATTTATTTATGATTATGTGAATGTGTACATATGCGTACATTCCTTATATGTATGTGTACTTATATGATGATTATAAAAATAAAATCAAAATCAAGCAATTTCGGAAACTTCAAAAAGACATTTTAAAAATACTTTTATAATTTATACACACTTTTATTTCTACAAAATACCAATTTAAGAAGCAAAGAAACAACTATATTATACATATAAAAATAAAAATGTTATTCTAGATGTCACTAAGATATCCTCATATTGTAAGTTATAATTAATGTTTAATTTATATCCCAGTTATGTATTATTCATTTTAGAAGCCTTTGAAAAAGGATTAAAAATATCCGAAAAGTTAGGCATTAATAAAGAGATTACTTTACCATCAGCAGACCTCAAGCCCATTATTTAAGAAAACTAATTATTATAAAAAAAAAGGTCGTTATTGTAGAAACTTTATATATATATATATATATATATATATATATATATATATATATATACTTTTACCAATTACGCCATCGAGACCGATGACGATAATTGGGAAATTTACAAATTTAAATAGTGTTCACAACTATACATAAACCTAACTTTCAATTACGTCTGGTATTTTTGTCAATCATATCTGACATTGTCAAATTTTTGACTTATGTCAGTTATAAACAGGAAGCTACGCTCAAAATTACGTGTGAAGACTCTTAAAATTTTTTGTGTAAATCGGTGAAGGAGGTTCTTCGAGATGGCCCAAGTGCGTTAATTTGTCAGGCCTTTGTTTCATCGCAGTTGTGAGAGCAAAAGAAATTACAATGATGATTTGACCGTGAATAACGTGAATATACATGGAATTTTTAATATCCATAAACAACTTTTTACGTCCTTAATGAATGAAATTAATTTATTACCTGAAATGTATATAGTTATCACCTTACAGTCTATTGTAAGTAAGGGTCGCTACACTTGCGCCCACATCCCCAATGATCCACCCGAAGATGCTGCATTGGGTTTAAACGCGAACTAAACGTGCTTCAAATAATTATTATCAGCTAGCAACATGAAAATACAATTTTAAAATCTAATCGTAATTTTGCAAGTGCAACAACTGCTTCGCCGAATAATACAGCTTCAACATTTGTGTCCATTAAAGAGAAAAACCGATCACTGAATAATAAGGAAGCCGCTGTCAGAGGTGGCGAGAGTAGCTGGATTTGCTATTAATAAATTTGACGTACGCTTAGAAATTCGAATCCATTAGTAAATACAAATTTGGCTAGATTAGGGTAGTTTTTACTTGACGCTTTAGGTCGCACCGGTAGCAAGAGCTGGCGGCTGCTATCCGGTATTATGGATCCCTCTTTTTTTACTTTTTGCTATTGTCTTGTTGATCAGATACACTCCAAAGTGAACGCAATGGATACCATTATTTAAACCTACCTTAGTTTTAGTTTCTAAATTTTATTCATTGTTTAATTAATTTTAGAGTCCAATTAATCAAAAGCACGAAATTTTTCGAGTTTAAACCCAATGTAGTATCTTTGGGTGGAACATTGGGAACGTGGCCGCCAGTGTAGCGACCCTTACTTACATTATACTGTCAGAAATTCCGTCAAGTTTAAAATACGTAAAGACGAGTTACTGTCCTCTCTAAATTCGCTAGAAAATAAGCATAGGACTATAATGAATAAGATAATAAATTTAGAGAAGCAACATAGGAGACTAATAAACACAAGAATAACGGTCCATCTTTTGCAGCTCTTAGGAATACATCGCTGCGCTCTGTCATTTATGATGATAATGGAGGAATCCAGAGTGTAGAAAAGGCTACCTATAATTTTGTTTCAAAAGTTGATCCTAAATATTAAATTTCGGTTATAAAGAATTATCTTAAAAACAATATATTAACGTTACATGTAGTGGAGAACTCCAAACGAAATTTAATAGTTAGGTATAAATCTTTCAAGATTGACGTATTGAAAGGGATATTAACAAAGCTCAGGTACCTAGGGTCACCATATAATTGCTAATCCTTTTAGGAATTGTTAACAACGTGGTTTTCGATAGAGTCTGACAAAGCCGTTGTGTTCACTGTAAATCATTTTGCCAAACTATTTAGGCATTTTAATTTTAATAATATGTATTTTTATGTACTAATGACCATGCAGTTGTAAACAATACTGTAGACTTTGTTTTGTCTGAATATTCAATCGATTTCCTACAAGATCAACGAACTCTAGGCTTTTTTAACTCGGAGCAATTTAAAATGTGAGTTTTTGTGTCTTATGAAATTATTTTAAATGAAAATGAAGCAAAATTCTGACAAATTAACAACCTGATACCAGTTTCAAGCTTTTGTAGAGCTTACAATTACCTGGGGTAGTGTGTCAATTCTAGCTAAATCTGATTGTAATTATAAAGCAATTAACGATAACAATCCTGACAAATTTTCAATCGAAGTTCATGTTGAACTTGCAGTTATAAAAACTTAAATCTCACTATAATTACTGTTTACAGATCTCCCAATAATGGTAGTGTAGATATTTTTTTGTCAAACGTTCGCTAAAATATTCTGGGCTGTGAGTTGTGAGTAACTGGATTTATAATAATTTGTTTGTTTGTGGAGATTTGAATGTACATTTTGGAACCAATCATAAAGATGCTGGATTATTAATAGATTTTTGATGGTTTATATTCCACTAATTCTAATGCTACTCGTCTTAATAATTGTCTGAATAATATCTTCACAAATTTACCAAATCGAGTATGCCATGTTGTGAATACTGGTTGTTTGACAATTATGGACTTTTTTACAATTCAAACACAATTATAAGCTAAATATAACAAATCATACATAAAATTACCAACTTATTATTAGTCAAAGTAAATTTAATTATTATAATTATGTGGAAAAATTAAACTGGAATTTTGTAGATGATGACAGTTTAAGTATTCACGACAGATTCCGTATGTATGTTTATAAATAACATAGTAAATGCTGTAGCACTAAATTTTCTTATAAGATCATGTAAAGTTACACCTAGTCGACAACAAAATACAGTCGAATGGCGTTTAATAAAAATCTAAAATCAAAATCTAGCGAAGAACTTAAATCCTATACAAAAAAGTTGAACTATGAATACAGATCCTCCATAAACGATGTACAAATTTAAAACTACAACAATCTTGTACGCAAAAAATGTAATAACAATAGAACCAAATGAAAAATTATTAATCGGAAAAGAGGAAGTTATAGAAACGATTGTTACCCGGATAATTTTACTCCAAGTGAATTTAATAACTTCTTTATTAATTCGGTCCACTACACTACAGATAAAATTGCCAATGATAAAGAGAATATATTGTTTGCTCTTACGTTTTGACCAGTTTGCCTTTAAAGAATTATAGTGTGATTCTTTACTGAATACTACTACAAAAATGAAATAAAAATCCAAGGATATTTATAATTTAAACATTTTTATGATTAAAATAGTAGTTAATTTTATAATTATTCCATTAATGAAATTAATTGATTGCTGGTATTTTTCCCAAAGTTCCAAAGCATGCTAAGCTGGTTCTGAAATACAAAAAAGAGTTGTATAATGATATCGAAAACTATCGTCCGATATTGTTGTTGCCTGTATTTTCCAAAATTTTTGAAACTGTTCGTAAATCATATGTTAGCATATCTTGTAGGTAATGAATCATTATGCTCTCAACAATTTGGATATCGCAAAAATTTGTCTACAAAAGATACTATTGTAATGCTCTATTTGCAATAACAGTTCTTTATTATTCTGATTATACAAACCTTTTCAACACTCGTAGTTACAATGGAATTCTATAAGCTCCTCGCAACAATTTCTTTCCAGCTAATCGCTAATTGTACAAAGGCTAACTTCTAAAACTACGATCCTTCGTCTTAATTACTTAATATCGAAGCACTATAATTAACTATCCAATCATTAATTATTAATTTATCTACGAAGCACTACAATTAATTTATAACGAATAGGGTGATTTATTTAAACAGTAATTTATATCACATCTTTCAAAGCTTTAAACTAGAACATATTATAATCAAAGCTTTAAGTAAAACTGACGTGTAATATTTATGATGCCAATTTATATACATTTCAATTGTACTAGTTAGTTCTAGAACATACCAGAAACTATGCAAATAACATTCTCGCGATTTCCTATTGTAATCTAAATAACTCTTAAATGCAGAACCCCTGTACCTGTCAATCAATTCCATTTGTAGAATGTGGTGCCGAAGGGCCAATTAATCATCTTTTGTATATAAGCGCTTCGTTTACGGCCTAATGTAATTATTTTGGTCAGAGGCAGACCAATCGGCGCCACACTGTCCTTCTATAAAGCTGTTCTGCTCTTGTGACAAGGATGTTGGAAGTACTTATGGCGGTAAGAACAGTCGAAACCATTTCTGCGGTTTCCGTGTTGATAGAAGTAGCAATCAACATGTTGCGGTATTTCCTGCAGACAAGAAAGAAAAGCAAAGTCAGCAAAAAAAAATAATCCGCACTGAATACCGCAACAAAAAAAAAAGGAATCCAAAGAAGATCCTGCTAACTATAAGTCGTAGAATGAAAGAAAAAGAAAGTCTCGAATTAGGAATTATATTTACAAACCTTGAAGGAAAAGCAACATATTATATAAGGAAAAAAACTCAAAGAAAAATTTATCCAAAACGTCTTGAAAGACCTAGACAGTACAACAATCAACGCAAAAATAATTTATACTCTGCTTTAATTATCTTTAATTAATTTTCTACTTCAATTCCAACATGTATATAAAGCAAAAAATTAAACAAGAATGTGTATTGTGGACTGTTTTCAATCCTGTGGTTATCACGATTTTGAATTTTTATATATGTGAAATTTTCATTAGGAAAGGTATATACTTACAGGACCCATACGGGGTGGTTAAATTCTAAGACGTACATAAAGCAAAAATTATACACACACATGATGCGCGCACACACACACACACACACACACACACACACACATATATATATATATATATATATATATATATTGCTGTGGATCGTGGGGACAGTCTCTGGAACTCCCTAAAACCTATTCAAATTCTAACGTTGGGCCGTCATAAGATTGCTGTGAATCCGCGGATTAAAGTTTAAGAATCGAGAGTGAGTCATTATTAACTAGTTTTCAAAATAAAAGGTTCACAACAAAAAAATTTTCTTACCCTGATTTCTGCTTCAAAATATCTTCAGCAGCTTCCCTGGCTAGCTCAGCTGGGCCTCTTCTTGGATACCTAAATTTACAATCATTCTTCCTTCCCACTCACACACCATTCAATAAAATCATCAAATAATACAACAATCATACAATCTTTATTTACCGCTATTTACAAATAATTATTCACAGATATGTACAGTTTGGTACTCTAGTTACAACTCAATAAGTGATATTTTTGTAAAGTCCTTGTTTTAAAATTTTAATTGCAAACACTTTTAATACCATAGGAGTAAATGGGCCCCAAATAATACCCTATATTTATTGCACACTGGAGTATGGTGAGCTTATAATAACCCAGTTTATTGATGTATGCCTTTTACCTCGCATAAAATTACTACAAAACTAACAAACCCATGTATCCTTAACAATTATATTTAAATTCATAATGAAATTTAGTAAGCTTTACATACACCTTTTTTTCAATATTTAAAATACCCTAATAATTGTCAAGTACACGTATCTTTTCCGATACGTTATATTAACCATAAATAACCCCCAAAGTTCACTCACACATCACAGATAATTCCAACAGTTTATCAAATAACAGCAAATTCAAATGAGTTACCTGGAAAATGCTTCAAATCCCATCTCCTCTGATGATGCTTTATCCTCCAAAACCCCTTGACTTCGTGACTATGCGCTCTGATCCACCAGATATTTATAGATGATAACCTCAGTCTACGCCGAGCTCCGTGCTACCAATTACCATTCCATCCCAGCATCCAAATTCACGGATTATACTTGTGTTTATTGATTTATTAGCTTGTTATGGTATTAGTTGGACCTCGGTTAATTTAATTCACTCGACACTACTCCCGTTAATATCTACAAGGCCGCAACTTACCACGTTATAAGTCTTAATACTATTTTTACTGAATTATACAATTTTTCAATACTCACAAGCCTCTACTATAACGTCGGTTGATTATTATACGTAGTCTAAAGCGATGAAAATACAAAGAGAGCCCTATAAATTTCTTAGAGTATTTATACAATCCAAAATGCCACCTCTCGGCCATTCTTCACGCGAAATACTTAATTTAAAATAATACTTCTGCAAATTTTAATCTAACTGACTTAAAGCTTCCAGAAATTTACCTCAGACACACAATTTAATGCGCAAAATCCCTTCCACCTGTCGCGTGTTCGTCCGTGGTAAGAGTATCTATTTCAACCAATGATACAGTCCTGTGTCGTCATAAAACTCCGCCTGTAATATTTTTATCCCTGTCTTATGCATATTTGATGTCGCGTTCCAACCCCACTTGAGTTATAGAAAATCGATTTTGCTGATGCTTTTATATCCGTCTTTATCTGTAGCATATTATTGATCGTGCATCCCTTCCGCTCATTAAGAAACTTCGTTTGCTTGTTTATACGAATCAACTGACGGTTGAAAATATTTTCTTTGAAGCCCGCGTTATTATGCATATAAATTCGACGAAGGTAACTTTTTCAAACATGCAGGTGTTCTTAATTATTGACCGTTTAAAACAACAATTCTAGGAGCTTATATTTCACGATATTCGATACAATTGAGGTCCTTGTCTGCTACCACGAACCCTTTTGCCTTGGGATTATTGATTTTCTATACCCTGGTGTGTTTCTTAATGCTATTACACGTTGAATTAAAATAAATTAAATTAATTATTTGTTTTTAAAACTGGTTTTCTTTATGAACCTATTACTTTTCAATCCTTAATTATAAAAATATGTCAATACTTGTTCGTTTAAATTAAATAAATGAAATAAATTTTGCGCGTAAATAAATTGTTCCTTTCTCTATACAGGGTGTTTGAAATTGCATTGCTTACCCCAAATTTAACCCTTTGAATCCATAACAATATATATAAAAGATAAGTTATTTGCAGTCCGCAATAAGAAATTGACCATATAGAAAATAAAATGTATCTGTAAACATACTCGTATGAAAATAATAAGAGCTTATTGACGAATACAAATCGGGCTAATAGTTATATAGCCATTAGCCCGATTTGTATTCGTTAATAAGCTTTTACTATTTTCATAAGAGTTTGTTTACAGATACATCTTATTATATATATATATATATATATATATATATATATATATATACACAAAGTAAAGGAATTATTGGCAAGTGACTCAAATTCAGCCACGAGGGCATCCTGTCGTGGCTGAATTTGAGTCACTTGCAATAATTCCTTTTACTTTGTATAATATATATATATATATATATATATATATATATGGCTTGTTTTCAGTCGTTTGGTTTCCAACGATTTTAAATCTTTGTATATGTAACATATTCATTAGGCAAAGTATATACTTACATAGTAGGTAACAGAAATACAAAGAAAGACTTATTTTCTGACCGAAATGCATTTTGCTGCAGGCGGCACAAAATTAAGTACTAATATCGCACCTAAGCAGTAGCGTGACTTTAAAAAATTTAATAAACAAATCTATAGGACAGTGAATGCCGATCTATTAATCTAATAAATACTCAACCAACAGCAACTGTTCCCGTAACATATCCGACGATTGAAGCGAAGTAAGTTTCGTTTCAAATCCGTACCATTTCTAGGAGCGCGATGAATAACCTGGAAAATTTCACCAAAAAAATTCAGGCCAATTTATTTTACTGATGGAAGCCATTAAACGATGCAGAGGAATAAGCTTTGATTATAATACTAGTTTTTATTCCAGTCTTGAGCTATAAAATCGTGCTATGAAATAAATTAGCGTAACATTGTGTTAAGTAAATAGCTCTGTGTAATATAAATTATGGTAGTAATCGATATAAATTAACTCAGTAATTTTATAGCTAATTATAGTACTTCGATATTAATTAAGATAATATCATTGTAGCTTTAAGCAGTCAATATCTGTACTGTTAGCGATTAGCTGGAAATAAATTGCCATTAGTGCTTTAAAATTTCACTGTAGCTACGAGTGGTTGAAAAGGCTCGGTGTAATCAGTTGATAATAACGAACTGTTGTTATTTTAAAAGAGTTTTCTTTACAATAAACATATTATCTTTATATTGATTATTTTACTGATAAGTTAGTTTTTACTTTGAATTCTGGCTGAAGATTTTTATTTCTTTTTAACCGGGTGGCTATCACTGTACCCTTGAATTGCCATCGTGTGCCCCCGCATCCCTAGAACCCCGGGTCGGAACCTCCCCGCATGCAACAATTTTATACAATAATCGTACCCTGAGTTTAACTAAAATCATGCATTGCCCTACACGGTATCATTCTAATAATCTTATATTGTACTTTCTGGAGAAGTATTTACAATTTTGAATCACTAGCCACAGAAGCGTGTTCGACGCTTGATGCTTTTTTTACAAATTTACTTATTAACTTTTTCACTTCAATTTTCTTGCCTTGTTTTGTTCAATACTAATAAGAGACAAATTACTAGCCTCTCTTTTGACATTGTACTACATAAATAATTCTTTATTAATTTTAGCTTAGAAATGATCTGCCTACTGTTGCTCGGTAACTCGTAAAGTCAAAAATAATAAAATCGCATTACATACGTTAGGTAAACTAGATACTGCGCATTTATTAATTATTAAGAAATGACAGAATCCTCTTACGGAATTTAACTTAGGCATTCTAGAAAAACGGCTTTAAATTATATAACCTGATTTGGACATTTGACGGATAAGTTAAATATTTTTCTTAATCTTCTTTGGGAATTAAGCCAATCATGGTTATTAAAATCGTCTTTATTTACGTTTCGATCTATGGCCTAGGATCGTTGTCAAAATAATATCAAACATTAATATCAAAGTCACCTTCAACTCGAAAACGGCTACAGATATCGACTTCAAACAAGAGCGACTTTTTTACTCAGAAATGTCAAAAGATTGTAATTCTGGCATTATAATTTATAAAAGCTTACTCACAAAAAAATGACAGGGTTAAACGTGATTAGTTCCTCCAGAATGGGACGCTCCTGATCTTATTATCGAAAAATGGATAAGCCTATCTTATTTGGCATAAAAACAGGGGTAGGCAACAAAAATCTGAATAAAATATCTTTTGTGGTTCTTCAGATAATAAAAAAAACTCAATTTCACCTAACCCCCTTAAAGGGGATATAACTCCATAGGGGTACATTTTAGGGCATATGTTTATTAGAAGTTTTATGTTTATTTTGTGCTAAAAAACACTCCCTTAAAATAGTGCCGTGCAATTTTGAAACACCCTGTATACATATATATATATATATATATATATATATATATATACAGGGTGAGTTTTTACTGTGGCAACGGTCGATAACTCCGTTATTATAAAAGCTACGTAAACCAAATTTGGAGGCATACTAGGCATGCCTAAAGTGCATATTTTAAAAATTTTTGGAAGCATACAGGGTGTTTCATAATTCCAGGGCATATTAAACATGTATTTTTTTAAATGGAACACCCTATATATTACTACATTTTTGAAAAGCCCATAAAAAGAGCTTTAATTTGATATTCAATTGTACCTACCTATTCCTTTTAGTTTTTGAGATATTCAACTGTTTTTAGAAAAAATGACCCTGATTAGATACATTGCCACTGCACTAATACACAATTTATGTTAATTTTCAAAGTGCAGAAAATTTTACTATATACCATAGTATATTTGTAATTATCACTCTTTTGAAATTTCTTCGCAGTATACAGAGTGTGTCAGGTTCGCAAAATGCAATTTTTAAAACTTTTTTTAAATGGTACCCTACCAATTTTATTGCTACAATAGATAGTTCATTAAGTGTCCTTTCATTTTTGTTAAGCATTCCCTATACCTAAATCCATTACTTTCTGAGATATTTTTGATTTTCTTCAAATTTTGAGAATGTTTTTAATTTACATAACTAAAAATAACTTACTATTGGAGAATATTATAAAACAATTAATACATCTTGATTAACAATTAACTACACTTATCCAATAACAATTTTCACTAAAGATATAACAACCTACAATAATAGGCTATCAACAGAATTCTGCCAGATCAACAATATGCATTTTATAGAAAACGTTCAAACAGGAAATCGGGCAGGCTTTGAAAAAAATAACAATTACAATTAAAATGTCATTTAGGTTTATTAATTGTAGTGTGTTGTCAATGAACAGGATATCTCTCTTGGTATATTCTTGATGCAAGTAAGCAATTTCTGAAACTTTCTCCCAATACCCAAATCATATCTATTTGTTCTTCCACGGTAAAATTCATTTTGAAAACTCCTTCAAAGATCACATTTAAAACAGAACTGATAATGTGTTAAATGACAAACACTACAATTAATAAACCTACATGACATTTTAATTGTAATTGTTATTTTTTTCAAAGCTTGCCTGATTTCCTGTTTGAACATTTTCTATAAAATGCATATTGTTGATATGGCAGAATTCTGTTGATAGCCTATTATTGTAGGTTGTTATATCTTTAGTGAAAATTGTTATTGGATAAATGTAGTTAATTGTTAATCAAGATGTATTAATTGTTTTATAATATTCTCCAATAGTAAGTTCTTTTTAGTTATGTAAATTAAAAACATTCTTAAAATTTGAAGAAAATCAAAAATATCTCAGAAAGTAATGAATTTAGATATAGGGAATGCTTAACAAAAATGAAAGGACACTTAATGAACTATCCATTGTAGCAATAAAATTGGTAGGGTACCATTTAAAAAAAGTTTTAAAAATTGCATTTTGTGAAACCTGACACACCCTGTATACTGTGAAGAAATTTCAAAAGAGTAATAATTACAAATATACTATGGTATATAGTAAAATTTTCTGCATCTTGAAAATTAACATAAATTGTGTATTAGTGCAGTGGCAATGTATCTAATCAGGGTCATTTTTTCTAAAAAACAGTTGAATATCTCAAAAACTAAAAGGAATAGGTAGATAGAATTTGATATCAAATTAAAGCACTTTTTATGGGCTTTCAAAAATGTAATAATATATAGGGTGTTCCATTTAAAGAAATATGAGTTTAATATGCCCTGGAATTATGAAACACCCTGTATGCTTCCAAATATTTTTAAAATATGCACTTTAGGCATACCTAATATACTTTCGAATTTGGTTCACGTAGCTTTTATAATAACGGAGTTATCGACCGTTGCCACACTAAAAACTCACCCTGTATATATAAAATATGAATATGAATTTTAATGAGAAATTATTTTTTCAGCAGCATATCCTTATAAATTGTTAGAAAATTGCATTCGTGATAAAAATGTCACATTTAAAATAAATCAACTAATTTAAGTAAATATAAAAGAATGAATCATTCGATTATAGTGTTAGGAGTAAATTCAGTAGGTTAAAAAAAATTATTTTAGGGCATTAAAACGCAATGCATAAAAATTCATTAATTTGTAAACGTTATAACATTGAAAACATTTGTTGCTTCAAGGGTATAATATGTTCATGATAAACGTTCAAAATATAATTTCAAATAACAAACAACAGAGATAAAGTGTTTAGTCTATCCAAAATAGCGTGTTATTGAAAAGATTATGCAGCCAATATTTGGAGTTAAACAAAATTGTCAGAGCAAAAGTTCAAATATTTTGCTGTT
This sequence comes from Platerodrilus igneus, assembly GCA_036346225.1. Lineage (NCBI taxonomy): Eukaryota > Metazoa > Arthropoda > Insecta > Coleoptera > Lycidae > Platerodrilus > Platerodrilus igneus. The sequence continues at coordinate 2,290,344 of JARFIW010001054.1, read as the reverse complement.
TTGCAAGTCAGAAGTGTTCAAGCCTGTCATTATGTTGTTATTTCAATATGGGGTTAATAAAGACATGAATAATAGGATATCATATGTATTACATTCGTTTCTAGCGTATCAAAATTCTCGAAATTCTAAACAACACAAATGTTGGAAAGTTTTAATGCGATTGATAAAACCAGTATCATACGATGAAAAATCGTATATATATATATATATATATATATATATATATATATATCAAACAAATTACCCAAATAAAACGTACGAATCTGGCAGCCAACGATTATTTAAAACATTGAAATGGAAGTATGTATTTAAAACAAAATTAAAACTATCGTATGATAGGGTTTACTTAAAATTTGGAGATTAAATGGAAGATACTATTTGATAGAATACGAGCATTTATATGAAAAATGGACTTCTTTAAACAATTTCACAAAGTATGGAGCATTGAATGGTAGTTATTATGTTTTAAAGGAGTCAACATTGATGACGAGAAGATACTTAACGGTAAAAATTAAAATAATTTAGTTTTCAGTAATTTATGAAGGACATATAGGATAAGTAGTTATGTTTCATAGGAAGATTTTGTGTGCAAGTCATTTTAATTTAAAAGTCTTTTTACGGGTTTCTGGCAAACTTACGCACATGATTTCTTATTATATAAGACAGAGTAAACATACTGAATTCAGTTACGTTTGACGAGGTTTTTCTAACGGAGGTGATGTTAAATTAGATGACTTCTAAAGATAATTGGTGTACATATTAATTGTATGAAAAGTTGAATCAGGACGTTATTAATGAGTGATTGTCATATGTTAAGATTTGTTTATTAGAAACTAATGTAGAGGGTAACTTAGAATAAGTGTTGTGAGAGGAGATGTTGTGAACTCATCATTTTTGTATAAAAAATTTGTGTTGTGAGTAAGTTGTTTCGTTGTAAGAGAAAGTTGTTGTAGATTCACTGTCTTTGTATTTGAAAGATTGTTTGTAAGAAGATTATTTCGAGTCATTATACTTTTATGAGTTATTTCATTAATTCTAGAAGATAAGAATCTAGAAAATGAATCTGAGCGCTAGTAAATATTTGGCGCGGGCAATTAGAAACATTCATCACAGCAATATATTGCTGTGGATTGAAGATACCCGATGTTGGGCGTTAATAAACATTGCTGTGGTCTGCCGATGATTCTAGTAATTCTAGTAATAATTTTTGCTAGCTCAGTTTAAATCAAACCACTAGAATGAGATATCAAACTTATAATGACACGAAATATTCTTTAACAAACAATCTTTCAAATAACAATTATTACATTCACAACAGCTTTTTCTTTCTAATAGGCAATATCTTCCACGTATGGAAAACAACTTTCTTTCAGCACAAGCTCTAAAGAAGGTGTTCAAAACCACTACAACAGTTTGCCTTACGAACAAAATCTTAAATCTAACAAAAAAATTATATCTACTGGATAATCACCCGCTCATATTAGAATAGAGAACAAAATCTCTTTTTTTTTAATTAGGATTTTTATTCACAAATAAATCTATGTACTAAATTTTATAAAATATGTCAAATAATTTTAAGAATCTCTCCTTAAAATCGGATTTAAACGTATCTGATCAATTACGTTTAATGACTTTTTTATATAATGGCAAAGACTACCAAGAACAGCCACTGTCAAATGAAATTATCCACCCTCACATAAAGACTTGTACACAAAATCTTACGTAAGTTAACTTAGCTATCTAATAGAAATGTCCTTTTTAGAATTTTAAACCCTGTGATTTTTATTTTACAGTGTAAATTATGCTTGTCGTTTTTTCCGTATCGTTGAAATTTTTCTATTAAATACCATTAAAGATCAAAATTACATTCCAAAATGTATACCAAGACTCTCCAAATCGTTTAAAATTGTATCATCAATTTACCATTTCAATTTTACACATGCTTTCATTCAAATTGAAACTCTTGCAGTAATTCATTATTGGTCCTTTATTTTTCATTTTTAAAACCATTTTAATGTACTTCAAAATCTTACTTACATTTCAATACTTCTTCGTCAAAATTTCTCTATTAAAATTTTACTACGTGATGTGTTAGTTCGACGCCATTGTGACGTTTAAATTGAGCATTAAACAACTAACCTCTTGTATTTAATTTCAATTGGTTATGTAGTCGAGCCTTTTTGGTACGTCAGGAGTCTAGAATAATCACCTTAAGTCTGGATGTTACACCTACGTTTTCATTGATTGAAATTTAGAGGCCCTTATGAGTATTATATACACGCTTTCGTCAAAATTCGACCGTATGTTTAGCATTATTATACATGCGGTTTTCCGCAATTCGAATACACTTTCATACTATAACATCAAATTCGTTACAGAGTATCAAACGAAATTTTTCACAGTAATTGCGCATTTATGCAATTGAGTACTTTGATAGTAAAATTTAAGAATGAGGAACTTTTTCAAAAAGTCTTTCTACTCGCGGAATATCATTATTTGTATTCAGAAACACGGGATACTAATGAAACTTCTTCAATCACAGGTTTATACCTATATAATTTAATATACTGAGTTTTTTTTAATAGGTACGTTGCTATGAATGAGTTTTTCTTAAAATTTTTCTTATTTTACTCAGGTTCATAATGTTGTATGTGTACAAAATGGTACTATTTGACCTTTTGATGACCCCTCTATCACATCGATATATATATATATATATATATATATATACACAAAGTAAACAAAATTTAATGGCAACTAATTAAAATTAAGCCACGAGGGCATCCTGCCGACGCGTTTCGCTCTAATTGGGGCTAATTAGGACAGGAATAGCAAAGGTGTAACATTTAATACAGACACATTATGTGAAGTACAGTATCACCTATCTCACAGTTTGTGCTCACAATTTGTGTCTTCGTGTCGATTCATTTGACATTGCAGGTTTTAGCAACTGTCGGCACGACAAAACTTTAGAATTTTATTGTTTCAATGAAAGAAAGCTCTTCATAAATACGATAGTTTTATACAATTGATATAGCGTGGACTTGCAATACTACAGCGTTAATACTTTTTCTGAAATGTTGAAATTACTGAAAGTTGAGCCAACTTTTCAAAAAAGAGCCATAAACGTTGCCACAATTGCGTTTTAAGTATTTGTTTAAGTTTAAGCTCTGATAACTGCAAAAACGTTGCAGACGCAGGTAATGGTAAATTTATTTATTAGTTCCTGCAATGATAAAAAGTTTTACTGATTATTGTTGAATGTTGACATGCTAATTTTATTGTCTTAACAAAATAATTGCATAAGATGTTTCAAAGGTAATTTTTAATAATTTCTGATTTTTTATTAATGAGATTTTGTCATTATTTGTCGCAAATATTACTACTATTACTACGATTCACTGAAACCAGTAATATTTCATGTTTATTGTGAAAGATTAACTACAATCTGAGTATTCATTTTCTTTATGCTCTATGCTTGTAGAACCACAGTTTTATATTAATGAAAGGCTGTACTTTTTCTGAGCATTATACTATACTACTTATTAATTCCCTAGTAGGCACTCCAGTACTTGCTCAAAATTCTTTTATGTGATACCAAATCCGATGGTGTTGTATCTAGTAGGACACACTACTACAACATAAAAGTCAATATATACACAAGCAAGAAACATGTATTTACAATATTGACAATTAATATACGACACTATAATTAATTATTTACAAGATCAACACGTGTGCGTGTTAATAAGCACAAGCAGGAACAAATACATGTGTATAAATGTACATTAAGTCGATTAATGAAAAGGCGTAATGAGAATCTCTATGAGATTAACACGATTGCGTGGTAATAAGCACAGACAACGTCAAATTAACTCGGCACCATTGCTAACTTTGTTATTATTGGAGCTATGAGGTTGGTTAAATGAGCAAAGAAGCTTAGTTTTTACAGCTGATTACCGTGGACAGCGCAAAAAAATAATTGACCATCGCTGTTTAGAGATATTGATCAAAACACTTACTTTTTAAATGGAACACCCTGTAAATATTAACAAATTTGTAATTTAATTAAGGTAGTCGTGACTTTTAAATAAACCATTTATTTAACACACTAAAATTACATACAATGTTCAAAAATTCTTTCATTTTCTTGAATGCACATTAAGGCTCGCCTAATAAGACCCCCTGTAGCATTTGCAATACTCCTACCGTCAATTGAATTCATACTTAATCGAATATTGTTTTCTAATTCTGCTACATTTGTATATCTTTCTACGCAAACGTTATTTTTGACGTTGCCCCAAAAGAAAAAATCTAAATGCAAGAAGTCTGGTGAACGAGGTACCCACTTTATCTAACCATTTGTTCCCATCCACCGGTCTTTAAAAAGTCTTTCCATCATTGCGCCAACTTCGCGAAAATTATGTGCTGGAACTCCATCTTCCTGGAAGTAAATGGTTTGGCGATCTACTAGATTAATATCATCCAGTTATTCTTCAAAAACTTCTTCCATAGTGTTCATATATCGCTCCAGTAAGCGATCCGTAATAAAACAAAAGGCCCACTATTTTACTACCCATCAAACCACACCATACATTAAAACTAAACTTTGTTTTGGCGACATCAGTAATGCATATTTTTACGGTTAAACATTCCAGAATTGGAAAAATTTGATTCGTCGCTCCAAATTATATTTTTCACAAGGCCAGGATTTTCTCTACACGAAGCAACTAACCAACAACAAAAAATAAGTCGTATTTCCGTATCTCTGGGTACTAAAGTTTGCACAGGACAATATTTATAAGGAATAAATTTATGTTTTCTTGATATTCTATAAATGATTGTTAAAGAAAAGTTGCTATTTTTTACCAAATCTCTAATCGAATCATTTGGAAATGCTTCAAAATAAGCTAATGCGTTTGTTTCAACGTTTTTACTAATTATAAATCTCTTTCTAGTTCTTTTCTTCAAAAACAAATTTTCATTGTCTCTAAATTTCTGTACAGAATTAAAAAATATCTTCGGTCTGGAGAGTTTCTATTAGGAAAGTTTTCGCAATTGCAATTTAATGCTCTGGTACTATTTTTCCACTTATTATAAAAGTTTCCAACATTTCACACGTTTCTTCATGAGTAAAAGGCATTTTAACAATGTTATTAACACTTCTTAAAGTTGACTGCTACAATTAAACACACGCAATGACAAAAACTTACAAATTTGTTAATATTTACTTTATCTTAAGGATTTTGATATAAGAGTGTACAAGACTTTTTGTTAACAATTTATTTCTCTTTCATTTAAATTAAAAATATACAGCGTAGCGTGTTCCATTTAAAAATTGAGTGCTTTGATCAATATCTCGAAATTATTTTTTGCGCTGTCCACGGTAATCAGCTGAAAAAACTAAGCTTTTTTGCTCATTTAACCAACCTCATAGCTCCAATAATATTAAAGTTAGCAATGGTGCCGAGTTAATTTGAAACAGGCTGTATATATATATATATATATATATATATATATATATATATATATATATATATATATCATCATCATCATCATCATCATCATCACCATCATCATTGGGTCCTGAAACTGGTTAGACGCGTACCATTATTGTTTCCTATTCTGAACTAACCTACAGATTTCCCCGAAGTTTGCACAGTCTGAATCTATCACTATCTGATCTAGGTCTACATTCACCTCTTTTTTCCTATCTCTGCTTGTCATATATCCCATACTATTCCCCAAAAATGCCTTAGAATGTATTCTGCCCTTCTATTTCTCATATTTTTTCCCAAAGATATCCTTGTTCCCTTACTGTTTCTATAACATATTTGTTATTACCTTTGTCTGTCCATCCTCAAACATCTGAAGCACGGCATTTCAAAGGCCGCTACTGTTCTTCTGTCTGCTTTTCAGACTGCTCGGATTTCGTAGGCATACTGTCTGTGCTGTGCTCCACACATACGCTTTCAAAAACTTTTTGTTCTATGTTTGTTGTCTTTCATCATAGGCGCCGTTCTTTCTTGTTAGATGCAGTTCGGTCACCTTCTATTGTTTTACAATTATATACCCTATTTCTCCGACATTCCGTGGTTGCGAAGGGGGGTAAGCAGCCTGTGGCTGCCAAGTTCCCCCAGCACTTGAACATTTACTGATTTAATATTTTTTCCAATATATCTTTTCGCACAGTCAACATTAGTTGCAGATATTTCACAACAAACAACTAGTTGTTTATAATAATCATCAGATTTATCTGCGCTTATTTTTTCGTCATTGGGTTTCCCGTCTCAAAACGTGTTGGACATGTACCTGCACTTATTTCTTTTCTAAACTAACCTACATAGTTCCCTGAAATTCTCACACAGCAATACAGCTCGGTTCCCCTTATATTGTTTTCTAATATTATGCCCTATTTCACTGAGATTTATTGAAGGAGGTTAAGCAACCTGTGGCTGCCAAGATCCCCCAACACATAGACATTTGCCGAAATAATATTTTTCCAGTAAATGCTTTCACGCAATTACCATAATTGCCCATCCAATGCTTGTAGTTGCTTATAATAAATATCATGTTTCATCTATTGTTTTCTAATACTATGCCCTTTTTCACTGAGATTTATTGAAGAGGGTTAAGCAACCTGTGGCTGCCAAGATCCCCCAACACTTAGACATTTGCCGAAATAATAGTTTTCCAGTAAATGCTTTCACGCAACTACCATTTTCCATTTTCCACATATTTCTTTCTTCCCCTACCATTTTTAGTACCTCTTCGTTCTTAACTTTGTCTGTCCATGATATCTTCATCATATGTCTGTAGCACCACATTTCAAAGGCTTCTACCTTTTTCTTGTCCGCTACTCCCACTGTCCAGGCTTCACAGCCATACAGTGCTGTGCTCCACACATATGTTTTGAGCAATCTTTTCCTTGTTTCTATGTTTGTGGTCTTTGAGCACAGTAGTTGCTTTTTCTTGTTAAATGTAGCACGACCTTGTGCTAATCTTTGTTTTATATCTTTTGTGTTTTTCCCATCTTGCGTTATTTGGCTTCCTAGGTAGCAGAAATCCTTAACCTCTTGTAAGTTCGTATTACATATTTGTATTCTTGTTTTTGATTTATTTTTCCCTCCTTTGCATACTAGTACTTTAGTTTTACTTTTTTTAATTTTCATACCGTATCTCTCTGTTAGAACCGTTTCCATTTCGTTGAGAGCAGCTTCTAACTCTTCCTTGCTAGATGCTAATACCGCTATATCATCTGCAAATCTAAGCATATCAATTTTTTGTCCCTGCATAGTAATGCCAAATCTCTTCCTGCATTTGACAGTATTCACTGCCTCTTCAATGTACAAGTTAAAAATTAGTGGGGATAGGGAACATCCCTGTCTCACCCCTTTCCTGATGTTTACTTCTCTACGTTCCTGCTCTAATTCTATTACTCCTGTTTGCTCTTTGTATAAGCTATGTACTATCCGTCTATCCCTATAACTCATTCCAATCTTTTTGAGTATTTCGAACATTTTTTTCCATTTTACATTGTCAAATGCTTTTTCCAGATCTACAAACCCTATATACACGCTTTCCCCTTTTTCTATTGTTTTCTCCATTATCACCCTCAGAGCTAAGATAGCCTCCCGTGTTCCCCTGTTTCGCCTAAACCCAAATTGGTCTTCTCCTAGTATTTCTTCAGCCCATTTTTCCATTCGTTTTTGTACAATTCTAGTTAATATTTTTGATACGTGTGCTGTCAAGCTTATTGTTCGAAAATTTTCACATCTATCTGCGCCTTTCTTTTTTGGTATAGTTACTATGATGTTATGTTTGAAATCTTTGGGTATCTCGCCTGTCTCATACATATAGCTTACAAGTTGGAAGAGACGTTCTGTTACTGCTTGACCAGCGGCTTTTACAGTCTCCGCTTGCACCTTATCTGTACCCGGCGCCTTACCATTTTTCAGACCCTTTAATGCTATTTCAAATTCATCTCTAAGTATAGGATATCCCAAGTCATCATTTTCAATGTCTGATTCCTTTTCTAATGCAGTTAGTTCTTCTCCTGCATATAAATTCCCTATATATTCTTGCCATCTACCCACTTTCTCTACATTTTCTATAATGACATTTCCTCCCGCGTCCTTTATATTTTTGCTATACGTTTCCATATCCCTAAAATTGATTCTAATTAGTATGTATGCTTCATCTGTCTTTCCTACTTCCATCTTAGTTTGCACCTCTTTGCACTTTTTATCAATCCATTGTTCTTTAGCTTTCCTTTATTTTCGAATAATTTCCCATTTTATGGCTCTGTATCTCTGTTTTCCTGTTTCGTCTGATTTATTTTTGTATTTTCGTCTTTCTTCTATTAAATTCAGGATATCCTTTGTTATCCATGGTTTCTTATTTACTTTTTGTGTATACCCCAGAATATCTCTGGCCGCCATGTCGAGGCTGGATTTAATGTTATTTCATTCTGTTTCTACTTCCTTAGTTTCAGATATTTTCCCGATATCTTTGAGCAATTCATTTGACACTTTTTTCGAATCTTTCTTGAATATCTTTCTCTTTTAGTTTCTGTAGGTCCAAGTGCCTTTTTCTGTTTCTTTTTTTCAAATTTTTAAATTTAAGTGTGGCCTTCATAATTACGATGTTGTGGTCAGTGTCTATATCTGCTTCTGGGTAGCTTCTACAGTCTTTTACTTGTTTCCTAAACCGTTGTCTAACAAGAATGTAATCTATTTGATATCTTCCTATATCTCCTGGCATCTTCCACGTATATCGTCTTCTAGCATGATGTTGAAATAATGTGTTTGTAATGATTAAATTGTTCTTGTCGCAAAATTCTACCAGCCTATTTCCTCTGTTGTTTCTAGTGCCTAAACCAAATAAACCTACTATCGCTCCTTCCCTACCCTCACCTACCACTGCATTAAAATCCCCGTAATTATTAAATTTTCATGTCCTTTTACGTGTCTTAATATGTCTTCGATATCTTTGTAGATCGCTTCTACCTCTTCGTCACTGTAGCTAGAGGTGGGCATGTATACTTGTATTATTACTGTGTTTACCGGTTTAGATTCTAATCTAACCATGAGTACTCTTTCATTCTTTTGTAAGTAATTTTCTACACAGTAACCTATCTTTTTCCGCATAACTATCCCCACACCCAAACTTCCTTCCTCGGCTCCTGTATGAATTACCCTGAAGCCTCCACTCCAAAAATCCCCCGCCTCTGGCCACCGAACTTCGCTGATCCCTACTATGTCTAATGATAACCTATTCATTTCGATTTTTAGGTTCTCTAGCTTACCCACTTGCTTCAAAGTTCTAACATTCCACGCTCCGACTCGCAAAATGTTCCCGACTCTTATTCTTAACTTTCCGATCGCATCCTCCGAAGTAGTCCCCTCCCGGAGATCCGAATGGGGGACTATTTTAACTCCGGAATCTTTTACCCCAGAGAATGCCATCATTTTATTATAATTTAGGTACGCTGTGTACTTGGGAGGTAATGTGGTGGTTTCCCGTTGCCTTCCACATCGCGGTAGTGTGTCTTAGACTGCCATACCGACCCCTATGGTCTCTGCCAATCTAAGTACCGAAAGAGCTGCTGCCCTCTTTCGGGGACCTGTCTTAGTCTGGTTCCTCACTAACGACCCTACTACTATGGTTGGACCTGTAGTTTGGCTCTTTAGCTCATTAGAACACGCAAGCCATTTCACCTGTTCTAGTAATCTAGAACTTCGGCAAGGTGCAGGTCCATTCGAAATGGATATATATATATATATATATATATATATATATATATATATAAATATTTTAGGTAGTTAATTACACAAGGTAAATTGACAAATACTATTGTATTACAGTGAATAAGATGAAATAATAACTTAGACTTTTATGCAAAGCCCAAATGATCATTTGAAATCGAGCTAGTACTTGAAAGAAGGAAAATATAAGGTCTTGGACAGGATTTGAACCTGTATCCTGGTTTTTTTTGGTCAAAAACTTGACACTGTCAGATATGATTGACAAAAATGCCAAACGTATCGAAAGTTAGGTCATGTATGGTGACATACATGATATTCTCTAAAAATTTCCAATTTCATCACCAGTCCCGGTAGTGTAATTGGAAAATACATCAGCCCGGAAAGCGGAAATTGCATGTGCAAATCCTGTCGGGGACCTTATATTTTCCTTCTTTCAATTATTAGCTCGATTTGAAATGATCATTTGGGCTTTGCATAAAGGTCTAAGTTATAATTACATTTTATTTAACTATATATATATATATATATATATATATATATATATATATAGATGTGAAAATGAGGTCACGAGAAGTCACTGAACACCAAATTCTATGAAAACAAAACATCTCAAACAGATGAAAAACGGACAAAAGTAAATATTTTCTTATATTTATTTTTTTACTCTGTATAAACATAAGCGTATTCCATTAGCACATAAAATGAGATTTCCATGTAAAATAACACTCTATAAGGACATACCATTTTTAAAAAACGAATCCTAATCTTAAAGAATACTTTAGTATTCTTTCATTAAGCCGTGTGTAAATAATTATTCTTTTCTCCCGAAAAATACCTCTTAATAACAAGTTTTCATTGCATTTATTGTAGAACACATTTAAGGAATTATCAATTTTACGCATTTATAAATCCGAAAAAATAAAACCATTGAAATCCCTGTGCGTCACAGCAAAACAAATCTTTAACTTTAAGTTCTAATTATATCACAAGAAAGAGGTAACGATCATTGAGTTCGCGCATTAAAACAGAATGGAAGATTTTACGACCACGATAACTTTACACAAATAGCTCATTAAATCGCGAAATCAGCGTAACTATTACATCATCCGTGACTAATCTTCGGGAACATGATCCAGAATGGAATGAATAAAACGACGTATATAGATCTAAGTATATAAAGACGGAAATGAATTAGAACGGGGTCGTTGATGCAAACGTCAAGAGCGTGTGTTTCGAGTAATTTATAATCCATTTTACGACATGCAATATGTAACATAGAACTTTGAATAAGTTATGAAGCAGAATTATTGGATAAAGTATAATGAAGATTTATCATATTAATATAAATAATCTTGACATGAGATTAACTGCTGATTTTTATTGATTAAAAATAAGTGCACTTTCCAAACTGATATTTCGACGTCACGATTGGTTATAATTGGAGATTTGAAATGGAACCAGGAAGTATTTAATGCCGGTAATTACAATAAAAATGAGATTTTTATATGCTGTATTTGACAATATTAATTGCAAGTATGATTTTGTTTTGCTTTTTTTGTAATCTAATAGGATATTTGAGTAAATTAAGCTAGAGTAAGATTTTAATTTTATAAAATTATTTGTCATGGGAATAATTTCCACCAATTTCAAAATCAGAGTTCGAAGCATTTTGATCCTTACTAAATTATCTGTCCAACGTTGTTGGCTAATTACACTGACAACAGAGGTAATAAAAGGATAGATAAATTATTTTGAGAATTGTAACGAGAATTTTTGTAACTCACATAGGAGATGTTTGGGTTCTGTAATTATTAGCAAGGATTAGGTGAAGATGATTTTAATAATTAAGTAATCATTAGGTAAAATTTTCTGTGTAAGCTTAAGCTGTAAATTGTTTTTATAAGCGTTATTTATATCTGTTGAATGTAAGCGATTCTTTAGATAATGTGTTTAAAAGAAAAATGTTTTTGAATACATAGAAAATTGTTCATGGTGTTTCTTGAAATTTCTGTGTTTGATTTTTTTTTGATAAAATCCACAACATATTTACCAGGGAACTAATCAAGAAAGAAAAATGACACGGTAAGATAGTAATTTTATATTTTCTATTGCATCCTCATTAATACCATTCGGCTGTACCTAAGTCACAGCATCTTTTGCGACTAAGACGGCAGTCACAGCAATTATATGTGGCTCCCAACGATTTAAGAAGCTGGTCACAGCATTATGATATATATGATCTTATATTTGAATTATATTCTTGATATCTCGACACGCTGATATAGATTAACTTTTATTTCTGCTGTCCCACTCTTCCACAATTCCTCAAGTTAAATTTTGATCACAATTCGTTTTATTGCTCACTAGGGTTATATTCCACTACAGAGCAGAGGTATGAAACAAAGATAATTTTATCCCTTTATGAAACACAAATCTCTTGAATCAATAATTTATGGCTATGCAAATAGTTAGCTATGATTTTATCATTAAAACTCTCTTGTAGATTTTCGTAAGTAGGAATGTTTATATTATTTACATCTTAACATACTATTATTGTTTATAAAAATTTTGACTAGAAATGTCAAGTTATTTTGAATATCATTTTATTAGGATCTCTAACCTCACAGGGTATTATACCGAGCGCCGATCAAGAAGAAAGACGGTAGTGATTTATATTTTTTGCACATAATTCTTTGCATGTACAGTACATCTTTGAACAAGCCGCAAAGATGTGACCAACGTATTTAGTTATGGCCATCTATGAAATATCGACTTAATTTCGAATTTACTTTGTACTTTGACCCTGATGGCGTTCCTTATTACTTTTCCCATCTTACAGAACGTTTCTTCAAAGCTTATTAATTGTACAATTGTTTTGGTTGTTTCATAAGGGTTATAAACCACTTCATCCTGATGAGATTCAGAGAGATCAAAACTAGTCGATGAATGTTTATTCCCTTTATGAAACAAACAAATTCTTTCATTTATGGCTATGCAAATATTAGCTTGATTTTTATCATTAAAAACTATCTTTCGATTTTTGTAAAGTGGGTGTTTATTTATACATCTTACATACTATTTTGTTTATAAATTTGCTAGAAGCAATTATTTTGAATATCATTTTTATTAGGATCTCTACCCTCCACGGTATTATACCGAGCGCCGCCAAGGGACGGTGTGTTATATTTTTGCAATAATTTTTGCATGTAGTACATCGAACAAGCCCAAAGGTGAAACGTATTTGTCATAGCCATCTATGAAATATCGACTTAATTTCGAATTTACTTCTGTACTTCGACACCTGATGGTGTTCCTTTTTACTTTTCCCATCTTACAGAAGTTCCTTCGAAGTTATTATTGTCAATTGTTTTTGGTTGTTTCATAAGGGTTATAAACCACTTCGTCCTGATGAGATTCAGAGAGATCGAAACTAGTCGATGAATGTTTATTCCCTTTATGAAACAAACAAATTCTTTCATTTATGGCTATGCAAATATTAGCTTGATTTTTATCATTAAAACTCTCTTTCGATTTTCGTAAAGTGGGTGTTTATTTATTCATCTTACATACTATTTTGTTTATAAATTTGCTAGAAGCAATTATTTTGAATATCATTTTTATTAGGATCTCTACCCTCCAGGGTATTATACCGAGCGCCGTCAAGGGACGGTGTGCTATATTTTGCAATAATTTTGCATGTAAGTACATCGAACAAGCCCAAAGGTGAAACGTATTTGTCATGGCCATCTATGAAATATCGACTTAATTTCGAATTTACTTCTGTACTTTGACACCTGATGGTGTTCCTTTTTACTTTTCCCATCTTACAGAAGTTTCTTCGAAGTTATTATTGTCAATTGTTTTTGGTTGTTTCATAAGGGTTATAAACCACTTCGTCCTGATGAGATTCAGAGAGATCGAAACTAGTCGATGCATGTTTATTCCCTTTATGAAACAAACAAATTCTTTCATTTATGGCTATGCAAATATTAGCTTGATTTATATCATTAAAACTCTCTTTCGATTTTCGTAAAGTGGGTGTTTATTTATTCATCTTACATACTATTTTGTTTATAAATTTGCTAAAAGCAATTATTTTGAATATCATTTTTATTAGGATCTCTACCCTCCAGGGTATTATACCGAGCGCCGCCAAGGGACGGTGTGCTATATTTTTGCAATAATTTTGCATGTAATACATCGAACAAGCCCAAAGGTGAAACGTATTTGTTATGGCCATCTATGAAATATCGACTTAATTTCGAATTTACTTCTGTACTTTGACACCTGATGGCTGTTCCTTTTTACTTTTCCCATCTTACAGAAGTTCCTTCGAAGTTATTATTGTCAATTGTTTTTGGTTGTTTCATAAGGGTTATAAACCACTTCGTCCTGATGAGATTCAGAGAGATCGAAACTAGTCGATGAATGTTTATTCCCTTTATGAAACAAACAAATTCTTTCATTTATGGCTATGCAAATATTAGCTTGATTTTTATCATTAAAACTCTCTTTCGATTTTCGTAAAGTGGGTGTTTATTTATTCATCTTACATACTATTTTGTTTATAAATTTGCTAAAAGCAATTATTTTGAATATCATTTTTATTAGGATCTCTACCCTCCAGGGTATTATACCGAGCGCCGCCAAGGGACGGTGTGCTATATTTTTGCAATAATTTTTGCATGTAATACATCGAACAAGCCCAAAGGTGAAACGTATTTGTTATGGCCATCTATGAAATATCGACTTAATTTCGAATTTACTTCTGTACTTTGACACCTGATGGCTTTCCTTTTTTACTTTTCCCATCTTACAGAAGTTCCTTGGAAGTTATTATTGTCAATTGTTTTTGGTTGTTTCATAAGGGTTATAAACCATTTCGTCCTGATGAGATTCAGAGAGATCGAAACTAGTAGATGAATGTTTATACCCTTTATGAAACAAACAAATTCTTTCATTTATGGCTATGCAAATATTAGCTTGATTTTTACCATTAAAAACTCTCTTTCGATTTTCGTAAAGTGGGTGTTTATTTATACATATTACATACTATTTTGTTTATAAATTTGCCAAAAGCAATTATTTTGAATATCATTTTTATTAGGATCTCTACCCTCCAGGGTATTATACCGAGCGCCGTCAAGAGACGGTGTGCTATATTTTTGCAATAATTTTTGCATGTAATACATCGAACAAGCCCAAAGGTGAAACGTATTTGTTATGGCCATCTATGAAATATCGACTTAATTTCGAATTTACTTCTGTACTTTGACACCTGATGGCGTTCTTTTTTACTTTTCCCATCTTGCAGAAGTTCCTTGGAAGTTATTATTGTCAATTGTTTTTGGTTGTTTCATAAGGGTTATAAACCACTTCGTCCTGATGAGATTCAGAGAGATCGAAACTAGTAGATGAATGTTTGTTCCCTTTATGAAACAAACAAATTCTTTCATTTATGGCTATGCAAATATTAGCTTGATTTTTATCATTAAAAACTTTCTTTCGATTTTCGTAAAGTGGGTGTTTATTTATACATCTTTCATACTATTTTTGTGTATATATATATTGTTAAGTTTATAAGGTCATATAAGGCCACAAAGGAGGAATACCTCATAAATATCATAAAAACAATGAAAATCAGTCATTTAAATCCAAAAATGTACATAATTCATTCATTATGGAAAAGCAAATACAAGTCGCCCTGTATAAAATCAATTAATTAAAGGAAGCTCATTCCGTAATAACTTCACTACATTTTATTAAAACAAATAGTTGTTGAAGCAATCCAATCATCTTAGAACATTTAAGAACATTCTTAATCTCAAAACATGCAAATTCAGCTTATTTGATTAAAAAATAACCCGTGAGATAAAATTTCTTTCAATCTAAACATATTTACGTAAAAGGATTAATAAATGCGTGTAATTTATACCAGTTTGTAATAGTCAAACACATAAAAACAAGTATATTTAAATAAAGTATGGATATTTGAGCCAACGGTGAATCATGATAAAATGTGCAATCTAGAATACACATAAAATGCTATGTTTAATACCATTTGTTAATCAGTTTCCTCTAGAAAGTTCCGATATTAGATCATTTGAAAATCCAACATATTGCAATTATAACTATAATTGAAACGCCTTTTCCACATTTGAACAACTGATAGTGTTCTGTCAACCAATGGGAACGTTTGGAATATTTGAGAAGGAACTCAATTCGTTAAAACGAACGCAACAAATATATTAGGGTCATATGAGGATCCACGCGCCGACTGTGATAATTGAAAGAAGATTATTACGTGAATTAAGAATTTTAGTGAAAATTTATAATTTCAAAAGTTGAACTTTATAGTCTTAACGTAAAGTGATACAAATAATAGAGTGCGTGGTGTAGTAAATTTGATATAACTTTTGCCGTTGATATAAACGTAAGTCCAGAATAAAACTAATATACATAAAAATTTTGCAATTTTATTAATTTAGGGCTCCAAGTGACTGGATAACACACTAAGAAAAGAACTATTAATTCATTAAAAAGTGAGAAATAATTAAACATGTAATTGAAATCGCTATAAAGCATATGAAAATACCGACGACCGTATTTAAAACTGAGAGTGATTGCCAATTGTCGGAAGTTCCAGAAAAAGTGGGAATTTGGGCCAGGAAACTCCAATAAGGAAAATTCAGGAGAACTATAAGATCAGAACCATTTATTTAAGTTCAATTTATTGCATGTTGCATTAGTAATTATATATAATTTGAATGTTCTTGAAAATTCTTTGAACATTTATGTTTATTCCTTTGATTACTATGGTAAAAAAGTAAGTTAGAAAAAAGCGATCTAAGTTATCCAATACTTGTGTTTTGAGAATGTGGGCTATAACTGATATTGAATAGCAAATCTAGAAAATTTTGGATTAAACTCCACATGATAAAAGTTACCTTATTTTGCAAACATTTTTGAATTGTGTTTTGAGACGCAAACTGCAGTCTCGTGTGTGTGTGTAATTAATGTTTTCTTTCAGGTTCAGGTTTTGTGTGAGTTTAACATAAAGCATTCGTTCTTTTTTAACGTGTCTTCACGTCAAGGTTTTTACATTTTCCTTGACTGTGTTTTCTAGTTTATGTCTTCAAAAGTGTAATGGCGCCTGGTATATCTGTTGTTTTAAACCCTGGATGATCCTCTTTTAGCTTCGATTAATTACTAATCGCAAAAATTTATTAGATTTAAACGCCACAGCTGCTTGAACAATAAATTCACGCAGATCTCAGTGTTAAACACCTTATTTTACTAAAACGAATGTGAATTTTCATATAACGAGTATGAAACTAAATGTAAATACAAACACGCTACGAAAATTATACCTGTAATCTCCTATTGACAACCGACTCCCTCATGTCACTATTGCCTCAAACCCCTAAAACACTTGTCTATATACTGTGTCTCTCTCAAAACCCCCCTTGTGTCTCATTAAACTCCGCGGAAGTAGAGTTCCTAGTTAGTCCGAAGTTTTCTAAAGGTCTCTTAAAATGGATAATTTTCATACACTGCTAACCTAATAGGGGAGATTTTTAGAATAGGAAAGCATACAATACTCACTTCTTCTAGCGCTCCATTATACATTAGTGCACAAGTGACCCAAGTAGTCAATATTGTATCCCCCTTAAATCAAATTGTCTCGCACTGTATACCAATTTTACCTAAATTCAGCCCTGTTTTGTTCCATTTCGCATTACATACTAATAGCTGTTTTCCCTCCTACAGTCTCTCCGTCATTAATTTAGAACAACTGTTATCGGAATCGACTGACACACTTATTGCAATCTTGATCATCATAATTTCTATAATACAACAAATCAAAAAGATCCTTACTTAAATTCATCTCACCTCTCCTAAATGACTAATTTAAATTCTAACAATTTTCAAAGTTCCCTTTTCTGAAATTAAAAAAAAATATGAAAACGTTTCTTATCCGTGAACCTTATATGCTGAATTGTTACTATATATTCAAACCCTGTACGTGGGTTCTATTTAATATGCTTAAGCGCTCTACGTTGGTGTGACATTTTTTATATAGGGTAAAACTAACTTAATTTTACTTGATCATCGATGGGGCGTCCTTGTGCAAATTTGCCAGTGACTTCTCTTATTACATTATACACAACGGTATACAATCAGTAAGAAATAATACACACTTTTCCGTATATCTATTTAAGACACTTTATAAAATTTATGGGTGATCTTATACGTGAAAACTTTATATGTAGACATAATTATATTGAACATACCTTGGACAATATATTTACGATATAAAGACAGAAATAAAAATTTAAATAAATTGAGTCAGAACTTTTCTTGCATTATTTTTTACAAATGGTTAAAATAAATTATCAATATGTAATTCTTTTATTAGATCAGATTCTATAGATATTAAGGGAAGATTTGACCTAGTCAATTTTGTTCCATTTTTAGTTCAAAAATCGGCGTTGTTAATAAAATACCCAAAAGTATCCAGGTATTTGGAAAAAATTAACCAAATATTGCATAATTTAAAATGTTTATGGGCGATGTAAAAATATTTCCTTCAATACGTTGAACAAATTGCAATTCTTTTACAAGTTCTATTGCAATTATTCATTAATATTTATATCAATTAACAAAATGCATCTTTTTGACATAATTCTAGGTACTTGTCACAGTAATTTTTAAATTTATCAAAGATTCATAAAAATTCAAAATTATTTGAATAGGGTGTTAGTATATCAAATATTTAAGCCAATTAGTGTTATTTCATCTAAAATATTGAAAAATTAACCTTGAAGCTTTTAGTTGCATCCTTGGTAGGATCATCGACATATTCATAATCGCAGTGCTTTCTTTCTATACATACTTTAAGTTCCCTTTACTTTTTGAGTTATCTTCAACATCTAAACAAATATGATAGTAAATTATTAAATTTAATATCACAACGACGTCAAAGTATGGGAATTGAAATGAAATCAGAATTCATAAAATTTTTAGCTAACCTCGTGTTCATGTTCTTTGTATTATTATCAAAATTTCCTTCAGTCATTTCAAATGGAACACAATAAACTTCACCTATTTAGTAGTATATAGGTTAACATCGTATAACCGCTTTACTTTTCTTTATATTATTAAACGTTAATACCCAGTTGAATGGTCATAATATTCCTAGCCGAAGCTTAGACACTTTTTGTCGTGGCCCTGAATTGCATTTTGATATGTTCTGTCACTTGCATTTGCGTGTATCCTTTATTGGTTCGTAATTAATAAATATTAAAATGTGGTTATCGCAAAGTCTTCTGATAACACCTGGTACTCTATCATTGACTTTACTACAATTCTTCGAAGGCACTGGGTTGCCCTGCTATCATTACAAATGCTATCTGCGGATTTTAGCAGAGTGTTCCTTTTTGTGTGGTGCTTTTTGTGTTTATATATTTTGAGAGCCTTGGTAAACAGGATTTGCTTGAATTAAATAAATTGTAAATATTGTAAAATTTTCATAGGCTCCTATTCACCATATCTTTAGAGAATAATAAAAGTTTTACGTATAAAAAACCGTATATTTCTCACAACCGGTAAAACGCCCGACTGCAAGTAAACTAAATTCAATGAAACATTACAAAAATGCGAATAGCGCTTGATGCGCATTTTGTATTAAACAAATACGTCTGCACCCTAGGAACGAAATTAATACTACTGCCTGACGGGTTATATGGAACGAGCAGCAACACGAATCGCACGGACACAAAAAACGCGGCAACTAAGGGTTGGTGCCAGTATACATTTTTAAATAATAAAATATTATGGTTGCTTGTCGCTACCATAAACTGCCAGGCGGCAAAAATAAAGCAAAAAAAAAAATGCAAACGTTTAAAAATATAAACAAGTAATGTCGATCAATTTTAACACTAAAAAATATCATAAAAAAGGAACGACATAAATACTAAAAAATATCGCAATAAACAAATGCACACAATTAGTGCGCGAGAATAAAGGTATAACACAAACTTAAAACTATAAGTAGTCATTTAAACAAATTATTAAATTACTCCTTATATAAAACACCCTAAGAATCATCCGTATCAAGTGGAAGAACAGGAATTTTTGATACTGATGTCACCAGCGTCCCATTTTTAATTTTTAAATGCACTACCCTAACACGATTATCACGCCCACCCACTACCTTAGTAATACGAGCAATGCCCCATTCTAAAGGAGGCAATTTGTCATTTCGAATTAGAACTAACGTACCTTCCTTTACATTTGATATTGTCTCGTTCCACTTTTTTCTACTCTGCAATTACCCTAGGTAATCCCTGGACCAGGCCTTCCAAAAACAATATTGAGTTTAATTACACAATTTCAAAAATTTTAATTTGTTTATTGGAGTGTCTGTGCAGTTCTCTTCTGGTACACATGCCAAAGGACTGCCTATTAAAGAATGACCTGACGTCAAACAAGATACGTCGCTTGTTAGTGCACAAAGTGATCTAGAATTTAGCATAGACTCAATCTGAATAATAATAGTGTTAAACTCTTCATAAGTTAAACAAATTAGACCCACTACTCTTTTAAAGTGATACTTAAAAATTTTAATATTTCCCTCCCATAAACCCCCAAAGTTAGGGCTGTAAGCAGGGATGAACGACCATTTGATGCGGAGTCCACTAGCAAACATTGCGATCTCATGGTTATTCTCCTTCGTAAAATTATTATAAAATCGCTTTACTTATTTATAGGCACCCTTAAAGGTACTAGCGTTATCGCTATAAATTATCCTAGGCACCCCGCGTCTACCAATAAAACGCTTTAATGCAGCAATGAATGTCTCAGTTTTTAAGTCAGACACTGCCTCTAAATGCACAGCTTTAATAACAATGCAAACAAATATACAAACATAAGCCTTTGTTACTAATGCTTTACAAATTCGGGACGGCTTCACTAAAAAATAGCCAGCAAAGTCAATACCGACTTTCTCAAACGGTCTAGCTATGTTAACACGATCATAGGGTAAATTTTCCATTATCTGTTTACATGACTCAGATTTAAGTTTAAAACAAACTATACATTTGTGCAAAATACTTTTTATTTTTCTGTTCGCATTAATAATCCAATATTTTTGACGCAACATTGATAAATTTAATGTTGCTTCTGCATGAAGTAAACGTACATGCCCGCCTTCAATAATAATCTTGGTAATAAAACTCTTTGCAGGTAGAATTATTGGAAACTTTCTATCGAATGCCAGTGCACTATTGTGCAACGTTTCGCCCACCCGAATTAACCCTTTTATATCAAAAAAAGGATTTAAAGATAATAATTTAATGCAACCCTTGCCCTCTTTTAACTCTAAAATTTCTTTTGAGAAATGTTCAGCTTGAACTTGTAAAATAACAATAACAGCTGCATCTAATTCTGCTACAGTTAAACTACCCATAGCTTTATTATTTTTATTTAAACAGTTATAAGTAAAACGCATGCAATATGCGAGAATTCTAACCATTTTGCTAAAATTTGAAATTTTTTCTAATATTGGTAACCTAACAACGTTTTGTACTGCGACTCCTACTACACGTTTTATGTCTGGCAAGGATTCATTAAATTCTTGCAATTGAAAATTTTTGTCAATAGTGATTTCTTTAGCCCATAAAAATTCTGGACCTTTCCACCACAAGGTATTTCCTTGAATGTTTTGAGGAAACACCCCTTTCGAGATCAAATCAGCAGGATTGTTACTAGATTTTGCGCACAACCAACAAAATTCTGCAGTCATCTCTTGAACTAATTTAGTTCGATGAGCAACATACGTATTTCGTTTTTAGCCAAACTAACACTATCTGCGAATCACAAAAGAGATAAACTTCATTTATTCTATCCTTCAATACTTTCAAAACTCTAACGCTGAGTTTAGCTAATATTACCGCCCCGTTCAACTCTAAACGTGGCATACTTAGTCCATGTTTCATATTATTAATTGTAGATTTAGCACTCAATAAGTTATTCTCTATACTATCATCAGCCTGCACTACTCGCAAGTAAATGCATGCTCCGTGCGCTATCTGAGATGCATCGCAAAATCCAATTAGTTGGATTGAGTTGGCCTCCCGCATTTTTAAATCTCTGTTTATTTCTATGGCTGGCATTTTAATTAATCCTTGTGAGAGATGTTCCCATTCGCTTTTTATATCATTGGGTATTTCTTTATCCCAACCAATGTTTAAATTCCATATTTTTTGCATTAATGCCTTTGCCGTAGTAATAACAGGTGCTATGAATCCAAATGGATCAAAAAGCCTTGCAATAAAACCTAACATCGTGCGCTTATTGCACACCAAAGGAGCAGTAGTAACACTACAACCCATAGTGAAATTATCGGTGGCTACATTAAAAAATAAACCGACGGTTTTTAAAACTACCCCGTTATCTTCCGAAATATTAATTTTTGCAAAATGCCGTATCTCTTGAGGAATATTTTCTTAAATAGTTATATCATTAGAACACCATTTGTGTAATTGGAATTTAGCTGACTTCAATAACTGAATCAGTTCTGATTGTGCTTGTACTAATTCCTCCCTACTACTAGAACCAAAAAGACAATCGTCAATGTAAGTATTATTTTTCAAAATGCTCGCGGCTAAGGGAAATTCCTGTTGTCTCTCAACTGCTAACTGAAATAGACTTCGAGTTGCCAAATGTGAACTGGATTTAAGCCCAAAAGGCAACCGTTTGAATTGAATCTGAATTTGATTGATTTTTGGATTTCTTCAAAAGAAATTTAAAAGTATCTTTTGCTGAGGATCGATCGCAATTTGCATATACATCTGCTTAATATCTGTAATGCAAATGTATTTATAGGTTCGAAATGAAAGTAAGATATCGAATAACTACGGTTGACAAATAGCCCCATTTCTTAAAATACATTTAACGAAAACCCTTTTTTCGTTTTCGCGCTGCCATCCATGACAACCCTTAATTTGGTAGTAACCTTATCATCGCGAATGACACAATGATGCGGTAAAAAATACCAATTTTCTTTGTGTGACGCAAACGCGTCTGCACTAACCACTTCCGCAAATCCTTGACTTAGAAACTCCTTAATAAAATTCGAATATTCTAGAAGCAACATTTCGTTCTTTGCAAAACGCCGTTCTAAACTTTGATATCGCTTAATAACCATTTGAGCAAAATCGCCCATCTCGAAATATTTATAGGTCCACCTTTAAAGGCAGTTGAACCTGGAACTGACCCTCTATTCCTTTAAATGTCGCCAAGAAACATTGCTCGGCCAGCATGAATTCTGACAATTCTTCTTTATTATTGCTGTCACTCACCTTTTCGAATAGATATTCTAATTTTACCTCAGGTTCAATAAACATTGTGCCATGCAGCGACACAGAATGCAATTGCACCGTATTTAACATTTTAGTTTTTGGTTAATCATTCCACTTGCAAAATAACCAAAATAGGAATTCTGTAAAAATGGTTGACCCATACCCAAGTTAACTTTTTGTGGTAGTAGAATCGAAAAGAAAATATCCGCTCCGAGAAGCATATCGATTCAGGAGGACTCGTAAAATTGTTCATCAGTTAGCGGTAAGCCCCTAGGTATCTTAAAATTACTCAGATTAAAATTTACCTGCGGCAATTCAACTGTAATATTTGTTATAACACCAAAGTCATGAGAAAGCTAATAATTTCCGTACATTGAACGGATATGCAAGTTTAACCACATTGAACAGGGCGTGGAATTACCTGAAATCTGAACAGGACGTTCAGAAATATTTACATCTAATCCTAATTTCTTGCTTAAATTAGCAGTAATGAAACTTGTCTGAGAACCCGAGTCGAACAAAGCTCGGGCTGACACTAGTTCACCCTTTGAATTTTTTATTAATACAGTAGCTGTAGGCAGCAATACAAAATCTGAAATTTCGGAACGTACCTCAGCTACTCCTTGAGCGGCTACTAACTTTTGACAGCTAAAACATTTAATGCCTACTGAACATTGTTTACCCTCATGTGAATTTAAACAAATGGCGCATATTTTATTTTCAGAAACAAATTGTTCCCTTTTTGGTAGCGTGGCTGGCATCTTTAAATACATCACATCTAAAAATCTGATGCACACCCTTTTTACAAAAATTACAATTACCTGCATTGGAACCAACTCGATCCCTAGCACTCGTTTCTAACTGCTGCTTGGGCACCTTAACAGTATTGGCTGAAATTGTGGCCGCAAAACGTTTATTATTCTCTAAAGATATGGTGAATAGAGAATAATAAAAGTTTTACGTATAAAAAACCGTATATTTCTCACAACCGGTAAAACGCCCGACTGCAAGTAAACTAAATTCAATGAATACATAATCAAACATTACAAAAATACAAATAGTGCTCGATGCGGATTTCGTGTTAAACAAATACGTCTACACCCCAGCAAAGTTAAATTAATACTACTGCCTGACGGGTTATACGAAACGAGCGGCAACACGAATCGCACGGACACAAAAAACGCGGCAACTAAGGATTGCTGCCAGTATACATTTTTAAATAATAAAATGTTATGGTTGCTTGTCGCTACCAAGCCCACTATCGCATTTGTGGATTATTTGTCTTCAAAGTATGTTTAATTTTATCATGTCAGTATTTAAACACGTTTATGTTTTAGAATCTTGTTGAATTACTTCGAGTTCGAATTGTAATATTGATAGCTACAATATCAAATCCTTTGTTCCCATCCGTGTGGTAAATGACATCGTTGTTCTGTTGCCTTATTGTTTGTGCCTATAGAATATTATTTTATGGACCTAGAACACATCAAAATCTAGAGCTATACATAAACCTAGGGTTACATCTAAACCTGGTCACCCCTAGAGTTACATCTAAATCCAAGCCCGCACATAGCATACTTAAAACACCAAGAACAACGCCTGAGTAATGAATCGAGGTTTACATCTGCTTTCAGGCCCCGGGTGATTGTGTAGTTTGTATCTGTAACACTCGCCATAGATTTTCCGTAGCCGCAATTATAGTACGTACGGCCCTACGTCGAAGGTTAATGAGGCAGAACTTCTGGAAGAACCTGCTTACTTCAGCCCTGTTGTCGGGTCATGAATCGTCACCTCAGGTCCTATGCTTTCTGATTCCTGTATTTGTCGTTTGCATTACTCTATAGAAACTAACTAAAACAGATTAATTGCTGGTTACACTCCTAGTGAGCCAGTTGGTTTATTTATTACTTTATATTGCTCGTATTTCTATATTTTACTTTTAAAGATTTATTATCAAATTTTTACAATAAATTTGATCATATTCATTTGTCGTGTGTTATTATTGAACCAGTTTATTATGTAAGTGCAATCTCATATTATGGCCATGGTATTAATTGCAAGCGTATTGATTAATTTATGAAGATAACTCATTAGTTATTTCCATATTTAACTGTTGTATTGTTTGCTGTTTACAGTACTAAATTATTATGGGATATATTAATGTGTGTTTACGTACGAAATTATCGTTGAAGTAATTCAGTAGTGATTAGTGATTTCGATAGCTTTCAGCTGTACATCATAAGTAATGCAGGATTATTTAATTGTACCCCGGTGAAGTTGTGTTTACTATTAGCTATTTCGTATAGTTTGCTGTATAACGTGTACTTTGTCGAACCAACAGGACAAAGTTAGAAGATCCTTCATGCTCCAACATTCTTTGGCGCCCGTATTTTGAATCTGTTCAATTTCTAGATCATTTTTGGCTTCTTACATTCCAGTCACTATTACGAATCCACGAAAGTGGGCAGAGTATGAATTTTTAAGAGTTACCGTACCGTTAAGAAGCCTATACTTCGTAATTACCAAAATTTACCTTTACGATCGCTTCTACTAGAGTACCATCTGATAATGATTTCAAAGTCAAGGCTGTTACGTGGTTTTTTAAAACCGTCCAACGTTTGGTAGAAGTAGAAAAAATGTGAACAATTCTTCAATTAGAGGGAAAAACGTATGCATAAAGTAATCGATTTTGTTGCATTCGTTTCCTACTAGATTTATGCTATGGTTGGAATATTCAACAAAGAAAGCTCTTGGATTCAAATCTAGAATTGATTTTTATAATTAAACCACTGTACTTGCCGCGCATATTTGCTCCATTGTCATATCCTCCACTTTGCAAGTCATTGATATTTAAACCTTCCTTTTCTAATACTGATGAAAGAAATTTTGTTAAACTTGTATCTGTCTTATCTTTAAGAGGGAGAAAACTTTAAATTTGTCTTAGATACATTCATATTAACATCTTACAAAAATCCAGATTAGTTGGTGGTTACCAGTATCTGGTATGAAATCTCAAATTATTGAAAAATATTTACTCTTTCTAGCTTTCTACCTAATATTTTAGATTTAATTGATTAATTATTTCACTTTGAATGTTATCGCTCAGGTAATCAGGCATATTTTTGTTATTTTTGGTTTGGCAGCACAAAAGTGTGTTTTAACATACCACTTTAAAAAAATTACTGTTATTTTTTCAAACAACTTCTTATTACTTTTACGAAAGGCTAGGTTCTGCTCAATTAAAAGCTGAACCACATAGAATATTCACTCAAAGAGAATATTTAAATGTTAACTCCGATACTGCTAGTTATTATAATCCTTTTCGTCAATAAGACAAATAAACGTCATATTAGAATCCACAAATACTTTGCAACAAAAGTCATACGCCGAATTTCTTATTTCAGAATATAATATCCAAGACCGTTATTTTTTTCTTTATTTAGTAGAATTTTAAAGAAATGATGAACATAGAACTTACGTCTCGACTAATCCTTTAGATATACTTCCTATTTGTTTAGTTATTGACTAGAGCATTGTTCTATTAATTCTTGATCACAACTTGCATGTAAAACTTTTGGTCGCAGTGCTGAATTCTTGGCAATTTTTGACGATTCTTAGGTATATGTGCGGTTTCAGCTATGGAAATTTCTACTACACTTGACATTTTGTTTCCATTATGAATGTAGTTTTCATTGATAATTGAGAAAATGTTGAAAGTCTGTTTTCCTCTGCGTCAACTTCTTGCCACTATTTGAGTAAGATTGGAATTAAAACAAAACTTTGTCATTTTTTAATTCTTTTAAACCCTTTTCTTTTTCTTATTCAAGATGTTTTGGCTCCTTGGCGAGTTTTTCTTTTTTGTGAGGTCTGACAAATAATAATAAATAAAATAACAAAACTAAAATAACTAATATTGGTTACTTTACTGCGTATATCATTTGTTGTAAATTTTATTAGGTATTCGTTTTAATGTAGAATAAAACAAACGAACTGCTCGTTCACAAAATAATCAATAAAAAATCTTTTTGTAATTTTTATCCACTCGCACTCTTTATCCACCGACGACAAATAAAACTAATTTTGAGACGATGTACAGTTACTATTTATATATCCGCTTCATATTATGAAATTTCCTATCATTTTTCTGTAAGAGAGTTGTCACTGAGCCTTGACGTTTTGCCCAGTTTTTTAGCCCATTTCTTTTACTGGTCAATACGTAAGATTGTAGTCTTCCCAAATTTCGGTTTGTACTTTTTTATTTTTCTACTCAGTTTGGTATTAAATTTTATATACACTTTTCGCACTTGAGTTGTGGGTTGGTGTATCTTCATTTTTTAAATTCATCTGGTATTTCATCTTTATTGTTCCCCATTCTTTACCGGCTATTGTTTATTTCTTCTTATTTTTGCAAAGTTAATGCGCTTTATGGATTCAGCTTCCTTACAAATGCATCTTTTGCTCTGCCTCTTTGAACAAAGTCATAAAAAAAAAATTCATACAAATCAGGTTGAATCCGGATTCGAGGGGTACCTAAAATTCAAATTGCAATACCAATACTAAAAAAGAGCAGACTAAATTTAAAGAGTCCCTATTAATTTATAACGATTAATAGAGCAGAAGCTTCAAAAATAAGAAAATAAGTAATTATCTTAATGTTATTAACTGAGACAAAATTATTTTAATAAAGCTTGTCATTTAAAACACCACACTTATATTATTTGATCGAAATACCCGACAACCTGATCCAACTAAAATATACCTAATTAACGTAGTTACTATAACCCATTAACAATAAGCTACAACTTAAAATTATAACGTGCGCAAAAATTCGCGAATGAACTTGCGATGAAACTCTTGGTTTTTCAAAGAGATTTATAGCACCGTGACTAGTACATTGAGTATTTTCTTCTTCCAAATACATTACTCAAAATTATACTGAACTAAAACAAAACTTTAACCTAATAATTGTGAACTACAAAGGTTGGAAACTATTCTAAACTTCTTTAACAAATAAAAATTATCGATTGTAGAACCGATTTTACATTTCAAAATCCTAACTTAATGCTGTAAGATCTGAACACCGAGTCCTCTACACTAGGCGCTGCCCCACTTCTATTTATTTCGCAGCGACGCACACAAAACCAGTGATGCAACTGACCGCACTACAAACTACACAATGTAGTTCGATGCCCGCAGTCGTCAACTTCTTGTCAAGAACCCTCTTTTCCACGAACCCTTTTGTACAGCAACGAAAGCTAACGTGCTCTCGTTCCTGTAAAATTTGGAACCGGAATTTGCTATGTACTCGTTTAAGCGTCGGGACTTCTGTCAATCAAACGATCAATTTCTTCCTGCGGTATATCATCCCTTATGGCGGCTCCTTGGCGTAGTTGGTATGCATGTGACTACTACGCCCAAGGTTCCGGGTTTGATTCCTGACACGGTTCGCTTGAAAGATGTTAGGCGAGCATTTTTCACAAAACACGCCCTCGTTAGAATGAGATGTAAAATGGAGGTCCCGTGTGTGAGTGTTGTCACGCACGTTAAAGATCCCTACCTTGCTTGGAACAGCAAGGGTTTGGCAAAATTAAAAATTTTTCAGGTAAAAAAGAATTGCTTCCTGGCTAATGTAGTGCCTTCAGCTGGAGCATTTGAAAATCACATGTAGGGTATATCATCCCAAGCTTCCTGAATCCGAAGCCGAAGATACTGCGAGTCGTTTGGTAGTGTAGTAATTAAATTAGCCTTCTATCGATCAGTTCCCAAATATGTTCAATGGATGAAGCGCCTGGCGAGGCGAGAAGACCATGGTGAAACAACAGTGTTAGCTTCTTGCAAAGATCGTATTGTAACCCTTACCGTATGAGGGCGTGCGTCATCTTGCTGAAAAATGGGATTTGTCAACCCCCGAATAAATGGAATTGCAACAGGCTTTAGCACATTGGCAATATAACTGGCTACGTTTAAGTTGCCATCCATGAAGACCAAGGATGATCTGCAACCATCACATATTGCACCCCATTTCATCACTCTTTGTGTATGGACTGCGTGGCGTTCCACAAAAAATGTTGAATTATTGCGTTTCCCGCGCTTGCGCCTGACTCTCCTACGACCGTCGTGAACCCACAAGCAAAATCGAAACTCGTCACTAAACACAATTTGATGTCATTCTTGAAACCCATTTGCTCTTTCGTCACTTTATTCTAGTCTGCGAAATATTGGAATTGTGGAGAATTTAGGCATATTCAGCGGCAGTGCAAGCAACCCAAGAGAGAATTACAGAAGCCTGAAAACTAGATGGGGGCCGACGATGAGAGGCAAAAGTCGACCTGCACGAATTCTGTCCCGGAAAATAGTATTTGCGTTGCGCGAACTAGGTGTAGGGGACAGTATTTACGTATATGAACAGTATAACGGTAAGATTAAGTTTTTAGTTGATACCAGTGCCCTTAGAACATTACGCACCCTGCCGTAGTGCGCAACCATGATAAAG
The DNA here is from genome assembly GCA_036346225.1 of Platerodrilus igneus. Classification (NCBI taxonomy): domain Eukaryota; kingdom Metazoa; phylum Arthropoda; class Insecta; order Coleoptera; family Lycidae; genus Platerodrilus; species Platerodrilus igneus. Next base: position 2,260,720 of record JARFIW010001054.1, on the reverse strand, counting down.
TGACGCACGTGACGACACGTCATCAGACAGTGGTCGCCGAAGACATTCGGACGCACAGAACTTCTAAAGTAAAGATCGGAATTGGTAACAAAATATTCGACCATCAAGTGATAATAGCGGACTTCGCCTATGAAGCGATCTTGAAATGGACACCTTGAAAAAGTACGGTTTTCGTTTAGCTATGAAAGAAGATGTCTTGAAGGTAGGGAATGAAAGAATATTGTTTTGTGAGGCAAACCACGGATTTGTGCGGGTTTATTTGACAAACGATGTTATCTTACCGGAAAGGACAGAAAACGTGGTGATGGGGAGATTAGATGGTGTACTCCGGAAGGGTTTTGTGCGCGCTATCGAACCGGTTTGTGACGAATCTCTTGGAGTACTCGTGTGAAAAGCGTGTTAGAAATTATACCTGTTAGAATCCTAAATGCCAGTAACTATGACATCGCATTGAAAAAGCATACCGCAGTGCGGTGGTGCTCTTCGGTAGGTTATGTGGCGGGGAGTAACAACATCGTCAAAGAGTCACCCGCCAATTAGTGCACCTCGCAGTTATTGGACCAGTTAATAAAACCGTGCCAAAATCTCGAACAACAGCTGGCTGAACTTAAAAACCTAATTCAACGATACTTAGACCTGTTTGCGATTGACGGAAGTTGATTGAGAAAAACGGCAGTAGTCAAGCACAAAATCGATAGCGGGGACCCCCAATAAGGCAACAGCCGAGAATACGGTTACCATTTACCGATTAACGACACCTTAGATACACTCTTATGGTCACGGTGGTTCTCAGTCTTGGAATGAAAAGCAAACACTAACAAGTGGATGTAAATGCCAGAGATCAAGAGAAAACTACTTTTACTATTGGCACTGGCCTGTGGCAATTTACAGTGATGCCATTTGGACTTCGCAACGCTGCTGTCACTTTTGAGCGTTTGATGAATAACCTCTTACGTGGACTGTGGAAAACATGTCTCATGTATTTGGATGACGTAATCGTGATTGAGAAGACATTTAAGGAACACGAATTTGGAGAGTGTTTCGGGGATTGAGAGGAGCCAATCAGAAGTTGAGACCCAGGAAGCGTCACCTGTTCGGCGAAGAGGTAAAATACCTGTCGCATGTAGTATTACGAAATGGCGTTAGGCCAGACCCAGAAAAAGTTAGGACCGTGCAAGAGTGGCCGATGTCCAAAGACAAACAAGAACTATACAGTTTTCTGGGATTATGCACATATTATAGAAGATTTATTTTTCGATTCGCCAATCTTGTCAAGTCATTGATTAAATTAACAGAAGAAATGCGTTATTATGTATGCGTCGAAAGTAGTCAAAATGCGTTACAACGTTACCCTTGGTTGGAAGGCAAGTTTATATTAGACACGGGCGCAAGTAATGTTGCCATTGGAAGTATGTTGTCCAAGACACAGCATGGCCAAGAAAAACTAACTGGTTATTTCAGCAAGGTACTTTCGAAAACGGAAAGAAACTACTGCGTTACGAGAAAAGAACTGTTGGCTGTAGTGAATTCGGTAGAATAATTTTATAGGTATCTCTATGTCGAAAGTTTCACATGAGAACAGATTACGCAGAGCTGAAATGACTACTGCAATTCAAGATCCCGGAAGAACAGGTCGCGAGATGGATAGAAAGGTTACAAGAGTACGATTTCGGCACGGAACATCGAGAGGGTCAAGTCACCGTAACGCCGATGCGTTGCTGCGACGGTCTTGTCCTGAAAATTGTTGCCATTGTTCATGGCTGGAAATGAAATGTGATCTTCTTTGTTGAACAACCGGGATTAACGACGATTGTTAGTCACGTCAGCTGAAGAGCGAACAAGAGGATCTCCCAAACCTAGGCGTCATTATGAATTGGAAAATTAAGGAAGAATGTCCATCGTAGCAACATGTTAACTCTCTCAGTAGCACTCTGAAGTTGTACTGGGCATAGTGGGATTCCTTGAAGTTAGAGGACGCGATCGTAGTGCGATTTCTGGAAAAGAATGATGGATCTGTGAGTACGCTTCAGGTGGTGATTCCCAATAGCTGGGTGTTTGAGGTTTTAGAGCACGTACATAATGGAACGTTGGAATGGCACTTCAGCGACAAGAAAACTCGAGAGAATGTTCGAAAAAGAATTTACTGGGTATGCTGCAAGAAAGACGCCACGGAATGGTGCAGGAAGTGTCAGTTTTGTGTGACGTTGGGTAACCGGAAAGCGCTCTTGAGGTAATACAACATTTAAGGAGTGACAATTGACATCGTAGGCCCATTCCCCGAAACCGACTCTGGAAATAAACACATCTTTGTGGCCATGACTACTTTACAAAATGGACTTAGGCGTATGCCATGCCTAACCTTGGGAAAGTACCTCTCCAAGGTAGTCTCTGAACATCAAAGGAATTGGAACCAATAATATACCTATTTTTATTGGCCTGCCGATCTACAGTTCACGAGAGTAACCAACGGACTTCTGAATGTGCTATGTTGGCACGCGAAATACGTTTACCATGTGACCTTGAGTTCGATGGTAAACCTGGAGAAGACGTTGTAAACGAAAGTTATGCCGAAAGACTCAAGCGGAGAATGCATGACATCCATGGATACGTAAGAAAGTATATTCAGATTGCGAGCAACCGGATGAAGACCAGAAATGACATCAAAGTGGAGGAATCTGGTTTTCAACCGAGACACCGTGTTTGATTGTACAATCCCAGAGGCGTGGATTGTCGCCAAAGTTACAAAGAAATTGGGAGGGTTTACGAAGTACTGAAACGAATCAACGCTGTAGTAGATAGAATTTGTAAGCTCCCAAAGAGTAGGACAATACCACTGCACATTTGCAGACTGGTACCTTATGACAGTGACAACTACGACAATGCCGGAGTACATGCTAAAGTGAGGCGAGTAGTGGGCCAGGAAGAGAACCAAAACCTGGTCCAAATTATGAATGGTTTATGTTCGTGTAAAGCGGTACCGGCAAGGTGAGGTTTGGGATTACACAAGGGACCAACATGAATCTATTTGATGTCCCGTCGAAATACCCTCTAACACATTACGTAGCCGCGGATCTTAATATGACCTAGGGGATTCCTACGGTGTTCAAAAGTAGATTTGACGGTCTGAACCTCCTTTTCGCCAGCAACAACCATAGGTGGGCTAAATCATACACCTTTGAGATGAACGTAGAAGCATTTATTACCTAGTGGCAAAGCAATTGTCCTCTGGCATACACGGTTACCTGGATCTGTTGGGAGCATTGGTGGATCTCAAAAACTAGGTGATGGAGTTTGAGAACAAGAAGTTGGTCATACCGAAGATTGGTCGTGGGCTCGATAGATTGGACTGGGGGGTAGTACGAAACACACTGGAGGTAGTCCAGAAGACCGAGGTCCAAATTTTGGATGCAGCATTAACCCAAATGAGACGTTATTTGCTACTTTTATCAATATGGGAAATGTAAGGATGTTTTCGGCCGTTCCCATCGTCACAGTGATATCTAGTTTTCGGTCCGGAAAATCTTCTTGGACAGAACAGCTTTAAGAGGGGGCCAGTGTAACAGTGATTAAGAATTATATAGAGCACCCTGAAAGTTACGCTTATTGGGTTTTTACAAAAACGGTCTCATGTCTGTTTATCGATAAGAACGTATGATTCATAGGTATCGTATTACAATCATATCTGTCTAGCAATAAGAAGAATGATTAATAGGTATCTAAAATATAATAGGCTTGATGATGCACATTTTAAATGTTTTTCGATTTAACTAGAATAAAGGATTATTGTATATACGCGCGAGTTTTAATTTCTTCGTAATATTCGATGGTCATAAATTAATGTAAATATAAATTCGCTTACGTGATATGAATGTGTTAGATAAATAAATTACCATTAAGACAATCGCTACAATAATGTTAAATACTTCGTATTTAGTGCATTATATTAGTGCCTACAAATAGTAATTGAGTTAGTGCTAATGTAAATAAGACTGTAAATATTTGTGATTGTCAAGAACAATTATTAGACTGGTATGTATTGGAAACAAAGGCAAAAAGGACAATTAGAAAATTCTTTAAAATATTCATACAGAAATTCATACATGTAGCTTGAGATAGAATCTGTTATTATTGATTAAGTGCACTTCGTCACCGGCCAATTCTTGTCTCTAAACCGATAAATTATGACACGGAAGTTTGCTCTGCAATAACTGCATAGTCGCTCTTGTTGTGCGACAGGTCATGTCGTCTTGTTGGGAAAGTTTTGTAATTGGTGCAAAAAAACTTGGTTATCATTTCATGATAAGTAACACCATTAATTGTGACTCTCATCAGCGTTATTTTGAAAACAATGTCAATATCACAATTCTGAACCAAAATTCTCACCAAACTGTTACTCCACAGGGATGCATGAGTGGCTCATGAATGGCATGTTGTTGTTCTTCTCCTCAAAATCGCCAATTTTGCTTATTAACGCAACCACCTAAATGGAAAAGACCTTCATAGGACAAAATTAATTTGAGATAGAAATCAGTATCATCTATATCATTTCCAATATTCCTGTAACATACTGTCTTCGTACAGCGTGGTCAATCGACTTTAGTTCTTGGGCGAACTGGATCTTGTAGTTCTTAAGATTAAGATTTCTATGCAAAATTCGATGAAAGTTCATTAGCGGCACGGCTAGCTGTTAAGAACGTTACTATATGGAAAGTTTTGGATTCTGTGACACACTTTTCCTAACTATGGCTATATTTTCTTGTGAACAAAAGGAATGACCATGCAAAAGTGGCTTTTGTCTTTAAGAGAAAACGAACATTTAAATTTTTTCATACCAAATCGTGAATACATTTGATGTGCGATGATGATATCTACCGGAATGAAAACGTAATTTACGATTTGTGATCTTAAATTTTTCTAAATTTTCCATTATGAGAATAGCGCCTCATTTTGCAAAATGACAATTCTTCAACATGACATTTATCAAATATGACCGTTTGACGTTTATCATAGACTAAATGGTGGAATTTTTTAAAATGGAGTTGCCATTCGAATGCTCTTTGTGACATATACGTTTAATCTTTAAATTCAGTTTGCAGTTTTACAATTCCACTAACAAGTTATATTTAATATTTAAATAGTATATATATATATATATATATATATATATATATATATATATATATATATATATCAAAATCATAATTAATAAATATTATTTTTCATTTCTATGAATTTTGTTTGTAATGTAACAGATAATACCTACATAAATTCCATTAGCTACCAATCAGAAAATTACCTTAAAATATTTTTCATATCAAATGCATTTAGCGTTACTAAATACAGTAACTATTCAAATCAACTTGATATTGCATATCGGAAAATATTTCAAAACGCAATGACGAAGTTATATAAATCGGTATGTGCTAGCAATAACAATCGAGTGTATACGACTTGCGGAGCCTTTGAATAAGCTTCGTGGGGACACGATGAGCCTAAATGTTGTGAAAATCCTGGAATATTTCGTACTCTTGTAAATTCTTCCGCAGAAATCCATAAAACTTTACACTTCAGTTGTATGCTTGAAATTTATTGCGAGAAAGTAGGGAAGGGAATTTCTGGGGTTTCATTTATTGTTTTGATGATATAAAAAAGCCGATGCCTCTGTACAGTTTCAAATTATTACTATTTTGCGTCACATATAACAAGTACCTATGGATCTCTTTTGGGTTTTTTATTGCCATCGGGCCAAACTGCCGAGATCAAATAGGCGTTCAAAAAGTAAAGCGATCGGCCAGAGTTACGACATTAAAGGTTATGAGTGGGGGATAGTGGATTGTTCAAGCAATAATTAAAATTATATTTTTGAATGCATATTTTGTATATTGGTTAACCTAACTAAATTTAATACGGGGACAAGAGCTTCATCCCATAACCCTCAAGTATGAATATTTATTACAAATATAAAAGATATTTGCGGATTTTTTGCTAACTCTCTTCAACGTGTTGCAATTTTAGACAAAATTGTCGCACAAACGATACTTCGGTCTACTCGAACGAGATTGAATTTTAAGAGTAAAATAGTAAATATAGTATTTGAGTATTCAGAATCTATTATCAAATGTATGGATGCCATTCGGAACACTGTACCTGACAATACTACTACAAATAAAGTTATGGTGATTAATCGAATGCTGGAACCAAGTACTTATTCGTTGCCTAACATTTTCATTATATAATATCCCACGTAAATATGTTTTCTTTACCATCAACTCCAAAAATAGAAAATATGTGCCTTAGGAAGAAGAAAGTTTTGCAGAAAATATTGTCAAGATAGGAAGCGAAAGAGTTGAGTTCATAGTAAAAGAAGCTGCAGACATTGGTGGTGAAAAATCAAGAGTAAAAAAAGAAACGCCCTAAAGACAGTATTGAAAACGTCAAAGCCTCTGCATTTGAAGTGTGTGATGTAATATCTGTTACAGCAAAAGATAGTGTAAGAAAGCCGTCGAGAAGTCTAGAATTGGAAGGTACAATATCATTCAAATAGCAATCGCTTGGCAACTGCAAGGGTGTACTTAAAGCTTTGAAAAGAAACCGATCATGAACTTTCTGGTAATATTGAGAATATTCCGGAAGCAAATAAAATTGCGCATTTAGAACCACACAGGTCAGCAGAGCGGTTAGTTTTAATCGGAGTGTGAGATCGTGATTATGATATAAATTATGGGACAAAGCATTAACATAATTACGTTCATTGTGGATATAAATTAAGTCTTCGTGTGGATAAATTTACATAGTCGCACCTAGTAATAAAGTAGTTAATCCTAGTAGCGAGAGTTTGGTTATGTGTTGGATTTTGATGCTTGTTATCTAATTCAATATTTAAAATTCAATGTTTATATCTTTGTGCAACCCTGCATGGGAAAGTCAGATATCCAGAGAAATAAGTTTATCGCACTTATCTGTTTATTAATACTTATAACTTATAATTATATTCTACGGTTGAGCTTACAAAATCTCGGGGTCGGCAACAGGTTCATTGACCGTGACTGCACCAACCAACAATGCAGATACATCTATTAAGCTTCTGATGCACAAATGGTTCGTCAAAACAAACAAATAATAGTGGTTTTGTAACCCTACCAGTTAATCTTGCATAATACGCTCTCCTGCTTGCTACAATTAGAGTCAATAAGCTTTACAACACTTTACTCTTGGAAGACTTCAATTAAAAGAGAACGAAAATTCGAAAACAATTATCCACTATAATTGTTAATCAAACTTTCTTGTTGAATTGGAAAATAAGATCCATACGTTCCAATTTTGTTTTTAAAATTTTCCCTTGTTAATTTATTACTCGTTTGAATAAATTCCGTTTCAATTCTTAAATTCTTCAACAACCCCCTATATAGTTTACTTGTTAGTTCCTAAGCCCGTTTTACCATAAATCTGTTAAATCTTTCAACCTAATTCATAATAAACACACTGCCGAGCAAACTGAACTCAAACCCCTTTGTGCTTTTAAAACAAAAATTTATTCTAGAAAGTAAATATATCCTGTTTATAGGTACCCGCTTACGATCGCCGTATAATGGTTTTCTCTATTGTTCCAAGGTAACGACTTGTTGAGATAATGATCGCGCACGAATCGATATAAATCCGGATTTTCCGATTCTATTGCGCTTCGCTACGCTAGGAATTGGAGTTATAATTGGTGTTGTTTGAACCATTGTTGAGTTTGATGCTGCAGCTGGTGCTTCGAAGGGCTTTCTACATTCTATTCGTCACTGTATTTCAAAAAGCGATGCACGTCTTTCTGTACAATAACTAGGACGTGTCCTGCGTGTTTTCGGTGAGTTTTCCCCGCGCGTACCCGTTCTAATGAGATGCTTTTTTTAGCTTTTTTAGCTGGAGGTCAAATGGGTTCTTTCGTTATGTGAAACAACTTTCGTTATAAAACAGCTTCTTTCGTTATGTAAAACAGCTGCTTTCGTTATGAAAAACTTCTTTCGTTATACTGTTGCTGCAATTATAGTAGCAGAGTACATGTATGCTGACTCAACTCCGACGGATCGCGAGCCTAGTATCAGGATACATACAGATATGCGATTTGTCTGTTGTGGGGGTCAATAATATTCCGTATTAACGTTTGGTGCAATCACGTGATAAGAAACGTGACACTATAAGACTATTGCTGGTTACTGCGATTCGATATTATCGCTCTACAGGTGCAAGGTATTATTTTTAAACATGCTTGTTTATTCGCTTTACTGATTAGTTTATACAAAGTGGTATTATGTACAATTTAAAAACATTCAACAAAAGCTCCCACATATTCATTTTCAATACTGATTAGTTATATTTGCTGTAAATACGAGATGCGCAATTTGTATCTAAATTCCTGAATTGTCCGTAAAATATAATTGTTTGCTTTGAAACAATAATGCTTAATTTGTTGCTTTAGTGTGTGTGTACAGAATCCTTTATTTATTTTTTTATTTGTTAATAAATAGATAATCGTGGGCGATGTGTTTTAATTTTTTTGTGCTTTATTTCTTGGCGTTTAATAGCTAGCCTGGTATCTACTTTTTTTCCGGTTACGTCTAGATACGTAGCAGTAATAATAATCGAGCACGAAATACACATGTAAATACACGAAAATGGAGCAAGCGTGTATTTAGAAAAACAAAATATTTTATGAATACTTGAAATAAATAATTTTTTCAAGGATTTAAAATGATTAACACTTTTTAAGAATTGTTTATTGGCTGATGACACTGCCTCTAACTGCTTAACAGAGTAACACAATCTAGCCGATCTGAAGACGTCCCCGGATATTTTCTGCACAAATTCAAGTTGAACAAATAGCAGATGCGTAGCTAGATGTAGAGCTGATGTTTATGAACATTTGTACATGAAAGATACATTTTGGATGTAAACAAAACAATGGAACAATAAAACACAGCGACTGAAACCTAAATTGTAGATTTCAAAACCTTCTTTTGAACTTGGGCCTATTTACATACAAAAACTGAATTTGATTATGAGTATGCCTAGAAATCATTCAAATAATACCTGGTCTTATCTAAAAAAATCACTTTCCGTAAGTAAAACATAAGTTTCGAATTTAAATAACCAAAATACCTCTTACCATTTTAAACTCACCCTCTGAAACTGGGTGACAGCAAGACTCGCCAAAACGACTATCACATCGTCGTATTAAGAACTAAATTAGTGCAGTAAGCATTGTGAAAAATGTTAGACAAGCTTTTTTTCACAAAAATACGCCCTCGTTCGCATGAGAGGTAAAATATAGGTCTGTATGAGTGTTGTCGCGCACGTTAAAGGTCCCTACCTTGCTTGGAATAGCAAGGGTTTGGCAAAATTCAAAATTTCCAGGTAAAAAAAACTCGCTTTCTAGTACCTTCGGGTTGAGCATTCAAAAGTCACATGTAGAGGGCACCTCAGTACGATTTAACCAGTGATCATCAGTACATTAAGATTTCTTTGTATTTGCAAGTTAAACAGGTTCATATATTCAGTCAATAAAGAACAGTTAAACTGGAAACTCTTACATTAGTTTTGAATTTTGTGGTCATTTAATAACCGTATCTTTACTGCTATTTGATAAATTTGCAAAGTATACAATTAAATTTCCAGAAGACGAACTACATTACATAGTTAATATGATATTAATAAAACAGTGGTTAAAAACTAAATTTGTCATTATTTACGCAAGAGATTAACACAGGCATCTCGAGTAGTCACTGCACTTTTACATTTTTTTATTAATAATTTGGAATATGTCTCTGGGAAGTCAAAAAATTACTTGTCATTTTAATATAACAATACCAATAAACTTTAGAAGTCGAACGATGTTTTTCTACATTAACCCCTTGCGCCGGGCGCTTAAAAGTGCTAAGCGGCTTTTAAATCCGGTATTTAACAAAAAAGTTTTCGGGTACTAAAAGCGCATATTACTACAATACTCGGGCTCAATTTTTAAGCTATAATAAATTTTTGTTCAAAAAACCTTTTTAAAAGTAAAAATATAATTTGTATATATAAAAAAATTATTTTAACAAATGAATCAAAAATTATAATATACAGGGATGTTCAAATCTTATGACAAGAAATTTGAATGATAATATTCGAAATGTTCGTGTAAACACAATGCTGGTTTTGATATACAATTTCCACAATACTTTTTAGTGTGAATGTTTTTATTTTTATAAATATTATTACAAACTCTGCATCTTCATCTAGTTTTAGTTTCCACAGAAATGATAAGATGATGAGACCATTCGCAGGATCTGTCGACGTTGATGCATACGATTTCTTTCTTTTTCTAGTTTCCTCCTTATTACATTCATCTTTCATTTCTGGGTAGTTACTAATGTTTTATGAAAATCTAGACACAGATTAATTCCCATAACCACTGCAATTAGTACTACAACTTTCAAACGCCACTATCCTAACCAATAATAATATAAAAAGGGCGTGTGCAACTATTCCCACTTACAACAAAAGTACATGTGCCACATCCCAGCTTGCAAATGCATATCCTGCAGTTAAATCCTAGAATTTTAAGCATACGGTTAAACCCTATACTAGAAAAGTATATTGTCGCAAACGGTTGCGGCATGGAATATAGCTTTAGCGTACAAGTTGATGCATATGTCGCACCCATATGCGGCATGGGATTCAAAGGGTTAAAATGAATTAAAACTACACTTTGAGCAATATTGAGGAGATAAATTTATGAGCATTGGGCATAATTTATAATGTAATAAAATGGAAATTTGTTACCTACTGAATTGCGTTATACTCCTTTGTTGGTCGCGACTATAGGAACCAGGATCTTAACCAAACCAAATGTAAAGCTGTGTTCTCGTAGCCGTAGAGTAGCACTTAATGTTTGCACAAAATGATAAGAATAAATTTTAGAAAAGGACTTAATTTTTAATTTAATACAAATCGTTCAATGTTGCGAACACCGAGCAACTTTTCTAAAAAAATTGAGAAATGTATCAGCAGTACAGGTCGCAAAACCAGTATCATCACGGCTTTTCCGAATCTTTTCTGTATTTTGTTATCAATAAATACCTATATAATAATAAGACATGCCTAATAGACACATGGGCGTGCTTTAAAACCAAAACAAGAATTTTGACCAACCAGAAATTGTAAATATAAAATATGTGTTTAGGATATCTTTGTAATAATTGTACGTCTTCGCTGGTGATTCTGTTGTACGTGTATTTCGTTGTAGTATTAACTCTTAGGACCAACTTAACAATAAAACTGAAAACTTGTTTCTTGCTAAGATAGAAATTGTAAAGAATGCTTGAACGTGGAATACATTTGTTGTAACTGAATATGATTGAAAATTATGTAAATACATTAGAATAATTGGGTATTAGCTGTCACGAGCTAACCCCTCAAACATCTTAAACGCGAATCAATGGAAACGAAGCACCCAAATAAAAACATGAGCGTCTTCCGCCACAAAAGTAGTTCTTGGCACAAACGCGAAGTAACTTCAAATCTTAAAATTGTATAATCCCCAACATGCCCCCGGCGTTGAAAGCTCTAACTTTCAATAAACTAACAATTGCTTAAGTACAATAGAAATAGAATGAACAAGTATAGTACAATAATAATAAGTATAGAACATTGAAATATATTTACATGTCGTCAATAGGTAGCGGACAGATCTTAGAAAATGATCGACGAACTAGACCAGTATCAGTTTTAATCGACGCAACGCGATTAACACCGTCGACACCAGTATGAACACTCACAATGCGCCCAAGACGCCACTGTAACACTGGGAGATTGTCCTCCTTTATTAACACCAATGCGCCTTCTTCAAGTTCGGAGTCATTGGAACGCCATTTTTGTCGTTGTTGGAGTTCGGACACATACTCTTTGCTCCAACGTGACCATATTTGTTGCTGAAGAAGTTGAACTCGTTGGAAGGAATTAAGTCTGGACTCTTTTAGGTGACTTAAGGAAGGATCAGGAGCAGAAATCATGGATCGACCAATAAGGAAGTGTCCTGGAGTTAAAGGTAGAAGATCATTGGGATCAGAAGAAATAGGAGAAAGGGTCTCGAATTTATAAGAAGAAGCTTAGCAAATCTATGTTTTGCAGAAATCAGAATTGGATGTTTTTTCTCAAAGGAGAACTGAGAGTTTTGAAGGCGACCTCCGACGCGTATTACACCATCAGAGTCGAAAAAAGGAGTTAAGCTTGAAACTGAGTTTGGCTTTAGAATGGGAATGCCTTTCTGTAGACATTTTATTTCTTCCGGAAAGGACTCTAGTTGAGATGTTTTAACGAAGCAAGTATGTGAAAAGGAAATCCTTTCACACGTAAGGGAACCTAGGTTCCTCTTTGAAAGGAGTTTACGCAAAAACCGCAAACAGTATGCAATAACCCTTTCGAGTCTTGTCAAAGTAGAAAATTTGTCCCACGGGAAAGGTTTGACCTGACGCTCATGATGACAGTGTAAAGTACTCTTTAAGTCTGGTAAATTGGAAATACGATCTACGAAAATAGGCCATGAATTCTCAGATTCATGCAACCAGGAAGGACCATTCCACCATAGACTACATTCTAATAATTGAGCAGGTGAAACTCCTCTTGAAAGCATATCGGAAGGATTTGTTTTAGTAGGTACATGTCGCCATGTGGCATGAGCAGTCAAATTTTGTATGTCTGCAACTCTATTGCAAACGAAGGTTTTAAGTTGATTAGGCGGTGTTTTAGCCACCCTAGAACGACAGTAGAATCGGACCAAAAGACCGACCGCTCAAGGTCTATGCCTAAGGCCTTTGTAGCTTGAGCAGGCTGCACAAAGCTCTAAACGTGGAATAGTGACAGGCTTCAGGGGAGTAACCTTAGCCTTCGCACACAGAAGCCGAACGAAAACCTGACCTTGCGGGTCAACCGAACGTAGGTAGATAGATGCCCCGTAGGCATGAACTGAAGCATCTGAGAATCCATGCATCTCTACCTGCACGGGATTGCAACAGACAACATGACGTGGAATTACGAGATTGTTTAACACAACCCAATTTTGTCGTAGAAGAATCCAATTATTTTGAATTGAAACAGGAATTGGATCATCCCATGAAATCCTTTCCATCCAAAGAGACTGCATGAGAATTTTAGCGGATATGACACAAGGACTCAGAAGGCCCAAAGGGTCGAAAATCTGTGAAATGTCGGGCAGCATAGCCCGTTTAGTAGGAATGCCATCTGACGGACTGGAAATTGAATATCGTAAGTGATCAGTTTGAAATGACCAGGTAAGACCAAGTGTTTTGGCGTTTTCACGAGATCCGAACTCAAGAATGCCTGGATGAACGTCCTGCAGATTTATACTGGAAAGTACCTGTGGATCATTGGAAATCCACTTTCTAAGTTTAAAACCACCTCCAGACAGAAGCGTTGGAGGCACTTGGCAGATAGCTTTGGCATCAGAAAGTTCATCAGAACCCGTAAGAAGATCATCTACGTAGAAATCTTCCTGAATTATTCTGGAAAACTGAGAATGTGTGTCCTTGACCAGAATACCTATCTCAGTCAGACATCGAATGGCCAGAAATGAAGCCGCTGCGGTACCATAAGTTACGGTATTTAAATCAAAGGTAGAAATTGAATCATAAGGAGAAGATCGCCATAGTATCCTTTGAAGAGGTCTTTGGCTTGGATAAATCAGAACCTGTCTGTACATTTTCTCAATGTCAGCAGACAAGGCGTACCTATGTTTGCGAAAACGTAATAAAATTGAAAAAAGATCCTGTTAAATAGTGGGCCCAACTATCTAAATACTGTTTAACGAATGTCCACTGGAAGTTTTAGAAGAACCGTCAAATACAACGCGAAGTTTGGTGGTAAGACTTTCCTCTTTAACTACGCCGTGGTGAGGAAGATAGAAAACTTGACCTGTATAACTGAGGTCGGAAGGTGACATATGTCCAAGATTATGATATTCCTGCATAAAGGAAGTATATAATTTTTTGAATTCTGGATTTGACTGAAATTTCATCTCTAGAGACTTGAATCTTTTGAAAGCTGTATGCCAAGAATCACCCAGAACAGAAGAGTTTTCCTTGAACGGAATGGAAACGATAAAACGACCATCAGTGTCCCTTTTCGTAGTTGCAGAAAATTGTCTTTCACAGGAATTTTCCTCCTGCGAGAGGACCTTTTCGGACGGATACTGTTCCAATTCCCAGAAACGAGCAAGTTGCTCTTGAACTGGATCAATAACCGAATGAAGACATTTTGCTCGAATCAGCATGTCAGAGCCTAACTGACCAGCAACAACATAACCAAATCGAGTTTTTTTAAGAGTAGGAAGATTTGGACCTAATTGAAATTGTCCAGAACATAAAATCTTGAAGAAGACTGGCGATCCAAGAAGGATGTGGAATTTACCAGGCTCGTGAAATAAAGGATCTGATAACTTAATGTTGTCAGGGATGTGAAGCTTGGTAATATCTACATGCCAGTTAGGTAGATTACTGGTGATATTATCAATGACAAAGCAGGAAATTGTCAATTTGAACCACGAATGATACGAAGAATAAAGCGTGATGTCACAACGTGAACGTATTTGCGAAGTGGCCTTGCTAAGACCGGAAATCGTAACATCAACTGGTTTTGTAGGATGTCTCAACCTCTTACAAATATCCGAAGTAATGAAATTCGATTGAGAGCCTGAATCTAACAGTGCCCTAACTCTGAACAATCTGCCGTTGGAATCGATAGTTTGTGCGCACACCGTAGGAAGTATTACTTGGGAAGTATTGCTAGAAAAGGCAGAAATTGTATGTGAAGAAGCGCCACCCACAAAAGGCAAAGTGTTTGTTTGCCCTGCGGAGACTGTAGAAGTTTGCAAACGTTGAACGTCCTCATGCAAAAGCGTATGATGCTTGGACTTGCACTTCCTGCAAGTAAAGCTAGAAGAACATTGTGAGACAAGATGTCCCTTGTATAGGCAATTGAGACATAATTTCAACTCCTTTACCTTTGAAATTCTGGTTTGTGCCGATAACCTTAGAAATTCAGTGCAATTACTGAGCAAATGAGAACCTTGGCAGCTATAACAACCACGTGAATTACTAGATGTCACTGACACTGGCCTTGGATTTTTCATGCCTCTGGGGCACAACCGTAGAATTTTCTTTTAAGGTGGAAAGCATATCTGCTTGGGACTTTAAGAAGTCTTGAAATTCCGCAAGAGTTGGTAGCTCTTGAGGTAAGAATTTTCGAATAGACTCCCACTCTCTAAGAGTAGTAGGGTCGAGTTTGTTGGCAATAACATAAATGAGAAATGTCTCAATCAGAGATTTGTCGTCTGACAAAGAGCGTAAAGCACCAACATGTTTGGATAAGAAGTCGTTTATTTGACGAAGCTTGTCAGGTGACTCCTTTGAAAGAGATTCGATGTTGAATAAAGATTGGACATGATTATGAACAATCATGCGTGTATTATTGTTGCTTTTGCACAACGTGTCCCACGCTAGACGAAAATTGGACGAAACGAAGTCTAGAGACTGGATAACCTGAAGTGCTGATCCGGTAAGGGAAGCCCTCAAGTAATGAAAACGCTGGATGTGGCTAATGGACGTATTTTTATTGATTAAAGAATCGAACGTGTCCCTATATTCGAGCCAGTTTTCTAGATTTCCAGAATAGCGTGGTAAATTTATCGTCGGAAGTTTAATGAAATGTGAACTGTGCGATTCTGAATGATTTGATCGCGAACTTGAAGAACGAGATGGTCCACGAAATTCGGGTAAGTCGGAATTATTGACTTTTTCTAGAATCATTGATGCAACAGAAGTGATTCTAAAGAAAGATTCTTCAAAGAAAGTGTATTGTTCTTCATGAACCGAGTCGTCTGAAATAGCAATTATTTGCTTATGAATATCTTCGAAGGACTGCAATAATGATTTTGAAATGACCATGCGATCATTCAATTCCATGATTAATTCTCTTGAAACTGACTCAGCATTAGAGTCGAAAGTATTTTTGAAGCCATTTACATAATTAATAAAGTGTGTAAGTTTGCCTTTAATCATTCCACGTTCCCGTACGAGTAACTCCATGTTTGAATGTTGTACTGAAATCTGTTAATAATTACATAAAGGGTGTTTGTACAAATGTACGAAAGAATAAAGAAAATCTGTTGAAAGTTAACAACTGTAGAAAAGAATAATACCCCTTAACGGTATTTTAATTACTATCTTCAAAATAACTAGAATAAATTGGATAATAATATGAAATTGCTATCAGTGTTATACAATAACACTAGAAAATTTTTATTGTCATAAAATCTGTAGTAATTATGTACCTAACGTTGAATAAAGTAAATTTTAATTACGAAATGTACTAGGTAACCTGTTTAGATACACCAGTACGCAAAGCTTTAATTTAAAAATGTTTAAGGAAGGCAGTGGCATACAAAATAAAAATCGGTATTGAAATAAACAGTGAAGGAAAGGATGTATTATACCTGAAATTTCGTTGTAAACGAGTTGTTTATTTGAAGGGTGCAACCCTCATTAGCTGCGTAGACCTTGAATTTGTGGCTGCAGACGTTGAATATACGTACAGTTTTGGAATGCGAGTAGTTTTATGTATAATGGAGCTGTCCAAATAGGCCTGGATCCGGCAAGAATGAACCATATGTTTAGGATATCTTTGTAATAATTGTACGTCTTCGCTGGTGATTCTGCTGTACGTGTATTTCGTTGTAGTATTAACTCTTAGGACCAACTTAACAATAAAACTGAAAACTTGTTTCTTGCTAAGATAGAAATTGTAAAGAATGCTTGAACGTGGAATACATTTATTGTAACTGAATATGATTGAAAATTATGTAAATACATTAGAATAATTGGGTATTAGCTGTCACGAGCTAACCCCTCAAACATCTTAAACGTGAATCAATGGAAACGAAGCAACCAAATCAAAACATGAGCGTCTTCCGCCACAAAAGTAGTTTTTGGCACAAACGCGAAGTAGCTTCAAATCTTAAAATTCTATAATCCCCAACAATATGGGTAATGAAAAAAATTAATTTTTTCATCCAAAATTATGCTCTTAGTTGCAATAATCTTAAGATTTTTTAACAACAGTCATGGCGATATTATCTATAGAAGAAAAAATTATAACAACAATATTGACGTATCGATTTCGTTTACAAAAGTAACTGTAAGTTTATAAAAACAATATTGTTTCATATTTTATTCTATAATTTAACTGTGATTTAATGGAATTAATTCCATTAATAGGCGAGCTTGAACCTACATTCGTTTTATATGTCAATATATAAGTTAGTATCGCATTTTCGACACTACATTTGATTTTTCAATGCTCCTCCCGAAGGTACTATATTGGCCAGAAAGCGGGTTTCTTTTACCTGGAAATTTAGCTTTAAACGTCAAAAACCGCCACCCTACCATATTTTGAACCTCAAATTCTTGCTTGTACATTAACGGCAGGTGAAAACTGATAAGTACAGTCCGCTATTCACGTCACCGTCTAATATAAATGCAAACAACCAACATGGGAACAAAATGACAAACAAAAAGGACGCGTTGATCAATCAACAAATTCTTATAAAATGAAAATTTATTGAAAATGAAATGCTTCTAAAATAAGCATAAGGAATTTAAATTAAATAATGATAGGAAACATGAAAACGATACACAACTTCTCTCCAAAAAAAAATGTTTATATGAACATATGAGCTTACCGTAATAGAAATCTTTTTAATATGTAACCATACTTGAAGAGAAATCTTGAAGAAAACCTAAACATCAATCACTACAATACAAGCGACATCAAAAGGAACCAAAACAAATGCAAAATTCAAGAAACAGTAAGAGGTAATTACTCGAACGGCGCTAGGGATTATCATTGTAAAATAGCTGGCTCAGCGAATCTACTGCCAAACGTGATGACCTTTCCTATCATCCGAAAGTGAAATAAAATAGAAAAAAAAAGGAGCGCAACAGTACAAATACAAAAAGAACTGGCTTTGCAGGAAAATGTGGCTACTTGTTGTAAAGTAATACACTCCATAACAAAAAAAAACCTTCCAACTATATTAATATTAATAAGACAGAATAAAATAGAATATCAACATGGTTCGATAATTATTTTGGTCATAAAACGTAGAAAATTAATAATCAGGATACTAGGTTAGTCAGGTTAAAAGGCATAATATCACCTGATTTGATTTTGTATATTATATTATAGAAATAGGTGTTTTTAAATAAAAATTTAGGCGTATAATAAGAATAAACGGATATAAAAAAGAAGTGATAATCGTACTACGCTAGAAAAACGTTCATTACAAAAACGGGCTGAAGAAATACTAGGAGAAGACCAATTTGGGTTTAGGCGAAACAGGAGAACACGGGAGGCTATTTTAGCTCTGAGAGTGATAATGGAGAAAGCAATAGAAAAAGGGGAAAGCGTGTATATAGGGTTTGTAGATCTGGAAAAAGCATTCGACAATGTAAAATGGAAAAAAATGTTTGGAATACTCAAAAAAATTAGAATGAGTTATAGGGATAGACGAATAGTACATAGCTTATACAAAGAGCAAACAGCAGTAATAGAATTAGAGCAGGAACGTAGAGAAGTAAACATTAGGAAAGGGGTGAGACAGGGATGTGCCCTATTCCCATTAATTTTTAACTTGTACATTGAAGAGGCAATGAATACTGTCAAATGCAGGAAGACATTTGGAATTAATATGCAGGGACAAAAGATTGATATGCTTAGATTTGCAGATGATATAGCAGTATTAGCATCTAGCAAGGAAGAGTTAGAAACTGCTCTTAACGAAATGGAAACAGTTCTAACGGAGGGATATGGTATGAAAGTTAACAAAAATAAAACTAAAGTTCTAGTATGCAAAAGAGGGAATAATAAATCAACAACAAGAATACAAATAGGTAACAAGAACTTACAAGAGGTTAAGGATTTCTGCTACCTAGGAAGTCAAATAACGCAAGATGGGAAAAGCACAAAAGATATAAAACAAAGATAAGCACAAGGTCGTGCTACATTTAACAAGAAAAAAGCAACTACTGTGTTCAAAGACAACAAACATAGAAACAAGAAAAAGATTGCTTAAAACATATGTGTGGAGCACAGCACTGTACGGCTGTGAAGCCTGGACAGTAGGAGAAGCGGACAAGAAAAAGGTAGAAGCCTTTGAAATGTGGTGCTACAGACGTATGATGAAGATATCATGGACAGATAAAGTTAAGAACGAAGAGTTATTAAAAATGGCAGGGAAAGAAAGATAGGATGATAGGCCACATACTACAGCATGAGGGAATAGTGCGGAATATATTAGAAGCAGAGATAGGAAAAAAGAGAAGAAGAGGTAGACCTAGGTTAGACCACTGCACACAGATAGTGAAAGATGTAGACTGTATGAGTTTCAGGGAGATGTGTAGGCTAGCTCAGAATAGAAATCAATGCAGGTACGCATCCAACTAGTCCCAAGATTGTAACATATAAATTTTCCTGTAAATTTATTCATTGACTTTACCATGGTGCATCAATTATTTTAGTCTGTATTTAGTAACATTTATATAATTGATTCATTCGTTATTGCATATTTAATAACCGATATACTTCAAGGCACACTTCAATTTTAATTACAATTACAATCTACTACATACCACATCGTCCTTATTGATAACACACACACACACACACACACACTATATATATATATATATATATATATATATATATAAACTTGTTAGCGTGTTCCTACGTATCTGAGATTTTCAAGTTGTTCCGACGATTACCGATCGATTGTCACTTTTCGTTTCTTCGTTGATCTGAAAGGTCGCTTGGTGTTTAATTAAAACACTCAAGATGTTCAGGGAAATCAAGTTTTCCTGGCAAAGGCGCCACAATAAATTGTCCGTGAAAATTTAAGTAAAAGGGTAGTGTACAACTCTTCTTGGCGAACGTTCAACTCTGGAAACGTAGATAATTCCGTAATGATTTTGAAGTAATTCCACGTAATTTCGATGCAAGCTTAGATCATCGGAAAATATTCAATTTAGTTTGGTTGGATTAAATTTTATGGAACTCGTTTAAAATATAAATGAGTAAGCAATTTTGTTCGACACATGGCCGACTTCGCTATGCAGCTCCGTGTTCAGCTGATGTACATGTTGTTTGAAGGTTATAGGTCATTGCTGCTATCGGTAAGAATGTATTAGTTCTAAGATAAAACTGCCGTAGCAAAGTTCATTACGTAAATTCTTGCATGTAATGAATTCCTTTTAGAAGCTTGTAACTACTTCGGTTGCTGTATGCAATTCATGATGACTCTTACGAATAATTTTGTTAATTAATTTACCAAAAGCTCTTTCTGTTAAAGTGTAAAGTACAATGAGTACAACAATTTTTTTAGTAATTAATAATGTGTTCAACCTAAGAAATTATACCTCACCGGGTGTACACATGTAGACATACCAGCGTCATAGTTATCTTGTTTACCATGAATTGAAATACCAACATGTTAATTTATAGGACCTAAGTCCTGTATGATGAAATCAACTAGTAATATTTGCCAAAAGTTAAGTAAACTTTCTAAAACATTGTAAGGTCGTCGTAGCGCTACCGTGACTATTTAATATGAAAATTAATGTCTATAATTAAACATCTGATTCAAAAATTACATTTATAAGAAGTTAAATTTTATTAAGTACATTTATGATTTATATTGTTTTTTTACTTGTCTTAAAGAGAATATAGAAGTATTTTTTTTGACTTCAGTTCATTTCTCAGTAATCATTAAATTTTTCCAAATTTTGTTAGGTATTTAAAAGGTTATACTTAACTGAAAGCGTACCACGATTTAGTGGAAACAAAGTGAACTTAAATCAAAGACTACATATTCATACTGGTCCGTAAAATATATAGGGTGTCTATGTTGGTAGTAATTATGTTTCAGAGTCGCCCTTCTCATCTTTAGTCCATTGAAGAAGACGATCAGATGTAAGTATCATATTTTGACAATCAAACTTTGTATTTAAAGTGGTTAGTGATAACTTAGGTTTCCAAATTTTTCTTTAAGCAAATCCCTTTAGTCAGTTGCTTTATAAAAAATTTAGGTGGCGTCCATTATCTTGTTTTCTTTCAACTTAAATATACCCACTGACCCAATCTCATGCGACTGTGGGCCAAAACTCAGTTAGCTAAAAGTCTTAAGAGTTTTCTTTTACTAAAAGCCAATTTCCATCTTAACCTTACTCTGGGCTTGTTACAGTTACATAAGAATTCTCGATAGGTAATACAAAATCTACCACGATTCTTATCGTGGATTAGATTAAAAAATAAAATAGATAACAAGATGGATAAATTAATGACCAAAAAAGTAATTGTACTTAAATATGATGATTATTATAAGCAACTACAAGAATAGGGTGGGCAATATTCTCGAATAATGTTAATTGTGTGAAAGGATTTACTGGTAAACTATTAATTTGGCAAATGTCTTAAGTGTTGGGAGTTCTTGGTAGCCACAGGCTGCTTAACCCCTGTCACTGAATCTCGGTGAAATAGGGCATAAAATTAGAAAACAATAAAAGGGGCACCGAGCTGTATACATGCTGTGTGAGAATTTCAGGGAACTGTGTAGTCTAGTTGAGAATATAAATAAGTGCAGATACGTGTCCAACCAGTCTTGAGACGGAACACTTAATGACGAAAAAATAAGCACAGATAAATATGATTATTATTATAAACAACTACAGATGTTGGTTGTGAAATAACTGCAACTAATGTTGACTGTGCGAAAAGTTATATTGGAAAAAATATTAAATCGATAAATGTTTAAGTGCTGGGGGAACTTGACAGCCACAGGCTGCTTACCCCCCTTCATATACCGTTCATTTACATTTCCAATGCTCAACAAGTAGGTACTACATTGGCCAGGAGGCGAGTTTTTTGTTGCCTGGAAATTTAGAATTTTGCCAAACCCTTGCCGTTCCAGGCAAGGTAGGGATCTTTAACGTGCGTGACAACACTCACACACGGGACCTCCATTTAACCTCTCATCCGAACGAGGGCGTAATTTTTGTGAAAAATGCTCACCTGCCATTTTTCAAGCAGTCGGCCGTGTCGGGATTTGAACCCAGGACCTTGGAATCCGTAGTCTTACGCTTACTACATTGATCCACGGCGACGCCCCCCCCCCCTTCATATACCACTGAATGTCAGAGAAATAGGGTATATAATTGTAAAACAATAGAAGGAGACCGAACTGCATATAACAAGAAAAAACAGCGCCTATGATGAAAGACAACAAACATAGAACAAGAATAAAATTGTTGAAAGCATAAGTGTGAAGCACAGCACCGTATGCCTATGAAATACGGGCAGTCTTAAAAGCAGACAGAAAAACGGTTGCAGCCTTTTGAAATGCTGTGCTTCAGATGTATGAGGATGATAGCATGGACAGACAAAGTTAATAATAAATAGGTTATAGAAATAGTAGGGGAACAAGGATATCTGGGGGAAAAAAATAGAAGAAATAAAAGGGCAGTATACGTTCTAAGGCATTTTTGGGGAATAGTATGGGATATATTACAAGCAGAGATAGGAAAAAAGAGGTAGATGTAGACCTAGGTCAGATTAGTGATAGAAGCAAACTGTGCAAATTTTAGGGAAATGTGTAGGTGAGTTCAGAATAGGAAGCAATGAGGGTACACGTCTAACCAGTTCCAGGACTGAAGACCTAATGATGATGACAAAAAAAATATTTTACAGCTTAGATAACATATTTTTGACCTTGTGCAATAATGGACCAAAGCAGATAAGCAGCTCTAATATACAAAACATGGAAACACCTTTAACTAAATGTTATTAATACCACATATGGTACAGAATTTATGTTAACGTTACAGTTAAAGTTTAGGCATCAACAAAACCTTGTAGATATCCTGTTTCGACAATTGTAATTACATCGACCCTACTAGTAAAACATTCATGTATGGAATGAATTTAAGCTCGAGGGCGTGGCTCTAAATTTACCTGCACATCTAAAGTACCCGTTTCGTCCGGAAATTAACGAAGCGACCTCCTTCAAACTATCAGCGCTCACCAGCAAGTAGATACGGATGTAAAAGAAACTCTGCGGCCGGACATTAACCACTTGCTCCGGGTTGAAAATACCAATAGTAAAACGAGCAAAACAGGCAGCGTAGTTATCTATTTTCCAAATCCGACAAGCGGTACACTGTGAAAGGTGAAAGAATAAAAGGTCGTACTAGCAATGCCTCCAAAGGGGTAGTACAAAATAGTACAAATAAGGACTACATCGAATTTATAGAAAATTAGCTACAAAAGCAGTTCCCGCGTGTTAAGTTATCAACATAATAATAATTTCCAAAGTTAATTACGTCAAAATCCCCCACCTGGTGTGATAGCGATAAAATCTTGTCGCCGTATCAGGTTCTAGGATTGCCTTTTATGTTTCAAAATAGCGTTAAACTATAGTGCTACCATCTGGCAATTGATGTTCCTATCGTAAATTTAAACATTTTTGATGGTTAACGTGCTCGGAACGTATTGTATGAGCTATTTATGCAGTCTACAGTAACTTGAAAAGATTAATCTCGGCTAATACCGTTTATCAATGGTTTGTCGACTTCAATCGTGGCCGTAGTTCGGTTACTGACGAATTTCGTGAAATACGTCTAAGCTTGAATGTTCCAATAAACATTGAAGCTGTGCCTGAAGCAATACTGCAAAATAGTTATGTGACTTATTTTGAAATTAAGGCATTTTGGAGCATTAGTGGAACCTGCATACATTCAATATTGTAGAAACATTTGCCCGTCAAAAAGATTTGTTCGCGTTTAATCCCACATAATTTGACACTTGCTCAAAAACAGGCTCGTGACGATTGGTCGAAAGAAATGTTAAAAAAATACGATCTTGGTGCTTTCAAAAACAGGTCTGTGACGTCGTGGCAGGTGACGAATCGTGGATTTACGCGTATGACCCCGAAAGTAAAGTTATCGACTGCATTGGTCTTTCAAAATGAGCCAAATCCAACACAAGTTGCTCGTGCACGCTGTACATTGAAGCAAATGATCGTCTCTTTTTTTAGAAAACCTGGACAGGTCGCAACCGTTCCTTTAAAGAAACGTAGAATAATCAATTCTGAACGGAAGAAACCATTTTTTTGCCAGTAGATTTCGAAGAAATAACCTAAACCAACCGCTTAAGGCGGATCATTCTCCATCGCGACAATGTTAGCTCTCACAAATCGTCTCAAACAAGCGATCTTTTGAACACTTAAAATGTTGATTTGATGGGTCATCTGCCATATCTTTCTGCTCTGACAGTCAGTAACTTCTTTTTGTTTTCACTTATCAAGAATAAATTGTGAGGGCAACGTTTTTTGACACCTTAAGAAGCGGGTAATGCGTTCAAAATGTATGTTTTGTAGGTGCCTCAATCGGAATGCAAAAAGTGATTTGAAAATTGATTCAAACGCAAGCAAACGTGAATTGATCGTCATCAGGAATACTTTAAAAAACAATAAAACCACTTTTGTGAATAAATAAATTGTTTTTGATGTTAAATTGCAAAATATAAGTGCCAATCTTCGTATCGATGTAAATATCAAAGCGAAAATTAAATCCTGATTTTAAGCAGGTTTGCTGAATAGAGCGAAAACAGCACACAACGAAAATATGACTAAAATATAAAGTCACACATTAGAAAATCATAAAGCGATTTGTTCATAATTAATTTCTCTTGTTGTGATCTCTAGCTTTACGGTGAACGTTTTCTGTACTTTTTAGCCAATAATATTTGTATCTGTATCCACATTTGAAACTATACCAAAAACAGGATAATCCACTGTCTATGAATCTAGAACATAGAGAAGGGTTAGAAATGTGATTGACAAGTGATATACAGTGTATTTCAGGAGGAATAGTAAATATTTTAGGAGGTGGTAGTACAGACGAATGTCAATAAAAAATTCTATATAACATGTGTGCAATTTTTATTGAGTACAGAGATACAGCTATTAGTGTGTAACCCAAACAAAAGGCAAATGTTACGTTCAAAGTAGATTTACAAAACATTTTACCACCGAGTTTATTCCATTTTCGTTACGTGTGTTGGTACACCGGTTGCTATGGACGTATTTATCGATTGTTAATAGTAGTGCGTTAATGTTCAAGCTGTGAAGTTGTGCTTTAGTTTACATTGAATTTTTCAACTGTCATTGTGATTTGTTGGCCTAGTCTAGTGTATTATTTAAACATGTCGCACGTATTTATACATGCTGAGTATGCCGATATGGTATTTGTGTATGGAGTTTGTAATAGAAACGCCGTTGCTGCTTGTAGAGAATACGGCATACGATTTCCTTACTCCAGACTACCAGATTCAAGAGTGCTTACTTGTGTTTTCAATACACTGCGCGAGACTGGTGCAGTGCCCAGCAGGCATATTTCACCTGACCGTGCAAATGAACAAAATGAGAATGAAATAGAAGACTTTATTCAGTCAGTAGAACGTGGTCCTTCTACAAGCACACGCAGAATTTCTGCACGTATTGGTGTTCCACATACAAGAAGAGTAGAACATTGCGTATACACGGGTTCCATCTGTATGATTTTTACAGCTCATTCAACACCTTCGAACAGGAGATGAAGATAGATGATTGTAATTTTGTCGTTGAATACCTGAAAATCGCCATGTAATCCGATTTTAAAATTTCATTGATGAAGCGACTTTCACTCGTGGCGGCATCTATAACAGTCTTAATTCACATTGGTGGTATGAAGAAAACCCACATGCCATTGTGGAGACATATTTTCAAGAACGCTTCTCTGTAAATGTGTGGTGTGGTTTGATTAATAATCTGCTGATTGGAGCTGTTATGTTACCACATCGTCTTACAGGACCCAGTTATCCAAACTTACTTGAAAATGAGCTTTCAATATTATTGAAAGAGATTCCTTTGATTACAAGAATGGGTATGTTATTCTAACATAACGGGGCTCCTGCACATTCTAGGAGTCGGGTGGCACATCTTCTAAACCTAACATTCCCCGGAAGATGGATCAACAGCTACGGTCATGTTTCTTGACCACCAAAGTCTCCGGACCATTCCATTTTGGATTTTTGCCTTTGGTAATGTTTGAAAATCGAAATTTACAAAGAAAAAGTAAACAAAAGAGCCAAATTTGATCGTTGGGATTATGAATATTCCAATCCTCCTGAAAGAACGCCAAGACGACCTCAGAAGAGCCACACGTGATGTTATCAAGAGAAGTCAAAAGTGCATTGAAGTTGGTGGTGGAATTTTTTGAAAATCAACTTTGAACATCGTATTTGCCTTTTGTTTGGGTTACATAGTAATGGCTGTATCTCTGTACGCAATAGAAATTGGACACATGTTATATGGAATTTTTTATTGTCATTCGTCTGTACTACCACCTCCTAAAATAGTTACTATTCCTCCTGAAACACTCTGTATACACATTTCCACGTGAAACTTTTTGAGATATTTATCACTGGCGTGTGGTACATACATCTACTATATACATCAATTAAAAAATTTTCAATGCTCTACTCGAAGGTATTGCATTGGACAAGAGGAGGTATTTATCTGAAAATTAAGAATTTAGCCGAACCCTTACCATACCAAGCAAGCTAGGAATCTTTGTGCGTAACTGCACTTAACATCCGTACATTTAACTTATTCTAAGCAGTATTTCGTACATAAAACGTGCGCCTATCATTTTTCAACGGGATCTTTGGATTACGAGGGTATGTTGTTAACCTACTATTGAAACAATAAAAGATGTAACTTAGAATATCTTATTATTCAACATAGTCTTCTCTTAAATTAGTATACTTGATACAGCGATCCTACAACACCTTACATGTGATTTTCCAATGCTCCACCCGAAGGTACTACATTGCCCAGGAAGAGTTTTTTTACCTGAAAAATTTTTCAATTTTGCCTAACCCTTGCTGTTCCAAGTAAGGTATGGATCTTTAACGTGCGTGACAACATTCACACACGGGACCTCCATTTTATCTCTCATCCGAACGAGGCTGTATTTTTGTGGAAAATGCTCGTCTAACATTTTTCAAGCGGACCGTGTCGGGATTCGAACCGGGATCTTGGGCGTAGTAGTCACACACATACCAACTACGCCACGGAGCCGCCGATCCTTCAACACCTTACATGTGATTTTCTAATGATCCACCCGAAGGTACTACATTGGCCAGGAAGCGAGTTTTTTTTACCTGAAAAATTTGGAATTTTGCTGAACCCTTGCTGTTCCTAGCAAGGTAGGGATCTTTAACGTGCGTAACAACACTCACACACGGGACCTCCATTTTACCCCTCATCCGAACGAGGGTGTATTTTTGTGAAAAATGCTCGCCTAACATTTTTCAAGCGGACCGTGTCGGGATTCGAACCCGGGACCTTGGGCGTAGTAGTCACACATATACCAACTACGCCACGGAGCCGCCTCGATCCTTCAACACTGCTAACCTTTCACAAAAAAGGTATACTCCTTGGTCTGCAAACTAGATCTCCACGATTTCTATTATCTCTTCGTTACACAAAAATGGATGTCCTTTTAAACTTTTTTTAATGGAGGGAACAGACAATAGTCTTAAATCTGGGGAATAGGGTGGGTGTTGCAGTAATTCGAATCGTAGATCACGAATTGAATACATGGCAATGCGTGATTTGTTTGCAGGAAAACACCTTTCACTAACGTGCCACGTCTTGTTTCCTCTCTTGGAGTGGTTAGTAATTTAGAATAATAATCTCCAGTGATGGTTTAACCTCTTGGGTAATCGATAAAATTATTCCATGGATATCTCAAAAAAACCGAAGCAAGAACTTTTCCAGCAGATTTTCGAATTCGAAATTTTCTAGACCTTGGAGGACCATGATACTTTCATTCCATCAATTGCTGTTGTGTTTCATCTGTAGTCACAAGACGGGTCAAAAAGCGTGATCTGTTTCAAAACGGGTACAGATTGATTGTGATACTTCCACTCTTTGTATTCCTCAGCTACATGTTTCAGCCGAATTCGGCGGTCTGATAGTATCATGTCATGAACTACGTCAATCTTTTCAGGGGTGGACATCGAAATCCGTCCTCCTGGTCGTTTCTTTCACCTTCAACAGAAAATTTTTCTTTTTTTAAACGACTTCATCCGATTTTTCACATTCGCATATGATGGGCATTGATCGTCATGTTTATTAAAGATATCCTTGTAAATCCCTTTACCACTTAAGACCTTCAAATACAGGTATTTAATGATGACTTTCACATTTGCATTCAATGTGCTTTTTTTCAAAATTTACTCCACAACCATATTTCAACTTTTAAAATAAGATTTCACCGTGGCAGTTTTAATAAGACATTATTTGTTGCCATGATAACAAGATTTAATTTAGTTCAAGGGAAATGGTATAGCTTTACTTGATATCAATACCCACCCTCTCATAGTAGTCATGAAGTCACCCTCTATAGCACGTAACCCAGAAGTTTTGTATACTATAACATAGTAAATATATTTCTTTTTTACAACACTGATTGATCAAGTCCAATCAGTTAGCTTGCATGAAATATAAAACACCGTATTAAAGGTCATTGGGCTCTATATTCACATCATAAACATCTTCGAATTGATGCCTAACCCATGCAGGCTGAAGCGTATGTGAAGTAATGTGGATGCAGCTTAGATATTTACATTAAACACATCCTTTTAAACTCTACTTCATCCAAACTATTCTGGCGCCAGTAGTATTCAAATCGATAAAGGTTATGTAGGTTAATTACATGAGTCACATAATAGCTAGTAGAGTCGTGTCTAAAATTTTTTAACGCAAGCTACCCAGCAACATAACGAGAAACGCTACTTTTAATTATAAACCAGTATTATCGTGAACCACCTAATTTTAGATTGTGTTATATCACTTTGTGATAATCAACCCAAATGCAATATTGGTTTCATTGTTAAAATCACTTCAGCTTGAAATTTATAGTAATGCGTTACGTATATGAAGTGAAATATCTTGTGTGATCTCTATATTGTCTAATGAACGATGGCTCTTTTGTACTTTGCATTGCTTTGTTTAACAAATCCACAAATCTGTACTTATGTGAGATCTGGGGTAAACTTCAAAAAGGATAAAATCAATCAAGGAAATAATTTTTCTGACTACACTTTCAACACGCATTATCTGCAACGATCTTATAGATTAGTAACGTGTACAGCACAGTCACGCATTTTGTATAAGTTTGAACCAAACAAACTTAAGTGTGACTCATCGCCATTTATAGAAAGAAAACATAACTATAATATTATATTTTATTTTTGTGTTACTAATTTTACCGTTATAAAATAGGATAGCTGTAGAAAAGTGCATAATTGTTTTAAGATATCTGCAGCTGAATCCATCTCTGATTCCAAGCGACTTTTATTCTTTTAAAAACTACAATCATTAAACACTGACTTCTTTCTACACATACAATTAAAAAGTTCCCAACAACGTACGTTTGTAGACAATCTATTCAAGCACAAATCGGTACCCGTAATTGAACCTCACGTCAAATATAATATTGTTCCTCACAGCTGCAGACAAATTATAAGCTTTTACCGTTAATTTACTACAATGTATAGTTGTAGAGAAA
This sequence comes from Platerodrilus igneus, assembly GCA_036346225.1. NCBI lineage: Eukaryota > Metazoa > Arthropoda > Insecta > Coleoptera > Lycidae > Platerodrilus > Platerodrilus igneus. The sequence goes on along the minus strand of JARFIW010001054.1, from coordinate 2,230,958 downwards.
TGAAACTTTATACAGTATACTGGACTACTTTAACATCCTAACTCAACACAATAATCTTTCATCCTTTGAGTGAATGATTGTATCAGCAACTTCCACTTTGCATACCCACGCATCCACAATCCGCCGAGTGAGAGGTTGTTATAAATTTTCCTTGGTCTTGCATTTACTAACCTATAAAAAACTATTCTAATCTTACTTTTCGGCTATCGATTTTCTTTCAACGTTATGCTCGTTTCATTTAGAATTCAGTGTTGTTTGTAGTTGGTAACTGATGTACTATTTTCAGTTCTTGCTCGAGCACCAAGTGGCAGAGGTGGGTCTTTGTATAAGTAACTTTCAAAATACTCAAAGTACCTACCAACCAATAAAACACGTGCACTTCACTAAATAGTTTTAATTACATTAATATGAACTCAACTCGTTAACTATTACAATCAAAACTTGGTAATCTTTTAATTGCCGCTAATGAAGAATCACCTACGATCCATAAATCGAGATCCTTGGAACAAAACAAAATCGTTATTTAATTAGGTATAGGTATGATTAATCGAAAAAAAAACCTTCACAAACGTTGCAAGTCGACGCATTCGATGATGGTCAAACCCACACTAGCGTTTTTACAACGTACACCTCAAAAGCTCGCAACACACAGACAGAGGCGTATCTGATACAAGATCAATGCACCACACATTTTATATTCTCCAGTTTTCGATTAACCAGCATTTTATCTTATTTGTAATCGTCACCTAGGTGATACGTTTTGCTATCGCAATATGCTAGGCGGCTCCGTGGCGTAGTTGGTATGCGTGTGACTACTATGCCCAGGTTCGAATCCCGACGCGGTCCGCTTCAAAAATGTTGGGCGATCATTTTTCACAAAAATACGCCTTCCTTAGGATAAGAGGTAAAATGTTGTTACGCACGTTAAAGCTCCTTACCTTGCTTGGAACAGCAAGGGTTTGGAAAAATACAAAATTTTCCAGTTAAAAAAAACTTCCTAGCCAATGTAGTACCTTCCGGTGGAGCATTGGAAACTCAAATGTAGTGTAGAAAAGTGCGTATTGTCAATGCTGTAATGAAGAAATACCAAACGTGTTTCTAATTTGGTTCATATAGTTTGTAATTCATTTGTGTGTTTGAATTTTTCAAGGTCAAGTCAAAATATTGCTGTTTTGTATTAATATTAAAAATGCATTATACAAAACATTTATAATTCTTGTACCCGTATGAATAATTATTTCGATTGACATTTGATTTGAATTTGGTATGCTTAAAAGTTTTGTGTACAGATACTAATATAACTTAATCTGTCAATGTTGATAAAACGTTATAATCTAAGGCTACATTGCAATCTAGATCTTGCTATACATACGTGTTTATAGTATTGAAGCATACGATTATGAACAATGAGTACTTAGTGTTCGGAAACGATGCACAAAAATTGAGGTGGGGGTACTGATCGGACAAGAAGTTTCTATAACAATTTTTCGAAAACTCAAAAATAACAGAGTTACCGGTTTTTAAAGTTAGATTTTTAAAATTTTTTTTTTTTAATATTTTATTTGCAGGTTAAGCGATTCTTTGCAAATTTGGTACACTTATTGCTAGTGTTCTTTTGCGTAATTGTTCGAAATTTGAAATTTATCCGCCAGTGCCAAAAGGTTAAAATCAAACCACCTTTATCAATTAATTATAAACCCATAACTTTTATTTTTGTTATTTAATAATTACGATAGCATGAAATGAAAGATCATACAAAAGCATATAAAAAAGGTTAACTTTTAAAACTGTCTTGCACTGTATGAATAACAACTCACTTTCTGTTATTTTCGATATTTTAAAAAACTTGTCATGAAAATAAATAACAGAGTTGTTATTTATACAAAGCAAGACATTTTTCAAAGACATTTTTGTTTTAAACGGTTCATTTTAGTGACATGCCGATGTAACAGGTAAACTTTTATGTATGCTCTTTTATTTTATGTAATCATAATTATTAAAAAATAAAAAATTATGTCCTTAATCAATTGACAAGACTGATTTTAACCTTTAAAATCAGGGGATGAATCTCAAATTTTCAACAATAACTCAAAAGAACAGTAGTAATTGTATAGAATTTTGGTTTGATCTGTTGGCCGGCAAGTAAAATATTTAAGAAACACGATTTTAAAAGTCTAAGTTTAAACCCTGTAATTAAGTTATTTTTTAGTTTTCCGAAAACTATTAGAGCAATTTGCACGATTTCCGGACAGTCAGTATATTAATGAATGTATATAACTTTGGAGATTTTAGATACTTTTGTAATCTTTTATTTATTTTTTATCTATCTGCAGCCCCACGTTGTTCGGCGCGAGTGAAATATTATTTTTCTTAATAATGGTAATCGCTGTTAAACGGAAGTTTTCTGAATATGACGATAGTCCAGGTTGAAATTGGTTGGTAAATGGCTAAGAGAAAAACGAAACTCCTATTTAGGTAAACGACTGACTTTGAAAATGACTTCAGTGCTCTGACATGAGACGGGGCCGATTTGGTTTTGTCACTCAAAACACGATAAGGGAGGGTCCCACGGCGTATATACGATAACAATATGAAATCAAAAGTTCTGGGGAAAACGCAGAAACCCCTCGACTTTTTGATAATAAAAAAGGACTGTTCTACCTACCCCTTATACTCTATTCCTGAAAACAAAATATATAATTAATTAAACCAAAACCACTATTTATGGTTCTCCATCTACATACAAATAAATACAAAATAACACTTTACCGAATAGAAATGGTCCACCAATACTTCTATTTTAAGGTGTTAACTTTAGGATCATAGATCACTCTGAAATAAGTAACTCTTTTTAAATCACAAATTAACTCTATTGGTAAGTATTACTAATTAACGTATGTACAAAAAAGTGGTAACTGTGTAATAAAAAGGATCTTCGTAACACAAATTAGGTTCAGGCAACATCCCCAATGAACCTATTTAAGAATTGGCAGTCTTTAAATATAATGGTCCAGTTCATCATAAATTTCTTGTTTATAAATTATCAGATTTGACACCCAGACAGTATTATTGAAATCTAATATTACAAATTGTATTTATTTCGTGCAGATCTGATTGGCTTCACATTTACAATATTAATAAGCTAAGAAATGTATTCTGTTTTTTAATCTAGAAAAAACCGATCGACTAAAAGTTAGTCTATTGTTAATAAAAATTTATAATTCGATGTTCATAATCATTCAATAAATTCTTTATCTCCCGTTTACAAAAAAGTGAAAATAACGTTCTTTTTTACTTGACATAATTTGACATCACGTTAGCAAAGAAGTTATTCTTTACTAATAATGTTCAACTTTAAAGAACGAGGTATATCCACATCACTTCCTACAGCGTAAAAGGAAATAAATCTCTTCCTCTTTTCTATACACTCAATATTGAACAGAATTGACCTATACACAAGTGGAGGACTGACAACGCCTGTTACTGCTTCGGGATAGTTGACCTTGATCTTAGAAGCAACGGTAATTTTCAACCAGATGATTACTGTTCGAACCTTATTACAACATAGTGTAGCGAGCTCACAGAAATTGCTGGATATGTTAATACCTTCGTGTCAAGGATTAAACGGCGACCAACTGGGCAAGGTAAAAGAGCTGGTCGGACGATATCGAGGTGTGTTTGCACTGGATGATAGTGAGAAAGGACGAATGTTGTGCGACATAAGATCAATACTGGAGATGCGCAACCGATAATACAACACCCCAGGCGGCTTCCTTTGGCAAAACGTAAGGAAGCCGAGCAAATTATCACCGACATGGAAGAACAAGGAGTGATTGAACCCTCGATTAGTCCATGAGCGTCCCCGGTAGTACTTGTCAAGAAAAAGGATGGGTCGACAAGATTTTGTGTAGACTACCGGAGGTTAAACAATATGACAAAGAAAGATAGCTATCCTTTGCCCAGAATTGATGACACCTTGGATACTCTATCCGGATCTAAATGGTTTTCGACCTTGGACTTGAAAAGCGGATACTGGCAGGTAGGCTTGGAGCCAAACGATAAAGAAAAGACTGCGTTTACAATTGGAACTGGGTTATGGCAGTTCAAGGTCATACCATTTGGATTATGCAATGCCCCTGCTATTTTTGAACGTTTGATGGAGTCGATACTGCATGGACTGTCTTGGAAGACTTGTCTGGTGTACCTAGACGACGTGATAGTGTTAGGCCGGTCGTTTGAAGAACATCTTAAGAACCTAGAGGAGATATTCCAAAGATTACGTGGGGCAAACCTTACATTGAGCCCCAAGAAGTGCCACCTATTTGGAAAACAGGTGAAATACCTAGGACATGTCGTTTCGGAGACTGGAATAAGAGCTGACCCTGACCGACGTTTCATACTTGGGTTTGCGAACATTGCCAAACCGTTAACGAAATTAACCGAAGATGGACAAGAATATGATTGGAATGACGACTGCCACAGTGCATTCGAACAACTGAAACGGCTACTGGTTACAGCACCAATTTCGAGTTATCCGCGGATGGAGGGGAAATTTGTGTTGGATACCGATGCCAGTAACACAGCTATAGGAAGCGTTCTTTCTCAAGTGCAGGACGGACAAGAAAAAGTTATTGGGTATTTCAGTAAGGTCTTGTCGCGTCCAGAAAGGAACTATTGTGTGACAAGAAGGGAGCTGTTGGCCGTCATCAAATCCGTATAGCACTTTTATAAGTACTTATACGGCCGTAAATTCCTATTGAGAACAGACCATGCTGCACTGAAATGGTTACTGCAGTTTCGAAATCCTGAAGGGCAAGTGGCAAGGGGGATAGAGCGGTTGCAGGAATATGACTTTGACACAGAACATCGGGTAGGAACTAGCCATCGGAATGCAGACGCTTTGTCAAGGAGACCTTGTCCGGTAAACTGCAATCATTGCTCCAATATGGAAGAGAAATTAAATGTCATCCGTAGAATGACGGTAACCGATGATACTTGGCAACTCGGAAAGAATACGAGAAGACCAGGAGAATGACGCTGAATTGGGGCGTATTATTGAGTGAAAAAATAGAGGACAACGACCAGCTTGGGAAGAAATTAGTATTTTAAGTAGGAGCCTGAAGTCATACTGGGCACAGTGGGACTCCTTGATGATGGGAAATAGAATCTTGAAACGACGCCTGGAATTTGAAGATGGCTCTGAGAGACTTCAAGTGATAGTGCCGAGAAGCAGAGTGCCGGAAGTGTTGCAGCACTTGCACGATGGTATTTCCGGAGGGCACTTTGGCGTGAAAAGAACTCTCGAAAGAGTGAGAGAAAGATTCTATGGGTGAACTGTAAAGATGATGTGAAGGAGTGGTGCCGGAAATGTGAATTGTGTGCCTCTGCAAATGGCCCGGTCACAAAACGGAAAGCCCCAATGAGACAGTATAACGTGGGGAATCCTTTTGAGAGGGTAGCCATTGATATAGCTGGTCCGTTTCCTGAATCAGAGAAAGGAAATAAATACATCTTCGTTGCAATGGATTATTTTACCAAATGGGCGGAGGCATATGCTATACCTAACCAAGAAGCCGAGACGGTTGCAGATGTACTAGTGAAGGAGTTGTTTTGTCGCTTTGGAGTTCCGTTGGAATTACACTCCGACCAAAGTTGGAACTTCGAATCAGCATTGTTTAAAAATGTCTGCAAGCATCTTGGAATCAGGAAGACTAGAACCACCCCACTTCGTCCCCAATCGGATGGAATGGTTGAAAGAATGAACAGGACGTTAGGGAAGTACTTAGCCAAAGTTGTCTCTGAACATCAACGAGACTGGGACCAATATTTACATTTGTTCCTACTGGCGTACCGATCTTCGGTACATGATAGCACAAGGTACTTGCCCGCTTGCGTAATGCTAGGACGTGAATTGCGGCTATCATGTGATCTTCAGTTTGGATTTAAACCTGGAGAAGAGATCGCAGGTGAAGATTACGTTAGTAAGCTTCGTGAAAGATCAAATAGCATTCACGAAAACGTCCGAAAGAATATCCAGGCAGCAAGCGATCGAATGAAATCACAATATGACACGAAAGCACAAGAAGGTGGTTATCAACCTGGAGATTTGGTGTGGCAGTATAATCCACAAAGAAAACGTGGGTTGTCGCCAAAATTACAAAGACAATGGGAAGGCCCGTACGAAGTGATGAAAAGGATTAATGATGTAGTGTACCGGATCAGAAGATCTCCCCGTGGTAAACCGAAAGTGGTACACTTTGACCGTTTAATATCCTACGCTGGCAACAACCAAGAAAGCTCGAATGATGAGAATGGTGTTCGACAAGTTATTAATCATGAGCCAAATGTAGATTTTGAGAGCTTTATGGCGGCGTATGGTGGTTCCACTAAGACGAGATTTGGCGTTGTTGTTGAAATTCAGCAAGATCTGTTTAGAGCACCAGAAGAGTATTCCCTTGCACATTGCGTAGCTCAAGATTTGGCAATGTCAAGTGGGATAGCTGTTGTTTTCAAGAAAAAGTTTGGATGTGTGGATGAATTAGTACAACAGCAGCCAACTGTAGGAAAAGCTTTGGTTCTTCAGGATAAAAATCGTTATGTTTACTATCTGGTCACCAAAAGTTCTTCATGGCAGAGACCTAGTTATGGACATTTATGGGAGGCTTTGCTAGATCTTAAGGCGCAGATGATGGAAAATGAAGTAACGAGACTAGCAGTGCCCAAGCTAGGCTGTGGACTGGATCGCTTAGATTGGAGGATAGTCCGAAATATGCTAGAAGTAGTTTTCCAGGAAACCAACGTCCAGGTCCTTGTGTGTTGTTATCAACCGGTTGCCTACCAAGACCAAGAAAAGAGTGTTGACTGTTACTTCCAACGACGTGGTGGATGCACCAGAGCAGATAGCTGCCGATACCGTCATCAGTCATCGAATTGGCGTCAAAATGTATTTACAGTTACGAGACGTAACGGTTTTAAAGAGGGGGCAGTGTAGCGAGCTACTAGTAGACAACCCATCAAACACACAAAACGCCGCAAGCACTGTTTATTCTCAAGGATTCCAGAATTCTTCTAGAAATTACTGGAGCATGAGTTATCCTTTTTAATTCAGAGTATATATAAGACCGCTAATGAATGCAAGAATTAGTCTACCTAAGAATGTCGTATATAAATTATATCTTGTATAGTGAATGTAGTTGAGCTTTTTGAAAGTCCGAGAGTAAACATAAATGCTATATGAGCTGAACGTGTCTAATGTACATGCAGCTTGTAGTATACATAAATAGATAGAAGTGTATAAATAATAGTTGTGTTAGTGTTATTAATGGACCTATGGTAAAGAAGTTAGTTTAAGAAGACATTAGTGGTTGTAAATTCATTAGTGTGATAGTGCTTCAATGTTAATTGGACTGAAAACATCTATAAATAAGGCATATACTGTTAATTAGACTTCTGAACCGTGAGTAATAAAGACTATTGTTATTACTTGTTTTTAAATTAGAGAAACGCGGGAGTAGTGGCCCGCTTCAATAGTTATTTTCCATTGAATCCGGCCATCTTTTAACAACAAATGGTTAACATATTGTATTTCCAAAAAGCGCAACTTGATTAAATTACATCTGAATGTAATAAAACAGTGTACACACGTTCTTATGTCAATAACCTATAAATAAATTTATATTATGATATACTTTGAAATCATGTTAATAAAGAAGTCTATAACAAGATTTAGTACACTTGAAGCTTGTAATTAACTTTTACGATTATTCTATGTGAGTAGTCTAATTATTACGCCATTTAAAAGGTATTTTCCACAACAATTATAACATTATAATACTACCAGTTTGTCGTTTGTTAGGTGAATGAAAAACCATAATTTGATTACCTCGATTTAGACTTGTATATAAACGCAAGAAAAAATTCTATCAAATCAATGTCGGCTCCAGTAATCACCACAACTGTAATTATCTTTCAATAGCAATTGTCTTTGAAAAAACGTAACTATAATTTTAATATAAGAGATTTAAAACTAAATTGAAACAGTTGCTTTACCAAAGACACCTACAGGCTTATATAGATATATATATTATTCTGCGCATCTAAAAATAACTTTTAGTTTAATTCTATGCATACTTTAAATAAAAACAATTGTATTTTAAATATTATTTTCAGAAGCTTATATTTATGTGAATGGGCTTAATTTAATTGGGGCAACCGTTCCAGAAGTACAGCAGGAAGAAAATTATGTACCTATCTGTTGGGGAAGACCAAATTAAAAAAGTTCAATATCGAGTGTATGCGAATTTTGGAAGTTTAATTAACCCCCCGCACCTAACATATTTAAGCAGTTTCACTTTAGTGGTTCTATAACCAGATTTTAACATTTTATTTAGCAACCACCAGTGTTGATAGCAACATACCACGATTTAAAATAATGCTAACAGGTTAAACTGAAATCAAATATTCTGACTGTTTGAAGACATTTTGATAACGCACCTTTAGTAAATAGACACTTGCTGTAGCTGAAAAAAATCATTTTAAGACTTTAAAATTAGACAATTCTCCCAAGACTCGAAACACATAAGATTAAATGGACTAAGTATTCGTGTGGTAAGTTCGTTAGATAAAGACTTTTTTAGATTAATTCTTGCAGTATTCTTATGTTTATTGCTCCGTAGGTGACCTAGCACATGTAGAGCACTTTTCCTGGTAAAATAGGTGTGGCGGGGTTTACATTTAAAAATTTTTTGCTATATTCACTTTCTACAAAACAAAATTCGAACTATTGACTTTTTTCTTACGTTTACATACAAGTTTAAATCGAAATAATCAAGTTATGGTTTTTCGTTCAATTAATTAAACAACTTTTCAAACTACAATCTGGTAGTATTAAGATGTTATAATTGTTGTGGTAAATGTCTTTTAAATGGCGCAATAATTAGACACACAGAATAATCTTAAACGTTAATTACCAGTTTTAGGTGTACTAAATCTTGTTATCGACTTCTTTATTAACAAACGAACAAGATTTTTGGGTTTACCACATTTACTGTGAATGCAAAATATATCATAATATAAATTTATCTACAAGTAATTGACATAAGAACGTGTGTAAACTGTCTTATTACGTTCAGATTTAATTTAAACAGGTTGCGCTTTTTGGAACTAGAGTGTGTTAACCATTTGTTGTTAAAGTATGTTGGCAGGTTTTAGCAAGGTTGCTAAAATGTACCTATCCATTTATACGCTTTTTACAGCAACGCTTGTGTAGACTCCATTCTCACCCTCGCTATGTATTTAGATTGGTAACAATATTACAACGGTTATGCACAAATGAGAGACGATCCCGTATTGCAACTAACAATGGTTATAACTGTAAATTGCATAAATAAACTGTATCAACTCTTGCAGTGTACTTCACTTACAGATTTGGCAGGATATCCAACAAACAACAAAAAGTTTGAAAAATATGTACTTACTACGTATGCCGTCGAATTGCGGGCAAGTCCATGGTAATCGCGTTACGATATACGCATATTTACATGTGATTTATAAACAATCTATTTCGACTAAATTATTAGAAAATGTGCATATATTCGTATAAGTCTAGTAACGTGTGTATAAATGCTAACGAAGGAGCTCCAAACTCAGAAGCTTTAGGTAATTTAGTTATGTTTAGCTAGTAGTTGAACAGTGTAAAATAGCAATCTAATTGCGGCAAAAATAAAGTTTTTATATAAAAGTAAGTAAAACTATATTTCTACATAGTCGTTTGAGCAATTATTAACTTACATCTAGGGGAAGAGCTAATAACATTAATGGTCAGAGAGACAAGCACCGACAATGAATGGTGTGTAATTAGCAAGGTAATTAGGTTAACGTATGTTTATCTCTTTTCTGCACTCTTGTAAAAGTCCACGTGGTCCATGTAGATCTTAGTTTAATACTTAAATATTAGCAGTAGAAATGGTAATGATTGAATAACAGGTCATAGAAATGTGTAATTAGCAGGCGACGGATTTTACATGGTCTTTTAATTGTCTAAATTTGCGTACTTAATTTTAAAACACTTTAATACATTACATAAGAATAGCGCTGAAAAAGTCTGCATGTCCAATTATGTACAAGAAGTTTATAAAGAAATGGTTATTTTTAAATTGATAACCCATTAAATTACTTAATTTAAAGTTGGTGCAAATGTAGATGTTATTAAAATTAATTATCGGTCACGTGATTGTGATGTGACAAAAGACACAAAGAATGACAGCTAATTGCAAGATGTGTATGTATCTCTTCTACACTCATGTAGAAGTTCATATAGAAGAAATTGTATGTAAATCTAAGTTCAATACCTAAATATTTGCAGTAGAAATTGCAATAATTAATTGTTATAATCAAATTATGGGTTTTCGTTCACCTACTTAAGATTGTAAATCCGGGTATATTGAGATAATTACATTGCTTAGAAAAAACCTTCACCGTGATAAGTAGTTATTTAAAAAACGTAATTAGTAAATTATACAATGCAAACCTCATTAATAAAATTTTTATATGAATGTGTCTAATTATAGTACAGGCAATAATTCAAACAAATATTATAAATTTAACCAATGTATTTTTTAACTGTATGTAACGAATTTAAAGTGCAAAATAAACAGGTTGTCATATATTGTAATTTTTATGTAATGCATAAGAATAGTACTGAAATATATTACATGTCCAATAATGTACTGATAATTAACAACAGGTTAAGCATGCAAAATGTACTACATCCATCCAATGTGTACTAATATTGTGCAACATTCCCTATTCTGAGATGATGTGTTAAAAGTGCAAGTTAATAAAAATAGCTCTCAGACTTGTGAAACAGACAAGCAGCCGTACATCGAAAGAGTTAATAAATATTAGCGATCACGTGGTTGAATGACAAGCACAGACAAACAGTGACGTGTAATTAGCAAGGTAATTAGGTTAATGTATGTCTATTTTTCCTGCACACACATATTATCCATATATAGAAAATTACATATAAATTTCCTTCTACTGCTAATCTGTCTTATACGTATAAAATCCCACCCACCGCTTTCTTTCTGGTCATTTGGTTGTTTAACTCTACTGTTCAGTTTACAATTTTGTTTATTTTTGGATGTATTGTCGTTTTTTATTATTTGATAAAATTGATAATGTACAATATTTTGCGTAATATTATATTCACACAATCATAATTTTATGATCAACTGCTAGATGCTCTTTAAGAGTTCTTATAGTGCATGTTTAGCATATGACCCAACACAACTAGATTTTAAGTGAGGGTTCTGTCCAAAAACCTTCGGTAAAAAGATGATGTTATCATGATCAGTAAATCGTAAACTTTTTCTTGCATTTTAGTCTATCATTTACCTCACGATACCAAAATAACGATTATTTAGTTTATTTTAAGAAATAAGTAAGATGTAATGCATTGTGACAACTCTTTTAGCTTCTTTCTAATCAGCTTAGTAAGACAGGGTTAAGCCCCAAAATATTTATAGAGCATGAGACTGATACTTTTAGACAGGGGGGATGTTTGGTCAGCTTAGTAGTATTAAGAGAACACAAGTCAACACAAAGTAACTCTATTCGTCTTTACAAAATACTTACATAAATGTAATCAACGACACCAATAGGCATAATTAGACATCATCCAAAACATCATCAACCTCGATATAAGGTTTGAGATCCTTGACATGATGGAACCCAATGGACTTGCCATTGCTGTCCTCCAATTCATAAATAACCGATACAATCCTATTCATAATTCGAAATGGACAAACGAATTTCCTAGTTAATTTTGAAGCTACATAATTAGCCTTGTCTGATATTACGTGGTTTTTCTTTCACACCATATCACCTTGACTATAATTTACATCACGATGTCGTAAATTATATTGTTTACTAGGAGAAATTTGAACACTTTTAAGACGAGTACGAACCCAAATACGAAGTTTTTGAAAAGCTTCTAATTTTTATGTGCTAATTTTGTCAGACTTCTCACTGACATGATCAACATAAGGATATTTAGATTCATACTCCTTACTATGAGTAATCATATTATAACCAAAATTAACAAAATAAGGTGATGGGTTAGTCACTTCATGTTTTGCACTACGGATCGCACATCCTAATTCAGATAAATTCTCATCCCATTTTCTATGGTTGTCTTTAATGTATGCCGTAAGCATAGTTTTAATTACTCGATTAACTCTTTCCGTTGGGTTGCAATGCGGTGAATATACGGGATTGAAAACAATCTTCACACCAAAGTTATTGCATAAAATTTTGAAATTGTTTATCTATATATTGAGCACCGTTGTCACATTTTATGATGGCAGGGACACCAAACAACATAAAGACATGATCTTTAAGTGCCTTGATAATGGCTAGGGCAGTCGCATTTCTTAATGGAAAAATTAATGGAAATTTACTAAAAGTGTCTGTGACAACAAGGATATACTTGTGTCCAGAACTACTTTTGGGAAACGGACCACATATGTTTGTACATATGATTTCCCAAGGCTTAGTTGCAATAAGAGATTTTCCTATTAAGCCTGCAGGTAATTTCTGCTCTGGTTTGGTACTTTGACAAACCATACATTTGGAAATATATTTAACCACATCAGTTTTCATCTTTGGCCAGTAATATAAATTATCAAGACGATTGTATGTTTTATAAATACCCAGATGACCTGATGTACAAGGATCATGATATTCTTGGCAAAATTTTTCCCGAAAATCTTTAGGAATAACCAGCTTCCAATTATCGGACTCATTCCTTAGATCTGGAAAATCTACACGTACAAACTTATACAATTTACTACCTTCAATACGCCATTTTACAAATTCCAAGGGTCTAGTTTCCACACAATCTAACATTTTCAAATACCATTTATCTTTGGTAGTCGAAAAATCATAAACAATATTTTTTATATTATTAGTGATTTTTACTTCATCACATACAATATCATCAGCCTTATTAACTGGTGCTCTTGACAAACAATCAGGGAAAGCATTATCAGAACCCTTGCGGTGAATAACCTCATAATTAAATTGTTGCAATCGTAAACACCATCTACCTAATTTATTCTGAGAGTCTTTTAAATTTTCAAGCCACACTAAAGAGTGGTAATCGGTTATAACATAAAATTTATAACCATCCAAATAACATTTTAGCTTTTCAGCTGCCCATAGGACTGCCAAACATTCCAGTTCTACAGCTGCATAATTTTTCTCAGCTTTATTTAATGACCTAGACATAACAAATCACATATTCCCTATTGTTGTACCATTGGTTTAAAATAGCACCCAGACCAACCCGAGAAGCGTCTGTCTGTAAATAGAAGTCATGATTGAAATTAGGACTACTTAAAATAGAGGCTGTTACTAATGCATCTTTAATAAGCTGAAAAGATTTTTCACAACTTTCATCAAATATAAATTTATCTATCTTTCTTAAAAGACCACGTAAGGGAGTCCCGAGTTCTGCATAATTATCAATAAATCTAGAATACCATCCTATCATCCCTAGGATACGACGAACTTCTTTAACATTTGTAGGACGTGGAAGGTTGATAACAGCTTCCACTTTAGAAGGATCTACCAAAATACCATTCCTATTGACAACATAGCCAAGATATTTCAGCTCTGATCTGCAAAATGAACATTTTTCCAAATTCAAAGTTAAGTTAACTTCTTTCAAACGTTTAAAAATCTCTTGTAATAGCGTTAAATGCATCTCAAAAGTAGGGGTTACTAAAATTATATCATCGAGATAGACAAACACATACGGTTCCAACTCAGGTCTAAAGACTGAGTCGACCAACCTTTGAAAAGTTGCAGGTGCACCATGCAACCCAAATGGCATACGAATATACTCATATAAACCTCTGCCAGGAATAACAAAAGCAGTTATATTGTCTACTATCAACATCTAATTCGACTTGATGATATGCACTTTTAATATCCATCAATGACATATACTTAGCATCACCAAGTTTATTCAAAATATTAGAAATATATGGTAATGGATATGCATCACGTTCAGTTACTTTATTATCTTTACGAAAATCAACACAAAATCTCCAAGTTCCATCCTTCTTTGAAACAAGAAGTATTGGTGAAGACTATGCACTACGAGACGGTTGAATAATGCCATTCTTTAACATGCAATCTAATTCTACATTGATTAATTTTTGTTTGTACGTGGAGACAGAGTAATACCTCTGTTTAATTGGTTCTTGTTGAGGTGATACTACAGTTTTATGTTGCACTGCATTAGTGCAACCAATTTCATTAGGGTAAATTGAATTAAAATAACTATTAATCATTTGTTTAAGTTGAATTGCCTCGTTTTTAGTTAAATCGTCTTCAGTCTGAATACCATTCAGTACAGGACCAGACAAAATTTCAGATGAAAATTGCCATTGTCCTTTACTTACATCTGGAACAATTCCCATACGGTACCAAAAATCTAGACCTAACACCAAGGTATGACGCAAATGAGGCATGACATAAACATCAAATATTCGTACACTATTTTGAAGCTTAATAGGTACAGAAGCAATACCTAAACAAGTGGATTCATGACCATCAGCAACAGTACATGAAGTACTATAAGAAGTGTCAAGTTTTACTCCTACTTTATGAAGTATTTCCCAACCGTAACTGTTTACAAATACTTTATTAGCACCACAGTCAATCATTCCTAAAAATTCATGACCAAATATATTCACAGGGATATATAAACATTTACCTTCTTGAACTTGTGCAAGCATGAAATCTAGAACAGGTTTAATTTTGGAGGTAACGACTGAAGGGGGGTTATTGACAAAGTTGCCGTTCATCTTTGTCCCCCACTGGAGTTTTCCGAATTCGAACAAGATCTACCTGTTGCAGCATTAGTGGATGTTTTACTTTTACAATTAGGGCAAGTGGTTTTAGTAAAACCAACTTTGGAACACCCAAAACATTTTATAATATGTTTAGGACGTGGACAATTTTTAACTATATGACCTGAATTACCACAACGCCAACATCTAGGTCCATTAACATTTATTTCCTGTACTAAAGCTGTTTTTTTATATGAGTTACTTCCTAAAGATAGGATATTAGGTTTATAAGATAAATCTGGTTCTAACGTCAGCCCTAAAGGCTGTGGTGGTTTATATCCCTAAATATTAATCCTAGTTTGTTTTATTCTACGACATTGCTCAATCAAATCAAACGGTGTTTTGATTTCAACAAACGTTAATCTTTCTTGATAAAATGGTAAAATATTCTTTTTCAATACCTGCATTCGAAGATTTTCTGGCACATCTATAGGCATTCTGTTAAATAACCCTGTCATTACAGCTACATATAACCCTATCGATTCATTGTTACCCTGAGTTCTATCTAGTATTTGCTTCCATAATACATTAGGCGAAGGTACAAACTCTTCTTTTAACAAACAAACTAAATCGTCCCAGTCAATAGCAGACCTTTTGTACAAGTTATAAATTCTAAGAGCATTGTCTGAGAACAAATCTCTAGCTGAAGCAAACAATTGGGGTTTGGATATGTTTCTACTTTTACAAAATTCATCTACCTCTTCAAGGAAAGCATTAAAACTTTCAGTAGCACTACCAGAGAATTTTAGTTGCCATTTATATACAGGTACAAGCAATTCATATTCTAACTCATTCTTTTCTAACCTGTCTACATGTAGTTTAAGCGACATATTGACAATATAAAGTAAAATTCAAAATAAGTAAATATAGTTAGCAAAACAATCATAAAATGATAAAATATAAACCCTCCAATTATATAAATACAGAAAATGCAGTTATATTTCACTGTGTAATTCTTAAAACCACAAAGCTTAGACCAAAATGATACTGATTTTGGGCGCCAGTTTGTGACAACCCTTTTAGCTTCTTTCTAATCAGCTTAGTAAGACGGGGTTAAGACCCAAAATATTTATAGAGCATGAGACTGATACTTTTAGACGGGGGGTGTCAGCTTAGTAGTATTAAGAGAACACAAGTCAACACAAAGTAACTCTATTCGTCTTTACAAAATACTTACATAAATGTAATCAAACAATAATTGACAAATCTTAAGCACGACACACAAGTAAAGTATTATTTTATAACTACAAATTATCGAAGCAATGGCTTACCTCTTTTGCTTACTAAATAACATACGCTCCTCTGGCAAAGCCTGACATGAATGATGGTATTGCAGAATAAAACATGTACCATAACGTAACGGTGGTTGCTATAGTTGAAATATTACTATAACTTTTGCATATTACAGTGTGTTGATAATTGCAGATCTGCAAGGAGCTGCAGAAGTTGAACGCAGTAGTAAATGTTTAACAATGATTTTAGAATAAAGATGAAACTGAGGATACAGATGCGAGGATGCCCAGTGCAGTTGGTGAAACCTGTTAATACAATTGTTTCAACACAAGGTACTGGATCAGTTGTTAATAGTAAACAACTAAATTTGGATATTAATATAAATATTTTATGGTACTTATCTGATTTTAAGTTTTATTCTGAACTAAGATATATTATTTCAAATTACCTTAATCCCACTGCAGACAAAGAATTCCAACATCTGCGTACAAATATGGATCTGTGTGATTACGCCCCCAGGTGAATAATATCCCACGAGGTTACTAATGCAATTCCAAAGCCACAAGCTTACCGGCTTAACGTGCAACTTCAATGCACAAACCAATGCGGAATTTGCATCACAATAAAGGCCTAGTGGAAAGATCCCAAACGGAATAGCCAAGATAAACGACCATAAAACTTCACTAGAACCATACCAGACTGGACTAGTTGGCACATCACACCACACTCTGCAAGATGGAAGAAGGAAATCCATTTTCTTTGACATACCGGCCAATCCTATTCAAGACTTGAAAGAATTATTGTAAAAACTGAAATTCAGTCTAATTTATCCAATACCTTTTGACAGCACGAAATTACGACCACACCCAAAGTGAACTGTAAAAGATCAGGATTGTACTACAAAACTAGAAAGTCACTAGCATTAAAATGCAAGGACAGAACAAGTCAACCTCGACCAGTGGCGTACATACAAAATGTAACAACACCTAACAGCTCCAAAACCTGACCATACGTATGAATTATTAACGCTCGTATAGCCAATCACAACAACTCTTACAGTTATTCATTCAATAACATCACAAATACATCAAATAACTCCGATAAGTAAATTATTAAATTAAATTCCACATGCACGCTCATTCGAAATAATACCAGAACTGAAAATAATAGCATTACCAAATAACCAAACTAACATTAAATTACTAATATTTACGTTACCTGACACAATGATAAAGAAGTGACCATAGATACATACCAGCATAACAGCCAAATACATACATTTTTTTTTAAAATTAGACTAGCAATTTATTGCAACGTTATAACTTGAAAATAAACCCGTTACAGCATATTCATTAAATACTAACGAAAAATAGGGTCGGATTCGTTTCTGACAGCGTAAACACGATTAGCTTTTACGTTACTCATAACAAACTTTTTATAGTGGGTTTGCTATTGTGCCAAATTTATTGATCTTTTCCGCTTGTATATACGAATTAAGGCAATTAAAAATGTATCTACAGTATAATTTTACATCAAAAGTGAAATTCATAGGTAGTAAAGCTGTTTTTGTTTAGTTGTGATACTCAATTATTAGCGCAACATTATATAAGCCTTCCGTTATTAAGCGAACGTTGCTTATACATAATTAACGTAACACGCTATCGCTTAAGAATTGAATCGGTTAGTTTTTCGCTATTAAGCATGAGCACAATAACCGATATGATTTGTCCGTTAAAATAAGAGGCTTTAAAACTCCCTAATATGGATTCTTTGAGTTTTAATTACTTACAATTTAGCCCTCGTGAGTAATATATTTATTCCGAATGAACCTGCATCTTGAAGAACTTCTAGATTACTAGAACGGTGGAATGGCTTGCGCGTTCCAATGATCTAAAGAGTCAAACTACAGGTTCAACCAAAGTAGTAGGACCTTTAATGAGGAACCAGACTAAGACAGGTCCCCGAAAGAGGATAGCAGCTCTTTCGGTACGTAAAGCGACAGAGACCATAGGGGTCGGTATGGCATTGCATTCTAAGACACACTACCGCGATGTGGAAGGTAACGGAAAGCCACCACATTACCTCCCAAGTACACAGAGTACTTAAATTGTTATTAAAGATAATTGGCATCCTCTGGGGTAAAAAATTCCGGAGTTAAAATAGTCCCGCATTAGGATCTCCGGGAGGGGACTATACTTCGAGAGATGTGATCGGAAAGTATAACAAAAGAGACGTGAACATTCCTCGAGTCGGAGCATGGAATGTCAGAAGTATGAAGCAAGTGGATAAACTAGAAAACATAAAAATTGAAATGGATAGCTTAGAGTTAGACATAGTAGGGATCAACGGAGTTCGCTGACCAGAGGCGGGGGATTTTTAGAGCGGAGACTTTATAGTAATTCATACAGGATAAGAGGAAGGAAATTCGGGCGTGGGGATAGTAATGCGAAAAAGGATAGAACAGCGTGTAGAAAACTACTTACAAAAAAACGAAAGGTACTCATGGTTAGATTAGAATCTAAACCGGTAAATATAGTAATAATACAAGTATACATGCCCACCTCTAACTACAGTGAGGAAGAGGTAGAGGCGATCTACAAAGATATCGAAGACATACTAATATACGTGAAAGGACATGAAAATTTAATAATTATGAGGGATTTTAATGCAGTGGTAGGTGAGGGTAGGGATAGAGCAGTAGTAGGTTTGTTTGGTTTAGGCAGGAGAAATGACAGAGGAAATAGGCTGGTAGAATTTTGCGGCAAGAGCAATTTAACTATCACAAATACATTATTTCAACATCATGCTAGAAGACGATATACGAGGAAGATACTAGGAGATATAGGAAGATATCAAATAGATAACACTCTTGTTAGACAATGGTTTAGGAATCAAGTAAAAGACTGTAGAAGCTACCCAGAAGCAGATATATACATTGACCTCAACATCGTAATTGTAAAGGCTGCTCTTGAATTTAAAAATTTGAAGCCAGGGAACGGAAAAAGGCACTTTGACATTGAGAAACTAAGAGATAAAGATATTCACGAAAGACTTAAAAAAAAGTCAAATGATTGCTGAAAGATATCGGGAAAATTTCTGATACTAAGGAAGTACAAACAGAATGGAATAACATTAAATCCAGCTTAGACATGGCGGTCAGAAATATTTTGGGGTATACATAAAAAGAAAATAAGAAACCATGAATAGCAAAGGATATCCTGAATCTAATAGAAAAAGTCAAAAATAAATCAGACGAAACAAGAAAACAGATACCAAGCCATAAAATGGGAAACTATTCGCAAATGCAGGAAGGCTAAAGAACAATGGATTGATGAAAAGTGCAAAGAGGTACAAACTAAGATGGAAATACGAAAGACAGACAACGCATACAAATTAATTAGAATGAATTTTAGTGATATAAAACCATATAGCAAAAATATAAGAGACGCGGGAGGAAACGTCATTTTAGAAAATGTAGAGAACGTGGATAGATGGCAAGAATGTATGGGGAATTTATATGCAGGAGAGGAACTAACAGCATTAAAACAAGAATCGGACATTGAAGAGAATGACTTGGGATATCTTATACTTCGAGATGAGTTGGCGTTAAAGGTCTGAAAAATGATAAGGCACCGGGTACAGATAAGATGCAAGCAGAAACTCTAAAAGGCGCTGAACAAGCAGTAACAAAACGTCTCTTCCAACTTGTTAGCTATATGTATGAGACAGACGCGATACCCAAAGATTTCAAACGTAACATCATAGTCACTATACCAAAAAGGAGAGGCTCGGATAGATGTGAAAATTTTCGAACAGAGATGGGAAATAATAGGTAGAGGAAGACCTAGGTTAGACTATGCACACAGATAGTGAAATATGTGGGATATGAGAATTTCAGGGAAATGTGTAGGCTAGCTTAGAATTGAAGTCAATGGAGGTACGCGCCCAACCAATTCGAAGATGGAAAACCTAATGACGCAAAAAATAACTGTACTTAAACCTGATGATTATTATAAGCAACTTCAGGTATTGATTTTGCAATACTGTCAACTAATGTTAATTATGCGAAAGGATTTACCGGAAAGCTATTAGTGCGGCAAATGTCTAAGTGTTGGAGGATCCTTGGTAGCTACAGACTGCTTAACCCTTTTCACACACCACTGAATCCTGGTGAAATAGGGCATATAATTAGGAAACAACAGGAGGGGAACCGAGCTGTATCTAGGCTGTGGGAATATCAGGGAACGTTGTAGGCTAGTTCAGAATAGAAATATGTGAAGGTACGCGTTCAACTAGTTTCAAGATGGAAAACCTAATGAGGAAAAAAAAATAATTGCATTTTAATCTGATGATTATTATTAACAACTACAGGTGTTGGTTTTTAAATATTTTCAAGGATATATTGGAAAACTATTAATTCGGCAAATGTTGAATTGTTGGGGATCTTGGTTGCCGCAGGCTGCTTTCGGGTCCGGACAAGTGGGCGCGACCGACAGAGCGCCGCCAAGTGGACACGGCCAACTGGGCACAAGGGCGGCTGGGCCAACTGAGCGCTGGACGGCTGAGCGCCGGATCAACTAGGCGTTGTATGGCTGAGCGCCGGACCAACTGGACGCATGGACGTCTGGGCGCCAGAACAACTAGACGCAATAGACACTGAACTAAGTGGGCATCCCGTTGAAACGTTTAACTATTTTTCTTGCAATGTACATAGTTATCAGAATACAGTATTAGTCATGAATTTTTATTTAAAACAATAAAGATTTTTATAATAAAGCTATGGTAATACTATTTATAAACTAACGTATCCTATTTAATGTCTTCTTATAACATGTTCAATTTTGACCTTCTCTATTAATATTTTTGGAATTTAACACGCGTAAACTAATGCATTTCGCAGTTGTGTGCAATACCACGTAAGTATGCTACAAAATCTCTATTATTGTAGTCATTTACGATTCTACTAATTCTAACATCGGCTTCTCTGTACTTGCGCTTCTTTGTTTGTGGCGCTTGTCCTGCGATCAACTGTTCATAATGGATGTCGCGAGCAATTTATACCTTATGCAATGCAGTAATAAATTTCCATATTGTTGGATGATGCATTTTTAATTCGGTCTGCTGCCTCTGCAAAATTATTAGTTCGATCAGTACAATCCAGCACCCTTTCATAAAGGTTCCACATTTGAGGCGAAAACAACGGCGCTCGTCTTCCATCACCTGTACGATTTTTACGACCTAAATAATTATCCTCGAACCAGTCGAGAAGAGGCTGCAGTACCTGAGGTAGTTCCTCAGCTAAAACTTCCACAGCATCGTCCAAATCGTCCACCGGAACAAAGGCAAGAGCAGGTATCATTTTTTTCTGTTAAACAAAAATCGGCATATGTGTTGTATGTTCCAATTAGTTCCATTTCACACATTTTCTTCCGTATATTGTAGGTAAGATGATAAAAGCTGCCATTTATATGTGCATCGGGAAAACACTCACTGAATGAATTGTCGACGACGATTTCAAAATCGCAAGAAAATGATGTAGGTGCGAATGTAGGTTGCAGTTGACGTAGTTGTTGGAACAGTCGTAAATATGTCGGTTGTTGTTTATTAGGTAGCAGCGCATAAACAACAGGATGAACTCCTCCATACAATTTTCCAAGTACTGTATAAATTTGGGAAAACAGTGCTGCGGCTGTCTTAAACGTGCCGTCACCATAAAATACATCACTATTACGAAATATTTCTAGATTTACGACGACGTCCAAAAACTAAAATTCTGCCATCTGGGCCGCTATCCCAAAGCAAACAATTTTCTTCGATTCTCCTTTCAAACGTATACATTTTATATTGATGTGGAACTGCGAGTTGGCGAAGGTCTTAAGGAGCTGGAGGTGCAGCACTGATTATATTTCTTTTACGTCGTACAGTTTTTTCAGAGCATCCGGGACTGGTAATACTCCCTACATATTGCTATTAATATTATTATTATAGTGATATTGAATAGAAAAATGGGATATGGTTATTTATCTAAGTGCATTATTCAGTTTACTAATTTACATTATAAAAAAATATAAATAAAATGTACTTTTGCTGCCGGAGATATTCCATTGTGCATTCATTTATATCTTGTGAAGTGTATTCCTGAGTAGCCACAGCACGTTTACCGTTTTTACAACTTCTTCGCCAATTGTGTGCAACCTTGCTGTGCAATGATTTTTTTTTTCTGTACATCTCCGGTATTTAATTGTTTGATCACTATTGTACTTACCAAATACGTACGTGAAACCGTCATGCACAAACTTTCTCTTTCCAAGTTGAGAATAAACTTCTAGCTCCATCTCAGATTGACAACAAGCAAAGAATGAATTGCAAACCGAATCAGGGGCGGACCAGGTAGCCGGCTACATATTGTGCCGGCTTTGCCGCGTTGACCAGAAATTATTCATCTTTTAAATTATTAAGATAAACAAACCCGCTTGCTTAGAAATTCTTTAAAATATTATAAAAACACATTACAAAAATATATTCAACTTTTATAATTCCTTACTAGACCTGCTGAAAATGGTGATTAAATACTTAATATCTGTTAAGGCTTTATAAATATTTTGTTTGTAGTTGAATTATGCTGATCCCAATTAATTTAATTCCTTAAACTATTCCCCACCTATAATCCCTCTATCATCCCTACCTTTAGTGCAACGACATAAAAGGGTTGGTAATTTACGAGTGGACGCTATTCAATTTCGTGCTCGCATCTGTCTTTGGTTCGTGATTTAGTTCGGTGCATCGAGCATCAATAATTAGCAACAATTAGTGAACATTATACAGTCCATAATTATTTGATAGCAGTGCAAGTACAATCAACAACTACAAACAGTGAAAGGTAGGTGATACATTCCTTTAAATTACCCTTTCCTTCGTGTGATTGTAAATGCAAAATTAACCATATCATATATTTCGTGTTAGAGGAAATGGTATTAATAAATATCTGACCAAACCTTTTGTTACCTTAGAAACAGTAATTCTATTACGCCCGTGCGGGGCTTTATTGTCTGCTTCTCCAGGTACGGTCGGCCTCATTGTAAACTCTTGTAGTTCTTCGATAATCGCATATCTGTGCAGTATACATTATTCGGTGTAGGGATCAGTGACGGTACAGTTTTGTGTCCTTGTCTACGTACACTTTAAGACTGCGAGTTATGAGTATAACTTAGAAGTTACAAAACTCGACTTTTCTGTAGCAAACTAAACATATTTTTCTTTTACTTTTGAGGAATCATTTTTGCATTTACTGTAGACAAAAAAGTGTTAAACTATAAATTATAATAGGTCAATAACAAATAATTACCACTTTATATATTTCAGGAAAAAATTGTCCCTTAATAATTAATCGTCATTTGCACAAATGAACAATATAAACCTAGCTTACAAGTGTTAAGCTGCAAAAGTATTAATTTCTAAACTTAAAATCTAAGAGCTTTTAAAACATCATGAATGGTAATTAAAAAATGTATTGCAACAAAAATTTAGTTAAACATTTCATAGATGAAGCGCCAAGTCGGCCCGGCACCGAGTTAGTCCGGCGCTCAGCTCGCCCGGCGCCCAGTTAACCTTGCGCCCACTTGGCGCCATCCGGTTGACGGCGACCGGTCGGCCGCGCTCAGATGTCCTAGACCCGACTGCTTACCCCCCTTCACATATTACTTAATATCGGGGAAATAGGGTATATATTTATAAACAGTAAAAGGGGAATCGAACTGCATCTTACAAGAAGGAGCAGCGGCTATGTTCGAAGACAACAAACATAGAAACAAGGAGAAAATTGTTGAAAGCATATATGTCGAGCATAGCACAGTGCGTCTATGAAATACGGGCAGTAGGAGAAGCAGACAGAAAAGCGGCAGAAGCCTTTTGGAATGTTGTGCTTCAGATGCATGAGGATGATAGCATTGACCGACAAGGTTAACAACAAAGAGGTTGTAGAAATCTTCTACGTTCTAAGACATTTTTGGGGAATAGTGCGGAATATATTAGAAGTAGAGGGGAAATGTGTAGGTTACCACAGAATAGGAAACAATGACGGTACACGTCTAACCAGTTCCAGAACTGAAGACCTGATGATGAGTAATATACCTTTTATAGATAGTTTTCGGTCTACTACAATTTTTAAGAATATGCTGTATCATAACGTATGGAATATTTTACACCAGCTGTCGTTCAAATTAATTCTAGCTAATCGTAATTATATAACATCGCCCCTATATTTAGTGCCCAAACACAACAAAGAGTTGTTACTCTTTGGAGACCACAGGGATTTAAACGCACGCACAATTCCAGATAGGATCCTGTCCCATTTGGGGAATGCAAGGGAGAAAAGACGGCTATAAGAACGTCTTTTGATTTATCGAATCGGGAGGCTCTGTGGCTTAGTGATATGTGTGTAACTACTACGCCCAAGGTTTTGGGTTCGAATCCCGACACGGTCCGCTTGAAAAATGTTACGCGAGCATTTTTCACAAAAATATACCCTCGTTCGGATGAAAGGCAAAATGGAGGTTCCGTGTGTGAATGTTGTCACGCACGTTAAAGATCTCTACCTTGCTTGGAACAGCAAGGGTTTGTCAAAATTCCAAATTTTGCAGGTAAATAAAAACTTGCTTCCTGGCCAATGTAGTACTTTCGGGTGGAGCATTGGAAAATCACATGTAAGGTTTATTCGAATTTATTCTTTTTATCGTGCAAGCTGATGATCACCACAGTACAACTTGAAGAGATTATCTTCAGTGTTCAAGGCTACATTAGTAGTATGTTGGAAAGGTTCACTTCAGTCTATGCGGTGAGCATAATATTTTCAGAAAAGTTGTTAAACAACCTCCTTAAGGTTTCACTTCTGATGATAACCACTTAATTGTTGAAATACGTATCTATCTTTAAGATGCTTTGTGATTATGAAATTTTTGAATTATATTTAATATGAATTGTACCACAGATTTCTATTTATTATTTTAAATTTGTATTGAAATTTTTTTAAAATATAATTATAGACTAAAGGTAAAAAAATTAATTTGTATATAGTAATTCGAAAGTGACTTAAATTAGTAAGCATAAAGAAAATGTCCAAAAACAAATAGATGCAAAAACGATTTGTTTAGGTACTTTGGCTGTAAATGGGTTAACTTAACACATATTGTTTAGATTTCGTACTTTACCACAAAATTAAGGAATAATTATTAAATTGTTATTCATTTGAAAATTTAAAAATGATTTAGTTGCTTAATTATTTCTACGCCTATTTTAGCCCAAATTTTTAGAGCACATGTATTCAATAGCCTCGCATTGAAAAGATTCTCAGATATGTAAGATTTGTAATCTGAATCCCTAAAGTTCTAAACCAGTAACTACAAGACCCTTTTCGAATGAATGTCAGCTTCAGGTAGTGGATACTACAAAAGCAATCTGTTCAAGAACGTTCTCTATAAGCATTAAATAAGTGACATTTCTAGACAAAGAATACTTTTGCCTTTAAACATTTTGTTCCTCGTAAATTGCATCATCTTGTTACTCTAAAAAAAATTTAGCTTACTGAGTAAATAGGTCGCTACTGTTTGAATGAAATTTATATATCATGTAAAGAATTATTTTTAAAAGTATGACTATAAGGTGTTTTCTTTAAAATGGTCTGGATGTGTAGAACATGAATAACTATCTTTGGTAATACCATCTAAGTAAAATATGAATTTTAAACTGATATGAAATGATACTTTATATGATAAACAACTTAGTACTTTGTACAAAAATACTAGCTTTATTTATACAAAATTAAATCAGTGCGTGGTTTCTCCAAAATGGCAAATTAACGCACAAGGGGCAAAATATTTTACAGCTTTAATAACAGGTTATTTCTTGGTACTTAACAAGTTTTCAGATTCGACAAATTTCTAGATTTCACCCAAGGATCTGTTTTTTGTTGTTGACAAAAATAATATAAAGTGATTATTTAGTTCGACTAACAAAAGATGCGACAATTGTTGCAATTTCTTCATGGCAAACTCGTTTATATACAACATTTTCTAAATTTCACTAGTATCCGCATTTGATTAGTAATTAGTTTATGAATGAGATTCAAGATAAGCTTATAACCTTTATAGAATTTGTTAGAACAGTTAAAGCGTTTTAGTTTATATAAATCTGATAATAATACGACGAATCGTAATTAAATAACCCATTTTTTACATAATTAATTACTCATCCTATTTTAATTTTATCGTTAATCGTACCTGGTGGAAAATAGCTACTTCCCCAACACTGTTTGAGGTGGCACTCGAAAAGTCTAAAAGGATAATCGTCGTGAGTGCTGATACAAACCAATCAGACATGGAAATTGATTAAATTCATTCAGTACATACACAACTTATAACTTAATTGGCACTAATTAGTAATTAATTTTTGACCACCACGTCATAATATAAAATCATCGCTTCTAGTACTACCACTGTGTAATAAGCATTCTAACTATCCTAAACATTTAATAAATCATCATGAATGAGAATAATCCTGACTAAATACGTTCGATTAAGAACACTTCAATCTAAAATGTTCAATACAAAAAATGGTACGTTTGGGATAAATAAAAACAATATCAATGTAAATACAAAAACAAATATAAAGATGCAATCATTAAATTAAAATAATCAATGCTATAAAAAGGTATACAGCTTTGGTACTAATGCTGTCGGCCATCCAAGATTGCGGACCATGATGGTCTCAAACAAATGCTAACGTTAAGACATGGCGGTTAAATATAAATATGCTTTGATTATAAAGGACATGGCGGTCCTGACGTAAATAAGCTTCTGTCTTCTTTAGTCTTGACAAAGATGCACTTATGCTAATTTTTATTATTTAAGGAAATGCGCTATAAAATAATTTGCTAATATAGTTAAGGTGACCAGATTTTTAGATGGGCAAAGCGGGACAACTCTGAATGAGGGGGGGTATCAACAAAAATTTTCATACAGAATAAAAATAATATCGTAATATTTTTTTATTTTTAACATTAGTACAATTTGCAAATATAAAAAAATGTATAATATTTTATTCCTTGACATATTTGTTATTCGCCGAGTTAATTTGCACTAAACATAATTTACATGAACATATTTTATTGTTGTTTATAACGAAATTAGTTTGATTGACTTAAAATATTTACTAAATATTATTCGTATATCTCTTTCTAAAATTTCTTTTAAGGTTAAGGTCGGTGATATACTTGTTGTCATCAATATAAAATATGGAGACTACGAGTATTTTACGCTAAGTTTAAGAAAATTTATGTATTTATGAAATATATAAATAAATTACTTACCTTAATTTTCTATGGTACTTAAGTAGCAGATTTGTAATATTTATTTGTTTTGATAGCTTGCTAGGACGCAGTACGAACACGAAGTGTATCATCTGATAGCCAAATACAATGTAACTGGGTAGCAAAAACAATATGTTAGTAGTCGTAGCCCGTAGGATTCTTAGAACGCAAAACAATGATTTTCATAAATATAAAATTTAACTTAATTCTAAAAGTTGGGACTTTTGAAAAACGTCACGGGACGCGGGACAAATTGTGAAAAATCGGGACTGTCCCGCCAAAAGCGGGACGCCTGGTCACCTATTAGTGCCGATGTTCTTTCGACCTAGAACTATTTCAAGAATAATTATAGAATTGTCGTTAAGGTAATATCGATAAATATATAAAATAATTAGCAAAATAAAACTTATAACGTCACATCGTAATATCATTTGAAAAGGAGCGTGTAACAATTATCGTCTTAAAAATAATTATAAACACGATTAATTATCATGGAAGTATATCAAGTCTTCCACCTTTTAGAAAACAGCACTTCTAACTAAATAATGTTTTCTACATATGCATAAATGCATGCAATAGCATCTTATAATTCATTTTCTAAAATTTCTACATATTGCAATGCCAATTAGGCAAATAAACTCTGTAAGGTTATATCATACAAATTACCAAAGCTTATCAATACAAATATAGTACAATTTAAATTCTTCACAGAGCAATTATTGCACTCTTAGAATAGGACATATAAAGAAAAACAAATCTCACAGCAACCATTTTCAATTATAAATTTAATTCATGCCAAGCACCTAGTAAAAAACTCACCTACATTAAATGAGTATTCGAAGATGATATCAATATAATTTCTTCAATTGCTACCACTAACCAAGTTTGCACTTTAACTACTGGTAAGGAGATTATGAAAAATCTACAATTTTGCCTATCGGGTAAAAGGGTTGATCATGATGGTATATTTGTTGCAGGTGATATCCGTGTAAGTATCGTTAAGACATCACGCCACCCACACCAACCAGTTTGAGGATACAAGGGTTCAGTTTTGCTATTTCTAAAAGAGGTAGAATTTCTGATTTATATTATTAACTCAAATTTTGCCTATTATCAAGCGCATGGCCCCCTCGCTAATGATCTAGATATTTTAATGCTAGAAAATGTACACCTAGCATTAGCTAGTACTCAAACACTACATTTAACACTAACCAAATGCCATCTATATGAACATTAATTATCGAATGGGGGTGTGTTACATTAGCTCTTTTTTTCTATCCCAATAACTTCCGACATTTAGCATTAAAATACGGTAGAGCTAACACTAGCTAGCATCACAGTTCTAAAGGTAGCACTCTCCAATCACCCACTGTATAACTACTAATTTATTCAAAGGGATTAAATGACACTGGCTTCTTCATTCTCCATTATCTTAATAATTTCAAACTTTTAACACTAGGTAGCCTACACATAGCACTAACTCATACCCAACACCGTAGTGGGCACTAATCAAAAACCGTCAATATGACTTAATGGTCAATAGATAGGCATTTGGAATTATTATGCAGGAACAAAGATTGATATGCTTCGATTTGCAGATGACGGAGCGGTATTAGTATCTTGCAGAAAAGCAGCTCTTAATGGAACGGAAACAGTACTAAAACAGAGATACGATATGAAAATTAGCAAATACAAAACTAAAGTACTAGTATGTAAAGAAGGGGGAAATAAGTCGAAAACCAGAATACAAATAAAAAAGCGATAACTTACGACAGGTTAAGAATTTCTGCCATCTAGGAAACCAGATAACACAAGATGGAAAAAGTGCAAAGGATATGAAACAAAGATTAGCACAAGGTCGTGCTGCATTTAGCAAGAATAAATAACTATATTCGAAGACAACAAACCTCGAAATAAGGAAAGGATTGCTAAAAGCGTATGTGTAGAGCACCGCACTGTATAGCTGTGGAACGTTGACAGCAGGGGAATCGGACAGAAAAAAGATAGAAAAGTCTTTGAAATGTGGTACTACAGAGGATTGATGTAAATATCATGGAGAGACAAAGTTGAGAACAAAGAGGTATTAGAAATGATAGGAGAAGAAAAAAATATGTAAAAAATAGTATAAAATATTATATAGATTAATAGGATACGTTCTAAGGCACGAAGGATTAGTGCGGAATATATTAGAAGCAGAAAAATGAAAAAAGAGAAGTGATGGTAGATCAAGATTTGACTATTGCACAGATAGTGAAAGATGTAGTCTGTGGTTTCCAAGAAATGTTTAGGTTAGCTCAGAATAGGAAGCAATGGAGTTACGCATCCAACCATTTCCAGGATTGAAAACCTATTGTTGATGATGAAGACGTAATTACCGGGTGGACTAGTGGACGAAAGCCCCGGTGTCCCAATAGCTTTTCAAATTTATACACCAGACTGTCTACACCTAACCATTTAGGTAAAAATGGTTATACCGGAGATAATAAAAGAGTTCCATCTTAACTAGCAGTTAGTGCTAATTGTTTGAAGTAATTAATAGTTATGTCGGTGTTAGAGCGGTTTGCATTCCTAATCGTTAGCCCTTTAAAGTTCTTTACATTTCACATACTTGCCTCTCTTGTTCTTAGTTAAATACAGCACTCGGGGCATCATTGAACAATCACCGCCAGTTGAGTGTATGGATTTGGTCAAGCCGGAAGTGCGTGGAAATTTATCGACTCATACTCACGGTATCATTACAGTTTTGTGTGGACAATATTGTGCAAAATCAGTCATCAGTCTGTTTACATCTTTTAAGTGTGAATATTAATTTATTACACGCTGTATATCATTCATAATTTTGAGTTTAGAGCCGGATACCTTTATATCCTTCATAGATTTTGATCTCTCAACTCAGAAATTTCCATTATCATTCATTGTTTCTTAATCTTTATTGTTTCGTACTATTTTCATATCCAAAAGTGTAAAGCTTTAAAACACTACTTGTAGAATTTTGTAGAATGGTAGTATATGCAGTGAAACTGTCGATAAGCGGAAACGCATGGTTTAAAAACTCGGTAGATGTTGATGCTTTATTTTTTGTAGGCATTTTATACCCAGACGTGACAGTCGCATTGTCTTTAAAACTCGTTTGATATTCGTATTTGGCAGCTTTTAACAAGGTGAACGTGACCGTTTAACTGGATTTGTTACTCATTAAGTTTATTTTTAAAAACTTTGGTTAAAATTGCATAAATACAATTTTATTAGTTACTGCAATTCAGAAGATTTTTGTTATTGATATTTGAAATTGTATGCCATCGTTTGCTTGCATAATGACGCAATCCAGATTTTCAATGGATCGCCTAATTTTGGACGCTAAGGATTCTGTCAATAGGATTAAAACTATCCAAAGCTAGCTAACTAATTTTAAAATGGATTCAAATTTCTAAGCATTCGCCAAATATTTTAATAGTGAATCCAGCTGTTTTGCCTGCTCTATAAATTTACAAATTCGTCCTCCCTGGTCTAAGTAATTTATTTTATCTTTAGCCTAAATCTCTCCCTAGCTTTCCTTATCACTCCCTAACTGATTTATATTACAATTATAATCTTCACAATTATAATCTTCACAATTATAATCTTCACAATTATAATCTTCCTTCCTAAAAATATACTGCAACCAAAATGGCGACAGAACGTCAGACAATACATATCAAGCCTCAACGTAATAAAGTACATGCAAAATAAATATAAAATGTAATATAAAATGTAAATTTAAATATAACTATAACTAAATATAAAGAAATATAAATATATATATAAATAAATAACATCTAAAAGCATAAGCATGTGACAATGCATGTATTAGCAAAAGCATCACCCAAATAAATTATCAGGTGCACTCGCATGAGCATTATGTTGGCTAGCGCCATTACACACAAAAAACGAGCTCGTTAAATTATTTCAAAATTTTCATATTTAATACAAATCAATGCTTATGCGAATACTGCTGCCACAATTTTATTCTTATCTCGTATATAAATTTCTCCAGCATCTTAGGATCTAGTTGTCTGCGTACATCAATTGTTTCTTACTTCTAAGGGGAGATGAATGTGCACTGTTAAAGTTTTGGAGGGCATGCACTAAACGTCCGGGGGGGATCGCAATCACTATCACTTTTAAGTCCTGGGGGGGGATGCGCGGTTTCACTCTATTTAATTATCTTTGTTTATTTTATGGATTTAATTTAATTTGTTATTAATTATTCCTGATTTTCCGCGCGTATGAAGTGAGATAGTGATTGTATGGTTTCTCGTGCATATGGGCTTTTGGTTACAATTATTATTATTATTATTATTATTATTATTATTATTATTATTATTATTATTATTATTATTATTATTATTATTATTATTATTATTATTATTATTTTATTTCCCTTTTTTTTCTTTCCAGCTTTTGGTTATTTCATGCTCGTATCCTTTCTCACGCCAGGTCAAAATTCTAAAATATCCAATCCTCCACACATCCCTCTCCGATTTACGCGCGGATGTCACCGTCTAATATCGCGACTCTTCCCGCGAATTCTTTAAAGGCTGTACAGAACGCCTTCTGGTTAGCCACTTCCCCGACTTCCTCTAGGCTCTTTAGCCGTGCTAGCCCTGCGATTGCTAATTTCATATCAGCTAACCCTCGATTTGCCACCTCCGGCGGGCAGTCGAAGAGCACGTGCTCTGCGCTTTCCGTGCCCTCACCGCATTCGCGGTGGTCGTTGTCGGTTAAACCGAATCTTTGTAAATACGCTTTCAGGGCGCCGTGCCCTGTTACCAGCTGCACCATTTTATGGTCAAGCTTCACAGCAATTCTATCTCTCGCTACTATAGTCGGAATGAATTTGTATGTCAACCTGCCCGTGGCAGCGTTGTTTCACCTCTCTTCCCATTGTCGAATTGACTTTTCGCGAAGCTTTCTTTTAATTAGAGACCTCGGTATCGACGAATGTGAAATCCTAAAGTTGCCCGTCGCGGGCCCTTTAACTAATTCGTCAGCCCTAGCATTCCCTACGTTACCCTTGTGCGACCTAACCCAACAGAACTTTAAACGTCGAAACCCTGATTATATAATACTCGTCTCTGCCCGTATGGTATATTACGTAATCGATAGCCTCTCGTATGGCTACCAATTTGCACTGGAAGAGAGTGCTCCAGTTTTGAGAGTTTAGTTTGAAACCGAAACATCTCCCATTCCTGCTTAAACACGACAAACGCCGCGCCTGCTTGCCCGTCATCCATGCGTGAACCGTCCGTGTAAATTCTGATACCCGTCGCGTCCCCACCGCCTTCAACAAATTCGATTCCTCTAATATCGGCCGGGTGCCCCAACACATTATTTATAGCAATGTAAACCGTTTCTTGGGAAGTCGCTTCGGAAACGTTATCATCTTGTTAAAGAAAAAGGGTTGTACATGAATTGTTGTATGGACTCGCATCATGCTAGCAATTATAAATCAAAGAAACTGTGTGAAAAATGTGCAAGACTTCATAATACATTGTTGCATTTTGGAAGATTTGCAGTGCAGAATGAAGAAGTTACATCTTCCGTACCTGTGGTTTCATCGTTATTAATTCTGGCGTCTTGCTCAACCCCTAAATTGGAAACTAGCTATACTGTCAGCAGTAGCTTATTTTTAGCAAGATCATCAAATACAGTCATCATGTTAGCTACAGTTAAAGTGTCCGTTTATGATGGGTTTGAAAGAGTTCAAACTGTAGGAGCTCTAATGGATAATGGTAGCATGGAGAGTTTTATGACTGAAGAATGTCGCCAACGTTTGTTTTTGAATAAATCAGAAGTTTCGGTAAAGGTAGAAGAGTTGGTATTATCGGCGTCTCAGATTTCAGGTACATTATCATATAAAATTCATCCCCGAGGACAGAGAAATTCTCAATATGATGTGGATGTATTTATTCTCCCGGAAATTGTCTACGATACAGTCGTCATAGACTAAGTGGTCGCATACGTCCGATTTAGAATTAGCGGACGAAGATTTTGATAAATCCGACAAAATAGAAATATTGTTTGGGGCAAATATTTTTGCTCTTTATTTTATAATATGAATCTCGTATAGGTTCGATGGATGAACTCGTTGCTATAAAAGCCACATTGGGTTGGATACTAACAGGAAAGCTTGTTTCTCCTGTCTCGTCATGCACTTCGTTATGTGCAATTGTGGAACTGTTAAATTATAATTTGCGTCGTTTTTGGGAGTTAGAAAACATTCCCGATTCCTCTAAGTTAACCTCTGCTGAAGAAGCGTATGAGAAGCATTTTGTACTGAACACCATGACATTTTATAGGAATTTTAGATAAGTACTCATTTCAATTGGAAGGTAATCGAACTTGATAAAGTTCGTATGATTTGAAATAACATAAAAAGTATAAATTCGTTTAAGTTAGAAATTTTAAGAGGCCCTTCTTAATAAACGTAAAACAAGGTAGTTGGAAATTAACATTTATATATAACATGCAAAAATCAGTCGATTTCGGAAACGTAACAACAACTACGCACGCACACGCGTACACACACACACTCCTCATGTAATTTATAGTTATATCGACAGCATTTGGTTAGTTCGTAATGTCTGTAAATGCTCCCTAGTGCTAAAAGCTTTTGGATATCATTGTCACAGTGGCTGCTCTCAGTTATCAATTGCCATATCGACATTATTTGATTAATGACAATTGTAGCGTTTGGTGCTAGCTAGTGATTGGTTTAGCCTATCTAGTAAGTACTAAACTATAATTATTAATTGTATAATTGTAGCAACAGTATTTGATTGGTGCTGGTTATAGTGTTTGTGTGTTAGTTAGTGTTATGCATAAGGTTTCCTGCGCTAAAACATCTAGTTCATTGGAATGGGTAGGAGAGGTACAGTAAAATGGGAGAACTTCGGCATGTTTTGAGCATATTTTGCCTTCTCCACAGGACACTAACCACTTTAGAACCGTCGCTGATATGCCATCATAGCAATTGATGTTTTGGCTCTTTATTACTAAAAAAGTATTTTCCTCCACCCCTACCTCCTCCCTCTTTTTTAAAGTTTTATTTTGGTGTCGAAGTTACCACAGTCAAGGGGTAACTTCGACTCAAGATGCAATTAAGGAAAGATTGCGAAGTCAAGTCGATTTAGGGCAACTTCGACATGAAAATATTGTATAAATTATTTTAATTAACGAATGATAGATATTAATAAACAGTCTGAAGCCTAAATAAAGCAAATGTGTCGACAAAAATCATATTTGCATAAACTTATTTATTATAAAGTCATAAAAAACAGTATAAAAATAGGTACATACCTATCAAAACTAAATATCATATTTATACGATAACTATAAACCCTAGAAGCAATCTATACAAATAATCCACCTGACTAGGTAAGTATATATAAAAATAGAACATAAAAAATGTAGATATTTTATTCGTCGTCGAAGCATGCGGCGCATTCGTAGCTCAAATGTCCACACACCCATTTTTCACAAGTCATGCACTTGATCCAGGCATTCTGATTTGTGTACTCGGAGAATTGTATCAGACAAATGGAACAAAAACTGCAAGTAAGGCATTCATACTGAGAATTATTCAAGCCAAGATTGCAAACCCCTCACACCCACTGCAAACAAGAAACACAACAAATCCAGTCTTTGTCGTCAGTATAATTTGCATAAGAACAAGTACATACAGAGCAGAAAGAGTCGTCATTAGTGTCTGTAATTCTGTTTCTTGTTCCACGAACAGTCGATGGTTCAGGCTCATCAACTTTCATTTTAATTTTAGGTTCAGGCTTATCACTTTTAGGTTTAGAGCGGCTGTTCATTTTTTCTTTCCTTTTTTTTGGTCTTTTCACTATGAGAAATCACCGGATCATCAATTTCTTCCTGTGCTGCTTTTTGTTAGGAGAATGGAGTGTTCGCCTCAGATGACGTTACTCGCATTGGTTGGCCTGGTCTGGTTGTGATTTTTTCCCCTCTTAGAAGGCATTATAGATTTTTCGCTATATCGTCTTGATAGGCGGCTCCGTGGCGTAGTTGGTATGCATGTGACTATTACGCCTAAGGTCCCGGGTTCGAATCCCGACACGGTTCGCTTGAAAAATGTTAGGCGAGCATTTTAAACAAAAATACGTCCTCGTTCAGTTGAGAGGTAAAACCTTGCTTGGAACAGCAAGGGTTCGGCAAAATTCAATTTCAGGTAAAAAAACTCGCTTCCTGGCCAATGTAGTACCTTTGGGTGGAGCATTGGAAAAATCAAATGTAGTGTATATCCTCTTGACACAATGTAGTACCTTCGGTTGGAGCATTGGGGACGTGGCCGCAAGTATAGCGGCCCTTATTCAAATTATAATATATCCTCTTGACTCCTTTAGAAACTCTAGTAGACTTGAATCTAGGTCCCTTTCGGAGTTAGATGTTTCGCTAGGAATTTTTACTAACACGGTTTCAGGACTAAAGGGGCTTAGGCCTGTTGTCTGAAAACCAGATTGTAGATTTTTAGCAGCATTTCCTTCTAGGTGACACCATAATCTTTTTAGCAAATTTGTAAATTGCTCTTTGGGAATGCTCCCCTTTTGACGACTTTCCTTCCTCCATGAATCTAAGATGTCTCGCCATTTCCGTCTCATAGGAGCAAAGAAACTCACATCGAGGGGCTGCATTAAGTGAGTTGAATTAGCTGGTAATGGAGTCATATAAATATTAATTGCTAATGTTGCTTCAATAACACGGGGAGAAAAATGTGAGGCGAGGTTATCTCCAACTATAACTTTTTTTTTGCTCTGGGGTGCTATTAGTGTTTATGTGGGGCATTAAAATTTGAAAAATCCACGTCTCAAATGTAGTCATATCAA
Source organism: Platerodrilus igneus (assembly GCA_036346225.1). NCBI lineage: Eukaryota > Metazoa > Arthropoda > Insecta > Coleoptera > Lycidae > Platerodrilus > Platerodrilus igneus. The sequence goes on along the minus strand of JARFIW010001054.1, from coordinate 2,194,557 downwards.
ACCAACCACTTGGCGTAACATCATACACTGTACCCACAGGGCACCAGACGTCCAATTTTCATACAAGTGCTGTGCCTTGTAAACCACCATGGGAGGCAACAAGTCGCCCTTAGCTGTTCCGCATACCATCAAACTCACCGATGTTCTAGAGTACTCCTGAACAGGCTCCACTTTTTTAGCTCCTCTGGGAAGCAACACTTTTTTTGCACCAGGATCATCAGTTATGTTGGTCTCATCGTAGTTATAGATATGATCGGGCAAAACATTTTTTAAGGCACTTTTAATGTTGTTAAAAAATTCTGTTAGCTCCGGTTACCCTACACTTACATGTGATTTTCCAATGCTCCACCCGAAGGTACTACATTGGCCAGGAAGCGAGTTTTTTTTTTACCTGGAAAATTTGGAATTTTGCTGAACCCTTGCTGTTCCAAGCAAGCTAGGGATCTTAAACGTGCGTGACGACACTCACACACGGTACCTCCATTTTACCTCTCATTCGAACGAGGGTGTATTTTTGTGAAAAATGCTCACCTAACATTTTCAAGTGGACCGTGTCGGGATTCGAACCCGGGACCTTGGGCGTAGTAGTCACACACATACCACTACGCCACGGAGCCGCCCCGATTTACCTACAGCAGCTCGTTGACGTTTTATGTTGGTAGCCCAGCGGCTAGTCAGATTGTTTCTTGAAGCAAAGGCTTGTATAAAATCTATACGGGGTTGATTGTTCTTCCATTACTCAATGGTCCTGCCCTGCTTGGTAACGAATTTTGCTATCACTTGACGAATATCTTGGTGTATTATTGGAAAGCCCCAATCGTTTACCGTACCAAGTGTTGTTGCTATTAAATGTTTTTCATCACTAGTTAACACACACGGACTTCCCGGTTTTAAAGGATGATGTCCATGAATTTTATCGATCAAGGTTGTTCTGTGGACTTTAAACTTTCTACACGCTTCTAGCTTCGACATGCCATGTTTTACAGCATCGATGGCTTTGTTCATGTTTTGCTTGTTATAGTTGAGATAAGGTCTACTTTCCAATTTTTTCACGTACTTACGAGGCATTATCTGTATAAAAAACTAATCTGAAACCAAAAAAAAGCTGGGATAAGGAATAACAAAAACAAAATATTAATAACCATAGTAATGACAAATATTGTTATTGTTATTATTATTATTTGTGTAATCAACAAGAATAGTGTAGAGTGTAAAAAGTACCAACAGATCAATCAATAACCTGAAACAATCAATAAAAAGAGTAAAGTTTTATGTTAAAAATATAACTGTCGAAGTTACCCCGGCTATCAAAGTTCCCTCATTTTTGGTACCCTGTTTGCGTTTGAATTGTTCTTTCTCTTTTTAACTCACTTAATTCTTGACAATGTAGTCAATACACAGTTGAATACAAGAACAACTTATTGTTTGATATAAAACTAAGTATATTAATAATTTCAATGGCCATTAACATTTAATCATTTTGTCTTCTAACCATAGTTCTTGCGTTCCAAATGTTAAATATGTGAAAATTGTATCGAAACGATTCTAAAGTTCATTGTTTTGCTTTTTCTCCTTGTTATTATCCTTCGGGTATCCACTGTGATAGCTATTGCCAAAAAATGCGCTGTGAAGTTTAGACGATGCAAATGTATGGAACATGAGCTAAACCGTGCGATACTCAAAATCGTTGTAGGTTTTAACTATCGTTGCACAGTAAATACAGAATGCGTCATGGACTTAAGTCTCTTTGTGTCTGCGCTTCTTGGAACGTCAAGGAACGCAAATAGAAATTGCCTGGAGTGCAGTAGGCAGTAAACCAGGGGATACAAAGTCACATAAATACTTAAAAACACTTACCGAAGCACAACATCTGGAGCACTAACGCGGCACCTTTCACTACTGTTTCTGGCCAGAGGTAAATAGGAACGGAGTAAGGAAATGATTATGGTAGGAAAGACATTATAGGAAGTTAATATTGAAAATGAATGAAACACGTTCAAGTTCGCGGATGGTTGTTTATCGACTCTCCTTTAATTATGTTGTTCCTTATCTTTAATTGTCTGGCTTGATAACGAATACAACGTTGGGAGAGCGAAATGGCGCGAACACTTTGTATTACTTTTTCTGTATGGCACAATGAAGTCGAACGAAATTTTTGCCGTACCAACTTTTGCTAAAAACTGATATATCGGGTTTCAGTGACTATGGCTGTAAATGTGTATAAAATATAGCACAATCCATATCCTGAGCATCAGTAAGGGCATCATGTATTTATTTATCAGACGCCTTTTCTGATCCTGTATACTTTTGTCATCGATTGTTGCTGTAAATTATTTTAAGTTTTTGAGATATAATTACTACTTATAATATTCTGCTATTGTAATCCAAGTATTTATGCAGTGATTTTAAATATTCACGATGAATAAGATTCTTTTATCTCTTAAAAGTTAGATCGGTTAGATCAACCTTTTAAAAACTATTTATCATAAGGGACCTTAATCCTGTAAGTATTATGGAATGATGAACATGTAATTGTTAAACGTGCAGTTCACTTATGGGACTTAATTCCAATTTGTATTAAAAATTTTTTACAAATATTATAAACTTATATTCAATTCATACGCGAGAGACACAATAAGATCGAATATCCATGTTATTGGCGCATATTCATTTACTAATTTAGAACGTCTTGGAAAGCGTGCTAATAGATATTATAGTAATACACCACTATATTCTCTATATCATGATATTATTTAATTATATTATCAGTTTTCGGAAAATTATAGTGCGCATAACTTATCGCTTTGATATCATTAAATTTCTATTTTAAAACTGTGGATATTAGCGGGTGACAAAGCTTATCGTAAATCTTATTCTATAGCAAAGTGAGACGTGAATGCACTGAGGTAAGGATAAATATGCCGGTGCAATGCTTTTATAGTCACAATTCAATTTTGCCCTTTGGCTTTTATAGCGTGATAAGCAAATGCATCGAGTTATAAATGGAAATAATATTGGGCGTGGAATTTAGTGCATGCCCACAAATGTGCTCTACAATACTTTGGAGTCGCTTGAAATATATACGTACTTGGAAGTTTTATTTATGGTTGGCGTTTAATAGAAAATAGTTTTGATCAACATCTTGCTTTTTCCAATTTTGATTGGTTAATGAAGCGCGTCACCATTTTATAATTTCCGCACGTATTGATTTAATGCGAACGTATCTGAGCTGAAGTTTAAAAACTCTTTTTATTCGAATGCGCTGTTGATCAATAACTTTTTGAATTTGTGGAAAAAACCTAAAATAAGTTTGATATTTGCTTAAATTATTCGTAGAATTAAACTGCATTTTTATATAATTTTATATTCTGGGCAGTTGTATAGATTAATTACAATTTCTTTATTTAATTTAAAAAGAGTACATTTCAGTTTTAAAAATTAAAAGGTTTTTTACACAGAATTATTTTTAAGTACGCCTCTCTTCTCGTCACCTATCTAACAAATTGTCAACAAATTATAAGTGAGTGTCAAATTATATAAAACTTAATTTTAATGTAAAGGATTCATCTCTGCCCTCTTCAAACTGACACCAAGGTGTATTTAATTATCTGTTAATGAAAAGTTTATATTATGAAAATTATTCAAAGTAATAAGTGTCTGAAATTTATGGCTTTCTCTTAAAGTGTAAGTGTCTTATTTATATTTAAAGCTGAAAATTTGTATAGGATTTTTAGTTGACGATGGTTGTAAATATAATTTATATATTAACACCCTGTCTAATACTTTATCTGAAGTGTGGGAATATCTTCACATAGTTCTCGCATATAAACTTTTCGTGTTTTTAGGATTGGATGGTGTGAATTATAGGCTTATATAATATACCCTGAAGTCTCAGAAACGTGGAACATAAGACTACTAATGTTAAAAAAAGGAAAAAGCTAAATACCTCAATTAAAAAAAAAGATAGATATATTTATAAGTTGGCGAACCTGTTGATGCTTTCCAGAATGGCAATGTTATATCCAAACTGTCAGAACATTAATCATTTCATTTCACGAGCGTCTACACATTGCTCAAGCTCCAACGTTGCAATTTTTGTAAAATTAAGACAGACAGTCAATTTAGCCTATAACCGTTGATTATCAACGCTACAACATTTGCACTTATTTATGGGAAGATCATGTATGATGATAGTATTGTTTCTATGATGAAGATGCTTATTTAGAGGGCGGATTTTTAGTTATTATGTTAATTATTCTTAATATTTACAGCATAAACGTCGGAGCTTGAGCAATGTGTAGACGCACGTATAATTTCTAAATAAAGATTGTTTCTTATCAAAATACAAACTATTATGTTGTTATCATTTTAATATTTGAAGCACAAGAACAAAAGCAGTTTATTTTTTTAACAAGTGGTCTTACATTTTCAAAAATTTCGAATTTTTATGAAATAATAATGAATTTTAAAGTTTACTTGTAAACATAACTATAAATTTAAAAAAATTTATTCAAAATTGATAGAATCACAACAAGTGTTCAAATATTTCTCCATTTACAGGTAAACAATGACCAATATGATCATAGAAATGTCCCTGAATTTTTACATTTTCAGTGTAAAATTATTACGAGGCTATATTGGAAAACTGTTAATTTAGCAAATATTCAAATGTTGGCGATCTTGATAGCCTCAGGCTGCTCAACCCACTTCACATACTACTGAATATCGGAGAAATATGGTATATATTTATAAACAATAGAAGGGGAACCGAACTGCATCTAACAAGAAAGAGCAGCGATTCTAATCAATTCAATCTATTTTATTTTATTTTTTTCTATATTATGTTATTCTATGACATTCTAAGACTACGTGTATGTATTGTCTGTGTGACCTGTGTCCCATTTTGTTTGTAAAGTCGCTTGCACGGGATCTACCTATGCTCACTTGTTTCTTTTTTTTTGTATTAATACTTTGAGTTTTTATTACGTGAATTTATATTGTAAAACTGTTCTTCTTAGAACACTGCGGTATTATTTCTAATAGGCGTCGCCGTGGATCAATGTAGTAAGCGTAAGACTACGGATCCCAAGGTCCCGGGTTCAAATCCCGACACGGCCGACTTCTTGAAAAATGGCAGGTGAGCATTTTTCGCAAAAATTACGCCCTCGTTCGGATGAGAGATTAAATGGAGGTTAAAGATCCCAGCTTGCCTGAAACGGCAAGGATTCGGCAAAATTATAAATTTCCAGGCAACAAAAAACTCGCCTCCTGGCTAATGTAGTACCTTCGGGTGGAGCATTGGAAAATCACATGTAAGGTATTATTTCTACAACGGTCCACTTGAAAAATGTTAGACGAGCATTTTTCACAAAAATACATCCTCGTTCGGTTGAAAGGTAAAATGGAGGTCCCATGTGTGAGTGTTGTCACGCACGTTAAAGATTCCTATCTTGTTTGGAACAGCAAGGGTTCGGCAAAATTCCAAATTTTCCAGATAAAAAACTCGCTTCCTGGCCAATGTAGTACCTTCGGGTGAAGCATTGGAAAAATCACATGTAAGGTGTTATTTCTACAACGGTCCGCTTGAAAAATGTTAGGCAAGCATTTTTCTCAAAAATACAAGGATTCGGTTGAGAGGTAAAATGGTCCCGTGTGTGAGTGGTGTCACGCACGTTAAAGATCCCTACCTTGCTTGGAACAGCAAGGGTTCGGTAAAATTCCAAATTTTCCAGGTAAAAAAAAACTCGCTTCCTGGCCAATGTAGTACCTTTGGGTGGAGCATTGGAAAATCACATGTAAGGTATTATTTCTACAACGGTCCACTTGAAAAATGTTAGACGAGCATTTTTCACAAAAATACATCCTCGTTCGGTTGAAAGGTAAAATGGAGGTCCCATGTGTGAGTGTTGTCACGCACGTTAAAGATTCCTATCTTGTTTGGAACAGCAAGGGTTCGGCAAAATTCCAAATTTTCCAGGTAAAAAAACTCGCTTTCTGGCCAATGTAGTACCTTCGGGTGAAGCATTGGAAAAATCACATGTAAGGTGTTATTTCTACAACGGTCCGCTTGAAAAATGTTAGGCGAGCATTTTTCTCAAAAATACAAGGGTTCGGTTGAGAGGTAAAATGGTCCCGTGTATGAGTGGTGTCACGCACGTTAAAGATCCCTACCTTGTGAACAGCAAGGGTTCGGCAAAATTCTAAATTTTCAGGCAACAAAAAACTCGCTTCCTGGCCAATGTAGTACCTTTGGGTGGAGCATTAGAAAATCACATGTAAGGTATTATTTCTAATTCAAAGCAAACTGGTCTAGTACTTTATAAGTGTGTAGTATTATGATGGTAGAAGTATAATTTGAATAGTAAGAAATAAATTTCTGTGCTTATGGACGAAACGCAGTATTAATTTAAAAACTTCAGAAGGAAACCAGTCAAAGATGGTCAAAAGCTAGTGGCATACAATTTGTGTGTGAAACATGCCAAAGCAATCAGTAAAAGTGCAGCTGTAAAGCAGACCGCAATAGAGCTTGGCATTAGTCAAAGCAGTATATGGAACATCATCTAAGAAATCCAAGAGGCGGGTGCTATAAGAGCTCTTATTAAAACATAAATCTGCTAAGTGATGTACGAAAAGCTTGACGAAATTGATATTCTAGCGATTTGAAGATATGTTCACTTGTTATACTTTGGTAATAGTTGCCCACAGTTAAAACTGCTTGGCAAGCAGCTAATTGAAGGTTTGACAATGGGTACAAAAGATACCTTGGGAAAAGACAAAAGTTTAATCGTGACTCTGGTAGTGAAAGGATTTGTAGATTAGGGACTTTTACTTCTTGATTTGAAGAAAACGGTTGTATTAAATTTGTTTCGTTCCATCATTCTATTAAAACTATTTTGGGGGACTACCATAAAAACATGAACAGTGAAATTTTTAAGTAATGGCTTTAGAAAATTTTGCCAACTTTAGAAGTTGGTTGTTTAACAGTGATGGATAATGCACTTTATCATAATGTATAGTTAGAGAAACTTCCTACACAATTCTAGGAAAAGGCAGACTGTATGGATTGGCTTGTAAAAAAGAACTTAAAATTAAAGATTATTATCTAAAGCTTGAGTTATTCTAATTGGTTAAGTAGTACCGCATTTTGCATTCCACAACATCTGTTATTGATAAATTAGTAAAAAAACTGATAAATAGTGATGCGATTACTGCTCTACCACTGCAGGTTATATCCTATGGAATTGGTTTGGGCTAACGTAAAAAATTATGTTGCTGCACATAACACTACATTTATTATTAAATGATATAAAAACTCTGTTTCAAGATGACATTACAAGTAACCTTTGCTGTGTGAAAAAGTTGTGTAGATTATGTTATCGAAAAAGAAGAAGAGCAGTTTTGGAATTTTGATGGCATTGTAGATGTTTTTGAAAAAATAGTGATGTGTGAAATCAGATTCAAGTAATGCTTCAAGTGATGATGATATGGTTCCATTTTACATTGCTCATACAGTAATGCCTGCATCTTTTTCTGAATTTTACTATAAAATTTAATCAGATTCTTCATGATTCTATACATACACCTGGCCTTCATCATCATCATTAGGTTTTCAGTCCTAGTCTGAACTAACCTACACATTTCCCTGAAATTTGCACAGTCTGCATCTATCACTATCATCTGGCCTTATGTCATTTAATTATTTACTATAAATGTAGTGGAAAATTTTTGATTGAAAAGGACTGAATTTTGTATTGTAAATAGCATGTGTTCTACATATAGTTACTATTAAATTTTTATATAAGTAGTTGTCTTTTGCTTGGTTATGTTGAAAGTGGGATAATAAGGTTAAGTAACTATTTTGAATTTGCCACTCTTGATATTCTACTGGTATAAATGACTCTCGATACGACCTGTTCTCTACTTCATTCTCTTCTAGAACGGATTGTAGACAACTAATTAGTTAATCACATTAGTTTTTAGATATTGATATAGCTTATGCGGTATTTTAAAGATTCCCATGCTATATTACCGGAAAGAAATATTTTTTTATAAAAGAGCAAATTTTAATATTTGAAATTTACTTACTTAAATACTTTTTCACTTTCTTTTGTATTTTTCATTGCAATAATATGTTTTGAAAATTATATTACTGTATACATTACTAGTTACTTTGGAGAACTCAATAGAGGATCTAGATCATTAACCAAGAAATTTGTAAATTTTTTTGGCGATTTAAAAAGAAAAGTTATACTTTGTTTTTATTAGTTGATCGTGTCAGTAGGTAATTTATCGAATTTGCGTTCCTAATCAACTGTATATTTGTTGTTCTTTATGAAGAGCTCTTTACATTAAGTAGTTGCGTTTGGTGAAGAGAAATTTATAACTTGCGCAAGAAATCGTGCTGCATTTCTTTGATATACCTAATTATGAAACAGTTGACGATTTTTTAAGAAGGGCTATACCGTTCTTATTAGTTTTAATAACAGCGAAAGTAATCACAGGCTGTTTTTTCTTAATGAATCATTGACAAAATAAATTAATATTTGCTTTGTCGCACCTGTTAAACAATAAGATAACACGCATTTAGCCCGTTCCCGTCTTTATGACAAAACATTTCAGAAAATTAAGTTATCTTTCTTATTTTTTCTCTGGTATCTCATGTTAAATTTGTTTTTAACATAACCAATCTATGCTTTTGTTTTTTACATATTATTAATATTTTTATTTATGTTTGTAAAATTCTGTATCATTTGGGATCGGATTTTAATTAATTTTAATAAACTTTACTAAACCAATTTACCAACTGTAAGTATACATAAAGTTAAGTCTTTGTATTATAATACATGTTTTGATTAAATATTTGGACCCTTTCCTAAGAATAGTCCTAGTATTGAAGTATAATATGTATTTTGTTGATTACTATATTTACAGAATTGTAGTAGTAATTAAATCCAATAAGTAAATTCGCTAGTTTTAGAGATTTCGTTTGATTTTCCAAAATATTTATTAGCCTCTTTTTGTTTTATATTCTAAAATAATACATTTTTTCAATTTTTAATCTGAAAAACAAACTCATATGGTCAAGCTATTAAACTTTTTAATTAAAGTTTCTTAAAAGTGCCAACTAATCTGCTGAGGAATTATTTATTGTTTTTTAAAGATGAAACAAATTGTACGTTAACGCTATAATTTACCTTGATCATTTTTCTGTTAACTTCATGTTTAAATAGTTGTAACATAACGGTACGAACTTACTATTTTAAGAAACTTAAAAATTGCTAAGTTTTTAATTTGCGCTTACTGCAAATTTGCACGTCGTAATTTTTAAACGTTGGTGTTAATACTATTTTAGTAAGACTAATTTCACGTTGATAATTTTCATTTTAATAAGTTTGGTATTTTTGTTTTCTATTGTTTTCTATAAACCGGCGATCGGTGATTTTCCAATTCTAATAACAAAGATTTTCGAATTTTTTCATGTTTAATTTAAGTTTGAAAAAGATAATTTGTACCAAAAACTTTTAAATTACTAGAGTTGCCTATTAAAATTATTTTTTAATATTTGGCGTATGATTAATTCGCCATCCGATGGTCGAACCTCTAATATATAAGAAGGTGATAGAAGCAGCCATACTGCATAACTTTTTCAAGTGCGATTAAACTTACGAAATTTATCACGTTTGCTCTTCAAGTGAAAAGAAAGCTCTGAGAAACAATGAACACAATTTGTTTGCGATAGACATAAGCAGTATTTCTTTGAAATTTTTTCGAGCAAGTCTGTATATTAAACCACTCGGGATAACAATTTTCTAAATTCCGTAAATTTCGTAATACGTTTCTAGTTTAAATTGAAATGTAATCAAATGGTTTGGTTGAATTTGAGTGCCTCTTGTGTAGTTGGCAAATTGTTTAAAAGGACGTCTTCTTGTTAATCAATGAACTGTTTGGGTGAACATGCGGAAAAATCTTTAAATAGTGAAAGATTGAATTATAAGTGTTTCGTCACTTATTAATTTACCAATCGTATAGTTTTTGTAAAACTGTTGCAAGTACTTGATAACATTTAAAGTCTGTTACGTTCACCTATGGTAAACCGAAAATTTCCTGCTTCTTTCTTTTCATATATCTCTTTTTCCCATTACAGGGACGTCTATGACTTATTAGCTCAATAAATATTCAAATTACTATCTTTTGTTTTTTAAATTTATACCTGCATAGTAGATATCATATTCTTATCTGTGCTCATTCATTATCATATATCTAGTTTTTTCATTTATATTTCTAATCCTGGCTTTACTTTAACAAAACAGCTGTGTAAAACTCGAGTTTGAAAGAAGTAACTATTACTTCGCCACAAGACACCTTTTGGCTTTGAAAAGACTAGTGAGTCTGCTAGTTCAGGAAAATGTTCCACGGTATATCTTTCTCTGAGTGTGTAAACTTACTATCTATTTTATTAAAGCTTTGATGCGGTATTCATTATTTTAAAGGAAAACCTTTATATATATTTTCCAAAGCAAATTCTGCTGATATATAATTATTCAGAAATTTGAGTCTCTTACTAGTTTGCTTCTACACTCTCACGAGATGTTTGTAATGTCCCCTTATGTTTAAAACCAGTATTACCAGTTTCTCATGGCCGCTTGCTTGTAGACAGATGGCGAGATTGTTGTTTGTATAGGACTTTCAACTTAGGTTTTAAAAGTAATGGTCAAAGTTTAAAGAATAATATGGCTGTATACTGTAGGACTTTCTAAATCTGAACTGTTTTCTAATATTTCGTTGTTTTGCCGTGCAAAAAAACCTTTCATTCGCGAAGTTTTTATTGGTTCTACAATTTAAATATACCTCAGACCTTTTATTTTGAAATACTACCTAAATTCTATACTATATTCATAATTAATTATATTTTTAAATATTATATAGAAAGGATTACGATGACCTAACCTCCGAAGTATTAGTTTTACCTTTCAGTTTGACTAGTAAAAAGTAGGCCGTATTAAATACAATGGTAGCGTGAATTGTAGTAATATCGAATATTCCAATGATGTTTAGTTCTAGATTTTTACAACATAGAAATTTAATATTTGAAATACCAAATTTGTTATCATTGATATGTTTCATTTTAATCATTTAATAAGCTTATTCGATTTGTAAAAATTTACCGCATCTTTTTCTTTTAAATTGATATTTTTTAAGGATACAAATACCATTGATGAGATCATCACTAAAGGTTAAGTTATTTTTAGTGCATGATTAACATTGAGCCGACATTCTACTTCTAGGTTTAGCATAACATAGCTATAATAATATTTTAAGTTGAAATTTTGTGAGGTAGTGCCAATTCTAGTTGTAATAACAGTATTAAATTAGGGCTTATAATTTTTTGCTGTTTACATATAAGCTTTTACGTAAAACGTAGGATATGTATAAAAAGAATTCTAGTGTAGTATATAATTAAAAATGTAACTGCATATGAAAGAACTTATTGCTTTTAAAAATATATAGCTCCACTATATAGCTTTTTGGTTTTTTTTTGTATTCTATTCATATTCTGGATAATTTAGACGTATAAACTTAATAATTTAAAATTCCTAAATCGTAGCTCAAAGTGCCGTCATACATTTGTTATAAAATTTCTTAATTTATACTGGAAGCTCACATAGAGTATATTTTTTTATTGAAAAATTGGATGCGTTAAATTTAAACCAGCATCACTCGCTCTATGGCATTTACTCACAGCTTAAGAAAAATCGCGGACATTTAAAGGTTACACCGTAAACGCGACTGTCCCTCCTTTAGCTGACTGTAATCCTCCTCTTAAAGATATGCACTTGTGTTTACCAATCAGTTCACTAGATTGTTTATGACAAGGCGGTTGTTGACAGACTAATACAGGTTTGACCATTTTGTTAATCGCAGGAGTGTTCTGGTAGTAAGTTTTGGTTATATTGTGAAAATCATCATAAATAAGGTTGTTTTTTTATATATTAAAGTGATTTAACTTTATGTTTTACAAAATTTTGAAGGAAGATATACTTTTTAATTTCAAATATATCCTTTGCATCAAATAGAAACACCTGTTAGTTATTCTGGATTACATAGTTGTGAAGGGTTTTTTGTATGAACTTCGTGCTTTCCTACAATATTGTTAGCATTCATAGGTCTGTATTGTATTTTCTAGAGCAGGAACTTCTTCATAGAAGTTTATTAATCTGCGACCTTTTTTCCTTAATAAGCATTTATTTCTTAAAGAATTATAATAAAAACATGTTATATGTAATTAAAACTTATAAACTGGAATGCATTGATTATTGAAATTTGTTCTTTTTACTGAATAATTGAACATACGGAATAAAAAGACTTTAGAAATGTGTACATAAAAGAAATAAACACTTTATTATTACATATACATGGGCATATTGCTATTTTATTATCCGCCAGAGACATCTATAAATGGTAAAAAATACCAAGTTACAACTTTCTATTAATTCCAAATTGATGCACTTTCTTAATATATGAGCTAAATAAACAGTTTCCTCTGCGTCTACTGAAGTTTTTTTTTTTTTCCAGAATTGGTTATAGGTTTGGCAAATATACAAGTTTAGTTTCTTGGACTCGAGGACCTGTTAGATTTAAAAAAAAGGTTCAACTGAAAATCACTTTATGGTAACATGCAATTGAAAAGTTTTAGCACAAACAAGTACAAAAGATTTAAATTTTGTTCTATCGCTACTGTTCTCATCATCATTAAATCTCCAGTCCTGAAACTGATTAGATGCGCACTTCCATTGTTTCTTATTCTGAGCTAACCTACACATTTTTCTGAAATTCCCACATTCTACATCTGTCACTATCTGCATGTAATAGTCTGATCTAGGTCTACATCTACCTCTCTTTTTTCCTATATCTGCTTGTAATATAACCCGCACTATTCCTCAAAAATGTCTTGGAAAATATCCTGTCTTTCTATTTCTCCTATTTTTTTGTTTTCCACAGATATCTTTATTCATCTACTATTTATATAACCTTTTTGTTATTAATTTTATTTGTCCATGCTATTATCATCATCATACATCTGAAGCATTATATTCAAAAAAGCTTCTTCCTTTTACCATCTGCTTCTACTGCCTCTATTTCATAGACGTATAGTGCTGTGCTCCACACATATGCTTCCAACGCTTTTGTTCCTGTTTGTTGTCTTCGAACATAACCGTGCTATTTCTTGTTAGATACAGTTTGGTTTCTCTTCTATTGTTTTGTAAATATATACCACATTTCATTGATATTCACACCGAGAAAAGGAATTTGTTGCTTCAACTGAAAATTAGTTGATTCAATTAGAATTTTTGTTTGTGTATAAACAATGATCTACATGTATTAAATAGAACATAATAAAATGTTGCAAAATCGATTTTGAAGCAAACAAACCTAAATTTGTACCACAATAATTTTGGCATTTACTCAAATGTCCATTAATGTAACTTGAATGTTAGGTAAAGTTCCTTCAATTGCTTGTGGGTTTGAATTGAATTATTCAATACTTTTATCAAATACACTGTTAGGTTAAATCAACACGTTGAATATCTCACTTACAAATAAAAATCATTGAAGCACATACACATTAATTTTATCAAACTATGAGTTCAGCACTTGAAAGAGTTTGCAGCATTAAAACAAACTATTCAAAATTTTCTACTAACCAAAAAGCGTCATTGGTTTAAATTCAGTATACATTGATTTAGCTTAACTCACCCATATGTTGAGCACAGTTAATAATTATTAAGCTAAGTGACTAATAAGGGTTTAAGTAATAGCATTTTTGGTTTAATCAAACGTTTATTGAAATGTAGCTGTCAAATCTATCATTTGGTTACGTTCTACATTGTTTAAAAATATGATTAGTTTAAACATCCAAGGGGGTTTGATTCAATATCCAACTTGATTGATTCCGACTTAATCAAGTTATTTGAATCAATTTTTTTAATTCAATGTAGCGATCAACAAATGAGTTTGTTCATCCCTAACAGATTTTAAAAAAAATCTATTTAAAATAACTTCATTCAGTCACATTACCCAGTTGGATATTGAATCAAATCACCTTGAATGTTACATTAACTTTTATTGATCATTGTGCATAATTTTTAGTTTAGCCTTCACTGATAAATAATCTTCTTTTGCAAAATGTTATTTTTATAATTTTATAAAACCTGAAATTAATATAACTTCCACTTGAATTTTATAAAACTGATACTGATTATTGAAAAGTTTGTTTATTCCTTGAGGTTGCAATGGCTCTTTGAAGTTAGACGTTCGCTTATATGGTTGAATGCTAAAAACAACGGCATTTAGTTATGGGCAATGAGACCAATTTATAGGAAAGTATTTACATGTTCTTAGACGAAAAGAGTTTGTTTGAACACTGCACAGCATACTAAATTTATCTTCTATGTATTTTTATACTTGTTTGAAATATTTTTATTGAAACTAACACAATAAACAATGTGAAGTAACACTTGACGCCATATTGACGTGTGGCAGTCGAAGGGTAGCAGTATATTAAAGATATAATGTGCGCGCGCCGTACATTCAATACGCAGTTGCACGAGAGCGTCGGACACTTACCAAAAACGGTTGGGTTCAACAAATAACCGTGACGTTTGATTTCACTATCATAATTTATTTAAATCAACAAGCTATAGTACGTTTGTTTGAATGTTAAGTTTGTTACAAAACGTGTTGATTTGACACTTTTTTCAGCATTCATTTAACTAAAATGGATTTTTTCAACATTAAAGTAGTATTGGACTAAAATACGAAATTTGTTGGCAATATTAGTTTGTATTAAATACGATTATTGTTCAATGAAATTGACTTTTGCATTCTTTTATTAACCAACTGTTATTATGCGTTTAAGCAAACAAATTTAAGTCAAGTAATTTTTGTAGTTAGTTTAACAATCTACAAGCAGTTCAGTGAATATAGTTTCGTTTAGAACGACTAAAAAATACTTGATCAAACGCTTTACTCTTCAAAACAACAGAGTTGGTTGTATCAACCAAATCACTTTTCTCAGTGCAGTGGTATGTGAAGGGGGTTAAGCAGCCTGAGGCTACCAAGATCCCCCAACACTTGGACATTCGCCGAATTAATAGTTTTCCAATAAATTCTTTTGCACAATCCGAATTAGTTGAAAATATTGCAAAATCGACACCTATAGTTGTTTACAATAATTGCCAGGTTTAAGTGCAAGTATTTTTTCGTCAGTAGGTTTTCCACCTTAGAACTGGTTGGACGCGTACCTCCACTGATATCTATTCTGAACTAACCTATACCGTTCCCTGGGATTCCCACGTGCTGGAGACAGCTCCGTTTTCCTCCTCTATTTTTGTAAATATATTCCCTATTTCACTGATTTTAGTGGTATGTGAAGGGGGTTAACCAGCCTTTGGCTACCAAGATCAGCCAACTCTTAAACATTTGTCGCATTAATAGTTTTCCAATAAATCCTTTTGCACAATCAGGATTAGTTGCAAATATTGCAAAATAACACCTGTATTTGTTTCTACTACTCATCAGGTTTACGTGTAATTCGTTTTTCGTCATTAGGTTTTCCCTCTTGGAACAAGTTGGACATGTACTTTCACTTATTTCTATTCTGAGCTAGCCACACAACCCTGACATTCTTACAGCCTAGATTCAGCTCGGTTCCCTTTCTATTGTTTTTTAAATATATGTCCTTAAGCACTGATATTCCGTGGTATGTGAAGGGGGTTAAGCAACCTGCTGCTACCAAGATCCTCCAATTCAGACATTTGCCAAATTAATAGTTTTTCAGTAAATACTTTCACACAATTAACAATAGTTGAGAATATTGCAAAACCAAAGCTTGTAGTTGCTTATAATAATCATCAAGTTTTACGATTTTTTTTCGTCATAAGGTTTTCCATCTTGGAACTGGTTGGACGCGTACCCCATTGATTTTTATTCTGAGCTAGCCTACACATTTCCCTGAAATTCCCACAGCCTACATCTTTGACTATCTGTGCAATAGTCTAACCTAGGTTTTACCTCTACCCATCTTTTTCATATTTCTGCTTCTAATATATTCCACACTAATCCCTCATGTCTTAGTATGTGACCTATCATCCCATCTCTCTTATTCTTTACTGGTTTCCACGTATTTCTTTCTTCCCCTACCATTTCTAGAACCTCTTTGTTCTTTACTTTGTCTGTACATATCTTTATTATATGTCTGTAGCATCACATTTCAAAGGCTTCTATCTTTTTCCTGTCCGTTTTTCCTGCTGTCCGTTTCACAGTCTTACAGTGTTGTGTTCCACACATAGCCTTTCAGCAGTCTTTTCCTTGTTTCTATGTTTGTTATCTTTGAACGCAGTAATTGCTTTTTCTTGTTAAGTGTAGCACGACATTTTGCTAATCTTTGTTTTATATCTTTTGCGCCTCTCCCATCTTACGTCTTTTAGCTTCCTTGGTAGCAAAAATCCTTAGCCTCTTGTAAGTTCTCGTTTCCTCTTTATAATCTAGTTTTTTATTTTATTTTTTCATCCTTTACACTCTAGTACTTTAGTTTTATTTTTGTTAATTTTCATACCATATCTCTCTGCTAAAACTGTTTCCATTTCATTAAGAGCTGCGTCTAACTCTTTTTTGCTAGATGCTAATACCACTATATCATCTGCAAATCTAAGCGTACCAGTCTTTTGACCCTGCATAATAGTTTCAAATGTCTTCCTACATTTGACATTATTCATTGCCTCTTCAATGTGCAAGCTAAACATTAATAGGGTTGGGCACATCCGTGTCTCACTCCTTTCTGAATATCTACTTCTCTCTCTGTTCCTGCTCTATTTCTATTACAGCTGTTTGCTCTTTATATAAGCTATGTACTTTCCGTCTATCCCTAAAACTCATTTCAATGTTTTTGAATATTTCGAACATTTTTTCCATTTTACATTGTCGAATGCTTTTTCCAGATATACAAACCTTATATACATTCTTTCTTCTTTTTCTATTGTATTCTCCATTATTACCCTCAGAGCTGAAACAGCCTTCCGTGTTCTCCTGTCCGGCCCGTTTTTCCATCCGTTTTTGTACAATATTAGTTAATATTTTGGACACGTGTGCTATCAAACTTATTGTTCGAAAATTTTCACATCTATTCGCGCCTCTATTTTCTGGTATAGTGACTACGATGTTACGTTTGAAATCTGTGGGTATCTCGCCGGTTTAATACATATAGCTTACAAGTTGGAAGAGATGTTTTGTTACTGCTTGTCCAACAGCTTTTAGAGTTTCTACTTACACCTTATCTATACATGCTGCCGTACCATTTTTCAGGCCTTTAATGCTAATTGAAACTCATCTCTAAGTATAGGATATCCTAAGTCATCGTTTTCAATGTCTGATTCTTGCTCTAATGCTGTTAGTTCCTCTCCTGCATATAAATTCTGTATATATTATTGCCATCTAACCATTTTCTCTACATTTTCTATAATGTCTTTTTCAGCGCCCCTTATATTTTTGCTATAGGGTTTTATATCCCTAAAATTTCTTTTTCTCAAATTTTTTTAATTTAAAAGCGACTTTCATAATTAAAATGTGTGGTCGGTGTCTATATCTGCTTCTGGATAGCTTCTACAGTCTTTTACTTGATTGCTAAACCGTTGTCTAACAAGAATATAGTCTATTTGATATCCTCCTATATCTTCTGGCATCTTCCAGGTGTATTGCTTTCTAGCATGATGTTGAAATAATGTGTTTGTGATGGTTAAATTGTTTTTGTCACAAAATTCCACCAACCTATGTCCCCTTGTCGTTTCTTCTGCCTAAACCAAATAAATTTACTATCGCTCTGTCCCTACCCTCACTCATTGCGTTAACCCTCCCCCCCCCCTAATTATTAAATTTTCATGTCTTTTTACGTCTCTTAGTATGTCTTCAACATCTTTGAAGATTTTCTACTTCTTCGTCGCTGTAGCTAGAGGTTGGCATGTATACTTGTATTATTGCTTCATATACTGGTTTAGATTTAATCTAATTGTGAGTACTCTTTCATTCTTTTGTAGGTAGTTTTGTACAGTGTCTCACTTTTTTCTCATAACTATTGTCACACCTGAATTTCTTTTCTCTGATCATGTGTGAATTACCTTAAAGTCCCTGCTTCAAAAATCCCCCGTCTCTGACCACCGAACTTTGCTGATCATTAGTATGTTTAATGCTAACCTATCCATTTCAATTTTCAAGTCCTTTAGCTTGCCTACTTGTTTCATACTTCTGACATTCCACGCGCTGACTCGCAGAATGTTCCCGGCTCTTTTTCTAAACTTTCCGATCACATATTCCGAAGTAATCCCCTCCCGTACATTCCAATGGGAACTATTTTAACTCTGGATTTTTACCCCAGAGGATGCCATCATTGTAACTAACAATTAAAGTACGCTGTGTATTTGGGAGGTATAATATGGTGGCTTCCCGTTGCCTTCCACATTGCAGTAGTGTGTCTTAGAATGTCATACCGACCCCTATGGTCTCTGCCACTCTAAGTATCGAAAGAACTGCTACCTTCTTTTGGAAATCTGTCTTAGTCTGCTTCCTCACTAAAGACTATTAATTTGGTTAAACCTGTAGTTCGATTCTATAGTTCACTGAAACTTTCCCGCCATTCCACCCGTTCCAGTAATCTAAAACTTCTTCAAGGCACAGGTCCGTTCAGAACGGGCTACTATTTTATCTCATCGTCATCATTAGGTCTTCAGTCCTGGAACTGGTTAGACGCGTACCATCATTGTTTCCTATTCTGAACTAACGTACACATTTCCCCAAAATTTGCACAGCCTACATCTATCACTATCTGATCTAGGTCTTCACTCCTTTTTCCTATCTCTGCTTATAATATATACCATACTATTCCCCAAAAATGACTTAGAACTTATTCTGCCCCTCTATTTCTCTTATTTTTTTTCCACAGGTATACTTGTTCTCTCTACTATTTCTATAACCTATTTGTTATTAACTTAGTCTGTCCATGCTATCATCCTCATTCAACTGAAGCACAGCATTCCAAAAGGCTGCTACCGTTTTTCTGTCTGCTTTTCCTTCTGCCCATATTTCATAGGCATACTGTGCTGTGCTTCACACATATGCTTTCAACAATTTTCTTCTTGTTTCTATGTTTGAAGTCTTTTATCGTAGGCGCCGTTCTATCTTGTTAGATGCAGTTCGGTCCCTTTCTATTGTTTTACAATTATTTACCTTAATTCGCCTACATTCAGTGGTTGTGGAGGGGGGGTAAGCAGCATGTGGCTGCCAAATTCCCCCAGCACTTGAACACTTACTGATTTAATATTTTTCCAATATATCTTTTCGCACAGTCAACATTAGTTGCAGATATTTTACAACCAACTCCTGTTGTTGTTTATAATCATCAGATTTATCTGCGCTTATTTTTTCGTCATTAGGTTTTCCATCTTAAAACTGGTTGGACACGTATCTGCACTTATTTATATTCTGAGCTAGCTTAGATAGTTCCCTGAAATTCTCACACAGCCTGTATACAGCTCGGTTCCTCTTCTATTGTTTTCTAATTTTATGCTCTATGTCACTGAGATTCAGTAAAGGGGGTTAATCCGACTGTGGCTGCCAAGATTTCCCAACACTTAAACATTTGACGAATTAATAATTTTCCAGTAAATCTTTTCACACAATTAACATTATTCGAGAATATTGCACAACCAATACTTGTAGTTGCTTATAATAAGCATCATGTTTAAGTCAAGTTACTTTTTTTCGTCATTAATTTATCCATCTTGGGACTGGTTGGATGCGTACCTCCATTGATTTCTATTCTGAGCTAGCCTACACATTTTCCTGATATTCCTACAGCCTACATCTTTCACTATCTGTGCGCAGTAGTCTAACCTTGGGTTAACTCTACTTCTCGTTTTTTCTATCTCTGCTTCTAATATATTCCGCACTATCCCTCATGCCGTAGTATGTGGCCTATCATTCTATCTCTCCTATTTTTTACCGTTTTCTACATATTTCTTTCTTTCCCTACCATTTTTAGTACGTCTTCGTTCTTAACTTTCTGTCCATGATATCTTCATCATACTTCTGTAGCACCACATTCCAAAGGCTTTTACCTTCTTCTTGCCCGCTTCTCCTACTGCCCAGGTTTCACAGCTGTACGGTGCTATGCTCCACACATATGTTTTAAGCCATCTTTTCCTTCTTTCTATGTTTGTTGTCTTTAAAGACAGTAGTTGCTTTTTCTAGTTAAATGTAGCACGACCTTGTGCTAATCTTTGTTTTATATCTTTTGCGCTTTTCCCATCTTTTGTTATTTGGCTTCCTAGGTAGCAGAAATCCTTAACCTCTTGTAAGTTCGTGTTACCTATTTGTATTCTTGTTTTTGATTTATTTTCCCCTCCTTTGCATACTAGTACTTTAGTTTTAGTTTTGTTAATTTTCATACTGTATCTCTCTGTTAAAACCGTTTTCATTTCATTAAGAACAGCTTCTAACTCTTCCTTGCTAGATGCTAATACCGCTGTATCATCTTCAAATCTAAGCATATTGATTTTTTGTTCCTGCATAGTAATTTCAAATGTCTTTCTGCATTTGACAGTATTCATTGCCTCTAATTTTATTACCGCTGTTTACTCTTTGTATAAGTTATGTACTATTCGTCTATCCCTACAACTCATTCCAATTTTTTTGAGTATTTTGAACATTTTTTTCCATTTTACATTGTCGAATGCTTTTTCCAAATCTACAAACGCTATATACACGCTTTCCCCTTTTTCTATTGTTTTCTCCATCATCACTTTCAGAGTTAAAATAGCCTCCCGTATTCCCCTGTTTCGCCTAAACCCAAATTGGTCTTTTCCTCGTATTTCTTCAGCTCGTTTTTCCAATCGTCTTTGTACAATTCTAGTTAATATTTTTGAAACATGTGCTGTCAAACTTATAGTTCGAAAATTTTCACATCTATCTGCGCCTTTCTTTTTTGGTATAGTTACTATGATGTTACGCTTGAAATCTTTGGGTATCTCGCGTGTCTCATACATATAGCTTACAAGTTGGAAAAAGGCTTTTAGAGATTCTGCTTGCATTTTATCTATACCTGGCGCCTTACCATGTTTCAGACCTTTTAATGCTAATTCAAACTCATCTCTAAGTATAGGATATCCCAAGTCATCATTTTCAATGTCTGATTCATGTTCTAATGCAGTTAGTTCCTCTTCTGCATATAAATTCCCTATGTATTCTTGCCATCTACCCACTTTCTCTGCATTTTCTATAATGACGTTTCCTCCCGTGTTCCTTATATTATTGCTATATGGTTTTATATCCCTAAAATTGATTCTAATTAGTATGTATGCTTCATCTGTCTTTCCTACTTCCATCTGAGTTTGTACCTCTTTGCACTTTTCATCAATCCATTGTTTTTTAGCTTTCCTGCATTTGCGAATAATTTCCCATTTTTTGGCTTTGTATCTCTGTTTTCCTGTTTCGTCTGATTTATTTTTGTATTTTCGTCTTTCTTCTATTAGATTAAGGATATCCTTTGTTATCCATGGTTTCTTGTTTTCTTTTTGTGTTTACCCCAGAATATAGCTGGCCGCCATGTCTAAGCTGGATTTAATTTTATTTCATTCTGTTTCTACTTCTTTAGTATCAGATATTTTCCCGATATCTTTCAGCAATTCATTTGACTTTTTTTCGTATCTTTCTTGAATATCTTTATTTTTTAGTTTCTCTAAGTCAAAGTGCCTTTTTCCGTTTCTTTTTAAAAAATTTTAAATTTAAGTGCGGTCTTCATAATTACGATGTTGTGGTCAGTGTCTATATCTGCTTCTGGGTAGCTTCTACAGTCTTTTACTTGATTCCTAAAATGCTGTCTAACAAGAATGTAATCTATTTGATATCTTCTTATATCTCCTGACATCTTTCACGTATATCGTCTTCTAGCATGATGTTGAAATAATTTCCTGCATGTTTTTCATTTTACTCTCGTTATCAATAACAAAGCTTTTAACTTTTCATCCATATTTTAGTTCACATTCTTTGCTAGCCTCTAAAGCCAATTTCAAACAGTACTGTGATGTTTTGTGATTGGAACTGATTCCAACAATTAAAATAAAGTAACGCTTATTTCCATCTTATATGCAATTTACAATGATGTAATGATTATGCACATTTGACTATCCGTATTGCATCAGTGTTATTGTTTTGTTTTTAACAATGTTTCTGTTTCAATGGTTACTTCTCTGCTTGTAATATTTCTCGCACTATTCCCCAAAAATGCCTTAGAACGTATCATGCCCTTCTATTTCTCCTATTTTTGTTTTTTGTTTTCCACAGATATCTTTATTCCTCTACTATTTCTATAACCTCTTTGTTATGAACTCTGCCTGTCCATCATCCTCATACATCTTAAGCACAACATTCCAAAGGGCTTCTGCCGTTTTTTTCTCCGCTTCTACTGCCCATATTTCATAGACGTTCTGTGCTGCGATCCACACATATGCTTTCAACAATTTTTCTTTGTGTCTATGTTTGTTGTCTTCGAACATAGCCGCTGCTCTTTCTTATTACATGCAGTCCTGTTCTTCTTCTATTGTTTATAAATATATCCTATTTTCCCGATATTCAGTAGTATGTGAAGGTTGTTAAGCAACCTGCGGCTACCAAGATGAATAGTTTCCTATATATCCTTTCGCACAATCAACATTAGTTGAAAATATTTTAAAACCAACACCTGTAGTTGTTCATAATAATCATCATATTTAAGTGCAATTATTTTTTTGTCATTAGGTTTTCTGTCTCGAAACTGGTTGGACGCATTCCTTCACTTATTTCTATTCTGAGCTAGCCTACACCGTTCCCTGGAATTCTTACATCCTAGATACAGCTCGGTTCTCCATCTGTTGTTTTCTTTATATGCCTTATTTCACCAAGATTCAGTGGTATGTGAAGGGGGTTAAGCAGCTTATGGCTACCAAGTATCCCCCAACACTTAGACATTTGCCAAATTAATAAAATATCGTATATTTTGATAAAAATTGGGTCGGTGGTCAAAGCTGGTTTAAACTACCAAATCTGGTTTTAACCACGCTTAGAATTTTATAGCTTCTTTACATCAGAATACATGAATCAGAGCATCGGATTAAATTGATACTATTGACTACTTTTTAAATGATATGGTATCATGAGGAATCCTGAATAGGTGCGAGTGATGCATCACATTTCTTTTTAAACTATCAAGCTTTAAGTTATATATATATATATATATATATATATATATATATATATATATATATATTTCTCTTATTAAATAAAGAACAAAGTTTCATATTATATATTAGTTCTTTTGGCATTTAAGGTTTGAAATTTGTATACAAACTTTGAATCATATAGATTATAAATTTTGTATAGTAAAAGTCAATATATGTGATTATCTGTATGTATTGTTTGCCATCACATCACTTACAGTATAAGTTAA
The DNA here is from genome assembly GCA_036346225.1 of Platerodrilus igneus. NCBI lineage: Eukaryota > Metazoa > Arthropoda > Insecta > Coleoptera > Lycidae > Platerodrilus > Platerodrilus igneus. The sequence goes on along the minus strand of JARFIW010001054.1, from coordinate 2,171,027 downwards.
CGGTATACAATCCCTCTCTCACTTTCAAAATCTTTAGCACTACTACAGATGCGGTAATATGGTTTGTGAAATACATACACTACCCAACCTGTTCGAATTACTTAAAAGCTCTAAATGAAAGTTTTAATGTTACTATTAGTGCCAATTTATTTAAATTTCTACCTTGTGTCTAGTATTTAATTATTGGTTATGCAAAAATTCCAAATTATATGATTCAACTGACAGTAACAAGCATTTTGTAGATACACAATCCAATTGTAACTTCTTTAAAGACTGGATGTTGGAACTTGGGTGATATGATGGTGCAATGTCTATCAGCTATGCACTGCTGATACTCATGTAGTGGTTGCATTATTGAAAACTTAAAGACTAAGGCTTTTAACATATATTCATTTGTGGATAAAATAGAGATAATAAAAAATGGTCAATTTAAAAATTGCAACAAATTTAAAATCATGTATTAGACATTTTAGTGATAAGGTATATGAGTGAAACCTGATTTTCGGCTGCAAGTTTTTGAATAAGCTTTTTTTTGCTCGCCATGTTTGCTGTTTTTTCGTGAAAGGTTCGTGTGAAATGCTGTAGGATACCATGACCTAAATAATATGTATAGACCTAGAAAGGACGGAAATACTGCAAATCATATTTGATAAAACTATTACTCTGGAAATGTTTTGCATATCAGTACATTAGTAAAAAAAATTCACACAATATGATAATAAATTTAAGGTATATTATGTTTTAAATTTTTGATGCTTAAATGAAGATGCCATAACCAATTAAATGAAGTAAAGCAAATGTATAAAACTAATAAGACTGATAATGAGTAATTCTTGATATTTGGAGAACTATTTTATAGCAGTGTACCAGAATTTGAATAATAGGTTGCTTTCAAAATCGAGTTAGAATTTTGTAAATTCTGCCAAGCTATCACGCTAATTGCCAGAATTTGTTTGTTTTCTCAATCTTAAGAAAAACATAATTTTTTAGTGATTTTTGGTTTTCATTCATATGCCTGTAAATGAAAGATTTATTAAATTCATAATTGAACTACCACCTATTTAACACAATTTAATTAAAAGTGGTATTCATTTTTGTTTGGTTTGGTATTGTTAGTATGATTGTTAGTTGATTTTTTAAGAATTCCAAAATTTTATTTTTAATTATTTTATTTTTTAACCATTTGTTTCTCACTTAAACTGTGCCTTGCAAGATCCTACATTTGATTTATTTTTATTTATGCAGTATTCCATGTATTTAATACATTTTTTATGAGGATATTGTTTGACTAAATACCCAACAAAGAATGTAAAGAATGCGATAACATTTGTTTGTAACATATAATTTGATATTTAATTGAGTTTACATATGTGTTAAGATTTTTACGTAGAATAGATATTGATTTCAAAGATAAAGATAAATTTGAACTGGTGTCCTAGTTTATCCTCAGATCCAATAATTCTCTTGCTTGTTTGATAAATTACATCATGTAATACTGTTGCTCGTGGCAATTGATGATTATGCTGTGTTGGAATTATCACATTTACTTTAGTGTCTAAAGTGTTTAAATGGAAACTTGTAAACCCCGAATGGCTAATCTGAAGGGCATATTTAGGATAGATTTGTTAGATACAACAAAGTCCATTTAAGAGGATGGCTCTTTTACAAAACCTTTTTTTATAAAATTTATTATTAAACAATATTAATTGAATTGTTTATATATGGTGCAATTATGACACGTAAGAAACAGTGAAGATCAACTTCAGATCAAGAAAGAGTGGGGAGATTTTCATCTTGTTATCTAGTAGTAGCATTTTTAAAGTAAAGATTGTTATCATTTCTGATATCTTTATTTGGTATATGTAAATTACACTTGCAGAATTATTTCAACTGTTGTGATGAAATTGCTTGTTCAACACATTTTAAGCACAAATTAGAGTGATTTTTTTTATTTTATGTATTATACTGAAGGTGCATTTTTCAGCATGTGTCATTGAATCGGTCTAAACGAAACAGTTTATAGCACCATTACCAAAATGCGAACAATACACTTATCAATTATATTCTACTGCTGAATGTATTTTTATTACATTTATCGTTAGTTAAAAATGTTAGTTACTGATATTTCAACATTGCAGTGCTAAATTAATTAACACACTTTACAAATATCATCAAAATTGTTATAGCACTTCTTTACTATGCCAAATTTTTCTATATAAATGTGTAAAATAATAAAATATATTTGGCATTGAATTTAAATGTTAAGAGTGTTTACAGTAAGTTTTTACCCAAGGAGGTTTTAACAATCAACTTGATATATGCAATATTATCAACCACATTCACTTTAATTTAACATTCATTTGTTTTATATTAAAGAAAAATGGCTGCCTTAGTTATGTGTTAAAAGTTTAGTGAGTCATTTTATATTAAAACTATTGTGGTTACAATATATGAAAGAACTTTATTTGTTCTAAATTTCTTACAGTTAAATACTATGGTTTTAATAACCATTGTTAATTTGAACAGTGCATTGTTTTTGCCTTTTATTTTATTTTTACATTGATGGTTTGAGTTGAGTAAAAAAATTTTTTTTGGCAAAAGTTAAAGATTTAACAATAATTCTCTGAAAAAATATTTCGTCATTATTAAAAGCATGGTGTTTATAATTTTATGCATTTTACTGTTTCCATAAAGTTGGCCAACTAGTAAGAAATGTGACGATTTTAGCTATTTGCATTTTATTTGAATTACTTTTTTCCTTTCATGGACACCATAATTTAGACAGAAGAAATTTCAGAAGTAGATGAATCTTCCGTGTCAGAAAATGATACCAAGAGTAGAGAATCTTCAAACAATTTAGGATCTGAAAGGTAAAATTCTTTAAATCTGTCTGTGTTTAAAATTTATTATTTTTAAGTAATTATATATCAAAAAATGAGTGCTGCTGAAAGTATTTTGGTTCTTTTAACCCTAGGATGCACAACTAGGATTTTTAGAGCTACATGGTATAATTTCCAAGTTTCCAAATTAAAAAAATTATAACTTTAGTAATGGTTCATGGGTTTACTTTTCAATATACTGTTGATGTTAGTTCTGTTAAAGGTTAGTCAGTCTTTTTCCATAACATTTTTTTGTCTGTATTCTGAATTTACATATTCTGGGAATCAAAAGTTTGCACTATTTTAAGCAGGTCTTATGTGTTTACAAACAGAAGATTCTGCTTTAGGTATATTTCAGATAAGTAGTTTATTGAGGACTTGCAAATATGCAAACTATAATGTGCATATCTCTGTGCATTTGCAGTTAACTCCTTTTATATTCTTTCTCAAACTATTGAAACCACCAATTTTTTTTGGAAATTTTGTTCGAAAAACTGGATTGCATTACAATACTTACAAAGAATATTTACCATAGCCTGCATTATGAAGAACTGCTTGAGAAGTTTTGAAGTGACATTCCAGATCGACCAAAAACGCAACAAATAAATGAAGTCGAAATAAAAATTTGCTCACTGTCTACAGTACAAATCATAAAATATGCTAACTTGTCACTTTTAAATGAATATGTGTGCTAATTGTTGAAATCAAACCTGATTATTTTATGCAATTAACATTTTGTGTTACTATTATATAGATATGTAAATAAAAATGGGTCAGTAAAATTATATTTTTAAATATCTATGTTTTACCTGCAACATTTAAGAAATACACCTAGCTACATCAATAAACAGGAATTGGGTTTCAAGCTCAGGTTATAAATTTGTATGTTGAGCAGGTTCTGCTTCCTAGGGTTAAGCAAGGTATAACAAACAAATTTTGTCTTGTATATATGTATATTTTATATTTCAGTGATTCAAGTAATTCCAGTAGTTCAACTTCTGACAAATCATTCAAAAATAATTTGTCAGATTTATCTAGTCCAGATACTTCCCATACGTCCCCAGACACCAGATCTAAAAAAAATAGCACATATAACAGTAGAAATGACGTATGTTTTCATATCAATTTAATTTTAGTTTTATTATAATGCTAATATTAATAGTGGGAGAATCAATATCAGTCCAGTTCTAACGAAACTAAAAGGTTTAGGAGGTCAGACAGAAAAACTGAAAAGCTTTCCAGTGAATCTGATGATTGTAAACCAGCAAAGGGAAATAATAAAAGGTAAAAATAGATGTATAGAAAAGATGTTTAAATTATGTTTTATAGTGCTTCATGGAATTTTAATGCTCTTAGTTCTTCAGAATCTGGAGAACAAGAAAGACCCCCTAAAAGTAAACGGGTAGGTCTTAATAATCGCATAAGATCAAGAAAACCTAATAATAAAGTTCGAATTTCATCTGATGATTCTAGTATAGAAAGTGAAGATGAAAATAAACGCGGTCTGTCAAAAAGAAGAACTGCAAATACAGTTAGTTATAAGGAAGATAGTGATGAGAAGACTGACTCTGAAGATCTGGTTGAAATTGATTATTCTGAACTAGTTGAAGTTCTTCCAGAAGAAAGATCGGAAACAATTGAAAGAGTAATTGCACAACGAATTGGGAAAAAAGGAGGTATACATCTGATTAACCAATTCATTAATTTGTATTAAGTATTTTATATTAGTCACCGGCAATATAACAACAGTGTATGCTATTGAAGAAAATGGGGATCCTAATGAAGAAGCAAATGTAAGGGATAATCAAAATACAGAGTTTCAGTATTTAATTAAATGGAAAGATTGGGCCCATATCCATAACACTTGGGAGTCACACAGTTCGCTTAAGGAACAAAAAGCTAAAGGATTAAAAAAATTAGATAACTATATCAAACGAGAAATGGAACTTCAACAATGGAGACGACGAGCTACACCAGAAGATATTGAATATTTTGAATGCCAGTTAGAACTACAACATGAGTTATTAAAAAGTTACAGTAATGTTGAAAGGATTATTGGTAAGTTCTTATATACATCATTTTTGGAAATAGTAAATACGTTTGTCATTAGCCAAATCAATTAGGCCTGATAGTGGATTAGATTATTACATAAAATGGGAAAGCTTACCATACGCTGAAGCAACTTGGGAGGATTCTGCTTTAATACTAAGAAGATGCCCTTACAAAGTGGAAGATTTTCAAGGCCGAGAAAATTCTAAGCATACTCCTTCCAAATACTGTAAAGTTTTAAAGTATAGACCAAAATTTCATGAGGTGAAGGAACAACCTACTTATATGATGGGAACGGATCATGTAATTGTTTCTATGCATTTGATTTGTGTTAATTATTGCTGCTTATAGACTTTGGTTTTGAGGGATTACCAGATGCATGGGCTAAACTGGTTAATTCACTCTTGGACAAAAGAAAACTCTGTGATACTTGCCGATGAAATGGGTCTTGGAAAAACTATACAGGTACTTTTAGTAACGTATGGCATTCTATTTTCTTTTTTTTTTAGACAATTTGTTTTCTATATTATCTTTTTCACACACATCAAATGTATGGCCCATTTTTATGTGTTGTTCCATTATCAACGATGACTTCCTGGCAGCGAGAGTTTGCCCAATGGGGTCCAGAACTGAATATTGTAACTTACTTAGGCGACGTAAATTCCAGAAATATTGTAACTTATGGATGAACAGTAATTTTATAAATCCTAACAATCTGTTTTTAGATTCGTCAGTATGAATGGTGTTTTGAAAGCTCAAAACGATTAAAATTTAATGCAATTTTAACTACTTACGAAATTGTTTTAAAAGATAAGGCATTTTTAGGAATTATTAATTGGGCTGCTCTACTGGTTGATGAAGCACATAGGTTTGTAAATAGTTATTGAAAATGTTTTTACTAATAGACATATTTTAGACTGAAAAATGATGACTCTTTATTGTATAAAGCTTTAATGGAATTTGATACAAACCAAAGGCTGTTAATAACCGGTACTCCCTTGCAAAATAGTTTAAAAGAACTCTGGGCTCTCTTGCATTTTACCATGCCTAATCAGTAAGTTTCAATTATTAAGAATTTATTTTTATTATTAAATGCTTGTGAGTGTTCATTTTAATTGCTTAGTGTAGATTTGAATCAGGTATTTTATATATATATATATATATATATATATATATATATATATGAATTTTTTTAAGGTTTAAGACTTGGGAAGACTTTGAGAAAGATCATGGTAATACAGCACAAAAGGGCTATAAAAAATTACACAAACAGTTGGAACCATTTATACTACGAAGGGTTAAAAAAGATGTTGAAAAGTCGTTACCAGCTAAAGTTGAACAAATTTTAAGAGTTGAAATGACTTCTATTCAAAAGCAGTATTACAAATGGATCCTTACAAAAAACTATAATGCACTTAGAAAAGGCCTGAAAGGTTCAACAACTACTTTCCTTAACATTGTTATTGAATTAAAAAAATGCTGCAATCATTCTTTGTTGACAAAGCCTATTGAAAATGATAGTTTTCTTTCAGTGCATGATCAGTTACAGGTTAGTCCAGGGTAAAATACAATTTTGAACATCTTTATATTTTAGAGTTTACTCCGAGGGTCAGGAAAACTAGTTCTTTTAGACAAACTTTTGATTCGATTAAAAGAAACTGGACATAGAGTTTTGATTTTTTCACAAATGGTTAGAATGTTGGATATACTTGGAGAGTATTTACAGTTACGCCATTTTCCTTTTCAACGTTTAGATGGTGGCATAAAAGGTGAACTACGGAAACAAGCATTGGATCATTTTAATGCTGAAGGATCTCAAGACTTTTGTTTCTTATTATCAACTCGTGCTGGTGGCTTGGGAATCAATTTAGCAACAGCTGATACTGTAATTATATTCGATTCTGACTGGAACCCACAAAATGATTTACAAGCCCAAGCTAGAGCTCATCGAATAGGGCAAAAAAATCAAGTTAACATTTATAGATTAGTTACAGCTAGATCTGTTGAGGAAGATATTGTGGAGCGAGCAAAACAAAAAATGGTGTTGGATCATTTAGTTATTCAACGAATGGATACTACGGGCAGAACAGTGTTAGACAAGAAGGCTTCATCAAATGCCACGCCATTTAACAAAGAAGAACTTACATCTATATTAAAATTTGGTGCAGAAGAATTGTTTAAAGATGAAGATGATAAAGATGAAGAACCCAATGTAAGCTTTAGAAAACTATTTTGTATGCTACTAATATTCAGTTGTTTTAGTGTGATATTGATGAAATATTGCAACGTGCAGAAACTCGTGATGAAGCACCTAGCATGGTAGGAGACGAACTGTTATCAGCTTTTAAAGTAGCTAGTTTTGCTGCTTTTGACGAAGAAGCTGAACCTTCACCCGCTGTAGCAGCTCAAATTCCAGATGATGAAAGCGGCGACTGGGATGTGATTATTCCTGAAAAGCTGAGAAAAAAAGTAGAAGAGGAAGAGAGAAACAAGGAAATGGAAGACTTGTATCTTCCTCCTAGATCTCGCAAAACTTTACAACAAATTAATCAATCTGATAGTGATTGTGGAAATGGAATAAAGAAAAAGATTGAAGATAGTGCCTGTAGTAGTGGAGAAGAGGGTGATGACAGCGATGATGATTCTAAACCTAAGAAACGTGGGAGACCTCCAATAGTTGGCAGGGAACGTATTAAAAATTTTACCGATGCTGAAATTCGAAGGTTTGTCAAAAGTTATAAAAAATTTTCCAATCCTCTTATTCGTTTAGAGGATGTAGCCTGTGATGCAGAGTTGCAAGAAAAACCTTTACCCGAGTTGAAAAAATTAGGAGAACTTCTTCAGGAGCGTTGCCAAATATATCTCTGTGAACTATTGAAGGAAAATGAAACTGGTAATAGTGAAGAAGGTTCTAATAAAACTCGGAAACGTGGAAGAGGACCATCCTTCAAACTTGGAGGGGTTTCTGTTAATGCAAAAACAATGAAGGCTTGTGAAGAAGAGTTGAAATCACTTGATGAGGTGTTGCCTGCTGTTCCAGAAGAAAGAAATAAATGGTGCCTTGACATAAAAGCTAAATTTGCTCACTTTGATGTTGATTGGGATTCTTTTGAAGATTCTAAACTTCTTCTAGGTATTTATAAATATGGTATGGGATCCTGGGAACAAATTAAAATGGATCCTTCATTGGGTACTGTTTCAGATCTTTTTTCTATAATTCTTACATTCAATATGTTATAGGTCTCACTGATCTCATTCTATTTAATGATGATAGAAAACCTCAAGCTAAACATTTACAACAAAGGGCTGAATATTTGCTTAAATTATTAAGGAAACAGTTGGATCTGAAGAACGGTGTTGCAAAACCGAAACGACAAAGAAAAGGAAAAGAAATTAAAGCACTTACTAAAGAAATAATTGAAAATGATGAAATTAGTTCTAATGATGAGTTAACAAATAGCAGCTATACAGCACCTTTGCCTCCAAAAAGAATAAAAAAGGATGATAAGAAAGAAGAAATTGAGGATACAGTGTCATCTATTGTTAAATTAGAAAAGAAGGAAAGGAAACCCAAGAAGAACAAAAAAGTGGCAGGACCTATGCATTTTACTGCTAATAGCGAACCTAAGGCTGTTGAAGTAATAGGTGATCTGGATCCAAGAATATTTAATGAAGTGAGTTTTTATAAAATGAAATGACTATTTTTAATTTATATGATTTTTATTATTTTTGTATATTTGTAGTGCAAAGAAAAAATGAGACCGGTGAAAAAAGCACTTAAATCATTGGATAATCCAGATCAATCTTTATCTGAAAATGATCAAGTCATTCAGACAAGAATATGTTTATTACAAGTTGGGGCACATATTAATAGCATACTGCGTGATTATAAAGACTCAGCCATAGCTAAACAATGGAGAAGGTATTTTATATTTGATACTTACCGTTTTTGCAGATTTGTTTCTTTTAGCAATCTATGGTATTTTGTTTCAAAATTTACAGAATTCGATTCAAGGAAATTATACAAATTGTACAAACGTGCTTACAAGAAATTTAGCAATAAGAGGGATGAGGTATGGAGATTTATTAGAAAATTTTCTTGTAGGTACTACTTTTTACTTTTAGGCGAGGCCCAATCATATACGTGCTGAAAAGAAAAAACATAGTCATAAGGAAAAGAAAGAGTACAAACGGAGACATGAAGAAGGAACTGATACTAGAGATGAAAAAGAACAGAAAAAACACCATCCTGATAAGTAATACCTTTTCAATCAGTAACTAAGAGGATTGTATGTATATATTATTTTAGGAAAGAAAAGCAAGAAAACAACATTGAACATAGTAAAAAAGTAACTGAAATGGTTGAGGAAGTGCCCGAAAGGCCTTTTAAATATTTACACACTAACAAATCACCAAATCAGAAGTCTGGGGTGTGGGTTGGACCAGAACAGCATGGGTCTCATGAAGATCATCCTTGGACTAATAATCATTTGCGTGATAGGTATGGTTTGGATCACAAGAAAAGGGATAGATTCGATTATCAAGCAAGGTCTAATAATGTGTATCATCGAGACAGAGACCATCCCAGAAGTATGGATAAAAGGTAGATACTTTAAGAATGTTATTTTTTTTTATTTCCATTTTCCTATTATAATACTACAATGAATTTTGTTCTGTGCCAAAAGAGTTCCTTCCATCAAAGAAGACTGGCGACATTATCACCAACTTTGTGGCCGTGAACAACCACCCAGTCTCATGTCAGTGTACAACAACCAGTATGGCCCTAATTTTGGTCCAACTTCTACACAGTATATTCCAAATGATCAGATGTTTTCAAGAGATAGGTATTCACCTGGTGAATGGGGGCCTCCCGAAAGGGAGTATCGACGTGATTATGACCGTAGACAACAATAGACATTTGCTAAAGTGAGAATGTGTGTGTCTTATGTGAAATTTGAGAAGCTACTTTGAAGTTAATACTCCTTATTTATATAGTTGTTTTTAAATTTTAACAATTAATTTCTCGGTTGTGCCTCAAATATAATTTGAATGAATCATTTCCTATAGAAAACTTTAATATATATACATATATATAAATAGATGAATATTGGTTATTTATACGAGAGTGATAAAACTTAATTTTAGGAGGCTGTGGTATTTCGTCTTACCATGTTACATGCCTTTTGTAAATATATTGTATGTGATTTGAAATAGGTAATTATAGATATCTTTTGATATAATTGTGTTGAATTTTTATTGACCATAAACCTTACATTCCTCAAAGCATTTTAAAAATTAAAAAAGAACATAACGGCTTTATTGCAATAGAACTGTGTGGTAAGTGCAGCCTTACCTAAGAAGGCATTAACTTGCTATATCTTTCTCCAATGTGTATAATATTTGACCAGGCTATTTAGATTATGTGGCTTAGTTGTATTCTGTATGATTTTTGGTATAGCAAATGTCTAATGTGGAAATAATTCGTTGTATGAGAAACGTGTAGAATCCACCAAAACTTTAAAATATGTAACAAGATTTAGAAGTTGGACCTAAATTTGGGCGATTCAATTTTCTACCGTTTGTATATTCAATTTCTAAAAAGTATTAGTTTGCCTTTTAATTAGGAAATTTTAAATGTTCCATTTTAAAAGAATTTTGAATTATACATCCATTGCACCAGAACAAAATTTATGTATTTATGAAAAATTTAGATAATTCGTAAAGAATGCACTTATATACTTATATTAAATTGTATTTTTTGTACGATTTGATTAATTTCTATATTTTGGACATAATGGGTTTTGAATTTGTATTTCAACAGTTTTGTGCTATTGATCTGACCTAACTCGTATAGCCATGCGCATCGTTGAATGTTGCCGTCTAAAGTTCGCGATACGTTATACAGGACTGGCTATATTATTTCCCACTATTTAATAAAATTTAAAATTCTGCAATCTTATTGGGCAGCATCACACGTCACATGTATTTTAGTTAAAATGGGAGTAAACTAATATGGCCGATTGTTGTGTAGTTCGGCATTTTTAATACGTAATGCTTATATTTTGATTATTTATGCTGTTTTTATCTGAACGACTGCTACATATACTACAGTTAAATAATATTGCACTAGAAGTAAAATTAGTTATGGAACAGTGTAAGTTTAAATTTTAATAATTAAATAATTCTAGAAAATATTTTCAGGTTAAATCCATTACTTGACACTGTTTTATATTTCTGCTTCTTTAGAAGAATATTTGTTTTGTAGTTCCTTAATATTTTTAAATAAAGTAGTATACATGTGATTTGGCGTGTAAAAGTTTTGAGAGTGGAATATAAAGACACACATTTTAATAATCAAGAAGTATTATGTTGAAATAGTTTCAGTGCAAATGTAGCTCCTAACTAAAGAGCAGTGAATACGAAACGACTCTTTTCATTTTCTTTATATAATGCTGAAACTTTATTCATCATATCAATTCAAGGTGATTAGTTATAATTTATTTTGAAATATTATCTTGTACTTTGACCTCAAAAATAATCATCTAGGCACTTTTAATTTTATTTAGTTTTAGAAATTTGCATTTTACTTGTTCTGTTTTTGGCCTCTTTTATTGGCTATTTAGATAAAATCTGTTAAAACGTATTTAACTCCAAATAAAATGTAAAGATTATGAGAAATGAATTTATGATTAATTTTGTAGTTGTAATTGGGTTTTTAATGTATCTGAGTAAATCCGTCTCTTGAAATTAATATTTGCTGCTTTTTAAATAGTATCGTTGATTATTAATATACAAAATTGAGTAATTCTTTGAACATATGGATTATAAGTTCAACATTGTTTTATGTTATAAATGCATGACTGTATGCTAAACTATTAGTGTGAAGTTAACAATGACTCCCAGGAATATGTTTCATATGCATGAAATGATTTGAAGAAAAAATAAGCAGAAATGCATCTCTGGGATGTCAAATTTTAAATGACTCTTGCTACCTACCTGCTCGAATCCCAATACATATTAGACCATTCATAAACACAAACATTTAGATTATATTTGTAGGTTAAAGCACAATTCCACGAGTAACTATCACAAGGCAACCGTCATTATACCAAACCTATGAATCGGAATGATATGCAGCACATTTTATTTGGGAAATGTGATTTTAATTATTTTTTTCAGTAACTCGCAAGTAAATAACGCCACGATTATTAATCGACAGGAAGTAGATTCTCAAGTAAAGCAAATTAATAATAGAGCTATTTTATGATTTTTGGGAAGTTATTAAACTGTGATCCATTGCTATAGGATGCCAATATTAACCACCCTCAATCACACTTGAGTATAAAATTTCAGGTTTCTAAACACGACTGAAAATAGTTTTGATAAGTTCTAAGATACGAAAAATTAATTATAAAAATTTTTCACAATTTTTGGGAAGTTGTTAAACGGCTGTCCACCATTATAGCATACCAATATCCCCCTTCCTTGGTACATCCGATTATAAAATTTTGAGTTCCTAAATGCAACAAAATGGTTTTGATAAATTCTAGTGTATGAAAAATTAATCCTAAACTTTTTTCACAATTTTCAGGATGTAATTAAACTGCAGTTCATCGTTTAACATATCAATATTAATCAACTCCATAAAATTTCTGGTTGTTCAACACGACGAAAGATGTTTCGATAGTATCTAAAGTACAAACAATTAATTAGAAACTTTTTTTTTTACTTTTGGAATGTTACTAAGTGCAATCCGTCGCTATAGAATATCAATGTTAACCAGCCCCAGACATTCACTTATTTAATAGCTTTTAGAACATTTCTAATAAAAATGACGTTTATCATATGATTTTTTTGGATTCGCTCAAAACAAATGCCGTATTCTTTTATTAAATAACATAATCATCATTTACTCTAGAACTAATTCAGATTAACTTTTTTGAAAAAAAGTTGTTCTTTATTACAAACTTATAAAAATGGTATTTTTAACGAGGATGCATTACTTTATACAATTGGTCTTTAAGAAACATACAAATTGAAACGTGTTCATTACTTTAAAAGTATATGCGGCTCATTTTCAGTCTGCAATAACTGTCTATACATGGATTTTAGTTACCTAAATAAAGAGGGCTTTGTTCTTATACTTCATAAATGCAAAAAAGATTTGTTTTTACTGTAAATGCAATGTGTTCTAGTAGATATTTACACACAGATTTGAATGTTTTTATTTTTACGTGTTTTGAATTAACGCAATCAAAGAATTTAAAGTTGGGCTTTGTTTTAAAATGATATGCATCGTTAAAGAGTGTTATTTTACATGGGTATCTCATTTTATGTGTTAATGGAATATGTTTACGAGTTTATACAGGGTGAAATTTAATTATCGGGAAATTTAGTTTTTCTTCTCTTTGGGATGGTTTTTTTCACATAATTCAATGACCTCTTGTGACTCATTATCACATCAACATACATATATTGTGGTGATATTACAATATTCTCAACTACTGACTAGTTACCTATGTTCTTCAACATGCTGGACTAGTATTCAGCACCACGGATGAAGAATTTAGCACAATATGGGCCGTTTGTCATCCTGAAGGCCAAGAACGCGAAACAATAATAAAGTATAAGAATGTGCTGTTGTTTATTTACACATTTACACCCAATATCATGAAATATGAAATCACTTCCTACAATTCCTAAAATTCTATTCAATATCAAAAATAGTTCTTTTTTACAAACTAAAAATTATTCAACAAATAAACAAAAATTAAAATGTATACCTCTCTCCTGGAAACAATTGAAGGTCAGGAGAGAGAGAATGATAGGGCACCAGTTAAGACATGAGGGACTATTTAGTAAAGTTTTAGATTATAGACTACCAAATAAAAATAGAGTAGGAAGGCCTAGACAAAGCTATATTAGTCAAATTATTAGAGATTTAGGTTGTGAAGGCTATGTAGACCTTTTTAGACTAGCTCAGAATAGAAAAGAATTTAGAGCTGCGTCAAACCGACTTTAAGTAAGTTCGAAAACAAAACAAAAAAAAATAAAAATCAGTTAACTAAATGTCATCAGGACATAACTCACAATTAGTTAGCGGTCTGGCATGTTGGTAGCGTTTCGTTGCTTAAGCCTTACCATAACATATAATTTAACACTTTTCCTTTTTGAAGCGGATAACCAGGTTATATTTCATTTCCTTATAAATGGTAATCATGTAAACATGTTAGAGTTCTTTAACAACCATCAGGTTGCTAATATCTATGTAGAGTCAGCTGGATAGGAAAAAGATAGAAGGATATAGGAAGACCTAGACCAAACTATATTAGTCAAATTATTAGAAATTTAGGTTGTGAAGGGTATGTAAAGCTTTTTAGATTAGCACAGAATAGAAAAGTAGTTAGAGCTGCGTCAAACCGACCTTAAGTAAGGTCGAAAACAAAATGATGATGACCTCTCTCCTACAGTGTTAACAAATATCTCACAACATGTTAATATCAAGACCACAATAAATAAAATTTGTAACCTCTCATTAACCTTCATTAACAAAAAACCAATCAATTAAATATAACCTTGTCACAACAAATATTAATATCTGGTCTTGCCATTAGAAAATTTGACCAAAAATAAATAAATTTTAACAATAAATTACCATTTAAAATTGGAAGTCCTCCTCATCATATTACTTAGAAACGTTTTCAAACAAATTCCATGTTATATCAAATTATAATTAAAACATCAATTTGCATAATCAAATTCCTTAGAAATGTTTCTCAAAAATAAATAAACTTACTTGAAATAATAATTAAAAATCAAGTTATCGCAATCCAATTTCTTAGAAATGTTTTTAAAAAAAAATGATTATAACAGGCAGCAAAGCAGTCTGCACACAAAAACATCTGACATTCTCTTTCCAATCAGGATACCATATTATTTTCATCATGTGGGAAACACTCTAGCTTCTATACAACTCATATTTTCACACACTGCATGTGTTGATTTAATTAATAAAAATTTTTTCAAAAACACCTGCATATTTTAAAAATACGCAAAACATCCAATTAACTTACATTTTCAAGTCCTTTTTTTAATTGATAGAACACCAATAAATTTACACATTTAAGAGGTTATTTTGCTATTATGCTAAACACGTGCATTGTAAACATGTTGATATCCAATTAAACTGACACATCTGTTAAACTCTTGATTGATAGCTCCGGAAATTTTATAACTATTATTTCTGCATATTTTACGTTTAAATACAATATCCAAACTTTTAATTTTATAAAGAAATTGAAAATATTACTAGATAATTTCTTAACATAGAACTATTAAAATAATGACTTATTGATGCAACCATATATGAATGCTTACAGGTGATGAGTCATTGAGCATATAACATCGTATATAATGTTTAAATGAAACCACTAAAACAAGACAGCAAATTTATAATGGCATGAAATATTTTTTAACAAACAATCTTACAGCCGTTCTTTAACAAACAATATCTTACAAAAGAAATTACTCTCATACAACGGTTTTTTCTTTCAAACATATTGTCTAAGTTAAAAAAAATAACTACTGGATAATCACTCGCTTACACTAAATGGAGTCCAAAAAAATATTTGTATTTTCTAATTTGAATTTTTATTCAGAAAACTTTCCTATTTAAATCTTAATATATACATAATTTTATAAAATAAGTTAGATACTTTTAACAACATCCTTTTAAAATTGGATTTAAACATAACTGATCAGTTATGTTTAATAATTTTTATAATATTACGGCTAAATCTATTGATGTTCAACCACCTTCAAATCAAATTATCCTCTTTCACTCAAAGATTTTCACGCAAAATCTTACATCATGCAACTTAATTAATTAATAAAAAATGTCCTTTTTAAAATTTTAAAACGATATGATTTTTGTTTCATCATGTAAATTATTCTTGTTGTCCTTTTCTATATCATTGAAGTTTCTGGATTAATTACCATTAAAAATCAAAATTGCATTTTTACTCTATATATACTAAGATCGTCCAAGTTGTTTAAAATTTACTATTGAATGCCATTCAAATTTCATACATACTTTTCAAATCCATATACCATAATTGTTCAAATCGTTTAACCTTATCATCATTTTACCATTAAATTTATTTCATTTCCAAATAACTTTTTCTTGCTGCAATTCATTATTATTCCTTCATTTTCAATTTTTGAAACCATTGTATATATCTACTCTCTTCAGAATGGAAATAAACTTCGAAAGTCGTCAATTAAAGTCGTCTGTTTATTACAATACGTTAGACTAGCATCGTGATTTTTAAAACGAGTCTTCAACAACTGACCATTAACTGCATCTTCTAATTGGTTATATAGTAAAGCCCTAGGTGTATGTCAGGCGTCTAAAAGCTTTGAGTCTACTCTGGTTGTTACTCCTACGTTTTCGTTGGTTTAAAATATAGGCCCGTCCCATTACGTCAAATCTAGCATCGTCTAAATGATGCAACATTTACAGAACTTGGCATTCAAGTAACCCCGAGTTATCGTTAATTAATTCATTTACACGCACTATCTCTTATCTTCAAGATTTATAACCGCCATTCGCCTTATTTCTACGACTTTTGTCGCTTGATTTATGGCTTTCGTTAATTGCTTTATCTTATATTGTTAGCTTGAACGTTTTTTCACCTTTATTATTAATGGAATTTTCCCGAACTTCAATGAACCCGCTCCTACTTTCCAATTGAATGTTGTATACGTACTTTTCGTCAAAATACGACCGTATGTTTAGCATTATTATACACGCGACCTCCCGCAATTTGAATACACTTACATACTACATCAGATTCTTTATAGACTACTTTAAACATGAAAATCTTTTATTGTAGTCACATTTGTCATTGAGTACTTTTATAGCAAAATTTATGGACGAAGAACTCTTTTAGAAACGTTTTTCTACTTGCGAGACTTCAATATTCTTATCACGATTAAGATACGTAATAAGAATGAAACCTTTTTAATCACAGGTTTATGCCTATATAATCCAATGTACTGAGCGTTTCTACAAATATGCTACTACGAAAATGAATATTTACATTTTAGCTTCTTGTAAAAAATTTTTTATTTTGCTCAGGTTCGGAATTGTATGTTTATGGAATGGTGGTATATGACATCTTTATGACCCCTAATCACATACATATATTTATTTATATATATATGTATTGCTGTGATAATAGGGTTATTTAAGGGTATATAAGGTCACAGGGGAGGTACATTCATGTGAACATCATAAAAATAAAGAAACCATTTAAATAATAAAAAGTACATAACTCGATCATTATGCAAAAAGGTAAATTCTAATCACCTTGTATAAAATCGACAAACAGTCACAATTAATAAAAAAAGCTCATTCTGTAATAACTTAAATCAAATAAATTACTTTGGAAGTTATTCAACACATTTCTAAACATTTAAAAACATACTCAAACGCCAAAGCAAATACAAATCACCATGTATAATATAAAAGGAAGCTTATTCTGTAATAGCTGAACCACATTTAGTAGAATAAATAATTCTGGGCGCAACCCAATACATTTTAGAATTATTTAATATATTCATAAACTCCCAATAAATTCAAACTAGACATATTTAAAAGTGAAACAAATCTCTTTAAAACTCGATGCATTGCGTAAGGAATGGAAGGCAATAAAACGCATAAAACAAACTTTTGAAAAACGAGCATATTTCATAACACAATAAGGTATAAATATTGTGGCGAAAGCCTACGTGATGTGTGAAATGTAAATCGCCACATTTAAAGGAAACCCAACATAGGTAAACAAAGTATGGAAATTATAATTTTGGATGTACGTGCAGAATTAAAGGTTAATATTTAAAAGTCCCTGTACAAAATTACAACTATGTGATGTTTCAAGCATAAAATTACAACACTTGCTAACAAATCCCAATACAAAATTATTGTCTGTGTGATTTTTGGAGCGTCTGTGCAATGCATAAAGTAAACAACTCTAAGTAAAACCCAACCAGCTGCATGATAGCGCAGTCCAACGCCTCTGTCGTAGCCGAATAACAAGACAGCAAGCGGTCAACTAATAACAGCACGCGAGATGACTTGTCTATATAATGCATCAAAAGTGATAACTAACATTCATTCTATAACCAAAGCACGAACTGTACTAATCGTAACAAAAGTATTACGTAGATTTCAACTTAGTGAAGTTAAATTAAAAATTATAAGTGAAGTCACATTAATTAAAATTTTAAGTGAAGAAAACAGTATAAGTGCCCGTATAAACATACGAGTATATAAAAATTTGCCGTTGGCTTAAAACGTAATTCTAAAATTAATTAGTAATAAACGAAATCTTTACAATTCCTTATTTAGGGCTCCAAGTAAGTACGTAGGTAAAACTCAAAAGAATACTTTAATGCTCCAAGTAAAGATGGAAGTAAAACTGGAAACAAAACTTTAATGCTCCAAGTAAGTACGGAAGTGAAACTCAAAACAATGCTTCAATCAAGTACGGAAGTAAAACTCAAAACAATACTTTAATACTAATACTTCAATACATCTAAGTACTAAATACAATAAATGGGAGTACTCTAAATTAAGACGTTGTGATTACAAGTAAAGCTCTAAGCAACACGTTCATTTGAAGCCACTTGTTAAGCTGCAGAAGAACTGTCCGAAACATTGGGGTGCACACAGAGCTGTGCGTCAACAACCTCTAAACTAGCAACTGATTTGAAACAGGAAACTCCCGTGGGAATCAATCGGAAGAATACCAGGTTAGAATTCAATTATCAATTAATAGCATAAGTTTTATTTTCAATATTTGAAACTTACATGTACTTAGATATTTTGTGTAAAGGGTCATCAAAAATTTGGTGATACGTAGAAAAAGATAGAAGAAAGGGAAAGGTCATTGAACGTTTAATGAAATATTCTAAATAATACATAATTATTTTTGCTGGCTTTAATTGCTTAAAATGGAGTTATAAATTATGGTAATGAACAAATTCAATATTTATTTTTATTTTGATTCAAAAGTTCTTAAATAGCATATGACAGTGCGAAGGTTGTATAGTTGGAAATTGTACATATTTCTTAGCTTATTATACAAATTTGGACGAATTTCATTTATCTTATTCAGGTACAGTGTTAGAGAGAAGAAGGTAAATATTCTTTGTTATCATATCGTTGTTCACTCTCTGCAGGGTATAACTGAGCTAATCCAGGTATAAATTTTAGTGGTTTTTAAAATTATTTTAGATATTTTAGAGGCACAGAGACAAGACAATCAGCAGCTAATTGATCGTAAAAAAATTAGGTGGCGATATTTTAGTGTCCCCGGATGGAGTAGACAAGAGGAAGAAAATTTTTATTATTGATTTTACGACAAAAAATCATTCTCTATAAAAAGTCCTACTCGTTGAATAAATAAGTTTGGTATCAGAAAATCTGAGATTAAATGTACAGGATGTTCATAAATTAAGATAACATGAAAATTCTTTAAGAATGAATTACCATTTATTGAGTTTTTTTTGTTTAAATACAAAATTTCAATCAAGATAGTCAACAAAAATTATTCTACAAGGCTACCTCCAACCTCCACGCATCTTTCTATCCTTAATGAACTCACCTAGACTTTACGTATGGTTTGTGGTTCATTTATTTCATTTACCGCGTCCAGTATTCGCGTTTTTAGTATTACCTGATCATGCGGCAGGTCATCTGCGTAAACTTTTTGTTTTAAAATACCCCTTAAAAAAAATCCAATGGTGTAAGGTCTGGTGATCTAGCAGGAAAATTCATTGGTCTAGATCTTTCCATCCATCTTTCTCCAAAGTGATCTGTCAACCACTGCCGTACTAAAAGCGTCAAATGAGCAGGGCACCCGTCTTGTTGCCAAAAAATTTTCCGCCGCATTTCTAGCGGTAAATTATTTAGAAACGGTAATACATAGGTTTCCAAAAGACGAAAATACACATGATGGTTCAAATTTTCGTCAATAAAATATGGATCAACGATTTAATTGTAAAAAAACTCCGCATCAATCATTTACTTTTTTATAACGTTGACTTCGTTTTTGAATGACGTAGTTTGGATTTTGAAACGACCAATAGCGACTGTTTTGTGATGAATCATGACCATTGGTGCAGAAAGTTGCTTTATCAGTAAAACATTCTATGTGAACTTCTATCTACCAGGTAATTCTCACCAACCCATAAACTAAAATCCAATCGCTTCTCTTCATCTCCATTTTCAAATGTATGTTGGAGCGTAGGTTTAAACGGTCGTACTTTGTTGTCTTTATAAATTCTTTGTAAATGAGTTTGGCTAATATTCAGTCCTTGTGATCGTTTCTGTAAAAATAACTTTGGTGTTTCTATTACTGAATCTATTGCCAAAAGTGTAGCTGTATCATCTTCATTGTACTTTTTCTTGGGTTTTTTTAAGTCACACGGATCCAGTTAAATCAAATTTATTTACAAGGTTGCGCATAGCTTCACGCGATACTGCAGTGTTTGGAGAATTTTTCATGAAACATGTCTATAGCATATTGATAAGATACGTTTCCAATTCCACAACACTTAATCAAATAAATACGTTCTTCAAGGGATAACATTTTGTAACACTGGTGGTTAATAACTGGAAGTAAAATCTACACTTTTGACGTTTGGCAGTTCAATATTATAGACAACACAACAACCTTTGATTGATAAAATTAAATTATGATTACTGTACATTAAATTTAAGAAAACACGTTATTTTAAATAAACTAAACAACATGCAACAACCATAACAATCTAAGTTTAAATTTGAAATTTTGTATTTTAACTAATTTTATGTTTTTAACACGGTGTCTATTAACAATAAATTATAAAATGTAATAAAAATGGTACTTCATTCTTAAGGAATTTTCATGTTATCTTAATTTATGAGCATCCTGTACATTTAATCTCAGATATTCTGATGCCAAACTTATTTATTCAACAAGCAGGACTTTTTATAAAGAATGACTTTTTGTCATAAAATTAATAATAAAAATTTTCTTCTTGTCAACTCCATCTGGGGACACTGTATATATATATATATATATATATATATATATATATAATACGTAAATTATATGCTAAGAGACATAGTAAAGTCAAGAGAGTAATTTTGTAAGGACCATGTATATAGAAAACAGAGATAAATTATTTACACTCCAAATTAATTAGTTTTGATCCTAAAACAAACGGATAATAGCATACATGTGTATTAATAAATCGTCATGTTAAATTTGCATAGTGTGAAAGCTTTATAGTATGTAAAACTTAAAGATAATACGACTATAATTAATTTTAATATTCGACGGTTGTAAATTGTGCATATCAAATAATAAGGGAAAGCTATTGTATATAAAATCGATAATGTAAAAGCATATGGTTATTTAAACTAATAAGCGTTCGTTTAAAACAAATCCTAAGAAATCCACAGGTTAAACAACTTGGGAAAGGACAAATTCAAACTGGCAAAACAATTCATAGAAAGACGTATGGACAAATAAACAAATTCCAGAAACCAGAATGAATGTACCTTAGAACATAATTCTTTAGAAATTTTAGTTAACGGTTGAAGCAAAAGCTACAAAACAGCAGGTGGTTTGAAAGCAAGTAGAGACGGGATACCATCAGCATAGGGCAGACAAGGATGACATATAACAGACATTGGATAAAACACTCGTTTAAAGTGTACGATAAGTTGTAGAGGCTAACCACAAAATTGATTTTATGCTGCTGTAATGGGATTTTAAAAAAGACAGCGAATATGAGTTAGACGAGGATAACATAGTTGGAGGTTAGACTTAAGACAGGGGAAAAATCTTTCTGATTGGCTGATTGCAAGTGGAAGGAGAAAAATTTCTAGGAGCTTTGTAACCGTTGAATTATAATTAGTATTTTCGGACTAAAAGCAAACTGGAACGAAAAATTCCTAGTTTTGAAAAATCGTTGCAGTTTGGATTTTGAGAATCAAGTTACGGTGGTGGTGAATTTCAACGAAAGTAGTGTACAGGAGGTAGGCTGGAACTCGTATAAATACACTAGGAGACATAGCAAGGCTCTCTTACTCTATTACTCTTTTACTTCTTTGGTTTGCTTCAAATATACATGGTAACATCTACGTTAATTATTTTAAATCGGTGATAAATGCAGTCCGTTTTAATTTAAATTAAAAGTGTGAAGCACGAGTAGGTGCTTATTTAAACGGTGCTGTAAGTAAATACATTTTAATAACGAATAAAAGATGTTACTGGGGTAAGCGACTCTAGTTAATATTTTCTGAGCGAGGGTGCTGATTGTATGGAAGATTTGAAAGCTGGCTAACATATTTGGACAATTATATGGGTAGATATATTGAAGGCGTCTGCAGAGAATTGGATAACGTTTGGATGAGTTTGTTGTACATGTAGCAGAGGGAGTTCGATGGAATGCAACGACGAGGTTTGGTTGGAACAACAGCTTCAGAGGTGACGGTGCAAAAGGCGTACACCAGGTAACGAAATTTGTTCCTTTTGTTATTGCTTGAACATTTTGTGCTGTTATTTTGTGTTAGAGTGATTTGACATATTGGATGTATATTTTATGAACATAAAAGCTAATTTGAAGGTTATATGAAAAAGACAATTTGAGTTTATTATTTAAAGGTATAAATATATGACGTATAATTATGATGTAAAGGGTAAACGGGTCTTTAGGTTTGTGGAAAACAAAGATGCGATTTATTTTTGCATTTAGAGTAACAGGGTTTATACTGAGCTCACCATAGACCAGAGTAAATTTCAATTTACGGTTTCAAGGTAGGCCCATTTACTTGAACTATAAAAAAAAATTTTGAAATAAATAAAATTCATTAAATTAAAATGAGTTAATGGTTGATATTGTAAAATTTCACGAAGATGTTTATATTCGATTTTGTAAATATTGAGCAGGTGACGAAAATTTTTGATTTGTATGAATAAAAGGTTGTATGTTTAGTTGAATCATTTAAGTAGTAATTTTATTTGCTAATCTAAGTGAGAAACAGTAAGAATAGGATAGGTAAGTATCTCTGAAGAAGCTGGAAGCAGAGCTACCCGTGGTATGCTGATTTAAGGGACCTTTTTCAGGAGATATGGTAGTTAATTTTTTTTTTAACTTTCGCAGGGGCGTAATTCAGAGAATCCACAGCAATTTTATGCTGACCCAACTCTGGGGCTCGAAGGTAATTCAGAGAATCCACTACAATATTTATGGCTCCCAACACAAGGGCTTGAAGGTAATCCCGGAATCTACTGCACTTTTATGGCGACCCGAACATGAGGGCTCGATTTTCAAATAAAATCCAAAATTTTATGCCCGGAAACTGGCGAGTTGAGTGAGAGTGTGTATAGTGTAAATTTGTAAATAATTTTGAGTGTGTAAGGAAGTGATTTAAACGCATGCAGAGAAAGGAGTGGCTTAGGAGTGAAGGAGTAGAAATTGGAAGTGACGATAGTGCGTTATTTAAAAAATCAGAAAAAATGGAAGAAGCAGGAGGTAGTAGGGACCAAGCGAGAGCAAGGAAATGAGCTAATAATGAGAATGTTAGAGGAAATGCGACTAGGTAGAGAGGAATCGAACCGGAAATTCAATCAGATGAATGAGACATTAACTGGAGTTAGGGAGACGTTAAGTGAGAAAATAGATAAGACAACCAAAGAATTCTCTGATTTCAAAAACAGTTTAACTGTAAAAATGGGGGAAGTAGAAACTAGAGTGGATAAGAATGAATGAGATATAAGAAGTTTGAGTCAAGAAATGGGACAACTAAGGACGGAGGTTAGAATCTTCTGTGAATATGAAATAAATGTAAAGATGACGGAAGTAACAGATTCATGTCGAGATCAATTAGGAAGGGTTGAAAGAGAGGTAACCGGCATCAAACAAAATGTGTCGACTTTAGTGGGGGGTGGTCCCAGATTTGTTACAGGCAATATGTCACTAGAGCAACAAATGAAATTTCACGGGGATAGTAGGGTAAACTCGCAGATTTCTATAAATAATGTTAGGAGCTTAGTAGGAAATTTATTTGACGAACTGGCAAAATTAAAAATAGTAAAGGTGTTATTAAAAGATCATGCTGAGTCCTGGTATAATCTTATAGTACAGGAGATAGAAACGTATAGTAAGTTTGAAGATAAATCTTTGGAAACATTACTAGAGCGATCACAGACAGGATCAAGTACGGGACGACTTAATTACAGGAAAGTATAATGTTGAATATACAGAAAGTAGGGAACAGTATGCTATACAGAAGTACAGCATAGCTAAACAATTAAGGCCACCATTGACAGACAGGCAAATTATTAAATACCTTTTACGACACTTCGAGATTGAGGTTCGGCAACACGTAGCATTGCAGAACATAGTAGACGGAGAAATGTTTTAGAGTACCTGCAAAGATATGACGACGTGAGTAGTGGACGACCTCGCGAGAATTAGGAACGACAGCTGAACACAGTTAGATTTGAGAACAGAAGGGACAATTATCAAAGACGGGGACGAATTTTAATTTTAATACAAGACCGAACTGGGAACAAAGCTGGACATTCCTTCGAAGCAACAGTGTAGGTAGAGGACCCGTACCGAGACCAATGGTACAAAGACAATAGTTCACCGGACATGAGGGAGACATAGACGACGACACCAAATATGGAAAATAACAGCACAAATAGAGTAGAGACGCCACGGACATATGCTGAAGTAGTTGAAGGACGAGGACCGAGTAGGGAAAGCAGACAAAGACAGAATTTTTAAACAAGACAAACCACTAGATTTACTTGTGTACAAGTACGAACATCCTAGGGAATTTTTGAAAATTGAGGAAGAAGTTGAGCTAGAAATTAAGCAAAATTTTGGTTTGCCAATAATAGAGGTTAAAATTTGTGATCAAAATTTAGGATCGTTGCTGGATTCTGGAGCAGAGGCGAGTTTAGTATCGGAGGAATTTGTCAACGAAATTAAGGAAAAGGTGTGTGACAGGATTATGCCTATAAAGAGAAGTCATCTGGTAGCGCCCAATAAAAAGCGATTTGCTGTAGTGAATAGCGTGGTAGTATTGAAAGTAGAGTTAGGTTTAGTAAGCTGTGAGCAGGAATTTGTAATTGTATCTAGATTGAAATTTAAAGGGATATTAGGGGTCGATTGTATGGTGAAGTCAGGATTAATTATAGGTATGGAAAGGAAGGTAGTTAGGATTAGAGATAGGATATTGCCCTGGAAGGCAAGTTATGAGGTCACAGAGGATGACACGGGTTTATGTATTAATGTTATGGAGTTAGATGAAGGAGAGGTGAAAGAGATCGACACAATTAAATGTCCTGAAGAAAAGTTAGAAGAGGTACAAGAAGTATTGAACAAATATTCTGAGCTAGTAGGAGTAGAGGTGAGCGCAGCGTTAGGTTACACACAGGATTTGATAGTATGTATAAGGAAGATAAGTGGCAACGATAATTTTGATAAATTGAATTTAAGAGATTTTTACGGAGTAACTATAGTACATAAAGGGTCTAGAAGAGATAAAGAGTTTTCCATGGAGGGAAAAGGTAAAAATGTTAAGGTGGTATCGTTTGGTTTGTCCACATCAAAGGTAGTGATAATGAATAAGAAACAGACATGCATAGGGACAGAGGAAGAAATATGTAAGAATCAGGACAGTAAGGATAGTTTTATTTTATGTGAAGCAATAGTGATAATGAGTATAGAAAAAGAAAGAGGAAAGACAAAGATGCAGAGTATTAAAATTGTAAGAAGAAGAACATGGAGGATCAAGAAAAGAGTCAGGTTTAAATAATGAGACGTGTTAATAGATGAAAATATAGAGATAGGTTGATAGAAAAGAGGTAATTTTAAATAAATAGGGATAGAGATAGGTGTAGACAGAGAAGTAGAATCAGGAATAGGATAAATAAGGGGAGATAGTTATAGGTAGAGATAGAATTAGGTGTGAATAGTTAGAGTAACAAATAGTGATACAAATAAAGATAATTATAAATACAAATAGGTGTACATAAGTAAAAAAAAACTTAAATAAATAGAAAGAAGGGAAGATAGGTATAGAGGAATAGAAGTAAGTTGAATAAAGAGATAGTTATCGACCGAAATAAATGTAAATAGGTGTGAAGAGTTAGTGATAGTTAGAAATAGTTAGTCAATAAGTAGTGATAGGTGTGCGTAGATAGTTACAAATAAAGATAGGTGTAAATAAACAGAAATAATGAGAGATAAATAGAAATAGGTAGGAATAGGTTAGATAACGAGTGATTGGTTGGATAGATAGGTATAGATAGAGTTAGAGGAATAGATAGGTGTGTATAAATATTATATAAGGTTAGTTAGTAAGTATTAGTTTTCTTATTTGAATTCAAGGAAAACTCGAGGAGTTGTTCATTGAATTAAAATAGGGAGATTATATCGTGTAAATTATATGTAAAGAGGCATAGTAAAGTCAAGAGAGTAATTTTGGAAGGACCGTGTATTAAGAAAACAGATAAATTATTTACGCTCCAAATTAATTAGTTTTGATCGTAAAACAAACGGATAATAGCATACATGTGTATTAATAAATCGTCATGTTAAATTTGCACAGTGTGAAAGCTTTGTAGTACATGAAAACTCAAGGATAATACGACTATAATTAATTTTAATATTCGACGGTTGTAAATTGTGCATATCCAATAATAAGGAAAAGCTTTTGTATATAAAATCGATAAAGTAAAAGCATATGGTTATTTAAACTAACAAGCGTTCGTTAAAAACAAATCCTAAGAAATCCACAGGTTAAACATCTTGGAAAAGGACAATTTCAAACTCGCAAAACAATTCATAGAAAGACGGATGGACAAATAAACAAATTCCATAACCAGAATGTACCTTAGAACATAATTCTTTAGAAATTTTAGTTGACGGTCGAAGCAAAAGCTGCAAAACAGCAGGTGGTTTGAAAGCAAGTAGAGACGGGATACCATTAGCATAGGGCAGACAAGGATGACATATAAAGACGTTGGATAAAACACTCGTTTAAAGTGCACGATAAGTTGTAGAGGCTAACCACAATATCGATTTTATGCTGCGGTAGTGGGATTTTAAAAAAGACAGCGAATATGAGTTAGACGAGGATAACATAGTTGGAGGTTAGACCTAAGACAGGGGAAAAATCTTTCTGATTGGCTGATTGCAAGTGGAATAAGAAAAATTTCTAGGAGCTTTGTAACCGTTGTATTATAATTAGTATTTTCGGACTAAAAGCGGAGTGGAACGAAAAATTTCTAGTTTTGAAAAATTGTTACAGTTTGGATTTTTAGAATCAAGTTATGGTGGTGGTGAATTTCAACGAAATTAGTGTACAGGAGGTAGGCTGGAACTCGTATAAATACACTAGGAGACATAGCAAGGCTCTCTTACTTCTTCGGTTCGCTTCAAACATACATGGTAACATCTACCTTAATTATTTTAAATCGGTGATAAATGCAGTCCGTTTTAATTTAAATTAAAAGTGTGAAGCACGTGTAGGTGCTTATTTAAACGGTGCTGTAAGTAAATACATTCTAATAACGAATAAAAGATGTTACTGAGGTAAGCGAGTCTAGTTAATATTTTCTGAGCGAGGGTGCTGATTGTATGGAAGATTCGAAAGCTGGCTAACATATTTGGACAATTATATGGGTAGATATATTGAAGGCGTCTGCAGAGAATTGGATAACGTTTGGATGAGTTTGTTGTACATGTAGCAGAGGGAGTTTGATGGAATGCAATGACGAGGTTTGGTTGGACCACATCTTCAGAGGTGACGGTGCAAAAGGCATACACCAGCTAACGAGATTTGTTGCTTTCGTTATTGCTTGAACATTTTGTGCTTTTATTTTGTGCTAGAGTGATTTGACATATTGGGTGTATATTTTATGAACATAAAAGCTAATTTAAAGGTTATATGAAAAAGACAATTTGAGTTTATTATTTAAAGGTATAAATATATGACGTATAATTTTGATGTAAAGAGTAAACGGGTCTTTAGGCTTGTGGAAAACATAGATGCGATTTATTTTTGCATTTAGAGTAACAGGGTTTATACTGAGTTTATCATAGACCAGATTAAATTTCAATTTAGGGTTTAAAGGTAGGCCCATCTACTTGAACTATAAAAAAAAAAGTTGAAATAAATTAAATTCATTAAATTAAAAGGAGCTAATGGTTGATATCGTAAAATTTCATGAAGATGTTTATATTCGATTTTGTAAATATTGAGCAGGTGACGAAAATTTTTGATTTGTATGAATAAAAGGTTGTATGTTTCGTTGAATTATTGGAGTAGTAGTTTTATTTGGTAGTCTAAGTGAGAAAGATTAAGAATAGGATAAGTAAGTATCTCTGAAGAAGCTGGAAGCAGAACTAGCCGTGGTATGCTGATTTAGGGGAGCTTTTTCAGGAGATATTGTAGTTCAAATTTTTTTTAACTTTCGCAGGGGTATAATCCAGAGAATCCACAGCAATTTTATGACGGCCTAACGCTGGGGCTCGAAGGTAATCCAGAGAATCCACAGCAATTTTATGACGGCCTAACGCTGGGGCTCGAAGGTAATCCAGAGAATCCACTGCAATATATATATAATACTTTTTCTTTGTAGGGTTTTTTTAGGTCTGCTGGATTTAAATAAATACTCTTTTTTATGGCCTAAATTTTCGCATATATTTTTTGTATGCTTGATCACAGGCTACAACTGTATTAACGCTTTATAAAGGATGAATAAAGATAAGAAAAACTTACAGTGAGGATGGTTGAAATTGACATCAGTGTTTGGAATAAAATAATGTTTTTTATAGAATAAATATTAATGTAAATAGTGAAAGTAAAATGACAGTGTGTCTGTGTGAGTGTGTGTGTGTGTGTGTGTGTGTGTGTGTGTGTGTGTGTGTGTGTGTGTGTGTGTGTGTGTGTGTGTGTGTGTGTGTGTGTATTTATGTGTGTTGTAATAGTGATTTAATTGGAATCTGTGTTATCAACAAATGAGTATATATAAATGTAAAATAAACAGAAAAAAAAAAAATAAAAAGTGATTGAGGGTGAGGGTTTTGAGTATTATTGAAGGCACTTAATGTTTAAATTTTAATAAATATGAATATATGACGCTTAGGTTGTCAATGTCCGTTTTTTTGTTGAAGTTGTTTGGGCTTTTATAGATGTAGCACATCTCCAAGAAAGTCCTTTTGAAAAGATTTTGTTCCACTTTTATTAGTTTTGGATTTGAAAAGTCCATTTTGTGATTTTGGTTGAGGGTGTGAGTTGTTAATGCACAAGCTTTTGGTTTTACTCGAATGTCACTTTTGTGTTGGGTAATTCTTTGACCAATATTTTGTGACGTTTGGCCTATGTAACACTGATCACAATCTAAACAGTTAATTGTGTAGATGGCATTTCTTTGAATTTTGACTGGTGTTGTATCTTTAAGTTTGGAGTGTAAATTTCTTATTGTTAGTAAATTCCTTTTGGCAATTTTGACATTTAAGTTTTTGAATACTTTGCTTAATTTAGTAGTTAAATTTTGAATAAATGGTATGGGTGTATAAATTTGGGGTGTACTGGATTTTGGTGTATTGTGATTATTTTTGTTGGTGTTGTTCTGTGATTATATAGAAGTTTCTTGATCAATGTTTTGGATAATTGTTATCTAATAATATGTTTTCCAAAAGTAATAAGTATTTTGTATGTAGAGAAGTGTGTGATAGCCTTTTGACCCTGTTTTTGAATTCTAATATAAAGTTTGTTTTCATGGGATGATTTGATTTATAAATTAGGTAACGTTTGGAACTTATTGGTTTTTGATACCAATCTGTAATTACTAAGTTGTTTTTTCTTATTAATAACATATCTAACAAGTTGAAAATGCAAGGCATTGTCGCAACGAACTTCCAAATGTAGACTTACTTTAAAACAATTTAAAGAAATTAAAATTATTATGATGTAATAATTATAAATATTCAGATAAAATACAAAAATTTATAAACAACAAAAGAGACATTTTAATATATTTTATTTTATTGAATAAATATTTTAAAAGCTATATATTAGTTCTCATCAATAAGATAAGAAATTAAGAAATTTTTTTTTTTTTTTTATATGAATCTAATTATTTTCTGTAATCAAAATTTAAGTTTAAACAATGTCTATAATATTGGAATAATTGGCATGAAATGCCATAAATTGTTCAAATATGTGTCGCATATTGATTTTAAACTTATTTAAAATTTTAATTATCCCTGTGGATTTTCCCGGGGGCTCGGCGTCCCCGTGGCCCGATTTTAACTGACATCAAAACTTAAGCTCTGGACACCGAGCTGAATCGATTGATGTATCACACATTGATGTCCGACCATTAAAAAGGCATCGGACACACAGACAGACACACAGACAAATAGATTTCATAAACGAACGAAGTTTGTTGAAAATGGGATCGTGTTGTTATTTTCAATTTCAATTGTGAATTGTATGTTTGGATTGTATTTGTTGAATATTTCCAAAGTTTCATGTATTTGGTCTTCAGGTACGGCTGTTATTATATCATCAACGAATTTCTTTATAAATGGTAAATGAAAAGGAAGAGATGGTATGACATTGTCAAGAAGTGAATCTCTAAAAAGATCTTTTTTGGGATGTTGCAATTTTTGTTAATTTCAATCCAAATGTTTATAAGAGCGAGTTCTTTTGGTATGTTTGTAAACAAGGAGACGACGTCCAAGCTTATAAGTACATAATCATCCGGTAGTTTGAATTCATCTATGAATTCGGAAAATGTGAAGGAATCTTTTACGAAATAAAAGTTATTTTTTATAGATTTATTTAAAATTTCGGATATGAATTTGAATAATTTTTTGGTAGCGCAGTTGTTTGATGCTACTATAGGTCTCAGCGGATATCCGTCTTTGTGAATTTTGGGTAATGCATATAATTTTGGTAATGTACTGGAGTAATTATTGAGTTCTTTGGCATGTTTTCCAGTAATATATTTATGTAAAATTAAATAAAAACCCTTAACCACAAAAAATATTTAAATTACTAAATACGTATTTCGACCACTATGTGGCCATCATCAGTAGAAAACCTGTAATAAAAAAAAAAAAAAAAAAAAAAAAAGCTGTTCTGGAACACTTCAGAGGATATTCTCCTCACCACTTAGGCTGAAGTGAACCTTCCCAACCTATAATTTACTATATTGTTGCTTTAAACACTATCCTGAAGCGGAACCAATTTAATCTTGCTTTCTCATTGGTTGTTGACCAATAGGGAAAGCAAAGCAGATGACTCTATTGGCCCTTTATCGGTGTTTAAGAGGGTCCTTTATGTTTAACAATTTTAATTGATTCATAGGCATTTAAGGAGGAAAACGTTGGTACCGCTTTTAACAATTTAACATTTTCTAGTTTAACGGGGTGGCTGGTTTCAAATATATGTTTGGCGACCTGAGACCTTTCATATTTACCATATTTGAAGTGAGCAATGTGTTCTTTAAATCTTGTTGTTATATTCCTCTTGGTCTGACCAATATATTTTTGAAAACACCCTGGCCCTGCACAACTAATTTCATAAATCCCGACTTTTGCAATTTTTCCCCTTGTCTTTTGGATTACCTAGCAAATCTTTAATTTTATTAGTATTAGTGAAAGCAATTTTGAAATTACACTGTTTGAATATTTTATCAAGACCCTTTGTGGTTTTGTGAAACGGAAGTTTAACATATTTAACATTATCGTTAGAGGTGGTTGATTGCAAAGTCGTTGATTTACGGATGTTGATCCTATTTTTACACTTTCTAAAAATATTATCTATAATATCAGAAGAGAAACCATTGTAATTCGCTATTTGTTTAATAAGAGCAAATTCCTTATTAAATCTGTTTTTATTTAAAGGAAATTCAATAATCTATTAATTAAAAGTTAAATGAAGCCAACTTATGTTGTATGCTATGATTAGAGGAAGACAAAATAAAGCGATTTACATTGGTTTCTTTTCTATAAATGTCAAATTCTAATTTATTACCATTTCTAATTACTAATGTATCTAAAAGGGTAATTGTCCATTATTCTCTAGTTCATCGTAAATTTTATGCTTTGAAATTTTGAATTCATTTCTTTAAGAAAATCATCAACATTTGATTTAGAAGTGTCAAAAACTGCAAAATATCATCCACGTACCTTAACCATATTCTTGGGAAGTATTTGGAGTTTTCTTTTAACTCGGTTTCAAAACGAGACATAAATAAATTTGCTATGAAAGGTGATAAGCTATTTCCCATTGCTGTGCCTTCATGTTGTTCGTACAACTTGTTGTTGAATTGAAAACAGTTCTGGGACATGCAATGCGAAACAAGCTTGATATAGTCCTCAACTTTATCATCATCAATATCACTATTTATAAGAACATCCTTTAAATATGTTAAAGTACGTAACAACATGAAGGCACAGCAATGGGAAATAGCTTATCACCTTTCATAGCAAATTTATTTATGTCTCGTTTTGAAACCGAGTTAAAAGAAAACTCCAAATACTTCCCAAGAATATGGTTAAGGTACGTGGATGATATTTTTGCAGTTTTTGACACTTCTAAATCAAATGTTGATGATTTTCTTAAAGAAATGAATTCAAAATTTCAAAGCATAAAATTTACGTATGAACTAGAGAATAATGGACAATTACCCTTTTTAGATACATTAGTAATTAGAAATGGTAATAAATTAGAATTTGACATTTATAGAAAAGAAACCAATGTAAATCGCTTTATTTTGTCTTCCTCTAATCATAGCATACAACATAAGTTGGCTTCATTTAACTTTTAATTAATAGATTATTGAATTTCCTTTAAATAAAAACAGATTTAATAAGGAATTTGCTCTTATTAAACAAATAGCGAATTACAATGGTTTCTCTTCTGATATTATAGATAATATTTTAGAAAGTGTAAAATAGGATCAACATCCGTAAATCAACGACTTTGCAATCAACCACCTCTAACGATAATGTTAAATATGTTAAACTTCCGTTTCACAAAACCACAAAGGGTCTTGATAAAATATTCAAACAGTGTAATTTCAAAATTGCTTTCACTAATACTAATAAAATTAAAGATTTGCTAGGTAATCCAAAAGACAAGGGGAAAATTGCAAAAGTCGGGGATTTATGAAATTAGTTGTGCAGGGCCAGGTGTTTTCAAAAATATATTGGTCAGACCAAGAGGAATATAACAACAAGATTTAAAGAACACATTGCTCACTTCAAATATGGTAAATATGAAAGGTCTCAGGTCGCCAAACATATATTTGAAACCAGCCACCCTGTTAAACTAGAAAATGTTAAATTGTTAAAAGCGGTACCGACGTTTTCCTCCTTAAATGCCTATGAATGAATTAAAATTGTTAAACATAAAGGACCCTCTTAAACACCGATAAAGGGCCAATAGAGTCATCTGCTTTGCTTTCCCTATTGGTCAACAACCAATGAGAAAGCAAGATTAAATTGGTTCCGCTTCAGTAGGTTTAGAATTAGTATAAATTAAGTAGATTTAAGTTATAATGTCACAATTCACTTGTTTGTTGTTGAGAACACCAGCCTGCGGGTGAGGAGAATATCCTCGATAGTGTTTAAAGCAACAATATAGTAAATTATAGGTTGGGAAGGTTCACTTCAACCTAAGTGGTGAGGAGAATATCCTCTGAAGTGTTCCAGAACAACAGCTTTTTTTTTTTATTACAGGTTTTCTACTGATGATGGCCACATAGTGGTCGAAATACGTATTTAGTAATTTAAATATTTTTTGTGGTTAAGGGTTTTATTTAATTTTATTTAAATCGTGCTACAGTGTTCCTATAGATTATTAATATATTTATGATTTTTTAAATTTTTGATTATATCTAAAGTTCGTTTGTGCAAGTTTGAGGTGGAAATATTCAACAAAATTCAACAAATACAATCCAAACATACAATTCACAATTGAAATTGAAAATAACAACACGATCCCATTTTTAGATATGTTATTAATAAGAAAAAACAACTTAGTAATTACAGATTGGTATCAAAAACCAATAAGTTCTAAACGTTACCTAATTTATAAATCAAATCATCCCATGAAAACAAACTTTATATTAGAATTCAAAAACAGGGTCAAAAGGCTATCACACACTTCTTTACATACAAAAAACTTATTACTTTTGGAAAACATATTATTAGATAACAATTATCCAAAAACATTGATCAAGAAACTTCTATATAATCACAGAACAACACCAACAAAAAATAATCACAATACACAAAAATCCAGTACACCCCAAATTTATACACCCATACCATTTATTCAAAATTTAACTACTAAATTAAGCAAAGTATTCAAAAACTTAAATGTCAAAATTGCCAAAAGGAATTTACTAACAATAAGAAATTTACACTCCAAACTTAAAGATACAACACCAGTCAAAATTCAAAGAAATGCCATCTACAAAATTAACTGTTTAGATTGTGATCAGTGTTACATAGGCCAAACGTCACAAAATATTGGTCAAAGAATTACCCAACACAAAAGTGACATTCGAGTAAAACCAAAAGCTTGTGCATTAACAACTCACACCCTCAACCAAAATCACAAAATGGACTTTTCAAATCCAAAACTAATAAAAGTGGAACAAAATCTTTTCAAAAGGACTTTCTTGGAGATGTGCTACATCTATAAAAACCCAAACAACTTCAACAATAAAACGGACATTGATAACCTAAGCGTCATAAATTCATATTTATTAAAATTTAAACATTAAATGCCTTCAATAATACTCAAAACCCTCACCCTCAAACACTTTTTTTATTTTTCTTTTTTTTTCTGTTTATTTTACATTTATATATACTCAATTGTTGATAACACAGATTCCAATTAAATCACTATTACAACACACACAAATACACACACACACAGACACACACACACACAGACAGACAGACACACACACACACACACACACAAACATACAAAATTACACAAACACATTTACCCTCACATGCACACACACACCTACATGCACATACACTCAGAAACCAACACTGTCGTTAAAAACAAATAATAAACTTCTATCAAAAATGACACTGTCATTTTACTTTCACTATTTACATTAATATTTATTCTATAAAAAACATTATTTTATTCCAAACACTGATGTCAATTTCAACCATCCTCACTGTAAGTTTTTCTTATCTTTATTCTTCCTTTATAAAGCGTTAATACAGTTGTAGCCTGTGATCAAGCATACAAAAAATATATGCGAAAATTTAGGCCATAAAAAAGAGTATTTATTTAAATCCAGCAGACCTAAAAAACCCTACAAAGAAAAAGTATTATTCCTGCAAGATCACCAAGCATTATATTATATATATATATATATATATATATATATATATATATATATATATAGCTGTAAATAAGCCAAACATTTATTTATTTGTAAGTAACATGTACATAGAAATCGATATACAAGTTAAAACGCTTCACTATAATTAGATAGGGATAAGATTAGATTATATAAGATAATGTAGATTTAATTTTTATACGTTAATTTAGAACAAGGACAACAATTACTTATGAATAAGATCAATGACAAGGTCACATCGTATACAAATATTATTATTATAAAAGCTTTTCAGATGGAATGTAGTGTAAAAATCAATAATATAAGTAAGGTATATTTCTTAAACGTAGCATAAGCTAAACATTCGTGGAACTTTACAAGGTCTAGTATTCGAAAACAAGCTACAACGGTTAAGAATTTCAAGGAACAGACATGCTATAGATAAACAATTCCTATAAAAGCTTTTATACGTTGACAATGTAGTTCTAGATAAAATTTGTTAACTGAAAACACGAGGCTAAAAGCAACGGTCGTCTACTTGTTGGAAACAGATCGATAAAATCAGGCAAGAGACGATATTTAGTATGTAACAGAAACAGATGGAAGATATCATATGGTTAAGTGGTAATGACTTTCAAACGTCTGTAAGGCGAGTATATTTTAAAAGTCAATAAGCGGGACGAAAATGCAACATGTTTGCAGAAGATATCGATTTTTCAAGGTACACATAAAGGAAAGGAGAAACAACTTTGAACAATGTAATAGTATAGGAACTATAATAAAGATAGAAAACATGGGTAAGACCAAGATACCAGAAATGTAGAAATAACATAGACAATTTAGGTAGGGTATGAGAACATGGCTAGAGG
This sequence comes from Platerodrilus igneus, assembly GCA_036346225.1. Classification (NCBI taxonomy): domain Eukaryota; kingdom Metazoa; phylum Arthropoda; class Insecta; order Coleoptera; family Lycidae; genus Platerodrilus; species Platerodrilus igneus. The sequence continues at coordinate 2,134,763 of JARFIW010001054.1, read as the reverse complement.
ATGCTATTATGAAAGCAAAAGTGAAATAGGAGTATGTACGCGCATATGGATGGCGAGATTGGAGTTGTTTGGGGGTAACAGGAAGGTGTGGATTTCAAAGAAAATTAAAACGGTTGGCAAGTTTAAGGAGTTTTTTGCGGTAAAGCAGTGTTTGCGCTCAAAATTTCCAAGTTTTCGAAGACGGTCGTATTTTCGTGCACGTTTGTTTATGGAATTGAGTGGTCGTTGAAAAGTTTTCGAAGAATGTTTAAGAAGATTATTTGCGACTTGAGAGGGGTTGTGCTTATATAAACGTGTTAGGAGGCGGCAGTGACTTTCTTAGTTTTCGATTCTACTTAAGATACTTATTCTAGCTTCAAACTACGCGACTAGTGAAGTCCGAAATTAATTTTACAAGTGTTTTAAATGCACAAGTCGGTGCAATTTGTATAAATAGAGTGAACCGTATAAAATCATTTTTATTAATTGAAACTGGATGATCTGTAAGTAAAAAATTATTTGCAAATTGAATGAGGGTGCTTGTTGCACAATGCGTGTAAAAAGAGATTATGTATGGATCTATAGCGGCAGTCCTGCGGAATTTCTGAGTATCGTAATTTGGATGCCTAGCGGATTCGAGATTTAATTGCTGTTCTCAATGGAAGGCAGCAATTTGGAGTGATCTGGACGAGCAATACTCTCCAGGTAATTAATTTCTTTTTTGAAAACTGTTGTGCTGATGCTTATTTGTTTAAACTATTAGTGATTTTTAGTTTTATTTGGTGATGAATTTATAAACCGAAAATTAATTTATTTACCTTTGTAAAGGACATATGTGAAATCTGAGGGTGTAAATACGTGTATATAATAATTATGAATATTTCACAGATGTAAGAGGTAAACGGGTCTTTTGTAAAATTTTTCAGTGCTAAAATTTTGCACGTAAATATAAAAGGGTTTATACTGAGCTCACAATAGACCAGGGGAGAGTAAAGTAAGGTTTTGGAATAGACCCATCTACTTTACAATAACACAATGAAATGTAGACAACCAATAAATTGTTGGTGAATTCAGTTGATGATTTTTATCATGTATTTTTATCGAGTAGGAACATGAAATATTTAAGATGGATCAAATTTGTAAATATTGAGATTGTGTGAGTTTAATATTAATCTGTCCGAATAAAAAGGTTGTATGTTTTGGTTGGTCGAATTATTTTTTCTTATTTTTTGTCTAATTAGAAAGTTAGTTATGGATAGTGGAGCAGATGAGCACCCGTGGTGAGTATCACTGAAGAAGCAGTGAGCAGAGCTAGCCGTGGGGTGTCATTTTTGAGAGCATCTTCAGAGGGTACTCAACTAGAACATTTCATAATCCTAAGCTTGGTCTCAAAATTTATTTAGGTGTTAATTAGTGAAGTTTTATACAGGAAATTCTATAGCATAAATTAATCGATCCAAGTTGTGAATCGACAAAGCAGAGCTCACAGTAAAATATATATATATATGTATATATATATATATATATATATATATATATATTAATAGTTATTAAGATGAAATGAAAACCCAACTTTGTATTTAAAGTTGAATTACCATTTCAAATCGAACTAGTAATTGAAAACCACTAAAAGAACGGCTACAGCAGGACTTGAACCTGCAACCTCTGATTTTCCGGATCAGCGCTCTAACCAATTGAGCTATCTAGCCTAATTGTTTAAATGATGTTATACTTAATACTACTGAAGCTTGGCTCTTGTTAACGATTTTCAATTAGGTCTTGCATTTAAGGAAATTGAATCTAGTTATATACATAATTCATATACTAATAACTTGATCATCCCATTTTTGCAACGTTCGGAATAATACAAACATGTAATTATATTATTATTAATAGAGAAGAATAATCCACATTTGGAATGCAAATGAATGCTTAATATATATTAGTTATTAAGATGAAATGAAAACCCAACTTTGTATTTAAAGTTTTCATTTCATCTTAATAACTATAATATATTAAGCATTCATTGCATTCAAATATTACTTCTATTAATAATATATACATGTTTGTATTTCGAACGTTGCAATAAGATGATCAAGTTATTAGTACATGAATGTATGTATAACTAGATTCAATTTCGCTAAATGCAAGACTATTGAATCGTTAACAAAGCCAAGCTTCAGTATTAACATCATCTAAATGGGCTAAACTTGTAACGCTGATCAAATAGAGGTTGCAGGTTCAATTCATTTTTCATCTGTTCGTGAATAATTTAAATAATTGAGTTCATTCATTTAAAACATTAATTATATTAAGCATTCATTTGCATTCCAAATGTGGATTATTCTTCTCTCTCTCTCTCTCTCTCTCTCTCATATATATATATATATATATATATATATATATATATACTTGTATATAACTTTTTTTATTGATTTTTATACGATTGTGTTGAAATTAACAGGTTTTAGGTCGGCTGGTAATAACGAAAACTCTTTTTTGTGGCCTAAATTTTCGCATATAATTTTATGCTTGATCACATTCAATAACTTAAACGTACAAACTATTAACAAACTACTAAAGTAAATAAAATAATTACTTACAGTGAGGGTATTTACATTAGCTTATTCTGAAGAATTTTTAGAACAATTTTCTTTATTAATTAAAAAGAAATAATGTGTACATATAAAAAATTTGATGAAATAAAATATTGGTTTGACAGAAGTAAAAGTCAATTTTGATTAAATGATTTTTAAATATATCTTAATTTTTTTGTTTAACTTGTATGTGTGTGTATATGTATATATTATGTATATGTATATGTGTATATGTATATATTAATTTTTTTTTTTTTAATTTTTTTTTTTATTATTATTATGATACATATAATAGTGTCCTCATGTGTATGTTTATATTAGGAGGTGGGTGAATATTGAATAATACAAAGAAAAACTTTAGAAATCATTAGAAATTTAAAAAAGAAAAAAATATATTAGCCAAGAACAATTTTCAAGCTTAAACAATTACAGTAGCGTTTCTCCTAAATTTTATGCTCTTCCAAAAATTCACAAACCGGGTTATCCAATGAGACCAATAATAGCTCCAAACAATAGTCCAACAGAAAAACTATCAAGATTTATTTCAGAAATTTTACAAAAATCAATAACCAAAAACATTTACAATGTCAAAGATTCTTTTGAGTTTGTTGAATTTATAAGTAATATTCAGTTACCTGATGGTTACATAATAATCAGCTTAGATGTTGTACCACTATTCACCAACATACCAAAAGCTTTAGTCTTAAACAACATAGAAAATATTTGGAATAGCATTAAACAAAATTGTAATATACCTAAAACCATATTTTTAGACATCATAGATTTTATTTTTACCAACAATTACTTTTGCTATAATAAATCTTTCTATAAACAAATTACAGGATGTCCAATGGGATCTAACTTAAGTCCGATCATAGCAGAAATTACAATGAATTCACTTTTTGATAAAATCATACCTAATCTTACATTTAAATTACCATTTATCAAAAAAATTTGTAGACGACATACTAACCGCTATTCCAAAAGATAAAATAGATTACACCTTAGAAACATTTAACAAATATAACGAAAACATAAAATTCACAATAGAAACTGAAACTAATAACTCGGTACCATTTTTAGATACTCTTGTTATCAGACAAAACAATAATAAAATAATTACTGATTGGTATATCAAACCCACTAGCTCTGGACGCTATATAAATTATCACTTGTACCACTCATTTGATATAAAAATTAACTTTATTTTAGGATTAAAAAATAGAATTAAACATATACCACATCCTACTTTATACCAAAAAAATTTAAAAATACTGAGGCAGCTTTTAAAAAATAACAGCTACCCTAATTCTTTAATAAACAATTTATTATACAACCAAGGACATAGACAAATTACCAAAAATAAAGAACTTGATAATACAAACAACATCATCCATAACCAAAGGTATAAATCTCTTCCATACATACAAGGACTGACATATAAAATTATTAACATATTTAAAAACCTTAATATCAACATTGCTAAAAAAACGTAAATTCAATAAATCAATTATTTTCCAAACTTCAAGACAAAACCAATCAATTGCAACAAAGAAATGTAATTTATAAATTAAATTGTTTGGATTGTGATCGTTCATATATTGGCCAAACATCTCAAAATTTAAAACAAAGAATCATACAACATAAAAGCGATATAAAAGTTAAACCTAAAGCATGTGCCCTTGCAATACACACACTTAATGATGAACATAAAATAAATTTCAAAAATCCACAAATTTTACAAATAGAATTAACAAATTTAAAAGAACATTTTTAGTAATGTGCCATATTTATAGAAATTCAAATTCACTAAATAAAGAAAGTGATATTGATAATCTAAGCAGTATATACTCGTACCTTTTAAACTTTAAAGAAAAATATAAAGAACAATAAGTCTAAGAATTGATTTTACATATGCATTCTTAAGTACATCTAACTATAAAAAACACTCAGATACTCACACACACACACATGCACACACCCACAAACCCTCTCTCTCCCTTTCTCTCTCTCTCTCTCTCACACACACTCACACATACATCACACACACACACACAAAATATATATACTCACAATACACAAAACACCAAATAATATGATACATTCAATTTTCACCCACCTCCTAATATAAACATACACATGAGGACGCTATTATATGTATCATAATAATAATAAAAAAAAAATTAAAAAAAAATAATTAATATATACATATATACATATACATAATATATACATATACATACACGCATACAAGTTAAACAAAAAAATTAAGATATATTTAAAAATCATTTAATCAAAATTGACTTTTACTTCTGTCAAACCAATATTTTATTTCATCAAATTTGTTATATATACACATTATTTCTTTTTAATTATTAAAGAAAATTGTTCTAAAAATAATTCTTCAGAATAAGCTAATGTAAATACCCTCACTCTAAGTAATTATTTTATTTACTTTAGTAGTTTGTTAATAGTTTGTACGTTTTAGTTATTGCCTGTGATCAAGCATAAAATTATATGCGAAAATTTAGGCCATAAAAAAGAGTTTTCTTTATTACCAGCCGACCTAAAACCTGTTAATTTCAACACAATCGTATATATATATATATATATATATATATATATATATATATTAATTTATACTTAAACTGAAACTTTTAATCGTTCAGTGCCAACGCCTACCATCAACCTGATGTTAGTCTATCACTTGTCCCAAAGGTATCTGCCCCTTTTAAAGTTTACTTGTTCACGGCTTTCAATAAGACTCTTTATTTTCATGGTTCCTTTCGAATCCACAAAACACCACACTTCTTTACTGCGTCGAGGGTACGGTACCACAATAATGACCCAATAAACAAATTACTTGATTGTGCTTTAGAATCAATACCTTTGTGAAATTATTAAATTAGTATACTACTGAATGAATAACTTTGACAAATACTCGTCGTCAATTATGATGTTAATTTTGAAAGTGTCAATATTCAAATCTGTGAACTCAGTGAGATAGTACAAATACAAACATAGGTACAAGTCTACAAATAAATTACTGACCAAAAGTCCTCACTATAGGCACCTTTACAAATACTCGCATACAAACAGATACGAGAATCCGTCCCACGTCATTTGTTCGTGACTCTTACAGCTTCCACGTCATCTTCCAACTCCAAATCCAATTATGTCCTCTCCTGCTTCTTTCTATATGCCACGGATGTATCTTCGATTTCCAAATCCACGCTCCTATCTCCACTTAGCTTCTTAACTTTTACCTGTACCACTGCTTCTAATATATCACTTCGCTTAACTACGGTGCAACTTTTTTTTTAAATCTCTTCTATTAATATACAAATATTTCTGGTTGGCAATATTCTCAACCACCATACAATATATCACACAATTCGTAGGTAAACTTCTATGTACCTGGCTTAAACTGCCTTTTACTATAGTAATTAACAATTCCGCAGCACACACTGTTTTATTCTTCTTATTCTGGTCTATTATTCACTAGGATTCACAATTATAATACACAAATACTAATATATTAACTAAATTTCAACCCCTGCATCTTAACACGTCTTTACTCTATTGAAGTATGATTTGGACTCCCCGTTTTCAAAATTGTCAGTAACTACCATTTCCTAGTGAAAAATATCTTTTAATTACTCTCAAGTATCTTCGAACGTTGTAAGATGTTTTCCCTGTTTTCATATTTTTCAAATGACCTTTTTGATGACTCTTACAAATACATAATGTATAGCAAATATTAAATTTGAAACAGTCTTTAAATATTAAAATGTTTAAAAATCGCTAACCTTCATTTATTAGCCAGAATTATCCACTTTTGATCTCTGGTATTTTTAGATTTGCGCCAAGGCTTAGATCTCGACATGAAAGCCGTCTCAACAAAAGCTGTCTCAGCAAAAGCCGTCTCAACAAAAGTCGTATTAACAAAATGCCGTCCCAATAAAATGGCATCAGCAAAAGCCGTCCCAATAAAAGAATCGTCTCCAATAAAAGCCCTTCCAATACAAGAAGCCCTGTTTTGTTAAATATTAGAAATAAATTTAATTAATTGTTTAACTCACGTCTATTTGTAGATCGGCTTATTTTTCGTCGCATAAATTTTTGCACTTCCAAATTTCATTTATACTGAATTTTAACGTTTCACTACTTATTTTCATTACGTAAATTTCTGCTGCATTTGAGCATAGTTGTTGCTTGGTTGAATATGGACTAAATGTTTATTCATTTTCTATTGTATTTATAAACCTATCCCAACAACAGTTTTTATTGGCGTGTTTATTAATCAAGGGTTGTACTTTGCCTTATCTGGCAGAATTCGGTATTTTCTCAAATTCCCTGGTTTAATTCTTCAACAAAATGCTTTCTCAGTCACGTAAGCGTTCTGCTAAATTACAGTATTTTGTTAGGATTTCCGATTACTGCTTTTATCCAGTCACGTATTCAATGTTTGTCAATTAAAAGATCACGATTATCATATAATTGACCCGCCTGGTGTTTATTTGTTTGTTACAGAATATTGGTTTTCTGATCAAATGTATTCTTTGTAGTCACGTATGGATTTTCTAATAATGGCGTATTAAGATGCGTTTGCATATAGATGCGTTGATATTTTCGATGTAATTATTAAATATTTGGAATGCCAATTTATCTATGTTTCCCGATAATTTTATTTAATGCAATTAGTTGCTTCTGAAATCTTATTTTTACTCGTAAATTATACTTAAACATATTATACGACGCACACATTCCTATTCTAATTAAATGGTATCGGATTATTACTAAAGGAGCTTCTTTCTCATGCATTTAATGAAATATTCTTTATATAAAGTGTCTTCGCAAGTGACTTTTTGTAGAATAATCGATTTACTCTTATAATTGATGTAATTATTTGATTTTCTTAAAGTTAAAGTTATTTGTATCTATCCTACGACCCCTATGACTTATTCTACCCTTAAACTACCCTCTTATCATAGCAATATAAATACACACATGTATTTTGCTGAGATATTGAAGCTGAAACTCTCTTCCTTATACAACAGACGCAGAAACACAAATCTAAGTTTGAGAATCTACTTTCAACTAATTCAAGGACTCTCATGCTCGAAAAGTTAATATATTAAATTTTGTTAAAATCTTTATAGTACAATTATTTAAAGATAATAATGAAATACAGAAAAATGAAAATTAGTGCAATATAAATCATATAAGAACACAAATAAATTACCAAAGTTGCAACTTACACTCGGAATAAATTTACATATAACTTTCAGTGTCAAGTACTCTCACTACTATACTTAGTTCTTTAAAATATACCTCTTATTTAGGATATGTGTGAATTGCTCTTTGTTATAAATAATTTTTTAAATAATTTTTTGAATTAATTGTACCTTAAAGCTACAAATTCTCTCAAAATTACAACATACCGATTTAAGTGTTTTCAAAAAAATCCCTTACAGAAAAACAAATCTTAAAAGTTAATCAGGTACTTTGTTGTGGTCAGAAACAATTATTATTGGAGTGGTCTATGTGATTTTTAGCAGGCTTAATATTCTTGATAAATAGTAAAATTCCTGAATGATGTTAAGTTGTAATCTGGGGGTTAAGTTATAAATACAAGGAGTGTAATCTTAAGGGGATTATTCCTGATATTTTGCAGACAAACAGCATTATTAAAAGTAATACGGTGATTAATAAAACTTAGTGTAAACTATAAAATATGTTCAAGTACTATAAAATGTCCATTACTTAATTTTTGCCAATTTTGGAAAATTGACCTTGATTCCATTCAACTTGGTTTTATTTTATTCTATTCTGGTCTTCCTCAGGTAAGTGTTAGTGAAGGTATAGTATAATTTAATTAAAGTTAAACAATCACGTAGTAAAGAAAGTAGAATTTTATATGAGGAGGAGAACCTTATTTATGAAGCATTAATATTTCGTTTGTTTGGAGTATAAAGTATTGGAGAGCTGACCAATCAGGAGTCATTTCAAGACACTAGAGAATAAACGTTACAGTAGCAGTAGCCTTGTAACTCATTTACAAGAATAAAAGAAGTTATTTAATAACTTTTGAAAAAATAAGCAATTTGCTGATTACTATAAAGTGCTTTGGAGTTTGACAATTTTTAATTGTGGTAAGTAGTCATTTTTGAGTTGAAACAATTTAAACGTGAATCTCACAATTTTCATTTAGGAAATTTACTATTTCTAAAACAAAGGCCAATTCACACGTATTCAGGAGAAAGGAGAAAATTTTAAAAGAGTAAGAACAGTTGTATGAGGATACTCAGATACTGTAATAGCAACTTAAAATTATTTGGTGTAAGTTGAAACTTTGAACTTTACTTTGATCTAATACTGTAACAATTTTATTTTTCCTTATTTTATTATATTATTTGTGAATATTTGTTTTAAAAAACTTAGTAAAAGTTTGGTACGCCAATCTATTGTCTTTTTAATGTTGTACTAACTGAGATAGTCGAGACAGTGAATTTATGAATTTAGGCTTGAGTTTTTGCGACTGTTGTGTTGAGAAGCTGTATTTTTGTGATTGAGTTAGGAATTACAGAAGGTAAGCAAAGCAAGCTATATAACATTACAGCAGATTTTCACACTCAACAAACGAGGGTTTAAAAAAACAGCATTATATATGACCCACCGTTTTCTCCAAATGTCACCTCATGTTATTGGCGAAATCTTGAAACAGTAGTGGGCTCTGGCATTGGGTGCATGTGAAACAATTGTGGATACTACACATGTGGGGCTCAAGTGAAACAAAGTTGGGTGCAAGTGCTATATTACCCGCGCACCTACTGTACCATCGAATAGCTTGAGATTCAATTCACGGGAGAGTATGAGTTTGGGCATGGATTGAATAGGCCAACTAAAAATTTCAGAAGCAAATAGGACGCCACGGTATTGTTAAACATGAATAAAAATTAATTTGACTGCGGGATTTAGAAACCCACGGCAATCAACTCAAGATCTGTAAATAAATTATCAGCAATGTACTACCTATATTTTCCAAAACTGTCTGAGTACCAACGTACCACAATCTGTTGTTAGTGTTGACTCTGAAAAGAAAGTCATATAATTAAATTTATCATTGGAGCCACTTTGTGTTTCTTCAAAAATACCAAAATTATAAATTGCAAATACACTTTATGTAACACAAAGTATAAAGTGTTGCTTTTTAATCGTATAACTGTTACTCTTCTAATTAAGTAATAGGCTTCTGAAAAATCCAACTAAATGTTATAATAACTAAGTCAAAGTTTTTATTTACAAATTAATAGTTTAACTATTCAAGTCCACTTCTTAATTTTTGGATTCAAGTGTATTTAAAATTTACTTTCACTTAGAAATAATTTTAAAAGTATAATCATATGGATTTAAATAAACGTCGAACAACAGTGCGGTTTTTTGTTCACATGTGTACACTTTCTCTAATATATGTTCAAGAAACAAACACTTTATGTATAAATTATTGATATAAACAGTTATAATAAACAATTTATAATGTGAGAAGATAACACGTGTTGAAATTATTACTTGGAATGCAGGTGTGTTTTTGAACAAACAACATATGGGTTTTCACTTATAACAATTTCAAATAAGTTATGTGCTTGTATTATCTCTATGTACAAAAAAACCGAAATTTCTACTAAAAGTAAAATTACAAGAATAACCACTAAACATTTTTTTAATTATATTTAACAGCATTAATTTTTTCAGCATTTTTAATGACCAAAGCTTTCAAAACAGGCATATTAATTTTTGTTTAGAACTCACCTTGAAAAATCCACTTCATAACCAACAAAATTTTAGATACCTTATTGAAACTCTGCAAAATCATTTTGAAGACGAGTGCAGCATATCTTCTACTATCTATTTAAGACAAGTAACATTCAACATTCAAACCATGTTTTAGAACTTGTACCGTTAATGAACTTTTTTTTATTGTTATCCGAACTCGGTGGAGTGGAAAGCTTTTATAGCCAAAGTGTGGGACTCTCCTGTTGGCATGCCCACTATAACCATTTCTCCTGGCGGGTGCGTCTGCCAAACGGCTCCGCCGCACTGCAGTCTAAAAGGCTAATTGTGCTGACCATGGTTAAATATTATACTCAATCTGCAAAGCTTGCGCCCCAAATTATAGAGTACAGGTCCCTTGTTGAAAGGATATCGACTTCCTTCGGGTCTAATTTTGGTCGCCCAAATAGGCGCTGCCTTGTTCTATCCAACGCCTCGCATCTGCATAGTACATGCATTGCAATTTCTGATTCCTCTAAGCAGAGTCTGCATTCAAGGTCTCTGTTATATTTTTTTATCCTCTGGAGGTGAACCTTGACAGAAGTGTGTCCTGTCAGGGTCCCCACTGTGATTCTAAGCTGTTCCCTGCTTAAGCTCAGCAGCTCTTGGGTTGTTTTTGCTAGGCCCCTCTACCAGCGCTTTGCTATGTGTTAGTCCTGGTCTGTTCTGCCAGTCTCTTTGGTGTTAGTTGAACATCCATTCGCTAATATAGCTACGGATGGCAGCTTTTGTGACTCCTAAGGCCGGTTCGGGACCGATAAATGGCCCTTGCGGCCCCTATCTTGCGAGTTCATCTGCAATTTCATTTCCCTTGAGACCTTTATGGCTTGGCACCCACTGTAATGTAACAGAGTTTTGTTGCGCCAGTCCATCAAGAGCCTCAATACATTCCCAAACCAGTCTAGATGACACTTTCTGACTTGTTAGAGCTGCCTGGCTGTCAGACACAATATAGATATGTCTTTTACTTAAGGCACGCTTTATACTTTCCCGCACACTTTGCAGTATGGCGTATATTTCTGTTTGAAAAACGGTAGCGTTTGCCCCTAAGGGGACGCTTATACGTACCTCTAGTTTCTCCCTGAAGAGTCCAGATCCGGACCCGGTCTCGCCCTTAGAGCCATTCGTGTACCAGACCATGCTGCCCGGAGGTAATCAATCCTTTATTTTTTTCCACTCCACATTCTGGGTAACAGTCTTGAAGAGTGTATCCAGCGAATGCTGGGGAGTCATTTAGTCCGAACGCATCTCGAACAGATGCCCCCAATTTCTCCCAAGCAATCTCGTATGATCCGTACTTTCAATAATCCTAGACTGAAGGTTCTTAAGTCTGTATAGTCCAAGCCTTGCCTTCCCCACCACCACCAAGTGTAGTGGGGGAAGGCCAAGGAGAGTCCCCATAGCAGCAGTGGGCGTGGAACACATCGCCCCTGTAATACTTAGATAGGCCAGTCTCTGGATCCTGCCCAACTTTATTTTGGTATTTAATTGTTCAGCTTTGGGCCACCATACAAAGGCTGAATATGTTATTGCTGGTCTTACCATCCTAGTGTACAACCAATGTACCATGTTTGGTCTTAACCTTCAGGATTTGCCGCAAGTGCATCTAACTATTGCTAACTATTGCGTACGATTTTATCGATCTGCAGGTTCCATGTGAGTTTGGAGTCCAAGGTGACTCTCAAGTACACCACTTCCCTGCCAGGCCGATTTCGTTACCGTTAAGAAAGAGGGGTATTATGCCCGCAATTTTCCTTCTCCGGGTGAAAGGTACTAAGATGGACTTTTTGGGGGTTGACTCGAGGGCCTTCCCCTGTTGCCCACCTCTCTATTATTTTCAGGGCTTCCTGCATTCGATCCCTGATAATATCGATGTATTTACCCTCCACTAGGAATGCCAAATCATCAGCATATCCCAGCGGGGTAAACCCTTCCCTGCTCAGCTCCCACAACAGTCTGTCTATGACGTGGTTCCACAACAGGGGAGACAAAACTCCCCCCTGCGGGCATTCTCTTGCCACCCGGACTGCCATGGTATCGCAAAGCAGTTCTGTGACTGCCACCGTTCTAGTTAACATGCAGTCTATCCACCTGCAGCAAGTTTCCTCCATCCCAACTGATCTGGTGACCGTCGAGATGGAGCTGAAGGATGTATTATCAAAGGCTCCCTCGATGTCCAAAAAGGCACATAGAAGGATTTCTTTGTTAGCTAGAGTCTTTTCAGCCCTGGAAACCAGGTGGTGAATAGCTGACTCTGTTGAAAGTCCTGCTCTAAAAGCAAACTGGTTCGGGTGTAATGGGTTTGTTGCCAAAACACTCCCGCTGATATGCCTGTCATGCAGTTTTCCATCGTCTTAAGAAGAAAGGACATAAGACTGATGGGCCTGTAGGATTTTGCCTGTGAGTAGTCCGTACGACCAGGCTTAGCCATAAAGGCTATCCTAGTTAACCTCCAATTGCGCGGAATGTATTGGAATGCCAAGCTAGCCCTCAAAACTCTGCAGATCCAGCTCAGCAGGTTTGATCCGTTTTGTAGCATGGCTTGGATAATCCCGTCAATGCCGGGGGATTTATATAGTTTGAAAGTATTAATCGCCCAGTTAATTTTTTGGAAGGTAATCACCTCCTTCTTCGCTACTGCCCAGTCTTCCAGAGATGCCTCATTTCGGGAATTTCAGGCCCCTGGGCTTGTCATTCAAATGGTAATTGTTCTAATTCCGTCGAATTAGGAAAGTGAGTTTGGAGCAGAAGAGCCATCGTCTTCTTCTCATTTCTGGTAAAATTACTGTCTCCCATGGACAGTGAGCCAATACATCTCTGGATGTCCTTTGAGAGAATCCTTTGAAGTCTGGCACATTCAAGATATCCTTCGATATCTTCACAGTACCTCCTCCATGATTCTTTTTTGGCCTTCCTCAGAGCTTTGTTATACTCAGTAAGAGTTCGCTTGTACACCTCTTAGTTTTCTGAGTTTAGAGTTCCACCAGGCAATCTTTCTGGTAGTTCTCCTCTCCAACTGAAGGCAGTTTCCGTTATATGCTGAGGTTACCGCATTGGTAATATTCCCCGCGGCCACTTTAATATTCAGACAGCTTTGCACTGTTAAAACTTCGCTTGCCAGGTACCGATCCAGGTCCAACTTATAGTTACCCCAGTCAGTTTATCTTGGATTGCGATAAATCTCCTTCACCTGGTTGAGCCCGTTAAAGGAAAATCTAATGTATCTGTGATCTGAGCAGCTCTCCTCATCGGACGTATGCCAGTTCTTTACTAAGTTGCTTATGTATGGCGAACTTATAGTTATATCAATAATTTCCATCCTACGTCTGTTTACGAAGGTTGGAGTATTACCTTTATTCAAAATGTCTAAATTTAAGGCCATTATGAATTGCATTATTGCTACACTTCTAGGATTGGTCTCTGTACTGCCTCATACTGTGTGGTGAGCATTTGCGTCGCCACGGATGACGATGTGAGATCTATCAGCTCTGCACCTAGCCACCAGCTCCTCTAGTTCCCTTGGGGGCGGAAGGTTAGTAGAGTCGAACGGAAGATAGGCCAATCAGAGTATTATCTCCTTCGGCCCACCTCGCCTAGTCCCACCTTGACCGCCACAAAGTCTTGTTGACAGAATTCTACAAGCTGCAACCACTTAAGGTTGTTGTTTATTAGTGTACAAGTTGTGGGGCTATCGGTGGATCTATTATACACAAGTGCCCCAACGATTGAACCCAGTCTTAGCACCCTTCCTTTGCAAACCTATGGTTCCTGGATAAGGGCTATGTCACAGCCCCTAACAGCTTACATATTGCTGCTGATGCTGCCCTACTGTGCTGCAAGTTCATTTTGACCACCCTTCTCATCAGGTAAATTGCCTTTGATAGGCTTGAACAAGACCGTTCTCAGCACGTAATAGGTCTTGAGCTTGGCTTGTTCAAGTACCTCATAGGATCCCGGGTCAACTGAAAAGACCATGATAGCTTCTTCCTTATCAGTTTTCCGGGAAAGCATACACCAACCACCCGTTTGCAGACTGGAATTCTGTTTCTGCAGTCGGGTTCTGGCAACTTTCTCCTCAATGTCTCTGTCGGGGATCCATACTAGGACTTTGGGTCTCTTCGGGAGGTCCGCTGCGTCCACTACTTTTAGACACGCACCCTCCCAAAGGCCACCCTTAGTCTCTACGTTGTGTATTACCCACCCTTTAGCTTCTAGGTTAGCACAGGTCAACCAAGGACACCTTTGGTAAACCTTGCGCCCTCGAAATGAGGTGGGTTGGTGCTTTCTGAGCATCCACAAGCATGTTCTGGACGCACATGGACTGCCCCTCAGTCAAGACTGAGTCCGGGTAACGTCCGTCGATTATCACCACTCGCAATTCCATTCTGGCTCTTGTTCGTGGCTCTTGTGGCGTTTAGTTTGCTGCTGGGGTTTAGATGGTGTCGGTGTGGAAGTTTCTGAGCGAGGTCTTTTATTGCCCTCGCTCTGCTTCTGCACCGATACCTTCTTTGTGGACGGTTTTGACTGCGTCCAGGTCCCAGCTTCGACTTTCTTGGCTTGCCTCAACTTCCTTCGCCGAGCACCGGAAAGCCTCTTTGCTTGCAGTTCAGTGTCTGCAAGCTTCTTTATTGTATTCTCTATGTCTGGTGTATCGAACTCCGGTCTTGCAAGCGGACTTGCATCCCAGGTTTGTTCCACCTCCATGGATAAGTTCTGGTTGCCTGAAGGGTGCCCCATTGTTGGTTCCACCTCTTCAGGTTTGGTTTTACTTTTGGTTCCAATTGTTTTCATAATTGTTCTCACGAGTAAGGGGGATGTAAGTGGTCGCCATGCCAGGTGCCCCTTGTTGGCATGGAAGACGTGAATAAAACGGGGCGCCGCCCTGTTCCCCGAGTTTTGAACCGATTGGGACTGTTCAACTATCCAGCCACGCGCCTGATTTCTATGCGCGTATCAACATTTAATTTCAAACAACAGAGACATTGACAGGCATAGAGTCTAACTAACACATAATAAATTTTCTAATGAGACATAAAAGAAATAAGCTTTATGTTTATATTGCCAATAACAAATAAATGCTGTAAGGCAACTACATTTAAGTACTATTTAAAAGGACGAAATTCAAAGGAATATAACATTAATTTCACTGAGACTTAAAATGTTACAGTTTTATGAAAATAATTGTTAGTGTTTTGACTGAATTACATCAGTCATCTTTAGGTCTATGGTAGCTCTAGTTACTATTAAAAGTTTGATATTGACCAGAAGTAAATACAGACCGTTACCTATGAACCTGAAGATGACTGGTGTGACTCAGTTGAAACGTCATACTAACGATTATTTCAGATTGCTATGTTTCTCACATATCTTTTTGGGTATTTATTTTAATTTGTAATGCTTTGACTTTGACATGATATACCTATCCTACAAAAATAATCGTTTCTTGATCTGAGTGTCTAGTCATTTACAGTATACCTATAAAATCATTTTTTCTATCCAATATTTATCTGATAAATTATAAACATGAAACACTCTACTAGTCTCATTAGTAACATTTACAAGCTACAGATATTTACAAATATGATCTGCATTCTTCCCAGAATATCAAAACACACAGTCTCATTAAAGCTGTTTAAATAACTACGAACATCTTATTTGAATAAAATCAAATAAAACTTTATTACGTTATAGCGATTACAGTTTGATATCTGCATTTTTTTAAACTCTTTTACTTCTAATTGTTTCGTGAAAATTTACCCATACAAGAAAATATCATGAATTTTACTTTAGGGCACATTTCAAACAATTAATTGAATAACTTATATTTCAAACTCTTACAAATTGTTTTCAGAAGGTAATTCTCGTAACAACCTAATAAATTATGTGCAATATTCTTTGCACATCAAATATCCATCTTTATCCTAATTTCAACAAAAATTAATTTTCATTCGGTTTCAAAAGCATGCATTCTTTACTCAGATAGTAATCACTATTGGCGTTTCTGGTAAAATAATAATAAGTTGTTGAGTATCACTTTTTTTAAGCTGATTTTAAAATTGTATCATGTCCCATTTCATTTTCTCTTCTGTTATCAATGGTGCTTAAATTATCTTTTTTATAAATTAATACAGTAGGTTTACCACTCCTTCCTCATTAATTAAGTAGCTAAAAACAAACAAAATAATAATAATAGCTACATCCATAAACATCTTTCTTCAACACTCATTATTCAAAAAATTACTTACACACAAGCATTAAAACCTTCAAATGCAATTTACAGCTTAAGTCTAAAAACAACAATATTTCATAACTACTAAACATTAATATAGAGTTCACACAGTCCTTGTTTATAATTAGTAATCCTGAAACTTTTCTTATGTAAGTCACTATGTACAAAAATTTTCCTTTTAAAGGGGAATAGATAATTTGTATGCTCTTCAGTTACACTATCTAAGTGTAACTGATCAATTAACCTTAAGAGAAATTATCTGTAATGATATAATTAACTCAAAATTGGATCTAAAAAGTCTGAAAATTAATTATTCATTCATAAATAACGTCTATACATCAAAATCTTATGCAAGCTTAATGTACTTAAAATTAATTGAGCACGCAAATGTCCTTTAAAAGATTTAAAGCAAGATATACGTGCGTCCCTTCTTAAAATTGTTGATTAGATTTCCATATCATTCCATTTTTAAAAGCATTTTACCAATTAACCAATCCATTAAAAACTATACCATGCCTTACTATGTCGTATTTTTCCATTTAAATGCATTCGAAAACCATACCATGCTTTTCCATGTCGTTATTCTTAAGTTTATCGTACCAGCATATACTTCATTAAAACTAGCTGATTTTTTTACTTCCAATTTGAGTTGTTAAAATTTTAATACAATTTTACTTTAGACGTCGTTTGTTTTACTGCATAACTTTAAAATATATCATTCTTGACCAACATTTTTAAACGTCTGGAATCATGAACGAACTTCTACGTAATTTTAATTCGTAGCTGACCGATAAGCGAGCAATCGATAATTGATCTATAAACAGAGCATTGGTAACTGCCTGATCGACAATTAGTAACTCACTCGGTTTTAATTATTTCCCCGTTTTATATAATAAAAAGGTTTTTACGTCATTAGCTTACAGAAGCTTCTATACGTTTTTCGTTCATGAGTTATAAGCTGATGTAATCAGTTATTTTACACATATGTTAGGTCGTTTGTCTTATCTAAATAGCTAATTTAGGAGGTCGTAAAAGTTTTACTATCTTTGTTAATTAGCGCCGTTCAAAGAAAGAATGGAAATCCTTGCTTGTTATCACGCTTCTTATCTAATTTATGCTGTTGAACGTCTTATCGCTTTCTACTATTTCGGTAATTGGAATGTTTTCATTCATGTTGTAAAGAGAATGATGTCATCTGTGATTTATGGGTTTCTATCATCGTTACCTAATGAAACTATAGTTAGCAAGATCTAGAATAAAGTAGCTTCATTCAAAATTGAATTTTACGTTTTTCATTAAAAATGGACAGAAAAATCTAGAAAAATAAATGCAGTATTCAAGCTACAATACATGCTTCTTGCAAAAATTAAGTTGTAAAACTGTGTTTTCAGTTGAAGTACTTTACTGTTCAATATACGCAACGCGTTATTGAATTGTATTTATTGCTACTTTTCAGTAAAGAACATACTTATTTAGAATATATTATAATGATATTTAGTAGTTTTGAAGAGGACGAATATTTACATATTAGAACTCGTTTTATAACGCGGGTTCTCTAAAACGTTTTTTTAAATGGGATTTATTATCAAGGAATGATTTGTATTTTCGCGGGTATTACTGACGTACTAGACAGTTCTCTTATACCAAGCCTATCGTAGCACGGTGATATTATACAGGGCGTTTCTTCATAGAAATCAAGTATTAGAAATTTTTGATTTATCACATCATTTTCCCCACAAATTAAAATATAAAATTTGAAATCAATCTTGCTGAGTTTACGTTGAACGCCATATTAACTTTCTCTTTAGCAGTTGAACCGACCGAACGCTCTCTTTAGCAGTTGAACCGAGCGGACGCGTTTTGCGAAGCTCCTGAATTAACAGCTACAAGTAAGTTTTTGTATAAGAATTTTTATATTTTTTTACTTTGGAGGTTTGATTTTTATTGTGTGTTATAATAATACGGTGCAACATTAATTTTTTAACCCGAGACAGTGAAATATTCTCAAAAAGCAACAATTTAATCGACTAAATAATAAAGTGCATTCTGATTTGATTTTAACGAAAATTCGCGTTAAAATCAAATAAAATTAAATTTCAATTTCACATACTAAACATTCCATAAAATAGAACGCAGTAAATAATTTCAAAAACAAATTTTAAGGCACTAGTAATAAATTGCGAGTTTTTATAGCAAAATACAGTGCAAATCAAGCAAAAATCGCGTAAAACGTCCAAATACATAGTAAATTTTTTTGTAATTTACGTATAATAAACTAACAACCTCAAAACCAAAACCTAAGCCTTTTTTGAATTAAATACATACCTCAAAAGTAGCAATTTTGTTAAAAATTTAAATATAGTATAATATTCAGCTGCACGTGAACTAAAAAGCTTCATTAAATCAAACTTTTGGCGTAATTGGTAGTGTAGCAATACAACCTTGTACCAGTAACCGAGTAAACAAGTAATTAGTGGATTTTCGGTGCCGCATTCCATTGCAATCCATTAACGCGATTTCTACTCGTTCGATTGAATAGAAATTTGAACGGACCGGAGTCGAGGATTTTATAAATTTGACTTTTTAAAGTGAATTCGCTTGTTTAAATTTTAAAATTTGAATTGGAGGTTTGAAGTTAGAATAAATAAACAAATATAGGGTATACGGTTCATTTTATAAGTAATCGAGATATTTTTATTGGGCTAGCGATTTAATTTTTTGGCATCGCTGTTATCTGTGACGTTGTTTAGTAGTTTGTTTCATTTTGTATTGATTGAACGTCGCGACGGTCACGTCGTATCTTTAGTTGAGTTTCTGTTGTGCTTTTGTCCTTTTTTTTTTGGTCATTATCATCCATCGAGACGACGAGCCGTTGCCAAAGCGGAAAAAATCTGCATGACGGAGTCAGTTAGGTCGGAGGCAGAGGGTGCTGCCGGGAAGAGGTCGAAGGTGATGCTGAAGAACGCGATGTTGGAGACTCGGGAGGAAGTTGAGGTGTCAGAGGAACCTGCATCTAAGGCGATCGGTTTGTGGAGGTCGGAGCCCTTTGTGAATGTTACTGTGTTGGAATTGCCCTCAACATGAAGAGGACAGCGCAAGACGTCGACTAGTAGTAACGGAAGCGTTGCTGCTAGCGACTTCGACGAGCTGGAACTCCTGAAATTTAGGACGAGAAAGGCTCACGCTATCATCTGTAAGTAGATGATGGCGACTTCCACCACGATTGTCGTAAACGACAAAGGTGATTCGGAACGCTGCGGACAAGATCCACGCCGTTGCGAATCAACTGATTGGCATGGTTAGGACGATGATGCTTTGTGTTGGGGATGCTAAGAGAGCAAGCGTTGCAGTAGGAGATCCAGCGGAGGTCAGAGTTGTTTCAGGTTCACAGGGTTCCAGGAGTCAGGGGGTGTTGGTGCTAGAGAGAGCTTCATACGCTGCAACAGCTGTGGGTGCTACGTCGACGTTCGCGGTCCGTGTTGACGCTAAGCCGGGCCAGAAGAAGGGTGTGATGAACACCCTCAAAAAAAAGGTTAATCTTGCTCGTGATGGATTTGTCGCAACTGGAAAGACGTGCAGACGGGGTATTGTTGTTGAATGTGCTGCTCGTGAAGATTAAAAAAGTTACAGTCCAGGGTCAGAAGGGACTGCAAAGGGATCGTAAAGAAGACCATTGAAACGAGGCGTTCACGGATCGTTCTCCCGGGAGTTGAAGCTATGCTGAAGGCAGAAGAGCTTGTCCGGTTGGTCACGAGTTAGAATTCTTTTTCGGCGCTTTGAAGCTGGAAGACCATCCGAGGGAGAAGTTGAGGTATTGCGAAAAGGACCCTAGGGATCTGTTCGCTAACGTCGGTTTCGAAGTGATCCCCACACTTCGAAGGCGCATATTAGCTGAAGCTATAAAACTCACGTGACGAAGGGCCTGGTCTCGGAACCATTTCCCGATGACGCAATGCTAGCGGTGCTACGGTGCTACGAGTACTGATACAGGTCGACACAATGCAGGGAGAGGTACAGAGGTGCGGTCGGGCACGAATTCAAGAATTGCCGGTAGGCAGTCCCCTGCTGTGTGCTTTTCGCAAGGGCAAACAACAGAACAAGCGGTGACGCAAATATCTACACGCGCCACGACATCAAGCCGAGCAGATTCCCGACGATGCAACGATTGAAGAACACAATCACACGCTACATCGACTATGGATTGTAAAGTTCAAACAATCCCTGCAAGTAGAAAGATTAAATGTGCCCAATTAAATTTTGGGAAAGGTAATGGGGCGACTAACTGTTTTGTTAAACTATACGCGGAAAGCAAGATCGATGTCGAGTTCATATAGGAACCGCACCTGTATAATAAGAAGATAATGGGTTTTGGGAGGGGATCACCATTTTACAAACGCGCGGCCGCGTAGCGATATAGTATTAAACAATGTGACATACGTGGGGATAATTTTAAATAAATTATCCAATGATTTTGTAACAGCGACCGAAATTAAACTGAGGCTAACACTTTTTACGTTTTAAGTGCATACCTTCCACCGGTCGAATCGCGGCGCGAAAACCCACAAACTGAAGAATTAATAAGTCAAATGGAGAATAAGTTCTGGAAAATTAAGCGAACCCAAAAAATAATAATGGGGGGGTTTCTAATTCTAAGTCCCCACTATGGACAGTCGGATAGAGGACGATAGGGGTCGCAAATTGCTCATCTACTAACAGAATAGGATTTGAGGGTGTTAAACAACAAAAATTCACCTACGTTTGAGACCATAGGGCCAGCAGGTCCACCGATGTTACTGCAGTCTCGTACGAGATGTTGGAGGATATGTGTAATTGGGAAGTTGAAGTCAAGGCATGCGTAAAAGAGCAAATACTATCTTTCTGCGGTTTTGTAATAAAAAACCAAATTGGGAGTGATTTAAACAAAAATTCAGCCAAAGAATCACCGCGGCCGAGAACGAACTAGTAAACCGCCGAGAGGCACCCGTGCAAAAACTAAACGATGCTGTGGCAGATGCGTCGGCGCACTCTATGCTGTCGAAGAAACGTTTAAAAACAGCGTACCTTGGCGAACTCGGGAGCTAACCACTAAGAGGGCGGAAACCCGTAATTTAAGGTGCCGCTACCAACGCGTAGTGGGAGAGTTAAGAGAACAGAGAATGATGGAATATAATCAGTGTAACCGAGAATATAAACTGCTGATAGAAGAAACGCGAACGAACAAATTTAAAGAATTTTGCACGCGCAGCTCTGAAAAAGAACCTTGCGAGACGGCGTATCGCGTAGTAAGAGGTAAACAACCAAAGATTACGCTCGGTAACGTCAGAAAGGATAATGGGGAACATACGGAGGAATTTAAAACAAAGGCAGAATATTTGTCGGAGAAATTTTTATCATCGGACGATCCAGAGGAGGATGAGGGATTGAACAGCATGATACGTTGGGGAGCTGCAGAAGCGTAAGGGACAGATGCCGATAAGGCAATTCTCGATCACGAGGTCGTAAGAGCTCTTAGGAGGAGAAGGCGCCGGGGCATAATGGAATTCCTTCAACGCAGCCCTGGAGACGTGCCTATTGATCTCGCATATCTTTGCGGGTTGTATAATCTTTGTTTGAAGAAAGGCGTATTTTCACGATGCTGGAAAGTGCAAAACGTGAAGTTTATCCCCAAATCTAAAAAAGGCGTATAAGTCAGACCTGGGCAGCTATCGTCCAATTAGCTTGTTACCAGTACTAGGGAAACATTTGGATAGAGTAATGACCGTGCGAATTGAGCACGCGGTGCGAGACAGCGGCGGTTTTAATAAACGACAATTTGGAATTGCGAAGGGTAAGTCGACTGTTGACGCGTTAGAGTTCGTATATGAAGAAATCAAACAAGCGAGGAGAGCAAAGGGGTATTACATTATCGTGGCTTTGGACATTTAATGACCATTTGATGCTGCCTAGTGGCCATCTATCGTTTGGGAGTTGGAACGCAGGGATTGTCCGTGAAATCTGATGTCATTCGTCAACAGTTTTTTCTCGGGGCGATTGGCACAGGTTGATATTCCGGGGAAATTGTATCGCTGGTAGTGGAAAGGGGATACCACCAAGGGTCATGCTCTAGTCCCACATTCTGGAAGTGGTTATATGAGAGCATCTTTAGGGTCAAATTTGCTCAAAGGATGCATTATTGTTTGGTTGCAGATGATACGTTTTTGATTATTAGGTCGAGATTGCTAATGGAGATGCGAACGAAACCGAACGAGGCGTTGAACAGGTTGCACGAATGGTTACGGAAAGTCAAGTTGAAATTCAACACGTCTAGGTCGGACAGCGTCGTCTTAGGCTGGAGCTAGGAGGTGAGAAAATCTCGTTCAAAGAAACCATCACATTCTCGGTGTCAAGTTACATAACATTGAATTGGAGGGTGCATGTGCAGTTTGTCAAAATTAAGGGCAACGAGATATCGAACCGAACGATGGCGGCACGAAAGATAAACTGGGGATTGGGAGGGAATCCTTAAGGACCGTTTACGCAGGCGCAATCGAACCGGCTATGTTGTATGCGGCGTTTTTTTGGGTGGAAGGTTGCAAGGTTAGGGAAATCTGACAATTGGCGAGCGTTTTACCGCATAGCGGCGGTCAAGGCGGCGAAGAGCGTACAGGACCACATCCACAGAGGCAGTCTTGGTGATTAGTAGGATTCTCCTAATCGAATTCGTGGTCAGGGAGACTAGAGATCGAAAATTTATAAACATAGGAAAAGGACGGGAAGTCGTTGACAGTCCTGGCCTTAAAACTAGGGAGGTTGAGAGGAAACTCATTATTTCTCAATTAGGTCAACTGACTGATGTCAAGGAGATCGAGTTTGTTGAAGGCGATGAAAACGCAGAGAGGATCAGGATTTATACGGATGGCTCGCTAATGGTCGATGTGCTGGCAGGAGAGACGTTCGTTGTGTATAAGGGGGAGAAAGAAGTGTTCCGATTCCAAAGTAATCTTACGGATTGGAGCACAATCTTTCAATGTGATTTGAAAGCTATAGAGATGACGAACTCTATATCATTAGCGATACCAAATCGGCTGTGACTGCTCTGGCAAATATGAACACTTGAACAGATCTTCAAGGAGATGTCTAGAGTATAGCGGCACTTGGGTTTTGGGATTTGAAGATTTATTGGGTTAGATCGCATGACAGCAATCGAGGAAAGGACAGACCAAGTGAGCTGGCCAAAGACGTCACGACAGGGGAGTTTATTATATCGTATTCTTTGGTACGGAGGTCACTAATTAAGAAAAAGTTGCGAGAAAGGTCAATCTAACAGTGAAAAGAGGGTGGAGCAACGCTGTCACGGGTAGGTTGACACACACATTTATACTGAGCATAGAAGCTAGAGATAGGATGGAGGTGAAGTTTGATCATAAGATGGTGCAGCTAGTAACAGGATACAGCTCTGAAAGCTTACCTGTGAAGATTTGGATTGACCGAAAATGACCACTGCTAATGTGGTGAGGATACAGAAAGCACCGAGCACATGCTATTTGACTGCCCACTAGAGATGGCTAACAAAGGGTTGGCGGATAGGAACCTAGCTGTCGAGGAGCTAGAATGACCCAAGAGCCTGGAAGAAGTCCAAGGAATGGCTAACCAAAAGATGTTCTGGGCAGCCTTGAAGGAATTTGCGGGAAGGACGCGAGACTGGACGCCGAGAACCGTGTGTAAAGGGGGGACGCTGAATTTTGGGGTAGGAGTTAGTTTAGATTAGAAGATTTGGCACACATTTATTTTGTGGCACGATATAACTTAATTTATAAAAATTTACAATAAAAAAAATATAAAAACAAAACACCTAAATATCTACATGATGAAATTCACAGTAAACCAATCACTATCTTACATAGCTGTGTGGAACAAAATACCCGGTATTAAATCAAAATCTTAAACACCGGGCTAATAAATAACAAAAGTAAATCAGGAAACCTAATTAACTTAAACCAAACAAATAAACTAACTAAACTAATAAACTAAACTAGAGGGAAACCGTGCATTTCTCTGCATTGTGCCAGCTGTACCAGCATAAGCATTGACTTGTATTCATAAATTGATTTTGCAATTAAATTTTGATGAGCACGTTTCAGTGTGATGGCGCTAGCCAAAATGATGCCCATGCAGTGCACCTGATAATTTTAGTGTTGCTTTTTGCTATTTATGCACTGTTACATACTTAATGCTTTATTTAGTTATTAATATTTTATGCCTGTATTGTACATTTATATTTTATTGTTTTGTCATTGGATTTGTTTTTATTTGGCGTTTTGCCTGTTTTTGGTCGTAGTATCTACAGTAATCAAGATTGCAATTAGAATAAATCAGTTAGGGAGCAATAGGGAATGTTAGGGACGAATGTAAGCTGAAGTTAGAATAAAATACTTAGACTTAGACAATATTGTAAATTTATAGAGTGGAATAAAATAGCTGGATTCGCTATTAATAAGTTTGATGTATGCCTAGGAATTCGAATCCATTGGTAAATATTGTTAGATTTGGATAATTTTAAGTCGTACCAATAAGCAGAGTTAGCGGCTGCTATCCGGTATTTTGAATACCTCCTCTTTTTTACGGTTGCTAGTGTCGTGTTGATCAGATACTCCAACCGTTATTTAAATTCCAATTTTAGTTTAGTTTATTCTCTTTGTTCATGATTAATTAATTTTGAAGTCAGATTTATTTCAAGCACGTTTATTTTCGTGTTTAAACTCAATGTAGTACTCTTGAGTGGAGCATTGGGGACGTCACTGCAAGTGTAGCGGCCTCGTATTTACATTATACTGAGTACCAAATTTTTGCATTAATAAATAATTTTATATTCTTATTTCCAACTACCTACTATATATTATTATTCAAAATGGCTACCAGTGGAAATGTCATTGAAACTGAGCAGTTATTATTGTGCAATTACCGTAAGAAAAAAGTTGTGAATAAATACATTATGTGTAATAAGTGCAATATAAAGGTTCATGTATCATGCAGTGAAAGAGTTGGTGTTCATCAGCAGCAGGCTAATGGAGATTCTGCTTTTATCTGCAAGATGTGTTCTAGCATTGCAGATGTTCCTAGAAATAGTGGTCTTGTCCATGAACTTTACCAATATTTAATAAGTGAAAGGTTTGTAACTTGTTTAAGGGAGTTAATCTGCCATGAAACAAGTAAATTAAGCCTTGAAATTAAAGAGTTAAAACTGAAATAGCAAATTTAAAGGAAAGCAACATTGATTTGATAAGATTATTAACAAAGCAACATGTTCCTTCTATTTCAGTATCAAAACAACATCTGGCTAATGTAAATAAATGCCAGAATGATTTTAATTTCAATAGTGGTCATAGTTCTTCTAGTGACTCCAACTTAAACTTACCTAAGCAAGCTACTAAATTAGCTGATGAATTTGAAACTCAATCAGCATCCAACAATTACATTCCACAAAATTCTAACAAAATTGAGGTTCCATCCTAGGTGAACTGGGATCCTGTTTTACATTCTAAATATTTAGGATCAAGAGTACACCAATACAATAGTGCAGTTAAGGAAATACAAAATGGTGATCAAGCTAAGGATGACTGGAAAACCGTAAAAACTAGGAGAAGAGTTAGACCTGCAAAAGTAGAGGAAATTTCTGAGGTTAATGAATTAAAAGGTGTTGAAAAGATGAATCACTTTCATGTCTACAGGTTTGCACCAGAAACTACAACTGAGGCGGTTATTAACTATTTGCATTCAAAAGACATCAATATTGTCAATATAGTAAAAATGAATGCAAAATATCCCACACAATATGCTTTATTTAAAATTTCAGTTCCGGAAGGGTTTGCTGATATTCTTCAACAACCCTCTGAAGGAGTATGTCTGAATCGTTTTTTATTCCTTCAGCCAAAACAAGTATTGACTGCATAGCAGAAAAATGTGAGTATTTAAATTCAGTTGCATCACAACTTCAATATAACTCACAAAACATTTTACAAAATAATTTAAACGATTCAGATAGTAAAGGCATTTCCAGAATACCTGGGAGAATGCACAGTGATGGTGTTTATTATAACAATCCCCAAGACATTGTGAATAAATTTGCGGAACACTTTTCCGCTGTTTTTAAGGACCCAGATTGACCTACAATGGATAGTGGAAATGTACCTGCTATGCACTGTAATGATAATTTTGATCTTCAATTCGTATCGGAAAGCGATGTCAGGCATGCTATTCGAAAATTGAAAAATAAGCCAACAGCGAGACTTGACCAGGTACCATGCTTTTTAATTAAAGCTTGTGAAACTGTGTTTGTATCACCGCTTCTAACTATCATAAATTTATCTTTGAAAACTGGAACCTTTCCCAATGTGTGGAAGATTTCACGTGTCTGCCCTGTGCACAAGGCAAATGATATTAGTGACATTAGCAACTACAGACCGATTACTATACTATCAAACTTCTCTAAAATATTGGAGATGGTTGTTTATGTCATTATATATAATGCAGTTAAAAGTGCAATTTCTCATCATCACCATGGCTTTGTTGAGAAGCGTTCAACAGTTACTAACTTGTGCAGTTTCGTTCAGTTTGTGGCTGAAGTTCTTGATTGTCAAGGCCAGGTGGACACTGTGTATACTGATATTTCTAAGGCCTTTGACCGTCTCAACCATAACATTTTGCTTAACAAACTAAACGGTTACAACTTCTTGTACCCTAGTATTAAATAGTTGACTTCATATTTATCTGATCGTACTCAGATTGTCGAACATGGCGGTTTCTGCTCCTTTCCATATAAACCCATTTCTGATGTACCGCAGGGGTCCAATCTTGGACCGTTGCTCTTTCTACTTTTTATAAATGACTTAGTCTCAGTTTTAACCTGTGAAGTGTTAGTATTTGCTGATGATGTTAAAATTGTTGTAGCAGTGGAAACATTAACTGATTGTATTAAATTACAAGATAACATAGACCTTGTGAATGATTGGTGTATAAATAACAAGCTAAGCTTGAATGTTACCAAATGTAAAGTGGCAACTTACTCACGGAAAATTCAACCTTTAGTGTTCAACTACTCAGTGGCTTCTTCTATGTTGATTCGATGTAGCAGTATTACTGACCTAGGTGTCGTGTTTGATTCAGATCTTTCGTTTAACTCACATATTTTATATATAATCGCATGTGCTAATAAAACACTTGGCTGCATTTTACGTAATTGTAGTCAGTTTAATATTAATACACTAAAACTACTCTTTTTTGCTTTGGTGAGATCACGCCTGGAATACTGTCTTGTAGTATGGTATCCCTTTTATGAGCGATATAAATTACTTCTGGAAGGTCCTCAACGTAGATTTTTAAAGTACTTATGGTATAAAAAACCTCATTTTAACCACCCAGAGGGTTTCCAAATCAAGCATTACTTGATGAATTCAGCATGAGTTCTCTTAATACCAGGCGTCTGTTAGCTGCCATTACATTCCTCCATAAGTTATTACGCAATAATATTGATTGCATGTATATATTATCTAAAATTAAGTTCCATATACCACGTAGTGGTAGTAGAGGAAAACTTGTGTTTTATGTTGCTTGTGCCCGTACTAACTTACTGCTTAAAGCACTTATAACTGTTATGTGCTCTTTGTGTAACAGTTTCTGTAGCAATAGTGATATTTTCAATGATGAGCTAAACCATTTTAATAGTACTGTAACTTCCAGCTAGGTACATAGGTTAGGTAGATTTATTAGATGTATAAGTGTACTCTATGTTTCATTCATTCTCATATATTGTACATGCTGTATAGTGACTGTATCAAAATGTTATGTTTGTAACTGTATTTATTTTTTGTGTTGTTTGTCCTGTAATTGGCATTTGCTGTTGGGCAATAAAGACATTATTATTATTATATACACCTATTTACCGTAGACTTATAAAACATATGCATAATTGTTATCTCATAGTGGCTTTTCTCTTCAATAACTCTTTTATTTCATAATATTAAAATCAACTTCCCCCAACTCTATGCTTTCCTCATCTGAATTTTCTCATTACCATCCTTTATTTCTTATTTTCTTATATTTACACACAGTCTCATCAAGTTCAGTCTCAAAAACAATTCCTTCCACATACATACAAAGAAACGGACTTATTTCACTTGATAAACATTTCCATCAACCGAAAATCTTGTATACCTTCTCTCGAAAAATGAATTTTTTTAATCAATCTTTGAAAAAATCTTCTTATTACCAAACCTTGCTAAAATACTATCTACTGACGTTAGACTACTATACTTTTTATTATAACCTTAATTTATACCTTTCTTATTTGAATTTAATTTCATATAAACATTTCTTCTTTCTATTACAATTGACATGATTTATAAAATAAGTCCTTGCTTTCTTACAGATACCCTCATAAATTCTCTTATCCTCTGTTAAATTTTTTTCACTGATACCCTCATTTAAATCTTAATCACCTTCACTTAATTTATCTTTAATCTCATCTTCCTTCCATCTTAAGTTTGTAACTTGTAGAAATACTCAGATCTGCATTTTTCAGCTCACCATCTTGGGAATATTCGATCAACGCTGACTCTACTTCATCTTGTACCTTACCTGGATCCTCAATATTCCTTACCTCATTTTCTTCTACCTGCACCTCCTTTACCCCTTCCTCTATTTCATTTAATTCTTTTTCTACTTTACTCATTTCTTCATCTATTTCATTTACTTCTACCATTATTTCATATAAATTCAAACTAACACAAGTCTTTCTTGACTTTTACATTTACCTCATCATCCCATTCAATATATTTTTTACCACATATAATCTTCTTATCCTTTGCACCTACTATCAACTTCAGCCTATCAATTACGCCCATCCCAAGAATCGCCTCCATCCTCAATCCATGTACAACCGTAAATTCGTATTCAAACTTTATATTCCAAAACTCGCATCTTAAGATTGCCATTCCATTCATACTTGTGAACTTTTTGTGTGCTACTAAGTTTGCTTCTTAACGAAAATCCGACCTTGCCATTGAAGGTCCAGGTCTGCTCACTGTCTTGACATATGTCCGGTTGTGTTCACTATTGGTGCCATCACCCCTCTGAATTTTCATTGTTCTCCCTTCCTTCGATCACGGTCCTATTCTCTATGGTTTGGGCTCATTCTCCCTTCTTTCATCTCTCTTGATGACATTATTCTGGCCGCAGTTGGTTTTATCGATGATCCTTCTATAAAAGGTTTTGCCATTGTAACGTTCCGTTCCACTGCTTTTTTAATATCTAAAGAAATTTATGGGCTGGCTTCTTGATCTGGTCTCCATTTTCTGTGGTTGACCCGTTTAAGCATACCTATGAAGGTATTCTAGAAATACATCCATGTCCACAATATTCTGTAAGGCGATGCAGTGCCTTACCTCTGTCCCAAAGTGTCCAGATAAATATTTGATTATTTGTTTATCCTTTAAAGGAGAATCAAGTTGTTTTGCCACACTGAATCTTTTTATAGCATACGATTCTATTGTCTTGGTAGAGTCACTGCTGTTTTTGCCCACGATTAACTTGTTTCTGACTTTAAATTGTTGGTTATCCCCCCAAAAAATGTTTTAAAAATCTAACATCAAAATCTTTAAAGGAGTTTAACTCACTTTCAATGAGTCCAAACCAGATTTCCACATTCCCTTTTAATATGGATCTTACTAAATTCAATTTTGTTTATTCATCCCAATTACCCTGTATTAAAGGTTTAATTTATTTAAGAACATTTTAGAGTTCAGTTTGTTTTTCCCATAAAATTTTGTATATTGTTTCAATGGAAACTGGTTGGACTCCATCTTATGAGTTCCCTACATGAATATTTTTCACCTTATCTTCTAGATTTTCTACCTTATTGCCTAAATCTGTTTAAAGTTACCTCAGTCCATTTTAAATGTTTTGAATCCAGTTTGGCCACTTTCTTCAATTTCATTTACTTTTTTATCTAAATTTTTAATATTTTCATTCGTCTCTTTCTCATGTGATTCCTGATTTAGTTTCATTTGAACAATTTCCTCTTTAACTTCTCCATGTCCTCTAAAATTCGTACCACTTCTTTTCTAACTTCAAATTTCATGTCCTCTATGGTCTTATTTATTTCGTTTGTCTTCAGTTAATTTCTCATCCATCTTCTTAAATATTCTTTCATTCTTGTTGCCTTTTGATTTCAAACTTTCCCTTAATGTTACTAGATTCTCTCCAAATTCTCCCGAGTATTCTTATTAAATGTGTCACGCATTTCTTTCATACCTTTTTTTGTTCTTTTATCTCATGTGTTTATAACTTCTTTCATTCTTCTCACTCATATCTTACTTATTCTTTTTCTGTTCCTGCATACTTTTATTTAAATGTAATAAGAGCCATTATTTATTATTCTATAGTCTCCTACAGTCTGTTCTTTTTCATATAGATCTTTCTTTTTCGGATCTTACAAATAGACACTTTCTTGACAACCAATATATACTCTTTAAGCTCTCAATCCTTCACGAATTTCTTTTATTTTATCAGTTATACTGGAAACCAATCAGGTATACCACCCAGAGAGAATTTCCACAAAATCCTACGAGACAAGAAACTCTAATTTTCAAACGACTTAATCGAGCCTACATGTTAGGAGTCAATAAAAGGTGTTGTGAATATGTAGCTATATGCTGCCCATACGTTGGGAGCCAATAAAAGGTGCTTCATATTTTTAAAAATGATATGGTGTGAATTATCGCTTGAAGATGCTTGTATTATTTTGCTAGCTCAGAGCAAATGAAACAATGAAACTCCTACATCAAAATTATGATTTCACAAATATTTATTAATATACAAAATAATGATAATAGCTACATCCACAAACATTTTCCTTCAACACATTATTCAAAAGGTTACTTACACACAAGCATTAAAACGTACAAATACAATTTACAACTTAATTCTACAAAACAAAAATATTTCATAACTAATATCCATTGATATAGAGTTTACACTGTCCTTGTTTATAATTAGTAATACCGAAACTTTTCTTATGCAAGTCACCATGCACAAAAATTTTCTTTTCAGAAAGGGTATGTAAAATTTTTTATACTTGTCAGTTATTTTCTCTAAGTGTCACTGATCGGCGACACTTAAGAGAAACTTCTGTAATGATCAAATTAACTCGAAATTTGGACTCAAAATCTAAAAATTATCCAATTATTAAATCTTATGCAAGCTTATTCTACTTAAAATTAATTGAGCAAGCAAATGTCCTTCAAAAGATTTAAACCAAGATATGCTTTTGTTACTTGTTAAAATTGTTGATAAAATTTTCATATCGTTCCACTTTCAAAAGCATTTTATCAATCAATCCATTGAAATGTTGTATTTTTCCAGTTGAAAGCATTCGAAAATCATACCATGCTTTCCCATGTCATTATATTTATGTTTATCGTACCAGCATATACACATGCACATACATTTCATGCTTTCCCATGTTGTATTTTTTTTACTTAAGTATATCGACTAGCATAAAACTGGCTGTGGTATTTTTACTTCCAACTAAGTTGTTAAAATTTTAATACAATTTTACTTTAGACGTCGTTTATTATACTGTATAATTTTAAAATATATTGTTTTTGACCAACGTTTTGAAACGTCTGGAATCACGAACGAACTTGAATGTAACTATAATTAGTAGCTGACCGATAAGTGAGCAATCGATAATTGATCTATAAACAGAGCATTGGTAACTGCCTGACCGACAATTAATAACTCACCCAGTTTTAATTATTTCCCTGCTTTATATGATAAAAAGGTTTTTACGTCATTACCTTCTGGAAGCTTCTATACGTTTCTTGTTCATATGAATTATGAAGCTGATGTAATCAGTTATTTTACAGGTCTATTAGGTCGTTTATGTTATATAAATAGATAATTTAGGTCATAAAAATTTTACAGTTTGTGAAATGGTGCCGTTCAAAGAATGAATGGAAATTCTTGCTTGTTTTTGCGCTTCTTATCTAATTCATGGTCGTTGAACGTCTTATCGCTTTTACTATCTCGGTAATTAGTACGTTTTCATTCTAGTTGTAAAGATAATTAGATGTCATCTGTGATTTGTGGGTTTTTATCATAGTTACCGAATGAAACTATAGTTAGAAATATCTAGAATAAAATAGCTTTATTCAAAATTGGATTTTACGTTTCTCAATAAAATGGAAAGAAATCTTTAGAAAAATAAATGCAGTATTCAAGCTACAATACATGCCTCTTTCAAAAATGAAGTTGTAAAACTATATTTTCAATAGAAGTACTTTATTGTTCAATATACGCAACGCGTTATTGAATTGTATTTATTGCTACTTTTCAGTGAAGAACGTACTTATTTAAAATGTATTATAATGATATTTAGTACTTTGGAGGAGGACGAATATTTACATATTAGAACTCGTTTTATAACACGGGTTCTCTAAAAGGTTTTTTTTAAACCATATTTAGTTTCAAAGAATGGTTTGTATTTTCGTGAGTATTACTGACGTACTAGAAAATACTATTATACTAAGCCTATCGTAGCACGAGAATATTATACAGTGTTTCTTCATAGAAATTAACTAGAAATTTTGTATTTCTCTGGTTTTAGGTTGTTTTATGTACTGAAAATGGTGCTCAATAACCCCTATATGACTTCTTCGTTACATCTAGATATATATATATATATATATATATATTACTGTGAATCCTCTCATATCTGCAGGAACTGGCCCTTTCTAAAAAAACATTCGAGCCCCACAGATTGGGCGCCAAGAATACTGTGAAATGTACAAAAAGCTATTAACTTAACTGGTCCGTTGATTTTCTTCTGTTAATCGCCTCTTTACTCTTTTCCGCCTCGGCTGCTCACCTAGTTAAAACTTTCATCCTCATTCAAAAAGAAACAAATACATTCCTACCACAAACATCAACGTTAACTCTATTTACATCAATATTCATAATACATTAAAATTTCAAAATTAAATTTCAGCATAAATTTCAGTATCAGAAAACTTCAAGATTAAATTTATTATCATTTTAATGTGCATCCAGAATTAAAGTCCTTGTAGGATGCCTACTAATTAATATAACAATATATGCAGACCTGAGTCTGAGTACAAAGGGAGCATCTCCCACCCCTTTACGTTAATTAACCAGGTTCGTCTAATTGAGCTCAAAGACATACCCAAATTTGTTAGTACAATTTCACTACTGTCCATTTTAAGTAAATCAATTATAAAGTTATTCAACACACACCAAAACATCAAAAATCGAACAACAAAGCATAAGTTACCTGAAGGTTAATGCACTCGTGGCTCCAATGTACATCGTCCTCTGTTAATCACACCATTCCAACTGGGTTATGTTTAGGTCCTCGGATTACTGGTCGTCTTTAAAATTTTCTACACCACCATTCATCTAAAGTTGTTTCAGTGCTTTTCCGGAACTCATCTGTGTATATCTGTATCTTGTTTTGTAGATCTAGTCACGTTTACGAATCATTTAATTGTTAACACCCCCGAAAAATAGCAAAGAAATTCATACTTCTTTCACGCTATACGCCAAAACTGCCTACTTTTGTGTATTCATTTGTCGTTGCAAATTTGAATAATTGGTACAGTGATACTAGACTTCATTACCTTGCATCTTCTTTTCTAAGTGCACTAAATTACTTTCATCGTAGTACGTAAAGAGCAAACTGTTTTAAAGTATTAAATAATCACCAAAATATACGAGCAAACTGTTTAAATTATTCAATCAAAATCGAAAAACTAAGAGAGCGAAACTCATATTAACCCGGGTATATATAATCGCTAGCCTATACGTCGCTTTTGTCCCCAAAACGGACAGTTTCTAGAATTTCGCATACTATGTTCCCATCTCGACAGCCCGGCACGCGGTTCTTATTAAATTTGCACTCGCACCAGTTAAATCTCAGAAATTTCCACACGGCTCGCAGCGTCTGAGAATAACTAATTAATTTTTATATAGAAATGTTATTTTTACCTCTCAAGTTTGCCTCTTATTTTCAACCAATCGCAACCCAGTGACGTTGCTCAACTCACGCCTTTTACTATATGTGCCTCTGTCTTGCGCATATTATCTGTCTCTATCTACCTTGTTCTAAGTGGTACAAATCGATATTTTTTATTATCGGTTTTGTACAATCCACGTGGACTGTGAAATAACCCACCTTATTAGCATTTCTCGTGAATATTAAGCGACGGTTTCTCCAACATTCTCTGTAACTATTTGTTATCTGCAAAATTTACGCAGAACGAGACTTTTAAAAATACGCAGGTGTTCAATCTTCCTACTTCTAAATAACACTTCTACGATTTGAATATTATTGGGTTTTTGCAAGCTTTTATGCATATTATATGTTACTAATGGTTCAATTAACTCCAATTAAAATAATACCCTTTAATTTTTAGTGAATCCTAATTAAATATTCAATTATTATTTGTACATTTTGTTTAATACTCGTTACTTAAACTTGAATTAATTAATATAAATTTTGCACGTAATTTCCATTTGTTTATTTACTCGGAATAATTAAATTACACGTTGAGCATTTTAATACTGCTTCTTTTTATAGCAAGCGTCTTGTAAATAATTTAAATCCCTTATTTTTAATGAAACGAATGAATTTTTATGCTCCACGGTTTTTTAATACATTATAATTTGAATTAGGGCCGCTATACTTGCGGCCACGTCCCCAATGGTTTTTTAATACAGCGTATTATCTAATAAAATTTCTTATACACGGCGATTAAAATTATTTGATGTAATTAATTAATTTTCTACCCTGGTCTAAATATGAGTAATATATATATATATATATATATATATATATATATATATATATTCACTGTAATACGATAGTATTTATCAACTTACCTTGTGTAATTAACTACTTAATATATTTATATACCGGGTGTTCCACAATGCCTATGTTGGAATTTAATAATCTTAGAATCGTTTGAAAGAGAATTTTTCAGCAACTAAAACGAACAATAAACAACTAACATTATTACAACACATGTTCAAAGTGCCTTCCATCATTAAAAATACATTTTTCTAATCTTCGATGGGTGCTTGACACTGCAGTTTCAATTTCGGCTCTTGAAATGCTTGTTATGGCGTTTTGAATTCGAGCAATCATATCCTCGCGTGTGGTAGGTCGTGTTTGGAAAACCATATCTTTTAGTCTTTCCCATAAATAAAAGTCTAAAACAGTAAGATCTGGTGATCTAGCCGGTCAAGGAAATAAACTTTCTCTTCCCATCCAGCGATTTGGGAAGGTTGTTTCTAAATAATTTCTAACTTCCACGGAATAATGTGCTGGGCAACCGTCATGCTGAAACCACATGTTCTGCCTAGTTTCTAGTGAAACAGCCTCCAAAAGTTCAGGTAGATTGTTGACCAAAAAATGCAAGTATGTTGCTCCATTCAAATTTCCATTAATAACAAATGGGCCTAAAATTCTGTTTTACATTTACACTCCACCTGTGTTGGTGATCAACTTGTAGCATCCAGTGAGGATTAGTTTCAGACCAATAATGCAAATTATGTAAATTTACTCCTCCATCGCTACTAAAGGTAGCTTCATCTGTCCATAATATGCGGGACAAGAGTAAGGGATATTCGGTGCACAAATCTTTCAACCAATGGCAATGATTAAATCTTCTGTCGGTATCGATATCTAAAAGGTTCTGGTGCAAAACTGCATGATATGGATGCAATTTGTGGTTGATTAGAATACGATGCACCGATGTCGTAGGTATCCCTAAATTTGCAGAAAGTTGCCTGGTATCATGTAAACACCATTTTGGTATAATGTTTTCTTTCAGGATATGCCATTGCATATTCACGCTCAGCAATAGCCGCGTTTTCAAAACTTTTAAAGTAAATTCTAAGCATGTCATAAGCTTCAGCATTAGAGAAAGACATTTCTGTAGTTCAAAATCAACAAACAAACTTACACACAGAGCATACACGATTTAACTACTATAACAATAATTAGTATGACAGAGTTATACCTGTTGACAGATATGGATGTTTTTGTTTTTATCGCCTACTTGATGCATTTTAAAGGGATCTATTAGCGACATATTATTAATGTTTATAAACATCGTCACTAAATGAAAGGCACTTTTGAACATCTGCTATAATAATATTTATGACTAAATAATTTAAAATATTTGATCCGAAAATTCAGGAAAATTCTAATTAGTACTGGGATAGATCTCTAAAATGCACATTATTCAAAGCTCGGCCCGGCCCGGCCCGAGTCCATCCCTGCATATAAAAACTGTAAATTTTTAGAATGTACTTTTAAAGTTGAGCCAAGGCAGGCAAATTAATTTTTGATAAAAAAAACTGGATACTCGATATTACCCTTATTGTTTAAAAACTAAAATATCCAAAACCACTAGTAATGTGTGGAACCTGATATTTAAGTACACAAAGTACAACAAAAAAATTGACATCTTTATTGCTCTGTGGAAATAATGCCTTCAATTACAACAAATTTCTGATCGAAATTAATGGTCTGCATGTTGATATCTAATCATGTTCAATTCAGTTTTGTCACTCGGTAAAGATAACCTCTTCCATTAAAGGTAATTGTGAAAGAAAATATTTTTAACGATAAACCGTCCACATATAAAAGAAGCACCAAATTAAAAGCGAAGGAAAGTATAATAGAATCAGGGAATTTACAAACAGTTAAATCTGATCCCGCTGTGAGGAAAATAATTATGATTTTATAGATTTAGTTAAAACGCAAGCGTAGCATATGAAACATATTAAAGAAGTTTGCATTTCTTTTAATATTAAGACATATAGCAATTGTATTCATTAGCAGCCGCAGAGAAAAATATGTATTGCCCACCATATATTTTGATGCCACCGGATCAATTATCAGAAATTTAAATCGGTCACCAAACACATATATGTATAGTGATATATTTCCAATAACTAAAGGCCAAATTTTTCCTATTTTTGAAATGAACAGCAGTACTCACGTGTCAAATTCAATATTTAAATTATTTAGTGATTTCCGATGTATGCGTGAAGAAAACACTAAATCGACTGCATTTTCTTCTGTAGTTACAAATTTTAGTTACCCAAATATCCATTGTCGAATACATAAAAAAATACTCAGGAGATAAAAACGGGCGTATAACCAAACAGATATTAAACAAATGCGGCCTTCAATATTCTTACCTGATGTCCAGTTAGAGCGGTGAAGATTCTTAGATCCAGAACACTTATTACAACATTCGAAAAGTAATATAAAGCGGTAAGGTAGTTCTATGCGGGGATTGATCTCCTAAACCGAAACTTATTGTCCGAGCGGTGACAATAGAATGTGTTAGGGCGCGCAATCGCCAAACATACGGCAAACAAGATAGAACATTAAAGGTGATAACGTGACCGGGTTAATTAAATTTAGATAAAAGAGCAGATATTACCATTAACAAATAAACTTAAACTTTATAATAATAATATAAAGAAACTAAATGAATATATACAGGGTTGGAACATCCATGCAGTTTTGCAACTTGTAGAATATTTTATTTTAACTTATAAAATTTTAACAGAGAATTAAGACCAATCTATATCACTGACATGGTTGCATCTGTGCCGTGCACATAATAAAAATATTCGTTAAAAAAATTGATGACATTTAAAAACAAGGAAATTGCTTTTTTTATTAAAGATTGCATTGCCTATGCCAATACTGCTTAAAATATAAAGCAATTGGGAACGTGGTTCATTAATATGGCAATACTGCCTTGAACACCATACATCACTCCAGGAGTTAATGATGCGCTAGAAAATTTAAATAAATTAAATATGACGTGAGTTAAGGTTCGGGCCTTTGGAGCGGTGTTTTTAAAAACAATTCCAAACTCTTAACAAATTTATTTTAACTTGAAACAGAAATTACAATGAAATTTTGAATAACTAGTAACATAATAACTTTAACCAAAAAAATATAATAATTGTACTATGGCGAGTAGTCTAGGTAGACAACAATGCAAAAGCTGTAATACTCAGACTGACTGCCGGGCCTTGAGCTTCCGGGCTTTTTATAATAACCTGCCCCTCACACGGCTGTGGGAACTTGCAGATCTCATGTCTGCTTTTCTCTTAATTGTACACTTTATTACAATGTATCAATCTTATTTCTAAGTAATTGCGGTATGTTGACCGCCTGTGACCTGCCACCTGCAGTATTACTGCCCTCTTGGATGCAAAGTTGCATGTCCGTTCACATGAACTGCCGATAACCTCTCTGGGTTATCCTTGTATTACAATGTTGCAATGAACTTATACTTTATTTAACAATTTCTAATAATTCCTATTAGATTCAATATATTCAATACATATATATATATATATATATATATATATATATATATATATATATATAGATAATTGGGGGATACATAACTCCTCCCACCGTAAGTGAAAAATTAAGGTTTTACTTAATTTTTAAATACATAAAATTCATTATTCAATTTCCTTTAAAATTCATTATTTCTAAGGGTATACTTATCGTTTCTTTATTTCTCTTTGTTACCTTAAATCTAGAACTGTTTCCTTCATTCTTATATCTAAGGTACATTTTGTAAAATACATATGTGATTACAAAAATTATTAAAATAATTAATACAATTGTCCAAACACTTATGTTATCATAATGTAACTTTGGCGTTTTGAGTTCACTTAAATGTTCTTTGTAACTTTCCACCAATTTCATGGCGTGGTTTAGGTCGTCTAAGTCTAGATGCTCTAGCTTCATGGGTTTCTTGACTATTTCTTTGTCTTCTTGTTCTATCTTGAACTGTAGTTCCGGTAGGTTTGCAAGTTTCTTTGTTGCTATGGGATCTTGATAAACTCTGATTACTTCGTCTTTCAATTTCACATAACAGTCTTCTTTGAGGGTAATTAATTTGCTTCCAATTAATGCTTGGGAATTTTCATCTTGATTGCAGTGGATGGTTGCTACTACTTCTGTTGGGAAAATGGCCATCCATTTGTTTTCTGTAACTTTTTTGAATTTTCATGTTATTTATTTGCACTTGTTTGGCTTCACAGTTTTCGTAATGATTTGAGAATTTTAATAGTTGTACTTCACAAGGGCTGTCTTCTTGAATGGTTGTTGTCGTCATTGATTGGCATAAGTATTGGTTTGGTGTTACTTCAGTACATTTTTCGTTTGTATAACCATATCTCAGTTCATTTAGGGATAGGAATATGGTTTTGGGTATGATTACTTGGTATGTGCTAGTAACGTTCGTTGGAAAAGCAAATAAATAATAACAATTATAATTGTTACTTTCTACTATCGGGATTTCTATTAGAAATATTATTTCGTTATTCTTAATGTAGCCTTTTACTATAGCTATCTTTTCAAATATTAGAATGTTTGATTCTGTTATATCGAAAGGTAATTTACTGTTAATTATAAGTGATCTAATTCTTATTAATTCTTTTAATACATCGGTTGGTTCAATAATACTAAAGTGTAGGGTATTTAATTTTGCAAATGTTAATTGGGTTTTGTATACTGCCTAATTTAATTGGTAGTATACCGGGGTTGTTTTTTTTATGTTATATCATTATTTGGTTGTCCGTTCTACCTGGACGGAGGTTGACGGTAAGGGTGATGATTGTCCATCTGAAATGACAGGGTTTCTTAGGTTTTGCAAATGAATGTACTTTGTTATTTTACCGTTGTCTACTACTGCTATGTTTTTATCTGATATTTTCTTAATTTTAAATGGTCCTAAATTTCTGGGTGCTGTTTTATGTCGCTTGCTTTGAAAATTTTTCTCATACACGGTTTGTCCTATTGAAAATTTATTTGCGTCGGTATTTTTGTTTCGGGTTGTGGTGATACGTTCCTTATCGTTCTCTAATTTATCTTTTACCTTGTCATAAGTTATTTTTAGTTTTTCTTTGTGGTCTTTCGCATATTGTTGATATACTTCCTTGTTGTAGTGTATGTCATAGGGATTTCGTGAATCTGAATGTCCTAATGTTAATTCTAAGGGTGTAAAATTTGTTGATGAGTGAATTGTATTATTATAGGCGATTAGTGCGTATGACATTAAATTGGTTATATGTTCCTTTTTATAATTTATCCTTAATAATCGAATTTGTTCTAACAGGGTTAAATGTAGTCGTTCAATTAGTCCGTTTGATTCAGGGTGGTTTTCCGTTATGAAATGAATTTTTATTTTGTGAAGTTCTAAAGTGTTTTGTATTGTCTCATTTTTAAATTCGCTACCATTGTCTAGAGTTATTGATTCGGGTTTTCCATAAAATGTGAAATATAGTAAAAATCCTTGGGTCACGTCAATGCTATTTTTGGATGTGATTGGTATTGCTTGGCCTATTTTTGTGAATGCGTTTACAATTGTTAAATAGTTTTGCGCTTCTACTACTAGAGTATCGGCATGTAGTTTTTGAAATGGTTTGTCGGGTGTTTTGGTTAACATTAAGGGTATCTTTGGGAGTTTCCTATCGTATTTCGCTTTGTCACATAATTCACATTGTTTAATGAATTATGTGGTCAATTCCTTTATGTCTTTAAAATAATAACGTCTTACAAGTTGCTTTATTGTTTCGTTAATTCCACGATGGTTGGTTTTTCCTTCGTGTTGATTTTTAATTACATCGTTTATTTCGTCAGGGTCGTCTAATGTTATTAATTTTCTAGTACATCCGATGAGTTAAGGGCCAGAGTTATTGAATAGTTAACGTATAATTCTGAAAATCTTTGGTATAAATGTTCGGTGTTGAAATATAAATAAAATCGTTTTTCTCGGGGGTGTATTTTTTTAGAATTTTAATTATTTGTTCCTCATTGTCATCTTTAGTTATTTGAATTTGGTATATCTTTTTGTTATCTACTTTTGTATATTTTACGGGATTGGGTTATTTAAAACTTCGGTTATTATAAATTGATTGGGTTTCATATCGATTGCTTCGTTTAAAATTTTAATCGCGTTTTTAGGTTCTTCGTTTTGTGTCGAATGTATCGTGTCGATCTCGTCTGGATCTTCCCTTATTTCTGCTTCGTCTATGTTTCCTATAATGGATTCCGTTTCTAATGCATTGAGCTGGATTCTACTTAAAGCGTCTGCGTTATTGTTAAAAATTCCTTTTTTATATATAATTTCGTAATCATACTCTTCGAGTCTGATTCTCCATCGTTGTAATTTTGAATTCGGTTCTTTCAGTTTGCATAGCCATACTAATGGTCTATGATCGGTGTATATGTAAAATTTTCTTCCGTATAAGTAAGGTCTAAAATATTTTGTTGCCCAAATTATGGCTAATAATTCTTTTTCTATGGTGTTATATTTCTGTTCGGTTTCATTTAGGGTTCTGGATGCGTAGCTGATGGGTTTATCGCTACCTACTTTTCCTTGGCTCAATACTGCGCCAAATGCTACATTCGATGCGTATGTCGTCAGTATAAATGGTTTTGAAAAGTTTGGGTATTCTAATACAGGGTGATTCGTTAATATGTTTTTGATTTTGTCTACGGCTTTAATGAATTCCGGGGTGTGTTCAATTTTGTTTCCTTTTTTTAAACAGTTTGTCAGGGGTTTGATTATCTGAGCGTAACCTTTAATGAATTTGCGGTAGTAACCACTAAGTCCTAGAAATCCTTTAATTTCTTTGGTTGTTTTTGGTAATGGGTAATTTAGAACTGCATTTGTTTTGTCGGGATTTGGCATTACTCCTTGGGGTGTTATTACATGTCCTAAAAATGATACTTCTTTTTGTAAAAATTCACTTTTGTCTAACTGTACTTTGAAATGTGTTTGTCTTAGTCTTTCAAATACTTCTCTCAATCTTTCTATGTGTTCTACCAATGATGTGGAATAAACTATGATGTCGTCGAGGTATACAAGGCATTTTTGATTGTGTATTCCTCGTAGTATATTGTCCATGACTCTTTGGAAAGTAGCGGGTGCGTTCTTTAATCCAAATGGCATTCGTTTCTACTCGTAATGTCCTCTAGGTGTGCTGAAGGCTGTTTTTGATATGTCTTTTTCTTCCATCTCTACCTGATGGTATCCTGATGCCAGGTCTAATGTTGAAAAATATTGGCATTTGCCTAATTTGTCTAAAATTTCGGTTATATTTGGTAGTGGATATTTGTCATCTACCGTTTTTTCATTTAACTTTCTATAGTCTATTACCATTCTGTACTTTCTCTTTCCGGTTGCGTCTAATTTTTTAGGTACTATTAACACGGGACTGCTCCATGGTGAATTGGAGTGCTGTCTGTCAGCTTCTTCTTGGCTTGCATGAGGTAGTCTATATGCTTTTGTAAAGATTGGTTTATTGTCTGTTAACTCGATATTATGTTTTACTGTGTTGGTGAATGTTAATGGTATTCCTTCGCGGTATTCAAAACATAAGTTTTTAATTGCTCTTTCTTCTTCTTGATTGATGTCGGTATTAAAGCGGATGTTAGTTAAATTTTCTCTTAACATTTTGTCATGTTCTATTGGGTTGTAATCGTTTTCCAAATTTTTGTCTATTTCCATTTCGTTAAAATTTAATTCTTCTACGTTAATTGGGTCTGTCAATGTTAATTCTACGGGATAGTCGTTTGAATTTAATATCGTTGTGGTGCATAATTATCTTTTATTTGTACTAAAGCGGTTGGGGTTTCTACTCCTTGTTGAAACGTCATATGATTTATTATTCCTACTTTTTTGTTAGAATTTACTGGGATTTTTATTTTTCTTTCCGTTCGGGGTTCTACTGTGTATTTTTGTTCGATTTGTGTGTTTTGAAATTTAATGGGAATTTTTTCGTATTTCGTCCTTAATAAACGATTTTTGATGTCAATGTTGGCTCCTAATTTTCTTAAAAGGTCCATTCCGATTAAACCGTCATATCTGTCGTTAAATTCGAATACACAAAATTTATGTTTCATTTTAACATTAAATGTTCTCGGTAAGGGTATATTAGCTACGAATTGGTGTAGTGTTGTTTGATGG
Source organism: Platerodrilus igneus (assembly GCA_036346225.1). Taxonomy (NCBI): domain Eukaryota; kingdom Metazoa; phylum Arthropoda; class Insecta; order Coleoptera; family Lycidae; genus Platerodrilus; species Platerodrilus igneus. Next base: position 2,091,048 of record JARFIW010001054.1, on the reverse strand, counting down.
GCTGTTTTAATTTTAAATGGTTCTCTTTCTACATAAGCTAAATAATGTTTTTGTACGGTTCTGGGGCTAATTAATGTTTTTGATGATCCGGTATCGATTAATAGTTTAAATTCGGCGTGGTGTATTTCTATGTATGGTAGTAGTAGGTGATTTATGTTATTTAAGTTTATTAAGGTTGGTCGTTTATGAATTGGTCCATTTGAAAATTTGAGTTCGAGTTTTCTTTGTCGTACTCCTCGTAAGTTTCGTATTGTTCGTCGCGTTCATAAATTTCTGCATGGTTTGATTCATCGTTCGTACCTGTCTCAATGTAATTATTCTGGTCAGTGTCAAATTTTTCTACTTGTTGGTGAAATAGTTCTTCCGATGTAAAATTGCGTTTCTGATGAGGGTTTGGTCAGATATGTGTTATCTTGGTATTTTGTCTGGTGTTACCAGATGAGGTATCCATTGGTGTTGGTTTATAATAATTATTAGGGTTGTTATGATTATTATTCATTGGTGTATTTCTATTGGGGTTTGCGTTGAATGCTGGTCTTTGTTGGTTTAGGTTTTGATTAAATCTTGGTTGGAATGCTGGTTTCGTAAAAGTTGGGTTAAACGTTGGTTTTGGGAAATGTTTATATTGATTATTAAAATTTGTATTGTTGAAGCTTGGGTTATTAATTCGCGGTTGATTTGTTTGTGTGTTGAAGGGTGTGAATTTTTGTTGAGGGATTGCTTGTCTTGTGGCTTGTATAGTTTTTATTGGTGAATAACTTTTATTCGCGTTGGGGTTGTATAGTCTGTTGCGGTAATACATGACATTTTCTTCTTCTATTACTAGGTTCATAGCTTCTTCTAGATTTTGGGGTCGTTGGAATCTGATCTTATCCGATAGTCGTTCTGGTAAAGCGTTTATATACGTGTCTAGTGCCATTTCGTCATACATTTTTGTTTTTAAATGTCTAACGTTTTGATCGGGTTCTTCGATTTTTAATTTTGTTAGGATTAAACTTCTCACGTCTTGGCATTTCATTCCGAATTGATAGAAGGATTGATTGTGTTCCAATCTAAGGTATATTAGGTCTCGTACCAGGCATTTTATGTTACGTTGGTCTCCAAAATATGCAATTAGTAGTTGTTTAAATTGTCCCCATTCTTGTAAATCGTCCCTACTGGCGATTAAGGTTAGTGCCCTTCCGGTTAGTTTACTTATTATCAAGCGTATAAGCAATGAATTTCTTTTGTTATCTCCGGGTTTGTAGAAGGTTTTTAGGAACATTTCGGCTGCTCCAATAAAGTTTAGAACTTGCGCTTCCGTACCATCAAATATTTGGATTGTTTCCAAATAAAGCTTCATGTCTGCGCTACTCATGTTGGTTAAAGGTTGCTTTCGATTTTGGGCAATTTCAAAAAAAATAATTTTTGTTTGAATTGAGGTTTATTTTGCTATGTATATCGTTATTTTTGCTTCGGATTTATTAATTTTCCGTTTGGGTTGGGTAATTTCGAATTTTGTAAAAAATTGGGGTTGATTTTCTATTTGTAACGTTATTTTTGCTTTGGTTTTATTAATTTTCTGTTTGGATTGGATAATTTCGAATTTTGTAAAAATTGGGGTTGGTTTTGCTATTTGTGATGTTAATTTTGCTTTGGTTTTATTAATTTTCTTTTTAGATTGGATAATTTCGAATTTTGTAAAAATTGGGGTTGGTTTTGCTATTTGTGATGTTAATTTTGCTTTCCCAAGTAGCACAGCTTGTGAACTTTTAGTAAACTTGACCTGACTAAGTAAATTATTCATTATTTTCACATATTTTTATAACCTCCAAGTAAACTTTGGTAAATTTTCAGGTAAATATAACTTTGAAGGTAGATCAGCCTACTAGGTAATTGCAGTTAGTAAAGAATAAGTCAATTTGTTGCTTTGAAATTGACTTGATGGTTAATTTTACTTCTAGGTTAATATTGGTCAATATTTTAGTGGCAATTTACCAAATATTAAACCTAGAATTGACTATTAGGTAGATATTCTTTGTGGGTATAATCTTATTAGTATATTTTACCAAAATTTAACTTAACATTTTACTTTCAGGTAATTTTACTTGTAGGTGTAAAGTAGATAAAAATGTGTACTTGGTAGATTATTATGTATTTATTAACTAATTACTATAATAGACTTGTGTGGTCAAACTAGAGGTAAAATTAACAACATTTTTACCTTAAAGTTTGCCTTCAGCTGGATTTGGTAGATCTGCAGTCAATCTTACCAGAAAAAAATCCCTATTAGTACAATTTCCTCTCAATCTCAAAAATCAACTTGGCCTGATAGTAAATATTACCTAATTAGGGTAAATATTTCCTTAAGGTCAAGTACAAGTTCAAAGCGTTTGTTGCCTTGTTTATGTTAGGTTGGGACAATGTTAAGAAAGAATTTTAAACCATATCATTACACATCGAGTTATCATAGAAAAGTTAATAAAATACTGAAGAGTTTTTCGAGTGGTAGTGATGTATTATATAAAGCAAATGATAGTGCTGTTACAAAAATATCAACACCATCAATTCATTCAAGAAGCTGTATAGAAAACATCAGTCATCAATTTGAGGAATCATCGCTATCAGAAGATGATGTTAAATTAGATAACATGTGGGAAGCTGCAGAAGCAAATCATAATACGACCTATAGCAGCAAACTGAACTTTCTCCAAGATTTGCAGCACTGGGCATTGCGAAATAGAATATCTCATTCGGTATTAGATAAGCTATTAAAGCTTTTACGAGATCATGGATTTCAGTATCTACCAAAAGATAGTAGAACGCTATTGGGTACTCCCAGAACAACTGAGATTATTGAAATGAATGCCGGACATTATTGGTATAATGGGTTAAAATCTAATTTAGCTGTAGTTCTTTGAAAAGATATTCAAGACCAAAATATTTCCACACTTTCCTTAATTTTTAATATTGATGGGATATCTCCATTCAAAAGTTCAGCGTTAGAATTTTGGCCAATTTTATTTGTTGTTGATGAATATCCTGCATTAAAACCCATGGTTGCAGGAATTTATTATGGACATGGTAAACCTCCACTTGATCAGTAATTAACGCTTCTTGTGAATGAAATTATAGAGATTTTAAATAATGGTTTTGAAATTAATGGCTTTAAAATAACTGTGCAAATAAAAATTTTTGTTTGTGATTCACCTGCACGAAGCTTTATTAAAGGTATCTATGCATTTTATATATAAGCAAAAATGTGCAATTGTGTAAGATATCAGACCAGAAACTTCTTTCACAACGTATTCATACAAGCCAAAACTGAATTTGTAGTCACCACCTTACTAAATCCACAATCAGTTGAGGGCAATAAGATAAATAAAATTTTTGCTAGTTGTTGTATGCACGAATGTCGGATGTAGGGAAACTTAGAACACAGACCAAATGCAAATTTGTATCAATATGTATATTATTGCAATCATATCACCTATGAAATGAATTTTGTAAAGGTCAATTGTTATAGTTTTCATTTCCTATGTTCTCACTTTACATAGTGATAATTGTATGTTTAATTGGCCGACATGATTTTTAGATAGCAGGCCATACCAATTGTGATCTTGAACCAGATTTGGCTTGCGGGTTGCACATTGCTGCTCTAGATGACCACTGTGTCTGATTCGTTTGCATAAGTAATTTATATATTACAGTTGTTGTTGGTTTTAATGCAGTAGATGGTTGCTTGAAATGCACGGTAGTAGGAGAATGGGATAAAAAAGGTCATCATATGAGTTTTCCCAGAATACATTGTCCACGTCGTACGGATCAAAATTTTAGGAACAGAGTTTACGAAGACCATTATAAACAGGATTCACCTTTACTGAAACTTCCAATAAACATGATTGAAGATATCATTGTTTTGGACTCCCTTCACTTGTTTGATCTGGGTATATTTTCTCTATATGATATTTTAAATTTGTATAATGAATGTATTTTCACAAGTGTAATGAGAAAGTGTTTGTATGGGTGGTGCCATGGCAGTTACACTTTCCATACAAAATTGTCTGCGACTCAAATTAATTCTTTATCCTTAAGACTGGAAGCAGTTAATACTTCAAAGCCAATAGAAATTCAACGAGCTATAAAAGGATTAAAATTTTTAAAATTCTGGAAAGGTGCAGAATTCCGAACTATGTTACTTTATGTTGGTGTAGTTGTTTTAAAAGATTTCCTACCCATCGATGTTTATGAACACTATTTAATGTTAAGCTGTGCAGTTACAATACTTTCTTGTAAAGAATATTGTAGTATGTATTTGCATTTTGCCGAGATTTTGCTCAATGTTTATATTGAAATATATATAAACATTTATGGAATTGATTCAATCAGCATGAACGTTCATAATTTATGCCATGTTGTTGAAGACGTTAAAAAATTTGGGCCCCTGCCAGGAATTAGTTCTTATCCATTTGAGAATTTTCTGGGTTATTTAAAATCTCTAGTTCGTTCTGGTAAGCTCCCGCTATCACAAATAAGCAGGCGGGTGACTGAACTATCCAAACTAACGGAGCAAAATCTTGCATATAAACCATTTATTGCACATGTTAAAGGGGAGGTGCACTACCTACCAGAGCTAACTACGTGTGACAAAGCTTATACTAAAATACACGTAACGGAATTGTTCATGTTGAGTAATAATTCGAAAAATAAATGGTTTTTAACTGAAAATAATGAAATAGTTGGTATGAAGTGCAACTTACTTAAACGACGAATTTCATGTGTATGGTAGTGCTCTTAAAAATAAATATGACTTTTTTAAAAAACCCCTGCATTCATCTAACTTAAACATATATGCCTCAGATGGGAAAACATCGACACCAAGATTGTATCCTTTAAAAAATATTAAATGTAAATTGTTTTCTATAAAATATCAAAATGAATTTGTATTTCTTCCAATAATTCATACTTTTAATAGCACTGGTAAAGTCTGTATTAAAGTATAGTCTGTCTTACTTGTAAATAAATGTTATGTGTTTTATCTGTAGATTTTAATCTTAGAGAAATAAATTTTTAACTACAAGAAAGTATTACATTTTTATTGAATATATTTTGTCACATACATTTGCACCTCATACGGTTTTTATCTGGTACAAATAATAACTACATAGTCGCAGTTAACCTAATTCAAGGTATAGCTATCAAGATACAATGAATGCAATATTGATTAAACAAATTACTCAGATACTCTCTTATCTTCGCAATATTACAAACCTTGATTCATAAAATGTACAGAAAAACACTGCTGTACGTTTTCACATAGTCTAATGGACAATCATTATGTAAATGTAACAAATAGGTTAGATTGAAAAATATGGTATGTTTCTTGACATTCTTGACAATTTTTATTCATCAACAGACGAGACGGAACTAGTTACTGACGATATCACATTACGCATAGAGTTATTGCATTTGGACATCTAGTTTGGCAACATGAAATGTATTATATAGCAATAGTCAGTATTACAGGTCCTATATACATGATTATCATTTGTCACAGATTCTTATAATATCATAAGCGAAAACACAGGATCGATTTCGTTGTGCTTATAAAGATAATTCATAACAGTGCATTCAGATTGGTTTTTATTTTATAGTAAACAATTGTACCTGGTGTAGTAAAATTCAAAACACAATTTATAGTATAAAAACAAAAATTAAGGAATGGATGAACATTTTTATTGCATATTCAAAAATATTTTCCTTTAATAAACCATTCAGCCGACCTGGAGTGAAGTGAACGTAAATTGAAAAAATATTTTGGCAAGTAATTTGGTAACTATGAATTTTATTAAAAAGTACCGGGTGCTTTTGAAGATAATAAAATTATCTTTATCTACAATCGCTACATAAAAAAGACCTTTTCGCTTGGATTTGTCAACGAAAAGTAGACGTTTATTGAGGACTTTGACTTTATCGCTCGGTGAGCGATAAAAACTACAAAACGCGCGTCGTCAATAGCAACCTGTAGATATAAGCCTATTTACTAACGTGGTAAATGTCAAATGTTTAACTTTTAAAATGAACTGTCACTGTTCATTGCATTAACAAAGTCAATGAATTTCAAAAATTTCAATTTCTAAGCGATTGTAGATAAAATTTTGTATATTTTTTGAGCACAAAGTGGCATTATTGCGCTCAAGCGATTTAACGCGCTCTGCTGCGCGTCGCGTGTTAAACGTCGTTTTCGTGCAATAATGCATCACTTTTGCTCTAAATACATAAATAACTATTAACCTGTGCACAATCAATTCTGGTAACATTGTGTTTTAAAGTGAGATATGGGTCCATAGAAAATAAATTTGGCCAAAATTCTAATACTGAACTTTTGAATGGAGATCAATATTAAAAATTAAGGAAAGTGTGGAAATATTTTGATTTTAAATATCTTTTGAAAGAACTACAGCTAAATTAGATTTTAACCCATTATACCAATAATGTCCAGCATTCATTTCAATAATCTCAGTTGTTCTGGGAGTACCTACCCGATAGCGTTCTACTATCTTTTGGAAGGTACTGAAATTCATGATCTCGTAAAACCTATAATAGTTTATCTAATGCCGAATGAGATACTCTATTTCGCAATGCCCAGTGCTGCAAATCTTGGAGAAAGTTCAGTTTGATGCTATAGGTCGTATTATGATTTACTTCTGCAGCTTCCCACATGTTATCTAATTTAATATCATCTTCCGATAGCGATGATTCCTCAAACTGACTGATATTTTCTATACAGCTTCTTGAATGAAATGACGGTATTTTTTTAACAGCACTATCATTTACTTTATATAATCACTACCACTCAAAGAACTCTTTAGTATTTTATTAACCTTTCTATGGTAACTCGATGTGTAACGATATGGTTTAGAATTCTTTGTTAACATTGTCTCAACCTAACATAAACAAGGAACAATCGCTTTGAACTTGTACTTGACTTTATAAGCATGTCCGATTCTTTTGAAACCAATGAAAGTATCTTTCATAGTATCGACTATGTTCATATTTGTTTATAACTGACTGAGATATAGTTTTTGAAAAGTTATGTTTCCTTATCTTCTGAAAATTGAAACACAAATCACAATTTTGCACTTACTTAAATACAAGCGATGTGCTACTCAATTTGTTTATTTAAAAGCTACAAAATGTAGTGAATATAATTTAGGTGACTAAAAGTAAAATAACAATTTTGATCTTTTGAATTTTGCACTTTTCAATAATCTACTTGAAATACCTTGCCCATTTTGTGCTTGAAAAATGAGTAATAAATCACACAGTAAGCGACTCACTTTGTAAGTATATTTCCAAAAATACTATGTAGTCAAATAATTCTGAAAAAATCCACTTTGAAATGTGAATTTCAGAGCGGTGACAAAATTAATCTCTGCAAGAAAATAATATTTTGGCCAATTTAAAAAAAGCAAACACATTCCCCCTCATTAACAACGGTAAGCAGTAAAATTAAATAGGCTCTACGATTTATCGAAGTATTCTTGAACATGCAACTACAATTTGGACTATTTCCTAATTTTTGTTTTTATAAAACCTAATTACTGTACAGTCTTAAACAAGCATCTGAAGACGTTCTATTATTTTTTGTAAAAAATTCTTTTCTGTAGCATCAATTCACTCACCTTTGCTCATAAGTGTTATTGTACAACTGATATTGAAAATCACGACATGAATCAGTACGTCAAGTTATTAGCAGCACCTGCCTGCCTCCAAAGATCTGTCATTGCTATTTTAAATCGTAAGTTTAATAATTTGAATTTAATTCTTTCTGCTAAAGCATGATTGAATTGAATCCACATTTGGAAACGGTTGTAGAATGTCCATAGATGCCTGTTAATCTTAATAGAATAAAGTATGTAATAGGGTTTGTTTGCAGAAAATATCACGACCAAAATCAATCACTTAAAATTAGATGAAGTGCATGGAATAAAATGAGATTAGTTTTAAAACAATGCTACGTACGTACATAATTCTACAAAAGAAAATACTAATTAATTTCATCGTTATGGTGAGCTTTCGTTATCAGCACTATCACTAATGTCACACTCTCCTTGAACAACATCATATGCATTAATGTTCTCGATGGTACTATCAACAGACACAAATTCTGTTGTAACAATTTTTTGTAAACCAGTACCTAACTTCTTTAATTTTGTTTCATATGCTTCTTTACGTTTTATTGAATGTTTCAATATTTTATTTTTAAAGAAACAATTGCTTTCGTCAGCAGACCATCTATTGTCAGCCTGTATCATTATATCAGTGAATGTAGCCAGAAAATGTGTGAAGATGTTAAATGCGGTCTTTCTCTCTCCTGTTCTAGTGTTACCTATTATAAAGAAAGTATAAAATATTTATCGATGCTTCTTAAATTCATACCGGTCCACGAAAATTAAGTTAACACACTTGGCATAAATATGACTTGCACAAGTTTACGACCGACTTTGTTTCCATCTTTTTTTTCCATCACAACCAAATTGCTTTTGAAAACTTGCAATAAAATATTTTCTATATTCATTATGCATTAACTCCATGTCTAGCTGTTTCACATCATCGACTGTGCCAAGAGGAAACATAAACAAGGTTTCAAAATCAGTGGTTGCTTGTGAAATGTTAAGATCATCCACCGATCTATTGTTCGTGTGAATATTTAAACGTAATAGTTCCTCAATATTTTCTAGGTTAGCTCTGATGCGAACACATTCACCATAGGTAAGATTAGTAACTTCCTCCACTGGAACATATAAATGTTTCAACAAATTATAATAAGAAACAAAATACTTACGCTTTGCTATACGTTGTTCTTGAGTATCAATACGTCTTTCGACGTTATTATAGCGCACTCCATACTCTTGAAAATCAGTTCTCACTAGAATGACAAATGATTATTAAAGTAAATTACTTAAAACTAAACTAAGCCTACCTTTATTCACTTCCTGTACAAAATTTAAATCAAGAAAAGAAGCATTTTCAATTGTTGATTCGTCTTCGGGGACACTATTTTTTGAAATTTCAATTACACTTTCGGCAGATTCAACGACTTTTTTGTGAGTATTGGTTAACATCATTGGCTGCACTAATGCACTAGTACCAGTAAACAAATTATCATAGAATCCACTTTTGGAATTTATTGCATCAACTTGTTGCACAATCCTTGGAATACTTAATCTATCCGCAAGAAAAATAAACAGTAACCAAAGTATTATAGAATGTGTTAGGTTGTTATACCCTTCTTCTGCATCCGTATCTGGAGCTTCAACAATGTACTCGCGTTCCCAAAGGAGAGCCTCTTCAAAAGTATTAATGTTGGATTTTTTTAATATGCATTTGTGTTTTTTCCATTCAGGTTCTGGTACTGATGTAGCATCTTTACGGCAGGAATCCTGTTGAGTTATTGTCGGCCATCCATCCTTCAGGAACAGCAGAAAACTCTAACGTAGTTTTTTGCCCACGCTTTCTTAAAAAAGCAATGATGTTCCACATTATGCCGCGAACTCATTAGAAACGTACCGCACATAACCTTAAAGTTTGGAGTGCGGTTCTACTACAAGCCACGGTTGTGTTGTTAAATTATAGATACAATGAAATAGTGTATGCTACTTATTGTTAATTTCCACTAATTTAATATAAATTGTTTATATTTGAAATAAGGCTTCAAATTTGATATACCAGACCAGAGTTAATATCAACCTATTAGTAATATTCCCCAATTGGTCAAATTAACTAACGGAAGACAAATTTACTTGTTGCAGCGAAAGTGACCTGTTTTAGGTTATTCCTCCTAGAAGGTGCCAAGGTGACAGATGGTAAATTTACTAATAAGTAAATAATATTGGTAAAATTATACTAGACTGCAAGTTAGATTTCCTATTTGGTCAAAGTACAAGGTAAATTTTACCCACAGGTAAAACGTTTCAAAGTCTCCATTAATTACGGCAAAAACTACGTCGCCATTGTTATATAAAAACCTACATATTTTAAAAAACAGAGTGCAATCAATTATATCGTTCAGTTTTGAATGCACTTGCATTAATAAGAACACAGTTTTTGGTAAATGCAAAATAAAACCACATTAAAATGTTTTTATGACAGATTAATTCCTACTAACCGCTTAAAAATTATTATAAACAATTTAAAACATTAAATTTTTTGAAGGGCATTGTACTTTTTCGAAGTAACATCATTACATTTATCAGTAGAATTGCTTTCGTTTTGATTTAATGTGTTGGATTTGCGGCAATTAGCAGTTCTAAGTTCTAAATATTCATACAACACTAATATATAGTTTTAACTCCATTTATAAATAAACAGAACTTTCATGACTAACAGGGCATTTCTAAGCAGACACCATCAAACAAGGTTTATATAAAATAGAAAGTGAAGATAACTAAAAATTTACCTAGCAGTGCAAACAACTTATGTTTCGTTTCAAAGCGGGTCAGAATATAAGTATTATTGACCTACATTTACGTAAACATGAGGTTAATTTTACCTATTATTTGGTAAAATTACCTATAAGTAATTTTACTTGTTAGTTAAACTTACATAATGTTAAGTAAATTTGACTCGAATTTTAGGTAAAATTTTTCTCCATTTAGTAAAGACAACGTAATAATTAAGTTAACTTTACGTAATCGCAGGTATCGGAAGTTGGTCGGCGACTTAAATTTAGGTAAAGTTTACGTAGAATTTACTTGAGTGTGCTACTTGGGTTGGTTTTATTAATTTTCCTTTTAGATTGGGAAATTTGAAATTTTGTAAAAATTGGGGTTGATTTTTGTTATTTGAAACGTTATTTTTGGTTTAGATTTTTTAATTTTTCATTTAGGTTGGGTAAATTCAAATTTTGTAAAAATTGAGATTAATTTTTATATTTGTAAAATTAATTTTGGTTTGGATTTGTTAATTTTAAGTTTAGACTGCGTCGGGTTATTTTTAGAATCGCAATTGCTGTTACTTGTGCTTTACACAGTGCGGTGATGAATGTGTGGGATTTATACTCGATAATGTCGATTTAATTACCGTAGTCTTGAATTTGCCTGTTTCTATTTTGCGGTTTTTAATTTGTCTTGAGTTTCTGTTTTCTGAAGAATCTGGAGTGAATATATTTGCTGTCACGATATTTACTTAGCTTTGTGTTAGTTTAATTCTGTTAATTTGTAATTAATACTCTTTCCGTGGGTTTTAATTGAGTTGCATAAATGTATAGTTCGTCTGTCTTGAATTCTAATTATAACTTGCAGGTTAATTACTTTTGCACTTTATCGTTGTAATTTAAATACTAGAAGATGTAGTGTTAGTTATTTAATCGCGTACACTTATAAACGTTGAGGTAATTAACACTTACAGGTGTTCGTTTTCAGTTTATAGGAATTAAATAATTTGCTTCTGTACTCGCTAATTGCTTTGCATAAATGTTACGTCTGTTTATTCTTAGATATCTCGGTATTCAATTATAATGTTTGTTGGTAATTGGATCTCTGCGTATTGTTGGTTTTCATGTTGCAATTATGAGCGTTTTTAATTAAAGTTTTTTACGATGACCGTTTAGCTTTTATTCCGTGTTTGTACTAATGCAATTTATTTATAGATCGCTGTGATGTAATTTCATGCGCTTTTACTATTCCGTGATGGATTTAATAATGCAAATTGCGTTACTTTATGCAAAGGTTCTGAAAGTTATAGCAATTCTCTTAGGTTTTTAAGTGTGTAATAAAGGATGCTTTCTTCGCGAATTTTGCTTATCATAGGTAAAGATTGCACGCTGGTTTTAGGTTACTGATATGTTTGCAGTGTTTTGCTGTAGTTTATACAGTATTATAGAGGTCAATGGTTTAAATAATCGTTCCGTATTTGCTTGTCTGAAGAATTACCTTTGGCTTTGGAATTAATTTGCGTTCTGTGTTTTTAGTTTACCGGATTAAATGTGCGTTTATTTCGCGGTAGTTAATTTTTCGTATTTGGTATTAGTGGATGTGCGTCAGTTATTTTTGGTTTATTTTTGAGTTTGCTCTAATAATTGTGGTAAGAATCTTTTAAATATCAAGTCTCTTTTTGCTTTTAAAAGAAAATCTCTTTTAAATAATCAAGTCTCTTTAAACATTCGTCTCATAAAATTTTATACAGTCTCGTTTTGAAAATAATTCACTTTGTGACTATTTTCAAGAAAATATTGGCATAAAATAAAATTCATAAAATACTAATAAATGGTAATCAATAAAATAATAAAACTAGCATATATCAATTATAGTTTGTGAGATCAATTGGTATAAATGGAAATGAACTTACATTAATTTCTTCATCTGTTTCTTTTGTGGGCTCGATCGATGCTGTATCTTGTCCACGTTGGTTTGTTGCTGGATTTAGACTATTTTTGTTCTTCCTCCAACCTGGTTTGTTGCTGGATTTAGACTATTTTTGTTCTTCCTCCAACCTGGTTTGGGTTTTGTCAAAATTGCGAATTGAAATTCTTGATCACCAATCTTCCGATTTTTGGATTTTTAGTGCCCTTTTGACATCCTACCGACTGCGCCAGTTAAGGTTCGGGCCTTTGGAGCGGTGTTTTTAAAAACAATTCCAAACTCTTAACCAATTTATTTTAACTTGAAACAGAAATTACAATGAAATTTTGAATAACTAGTAACATAATAACTTTAACCAAAAAAATATAATAATTGTACTATGGCGAGTAGTCTAGGTAGACAACAATGCAAAAGCTGTAATACTCAGACTGACTGCCGGGCCTTGAGCTCCCGGGCTTTTTATAATAACCTGCCCCTCACACGGCTGTGGGAACTTGCAGATCTCATGTCTGCATTACACTTTGTTACAATGTATCAATCTTATTTCTAAGTAATTGCGGTATGTTGACCGCCTGTGACCTGCCACCTGCAGTATCACTGCCCTTTTGGATGCAAAGTTGCATGTCCGTTCACATGAACTGTCGATAACCTCTCTGGGTTATCCTTGTATTACAATGTTGCAATGAACTTATACTTTATTTAACAATTTCTAATAATTCCCATTAGATTCAATATATTTAATACATATATATATATATATATATATATATATATATATATATAGATAATTGGGGGATACATAACTCGTGTGAGACTTTTAATTCTACACACTTAATAAAAAACAAGTTACATACGAAAGCTCTGTTTTTTAAATATAAAACGCAAGTCCTACACAAAAGAAAATGCACATTTGGCACCTACCTTATAACATAATTAACTTAAATAACATGCAAACTCCAAAAATGAACGACTCAAACTTCTCACGTAGTTTCGTCCACGTCATGGGTTTAAGTCTTCAACGTGCCAGTTACATGCTTTTATGCCATCCAAATTAACCAATTGATAAACTAAACTCGAAATTTTTCTTTGAACCTTACATTTTTCAGCTAAAATTTAGCAGCAAACTTATCTCCTGCACTAGAAAGTACTTTATTCAACCTACAAACTTTTTCTTCTACTTTATACAAAATGCTCTTCTTTCTCAAATTATATCACTGACTTGAACGCTGATATGCTAGATATAGCTTTTTTCGTACATCTTTAAAAATTTGAAGTAACCCTTGTCGATCTGAAATGTATAGTGGTCTACTACCAGGAACAATCTCTACATCATCCTCGGGAGTATATCCGGAACCATAAAATTTTCCTGTTATCGAAACTGTACGACCAAAGATTAAGAAATTTGGTGTATGATCTGTAGCCTCATGTTTTGCGGAGTTAACTGCAAACTGAATTTGTGAAAGTTCAACATCCCAAGTATTTATGTTCATCTATATAACAGCAAATAGCAAAACCTATTATCTTACTAATCCTTTCAATAAAATTAACTTGTGGCGAGTAAACAGCATTGTACCATATTTTCTCAATTTCAAATGGGTTCAATGGGTGCAAAACAGTGTACTTAAAGAAACAATCTCCAACAACTAATAACCATTTAAAACCTGATTTAGAACGTGGAAATGGACCAATAAGATCCAAAGCCATTATCTGAAATGGAAACTTCGCTTCTGTCTCCTTCCCCATTTTTCAAATGGACCCATATTTGATGGTTTCTGTGCTCCGTATATCAAGCATTTACAACAAAATTTCAAATCATCTTACCTCATTTTAGGACAATAATAATCTTTCTGAATTCTTGTCATTGTTTTGTGAAAACCAAAATGACCTGGCACAGATGGATCATAACGTGACTTAATAACTTCTGTCCTTTGTGCTCAAGGTACTAAAATTTTCCATTCTATCAAATTATATTCGATGGGTAGATTTGTGAAAATAAATTTAAAAACAAAGTTGTCCTGAACTTTCCATTGGGGATATTTTTCAGGTGAAGACAAAATTTTTTTCTCAACGAAATATACCAGGGCTCCAGCTTCTCAAGCTCAATACCGACTAAATTAACTACACTATCATTAATCTCTGGTGACGCTCTACTAAGACAATCCGGCACAATGTTAAATTTACCTTTTCAATGCACCAACGTAAAAGAATGTTGGCACAACCTGACAGCCCATTTTGCCAATTTTCCTGTTGGGGATTTTGCATGTTATTGAGCCACAACAAAGAAAAATGATCAGTAACGACCATGAAATAAGTATCGTCAATCTGCTAAACATTCCTTCTCTGTTGTAGAATAATTCCTTTCCGTGCGAGTGAGTGATTTACTCGCATAAGAAATGATCTTTTCGTCTCCTTCTATATACTGTATTAAAACAGCACCTAAACCTGTATTGCTAGAATCACACTCTATTCCTTACGCAATGCGTCGAGTTTGAGAGATTTGTTTCAAGTTTAAATATGCCTAAATTGTATTTATTTGGAGTTTATGAATGCTTTAAATGTTTATAAAATGAATTGAGTTGCACTCAGAGTTATTCATTTTATTAAACGTGGTTCAGTTATTACAGAATGAGCTTCTTTTTATTTTATACAAGGTCATTTGTATTTGCTTTGGCGCTTGAGAATGTTTTAAATGTTTAGAAATGTATTGAATGACTTCCAAAATTATTTATTTTGATTAATGTTTTTAAGTTACTACTAAATGAGCCTCCTTTTATTAATTGTGGTTAGTTGTTGATTTTATACAAGGTGATTATGTTTGGTTTTCTTGATTTTTATACTATTTACATGAAGTATACTTCCCCTCTGACCTTATATACCCTTAAATAACCCTATTATCATAGCAATATATATATATATATATATATATATATATATATATATATCTTTATTGCTGTGACAACGGCCGGGTTAGGCGTCGCTAAAAGGGTGCTGTGATACCAATACAGCAAATTGTAAAATTTGAAATTGTTGACTTACTTTCCTTTCTAACCTTTCTTTGCCTGGCTAGTTCAATGGAATTATGGAGTTTACAAAGTAAAATCAAACACAGCAATACATAAGGCATCTTATACAGTCAAAAATATTTTCTCTCATACAAAAAAATATAGAACATTTACAGCATAATCTTTTTCAGCCATAAAATTATTTCTAACAAATACTTATTTACTTAATTATCAAAATGTCTCGCACCTTACCTAGGTTTAAATTTACAGCACTAAATCTTTTCTCTTATGGATAGTTTACCTGGCTTTGATTCCCATGCTTGTAAGGTTTGTTTTGGCCAAAAAAAATCCTTCACAGATAGTCTATAAAAAAGGTCAGAATGTTTTGAACTCTGATCACAAACTTTCCTGGTGAAGATCCTTCCAAAATAAATATTATGTGATTAAGACATATTCTGTTAAACTAAATGAAAAATATTCAAATATCATTTATAAACAATATTTTAAAAAGTAATACTTGCAAAAATCCACAAAGCACTTCTCCAATTTGTAATTAAATATCTTGTTTTTTGGTTTTATTTTAAATTGACGTTCAAATCCCAGTTTATAAAATTTCATATTATTTACATCTCCATTTAGAAACCAATGTGCATCCTCGGCTTAATTGTATAAGTTAATTTTTAAATAGCTTTTATCTTGAAGAATTTTCCATGTTCATTACATTTAATAACTTCTATATTTATATGCAGGTTGGGTTGTATTTTATCATCACCATTACATTTTAAGAATGACTTCTTTGTTCACTGTTACATTGTAATCATTAAATTACGGTATGCGTAATGCATATTTCAAAATGTTCTCTTCAAAGTAACATTTTTGCACTGGAATTTATGAATAAATTTGTTTAATAAAAGTCGCCGTATATATACAAAAATTATCTCTTTTTTAGTACGTTCTATACAGAAGTCAAATTGGTAATTAATTTTAAACTTGAATTGCTTTATCAACGGGTTTTGCACACACAGAAAGACCCGCATCTTCATAATTGTAATAAAAGATTGGTTTTCATGGTAAAATGTGTTTTAATACACACTTATTAAGATTAATTGTAGTTTCTTACGCAAAATGCGTAAAGCTAGCACTATTCTATGCTATTTACAGCAAATAAACAACACTTTTATATCCATCAGAAATGTATTGACAATGAATAAGTGAAAATAAATGGCTTTGCCTTTATCTTAGAGTAATTATTTACAAGCACGGCTTAAATTTGTGTTTTCGCTATTGTGCAATAATGGTTATGTATTTACAATACGCTTAAATTATACAGGGTAATTATTTACATGCATGCAATTGCATTTTCGCTTGACAAAAAGTAAGCTTGTATTACACAAGATGTAACCATGAATCTTCGGAAATTTCTATTATTTTCCGGATTGTTTTATATTGGAGTGGGCTTTATGTGAAGAATTTGGGTTTCGATGACCTCTCGAGACACCCCCTTATCATTCAATATATATATATATATATATATATATATATATATATATATGCCCAATCACTTGCCATTAATTCCTTTTTACTTTGTATTAATTTAAAACTCATTAAACTTACTCCTCTTTTACAGTTATAGTCATCGGTCTCGGTGGCGTAATTGGTAAACGCACAATCCTGGCAAGACTGAAATGCAGGTTCAAATCCTGTCCAGGACCTTATATTTTCCTTTTTTCAATTACTAGCTCGATTTGAAATGATTATTTGGGCTTT
Organism: Platerodrilus igneus; assembly: GCA_036346225.1. Classification (NCBI taxonomy): domain Eukaryota; kingdom Metazoa; phylum Arthropoda; class Insecta; order Coleoptera; family Lycidae; genus Platerodrilus; species Platerodrilus igneus. Next base: position 2,073,935 of record JARFIW010001054.1, on the reverse strand, counting down.
GCATAAAAGTCTAAGTTATTATTTCTTCTTATTAATTGTAATACGTTAGTATTTATCAACTTACCTTGTGTAAAAAAACTACCTAAAATATTTATATATAATATATTATATATATATATATATATATATATATATATATTGCTGTGTTTGCCTGTATCAGATTCGAGCCTCACGAATTGGGCGTCAAAGAATGCTGTGAAACCTACAAAAAGCTATTCATTACCTTAACTGTGTTGGTCCATTGACTTTCTTCCGTTAATCGCCTCGGCTGCTCCTCTAGATAGCTTTCATCCTCATACATAAAAAAAACAAACACATTCCTACCACAAACATCAACGTCAACTCTATTTACATCAATATTCACAATACATTAAAATTTCAAAATTAATATTCAGCATAAATTTTAATATCAGAAAATTTCAAAATTAAATTTATTATCATTTTAATGTGCATCCAGAATTAAAGTCCTTGTAGGATGCCTACTAATTAATATAACAATATATGCAGACCTGAGTCTGAGTACAAAGGAGCACCTACCACCCTTTACGTTAATTAACCAGGTTCGTCTAATTGAGCTCAACGACATACCCATATTTTCATCATAATCCAGAACATCAATACTAAATACCCTTTCTACTTAAACAAGCAAATTTCACCTTAAAATTAAAATATTATTGTTAGTACAATTTCACTACTGTCCATTTTAAATAAACAAATTATAAAGTTATTCAACACACACCAAAATATCAAAGTTCGAACAAAATAGTATAATTTACCTGAAGGTTACTGCACTCGTAGCTTCAATGTACATCGTCCCTTTGTTAATTACACCATTCCAACTGGGTTATATTTACGGCTTCTGATTCTCAACGCTTTTAAAATTTTCTCCATCACCATTTATTTAAAGTTGTTTCAGGGCTTTTCCGGAACTCATCTGTGTATATCTGAACCTTGTTTTGTGGATCCAGACACGTTTATGCACCATTTAATTATTAATACCCCGAAAATAGCAAAGAAATTCATACTTCTTTCACCAATATACGCCAAAACTGCCTACTTTTGTGTATTCATTTGTCGTTGTAAATTTTACTAATTGGTACAGTGATACTGACTTTATTACTTTGTATCTTCTTTTCTAAGTGCACTAAAGTACATTTATTGTAGCACGTAAAGAACAAGCTGTTTTACATCACAAAAATATTCGAGCAAACTGTTTAAAATTATTTAATCAAAACCGGAAAACTAAAAAGCACTGTTTAACGCGTAGAATCAAGTCGAAGATCTAAGAGAGCTTGTTCATATTCCCCTGGGTATATATAGAGGTTAGCCTGTCTGTCGGTCGAGTCTCCAAAACGGACAATTCTAAAGAATTTCGCCTGCTATGTTCCCATTCCGCAGCCCGGCATGCGATTTTTATGAATTTTGCACTCGCCCCAGTTAAATATCAGAAATTTCAACACGGCACGCAACGTCTGGAAATAACTAATTGAATTTTATACAGAAATGTTATTTTTACCTCTCAAATTTTGCCTTTACTTTCAACCAATCGCAACCCTATGACGTTGCTCTACTCACGCCTTTTACTATATGTGCCTCGGTCTTGCGCATATTATCTGTCTCTATCTACCCTGTTCTTATTAGTGCAAATTGATATTCCTTATTATCGATTATTTCAGTCCATGTGGACTATCTGGGTTAAATAACCCCGTATCGCGCCTTCCCGTGAATATTAAGCCACGGTTTCTCCAAGATTCTTTGTAACCATTAATTATCTGCAACATTTACGCAGAATGAGCCTTTTAAAAATACGCAGGTGTTCAAGCATAATATTACTTCTCAGAGCTTTATTTCATGGTATTTTATTGGGTTTTTACAAGTTTTTATAGATATTGTCTGCTACTAACGGTTCAATTAACTCCAATTAAAATAATACCCTTTAGTTTTTAGTGAATCCTAATTAAATATTCAATTATTATCAGTACATTTTGTTTAATACCGGTTACTTAAAATAGGGTTAATTAATATAAATTTTGCACGTAATTTCTCTTTGTTTCTTTACTAGGAATAATTAAATTACACGTAAAGTTTTCTAATACTGCTTCCTTTTATATAAAGCGTCTTATAAATAATTTAAATCTCTTATTTTTAATAAAACGAATGAATTTTTATGCTTCACGCTTTTATTTAATAACGCGTACTTTTTCCCAAAGCTTCTACACGGTGATTAAAATTATTTGATGTGATTATTTAATTTTCTACCCTGGTCTAAATATGAGTAATATATATACATATTGTATAATTGCACAAGGCAAGTTGATTAATACTAAAGTATTAGTGAAGAAGATGAAATCGTAAGTTAGACTTTTATGCAAAGCCCAAATGATCATTTCAAATCGAGCTAGTAATTGAAAGATGGAAAATATAACATCCTGGACAGGATTCGAACCCATATCGTAAGCTTTCACCGCCCAAGCGTTTACCAATTACACTACCGAAACAGGTGACAATTGAAAAATTATACAAGTCTAAATCATACAGTTGACATCGGCCATAATTTTGAGTGTCGCCAGATAGATTTTGAGTCCTTGGAAGTTTGTTTTTTTAAAAAATTTATTTCTAAATTACAACTATCCAACTTATTCTGTATCACTAATTACAAAATGACTTGTTTTATTCACAACAGCCTTGGAGGCTTATATTGTTTAAGCACAAATTGAATTCAGTTGAAAATATTACAAGTTAATATTTAATAATTAATAATGAGTAGCTTGAATACTTAACAATGTAAAAGTTATGGAGTTTGAAGACTGACTGACGAGCCTCTTACATTTAACATGAAGCCTCTGGTCTTACGTCGTTCTGTAGAAAAATGCAATATTGCTATTATTCTGTTTCTTGATAATCATATAATGTTTTTATTTCTAGGTAATTATATAAAAGTCGGCTTGATAGTATTTCATTGCTCCTTGTCTAATTGTATCAACTAGCGTCTGTGTTACAAAGTAATTGTTTCTTATTCTATTCCTAGTATGAACTCGGTTGACACTTATTACATTCCATTACTTTATACAATGTATCATTCTATATTTAAGCCATAATTATAACGTTTAATTTTAAAAACATTTTAACATAGAGGATATGTAACTTACTTCCTGTCTATATCTAACATTAGTCAAAAAACTCGACACTGTCAGATATGATTGACAAAAATGTCAAACGTAATTGAAAGTTAGGTTGATATATGGTTGTGTACATGATTTAGATTTGTATAATTTTCCAATTGTCGTTAGCCGTCTCGGTGGTGTAACTGGAAAATGCATGGGCCGCGAAACTCTAAGATACAGGATCGAATTCTGTTTGGGCCCTTATATTTTCCATTTTTTTAATTATTAGCTCGATTTGAAATGATCATTTAGGCTTTCCATAAAAGTCTAAATTATTTTTTCTAAGGAATGAAGTCTTTTCAAGGCCACGTCTCTTGGTTCTGCTAAAATTCTGTCACCTTTGAACAGAAGTTCTACTGAAAATCTACCGTCCTTTTAACGCATATAATTGTTTTGACTAACTTCTTCATGTTCCCAAAAAGTCTCTCAGTTGTTTATGTAAATCTTCGGCAATGCTTACATTGCAAAACGAAGTATAATTCTGCATAAGAGTGAAAATCTTTCAAGACACAAACTGACCTAATTTTGTGTTTTGCAAGGATGGGCCATTTTTGTGCAAATTTATAATGCCTCAGCATAACAAATCAAAATATAGTTCTGTTCCAACAAGCATGTCGACTGTGCTCGAATGAGCAAATTTAGGATCTGCCAATTTAATATTTCCAGAATTGAAAACTGTAAATTTGTAACCCTACTAGAGGTAAATTTTCTGTAGATTTTGGTATAACTATAAATTTTAGCGTAGTCTTAAACCCACTACAACCAGAATTCTTGGTAGTTATTACCGATTCCTTGACAGAAGTTTAAACCGCTAGTAGTCATCGTTTTAGAGTGAGGATTTGATCAAATTGCAGAACAAAATCGTTTTATACCAAAAATTTCGCTGTGAACCTGAATCTAACAGTAAGCGACACAGAACGCACCCCGTGTCTTCACGCACTACATTTACAATCTCTGTAGTTAACAAAACTTGTAAATAAGCAGAATCATTGGTAGTTTTTGTAATTCTGTATGCGATAAGGAAATATTGATTTTAACCTCTTCTACAAAGCTTGTGTGCGAAGTATTTACAGCATGTCGCAGGATGTCACACATATTTACTCAGTTCGACGCAGTTGTCTGCATGACAGTATGAGATATTTGGTTACTTATCTGGGATGTAGGATCATCGCTATGCAACAATGTGTTATGTGTTTTAAGGCAAATTTTACAAAAACTCGTTTTGCATTGGATTGCTGTATGGTTGGTGAAAGAAAGCCAATTTGTACATGTAACGTCTTAGGTGGGGTTATTGCTTATTAGGGGTGTAGGCTTTTAATGATACACGAGTAACATTAGTAATGTAATATGTAATTAAGAGGCCACACGCCGTGCGCTCTTATTAACATATTAAATACGACTGTCGTTTAGCAATAGCCAGGCGTGTGGCCTGATAACCACTTGCTATATTATTTATACATAATAGATAATGTAAACAAATGCGTACATTTTGTTTAGATATATCACATTTTCCTCTACAAAATTTTTTAACAATATAAACCTATTGTAAAATAAGAAAACAATTCAAAAAATATCTAAATTATAACTTAACCATATTATAATCCCGCAAAATATCTGAATTATAACTTAACAATATGTAATCCCGCAAAAATATAAAAAACCAAAATCAACTTATACGTCAAACCGCTTAACCGGTTTCCTAATCCTATCAGGGTATCGTCTAGCAATGGGAGAACTTTCCATGGAACTATCAGTATTTAATTTACCAGGTTTAACATTTATAACGTCAGGTGATCGCTTGACCGGCACGATAGGGGAGGTTGAATTTCGCCTGACTACTACTGTTGGGTGAATATCTCCAGCCACTTCCGGTAAGGGGGAGAGTTCAGAAACAATATCCGTGGAAGGTTCCATGCCTTCACTTTCTGAGTTAGTAAGAGGTGCATCGATAGCTACTAGCTGATCGATGTGCCGTCTCCACGTAATACCCGAACTTAGCTTGACTACATACATAGTAGGGCTAATTTGTTTCACGATAATTCCGTCTATCCATTTATTTTTTGATCTGTAATCCCTAACAAGTACAGGTTGATTTATAAATAAAACACGAGTTTTGCTACCGCCTGTATACAATTTTTGTTTAGTATGATTAGCTCTTACACTACCAGACAGGTTCGGTCTTAATAAATCTAACCGAGTTCTTAAAGAACGGTTGAACATTAATTTGGCGGGTGTTTCGTTGGTGGTTGCATGCACAGAATTCCGATAATCAAAAAGGATTCTGCTTAAAGCCACCGAAACGTCTATATTGTCTCGGAATGCACACTTTAATTTAGATTTTGCATATTTAACCGAGTTTTCGGCTTGCCCGTTTGACTGCGGGTGATACGGCGCCGAACTCGTATGTTTAATGCCATTAGAATTAAAAAATGAATCTAATTCGGCTGAATTAAATGGAGGTCCGTTGTCGGTGTGAACCGACACGGGTAATCCAAAACGTGCAAATAATTGTCTTAAAATATCGACTGCTTGTTTAGCCGACGTTGAAGATGTTTCGAAAACCTCTAACTACTTAGAGTGAGCATCCACGATAATTAGATACAATTTCCCTTTTAACGGTCCCAAGTAATCTAAGTGCAACCTTTCCCATGGTTTACTTGGGTAATGCCAATGATGTAATTCGCTTTTCGCGGGTTTGCTCGCTCTAACAAACATGACGAACAGTTTCTGATTAGGTTTTCGATATCGTCATCTATATTGGGCCACCAGACATACGATCTAGCAACCGACTTAGTTTTACATATGCCCAAATGACTGGCATGTAATTCATTTAATACGTAAGCTCGTAAACTACTAGGAACAATGACTTTGTATCCCCACATTAACACTCCTTGTTCCACGGCTATCTCGTCTTTCTTTTGAAAAAAAGTTAACAACTCTCTGTCCTCTTTGGGTACAGAGCATGGCCATCCATGCATAACATAACCATAAATTTTGTTAAGCCGGATGTCTTTTGTGTTGCCCTGCGAACATCTTCGCACGTTATTGAAATGAACTTTCTTTAACGCAATGTAAATAAGTTCCAAGCCACAATAACTCTGCGTCGCCTTCCACATGTTTAGTACTGAGTGGCATCCTTGACAATGCATCAGCACTATTTTGATCAGATTTGACATAATTAATATCAAAATCGTACCCTGATAAAAACAAAGCGTATCTCTGCAGCCTGCTGGCTGCAAATACTGGCAACCCTCGCTTAGGTCCAAAAATACTGACCAATGGTTTGTGATCACTCCTGAGAGTGAAATGACGCCCATATAAATATTGGTGGAATTTTTTTATTCCATAAACCACTGCCAATGCCTCTTTATCAATTTGAGAGTATTGTACTTCTGTGGGTGACAAAGTACGCGACCCAAAAGCAACTGGCCTCTCTATGCCCTCCGCCATAATACTAAGCACGCACCCTAAACCGGTACTACTCGCATCTACCGTAAGTATTGCTGGAACCTGGGGTCGTAGTGTGCTAGTATTGGAGCACTAGTTAAGACTTGCTTTATTTTATTAAATGCCGTCATACAATCTTTGTTAAAGTTAAAAATCACATCCTTTTAACAGATTGTATAAAGGAAATAAAATAGTAGATAAGTTGGAAACAAATTTTGCGTAAAATCCTACTAAACCTATGAACGATTTAACTTCCGTTACGTTTTTGAACGGGCGCTTGCACAATAGCCTGCACCTTAGCTGGCGATGTGTGCAACCCCTCTTTATCAATTGTAAATCCCAAAAATTCTAATTGTGGTTTGAAAAACTCACATTTTTCTCGCTGAACCGTAAAACCCACTTTTCCGAGTCGTGTAAAAACTTCTTTTAATTTTTTAATGTGGAGGTCATTATCTGGAGCTGATAATAAAATGTCGTCTAAAAATACGATGACACCTGGTATTCCTTGTAAAGTTTGCTCGATTTGTCTTTGAAAAATACCAGGAGCCGACGAAATACCATAAGGCATGCGCTTGTACGAAAACAAACCTTTATGAGTGCTTATCGTGCATAATTTAGAACTTTCGGAACTCAACTTGAGCTGCATATAAGCATTACTTAAATCGATTTTACTGTACAACTCTCCTTTTTGCAATTCATTAAATAAATCCTCTATTCGTGGAATAGGGTGTCGGTCAACTTGTAAATAAGGGTTTAACGTAACCTTAAAATCGCCACAAATTCTAACGGTTCCGTTTCTCTTTATTATTGGTACTATCGGTGTACCCCATTCCGAACTTTCTACCGGACATATAACAGCGGCGTCGATTAGACGTTCGAGTTCTTCTTCCACTTTAGCCTTTAGTGTGAAAGGAAGGGCCCTAGGTTTATAATACCTCGGCTTAGCATCCTCCTTTAAATATAATTTAACCGGGGGTCCTACATATTTGCCTAATTCTTTCGTGAATACCTCAGGAAAATTTGTTATTATTTCACTTATTTGTTTTTCCCGAATTGGCTTCTCATTATTATTCTTTTGTATTTTCGTAATATACAAGTTAGTTTTAGGAACATATGCAATGTTTAACGCTTGGATACACTCACTGCCTAAGAGAGGATGAGATCCGTTTTAATGACATACAATTCGAGATTTTATTAATCCCATTATACTGGACTTCGACTAATATTTTGCCTAACGGTAAAATTTGCTCATTTGTATAGGAACTAAGTGAAATATCACTAGGTAACAATTTACAAAAATGTAACTTCTCTTTATAAAAATTATCACTAACAACGCCAACCGATGCGCCAGTATCAATTTCAAAACATACTAACAATTTTTCTACCTTTACGCTAACTTTGAAAGGATCAACTCTATTAGTATTTTTAGCTATTTTACAAATAGGACTATCTTCCGTCAACTTAAACAAATTTGACACGTCATAAACGATGTCCTCATCCTGTGCCGGAACCACATGGTTCACAGTTTCTACATAATTATGCGATTTTCGTGATTTGCTGAAATCTCTAAGTGCACCACCACCACCACTACCAGCTTTATCAAATGAATTGTTGCACTTACCCAAACGAGATCGACATACCTTGGCTAGATGATTTTTTCCACAAAATGGCACTTACTACCTCTGAACCGACACTCTTTTTAAAATGACCTAACTGCCCACAGCAATTACACTGCACTTTTGTGTGGTATCACTGGTATCCTTTGGTTGCCTTGAAAATGCGTAGCACTTCTCCAATTTGATGTTGTGGGAGGTTCGTTTAACCCCGCCCCGCGAACCCGAGGGTGTGCTACCATTTTATGCATTCTGCCACCATTATTACCTCCGATTGCTAACGAAGCTGCATTTTTCTCTGCTGCTTCAATCGAAGACACAATCGCCACCGCCTTATCGAAAGTAAGATCTACTTCCCCTAACAGCCGTTGCTTCGTTGAATCACTTTGAATTCCACTTACTAACCGATCCCGTAAGTAATCTTTAAGATTAGCTCCGAATTCACAATGTGTAGATAATTTTTTTAAATTCGCGACATACTGTGCAACTGTTTCATTTTCTAATTGATTCCTCACACTAAATTTATAGCGTTCCGCGATAAACGAAGATTTGGGATACAGGTGGCCTTTAATTATTTTATTTAATTGTTCGTAAGTTTTCGTAGACGGTTTATCTGGTGTACATAAGTCACGTAAAAGGTTAAAAGTTTTAACACCCACGACCGTAAGAAGTGTGCAAACTTTTTTACTTTTCGTAATGTTATTGCAAATTAAGAATAACTCAAAACGTTCGATGTAAGAATCCCACGATTCTTCATTCGCATCGAATTCGTTTACACTACCAATAATTCCAGACATTTTAAGCCTTAATCACCGAAATCGCTTCAATAACAATGCTTTTTCTAATTTCTAAACCCGCTTTTACGTTCTACAATAATGTAAAGATAAACAACATAGCACGCGGCGTTAACAAACTCGGCGCAAACCAAATTACTCTCACTACCGTGTTTTTAAACGTAAAATTATTCCAATATCCTCGTCGCCATGTAACGTCTTAGGTGGGGTTATTGCTTATTAGGGGTGTAGGCTTTTAATGATACACGAGTAACATTAGTAATGTAATATGTAATTAAGAGGCCACACGCCGTGCGCTCTTATTGAAATAATTAAATACGACTGTCCTTTAGCAATAGCAAGGCGTGTGGCCTGATAACCACCTGCTATATTATTTATACATAATAGATAATGTAAACAAATGCGTACATTTTGTTTAGATATATCACAGTACATAATTTCAATAGTATTGCTTCTTCATCTCATTCTTGAATAGACATCTTTAAGAATTTTTCACAGGCATAAAATTTGTGTGCATTACTACAAAATCAACAACCTTTTCCATTTTTTGTGTGGCAAAATGGGATGTATGAACTTAACTTGTAAAGAATTGTGTGAAACACTTTGAGGAATTTGATCGGATTTTCTCTCTATAAACATTTTAACAAGTTGCACCTGTGCTTCAAAAATTGACAGAACTCTTCATACGTTGATAAAACCTTTTTTTCTGCAACTTTTGTTCCCCAATCCTTTAAGGTGTTTTTATCTAATTTTCCTGACAGCAAAGTTGAAAGCTGCTCTAATTCTTTTTTTCATATCATCTGGTGTTGATGGAGTTACCTGGTACGCACGGTTTTTTATATAGCCCCACATAAAAAAATTAATTTTAGATAATTCAGGTGACCGAGGTGGCCATACAAATGGCCCCCCTCTACCTATCCACCTTGCAGGAAAGTGATTATTAAGGTAGTTGTGAATTCGTGCAGTGTGATGTACAGGAGCATCATCGTGTAAAAAACTACATTCTTTGCCGGATATTAAGTGGAACCTCTTCAAGTAATAATGCAGAGTTTTTAAGTATATAAGCAACATCGAAGGTTTGTAGCAATTTTGTATTTAAGAAAGAGGAGCTTTTTGCAGTATTAATGTCGACCCAAGCATGGGGCTCTTTGCATTTCAGAAATTTAACCTCGCAGTATTTTTTCGACCCAATTTAGGAGCTTGAACTTCGCAGAAATATATATATATATATATATATATATATATATATATTTATATATATATATACACACACATATACACACACAAAAGTAAGAAAATCAAATTGAAAGTGGCTCAATATTAGTCACAAGGGCATCCTGCTGATGTGTTTTGCCCTAATTGTGGGGCTTATCAGAACAGGAGTAGCAAAGTGGTAATATTTAACACACACACATTTTGGGAAGTGAAGCATCGCCTAATATCGAGTCACTTGCAATTAAAATTTCTTACTTTTGTATTAATTAAACGCTCATTAAACTTATTTATAATTATAACTTTCAGCTATGTTTAAAAGTAGTTGACCAATATCTCGTCCGTGCTGACTGTTGCTATAACCTGCAATGTAAGGTGAAACAACATAAAGGCACAAACTGTGAGCTGGTTGATGCAGCTGCTATCCTATTGAACCTGAATGAAGACAAAACCTGTCGAAAGGATGCTTTTGTGTTAATTTAAAACTCAGCAAGCTTGCTAATTGTTTATAATTATAACTTTTGGCTATGTAAAAAAGCACATGAGTCAGATTTTTTCGGTATTGACAGTTGCTAAAGCCTACAATGTCAGGTGAAACCACACGACGACACAAACTGTGAGCTAGGTGGTGCTGTGCTTCCCATAACGTAAATTAACCACCTGCGATGTTGGTTTTCCCCATTACTCAATTTTCGATTAAAGTGGAATTTAGAAAAATGTCTATTATTATCGTCTCTGGGATAACTTTCGTCAGACGTCTCTAGGTTTTAGTGAGGACCGTTTTGAATTAAGTCATGACGCTGCGAGTCTGTTATTGGAAATACCCACTTCCCCGGATCAGAATCCATAAACAACGCTGTGAAATGGGCTGCTTGTTTTTGAATCATTGAGTCACAAATGTTGTCGTCACACTCTAACTTTTTACTGTTACTGGGTTCAGAGACTTGAATAACTGTAGATTCTGTAACTCTGGATCTGAAGTTGGTTCAGAAACTTGTACAAGAGAGTCATCAGACTTTAATGTTATTGTAGTACCGACCGGTCCTGATGAAGGTTTCTTAAGAAATTTCATCATACTGGAACTCATGGTTTGGTTGGACAGAGTCTTTTCAACTTTTCTTTTTCTTTTTGACGCATCAGATTCCCATTTCCTACCTATATCTCTGTCTCTAGAAGGCCCTCCTGACATTATAATGACGATATCAAATATAAAAAGCAAACACGCTTATACCAGCGCAGATTAAATGCAAAAAGCTTTAAATATTATATATAACATTTAAAATAGGAGAAGTAACTTAATAATTAATTATACAAAAGATTAAACTAACACATGTAATTCACATCATACCCAATGTAAAATGTATGCATGTAGTCTAAACAATATTAGCACAGAAGCTGTTAGTATTTATAATCAAAAATACCAAAAATTATAGATTCTTTATCTTTATTTTAACTACGCGTTACTTTAGTCGTTGGTTATAACTTCATACTAAGAGTAATTTAACTACACACTTCACGTATAAACAACTAAACGTCCGTAACAATTTACGCATACAGTTTAAGACGGACAAAGGAGGGTGGTTTAGTTTTGCCTGTAATTGTATACAAAGGGAGGGGGTATCGACCTAATACGTACCTGTACTTTAAACACTATACTATATTTGTATTAAACTTGTTTAAGTCATCTTGACTGCATTGTTAAATGTTAAACCTTAGACGATTATTACAAAGTACATACTCAACTAAATAGAATTCTATTAGGAACTTCTGAGAAACATTTGGCTTACAATGACTGAGCTTGTCAACCTGAGAAGACATCAAACAATACCTAAGTAGCTTTTAGCCTGAACTTTATTCATTTTGGCCAAGAAATCATTTTGAAGATTCATTTTCTACAAAAGCTTCAATCGCAAAACCACGAAGTACGGTTTATTTACAATTATATCTCACAAAAGTTACTAATAGTTATGGTATATAATAAATGTAAATTGAACATGTATTTTCAAATGCTCTTTGAAATAAAAGGCCTTTTAACAATGGACTTATCGTAACCACTGGGTGCATTGAATTCTTCTCCCTGTCGGGACAAGTAGTCGACAGGGTCTGTTAGTGTGATGCATTGCTTGCCTTTGCGATAAGAAATACTTGCTTTTAAATAAGGGTTCAATCCTACATTTAAAACACTGCAGAATGCTGGCGTTCGTTCTACGATAATAAATATTTTTTTGGTCAACTAATCAACTTCTGCCATTTTTTTGCGAAGCCTCTTGGGCGCGAGGCCGTCGGCGGTCGCCGACGTCGCCGACGCCTAACGCCGCCACTGCTATCTCTTTGCATTCTGCATTTATCTTCAACCCCAACTTATCTATAATATTCATCCCAAATATAACATCTATCTTTAGTCCAGGTACTACCATAAAATCATTTTCCCATTTCACATCTCCCATTTCATATCTCAGAATTACCATTTTATTTATTCTACAAAATCTATTATTATTTGGTGCCATCAAATTACACCTCGTTATAGGTATCACTTTATCCCCAAATTTCTCTCGTTTAACAAATTCTTCCGCAACAAGTGATGCTTTTGCCCCAGTATCAATTAATACTCTAACTATTTTATCTTCCACCTTTAAATTAATTATTGGTAATAAGTTCCTCTCAAATCGTCTTAATTCATTTTCCGTTTCATGTTCAATTAATTCGCGCTGATTTTCATATCCGTTAATCCGTAGAATTTTTTTTGGTTCGCCCGTATCTAAAAATTATGATTTCGTGTGGAAGGTCCTGCCTGACTCGTTATCTCTGCGTATGTGCGATTCGTATTTCTTATTTGCGGGCTATCCATATTTCCCGCTTGCGTCCGTCGATCATTACGTTCCTGTCTATTTATTCTTCTATTATTATTTCCCTCATGAATCGTTCTCTCTGTTTGTTGTCTTGGTATTTGACCTGTATTTCTGTTTCGCCTGAAATCATTGTTATAATTGTTATACTTTCCCCTATTAAAATTTCTTCCACGATCATAATTGTAATTGTTTCGTTGATAATTATTTCGAGTCTCCGTATTTCTCTGCGTCCTTATACAATTTAATGCTTCGATCCCTAACATTATTTTCCATTTTATCATTAGATTCCAACTCATCATACCTTTGCAAATATTCAATAAATGTGTCCCGCTCTACTATATTCTGTGTCGTTATGTATCTTTTTACTTCCGCATTAAAATGCCCTGCCAGATATTTTATAATTTGTTTATCGTGTAAGGGAGGATCTAATTGTTTCGCTACTGTAAACTTTTTAATAGCATATAATTCTCGCGTTATTCCTTTTTCTGAATTGTATTTTCCCATGCTCAGGTCATTCCTAATTTTATCCTGTTGATTATCTCCCCAAAATTGTCGCAGAAATTTCTGTTCAAACTGTTGAAATGTCTCTATTTCGCTTTCAACTAAGTTGTACCACATTTCAGCTCCTTCTTTCAGCATTGATTTAACTAAATTTAATTTATATAGCTCGTCTGTAGAGCCTTGTACTAACATGATAAAATTTTTCCAGAATATTTTCGGATTTAATTTTCCGTCCCCGTAAAATTTAGTATACTGATCAATTAAAAGATTTGGTTGAATTAGCCTAATTGGTTCCCTATTATTAAAATTTCCTGAATTAGTTTTTAAATTACTTATTTCCCGATTTATTGTTCTGAATTCAGTTTCACAGTTTTCCTCAACGTTCCGTAATTTAATATTTAAATTTGTGATTTTATCGTTTGACTCGCTTTCATATTTTTCCTGCTTTGATTTAACTATTCCAATTTGATCCCATACACAGTCGATTTCTTCGGAAACCCTCACAATTTTCTCCTGCAGTTGTGCTCTCATTTCAGCAATTGTTTGGTCGGTTTTCCTTAATCCATCACTTAGAATTTTAATTTTTTTACCCAATTTTTCACTGTTTTCATCCATTTTCGTAATTATGGTTTTCCATTTTGCTGTTCAGTGCTATTAAAATCTCTATCATTTTAGTTTCCTGTGAGGTTCGCCTTTCTTCGCTAGAACTCTTTTCAAACGTTATATTTTCTTGGGATCCTCTCTCCATTTTTGAAATTATTATATTTACACTAAACTTTTAAACACTAAATAAATCTGTCTAAATTTAATTAATGTACAAATATCTCTTAATTTTCGGTTTCGTAATTTTTCCAAGTTGAAACTCTTTAAAGCCCCGGTTTAATTTCATTATTTTATTTTAAATCCCACGGTCGTATTTTTAAATTTATTTTGATTTAATTCGAGCCTCTTCGCTCAGGTTGCTATATTTCATCTTCGTGGTAAAATGTTCGTGTTCCGACGTTCGAGTCGCCAAGAAAAATTGATATGATAACGCCGTACTCGGTGTCAATAACGTTTTCTATAACTCCACCTCTCTGTGTTTTCTAATCAAATTTAAATCTCACTAATTTTATTATTATGCCACGGCTAGCTTTTATTAATCTACACAGAGTGCACAACGTTACGATGATCAATTTTTTTTTCTTCTCCACCCCTTTATGATTACCTATTTGTTTGAATTATAAAACGAAGTCAATTAATTTCATATAATGAAAAGAAATATTATTTACAAGTTTTGAAAAAATATTAAAATACACCCTTCAATCAATCAATATCATAAGTATTATTTATCCCAAAATTTATATGCTTTGAAACCAATCTAAAGTCGCCAAAAACTATCTCTTTTTACTAAAGAAACCTAGAACGTTCTAAACCCCTTTATAATATTACGTACTTTTAACGTATGCAGTGTTTGTTGCTGACTTCGTTACACTTTTATATAAATTAAGTTAATTCGGTATTGAAATTCAAATAGAAAAAAAATATCTTAAAACTAATTAAATCTGACCTGTTACAGGTTGTTCTGCTTAATTGAACCCTTTGTTTTCCATAGATTACTTCGTGCTTCTTTACTTTATTTGCATTGATTCTCGCAACTCAAAATTGTACCAAAATCATCGACGCTGATTATATTAATCCATTTAAAATATCCCCACATTCGCATTATTATATCCATCCACACATTTGAAATATTATACCATCAATTAGAATTATCATCAATTAGAATTATTTTTACTAAGATTCGAAGTATTCATGCATTTAAATTATTATACCATCCATTAGGAATATCCAGACCTTCGAAGCCGTTAAACGTCAAAAGAAGTCTTCATATTTGTAGCGCTTATTTGTCACTATAACTTCCACTATTATATTATTAAATATTTAAAATTACGCGTGACTTTTAATTCACAGTGACACAGCTTGGCTCTGCTTGAGTTTAAAACTGAACTGTCTTATCATTGCTCGCTGTTAAATATAGGCTCTTCCCACTTACATGTGGGCTGGGTTTTCAACAAGTCTGTAGATATCTTAACCAATAAGGTCTTTGTATATCGTGCATCTTGAAGTGGTTTCTGATGTAATATACTTGGCTTTCCGTGTAATGTGTTTATTTGATACCTTATTATTCGCTATCTTGACCATACGTTGTTTTGTTTAGATATCGCGTTTTCCATATTATACAAAATACATGATGTAACTTCAATTCCACTTTCGTTTATTTTACGCGTGTTTCAAACTGCGTTTTCTTATCAAAATGTTTATTATTTCTGCGTAATGGCGTAAAGCTTTGTTAGGTTTTATCTTTTAACTAATTAGAACACTTCTCAATGCGTGTTTAATTACCTGTATTATCCTTTCCTCTGAAGACGCGTACTTTTACTGAAAGATATTCTCACTTGCATTACTTAAAATTAATAAAGATCTATATACCGAGTGTTGAATACTTGTTATTTACCTAATGTATGAATTACCTATTTCTATGCTAAAAACGAGTACTATTGTTGTAAGATATGCTTATTCGCATTGTTTAAAGCTAACTATAATCTATGTACAGGGGGTTGAATGTTTACTATTTACATAATATCCAAATTACTTAATTTTCTGCTAAGTAAATGCAGTTTTCTGCTTCCTATTGCAATTTATGGTTACTGCACGACCCTTGCTATTCAATACACGCCTAAACAACCCCTTATGACAGCAATATATATATATATATATATATATATATATATATAATTTGTATTTTTAACGACCTTTAATGTTAATTTAATAGGATAGTTTGTGGGTTATAGGTCTGCTGGAAATAACTACTCTTCTTTAATACCTAAATTTTCGCATATATTTTATGATTGATCACAGGTTTAACTAAAAATATATAAACACTGATTAATACTATAAGTATGACAACTTGCAGCTACTTACAATGAGATTGGTTATAAATATGATTGGAACATGAAATTATTGTGTATAAATTAAATATTTAAAATAGCTTTTTTAAATGGTAAAAATTTTTTTTAATATAGAAAAGGTAAAATATTGGTTTGGCAGAATTTCAAAAATTTGATTAATACTATCTTGGATTTATATGTATGTATGGGTGCATGTGTAAGTAGAATGAGGTACCTAACTGTGTGTTTGAGTGTATGTATGTGTGTGTGTGTGTTTGGATGTGTGCGTGTGTGTGTGTGTGTGTGTGTGTGTGGGTATGTGTGTGTGATAGTATGTCTGTGTTCCCAAGTAACGTAAAGGTTACCATATATAAGGGTATGTGTTTATATAATTCTTAAGTATCCAAATTTTTGTAGAAGTTTACTTATTGGAATTGAATTTTAGGTTTAAGAGATATGCGTATATATATATATATATATATATATATATACAAATATAAATATTTTTGTTCGTCACTACCCAATAATTAATTATAAAGGAGCAAACTTTCATTAAGAGCGCGAGTTATGTATCCCCCAATTTACCTATATATTAAATAATAGAATCTAATAGGAATTATGAGAAATTGTTAAATAAATCATAAGTCAATTGCAATAATGTAATACAAGGATAAACCAGACAGGTTATTAACAGTTCATGAGAACGGATATGCAACTTTGTATCCGAAACGACAGTGATACTGCAGGTGGCAGGTCACAGACTGTTAAGATATCGCAATTACCTAGAAATAAGATTGAAACAATGTAACAAAGTGTAGAATTAAGAGTAAAGTAGACATGAGATCTGCAAGTTCCCACAGCCATGTGAGGGGGTAGGATATTATAAAAAGCCCGGGAGCTTAAGGACCCGGCACTCAGTCAAAGTATTTAGCTTTAGCATTGCAGTTTGCTTAGGCGACTCACAACATTAGTTCAATTAATTAATTTATTTTGATTTAATGTTAAAATCAGTTTCAAAATTCCACATTAATTTATGTATCAATTAAAAATAAATTTGTTAAGTTTTGGAAACGTTTTTTAAAATTGCAGCTCCCAAGGCCCGAACCTTAGCTCTGTAGTATTGGTAATTGCGCTTTATATTGGTGAAATTGATGAACATTTTATGCATATTTTTTATTTCTTTAGCATCCACATTTATTAATGGCATAGACACATTTACTCAAGCTGAAAATTGCATTACTGTAAAAAAAAGTCATGCAAATTCTTTACATTCGATGAGATTACAAATTAATAGAAAGTTAACATTATTGGAATATATGTATGATAATGATGTCGAACTAATAATAATCCAAGCATTGAATGAATAGATTCTTCTGTTTTGACAAGCACTTCATTATTTATAGTTAGTACCAGTTAATATCCAAATCTGAAAGCTAGCCCAAAGCGCATTTTATTCTGGGACCGCCAACTTGACGCCAGCCTTCCATTACTCGGTTTTGCTCCACCGCCGCCACTGGGTAGCTCAGACTTAACACCAGCTAGAACACAACTAAAAATGCTTGCGCTTCAAAAACAATATTGCGGCGATTTTTCAAAGATTAGACTCCGGCACCTGATTGCCAGTAGCTACCATTAACTATCAGGAAAGTCGTTTCGGAAATATGGCCTATTTTATTCGGAGGTGGCTAACATGACGCCAGCCCTCCATTGCTCGGATTTACTCTCTTAAGCCTAGCACTGGATAGTTCAGATTTAGCACCAGCTGGTACACAACTAAAATGGTTGCATTTAAAAGCCACATGCTGGCGATTTTTCAAAGATTAGATACAGTCCCCCAGTTAAAAAAAATTGAAACTCTGGCACCTAATTGTTAGTAGCTAGTACCAGCTAGCACCAACGCCATTTCAGCATTATGGCCTATTTTATTCGGGAGCGACTAACTCGACGCTATTCTCCCTCACTTGCTCGGATTTGCTCCAAAACTTAACGTTGGGTAACTTTGACTTAACAATAACTAGCACCAAACTAAAAAGTTAGCACCTCAGAAACAAGATGGCGGCAATTTTTCAAAGATTAGGGATCCCCTCTCAGTTGTTCGAAAAATTGAAACTCAAGCACCTCATTGCTTATATAGCTGGTGCTAGCACCGAAGTAGGAAAGTTTGCATCAAAACCATTTTAAAAACAGTGTCTATTTTATTCGCGAGGAGTGTATTTGAGGCCAGTCACTATCTACTATTACCTCCTATGATTTGATCCACCACTTGTCACACACAGTTTAAACCACGAAGCATCTAGCGCCCAACGAAGAAAGCAACATGGCTGTACATTGTTAACGATATAAAGTTTTTTATTCTGCATTGGTGTTTGCAGATAACACCATACTGTATCAAATATAGAGATGTAGTACTAAATCGACTTGGCAATATTTTCTCTTATATTGCGCCAGGGCCAAGTTGAGCATCTTCCCCTTCCTCGACACTACTGATAGCCTCCTAGCTTGAATTTTGGAGTCAATAGAGCAAATTAAATAAATATTTTATATTTTAAACCTAAAGCTTTTAAATTTTTTTTGCTTATATTGCAAGAATTTTCTTTTGCAGAACGGCATTGTCGACAACCTCCCAATGGTGCCAATCCTTGTCCCACCCAAGCAATTTGGATTTTGGACTCAATAAAAATTTTTATACAAATATTTCGTATTTTAAGCTTCGAGGTTTTTTTATTTTTGGCTTGTATTGAAAGGCTTTTGTTATTTGGAGCGACATTGCCAATGATCGCCCACAGGCGCTCATTCTGGGATTTGAACTCAATAGAGCATATTTAATAAATACTTTGTGTTTAAATTTCAAATCTTTAAATTTTTTTTCCTGCGATGCAAAAGGTTTCTTATACGGAGGGGTTTTATTGATAATCTCCCAAAGGTGCTGATCCTTGTCCCACTCGAGCAGCTTCGATTTTGAACTTGAAAGGGACACGTTAGATAACTATTTCATATTTTTAGCTTCAACTTTTTTCATCTTTTTTTTATGGTATTGCAAGAAGTTTTTATTTGAAGTGGCATTCCCGATAAACTCCCAAAGGCGCTCAAGCCCACTCAAGCTGCTTGAATTTTGGATTTAGCAGAGCACGTTAGATAAATATTTCGTGTTTTGCACTTCAAGTTTTGAAATTTTTTTTTGCTTGTGTTGCGATAATTTTCTTTTGGGGAGGGCATTGTCGACAACCTCCCAAAGGCGCTGATCCTTGTTCCACTCAGGCAGCTTGGATTTTGACTTCAAAAGTGCATGTTAGATAAATATTTCGTACTTTCAGCTTCAACTTGTTTTCATTTTATATTGCTTGTATTGCAAGAATTATTTATTTGGAGAGACAATACAGATAACTTCCAAAAGGCGCTCGTCTTTTTTCTACCCCAGAAGCTTGGATTTTGGACTCAATAGAGCACGTTAGATAAATATGTCGTATTTTAAGCTTCAACATTTTAAAATTGTTTTTGCTCGCATTACAAGATCTTTTTTATTTGGAGTGATATTCCCGATAACCTCTCAAAGGCTCTGGTTTTAGTCCCACTTAAGTAGCTTGGATTTTGAACTCAAAAGGGATTTCTTTTCGTCCTATTTCAAGAACTTTTTTATTTGGAGCAAAATTGCCTATAACCTTCCACAGGCGCTCGTCCTTGTTATACTCAAACAGCTAGATTTTGGACTCAATAGAGCACATTAAATAAATATCTTGTATTTTAAACTTGAAGTTTTTTAAATTTTATTTTTATTTTTTTCTTATGCGAAGGGCCTTTGTAGACAACCACCCAAATGTGTTGATCCTTGCACAACCCAAGTAGCTTGGCTTTTGGTTTAAAGAAAACAAGTACAATATATATTTCGTATTTGAAACTTTAAAGTTTGTTAATTACTTTTGCCTGTTTTGCAAAAATTTTCTTATGCGGTAGGGTATTGTCGACAACCTCCCAAAGGTGCTCATCTTTCTCCTACCCAAGCAGCTTGAATTTTGGACTTAATAGAGCACATTAAATAAATATTTCGTATTTTAAGCTTGAACATTTCTTAATTATTTTTTACCTATTTTACCTATTTCAAAAATTTTCTTATGTAAAGGGACATTGTCGACAACCAACCAAAGGTGCTCATCTTTATCTCTTCCAATCAACTTGGATTTTGGATTCGATAGAGCACGTTAAATGAATATTTCGTATTTTAAACTTCAACTTTGTTAATTATTTTTTTCCTGTTTTCAAGAATTTTATTATGTGGAGAGACATTGTAGACAATCTCTCAAAGGTGATGATCCTTGTCCCACTCGAGTATCTAGAATTTTGGATGCAATAGTTAGATAAATTTTTTGTATTTTAAACTTCAATTTTTTCAGTGATATCGTCGGAGGCTATTTATGGTTCCGGTTTGGGACTGTGTCATCTTATAAACTAAGGTCGACGTTTCGCCCACTTTTTTAAGGGGCTTCATCAGGACAAGAAAAGAAAATGAAAATAAATAATAAAAATAATAATAATAAAGATAAGAATGATAATATTGAGTAACTTTGCCACAAGACACCTTTTGGCTTAAGTGGGCTAGTGAGTCTGCTATTTCAGAAGTAACTTTCCTTAGTCTGTACACTTTAACTTATCTGCTTAATATTATCATTTTCTTGTCCTGATGAGCCCCTTACAAAAGTGGGGGAAACTTCGACCTTAGTTTATAAGATTTTTTTGCCTTTGTGGCAAGCATTTTTTGTGCGGTGGGACGTTGTCGACAACCTCCCAAATGTGCTGATCCTTCTTTTACCCAAGTAGCTTGGATTTTGAATGTAATGGAGCTTGTTAGATAAATATTTTGTATTTTAAACTACAAAATTTTTTCATTTTTTTGCCTGTATTGCAAGAATTTTTTTTTATTTGGAGAAACATTTCCAATAATCTTCCATAGGCATTTTCTTTGTTCCACCCAATCATCTTGGATTTTAGAATCGATAGTACACAATAAAGCAATATCTCATATTGTAAGTTTCAAAATTTGTTAATTACTTTTTGCCTGTTTTGTAAGAATTTTCTTATTCGGAAGGGCATTGTTGACAATTAGGGTTAAGTTTACTATCTGAAGTTGCCCAGATAATACAACTTCTAAGTTAGATTGGTTGCTTCAAAAATATCACTCGGTTTCTGAAAAGGATATTGGAAAGATTGTATGCTTACAAGCCAGTTTAAAAGTAAAAAGGCATGCACGTTGTTTCTTTATTAAAACTGATAAAGTATCACATGCCTAATTACTCGAAAGGGAAATTGGATTTAGAAAAGGAGGGCGTATAGGTAAACTGCGATCAACAAATGTCTTTTAGTAGATGAATTTAACAGTGATTTTCTTCGATGTAAGACTCAATGTTGATGTGACCATCTCAAATTTAAAACATTGCACTTAGAACAGAACCACTGTGGCTATTTTAGCATTTCTTAGGAACTATTAAACACCTCTAAGAATTAATATGTAATGAATTATTTTTCAAACAACTGTCTAAACTAAATGACTATCACAACCGCTTCCACGATCATATGGCACATCTTGCAAAGAAGCCAAGATTAAAAGGAACTTCACGCCACTACAAAAGAACGCGATAAACAGGTTCAAAATAAATAAAACAAAATGTTACAACAAATAACTTCAAAGACTGTGCAAAATGTTTTAATATCATAAAAACTGCAGATAGCGGAAAAAAGGCATGCCATAATCCACATTACTTGCACAAGCATGCACATGCATGCGCACACACGTTAAAGTTATTATAACCATTCAGTAATCTCAACTTGTAGTTGTTACATATTAATGTTTTACTATAGATAGGTATTGATTGTTTTAAAAAGCTGGATGTTTCATGTTGATGCATAGGTTTAAGTTACTTTAGGTTGCAGAAGTGAATACATGCAGTAGTTTATTATCTGCATAGGTTAAGTGGTAGAGCACCTTTTGGCAAACTTTTCCTTAAGATTTGAATATATTGTAGTGTACACAATTTTGTAGCAACATGTTATGGAAATAAAGAAATTTATTTTTAATTTATGTCACTGGTAACTTTAAAATTATAATTAGTGAAACTATATGATTGTATAGTTGTATTGTTATTATTGTTTAAATGACATCAAACTACTTTTTATTGCAGGAATTATTGAAGAATCGGGCTTAGCTACCTGAATTTTGGTAGTTGGAGAGTTGCTGTACTTAACCAGTGTCAATAGCTTTTGGAAGTATTTTCTTGTCAATAGTCTTGGAAAACTATTCCAAGAAATATTGGAATCAAAGGAGACAGACTAGAAAATCTTTTCCATTGGAGAACAAGCAAGGGATAAAAATACAGTTTCTGATTTTTATTTTAATTAATTTTTTTATGTTTATAAGAAGGATTTATTAAAGAACTAACATATTGTTAGTGAAACCAATACATTTGTGTTACTTTTTCAATACAGTACTGGTTTTGCTGTAAATACTGTGTTTACGTATAATTTATTGCAATCAATATTGATATTTAGTGAGCTTTTTCTTTTTTACTTTTACTATGTTTTCGGTTATTAAAGGTAACGCTAGCTTTTAGAAATGGTTTGAATGTTGTATGTATCCTGTGCCTGTTTAATATTTTGCTAATATTTGAAGTTAATTTTAAACGAGTACTTTTTAGTGTCATAACGGCTAGTTCGTACAGTGCATATGCGAATGCACCTAATAATTTAATTGATACTTTTGCTATTCTATGCACTGTTATATGCTTTAATGCTTTATCTAGATATTTATATTTATTTATGTTTGTATTTCCATTCCGAATGGATCTGCACCTTGAAGAAGTTCTAGATTACTGGAACGGTGGAATGGCTTGCGCGTTCCAGTGATCTAAAGAGCCAAACTACCGGTCCAATCAAAGTAGTAGGATCTTTAGTGCAGCGGCTCTTTCGGTACTTAGATTGGCAGAGATCATAGGGGTCGGTATGGCATTCTAAGACACACTACTGCGATGTGGTAGGTAACAGGAACCACCACATTATCTCCCAAGTACACAGCGTACTTAAATTATTATTAAAGATGATGACATCCTCTGGGGTAAAAGATTCCGGAGTTAAAATAGTCCCCATTTGGATCTCCGGGAGGGGACTACTTCGGAAAGTATATAAAAAGAGTCGTGACCATTCTGCGAGTCGGAGCGTGGAATGTCAGAAGTATGAAGCAAGGAGGTAAGCTAGATAACTTGAAAATTGAAATGGATAGGTTAGCATTAGACATAGTAGGGATCAACGAAGTTCGGTGATCAGTGGCGGGGGATTTTTAGAGCGGAGACTTCAGGGTAATTTATACAGGATCAGAAAAAGGAAATTCGGGCGTGGGGATAGTTATGCAAAAAAAGATAGGACGACGTGTAGAAAACTACTTACAAAAGAACAAAAGAATACTCATAGTTAGATTAGAATCTAAACCGCTAAATACAGTAATAATACAAGTATACATGTCCACCTCTAGCTACAATGACGAAGATGTGGAAGCGGTCTACAAAAATATACTAGGATACGTAAACGAACATGAAAATTTAATAATTACGGGGGATTTTAATGCAGTGGTAGGTAAGGGTAGGGAAGAAGCAGTAGCAGGTTTACTTGGTTTAGGCACGAGAATGACAGGGGAAATAGGCTGGTAGAATTTTGCGACAAGAACAATTTAACCATCACAAATACGTTATTTCAACATCATGCTGGAAGACGATATACGTGAAAGATGCCGGGAGATATAGAAAGATATCAAATAGATTACATTATTGTTAGACAACGGTTTAGGAATCAAGTAAAATACTGTAGAAGCTACCCGGAAGCAGATATAGACACTGACCACAACATCGTAATTATGAAGGCCGCTCTTAAATTTAAAAATTTGAAAAAAGAAACGGAAAAAGGTACTTTGACTTTGAGAAACTAAAAGATAAAAATATCCACGAAAGATTTGAAAAAAAATCAAATAAATTATTGAAAGATATCGGGAAAATTTCTGATACGAAAGAAGTATAAGCAGAATGGAATAACATTAAATCCCGCTTAGACATGGCAGCCTGAGATATTCTGGGGTATACACAAAAAGAAAATAAGAAACCATGGATAGCAAAAGATATCCTGAATTTAATAGAAGAAAGACGAAAATACAAAAATAGATTAGACGAAACAGGAAGACAGAGATACATACAATGGGAAATTATTCGCAAATGCAGGAAAACTAAAGAACAATGGATTGATTAAAAGTGCAAATAGTTACAAACTAAGATGAAAATAGGAAAGACAGACTAAGCATACAAACTAATTAGAATGAATTTTAGGGATATAAAATCATATAGAAAAAATATAAGGGACGCGGGAGAAAACGTCATTATGGAAAATGTAGAGAAAGTGGTTAGATGGCAAGAATATATAGGGAATTTATATGCAGGAGAAGAACTAACAGCAATAGAACAGGAATCAGACATTGAAAATAATGACTTGGGATATTCTATACTTCGAGATGTGAATTAGCATTAAAGGGTCTGAAAAATGGTAAGGCGCCGGGTGCATATAAGGTGCAAGCAGATACTCTAAAAGCCACTGGACAAGCAGTAACAGAACGTCTCTTCCAACTTGTAAGCTATATGTATGAGACAGGCGAGATACTCAAAAATTTCAAACGTA
The DNA here is from genome assembly GCA_036346225.1 of Platerodrilus igneus. NCBI lineage: Eukaryota > Metazoa > Arthropoda > Insecta > Coleoptera > Lycidae > Platerodrilus > Platerodrilus igneus. Next base: position 2,048,725 of record JARFIW010001054.1, on the reverse strand, counting down.
ACAGCATAGTAACTACACCAAAAAAGAAAAGTGCGGATAGATGTGAAAATTTTCGAAAAATAAGTTTGACAGCACACGTGTCAAAAATATTAACTAGAATTCTACAAAGACGAATGGAAAAATGAGCTGAAGAAATACTAGGAGAAGATCAATTTGAGTTTAGGCGAAACTGAGGAACACGGGAGGCTGTTTTAGCTCTGGGGGTCATAATGGAGAAAACAATAGAAAAGGGGGAAAGCGTGTATATAGGGTTTGTAGATCTGGAAAAGGCATTCGACATTGTAAAAAGGAAAAAAAGTTTGAAATACTCGAAAAGATTAGAATGTGTTTTAGAGATAGACGGATAGTACATAACTTATACAAAGAGCAAACAGAAGTAATAGAATTAGAGCAGAGAAGTAAAAATTAGGAAAGGGGTGAGACAGGAATGTGACTTACTCCCTTAATTTTTAACTTCTACATAGAAGAGGTAATGAATACTGTCAAATGCAGGAAGACATTTGGAATTACTGTGCAGGGACAAAAAGTTGATATGCTTAGATTTGCAGATGACATAGCGGTATTAACATCTAGCAGAGAAGAGTTAGAAGCTGGTCTTAATGAAATGGAAACAGTTCTAACAGAGAGATATGGTATGAAAATTAACAAAAATAAAACTGTAGTTCTAGTATGCAAAGGAGGGGAAAATAAATCAAAAACAAGATACAAATAGGTAACGAGAACTTACAAGAGGTTAAGGATTTCTGCTACCTAGGAAGCCAAATAATGCAATATGAGAAAAGCACACAAGATATAAAATAAAGATTCGCACAAGGTCTTTCTATATTTAACAAGAAAAAGCAACTACGGTGTTCAAAAATAACAAACATCGAAACAAGGAAAAGATTGCTTAAAACATGTGTGGAGCACAGCGCTGTACAGCTGTGAAGCCTGGGCAGTAGCAGAAGCGGCCAAGAAAAAGGTAGAAGCCTTTGAAATGTGGTACTACAGTCATATGATGAAGATATCATGGACAGACAAAGTTAAAAACAAGGAGGTACTAGAAATGGTAAGGGAAGAAAGAAATATGTGGAAAACAGTAAAAAATAGGAGAGACAGAATGATACGGCGCATACTAAGCCATTAGGAAATAGTGAGGAATATATTAGAAGCAGAGATAGGAAAAAAGAAGTAGAGATAGACCTAGGTTAGACTATCGCACACAGATAGTGAAATATGTAGGATGTGGAAATTTCAGGGAAATGTGTATGCTACCTCAGAACATAAATAAGCGGACGTACGCGTCCAAGCAATTTCAAGACCGAAAATCTAATGGCTAAAAAATAAGTGCACTTAAATCTGATGATTATTATAAACACCTAGGTGTTGGTTATGAAATATTTTCAACTAATGTTCATTGTACGAAAGGATATATTGGAAAAACTATTAATTCGACAAATGCTAAAGTGCTGGAGGAACTTGGCAGCCGCATGCTGCTTATTTCCTTTCACATACCTACATTTGATTTTCCAATACTCCACCCAAAGGTACTACATTAGCCAGGAAGTGAATTTTTTTTAACTGCAAATTTTGAATTTTGCTGTACCCTTGCTGTTGCAAGCAAGGTAGGGGTCTTTGACGTGCGTGACAACACTCACACACTGACCTCCATTTTACCTCTGACCAGAACGAGGGCATATTTTTGTGAAAAATGCTCGCCTAACATTTTTGAAGTGGACCGTGTCGGGATATGAACCCGAGACCTTGAGCATAGTAGTCACGCATACCAACTACACCACGAAACTGCTTCCCCCTTCACATACCCTTACATTTGGTTTTCCAATGCTCCACCCGAAGGTACACATTGGCCAGAAAGTGAGTTCTTTTTACCTGAAAATTTTGAATTTTGGCGAACCCTTGCTGTTGCAAGTAAGGTAGGGATCTTTAACGTGCGTGACAACAAACACATGGGACCTTCATTTTACCTCTCACCAGAACGAGGGTGTAATTTTGTGAAAAATGCTAGCCTAACATTTTTTAAGCGGACTGTGTCGGGATATGAAGCCGGGACCTTGGACATAGTACTCACATGCATACCAACTACATCACGAAGCCACCTCCCCTTCACATACCCCTACATTTGGTTTTCCAACGCTCCACCCGAAGGTACTACATTGGCCAGGAAGCGAGGTTCTTTTACCTGGAAATTTTTAATTTTGCCGAACCCTTGCTGTTGCAAGAAAGGTAGGAATTTTTAACGTGCGTGACAACACTCACATACGAGACCTCCATTTTACCTCCCATCAGAACGAGGGCATATCTTTGTGAAAAATGCTCGCCTAACTTTTTTCAAGCAGACCGTATCGGGATATGAAGCCGGGACCTTGGACATAGTCACATGCATACCAACTACACCACTGAGCCGCCTCCCACTTCACATACAACTGAATATCAGGGAAATAGGGTATATAATTGTAAAACAATAGAAGGTGGGTAAAGTGCAGCTAACAAGAAAGAACTGCGCCTATGTTCAACGTCAACAAATTATATAAATAGTAGAGGAATAAAGATATCTGTGGAAGACAAAAAATATAGGGCAAATAGAAGGGCAGGATATGTTCTAAGGCATTTTTGGGGAATAGTAGGGGATATACTACAACTGAGATAGGAAAAGAGAGGTCCAGATAGACCGAGATCAGACTTTCACATGCAGATAGTGATAGATGCAGACTACGCAAATTTTAGGGAAATGTGTAGGTTAGTTCAGACTAGGAAACAATGAGGGTATGCGTCTAACCAGTTCCAGGACTGAAGACCTGATGATGATGATGATGATGTTTGTATTTGTATGTATATGATTTGGAATTTTTGTGGTTTGATTTATTTTGTTTGGTATTTTGTTTATTTTGGTTGTGGTATCTATATGAAGAAAGGGTGAAATTAGTAGATTAGTAGGGGACGTTAGGAATGAATTTAGGCTAAAGCAGGATAAATTACTGAGACTAGGGCGGATGATATTGTTAAATTTAAAGAATAGAAACAAATATCTGGATTCACTATTAAGAAATTTTGAGTATGCTCAGAAATTCCAATCCGTTAGTAAATACTATTTTAGCTATATTTGGATAGTTTTAAGTCAATCTTTCAAGTCGCACCAGTAAGTAGATTTGGCGGCGCTATCCATTATTACAGATCTCTCCCTTTTACATTCTGCTAGTGTCTTGTTGATCAGACACAGTTCAAAGTCAATGCTATGGGTACTTTCTTTAGATATTAGTTGTTAAATTTTATTTAACATTTAATTAATGTTAGAGTTCAATTAATTCGAAGCAAGAAAGTTTTTAAGTATAAACCCAAATTTAGTACCTTTGGATGGAATGTTGGGGACGTGGCCACAAGTGTAGTGGCCTTTACTTACATTAAACTATTTTCGAAACAGAATCACAACAATGTATACAAAAGGTAGCTTCAATTAATAGATTAGAAGGTGAAGCTAGTTACTATTAACATAAATCTTATAATAATAATTAGTATAATCATGATGCACAAAACATAAATGTTATTACTATTAACACCAATAGCATAAGAAGTACTTACAGGCGTTCCTGAGTTAGTGTTGTTCCTCCAACAAACCAAACTGGATACAGTCAGCGTTGATATAGAAAATAAACAGTTTCCATCTCGGTCATACACTTCCAAAATTACAAATATAATACATCCTGTAATTTAGTTATTGCTTATTATACAGACACAGGTATACTTACTAGAAGTACAAAAGCCATGCAGATTATAGAGCATTAAATACTATATCCATTGTGTATGCAACATATGTTATTTATGTTAGAAAGTTGCTGTTAAAATATTGTGACAATTTACTTCTCATGACCAACTGATAGCTCTGGATGTATTAGCAACACTAAAAAGGTTTGTGCCTAGTAGATTTTCAAAAGTATGATGACAGCACAAACCAGAGTTCACTAATATTACGTGGAAATTTTAATTGATCGCTTATGCCAGTCATTGATTGGTTTGATTATCTAGAAAGTCAAAACTGAAACCAAATATGCTAAGTTAGCAATTGAGGTGCTAGATCGAATCAGATAACAGAACCAACGAGATCTACTGATTGCACTCTTTCATTTATTGATGATATTGTTACATCACCTGAGCTAATTATTTTATTGGGTGTGCAACTACTTCATACTGTAGATTGTCATTAGGGTTAATGTTTTATGAACATAGAGAATAATTTTAAAAAGTGTGATAACTCAGGAACCATTAAATGATATTAAATTGAACTAAGTTTCAAGCAATTTGAAAGTGGAATCGTAAATTCGAAGCTTATTTTAGGGCGGGTAATAGTTTCAAAATAAGTAATACTAAAATAAAATTCCTCGATACAGAATCTAGTAAATTAAGTTAAATACACCCCTAATATAGCCGAGAGGTGTCTTGTGGTGAAATAGTCTTTGCAAAGGAGTTAATCTGAACTAGTAGACTTACTAGTCCAACTAAGCAAGATGTCTTGTGGCAAAGTACCTGAAGAACTGTTGGTAAGTTATGGTTTATATAGCCCTCATCACTTATAACATACAGAATAATGCAAGCAAATAGTTGTGTGGATGCATTTAAGTGCGCGTTATGGCTTCCGCCAAAGAGTCTTCAATGCCACTTTCCATATAAATGAAAGTTGATAAGTAAAACAGTATGCAAAGAAGAAATAATATTTCTTCTTTGTATACTTACTGTTTTACTCATATTGTACACTTTAGAAGACAATATTTCGGCCATCATTGGCTATAAAAAAATTTTCAACTCAGTATTATTTTAGTCTGCTTTATTTCACTTAAAACAAAAATTTGATGTACGCTAATACTATGTACGCTCATCAACCAAAAGTTACATGTAAAAATAGAGAGAAATAGTTTTCTCCAAATTTTTAATATTTTTGATTCAGTTTTTATGTTATTTTTACATTATAAAAAGGCAAAGTTTTGCCTGATCGATACTTAAATGAAATTACACTTTCAACAAAAATTATTTTTATATTTTTTCGGATTTTCGAAATATTTTGAAAAAGCAAATAAATTACTTTTTGTATTCAGGCTCCAAAACGCATGGTTTTAAGGCAGATTACATTTTTTACGTGCGTCAGAGTAACTTATGTCATTATAGAAAGGTACTAAGTCATTCCTTTTAAAACTATGTAATCAATAACGTAATTTGCAAACAATCGAAAAATGTTTATTGTTGTTCATTGTTTATTTAACATGTTTAAATCATATATATGAATCCCATTTAGTCAACATCAAATAAAAAACGGTAGATACAAGAAAAATCCATGTGTAATTAAAAAACTAGAATTCCAAAAAAAGGCTTAGGCGCGTAATTTTTTGGCATTACCTAGGAATTCTTTGGTACAATAAAACGCATTGTCTAAGAGGAATTTTTTAAAAACCTTTTTAAATCTCTTGAGAGGCAACTCTTTATTAGTAGAATGCAAAGCATTAAAGAATATACAGCCTAAGTAGTTTATACCAAATCTACTTCTTGTTAATCTATGGAACGGAACTACTAAGTTATTTTTCCAACAAGTATTAATACTGGACAAAAAAAGTATGCATAGAGTATCTACCTACATGTTTTTTTATGTATATTAAACATTAAGAAATTGTTACGTGCCGAAAATCGGCACTAGACATTTTTAAATAAGTGTTAATATGTGAGAATTCCGCACCATAAATTTAAATGGCTTGTTGCGCGTATTTCCGTCACTTAAGAAGTGCGTTGCGCGATTTTCGCGTCAACGCGTGCGGGGGAAGAAGAAAGTGGGGAATTTCCGAAAGACGCGTAAGGACTTGCCTCCGAAACGCGAACAAGAGTAGTTGGTCTCGTATCTTACCGTGTCTTTTTTCTGATATGTAGGTTTCCTGTGATTCCAAAATTTATCGTGCCTTACCCTGTCTCCTTTACCTTATTTGTATCTACATATAGGAAGAAGACCAGCGAATTTGGATGCAACCTGGCTTGGGAGATTCACGACCCGAGAAATCTTAGCGAAGCCACGGGCGGCCATCATGAAGCAATCCTGAACGAAGCGGCCGGCCATCATGAAGCAATCCTGAAGGAAGCGGCCGACCATCACGAAGTAATTCTGAAGGAAGCTCTACTTGTTCACGTAAGTGCCCCCTTTGGGGGTTTTCTTTAAAACTTATTTCCTTTATAATTTGTGTAATTGGTAAATTGTGTCGCCCTAATTTGCATATTGTGTGACGTCATCGAAATTTGCGCGTCTATCTTCACATTATGTAATATCGCTACCAACTGTTATTTGTGACGCGCGTACCGCGTCGACGGGACTATAACAAAATATATAAACATGGGAAAGTAAGAATTTGGAATTTTATAAAGTAACTACAACAATCATGGTGATACCCAATATTTGCCAAAATACGTATGACACGTCCTTGTAGCCGAAACACACATTTACTCTGGGAGCAATGACCCCAGACCTCAATTGCATAAGTCATATGACACTGAAACATTGCAAAGTAACATGACTTTAAAACATCGAAAGATAAAGAATTCTTTAAAGATTTAATAAAATAAACAGATTTGCAAAGAATTTTGCTTAGATTATCGCAATATATATCCCAGTTTAGGGTTGAGTCAAGAGCTACTCCTAAGAATTTCACAGAATGATCCTCACAAGGTAAGTTATCTTTAAGAGAAAAAAATATTTGATCTGTTTTGTCCTTATTAAAGCAAAGCTTGTTATGATCGAACCAATCTTGGACTGCGTTTAAAGCTACATTACCTGGGTATGATAAGCTTTGAATATTATCACCATGATGAAAAAGACTCGTATCATATGCATAAAGAATAATATCTGTATTACGAATGGATTTAAGTAGATCATTTATAAAACACAAAAAAGGGAGTGGCCCAAGTATTGAACCCTGAGGCACGCGGAAAGGAACAACTAATTTATGTGAATACATCTCGTTATAATATACCGTTTGCATTATATTATTCAGGTATATTTTAATAAGTTGAATACTATTAGTCACAAAGTGAATTCGCTGCAATTTATCAGTTAAAAGAGAGTGATCGACACGTTGAAGGCTTTGCTCATATCACAAAATTTAACTATAAGTTTCACATTTTTCAAAAAATGACGTGATGTTGTCCACCAAGGTGACAATTGCGTCTACTGTAGACAGATGCTTACGAAAACCAAACTGTTGGTCACACCAAAGTTGATGACTCTCAATATAGAGTACCATTTGGTCCTTTAGAACTTTCTCAAAAATTTTTGCAAAAATTGGAAGTAAACAAATTGGACGATAATTAGCAGCAAAATTTTTTGGACCCTTTTTATGAATAGGAATAACTTTTGCAAGTTTCAGTACATCAGGAAAAATAGTTGCCCTAATACAATGGTTTATTAGTTTTGTTAGAGGGATAGTAATGATATTGATTGTTAATTTAATTAAAGAAGAGCTTAGATTATAGATATCTTTAGAATTTAAATTTTTCATATTTATAATAATGTCTCTAACACAGTTGTAAGCAACTTCTTGATATATAAATTTATCAGTAGCTTCAGTGTTGATACCAGAAGGGGAAGAACATTTTTGCTTTACATTCCCAGATGATTGACTTATGAGACATTGTATTGAGTTTATAAAGAAATCATTAAAATCCGTAGCAGTTAAGTTAACATCAGGACTGTCAATGTTGGAGCCAATTTTGTTATTAATTAAGGTCCATTTAGCCTTATTATGATTTTTAGCATCCCGTATATATTTATCATGAGCATCTATTTGAGCTCTAGAAAGAGCATTTTTATATACATATTGTTAAGAGCTACTATTAGGTAACCCGTCAAACATACAAGCGCCGTAAGCAACGTATATACTACAGAAGCCTAGAATTTTCTAGCGTATACCGGAGTATAAATCATCCATTTAATTATAGGGTATATATAAAATCGGTGATAAATGTAAGAGTCAGTCTATATCAGAATGTCGTATATAAATCATCTCGTATATAGTTAGTGGTTCATTACGTTCTGAAAGTCTTTTAGTAAATATAAATTTGTATTATGTGAACGTGTCTATTGTACAAACAGCTTGTAGAATACATAAATAGACAAAAGTGTAATAAATAAATAGTAATGTTTAGTGTTATTAATAGAGCTATGGTTAAGAATTTAGTTTAAAAAGATATTAGTGCTTGTAAATAGCAATAGTGTGATAGTGCTTGATTGTAATTGAACAGAAAACATCTATAAATAAGGCACATACTGTTAATTAGGCTTGTGAATCGTGAGTAATAAAGACTTTTATTACTACCTGTTTTAAATTAGTGAATCGCGTTAGTAGTAGCCCGCTGCACTGGTGTCAGGCCGTGTGAGGTACATAGTGATTAATTTAAAAGAAAATAACGCACAAGTCTAAAGACATTTGAGTAGTTTGTATATGCCAGTTACAAGAAGCCAAAGTAAAATTGACGCAGAAACTTCAATGAATTTCCTTAATGATATTAAATCCGGTATGAAAGAAAAGCTAAGTGAAAATGCTGAGAAAATGGAAGAGAGGTCGGTTAAACTAGAAGTGACACTCAGTGAAAATTTAGTGAGGTCAGTTGAACTGGAATCGACCCTTAAAGAGTTTGAATACGATATGGAAGTGACACTTAGTGAAAATACTGAAAAAATGGAAGAAAAGTTAAGTGAAGATGTTGCCAAAATGGAGGAAAAGTCTAGTGAAAATACTGAGAAAATGGAAGAAAAGTTAAGTGAAAATGCTTCTATAATGGAAGAAAAGTTTAGTGAAAATGCTGCGAAAATGAAAGAAAAGTTGAATGAATGCACAGCTACGTTAGAACAAAGATTAATGGAAAGCTTCATTGCATTGAAAGAAGATTTCACTGAACAGGTAAAAACAGTTGAGCAAAAGTTGGACAGTAAATTCGTAAAAATGGAAGAAGATGTGATGAGGCTGCAAGAACAAGTGATTTCACTAACAACGCGTCCACTTGAAATAGTAAACCAAGTTGTAAATCATAACATTCTAGAAATAAGAAGCATGGAAGGAAGCGAGTCAATACCGTCAAAATTTAGAGTGAAACCACCCACATTTGATGGTAAAACACCTTGGCCACATAGTTGAAACAATTTGAAGCTGCTGCAATAGCCAACGGTTGGTGCAACAAAGAGAAGGCTATCTCCCTAATAGTGGCCCTACGGGGGGAAGATCTTATTATCTTACAAATGATTCCCAATCACCAGCAGAATGATTACGGCCTCTTAACATCGAAGTTTAAGATGAGATATGGAGACGCTCACCTTCAACAGGTTAACCATACATAAGTTAAGAACCGCTCGCAAAAGACAAATGAAAGCCTGCAAGAATTTGAAGCTGACATTGCCAGATTAGTTAGATTGACATACTTAACGGCACCAGATAGCTTCCTCGAACAATTGGCTGTTTAAACATTTGTGGTTGGCGTTAAAGACGGCGAAATACACCAAGCGCTAAGATTAGCACGGCCAAAAATGTTAGATGACACACTGGCTCATGCGCTTGAATTTGAAGCAGCCAAGCAAATATCACACAGGATGAGTCACAAAGTTCGGTGTGCCTTAGAAAATTTGGTTAATCGCAGAACAACATAGAAGAAATAATCAACCGTGTGTTTGAAAAGCAAAAGGCGGAAAGGCTAGAAAGACGACGACCGCAGAGATGGCGTCTGCGATGCTGGAGCTGCGGTGAGTTGGTCATATACAGAGACGCTGTACTCAATCAAGGAAACAACCGATTGAGCTAAAGCAGGTCAATGTAAGGGGGCGAACGTCGGCAGCACAACGTAGTGCCCCATAGATTATCATCCGTGCTGCATCGGCGATGGGAAGTCTGGACAGCATCTATATTGATGGTAGAATTAATGGTAGGGTTGTCCGATTACTCGTGGATACAGGAGCGACAAGGACTATTGTAAGATCAGATTTGGATGGTCGTGGAAAAGTGCTACTTACATCAGTATGTCTTCGAACGGCAAGTGGTGAGAAAATTTCTACTCACGGAGAGACTGCCGTAACGTTGACAGTTGGAGACAAACTAATTAATCATCGGATGTTGGTAGCTGAAATTACAGAGGATGTGATCTTGGGAACGGATCTCATGAAAGAATATGGGTTTCATGTAAACATGAAAGAAAATGTGCTTCGGATAGATAATGATGAGATTCTATTTCAAGGGACGAGTAACCAGACGATGCAAGTTCGAATGATTTGTGAATATTCGAGAAAGCGGAAATGATCGTAATGGGACGCCCGGATGGTACGCTCCGGGAAGGACAAGTATGCATGATGGAAGCAACTGGATCAGGAATGGGTCAGCAGGGATTACTGATTGGAAGAACGCCGGTAAGTTTCTAAATATGATACCAGTAAAGGTGCTAAACATTAATCTGCATACGATGACCCTGAAGAAAGACATGATTGCGGGAAGTTGCATTTCAGTATGCCATATTAAACGTTGTGTGGACGACACAAAAGATAAACCACCCAACGGTTGCTCACAGAAATTGCTGGATATGTTGATACCTTCGTGTCAAAGATTAAACGGCGACCAGCTGGGCAAGGTGAAAGGACTGTTCGGACGATATCGAGGGGTGTTTGTACTGGATGATAGTGAGAAAGGAAGGACGGATGTTGTGCAACACAAGATCAATACTGGAGATGCGCAACCGATAAGACAGTATCCTAGGCGGCTTCCTATGGCAAAACGTAAGGAAGCCGAGCAAATTATCACTGATATGGAAGAACAAGGAGTGATTGAACTCTCGAATAGTCCATGGGCATCCCCGCTAGTGCTTGTTGTCAAGAAAAAGGACGGGTCGACAAGGTTTTGTGTAGACTACCGGCGGCTTAACAATGTGACAAAAAAAGACAGCTATCCTTTGCCCAGAATTGATGACACCATGGATACTCTATTCGGGTATAAATGGTTTTCGACCTTGGACTTGAAAGCGGATACTGGCAGGTAGGCTTGAAGCCAAATGATAAAGAGAAAACTGTGTTTACAATTGGAACTGGATTATGGCAGTTCAAGGTCATGCCCTTTGGATTATGAAATGCCCCTGCTGCTTTTGAACATTTGATGGAGTCGGTACTGCGTGGAATGTCTTGGAAGACATGTTTGGTGTACCTAGACGACGTGATAGTGTTAGGCGGGTCTTTTGAAAGACACATTAAGAACCTAGAGGAGATATTCCAAAGATTGGCGTCAAAATGCATTTGCAGTTACGAGACGTAACGATTTGAAAGAGGGGACTGTCTTACGAGCTACTATTAGGCAACCCGTCAAACACACAAGCGCGTAAGCAACGTATATACTACAGAAGCCTAGAATTTTCTAGCGTATAACGGAGTATGAATCATCCATTTAATAATAGGGGATATATAAGATCGGTGATAAATGTAAAAGTCAGTCTATATCAGAATGTCGTATATAAATCATCTCGTATATAGTTAGTGGTTCATTACTTTCTGAAAGTCTTTTAGTAAATATAAATTTGTATTATGTGAACGTGTCTATTGTACAGACAGCTTGTAGTATACATAAATAGACAAAAGTGTAATAAATAAATAGTAGTGTTAGTGTTGTTAATAGACCTATGGTTAATAAGTTAGTTTAAGAAGATATTAGTTCTTGTAAATAGCATTAGTGTGATAGTGCTTCATTGTAATTGGACAGAAAACATCTATAAATAAGGCATATACTGTTAATTAGGCTTGTGAATTGTGAGTAATAAAGACTTTTATTACTACTTGTTTTAAATTAGTGAAACGCGTTAGTAGTAGCTCGCTACAATATTTTAACTTTTTTACAAACAACTTCAAGTTTTCACTTGAATAAATCGAAAAGATTTCCCGATGTAATAGATAACTATGGCGCATGACTTTCAAATTTTTATTTAACCACTTAATCCTTCTGGTACCGTTGTTTGTTGACATACTCCATTTCTTAGGAAAACTGTGGGAGATAGCACTAACACGATGTCAACAAACATTTCAAACTTTTTAGTAATACATAAGTTAGTAATATCAACAAAAGACCAGTCAATTTGATCAATATTTTTGTAGAATTTAAATTTACCATATGTGGTTATGGGTTGGCACAATTTATAACATCCACTTGAGACGCATTTAATGTTACACTTAAATTGCAGATAAAGGCCAAAGTGGTCTGTGAGCCCTGTATTTATGACTGTGCATAGTTGATTAGGAAGATTGGTAAAAATATTATCAAGGCAACTTTATGATCGAGTAGCAGGTTTATTTATGTGATATAGACCAATGGCTCCAAAGAAACAATGAGATATACAGCTTGCGTATTCTTGGTACCAAACTGTACATTAAAATCTCCACATACAAATACATTACCCAGATTTAAGTCACCAATATCCTTAAAAACCTTGTGAAAAGTATCACAAAATACCTTAAGAGACCTTTTATTAAGTGATCTGCAGGTAGAAATAATTGTCAAATTATTAATACACACTGCTGCCAGCTCTGAGTGAAGGTCAATTGAATGCTTATTAATAGATTCGAGTTTAATTGGATTAAAAACTACATCATTGGGTATAGCAAAAATAGCAAAAACCCTCCCGCAAGCATGTACTGCTCTGCAGTAGCTAGAGATAGGAACAAAATTGTTTATACTACAATGCTGTAATTTCTCTTTATTTAAATTTACCTCATTTACACATAAAATATCACATTTCATGTGATTGTCAATAAAAAATGCCTCTGGATCTTTAATTTTGTTAGAAAAGGATTGTATATTTATCATAAAAATATTTAGAATTAAGCCTTTTTTGGAATCTTTAACAGTGCCTTCAGAATTATTTACTGATTGGTCAATTTTTTCTGAAAACCCTACTACTGTTATACTTAAATTTAAAAGGTTTTACAATTATTTTGTTACCTCATAGATTCTGACATAACTCTGTTTACATCTTCCTTATTTATGGTCAGTTTGAAAGATTTATAGTCATTGAACTTGGCATTAAGCTCTTCAACAGGAAAAACTCCTATCTCATGTTTACCAAGATAATTACAGATATCATCAGCACTGCAAGAAGGATGCACTTTGGAAATAAAGATAAACCTTGGTTTTACCACTTTCTGGATTTCTGATTTATTGTTGTTACCCTAAATTAAGGCGGGTTTCTTTACAATACTGCTAGATGTATTATGTTTATTATTATTGCCCTAACCCTTAAAACCTGTATGACCATCAGAAACAGAAACAGGTTGTGAAGTACCATCATTACAATTTTCAACGAACTTCGTTCGTTTATGAAATCTATTTGTCTGTGTGTCTGTGTGTCCGAGGCCTTTTTAATGGTCGGACATCAATGTGTGATACATCAATCGATTCAGCTCGGTGTCCAGAGCTTAAGTTTTGATGTCAGTTAAAATCGGGCCACGGGGACGCCGAGCCCCCGGGAAAATCCACAGGGATAATTAAAATTTTAAATAAGTTTATAAAATCAATATGCGACACATATTTGAACAATTTATGGCATTTCATGCCAATTATTCCAATATTATAGACATTGTTTAAACTTAAATTTTGATTACCGAAAATAATTAGATTCATATAAAAAAAAAAATGTCTTATCTTATTGATGAGAACTAATATATAGCTTTTAAAATATTTATTCAATAAAATAAAATATATTAAAATGTCTCTTTTGTTGTTTATAAATTTTTGTATTTTATCTGAATACTTATAATTATTACAACATAATAATTTTAATTTCTTTAAATTGTTTTAAAGTAAGTCTACATTTGGAAGTTCGTTGCGACAATGCCTTGCATTTTCAACTTGTTATCTTTGTCTGTGTCAATGGCTTCTTGTTTGTGTAAGTTTATGATGTTATGCATAATAGCACGAGCGCCTCGCGGCAGTAATGACGCGGCTGCAACGACAGTTGTACTCAGATTGAGGTTACGTAATTTTTTTTCTTTACATAAATTGGATGAAGTCGGTGTTAATGTTAAATTGATTGTTTATCTCGTTATTTATATAGGAGGAGTAAAAAATGAATATTTTCCAAGATTGTGGTTCTGAAATTACGTAAAATAAAACTTTGTATGGCCACTTAGAAAATGTCATGATTTGAATATAAGAGACCAGTTTCTATAAGCAACCAACTATGGATAAAAAAGAAGTTAAATTCAGTGCAATGAAGGAAATTAACTTTACACGAATGTTATCTATATATGTTAGCTCTTGTATGTAAACAACTTGGTATTTTGTACTAACTTGTTGCTATTCTAGGTATCTTTCGTACTTGTGTCAATATGCAGTTTAAAGGTAGTTTGCTGGTATTTCTTTAATTTGATTTGTAAATTATTAATTACTCGAGTGTAATGTGTTTAATAATAGTAATAGAGAGTAGGTAGATAGGGCCGGTCCTAATTCAAAACGTGACAGACGTATTTTCCATATGTAAAATACACTTGCACCGTTTTGAATTAGGATCGGCCCTATATAATTTCAATGTAAAATAGTTGTGAAAACATTTCAATGTAAAATAGTTGTGAAAACATGAATTCTTATATACTTTCAATGTAAAATACTTGTGGGCACGTTTTGAATTAGGATTGGCTTTATATTACTTTCAATGAAAGATATTTCAAAGCACACGTATGTTGAAAAAATGTAAGTGCAGAGAAGAATGTGTGTAGCTGTTTTGAATTCGGTTTTCTAGCGAGAAGTTACACGTGCACCGTTTTGAATTAGGATCGGCGTTATATACTTTTAATGTAAAATGTGAAAACCTGAATTCTTATATACTTTCAAATGTAAAATACTTGTGGGCACGTTTTGAATTAGGATCGGCTTTATATTACTTTCAGTGGAACATATTTCAAAACACACGTATGTTGGAAAATGTAAGTGCAGAGAAAATGTGTGTAAATGTTTTTGAATTTGGTTTTCTAGCGAGACAGTATGACAGATGCAAAATATCGCATTCAAGTCAATTGTGTTTAATTAAAGTGGATTCTGATTTATGTTTAGAGGCTGCAAATACACATGGGCCGGTTTCAATTCAAAATGTGTTCACTCTTGTGATAGGTTGAAAAGTGGGTTGGCAAAGTACGCAGATGGTGGTAATCTGCTATATAAGGAGATTGCTCCTGATATTAATTTAATTAGTCGAAGTTTACTGCATATATTTACATACAAACATGTATATAATTGATATACAGGGATTTAAATACAAGAAAAACGAGTTTGTGTGTAAAGAAATTGCGGTTTTGGACTTGTTGAAAGGTGTTGTTTGGGATCAAATTTTTAAACTGCCGATGCAGTCCAGTTGTTTGAGCCAAGATCATATAAAACATAACGACTGGGTGACAAAGAATATTCATGGTCTTTCTTGGGATGAATCTTCAACGGCTGGAATGGGTTTATCATATATAGCGCTTTATTTGAAGCAAATTATCCTACCCGGTGAAGAAGTATTTGTGAAGGGTCTAAAAAAGAAGAAATTGATTGAAACCTATCTAATGCATAACGTTGTAACTGATATGCTTGCACTAGGTTGTCCTAAGATATCGGAGTTAAAAATCAACAACCGTTTAAAATATAACATCCATTGTTGTAGACACAGCAATAATAATCTGCAATGTGCAAAACAAAATACCTTGTTATTAAAAGAATGGTTTGATAATAATAAAAAACAATAGAAAGATTGTGTCTGTATTATTTATTTTAATATAATTTTACAATGTTAGCCGAAGCAAATTATCCGACCCGGTGAAGAAGTATGTGTGAAGGGTCTAGAAAAGAAGAAATGGATGGAAACCTATCTATTGCAAAAAATGTTATAGGCACGGCAATAATAGTCTGCAATGTGCAAAACCAAAATACTTTGTTATTAAAAGAATGGTTTGATAATAATAAAAAAAACAATAGAAAAGATTGTGTCTGTATTATTATTGTAGTCAGTAAGAAATCTTTAATGCTGATGTCTGCAGAAAAAAACAATTAAACTCAGACAGCACGAATGGAACTCTCAACCCTGAAAGCAATTATAATTGATCAACGCAATAGCTCTTTACTGGTTTTGCAACATTTAACAAATTGTACAGATATCTCGAAAGATTTGCCAAAGACTGACAAACAGATAGACAGACTGACTGCACCAATTTTCTCATTCTCGCTTTTAAAGAATAAACAAGTCGTAGTTATTAAATCGCGAACTCTATTTATCTGCAAGAAAATATATAAACGTGGAAATTTATGAAATGCTCCAACTTCAAAAAAAAAACTAGAAATAAATCTATTGAAATATATGCTAACGTTGCAATTGGCGGATCTGCTCACGGAGTAAACAATTTTTTCTAGCACTTCATTTGGATTGACTATAAACTGCACACACACACACACCACACACACACACGCACACACACGCACGCACGCGCGCGCGCGTGCCTGACAGATCTGCTACGTACGCTGACAGATCTGCTCTGCAAAAAGAATACATGTTTAGTGATTCTAACCAGTTTGAATATTATAAAAATCTATCAATTTTAAATCATTTTACTCAGTATTCAGTGCGTATAATATATAGTGCATAAAACTTGTGCTTAATATTTCTTTTTAAATTAATTTGGATTTTGACATGACAGTTGTCAAATATAAAATTTAATTATTTATGTAAGCAGAATAATAAAATTTCTAATATGGAAGAAGATTCTGATGAGGATTTCAATAATGCCTTATCCACTCTAATACAAATTACTGAAAAAAGCGGGAATTTAAGAAACGATTTGAAGAATGACATTTTAAAGTCGGTAAGTGTTTTACGTACCATCTATATGAATATTAAAAATGCATTAAGCAAAAATATACAAGCTTTAAAAGAAATACAACAACAAGCAGACATACCATCAATAACCACACCTTCACTAACACCACAATCGCAACCCCAAAAAAAGCTTTACTCAGAAATTACTAGTTACAACGACAAAAAATATGCAAAGGAAGAGCAGAAGTATATAATATTTATTAAACCTAAAACCAATCAATCCACTGATGTAATGAAAAATATTATAAAGTCAAAACTTAACCCAGTTGACCTCAAAATAGGTATCAAATCATTCAAAGCAATAAAGGATGGTAAACTAATTATTGAATCATCGAATAAACTTGAAATGGAAAAAATGAAAGCTGAAATAAACACAGTATGCAATACTGAACTGGAAGCCTTTACTCCAAAAAAACTAAAACCTAGAATAATTATCTACAATATTCCTGAGGAAGTGACTTTAGCAAATGCGACTGAAATAATAATTTTACAAAACCCAGAATTAGCACTTCCAAGAACTGAAATCTGTGCAAAATTTATTTTTACAAATAAAAAGAATAGTAAAAATTTAGTATTAGAAGTAAGTCCAAATATAAGAAACAGCATGATGGGAAATAAAATTAGATTCATGTGGCAAATGTGTAACTGTGAAGACTACGTCGTAGTAAGTAAGTGTTTTAACTGCAGTAAATTCAATCACAGAGCAAAGGAATGTAAAGGAATTTTAACCTGTCCAAATTGCACGGGAAATCATAAATTATATGACTGCAAAGCTTCAAATGTAGAACAAAAATGTATAAATTGTATAAATTATAATAAGCTAAGTATCATCAATGAAAACCACTCATCCCTCGATAAAAATTGCCCATGTTATCAATTAGCATTAAAAAGATACAAACAAAAAATTGATTACTGATATGGATTTAAGACATAAACAACTAGTTATCAAATGTATACAAATAAATGCTATGCACTCCCGAAATGCAACAAATAACTTAAATCAATTGATAACAGAGCAAAACGCCGATATTGTCTTTATACAAGAACCCTATGTAGTTAAAAATAAACTTGTCGGAATTGAAGGCAAATATGATGTATATAAAGCAGGACATAATAAAAAAAAAGAGCAGCAGTGATTAATATTAGTAATAAAGAGAATGATGCAATACTCATTCAACAACTATCAGACGAAGACTGTGCAGTAGTTCAAATAAAATGGAAACATTTAGAAATATATGCAATTAGTGTTTATTTTGATATTAATAGAAATATTGACGTCGATTTGAATAAATTAGAAAAAATTCTAACATTTATAGGAAATTCAAATTGTATTATTTGCGCAGATACAAACTCCCGTTCTGCCACATGGCACGATTCCGTTACCAATTTAAGAGGTAAAAGAGTGGAAGAATTTCTAGCTACAAATAACTTAATTATTATTAATGAAAACCAAAACCTGCCCACTTTTATCAACAAAAGAGGACAAAGTAACGTTGACCTTACAATCTGTAACACAAACTTGGTAAGTAAAATTAAAAACTGGCAATGTGGACTAGAAGAAAGTGCTTCTGATCACAACATAATAAATTTTACAATCAAGGAAAATACTACAAAAATACAAGATGCATATCTACAACGATACAAGTATTTAATAGACAAAACTAAAAAAGATTTATTTCTACAAAGATTTAAAAACTATCTAAGAATTGAATTTGATTGTAAATTAGAAGATTCCAATTTTGATGAAGAATTAACTCAAAAAGTCATACAAGCACATGGTTTTGAACAATTTATGGAAAAATTTCAATCAGTTTTAATACATACATGCAAAAATACTTTTCGAACCACAAAAAATTATAATTACTCTAAAAAAGGCAAATCAGTACCATGGTGGAATTTAGAACTCTCTTTAATAAGGAAAAGATGCAATGCCCTTCGTAGAAGATTTCAACGAACAAGGAATAACATTACATTTGTAACATTATTTTGTAATGTTAACGAATAAACAGATTAATTAATTAAAAATTCAGTAACTTGAATAAAGTATAAACAAAAATTTACACCAATAAATCACCTCATTTTATTTAGGAACCTTTATAATAAAAGACCACATTTACCGATAGCTTCGGGCTAGTAAATTCCAGCGGCAGGTCATCATTTAAAGCCCTAGACCCTCGTAAGTCAAATAAATGTATTAGTACCTTTTTAGCGTAAATAAAGAAAACCAATTTCAGTTTGAAAAGCTTAACCTTCTTAATACTTCGTTGATTGACAGCGGGTTAGACAAAACAAAATATTATAAATAGCGCCAAACTATTTCCAAGTTGATTTGTTCAAATATTACAAGTAATTTTAAGTAGTCTGGAGACATTCATTGTATTTAAAATCCATTTTGGCTCAAGTAGGTTAGCCGGTCTTTGTTAAGGGCAGACGGCTGTTGCCATAGATAGGTTCCACATTGCAATAACTAAGTAATTCGTAGAAAGTAAAAGATAATTTAAACCCGTGGGAGAATAATTGTTTCCGTGATTCTCATCTAAAAAGGGGTTGGATTTGGTTTCTGAAATCTTGTTTTGTGGGAGGTTCTGTTCAGTCATTGGATAACAGAAAATGACGTAGATAATTATTAGAGTAGGAATTTAGTCTATATACTTGAAGGCTTTAGCCAAAGACAGGGGTTTGTTTTTCCAATGGGGCCGACCGTGGTCAAGAAGTAGAGAGAAACGTAGTTCTGCGGGTAGCGTTCTCTGGCATGACATAGAATATTCCACTTCGTATCACGTTAGTAAAAAATTGGAAAGAAGTGTTACTCTTCCAGTTTCGCGAGGGTTATGCCCATATATTCGCGGATTTATAGTGATGCAAGATAAATATTAAAAAGCTTGTAGGCGTGTGACGCAGCAAGTAAGTGATATTGTCAAAAATTCTGCCGAGTTCGTGTGCCAGTCAATTTTCCTAAACATTACAAACAGAAGCAACAAGCGAAATTCTCTACGTTGGAAAACAAACCCTCAAATAATGGACAATCTTTAGTAAGTAAGTTTTTATAGTTAAGTAGCATGACCAATTTTTAGTTAGTTTATTTGTTAGGACGTTTTGGCCATAAACCGTAGGATTAATTTAGTGTATGATTTATAATATAAGTTTCTTTCATATACAAGTGTTTGATAACTACTTATGTACTCAAAATTTTCATAAATTCCATAGTCACCTATTCACTTAAATTTCTAAATCAATGAATGTAAGAGGTTCACGTTTATTGCTCTGTGAATTAAATAGTTTTGTTTGCCGTTGATTAAGTCAATAGTTTTTCTTATTTTTTTATATAAGTAGTAAAATAGGTGAGGAATTGATTAAAAGAAACAATTGTCCTCCTTGGGATGACAAATCTCTCAAGGTTTTGTACGAACATTTGGACATTCTCGACTTGTCTGGCGCCCTTGGCAATTGTCATTTAGCCACAATATTTTACGAAAGGTAAGTGCCACATTTTTGTAGTATATTATAAATTAATTTAACCCTTTTTTTCAAAATTTTAACCCTCTATATGATCCACGACCATCCGCTAGCTAGTGCCGGTGACCCCCCTTTTAATTTTTGTTTTACAGGCCACCCCCATTTTATAATTTAACTGGAAAAGATACACTTAGTAGCTTTTCCGCCTGTAACACATTGAGAGAAGAAAGGAAGGCTTCATACACAAAAATTTTGTAGACTGAAAAATTCAACTCATCGAAGGAATATTGCAATATGACCGAAACTCCCAATCCATGGAATGAAGTATACAAATTGGCAAAGGGAAAATTTCCGACCAACATGTCATTATCAACAATAGAAAACTTCAATGGTAAATTCACAGATAATTTTAAAGAAACTGTACAACATTTATTAATATATTTTTGCCCCGAAGACACAATCAGTACAGATAACAGCACTCAAAAAAACATGAGAAATATTTTAAACAATGACATAGACACAAATGATGATAAACCATTCACTCCGGCTGAAATTGAGGAAGTAATTAAAAACATGAATAACAAAAAAGCCCCTGGAGAAGATGGTATTAATAGTGATATTTATTCCATCTTACACAGCTCATTACCTCTATTCATCACAAAAATTTATAATGAATGTTTAAAAAGAAGCATATTCCCTACCATTTGGAAAAAATCAATAATAATACCTATTATTAAACCCGGCAAAGAAAATGATAAAGAATTTTCTAAATTTCGACCTATAAGCCTTCTTAATGTAGGCGGTAAAATATTAGAGAAACTACTAGCGAATAGATTGACATACTTCCTACATGCAAACAAACTACTCAGTCCATTCCAGTTTGGTTTCACTCCACAAAAAAATTGCGTAGATGCCTTAATGTGTTTGAAAGAGTTTGTATTGGAATGTTTAAGAACAAAATATTGGATTCTTATGATCAGTCTAGATGTTAAAGGTGCATTTGATGCTGCGTGGTGGCCCTCAATATTAAATACATTGAGAAATCTAAAATGCCCTAAAAACTTATTCAAATTAACACGTAACTATTTTGTAAATAGAAGCGCAATGATCAAACAAAACACTTTTTTTATTGAAAAAATTTTATCAAAGGGATGTCCCCAAGGCTCATGTTATAGTCCAATTTTATGGAATGTTAACTACGACCCATTACTAAAACTGCAGTATCACAAAAATACTAAAATTATAGCATTTGCAGACGACCTGATTTTACTTATTAAAGGAAAAAATATCATAGAGTGTGAAAACTATGCCAACATAGAATTAAACAAAATATCAATTTGGATGAAAAATCATAAAATGACTTTTAATGAAAACAAATCAAAAGTGATGATTATATCAAGAAAAAGAAACAATATTAGACAGAATATAAAAATTTACCTGAATAACAAAACTCTAGAAGTAGTTCAAAATTTGAAATATTTGGGTGTTTGGATAGATGGAAAATTTAATTTTAATAACCACGTAACACAAATTACAACAAAATGCTTAAAAATAATAAACGAACTATCAAAATTCGCTAAGATGAAATGGGAATTACAGTACAAGGCCTTGAAAATAATCTATGACGGAGCCATATTACCTTTACTATCATATGGAATGCCAGTTTGGATAGAGGCTCTATCAAAAAAGACCAATCAAAATAAACTGGAAAGGGTACAAAGGCTTATGAATTTAAGATTATACAAAGCACGCCGAACCCTATCGTACGATGCATCTTGCATTATTGCAAATACTACACCAATAAAAATTAAATTAAGCGAAAACGCAAATTTATATAAAATAACAAGAAACTTAGAGCCAACATACAAATTTGATACCCAAACATCAAAAAATAGATATATACATCCAGCAGATATACCACAAATTGATGAAACATTAGATAATTTGACTTATACTTATAAAGCTTACACAAAAGGCATCAAAAAGGATGGAAAAGTAGGAGCAGGAATAGTTTTATGCAAACATAATAAAATGATATCAAAATTTAAATTCAGGCTAAATGATAAATGTACCATAAAACAGGCTGAAACCTTAGCAATTGCCAAAACTTTGGAAAAAATCTTAGAAAAATCACATATCCCAGATGGAAACAGAAAACTAGCTTTATTTACCGACAGCAAAATAACAATAGAAGCATTAAAAATCGATCAAACAACAATAAATTAATAAATAAAATCAGATGCCAAATTAACAGTTTAACCAGAACCAAATGGGCAATTCATTTTGAATGGATAAACACACATGACGACATCCATACTAAAATGGTAGATGATCTTGAACGGGCATTTTTAATAGTTAAACATTTTTCGCTTCCTTTCTGTTAGAGTACTTAAAAATACATCGTTTCTTTGGGATCGCTAGTTGTATAAAGTAAATACTTCAGAATAGTTCAGATTTGTATGCAATTTAACTTGTGTGTATTAATTAAAGGTGGGTAATTTGAAGATTGATTTTCATTAATAAAAATTGGATTATAAATAAATTGCTTTCCGACTTGTTGAAAGTGATAAACCGCGATAATTAAGTGTTGGATATGATTGCGGCATTTCACGTTTTGTATGTGGCCTTATGTTATGAACGAGTCGAGATAATAAGTCGATAAGCGGTTGTAATAGCAAGCAGTTTGTGTTTGGTTCCGATATTACGTTCAAGATGCTGTTTCCTTGTTGCTTTACTAATTGTGTTTGGAGTTCTAGTTTGTCTTTTGTTACTATATGTTAATTACGTGACGTTGTGAGTTTTCGTGCTTGGTTCTTAGATATATTACTTCCGTAAAAGTTACGGTTTTGCTGTTTTTCTTGGAAACCAATAAACAGATAAGGAGTGTTGTTTTTTTCTTCGTTTCTATATGTGAAGTACGTTGAAAACATGAAAAACACGGCACGATTTTAGTAGTACTTTTTATCTGTAGAATGTGTTTACTCGACCGCACGGGTTTTAAGGTCATTGACTGACGGTTTTACTTAGTGGTACGCGTAGCTTTACTAATTGTTTTTTGTTGCTGTGATACTGTAGTTTTCTGAATTTTCGAACAATAAAGAATCTGAAATGGATCATGGCTTGCGTGAGTTTTGTTATTCAAAAGCATTAGATTTTTCTTTGTTACCATATGTAGCAAATAAAACACCTCACATTACTGTTAGTATACTGCAAGAATTTATCAGATGACATGCATTACATCGTGCCTTAAAAGCACGTGGTTCTAAATTCTTATTACTATTTTTCTTTACAATTTGTGTTGCAAAGTATTTTGGAATTGTTGTGTCAGGAAGTGGAATTAACCAGAAGTTTATCAATGCTGCCTGGTTCCATCAGCGTGATGATGTCTGCTGCTAACACCAGTGATTAGTGTAAAGTGTAAGAAATTCCATCAACGCCCTCACAGTCGGGGGTGTGGTGCTTCGTTAGTGCAGGGCATCGTGAATCCCACACTTCCAATGCAAGGAAGCGTTTCTGAAGGACTTTCTGTAAGTTGAACTATTTCATACTTGTCATTACTGTAAATATCTATCCGTTTGTTTTGCAATATTCTTCGTCGTACTGATACCTTTTACCATAGACTTGCATGCTATTTTGAATATTTAAAAAAAAAAAAAGAAAGAAAAAAAAACAATCAATATTACTGAATTACTCATACCAATTGTGTTTTATCTATTTATCTTTTGTCAACATTTTATCTGATTTATGTTTAATTGGTGTGTGAGGAAACGTTTCTGCTACTCCCCAATATTACCTCACTTTGTACTAAATATTTTGGTTATATAGCTTTTAACGTTGTTACATTATATACATTATATACATTCTACAAAGTACTGAATAATTTAGACTTTCCATTACTGCTATACTTATTCTTTTTTCTTCAGGTTTGCTTAACTATTTTCTTGCAGGTACCGTTACTAACTCCCTACCGCCGCATACATCATAGGTCAGTCTGCTTTCTACAACCCCCCCTACTCTCCGATTGAGCCGGGTCATTTCTTTGACTTTCTTTGTGTTACGTAGCATAAATTTGGCGCCCAACGTGGCTGCCACAAAAAAAAAACGTAACAGAAATTTTTGGCGCCCAACGTGGTTGCCACGAAAAAAAAACGTAACAAACTCGCCAAAGAAGGAGCGCAACTACCAGATGATGAAATCATATATCATTTTATTCAAAAATCTGAAATATTAATAACATTAAAAGCACAAACCATAATAAAATGGCAAAATATTTGGTCAAACTCCACAAAAGGATCTGAAACAAGATCATTTTTCCCAACAGTTCAACATCGTAGCAATATAGTTTTGCCTATTTCACCTGAACTAACAATAATACTAACTGGACATGGGAGGATAAGAAGCTACCTATATAGATTTAAATTAAATTTCAATTCTAGATGTATATGTGAATTAGAAGAACAAACAGTAGATCACCTAATATTCAGATGCCCAAAATTAAAAATAGAAAGAGAAATCTTGATAAACAATTTAATAACAAATAAAGGAAACTGGCCAATTAGAAAAGAGGACTTAATAAAATATCATTTACATTCATTTATTATTTTTGTCAAAAAAATTAATTTTGAAGTGCTATGTGACTAAAGTTGCCTATAATAGTTCTAGTGTACAAGAAACTGTAGCGTGATAAATTAAAACAACATACAAAGTCATTGTAAATTATAAAATATACTTAGTTTCTATATGTATCGAACTTGATTAGTTGATAGTGATAATTATAATTCTTATGTATATAATTTAAGTACTTTTGATAATTAACAAACTTTTTATTTAGTAAGTATTTTTAATCACAATTATTCAAAGTGGCAATAATGAAGCAAAATAAAGGACAATAATTTATAGACAAATTAATTTAATTCTATGTATATTATCCATTTCATATGATTATATTAAGCGTTTACTTTATCGATAAAACTAAAGATTAAAATTTCTAGATTACCACAAACTAGCTAAATAATTTGTAATTTAAAAAAAAAAAATTATAATATTTTGTGTAATTTATGATACTCCTTAGTTACTAATGATATAAAAAAAAATTAATTTTAATATTGATTTACAATTAAAAATTCCTACTTCCAAAATTAGGATATTTTCACAAATAATGAACTTTTGGCTTAGTTAAGTATTTCCATTACAATTATTCAAAGTTCACTATAATAAAACACAACAGAAGACAAAAATTTATAAACAAATTCGCTCCGTTGTATTATATTATCCATTAATTCATATGTTTAAGGTTTATATTTTTACAATAAAAGCCATCAGTTAGATAATTTGTAATTAAAGAAATAATTAAAATGTTTCATTTAAATTATATTAATCTTTAGTTATTATTGATATAACAAAGACATTGTTAATATGTTAATACCTATTAGCTTAACTTATGTATGTTATGTATGTATTATTACTCTGTAATGTAGCATACTGAAATAAAGATATTTATTACAAAAAACACACACACACGCACACGCACACGCACACGCACACGCACATGCACACGCACGCACGCACGCACCCACCCACACACGCACACCCACACACACACACACACGCACGCACGCACGCGCGCACGCACGCACACACACACACACATCTTGAGTATATAAGGATATTAAACAACAAGAACAGCAGAAAATTCAACTCATGTAAGCAAGAATTTAATGCTAAGGTATTGTCTAGATAGCAACATACTATAATTCACTTAAGTTCCCAAATATAAAGAACAGTTCTAACTCACTCCAACTCTGAACGGTTAAAAAATATTGCATTATCAATTCTATGAGGGCTGTCTTCTTCTTCATCTTTGACGCGCGGTCGTTTCTGGTTGTTCTTCTTCTTCGTGTTAACTAAAAAAAAGATTCAAATGAATATTATATCAAGTAAATGTATTAAGAAAATTAAATCTATATATATATATATATATATATATATATATATATATATATATATATTAAGGTAAAGAATACATACTCTATATTGGTGTCATCAGGTCGTACGTTTGCAATTGGTGGATCTGCTTACGGCGTCAACGATTTTTTTCTCCAGTACTTATTTTTGGATTGACTATAAACTACTCAATAATTTTAACCCAATCACTATCATTATTCTTTCCTGACAAGGACAATTTAAAAAAAAAAAGGTTTTAATTTTTGATTTGTTCTATAGAACGCACAACTACAACTTGGCAATAAAAATTGAACGATTATCACACACACACACACACACGCACACACGCACGCACGCACGCACGCACGCACGCACGCACGCACGCACGCACGCACGCACGCACGCACGCACGCACGCACGCACGCACGCACGCACGCACGCACGCACGCACGCACGCACGCACGCACGCTCGCACGCTCGCACGCTCGCACGCGCGCACGCACGCACGCACGCACGCACGCACGCACGCACGCACGCACGCACGCACGCACGCACGCACGCACGCACGCACGCACGCACGCACGCACGCACGCACGCCGCACGCGCGCACGCGCGCACGCGCGCACGCGCACGCGCACGCGCACGCGCACGCGCACGCGCACGCGCACGCGCACGCGCACGCGCACGCGCACGCGCACGCGCACGCGCACGCGCACGCGCACGCGACGCGCACGCGCACGCGCACGCGCACGCGCACGCGAATCGAACGCGCACGCGCACGCGCACGCGCACGCGCACGCGCACGCGCACGCGCACGCGCACGCGCACGCGCACGCGACGCACGCGCACGCGCACGCGCACGCACGACGCACACGCACACGCACACGCACACGCACGCACACGCACACGCACACGCACACGCACACGCACACGCACACGCACACGCACACACACACACATCTTGAGTATATATGGATATTAAACAACAAGAACAGCAGAAAATTCAACTCATGTAAGCAAGAATTTAATGCTAAGGTATTGTCTAGATAGGAATTGTAGAAATATGAAATCTATAGAAAATTTAATAAAGCCAGTCATGTATAAATTTTTTTAATGCTGACATCCGCAGGAAAAATAAAAAGCGAGAAATTTAATGCTAACATCAGCAGAATAATAAATAAATCCATTTAGTCAGCAGTAATGGAAGACCGGGTCTGGCTTCGAAACTGTGCACGCGTATATACCATATTTTTAAAATTAAAGTTGTCAATTGCAAAACAAAAAAAATTAAATTTTACCTAGAAATCATTTGAAATATTTACTTTTTTTCAGTACAACTGAAAGAACTTGACTTTTATACATTTTTTAATCGATATCAGACAATAGCAGCAATGTTTAATTATATAAGACAAACATGATGTGTTTACTATTAAACAAAACAAAATTGTTCTTAATCCAAGTGATGATAAAAGAATTCTTAGTACCTCAACCACTGATACTATCTATTGCCTATTTTGTAGTATTGATTACAAAAAATACATACGACAGCGAGTACTGCGTTAAAAATTGTTTTTCGTTGCAGAAAGTAACATCAATACCCGTCAATATTACTGTATTAGTCGATTAAGGCATGAGTTAATTTTTTACTACGTTTCTTTTTATTCGCTTAGGGCAATGCAGAGAAGAAGTTTGAATTGGCAACATTTTTTATAATAAAATAAACCTTGATACAAAATCACATTTCAGTTTTTACTGAAAAGTAAATCGGATGAGATTGCTAACTAAACGGTGTTATAATATTTTTATATATCTGTGTGAATAAACTCACAAAGCGCCAAATGAGCGGTTTGTCTAACTGATTTTTTTTCACTTAAAGCGATTGACATTCATTTCAAACAAGTACAGTATTGCCCGAAATAAACAGTACTGAAATTGTAATTGTTTTGTATATTTAAAAAATACATATTATTGACACTTTATTATATGTTCTAAATGTGCACCTCCTCGTTCGAGACAGACTTCATAACGATGTTCTAAGTTTCTGGTCATGTTATTGAATAAGAGTTGTCTCAGGGCTGCGAAGAAGACTCTAACGGCATCCTTTAATTCATCGATGGTTTGTGGTGCCCGTTTGAAAACGGCATTTTTAGCCATGCCCCAAATGTATGCGTCTGGAGGTGTGAGGTCTGGAGAATGTGAAGGATAAGGAAGTCAGTAAATCGTGATATGAATTTGCTTGGAAAATGTTCTTGAAGAAATTGACGAATTGCGGCAGCAGTATGGCAAGTTGCCCCGTCCTGCTGAAAAATTGGTTTCGAAATGCCAAGTTACGTGCACGACAGAATTGACGTAGATCAGGGATAAATCGTGTTAAAATTTGTCTGTACCTCTGTTGATTAAGTGTGACTTGCCTACCATTCTCTTCGATAAAGTACGGACCAATGATTCCGTGTCCGGAAACAGCACACCAGACACTCACTTTTCACTATGTAAAGGAACCTCTTGAACCTCATCGGGTCTGGCAAAGCCCAGAAATCGATTTGTGCGACGATTCACATAGCCTGACAAGTGAAAATGTGCTTCGTCTGAAAACCAAACATTTTTCAAAAATTCAGGATTTTCATACTGTAACGCGAGAATTCTGGCGCAATATTCCACTCTACTGCGATAATCCCGAGGATGTAGTTGTTGATGTACCTGAATCACATACGAAAATGTACCCAGCTCCTTCAGGATTCTTTGAAAGGAAGTTCTTTTTAAATCAAGTTGTAACGCTGTCCTTGTAACATACTGTTTTAATAAGCTCTAATAGTTCTAGTATTCCTAAAAATAGTTAGTTTCTAGTTTAATTTTAGCATGCTAATTATTAGAATTGTAGCGGCTGCAGGATCACCCAAGTAGCTTCTCAGCGAAGTTCCCAGAAAGATCTAATCCAAGAGTTAATCAATTTTTCTAAAGGCACTTACTTTAAGGGCACTAAACATGTCAAATTAGTCCATATCTATGATTAGATGTCAATCATGCTTTAGGATCCTATTTATGTCAGGGTGGTCTGAAGCAATTTTCAATTAGCTGAGCACTCAACTAAAATCAATTCTGAGAGCTACGGTTGTGGTTATCTTAGGCATTGACAGTTTTAATTAAAATTAAAGATTTACGACCGGCGCATCCTAAGCCGAGTAAGAGCGTCAAGAAAGGGGTTATTTTCAATTAACCAAAATGTATATAAGGAGGCCAGCCGGTGGGAATCGGGGTTGTTTATTTCCAGACGCGTTAGAGGTTAAAGCTAACGGTTACTAGTGATGTGTTTATTTCTTTGAAGTTATGTGCGGGCCGTTATGTTTTAAGTTATTTATTTCTCTGAGTAAGTAATTAGTATATGTGATATTACTATGAACTCAAGGCTGTGTTATGCAGCATAAGTCAGTTATTTGTTTAAAACAGTATTTGTCGACTGCCATAAAGTACAACTCCGGGTGAATGCCCAGTTCAAGTAAATTGATCCGTTTGATTATTGCTTTGGAGACCGCATCGTTTTAGAAGGGTCTTCTATTATATTGTGTTTCGACGGTGTCAGAGGCCGTTAATCACTAATCCACGAGACTACCTGAGAATGCAAAGCTCAGGTCCGAAGTCAAGTTACGGTACTATTTGACCCTTGAGAAGGTCGTATTCTTCATGGTGTAGATGACCCCGTGGTTAAAAGGGTCGTCGCACTATGCAAGTTAGTTAGATTAGGGTAGCATTAATAAATCTTTGTTATTGGGTGTGTACACCTAGAACTGTATCTATTCAAAATATGTTTGTTAGTTAAGTTTAGTTAAGTTGTGTTTGTGCTAGCCGGAGACTATAAGTGACTTATTTTCTGTTCTGCCATTTTGGTTCATCGCCCACGAACAAAGTGCGACGAGAGCTATTACCGCGATTGGTCCATGGGCCGTTTAATTCCCATGGTGGCGCCCTTTTGTACATAAGGTTATTTACTTTATATTTTGTTATGCATATGTAATTAGTCAAAGTTTTAGTTAGTAGCTCGTTCAATAAAACAATCGAATTTTCGTCTCAGTGTGTTTGTTTAATGAACCCCCCCTTCACCGACTGCTGCAGCTTGCGAGGCAACGTCCCGAAACGTGAGGGTACGATAGTGTTAGAGGTCCTGTTATTTATTATTTATTGTTAATTGGATACCCTCACGCGGTAGGTAAATATTTTAAATTACACTGGCGCATTAACGTGGTTAAAATTGTAATTATGGTAAACAACACACGGACGAATTTTTAGATTGTTTTGTTTTTATTTAGTGTTAGGCAGAATTACAGTTTAATATTAGTGATTTAGGAACAAGTTTCGTTATTGTTGGCTTTTACCTTTTAGTTAGTCATGTATGTGGTAGAAGCTTTAAGAAGCGATGAGCTTAGTTATGAACTTTTAATTAGGAACGTTGAACCAACAAAGTTAAGTGTGTTAGAAAAGCGAAAATTATTGCGTAGAAAACTCATTGTTGAGAAAGTCGACAGTAATGTTTTTTCTAAGTATGAGAAAATTGAAATCGTTCAAAAGGACGAAATTGAATTATTAAAACTTAAGATTTTGAATTAGAAAACTGTTTAAATTCTTTTACCATTCTTCCTAAAAGGACAGAATATATTAAACTTAACACGAGATTAATGCATGTAACACAGAGACTAAATTATGTCAATTTCGATATTGAATTTTTAGAAGTACACAAAGAACTGCATTCCAAATGCATTAGAGCTTTTGAGATTTTAGAACAGGTAAACGGGGAAAATGAGATTAACGATAACCCTCTTTATTGTTCGGCTAGCGGTAATAAAAATCCTACAATAACACCAACAGCAGAGGGTTCATGCCCTGGAGCATCAGCGGTTTCTTCCATTAATACCCCATCGGTCTCGATTTCTAGTAATGATTTAGGTACGCTAATTAAGTCCTTGAATAAAACAACGACATCAGTCCCGATCCACAAGTGGGGATTACAATTTTCGGGTGAATCTGATTCTATATCGGTTTTAGATTTTATTCAACGCGTCAAAGAACTGCAAGTTGCAAGAAAAGTTTCGTCAGATGACCTTTTCGAAGGGGCTATTGATCTTTTCACCAGTTCAGCACTGGATTGGTATAGAGCAACGCGGTGTACAGTAAATTCATGGGAACAATTAATTTTAAATTGAAACAAGATTTTCTTTCAGCCGATTATGCAGAGAATCTTTTAATGTTAATTAAATCCAGACGGCAAGGCGCCGATGAATCACCTACCATTTATATTTCAAAGATGGTAAATTTATTTTCTCAATTAGAAGAGTCCATTTCAATCAGGGAACAAATAAAAATTATTAAAAGAAATTTACAGACTTTTTATGCCACGCAACTGGCGTTAATTGAAGTGACTGACATTTCCCATTTGATTTCTCGTTGTAAGCTTTTAGAAGACATTAAGCCTACACATTTTATTAAACAGGAACATTCGGATTCTGCCAACGTACCAGTTATCTTAGAACGTCAAGTTCGACAGAGTTCATTTTCTAATAATAATTTACCACGGTCCGGCGTTTCGAATTATTTTAAAAACACCGCAAAATTTTCGACTATTTGTTTCAACTGTAAAGACGAGGTCACTCGTTTCATACTTGTCCGGAGAAACGCGGAATATTTTGTTATTCTTGTGGGCAGTTGGAAGTTACGTCCACAAATTGTCCAAACTGCTCAAATAATTCAAAAAACTAAGGACAGGAAAGCGCGTAGTCAGCCGTTGCTTTTCTTCGTTTAATAATATTGCTGCTGACAAAAGACGTGGTCGGATTGGTTAGTAAAAGTTAAGAATTTTGTAAATCATCTAAGGTTTTCAAATTTTTATAAAGTAAAAGATGATACAAGACCTTATATTAATATCGAGATATTTAAGGAAACTTATACTGCACTGTTGGATTCCGGCGCGAATACCTCTATTTTAGGCAGACATGGTTTGTGTTTATTGGATAAATATAAGTTAGAATTAATTAAAAATGTAAAAACGTCTATATTAACAACCGCGGATGGCACTGCACAATCAATTTTAGGTTCAATTAATTTGCCCTTGACTATAAACGGGGTTACTCGGTCTTTAAATGTTTTAGTTTCCGACTCAATAGAGTGTACCCTAACGTTAGGGATTGATTTTGTCAATTATTTGAATTGAAAGTAGATTTTTCAAAAAATGAATTTTATGCTCATTCTGCGGAAACGAATAAATTAAATTTCATTAAAGTCATGGCCGATTTAAATGAAGACCAGAAATTTGAATTAAACAAGGTTATTTCTTTATTTCAATCCCTGGATCGTCCTACCTTAGGCCGAACCACTAAAATTTCACATCATATTACAACGGAAGACGTTGAACCAATTAAACAAAGGTATTACCCATTATCGCCGGCGATGCTGGAACATGCTAATAAAGAAATTGATGCAATGCTTGAACAAGGCATTATTAGCCCAAGCAATAGCCCGTGGAACTCCCCATGCTATTAGTAAAGAAAAAGCAAAAGGTGAATTTCGTGTATGTTTTGACGCTAAACGATTAAATTCAATTACAAAAAGACGCGTATCCCATTCCGTTTGTAAATGACATTCTTGATAGATTACGCAATGCGAAATATCTCAGTTCAATCGATTTAAAAAGCTTTCTGGCAATTGCCCTTGAGTGACGAAAGCAAGGAAAAACAGCCTTTACTGTCCCAAGGCGCGGATTATTTCAATATAATGTAATGCCGATGGGTTTGGCCAATGCTCCAGGCACATTACAGAGGCTCATGGACTCTATTTTTGATTTTCATTATCCCAATCAGTATTTGTTTATTTAGATGATATAATTATTATTTCAAGCACATTTAAGGAGCATATTAGAATTTTGAACGAAGTGTATGAGAAGTTGAAAGGCGCTAATTTAACAATTAACAGTTCAAAATGTGAGTTTTGTAAACCAGAGTTACAATATCTGGGATATATTGTGAATAAAGATGGTCTCCGAACTGACCCAGCAAAATTGACGCAATTGTAAATTTTCTCAACCCAAGACAGCCACTGAAATAAAACGTTTCACCGGTATGTGTTCTTGGTATAGGCGTTTTGTTTTGGATTTTGCCACAATTATAGCACCTATTAATGATTTACTAAAGGAAAGAGAAAATCGCAAGCGATTAAATGGACGGACGAGGCTCTTATTTCGTTTGAAAAAATTAAAGATGTTCTTACAAAGGCTCCTATTTTAAGGAGTCCTGACTTTTCGAAAGTTTTTCTTTACAATGTGACGCCTCAAATTACGGCGTAGGTTGTGTTTTAACTCAGGAGAAGGAGACGAAGAACATGTAATTGCTTATGCTTCTCGCAGTTTAAATTCAGCAGAGAAAAATTATTCAGTCACAGAACGGGAACTTTTGGCGGTGTGTTTTGCTATTCAAAATTCCGACCATATATTGAAGGAACTCATTTTAAGGTCATTACGGACCATCATTCTTTAATTTGGCTCCACAACTTAAAAGATCCTGCGGGACGTTTAGCTAGATGGAGTGTGAAACTCCAACAATTTGATTTCGAAGTTATCCACAGGAAGGGTAAATTTAATGTGGTACCAGATACATTATCCCGAGCTCTAGTGGAGCCTATGCTATTAATTCTTTAAATTTTTCTTTACACGAGGTCGAGGATTGGTACAAAAACATGTTAAATAATATTAAGGAAAAGCCAGATCTATATCCCGATTGGAGAGTAGAAGATGATAAAATGTATAAGTTTATTCCGAATAATTTGAATATCAAAGCCAATTTAATTGAGTGGAAGTTAGTAGTGCCGAAATCATGCCGTGCACAAATTTTAAAAGAATGCCATGATGATCCAGTTTCGGCCCATTTGGGTGTATTTAAAACATATACAAAAATCAAAGAGCTCTATTACTGGCCTAAAATGCGGTCATATATTTCTAAATACATTAGTAAATGTGTTACGTGCTGCCAAAGCAAATCCAGCACGTTCAACCATTATGGTTTTATGGGCAAAGAGAAAAAAGTTTCATTTCCGTTTCAATGTTTGTCGATTGATTTAATGGGGCCCTTTCCGCGCTCGAAATTGGGGAATACTTACCTTTTAGTTGTTACTGACTGGTTTACAAAATTCACTTTATTGCATCCCATGCGCAGCGCTTCAACAAAACAAATTTGTAATTACCTGGAAAATTTTGTATTTTTGGTATATGGGTACCTCAAATTTGTATGATAGATAATGGCCCCAATTTAAAAGTAATTTATTTTCCAATCTCATGACAAATTATAAAATACCTTCGGTTTGGTTTAACGCCAGCTACCATCCTCAAGTTAATTATGTAGAACGCGTTAACAAGGTAATTGGAGCTGCCATTCGCAGTTACATTCAAGATTCTCATAAGAATTGGGACGATAATATTCACAAAATTGCCCATGCGCTTCGTAATGCTGTTCATGAATCCACAAAATATTCCCCAACATTTTTAGCTTTTGGACGCACGGTTCCTCTGTCCGGGGAATTCTATAATAAATTAAAGGATTTAAATCCAGAGGATCTAGCAATTGATACTCGAGAACAATTGGTTCAAGACCTTAATGAATTATCGCCCATCTTTAAAGAAGTTCAGAAGAACATACATTTGGCGTATGAACGTAATACGCACTCGTACAATTTAAGGCGCAGACCATTAAATTTCAAAGTAGGGGATTTAGTGTGGAAGCGCAATTTTATATTATCAGATGCTTCTAAACATTTCAATAAAAATTAGCCCCGAAGTTCCTAGAAGCAAAGGTGATGGAAGTTTTAGGTTCTACCACTTATAGACTATCTTCCATGGACGGAAAACCGCTAGGGTGTTCCACGTCCAAGACCTAAAACCTCACTAATATTTTATTTTTCCAATTTTTATTTTTCCTTCCGCCAATTTTCTGAAAAGACTCAGTTGTCTTAAACATAATTGCGGTTGGATGTGTTAATTTCTACATTTATTTTTTATTTTTTTTTTCAATTTTCTTGAAATTCCTAAGAGCAATTTCAATTTTTCGAGGGGCTGTGTAACATACTGTTTTAATAAGCTCTAATAGTTCTAGTATTCCTAAAAATAGTTAGTTTCTAGTTTAATTTTAGCATGCTAATTATTAGAATTGTAGCGGCTGCAGGATCACCCAAGTAGCTTCTCAGCGAAGTTCCCAGAAAGATCTAATCCAAGAGTTAATCAATTTTTCTAAAGGCACTTACTTTAAGGGCACTAAACATGTCAAATTAGTCCATATCTATGATTAGATGTCAATCATGCTTTAGGATCCTATTTATGTCAGGGTGGTCTGAAGCAATTTTTCAATTAGCTGAGCACTCAACTAAAATCAATTCTGAGAGCTACGGTTGTGGTTATCTTAGGCATTGACAGTTTTAATTAAAATTAAAGATTTACGACCGGCGCATCCTAAGCCGAGTAAGAGCGTCAAGAAAGGGTTATTTTTCAATTAACCAAAATGTATATAAGGAGGCCAGCCGGTGGGAATCGGGGTTGTTTATTTCCAGACGCGTTAGAGGTTAAAGCTAACGGTTACTAGTGATGTGTTTATTTCTTTGAAGTTATGTGCGGGCCGTTATGTTTTAAGTTATTTATTTCTCTGAGTAAGTAATTAGTATATGTGATATTACTATGAACTCAAGGCTGTGTTATGCAGCATAAGTCAGTTATTTGTTTAAAAACAGTATTTGTCGACTGTCATAAAGTACAACTCGGGTGAATGCCCAGTTCAAGTAAATTGATCCGTTTGATTATTGCTTTGGAGACCGCATCGTTTTAGAAGGGTCTTCTATTATATTGTGTTTCGACGGTGTCAGAGGCCGTTAATCACTAATCCACGAGACTACCTGAGAATGCAAAGCTCAGGTCCGAAGTCAAGTTACGGTACTATTTGACCCTTGAGAAGGTCGTATTCTTCATGGTGTAGATGACCCCGTGGTTAAAAGGGTCGTCGCACTATGCAAGTTAGTTAGATTAGGGTAGCATTAATAAATCTTTGTTATTGGGGTGTGTACACCTAGAACTGTATCTATTCAAAATATGTTTGTTAGTTAAGTTTAGTTAAGTTGTGTTTGTGCTAGCCGGAGACTATAAGTGACTTATTTTCTGTTCTGCCATTTTGGTTCATCGCCCACGAACAAAGTGCGACGAGAGCTATTACCGCGATTGGTCCATGGGCCGTTTAATTCCCATGGTGGCGCCCTTTTGTACATAAGGTTATTTACTTTATATTTTGTTATGCATATGTAATTATTCAAAGTTTTAGTTAGTAGCTCGTTCAATAAAACAATCGAATTTTCGTCTCAGTGTGTTTGTTTAATGAACCCCCCCTTCACCGACTGCTGCAGCTTGCGAGGCAACGTCCCGAAACGTGAGGGTACGATAGTGTTAGAGGTCCTGTTATTTATTATTTATTGTTAATTGGATACCCTCACGCGGTAGGTAAATATTTTAAATTACATCCTTGCCTGGCTGACTTTGGGATTTTCTAGGATTTGCTCAAAAACACGTTCATGGTTATTGTTGTTGTTAACTGTCCTGGGACGCCCCGAGTTTCCTTTTCGTTGGCACAATACACTACCTGTATTTCTAAACTTTTCAATAACCTTCAAAATTACAGCATTACTTGGAGAACGTTTATTAAACCTTTGTGTGAATTGATCAGACACGTATAGCAAACTTGCACCATTACGTCGGCCGATTCCGTTTGAACGAAAATAATGCTCTACCAGAAACACTTTCTCCTCTGTACTTAACACCATTTTTAACAATTAGGCCCTACTAATTACTTGTTTGAGGTTTACTTGACAGGTCTATACTAGCTAACTTGAGTGTGACAGCGCACGCATAAAAACACCGCCAACTTAGTTTCAGTACTGTTTATTTCGGGCAATACTGTATTTATTAAGGTCATATAAAAGACCAAAAGTTTTATCATATAAATTAACTTTGTGTAATTTAAATTTCATTACGTAGCATTCGTTGAATTTTAAAAAATTATTTTTATACCTCCATCATGAGTTAGTTTTCTACGTGCTATAATTATTGCTAAAATAATGAAGAAATGAATTGCTTTAACAAAGTTCTATGGAAAATATCATGCGTTGCACATTGCATATTCTATAGTGCGTGTAAATTAATAAACAACATTGACGGTTTAATTCTGAGACATTTTTTCAAAACTTGCTTTAATTTTTATTAAATCTTTTGTATGTATCCATAAAAAATAGCGCTGTAATAATAGTGTATTTTCTGTACACACAGCATAAATCAAAGGTCGTATTAAAAAACATTTGATTGACTATACTGCAAACAAGCAAATTTTTGTCATCAAACGCACAAGCGCTGTAGGATCTGCATAGTTTTCAGTATACGAGAATTCTTCTAGAAATCAAACACACAAAACGCCGCCGGCACTGTTTATTCTCAATAGACCTGGAAGCTTCGCGTAATTACTAGAGGATGACTCATATCTTTAACTCTGAGTATATATAAGACCGCTAAGAAATGCAAGGGTCAGTCTATACTTTAATGTCTAATATAAATTATATCGTGTATAGTGAATGTGGTTGAGCTTTTAGAAGCCTAAGGGTGTATAAACATAAATGTTATATGAGTTAAACGTGTCTATTGTACATGCAGCTTGTAGTATACATAAATAGATAGAGCTTTGATTGAATAATAATTGTGTTAGTGTTGTTAATTGGGCCTATGGTAAAGAAGTTAGTTTAAGAAGATATTTGTGCTTGTAAATTCATTAGTGTAATAGTGCTTCATTGTTAAGTGTCCTGAAAACATCTATAAATAAGGCATATACTGTTAATTAGACTTAAGAACAGTGAGTAATAAAGACCTTTATTATTACTTGTTTTGAATTAAAGAAACGCGGTAGCAGCAGCCTGTTACAGTATGTCTTATTTTGGTTCATAAAGTTTGTAAATTCATTTGTGCTTTTGAGCTTTTGAAGGTTTAAGTTAGCTCTTCTATTCATTTAGCGTTTTGTATTTTTGTCTTAATTGTATCGTAGAACAGTTTTTTTCAAAACTATTGCCGTTTCATATTGACACTAAAAATGCTGCGTAATAAACATTTAAAATTACAAACACAGTTGATGGTTATGAATGTTCTAAATTACTTTGAAAGGGAACGTGACAATCGAGGTTTGTTTGTTCCATTTGAATCTGTAATGCAGGTAAGAACAAATGCTAGATTAACTTGGTAGAAATGATGGTTTAATTAAATTTTTTAGCGGACTGCTGAAGCCTGTGGTGTAGGACTCCGAACCCTTACTAGTATTAAGAAAAAAGTATGCGAAGCACATAAAGAAAATCAACCACTACAATCTCGTGGTATGAATCGAAAATGCACAAAATTAAAATCTTGTGATGTAGACGATTTTGTTAAAGATTGTGTCAAGAGAAAAATATACAACATGCATTCTAAACGTAATAAAGATAATATTAATTTGGGATATATTTTATAACCTATGTGTAATTTTTTGGGCGCCATGTTACAGTAAAAGCCTTACAACAAAAACTTGCTTTGTCTGAAGTATTTAGTTTTAGTATAAGTAGTTTGAAAAGGCTTTTACCTACCATTGGTTTTACTTTTAAAAATGATGATAGCAGACCGGAATTATTTGAATTAGAACATGTTGCCGTAGCACGAGTAAAATTCTTGAGAGAATACGAATTAAACAAACAAAGGGAATTGTACGATCCTGTTTTCTTAGACGAATAGTCGATTTTCAGTCGAGGCTCAGTGAAAAAAGTTGGATTGATAATACAAAACAAAGTATTAATAAAAAACCATTTGGTGAAGGAAAACGATTAGTTTCTGATTACTTGTTTTAAATAGTCTTCTTTATTTTGGTAGTATTTAGATTCATTGTGCTGCATGCGGGAAACAAAGATGGTTTTGTTCCAAACGCATCTCTTTTGGTTTCTACCAAATCACCAAGTGCAGACTATCATGGCGATATGAATGCTGAACTGTATACGAAGTGGTTTCAAGAAACTATAATTCCAAACCTGAACCAACCCAGCCTTATTATATTAGACAATGCATTTTATCATTCAAAATTAATGTATAAAATGCCAAATACAACTTCTAATAAACAGGAATTAATAGACTACCTGCTGAAACATAAAGTATTTTTTGAAATTAGTATATTAAAGAGAGAATTATTGATGTCAGTCCGAGAGAATCCAAAACCTAAAGTTTACGAAATAGATGAAATTGCAGCGAAGCGTGGTCATAGAGTTTTATGATTATCTCCATATCATTGTCAATTTAATCCAATTGAGTTAATATTGACTAAATCCAAAGATTACTATAATAAAAATGTGAGACGATTTAACGAACAATACAACGACCCTAATATAAGAATGATATGGTTTGAATCACTTCAGCAAATAGACGCTGCATATTGGCAAAAATGTATAGAACATGCTCACAAATGCATGAAAGAATGATGGGATATTGAAAAACAATTTGACGTTGTTCAACCGTTAGTTATAAATAGTAGCAATGACAATAGTGGTACTGACAGTGACACTGATTGTAGTTATGATTGAAAAATAAATGTATCCTATCTAAAAATTATAAAACTTTATTCTGGCAATTATTTATGTAAATATTAGTTATATTGTATTCTACAACTTAAGCAATAAATATTTCAAAATGTTGATTTAATGTCTAATGTTTCTATGTATGGTCCCACTACCGTATTATAATACTGCAGGTTTCAGTAGTTGAATTATATGCAAATTCAAGATATTTTAACCAATTGTCGAAACATCAACAGTATATAGTAATGGTAAACACTAAATTATATAATTAAGGAAACAAACTAACTAAATATTGATTATTTAATTAACATCTTTTTGAATACAATGCAGGAATAACAATTGCTGAGCTTTTATCACAGATAAGCTTGTGTAACATTTGCTTAATATATTTCCAGCTCTAGAAAATAAACGTTCGCATGACAGAAAAGAAATAGACGACATTTTCTCTTACTATCTCACTTAAAAAGGGCTAATTAAATTTAATAATTTTTCAGCACTGCATAGCATCGTCACTTCTTTTTGCAATAATGTGTTCAAGATATATTTAAAGTTCTATAATGGCCCCACCTAAGGGAATGATGATCTTGATTTATTGTATTCGATATGGAAGCACCCACTTCTTGAAGTTATTCTTCATTACTGGTTTTAGCTTCTGGTAACTTTATACTGGAGTTTCCTTGCGCAGTTTATTCGCTAATTCAATTGGTGACATCCTCGTTAATAATAATAACAATGTCTTTATTTACAATCGAAGTAAATGAAATAATTTTAAATTATACAACACATTGTAAAGGAATCTAAAAGTATAGACAAAGCTAACATATTGCCATGTACCACATCTACAATTCTTTTTTAATACCTGTACTAATCTGATTAATTATTGCGAGCTTGACATAACTCTTGAACAGTACTCCATTCGTTTGCACTTAGCTGAGTCAGCTCTACATTCAAAATAGTTATTGTCTTATTAATAGCAATTTCTAACTCCAAAAATTATTTCAGAATGTAGTATTCTGAAGTGGAAACATCTTGTAAATTCTTTATAATTATTACTCAAGTTTTTGATAGTCCATCAGTTTAGAGGTATCTTGCAAGCTACGTATACGAGTAAAAATTACTTTTATTTTATCAATATTTGCCACTGGAAGTTTTAATGCATTTTGCACAAGATTAATGATTAAAGGAATGTGGTCAAAACGTTTTATACCCAGCTTTGTAAATAAAAACTTTGAATATTTTAGGTATTATCCGATACAACAAATATGATTTTATTACGAATGTTTGTTATTGACAATTTTTACAAATTAAAAGTCATAAAATTCTTGAATGAAAAGAAAATATTTGTTCATAAGTCGAAACGCGGGATAAAGCTAACCTAACTTTCGGCTGTCAATGTTGATGATTTTATAGAACGTTATATTCCAAGACCACATTGAATTCTGGAGCTTGCTCGACATACGTTTTTATGGTATTGAAGCATACAATTACGAACAATGAATCATAAGCAATTTTATTTGGTTTCAACTATAAGCACTAACTACACCAGATGTTATTTTCTTGTGTCCATCTTTGATGTTACTTCTTCTCCCATAAATTCATCTCTGCTTTTCTGGGCAGATGTGTGGTGGCATGTCTTCTTTTGTATGAAGTTGAAGCATCCTGTTCATCAGGGTCTTCCATAAAAGACAAAAATAAGCTTTGTCTAAATGCACTTATATTCATTCTTTACTCTTTATGCAATTTTGATTATATAAAAAATGTGCATTTATAAAAAATGTGCATTTACAATAAATGTGACCCCATACAGTCCACCTACAATTTTCTACATAATTTAATATATCTTCTTAAGACGCCGTTATATGAAACTAATTGATCACTTACTTATAGCGAGGACTTTCTGTAGTTGCATTCTACTAACACATTTAGGTTCCTGTTAATTGAACGAAAATAATTTGTTTGTAGAATGGAACTCTGGATA
Source organism: Platerodrilus igneus (assembly GCA_036346225.1). NCBI lineage: Eukaryota > Metazoa > Arthropoda > Insecta > Coleoptera > Lycidae > Platerodrilus > Platerodrilus igneus. Next base: position 2,006,835 of record JARFIW010001054.1, on the reverse strand, counting down.
CTTTTAGAATAATCAAGCAGCATAATAGACCAAGAAATCATTTTATTTGCTTGGGATCGTTTAGGGGTTCAATTATGTGCAACATCATGAACAAAATGTATTAAGAGATCTATCAAGAACAGGTGTTGCATTTTATATTTAGTAAAAAACAATTCCACATAATTAGTAGGTTCCATGCTATCTTCTGCAGAAAAAAATTCTGCTGATTTTTGGTACGATCATTACAAACAGTATTTTTGAAACCATTTGCTAAAAATGCTCATGACAAAGATATTTGTAATATTAAACTCCATCGTCACTAATGTTTCCCATGACAAAGTGAATCCATATTTCGCTATAACGATCATCAACGAGAATGCTGAGAAAAATATTCTTGGGTTATTAAAGCAACGTTCGTTAATTGTGGGCTGAAAACGTTTACTTCCATCTACGTAGCGAGCATAATACATTAGGATCCATATAAACCTCTAATAATCAATTTTTAAGATTTGAACTAACGAGGACCACTTAGTAATCAAAATAGATATTTAGTGTATAATAATTCGTGGTTAAGAGATTTTTATTATATTTAATAGCGCTACAGAGTTCTTATCTATTATGAAAAAATGATATTTATATATTGCTTTTATTAGGTCAAAATTGCTAGCATGGCTGATATGTTGATGTTCGGCCACTGTTGAATGACTATACTGGCTAGTTTAAAAGCATCATTTACGTTTGTTTATTGTGTAATATGCCAATGGGCCTGTTCTTCAACCTCTACCATACCACAACTGTAAGGTATACAAAATCTTAATTTCAAAGTTTTTAGAAATCGTAGTAATTGTGAAAAATCAGTGGCAGGCTTGAAATAATTTTAATGTGCTTTTTTTTGTACAATTTTACCAAAGTAGTTAATCACTCAATTCAAATGGTACAGAAAATTGTTTGCCTTTGGCCAACCCTCCTACCTCTGGGTTTCATTTTCAAAAGACATTACCTATTTAACGAAAACCTATACCTGTATGCGTGTTAAATTAATTAAGGTTTCTATTGTTATAATTGGTGCTTAAAAATGATCCTTACTTTATGAAATAATAAAGGTTTTCTGAATAGATACTTCAAATAATTTTAAATATTTTCCAAGAAAGTTAACACCACCTATTTGCTTGAAAAATGTAAAAGAGTAATTTTGTTTGATGAATTCAATCAAGTAATCATAAATTTTAGAAATGATTAAAATTAGCCTCTCATTTGAGGTATTTATATGACCACAATGCTGTCTATTTAAAGTACAGACTTGCTTACTTAATTGTTTTATATCATTTTCTAGCTCTTCTCTCGCCATTTTCAAAACCTTTTAGTGATGCAACTTTACTCGAACGTATAAATCTGACATCCGAAAAAGTTGATTCATTGTAAGCAAAAGATCAGCTGTTCTCTGTTTGTGTTTTAGACAAGTGGCGTAGAATACAATTTCCTAAGCTCTTGTAATTAGTGTTTGCATGTTTTTGTAGGGTCTCCCTAATTTGCTGAATACAACCAGGAATTTGCATAACGGGGATTATTAAGCCTTGCAGTGATCAGATTTTCATAAAACTAACATTGACCGATGCGGTCAACAAGACAGCATCTAATAATAACACATGTAATAAAGAAAACTGTGTAGATTCTTATTTATTTACCATTATGCAAAATTTTAAGCAATTTACATTGACCAGCTGTTAATTTCCAACAACTGCGCGTGTGCAGAAGTTATAGAAATCTACAATAGTGGTTACAGAAACTTCAACAAAGATGGCGCAAAGAGCAAAAACGAATAATTTTCTACAGAATTAATTTATATATTACAAAATATATTTAACGGTCTTCATTAATTTCATTATATATGTTTTTATTTGAAATATTTGCTACGGCTTCTGAATAAAAAATACCTATTGATTTGTGACACCTTTGATTGTATTAATGTACTTTTCTAAATATATTATTAAAGAAGCAACGTTTAATATAATTTGTAAACAAAATATATTCAGTTTACCAATTGTCATTTAATAGATATTGTGTGTGCATAGAAATTGAATCTGAATCTCAATAACAAATCAAAGCTCTTTTTTCTGCGTAATGTAAAAAGTCGCATCGAGATATTCAACTCAAATCAAGTGCCACAACCATTTCAAAACTATTTTATTATTGGACTTGTAGAGTTTGACTTTGTAAAATCGATACACTATGACCGACCACACCCAACACAAAAACAACAACCCTTCTATGATTAAATTGCGGCTGCCAAGAGCCGCCAAACATATTCATTCATCAAAATCCAATTTTGGGTATAACTTATTTTTAAACAATAAAATCGATTATCAATATTAATGAAGCGGTAAAGCTTTTTTGACCGCATCGTTTGAAAAAACTACCAACTAGCTACATAGCTGCGGTCAAGAGCTACCGCCATTTTATAATTTTTCGAAAATTTTTTATTTTTGGCCCTATCAAGTTCGAACTTTGTAATATGAATACATTATAACTGACCGCACCCAACACAAAAAATTATAACTTTCTATTCAGATAATTATGGTTGCCAGGAGCCGCCAAACATCCACTCTGCAAAATACAATTTGCGGCTTAACTCTTTTGTAAATAATAAAATCAATTTTAAATATTGATAAAGCGGTAAAGCTTTTTTGTCCGCATCGTTTGTAAAAAGTACCAACTAGCTACATAGCTGCGGTCAAGAGCTACGGCCATTTTATAATTTTTTAAAAATTTTTATTTTTGATCCTGTCAAGTTCGAACTTTGTAATATGAATACATTATAACCGACCACAGTCAACACAAAAAATTATAATTTTCTATTCAGATAATTATGGCTGCCAGAAGCCGCCAAACATCCATTCAGCAAAATACAATTTGCAGCATAACTCTTTTGTAAATAATAAAATCAATTTTAAATATTGATAAAGCGGTAAAGCTTTTTTGTCCGCATCGTTTGTAAAAAGTACCAACTAGCTACATAGCTGCGGTCAAGAGCTACGGCCATTTTATAATTTTTAAAATTTTATTTTGATCCTGTCAAGTTCGAACTTTGTAATATGAATACATTATAACCGACCACAGTCAACACAAAAAATTATAATTTTCTATTCAGATAATTATGGCTGCCAGAAGCCGCCAAACATCCATTCAGCAAAATACAATTTGCAGCATAACTCTTTTGTAAATAATAAAATCAATTTTAAATATTGATAAAGCGGTAAAGCTTTTTTGTCCGCATCGTTTGTAAAAAGTACCAACTAGCTACATAGCTGCGGTCAAGAGCTACGGCCATTTTATAATTTTTTAAAAATTTTTATTTTTGATCCTGTCAAGTTCGAACTTTGTAATATGAATACATTATAACCGACCACAGTCAACACAAAAAATTATAATTTTCTATTCAGATAATTATGGCTGCCAGAAGCCGCCAAACATCCATTCAGCAAAATACAATTTGCAGCATAACTCTTTTGTAAATAATCCCGTACAAAGCTAGAAATTAGCAAATCTACCCGATTTACAAATCAAGATTACCCGAGACAAAGACGAAGAAATAATTTAAAAACCAATGCAATTGGAACACCTGGAATTAGACAACCTAAACCACGCCATGAAAATCATGGAAGATTATAAGGAACACCTGAACGAGATCAAGACGCCCAAAGTGCACTATGATAACATTAGTGTATGCACAATTATATTGATTATATTGACTATTTTATTGATCATTTATGTAACTTATAAAATATGTACTAGATATAAGAATAATAAAGAAAACAGTTCTAGATTTAAGAAACCCAAAGAAACAAATGTACCCCTAGAAAATATGAATTTTAAATGAAATTAAACAAATTTAATTAAAAATTAAGAAAAGGTAAAAACTCTTAATTTTTAATGTACGTTGGGAAAAGTTATGTGATCCCCCATTTGTTATACCTATGAAACTAATAAAGTTATTAGGAAATAATAGGAAATATTAGAAAAATGCAACAATGTAATTAAAAGACAATTTGTTACAATTTATATTCAGTTTATAAACGTTCCCATGAACGGAAGCGCTACAAAGTAGCACAAGGATAAGTGGCACTGCAGATGTCAGGTCACAGACGGTCGTAGGAAGTCACGTACCGAGATTACGCAGAATAAGCCTGCAACATTATAATTATGAATAGTTTTTAAGATAGCAACTATGTATCATGAATAGAGTCAAGTGTAAGCGAACATTAGGTCCGCAAGTTCCCACAGAATTGTAAAAAGTAGGGAGATTATAAAAGGACCGGGAGCTCCACTCGCGGTCAGTTCATCAACGTTCAGCTTTTACATTGCGGTCCGTCGGTAACTCACTTGTACAATTAAGTATTAACTATTTCGACTTAGAATAATTTAATTCAAGATTGTAAAATTCCATTGTTCAAATCTGTTAAATAAAATAAATGTGTTAAGGACCAAAGAAGTCTTTTTAAAAAGGACCGCTCGAAGCCACGAACCTTAACTGGCGCAGTCGTAACGGATGTCAAAAGGGCACTAGCGAATCCTACTTCGAGGAACTGGTGGTCCGGGAATTTTAATTCCAAATTTGGCAAAACAAAACAAAAGTTGGAGGAGAAACACGCATCGTTTAAGTCCAGCAGTTGAAGGAGAAACAAGCATAGTTCGAATTCAACAAAAGAAAAGTTTGTAGACGATATAAGCATAGATCAAATCCAGGAAGCCAAAAGAAAAACAGAAACAAAGAAAGAAATCAATAAAAGCAACAAAGCAACTAGTGTAAGTTCATTTTCCTAAACCAATTGAAATTTATTTTATTATTAACAAAGACATTTGATATTTGCTAGTTTATGATTTATATATGTATATATTAACTATTGTTACAAATATTTTATGCCATTTTTTGAAAATAATCGCCTTAGCAATTGCTAGAGATTATCTTCAAGCTGTTATTGAAATTTTATTATTATTATACTTGTATATATGAGAAATTTATAAAAACTTGAGACAACAAAAAAAATCTGAGACAAAGAACTGAGAAAAACTATTCTGAGACACCAAAAAAAAACTAGAGACAATTATTAAAAAGTCGCAGAGCGCACAAGAAACTAGATCACCTTTTAACTAACGTAAGAAAAAATTTTTTAGAAACAAAACCAAACCTCTAATTCAGCAATCTTACTTAACGCAAGAAATTTTAGAATTTCTGATTCAATCTTACTTAATGCAAGAAATTTTTTAGAATTCCTAATTCTACAACTTTAACTAACGCAAGAAACAAATTTCTAATCCCACAATACGAGAATCAACTGACGCTTGAAAATAATTTAAATACACCAAAAATAAAAACGCGAAAGCTAAAACCACGAGCAATTAAAATCAAAATCTTAATAACAGCGCAACTATTCAAACGCGAATACCATCCATAAATAGACAACTTGCAATCTATTATTAAAAGTCACATCCTAATACAAGAAATAACAAAGCGCGATTTCAAATTGAACGCAAAATCAACACTCATTGTATCATCTTCAAAAGTGAATGAAAACTAACCTTGAATAAATACGCATAAAATCTAATAATAAATCACATTAAAAGCTATTTAAATACATCGCGAAACCTTTCAGAATCCAAGCATTATAAACAGCATAAAATTACGACCAGAAACTTTTATAAATTACACAAATAATTACGGTACTGAGAAGGCATTCAAACGTGAAGAATTTAATTAAATATTTCAACAACCCTGCACCAATTCGTAGCAAACATACCTTTACCAAAAACCTTTAACGTAAAAATGAAACATAAATTCTGCATATTTGAATTTAATGACAAATATGACGGACTATTAGGAATGGACCTTCTAAGAAAATTAGGAGCCAACATAGATATTAAAAACCGATTATTAAGAACCAAATATAGACAAATCCCCATTAAATTTCAAAACACCCAAATTGACGAAAAATATACATTAGAACCCCGAACAGAAAAAAAAATAAGAATGCCCGTAAATTCAAATAATAACTTAGGAATAATAAACCACATAACTTTTCAACAAGGAGTAGAAACCCCAACCGCATTAGTTAGACGAAAACTTAAACGAAAATTACTACCCCGCAGAAAACGACGAAATGTTAAGACAAAATTTAAATAAAATTCGATTTAACCACGACATAAATCACGAAGAGCAGAAAGCAATACAAAAATTATGTTATGAATACCGCGACATATTCCATTGCGAAGGAATACCCCTAACCTTTACAAACACAGTTAAGCACAACATTGAGCTAACAGACAACAAACCCATATTCACCAAAGCATACCGATTACCCCAGGCAAGTCAGCAAGAAACTGACAGACAGGTAGCCGATCTATTAGATCAAGATATAATACAACACTCCAATTCACCATGGAGCAGCCCCGTACTAATAGTACCGAAGAAACTAGACGCATCAGGAAAACGGAAATACCGAATGGTAATAGATTACCGCAAGTTAAATGAAAAAACGGTAGACGATAAATACCCGTTACCAAATATAACAGAGATATTAGATAAGTTGGGCAAATGCCAATATTTTTCGACGCTAGATTTAGCATCAGGATACCATCAAGTAGAAATGGAAGAAGGAGATACACAGAAAACAGCCTTTAGCACACCTAGAGGACACTACGAGTATAAACGGATGCCATTTGGACTGAAGAACGCACCCGCAACTTTTCAACGAGTAATGGACAACATACTACGAGGGATACACAACGAAAAATGCCTTGTGTACCTAGATGATATAATAGTGTATTCAACATCATTAGTGGAGCATATTCAAAGATTAGGAGAAGTGTTCGAAAGATTAAGAACCGCAAAATTTAAAGTACAACTAGATAAGAGCGAATTTCTACAGAAAGAAGTAGCATTTTTAGGACACCTAATAACACCCCAAGGAGTGATGCCGAACCCCGACAAAACAAACGCTGTATTAAATTACCCTATACCCAAAACGAATAAAGAAATTAAAGGATTTTTAAGCCTTAGCGGATATTACCGAAAATTCATAAAACGTTATGCTCAAATAACAAAGCCCCTAACCAATTGTTTAAAAAAGGGAAACAAAATTGTACATACCCCAGAATTTATAAAAGCAGTAGACAAAATCAAAAGCATTTTAACAAATCACCCCGTATTAGAATACCTAGACTTTTCGAAACCATTCGTATTAACAACGGTACGTATCAAACGTAGCCTTAAGCGCAGTTTTAAGTCAAGGAACAGTAGGTAACGATAAACCCATCAGTTACGCATCAAGTACCCTTAACGAAACAGAGTGCAACGATACAGTACGATAGAGAAAGAATTGTTAGCCATAATTTGGGCAACAAAGTATTTTAGACCGTATATATACGGACGGAAATTTTATATATACACCGATCATATACCATTAGTATGGCTATGCAAACTCAAAGAACCTAACTCGAAATTACAAAGATAAAGAATCAGACTAGAAGAAAATGACTATGAGATCATATACAAAAAGGGAATTTACAACAATAACGCAGACGCTTTAAGCAGAATCCAACTTAACGCACTAGAAACCGAATCAGTAATAGGAAACGTAGACGAGACAGAAATTAGAGAAGACCCAGAAGAAATGGAAACCATACATTCGACACAAAATGACGAACCGGAAACCGCAATTAAAATTTTAAACGAAGCTATAGACATGAAGCCCAATCAATTCATAATCACGGAAGTTTTAAACAACCCCAACCCTGTAAGTAAAGCATTTAGTGACGAACTGCCGCCTCATTTGCACCAGCATCCTCATTTGCACCCACATCTGGACCAAATTTACATGTAAATTTGCACTATAAAGTCTTATTTTTTAGGAATCTCCTCCTGCTCTCTCCTTGCTCTCCTCCTTGCTCGGACACCCCTCCAACCATTTTGATTATGTTACACCCGCATTCTTTCCACCCGCGAGATAAATCTTTCTCCACATTTCCACCCACGAGATAAACCTATCTTGTTTGGTATCAATTAATATTAGATTTTTCTCGGCTACCCGAATTTCTAGGAATTTTTTAGATAGCGCCATCCCCAAGGGAGCTACCCCCATTTTAAGATTTTTTTTACCGCTAACATTCTGAACCAAATAGTTTTCTTCGTCTAACCAATGCATCTTTTGAGATAAACCTATCTTGTTTGGTATCAATTAATATTAGAATTTTCTCAGCTCCCAAGTCTCTAGGAATTTTTTAGATATCATCATCCCCGAGGGAGCTACCCTGATTTTAGGATTTCTTACCTGTTGCGATTTCTGAGCGTTCTTATAAATTTTTTTATCCATGCAATACATTAAATTAGTCTAAAATTTTACGCAGAATCCAAATCTGCAAACAGATTTAAAATCGGACCACGCCCTGCAAAGTTACACTTCAAAGCTCTCAAACCTCTAAATTTTGCTCTATAAGCAAACCTAACAAATAGTTTTCTTCGACTAGCCTTGGTATCAATTAATATTAGAATTTTCTCAGCTATCCGAATTTCTAGGAATTTTTTAGATAGCTCCATTCCCCAGGGAGCTACCCAAATTTTAAGATTTTTTTATCAATGTCGATTTCTAATCAGCTATCCTTTTTAATATCTACAATCCTTTAACCAAACACGTAGCAGTTTTAACATAAATAAATTAAGCATGCAAAAATTTAATAATTTATTTTATCCGATTTACCGTTTAATAAACTAATTACAATTTTTACAAAGTATAACACTTATCTTCTTCGTTTAACCAAATCCAAGCAGGTTAAAGTAACCTGTAACAAAAAATAGAAATTAATGTGTTGTTTAAAAAAGACCTATAACAAAAAGAGATTAATGTAAAAAAGAGGAGACGTGTTTTCGGTCAAAAAGACATATTGTTGTTAATCTAACAATATGAGAATAATGTAAAAACATTCCAATGTAATGTGTTTGTAATATATAAATGGGAAGGTCGACTTTGGTGTAATCATCGCTCCGAATTACATGTGAAAGCTGTATATAATTTCTTTTTAAAAGTGTATATCTTCTCCAAACAAATACGGTTATTAGAGTAGGAAAGTACGCTAAATGCGAGTCAATTAATAGCAATTTAATATTGCTTACTGACCTACCTTAATTAGGTTGCTGTACTATTAGGAATGATGTACTTTTTGTTGTCCTCGGCCGACAAACTGATTTTATTAATTAATTAGGTATAAAGTTGGTGTTTACATGGTTTCGTTTAAGACCTCGTACATATTTTCCGGATTAATAGAAGACGTTATAACCATACTTTTTGTGTTAAAGGATTTCGCACCGGTAGTCTCTTCTCCCATTTTGGTGTAAACGCCGTAGAGTTCGCAATCGACTTTTATTGCTGTATGTTGTATTCTTTTTTTTATTAAGTAATCGAATAAATCGTTCCTTCTGCTTCCAAAGAAACTCGGACACTCCATCGCCGACACGGGCATTCTTTATGCGATAGCTAGCCATACGGTTGTTAAACGCTGTGCTATCCATTTCTACACTATCGTCGTTAGTAGCGGTAACTGATGCATTTTTATGTTTGTTGCTCCGTAGATGATCAGGGTATGCAGACTTTAACACCTCCATGTCGCACACTTTACACATAATTCGTGGTTGTTTTGTACAAGACCCTTTAACAGCTGGCGGAGCTGAACGTTTACTGCTTAATGACATACCGTGCTGTTTTTCCTTGTGTCGCTGTAAGCTATTCTTGTAAAAGCAATACTGCAAGACCCACAGTTTAAGTACTTTGCTGCCGACGGATATATAAGCTTAACCGTGGACGATGTTACACCACGACATTTGTTCTGGTGCCGTTTGAGAGCATCCCTCCTGGTAAAGTAGACGTGACAGGGCTCGCATTTAAAAACGTTTAGTACAAAACAAAATCCGCACTATAAGACTTTGGCTAAACTTGTAATCGAACTAACTTATAACTAAAAAGCTTACTCTAGTGTACCTGATTTATGTTCCTTATAGAATGCATACCGAAGATTGCCGAAGACACTCGAAGAGTGCACAAACGCGGTCACTAAACCAATCAGCATTAATACCGAGTATTCTATGCTTTCGTAGGTTTCTCATTTCTTAGAACCAAATCTTCCGCATAGCGGTTGGTAGCACGTAATGATTTCTAGAACCGGCAAGTACTCGATATCGCCCAAATAGAGAATTAGATGCTCGATGTCCGTCAACCCCCGATTCCCTCGTAAAAGGTAGAAAAACTCGATCAATCATCCATTATACTTCGACTCACCCCCGTTCTGATAATTTACAAGCATTTTTCAAACGAGAATGGGCTGAGAATTTTTAAACCTCCGAGGGATCTTTAAGTCGTGATCAATTACACATCTGAGCTACCCGTAAACTAACATATTTTGTAGCAACTGTACACTGTATAATACATGCATACCCCTCCTCTGCGCTACTGCTGTTCTTGTAGTTGCTTGAAAAAGTCAGTCGCTCTTTTTACTGCTAGGGCCGCTAAAAAGCACCATTCCATACTTTCTTTATAAGTGTAGCACATCGCGCACTTTTTCGTCGGATAATTAAATTTTTGTTTATGTAGGCTTTTACACTTTCGCTTATTTAAACATCTAATACGATCGATTATTCTAACGGAGGCCACCATACATCCGGCCGCACCGTTCTTTTTAAATTCAGCTATCCTATGGGCTTCCGCACACTAACACCTGACGTATCTTTCCTACTATTTGTTAAACAAAAACTACCGGTATCGCCATTGTAGACGTAAACAGATGTTTGCGTATGTGTACGAGAATATGTAACCATATACATTAACCAGTCTAAGCTATTTTATTTATTCCACGAAAACTGCTATTCTTCTAAACCACAATTAATAATCGCCTTTATAGGTTCCACATTTCTACCATTTCCCAATGACTGGTGCTACGTACATGAAAACTTTAATTTCTTATTGGAGAGAATTCTTATTCTCCCACGCACTGCTGCGTAGTTGCGTGTCCATTCCTTTTGGAGGTATATGCTCGTTATAGGTTGTAAGACCCTCGGTTTTACTTAACTACACTTCGTGAGACCCCTTTAATCTTTTTAATCGTATCTTTCTCGTCTACAATACAGTAGGACTTAGCCTTACTACCAACGAATTCTAATACTGGACCCCCATTAAATTCTTCTTTAAATTTCTCTACAATTTTTTGTTAACATGTGGTATATTGTGTTTATTATTTGCGGGGTAGTCACTCTTTTAAGATAACTATATTTTGTTTGGTATCAACTAATATTAAATTTTTCTAGGGACCCCAAATCTGTAAATAGATTTCAAATAGGACCACCCCATACAAAGTTATGCCTTTTAAAGACTAATTTTTACCCATCTTTATTTATCTCCATCTTTAAAACCCTTTTTTTCGCTACCCAAGACATATGCTTTGACCAACCGTTTTCCTAGAAATCTAAAACCGCCGTGTCTCGCAAATACCACGTGGAGATAACACGTATACTCTGTCAACCAGGATAGAAGCCGGAAGGATTTGGAAGGTGGGAGAAGAACTTAAAAATTATGAAATCTTAAAACTAATATATACAATAGATTTACAAAATCCATACAAATATAAACAACTATCTTATATCTTTGCGCCCCCATGCGTAGATTGTTGTACTATTAGGAATGATGTACCTTTTGTCATCTTCCCTTGATAAACTAATTTTATTAATAAGCTGCGTATACAAATCGTATTCTTTTACTCCGGATACATACGCAGGCAAGTACTCGATACCATCCAAATAAAGAATTGGATGCTTGGTGACTGTTAACATCCGCTTCTCTCGTGTACGCCCAGACACATCCCAGCCCATGAGCACCCCTTCGCATGCACACCCCTGCCCATGCGCAACCCTGCGCGTACGCACCCCTGCCCATGCACGCTGCCCATGCGCACCCCTCTCTGTGCAACTGCTATTTCGGGGTAACGTCACAGCCTTTTATAAATAAAGAACAATGTTATATACTATTATAAAATGTTTATTCTGACATTATACATAACAAATTTAAAAATATTTAATACCAAGCATGGAGTCATTTATACTTAATTTTAATACAAAGTTATACACAGAAGACAATCCTTTCTTTATGTTTGTTTGGAGTGGTTTTAGTTTTATCTAATTTTATTCGCAGCTTAAAATTTAAATCGACACCCAAGTCAACTATCTCCTTTTCTAGCCAATAGTTTGATACATAAAGACCGTCTAGGTTTTCGAATTGTAAAATGTACCGAAGTTTGCCTCTATATTTAAAGTCTTTGATTCCACCGACAACCAGATCCATTCCTTCGTGTAATTCTTGCAGCTTGTGACAATCTTTTAATCGCAGCTTTTCTACTATATCCTGCATACGTATCTTGTTAGCTTGATCGACTTCTTCTTGTCGGTATTGGAGGAAATCCTTTTTCTCCCACACACTGTTGCGTAGTTGCATGTCCCCCACTTTTGGGAATATATGGTTGTTATAGGTTGTAAGACCCTTGGTTTTAAATGATCCGAAAGGTTCTTTACTAGGTAAATATACAATGTTTAGCGGAACCCCTTTGCGTGTGGTGTACGCCAAGGTTACGAAACCCGCATCCCTTAGTTCGTTTTTGTTATCTGCCATTTTGATAAATACGTTTTTAGAATAACTTTTTAGAAAGTATACGGATTTAGTACCATCATTTTCTGCAAGAACGCCTACATAACTAAAAGAGTCTTTCTTACTAACCGCAAATGCATACAGCTTGTACAACTCGGATGTATCTAAGTCAGTCCATCGGCACATAAAATAATCTTTTAATTCTTCCTCATTTTCTCTAATAAGATGTTCTTTGTCTAACACATCTTTGTATTGTTCGCGTATTGTCGCAGTGTTTTCCATGTAGTCCAATTTTCGCCTTTTTGCATCCATTTCCTCTAATTCCAGTTGTCTTTTCCTTCCACTTACAGCGTATGGCATGCATAATGGGGCAATTTCCTTTAGCATAAACGGATAGAGTTTACCACCAATATTTGCGCGTTGTCGTACAACCTCTGGGCGAATGTTAGGTGTATTTATCAATCCCAATTCCGAAATGACTATTTCTTTTGGAATTGTAGAATATGCTGTTGCAGATTGTGTAAAATATGTACTACCTGCTTTAATGTAGCACTTGTGTAAGATTTTTATTTTATCTTGGCTGTCTTCCTTCTCTACTATCTCCAAATAATTTACGGCTAAATAGTTAGAACTAAAAGCCGAAAGCACATACTTTATCAATGTTTCCCTTTCTTTTGGTTTTTCGGACAACTTAATTTGCAAGCCCGTCAATTTCTTTGTATTACCATTACCCCAATACACGTACTGTAGCAGGTTATTATACACTAAACAGCAGCTATTTTGTAGCTTGTCCGATAGCTTACTCCACATTTTGGCAAGTGGTACCGAGTACATTGGCGCCTTTAGGAAGTATAACTTACTATCTTCCAATAACGTTAAACAGTCTTTTAAGGGATTATACACCCGTTCCGCACTGACATAGCTTCCAATTGCACAGTTGTATATTGTCGCTTCCAATCGCGTAATACCATGTTCTTTGGCCAAAGTAGACGCAAATGTTTCCCTTAAACGTACAACTGGACAACGTAAAAAATCTAGTATGTGATTGCCAAGTTGTTTATTAACACCAGGACTTGTTATCTGACACACAAATTTGTTGTATATCTTAATTCTTGCATTGGTTGTTAGCCATGTTAAACAATCAATTCCCACAGTTTTATCGTTATCAACTATAATATTACACTTTTCTTCGTGTCCGCCCTTATAGCAAAAGTTATGGTTTGTAGTTAAATAATTACACATCTCCATCTTGCTAAATATACCCGCAAAATCTTGGGTTACATCCATGTCAAAAAGATAGAAATAATCTTTTTCCAGTTCGTCTAATATATCTGGTAGTTCCTCCAATAAAGTTTCCAACTTAACATCTGCTAGTTCCACTTTGTATGGAACACATATAGGATTTTGGAATTTTTTTATTAATGCATTCGAGGTCTTCTTTTCCGATAATTTCTTTTACTCTCTGGCCCATCTTGTTAGTGCTTTCCAGAGAAAACGGAAGCTTAGCTTTAACACCACGCCTAGCGGAAACAAATCGGTCAAACTTTCTTCGTAGATAGCTGTTAAATGCACCACAAATTTCTTTTTTTAGGATAAACATCCTTTTGTTTGCAGATGTTTGTTCGGCGTCAGAAAAGTCGCAAATTTTAACCAACATTATATTGTCACAAAATGGTTCTGTAATTGGTGTGTGTAGTCCACCAGTCAGCATCTGTTCGCCTTCGACATAACAAATATTACCAATATCTGTTACCAGATTATTGTTGCACATATTTTCTGTCAACAGCCATAATCCAAATCGCTCATTTGTCGGTTTCACTTTATTCCCAAGAAGTTGAGAAACGTTAATCACCTTGGAGACGCTCATGTTTACCGTTTTAACTACTATCGAATACTAAATTGAATACAAAAAAATTGTTCTCTTATGTATTCTACAGAGTGGGGGCGTATATTGCCGAAGATAGTCGAATATGTTGTTATCCGACCTAGGCCGACAGGGATGCGCATCGACATATATCCGGATATATGTAGGATGTTAAGTTAGGGTGAAATTGCCCCATAGGGTGAAATTACCCCATAGGGTGAAATTGCCTCCGATCTAGGTTGGATGTGGACTTGTCAGGTGTTAGGTTAGCTGGTGTTGTCCGGTGTTAGGTTAGGTTAGTTGGACTTGTGTGGACTTAGGTTAGATAAAAGGAAAAATTGATAGGTTAGGTCAGCGTCGCGACGCTGACCTAACCTATCAAGTTGAAAATATTCCGGACGTTCTGCCAGTGTCACCTGATATTGCAGTTTATAAAAAAATATTTATTGAAACCACTCGCCCTATAAATTGTCGTTTTGTTTGAACCCTGCCATTTAGACACGATCCTCCATGTTTTCATAGAGTTAGAGAGTTAGCGGTGCACTGTATTAACCGTGGACATCAAGATGATGTACCGTAGATTGTTAATTACACTCAATCATCGCGATTTTTAGCGCATTGTATGACGCTTCACATCCAACGTTTCTTTACAGGATTATTGCCTCAACCCGTAAGTTACAGTGTTGTCTCACTCCATTTCAGGCCTTACGTGTGATTTTCGAATGCTCCACCCTAAGGTACTACATTGGCCAGGAAGCGAATTTTTTTTACCTGGAAAATTTGGAATTTTGCCGAACCCTTGCTGTTCCAAGCAAGGTAGGGATCTTTAACATGCGTGACAACACTCACACACGGGACCTCCATTTTACTTCTCATCCGAACGAGGGTGTATTTTTGTAAAAAATGCTCGCCTAACATTTTTCAAGCGGACCGTGTCGGGATTCGAACCCAGGACCTTGGGCGTATCCATTTCAGGCCATCAGATGTCTGTTACAAATTGCCGAACTTAGTCGTGAAAGGTATCCACTTGCCGCAATGACTCTTTGAAACTTTTTTTACGTGGACGATTTAGTCCTTTCGTGCTCTTTACTCGAAGTTGCTCGTGATATTAAATCACAATTAATATTGGCTTAGTCAATTACGCGGGTTTGAATTAAGAAAGTGGACTAGCAACAATTTTTCTTTATTGGCCGATTTGCCACTTTCTCACATTTCTGATTCGTACTCATTTAATAAAAAAGAAAGGGTTTAAAAATTCTCGGACTCCAGTTTGTTACCTTGACGGACAGTTTTAGCTTTGCTGTCCAATCTGTCGCAACTTGTACTAAACGTAACGTGTTGTCCACTCTGACACGCATTTTCGACCCTCTTGGAATTTTGTCTCTGCTTACTTTTATTATTAAACATTTAATTCAACAACTGTGTAGTCATAAACTAGATTGGTATGGTCCTCCCCCATCTTTATCTCGTGTTAATGGGAAAAGTATTGCGAAGAGTTCAGCGCATTGTCAGAATTTTCTCTGTCGTTCATGCTCGCTCCCAGTTCATTCGAACAATGTGAACTTCATTGTTTTGGTGATGCAAGTAAAAAGGGTTATTGTGCAGTTGTGTATTTCCAATTAAGGATAGTACTTTCTCCACATTTTTTGTTTGTGCAAAATCGAAAGTTGCTCCTCTTAAAAAGTTAACATTACCTCGACCAGAGCTGTGTGCTTCTGTGTTAGTCTCGCGGCTTGTTTCTTATGTAACATATTTTTAAGAATATAATTTCATTTTCACGAATATGTTGTGAGTCAGATTCCCGTATTACCTTCTGCTGGATTCAATTTGATTCCAACCTGTGGAAAACATTTATCGCTAACCATGTGTCATATATTCAGGAAACAACTTTTCCTGACAGCTGGTATTATATACCTTCTGATTAAAACCCCGCTGACATCGGATCGCGCGGACTTCTGCCTGATGAACTAGTAGGGTAAAATCAGGCATCCTGGGCCCACATTTCCACCAGCATCCACATTTCCACACACATCTGGACCAAAAAGTTTTCTTCGACTAACCATTTTCATCTTTCGAGATAAACCTATCTTAAATTTTTTTTATGTTTCGAGATAAATGAGCATCCACATTTCCACACACGAGATAAACTTATTTTTAAGATTTTTTACCGCTAACATTCTGGACCAAATAGTTTTCTTCGACTAACCATTTTTTTTTATCTTTCATCTGAACCAAATAGTTTTCTTCGTCTAGCCAATACATCTTTCGAGATAAACCTATCTTGTTTGGTATTAATTAAGATTAGATTTGTCTCAGCTACCCGAATTTCTAGGAATTTTTTAGATTGCATCACCCCCAAGGGAGCTACCCCAATTTTAAGATTTTTTACCAAGATCAATTCCTAATTACCTCTCCTTTTTAATATCTACAGTCCTTTAACCAACACAAAAGAAAATAAGAACACAAAAGTTTAATAATTTATTTTATCCGATTTACAGTTTAATAAACTAATTACAATTTTTACAAAGTATAACATTATTTTGTTTGTGTAGCCGAATCCAAGCAGGTTAACCTGTAACAAAAAAGAGATTAATGGGTTGTTTAAATAGCCCTGTAATAAAAGAGATTAAAGTAAAAGAGAGGAAACGTGTTTTCAGTCAATAAGACATATTGTTGTTAATCCAACAATATGTTTTACCGTCAACGAGACCACGTGGAGGTAAACACATATCGCCGGGAACAAAGGAAATTTTAAGGATGGGGAGGGTAGATATGCTTATAACTAACACATACTATATATACACACTAAAATATAAACAACTATCTAATATCCTTATGCCCCCATGCATATGTGGAAGTACTACCAGGGATGACGTACCTTTTATCATCTTCCGCCGATAAACTAGTTTTATTAATTAATTGGGTGTACAAAACGTGTTTTTTACTCCGAATACACACCATGCTATGCATAAGGGCACCAGAATTATTATGCACAATGTCCTTAAAACTATCCACACTAATCCCAGCCACCACACTACGCGATACCCCTTGATCTTTTAATCGTGTCCTTCTCACTAAGAATGCAATACGACTTGGCCCTAGTCCCAACAAATTGTAACACCAAGTCGCCGTTGAACTCGTCTTTAAACTTGCCGGGGATCTTTTTGTTCACAAGAGGCATATTGTATTTATTGTCTCGAGGGTAGTCACTAGTGTCGAAATTGTTAATGTTTGCACTAATATCACTATACAAGTCTTTTGTTTCTATACTATACACTAAAGAGTCAGTGTCTGTATAAAGTAGTGAGAGTTTGGCTCCATACAAATGTTTCATGGTGTTATAATGAAAATCATACATGAGGGTCTTTGAAATATCTAAAACTGAAAAACCTGCATATATAGGCTTGTTGTAAGTGACTTTTACCCTATCCATCTGTATAATAACCAAATCCTCACCTAGCACTAAACTACTGTTAAAGTTCGGGCGGGCGATAAGTCCACTCGCGCACAATTTTTGTCCATCGTGTCCCCACCGGGGCACGATC
This sequence comes from Platerodrilus igneus, assembly GCA_036346225.1. Taxonomy (NCBI): domain Eukaryota; kingdom Metazoa; phylum Arthropoda; class Insecta; order Coleoptera; family Lycidae; genus Platerodrilus; species Platerodrilus igneus. The sequence goes on along the minus strand of JARFIW010001054.1, from coordinate 1,988,773 downwards.
TTCACATCCACCCTCTTGTCGACATTCTCCATCGTTTTTCCAAAGACTGCGTTATTCATTAATTTGAAAAAGTCTTTTTCAAACGCATTTCTGGCAGATGTCCTAAGGGTGGTGTTCAAATCGATGTACGGTTTTAGCCAAGGCGATTGGTCAAATTCCATGACCCGGTGGACTGCTGTGAGCCGGAGACCATTACGTAGCGCCTGCTGCAGGTTTCTGTAATGTATAATGTAACGACTCTTGTTGAGCAACGTGGCGAGCAGCTTCGGAGTCTTGGAGGATGGTGTTGGGGTACCATGGTCTGCGGGCAAAACGGTAAATCGTTGTGCTGTTCGTGTAGGTTTTCTGGATACTCAGATCTACTTCCAGGATGTACCTTGTCCCCTGCTACAGATATGTCGAAGATGTAGGCTTTCAGGAGGTTAAGCTCTTTCTCTTTTAACCACCGGAATCCGCTTATCGGTAACGGTTGTGACATGGCCCATCCATACAAATTATTAGCATCCAGATACGTCAAGTACCTTGAGGGCTCTTCAGAATTAAAATTGTGCATGTACTTATTGTTGGCGTGAGCGTATCGTTGACTGCACTGAGTTAGACCACCACGAATCCCTTTTTTCACAAAGTGATGCATTTCTACATCAGTGAATAGATCCAGTTTAACCCCAGTGTGTTTTAGCATGGCGTCCCAGCTTAGACTAGGTGCTGTCATATATTGGCAGGGATCCAAGTCGTAGGTTTTCAACACACACCCGGAAGTTTTCGAACACGTCGGCTAATAATAAAACGTCTGTTTTCAAATAAAGATCACTATATTCGCCGAGTGTGCATATGTGGAAGACGTTCCATACATTCTGAGCGTGATCGTATTCAGACAACGAAATCACAGTATTCGTGAGATCATTATAGAAATCCTCTCGGGGTGGTAGACTTGACCTATTTAACGCTGAAGCGTCTGTCACATACCTGTACGGAACACACCCTTTCTGCGTAGAAAAGAAACCTGTATGTCGTCGGAAACACTTCCTCATCTCAACAAACTGCTCGCATTCCAAATTTTCACCAACTTATCCAGGGACGATGCCATGAAACGTAGAGTCGATGAATCGCAGCTGTACTGTGGAATTATCGGTTTCATCATCATCTTCTTCTACGTCTGGTTCTTCACCATATAACCTCACATACTTTGTGAACGATACGAATCGCTCCTTATTATTTGGGATCACTGTAACGCGCTCCTTATCGCACCCCAACTCTTTCACAATAAAATGGGAATCATACCCACTTAAATTGTGGAATATGACCGGTATGAAATTTGGCATCCGGTATTGGATGTTGCATTGGCGATGTGCTGCGAAGCGGAATTTCCCTGTAAGATGGCAGTGATCCCTTACTCGATCGTCTCCCATTGGTTTCTTGCAGATGCCGCAATCGTCAACCATGTGGAATAACAATTCGTCTAAAGGCTCCAACGCTGTCATCGGAACGTTGGTTTTAAGGATTTTACCTAATCTGCGGGCTTCCTCCTTCAACTTTTCCATAAACACTTTAGCAGCTTCAGGCCCCCTGTACAATTCAAACTTATCCAAATTCTCGTCGTAGGAGCATTTAATATAATATGCGAAGCTGTATGGTTCGTGTTGGTGGGTGCTGTTAGTAAAGGAGCCGGAGGGATCCTGTGCTGCCGAGGAAATGGGCTTCAACACGCTTTCAAAGTCCGCGTACACAACAAAAGGCACCCTCATTTGCTTGTGCACGTTCGTAAACTCGAGGATGTTGTTGAAGTGGTTGGGCATCTTTGTCGTAACGTGGTTGCAATCTTGTTCGGTGTGTTTGCGTAGCTTATCCTCCGAACGGAAATATATCAGGCACCCATCGCAAAGCCATTTGCTTGTGTGCTCACGAGACAACTGCTTACTCACTAGCTTCCCCAAATCTTTGATCAAACAGTAGTGTGTGTTATTCTCATTCTGGATGTAAAGGAGGTTGACATGCCGATCCCTCTTGCGTGCTGTAAAGTGGAGGGGTCCCACGATGGACTTCCTTTCCACCCCAAAGACGTTAATGCTTATAGCATTCTGCTCCTCAAACTTGGCTATGTCCTTTATGGGCATTGGGAACTGTAGTCCTGTTACGTCGAATGCGGTGCTGTAATGCGGGTAGCTCGATACACGATAAGTGTGCTCGTTAACGGGGTGAAGAGCTGCTACCACGCTCCAGGCAAAGCATGCATTGTCTTGGTTCTGCACGTTAACCACCGCACACTTGTCTCGAATCCATTTGGGGAGCTCGATGTAGGACCCCCCACGAAGAGGTTTATACTTGTTTATATTCACCTCCAAGTATAATGCATTTTTCAGAGTCCATCCTAAAATTTAAAATTAGAAACAAAATAATAATTTTTCAAAACTTACCAGAATCTCGTTCTTGAAATTCGTCAGACTTAGCTGACATCCTCTCCACAAAGGAGTTGTAGACATTTCCTAGGTTGCTGGATGAGGTGACCACAACATTTCGGGTGTTGAAGGATTTCACGTCCTCAACACCCTCTACCGCAGCCATCTTGGTGTATCCACCAAACACCTCCAGGTTCACCTTTAGGGAGGTGTGGATTGCCCGCTGTTTCCCGACTAAGCTTATGAATCTCTCCCTCTGGTTGCGGAGAAAATCCAACAGACCTAGAAATAACTAAGTGAAACACTAAATACTTATAAAAAAAATACGTACTTGTAGAGTCGACATTACTAATTCTGTATGTAGCGATTCGACTTTTAAATGCCGTGCTCACTACTTGTACACCCCCATCCAGGACACGGCTAGCATTAGCTTTGTGCTCGTTCGAGCGTTGGTGGGCTACCAAGTTGGTTACATCCACATCGCACTCTTTGCATCTCCGCAATCTCTTGGGGGCGGGTCCCTCAACTATCGACGCAGCCGGTCGTTTGACCCCGGATGGGCCGGCAACTGGTTCCACCACACCATGCTTGGTGTCCTTATGACGTTTTAGGCTGTCCTTACGGGTGAAGGATGCCGGGCACACTTCGCAAACAAAAAGGCCGGTGGATTTCGATGCTACGTCATGCTGCTGGAGCAGATGTCTCTTCAAACTATCGCTTCTCGAAGACAACTCACACACATCACAAGTAAAGGAAGCCATTTTCTATAAAGAAATTAAAACTGGTTAAAGACTTTTAACAGTTGTAACTAGCCGAAGACTAAACAGAAACTAAATGATATTGTATCGCACGGTGCTTTTATACACATAATAATGAGGTAGTTTACTTTTAAATTAGGTGAAACCCAGCGTCGTTTAACCTTGAGTAACATTCCAAACTAGTATAATCACACCAGTAAAACCTAATATTCTTAACTAACCTTGAATCGGATTACAAACTAGTTCATGCCTGTCGGTGAAAATCAATTAGCTTCTTGCTTACGCACTACATCTATAATTATCGGATGTACTACTTTAACTTTCACTTTCGTGACTTCCCATAAAGAGCAAATGAGGAGATTCATCTCCACATTTCCACACACATCCACATTGCCACACACATTTACAAGTATATTCCCATAAGGCGGAAATGAGGAGAATCCCTCAATTCCACACTTATCTGAACCAAATAGTTTTCTTCGTCTAGCCAATGCATCTTTCGAGATAAACCTATCTTGTTTGGTATCAATTAATATTAGAATTTTCTCAGCTACCCTAAAAGGAAAAATTAATAGGTTAGGTCAGCCTCGCGAGGCTGACCTAACCTATTAATTTTTCCTTTTATCTAACCTAAGTCCACACAAGTCCAACTAACCTAACCTAACTTCGGACAACACTAGCTAACCTAACTCCTGACAAGTCCTTCCACATTTAAACAAACAATGTTTACCCTCCTAAATACAGCAATACCTTCGGATTAAAATCCGATCTAGGACTGATTAAAATCCGACCTAGGTCGGAGGCAATTTCACCCTATGGGGTAATTTCACCCTATGGGGCAATTTCACTCTATGGGGCAATTTCACCCTAACCTAACATCCTACATATATCCGGATATATGTCGAAGCCCATCCCTACCGACGTAGGTCGGATTAAATCGATTTGGCATCCCACCAGCGCTCCAACATAATAAAACAGTATAAAATCTATGTTGTTTTAATATTAATAAGATTTTTGGTGATCCAACGCAGTTTTTTATGCATTCTGATGTACGCCTAAGCACGTCTGTGCCCATGCGCACCCCTGCGCGCGCATTTTTTTTGCCCATGCGCACCCCTGCGCGCGCGCACCCCTGTATTTTTATTGTATCCTAACAATACTAATATATATAAATAAAACCAAAACGTTTGAAACCATAATTATATTTCAATTCAAATACTTAACAAGTACACTACACATAGAAATATATTTTTATTCATTAAAACTAATACACACACAAAAGTCACTCTTTCCTCCTTTTAATTGACAAATATGTAGTATACATTTCCAAATTTTGTGTACGATTTTCGTTTGATCTGAGTTCTGTATAGAGTGTGGCTTGTGGAACATTGTAGAGTGTGAGTATCACAATTAAATATCAACCAACTAGTTGGTAAGACAACCTCTAGGTTAGGCAAATTTCCACCAAATTCTCACCACCATATAATAGAAGTTGGTTTTGATTTATATGGCGGTCTTTAATAGATGTATTGCATTGTTAAAAAATTTATAAAGACGACCATAAAATCGCTATCGGCAAAAAATCTTAAAATTGGGGTAGCCCCCTTGGGGTAGATGCTATCTAAAAAATTCCTAGAGATTCGGGTAGCTGAGAAAATTCTAATATTAATTGATACCAAACAAGATAGGTTTATCTCGAAAGATGCATTGGTTAGACGAAGAAAACTATTTGTTAGTTTTGCTTATAAAGCAAAGAGCGAAATTTAGAGGTTTGAGAGCTTTAAAGGGTTATAACTTTTCAAGGGATGGTCCGATTTTAAATCTGTTTGCAGATTCGAATTCTGCGTAAAATTCTAAACTAAAAAGATGTGCCACATGGTTAAAAATTTATAAGGACGACCATACTAGAGCGCTCATTGTATGATTAATAAACCCTCCAGCAATTATACGGGAATTTTCTAATGGGTGGCATTGAGCATATCTATTGTATTTTTCAAATCATATAGCTGCTAATTAATAAAAAGAAAAGGCTACTTTCACTATACGTCACATAATTGTAAAGCAATTAGTTTGTCCTCGTCTACGTATTTTCCAACAATTTAGCATTGTGCATGTAATTATGTTAAAACCAAACAAATTTTAAGTCATGGGTTTTTGCGATATTCTGAGAGAAGCACATTACTGTTTGAAAAAATGATTTTAAATACTAAGCACTTATGGCTTATAAAGAACTCATTTCTAAAATCTCCACGGTTTTTGATTTTTGGAGATGTTTGGTTTAAGCATATGTCATAGACGAGCAAAAATTTTAATAAGATTTGAGAGCTTTAAAGGGGTAACTTTGCAGGGCGTGATCCGATTTCAAATCTGTTTACAGATTCGGATTCTACATAAAATTTTAGACTAACAAGATGTATCGCATGACTAAAAAAATTTATAAGAACGCTCAAAAGTCGCTACAGGTAAGAAATCTTAAAATTGGGGTAGCTCCTTAGGGAATGGCGCAATCTAAAAAATTCATAAAGATTCGGGTAGCTGAGAAAATTCTAATATTAATTGATACCAAACAAGATAGGTTTATCTCGAAAGATGCATTGGTTAGACGAAGAAAACTATTTGTTAGTTTTGCTTATAAAGCAAAGAGCGAAATTTAGAGGTTTGAGAGCTTTAAAGGGTTATAACTTTTCAAGGGATGGTCCGATTTCAAATCTGTTTGCAGATTCAAATTCTGCGTAAAATTCTAAGCTAACTTAATGTATCGCATGACTAAAAAAATTTATAAGAACGCTCAAAAGTCGCTACAGGTAAGAAATCTTAAAATTAGAGTAGCTCCTTAGGGAATGGAGCTATCTAAAAAATTCCTAGAGATTCGGGTAGCTGAGAAAATTCTAATATTAATTGATACCAAACAAGATAGGTTTATCTCGAAAGATGCATTGGCTAGACGAAGAAAACTATTTGGTTCAGATAAGTGTGGAATTGAGGGATTCTCCTCATTTCCGCCTTATGGGAATATACTTGTAAATGTGTGTGGCAATGTGGATGTGTGTGGAAATGTGGAGATGAATCTCCTCATTTGCTCTTTATGGGAAGTCACGAAAGTGAAAGTTAAAGTAGTACATCCGATAATTATAGATGTAGTGCGTAAGCAAGAAGCTAATTGATTTTCACCGACAGGCATGAACTAGTTTGTAATCCGATTCAAGGTTAGTTAAGAATATTAGGTTTTACTGGTGTGATTAGACTAGTTTGGAATGTTACTCAAGGTTAAACGACGCTGGGTTTCACCTAATTTAAAAGTAAACTACCTCATTATTATGTGTATAAAAGCACCGTGCGATACAATATCATTTAGTTTCTGTTTAGTCTTCGGCTAGTTACAACTGTTAAAAGTCTTTAACCAGTTTTAATTTCTTTATAGAAAATGGCTTCCTTTACTTGTGATGTGTGTGGAGTTGTCTTCTCGAGAAGCGATAGTTTGAAGAGACATCTGCTCCAGCAGCATGACGTAGCATCGAAATCCACCGGCCTTTTTGTTTGCGAAGTGTGCCCGGCATCCTTCACCCGTAAGGACAGCCTAAAACGTCATAAGGACACCAAGCATGGTGTGGTGGAACCAGTTGCCGGCCCATCCGGGGTCAAACGACCGGCTGCGTCGATAGTTGAGGGACCCGCCCCCAAGAGATTGCGGAGATGCAAAGAGTGCGATGTGGATGTAACCAACTTGGTAGCCCACCAACGCTCGAACAAGCACAAAGCTAATGCTAGCCGTGTCCTGGATGGGGTGTACAAGTAGTGAGCACGGCATTTAAAAGTCGAATCGCTACATACAGAATTAGTAATGTCGACTCTACAAGTACGTATTTTTTATAAGTATTTAGTGTTTCACTTAGTTATTTCTAGGTCTGTTGGATTTTCTCCGCAACCAGAGGGAGAGATTCATAAGCTTAGTCGGGAAACAGCGGGCAATCCACACCTCCCTAAAGGTGAACCTGGAGGTGTTTGGTGGATACACCAAGATGGCTGCGGTAGAGGGTGTTGAGGACGTGAAATCCTTCAACACCCGAAATGTTGTGGTCACCTCATCCAGCAACCTAGGAAATGTCTACAACTCCTTTGTGGAGAGGATGTCAGCTAAGTCTGACGAATTTCAAGAACGAGATTCTGGTAAGTTTTGAAAAATTATTATTTTGTTTCTAATTTTTAAATTTTAGGATGGACTCTGAAAAATGCATTATACTTGGAGGTGAATATAAACAAGTATAAACCTCTTCGTGGGGGGTCCTACATCGAGCTCCCCAAATGGATTCGAGACAAGTGTGCGGTGGTTAACGTGCAGAACCAAGACAATGCATGCTTTGCCTGGAGCGTGGTAGCAGCTCTTCACCCCGTTAACGAGCACACTTATCGTGTATCGAGCTACCCGCATTACAGCACCGCACTCGACGTAACAGGACTACAGTTCCCAATGCCCATAAAGGACATAGCCAAGTTCGAGGAGCAGAATGCTATAAGCATTAACGTCTTTGGGGTGGAAAGGAAGTCCATCGTGGGACCCCTCCACTTTACAGCATGCAAGAGGGATCGGCATGTCAACCTCCTTTACATCCAGAATGAGAATAACACACACTACTGTTTGATCAAAGATTTGGGGAAGCTAGTGGGTAAGCAGTTGTCTCGTGAGCACACAAGCAAATGGCTTTGCGATGGGTGCCTGATATATTTCCGTTCGGAGGATAAGCTACGCAAACACACCGAACAAGATTGCAACCACGTTACGACAAAGATGCCCAACCACTTCAACAACATCCTCGAGTTTACGAGCGTGCACAAGCAAATGAGGGTGCCTTTTGTTGTGTACGCGGACTTTGAAAGCGTGTTGAAGCCCATTTCCTCGGCAGCACAGGATCCCTCCGGCTCCTTTACTAACAGCACCCACCAACACGAACCATACAGCTTCGCATATTATATTAAATGCTCCTACGACGAGAATTTGGATAAGTTTGAATTGTACAGGGGGGCCTGAAGCTGCTAAAGTGTTTATGGAAAAGTTGAAGGAGGAAGCCCGCAGATTAGGTAAAATCCTTAAAACCAACGTTCCGATGACAGCGTTGGAGCCTTTAGACGAATTGTTATTCCACATGGTTGACGATTGCGGCATCTGCAAGAAACCAATGGGAGACGATCGAGTAAGGGATCACTGCCATCTTACAGGGAAATTCCGCTTCGCAGCACATCGCCAATGCAACATCCAATACCGGATGCCAAATTTCATACCGGTCATATTCCACAATTTAAGTGGGTATGATTCCCATTTTATTGTGAAAGAGTTGGGGTGCGATAAGGAGCGCGTTACAGTGATCCCAAATAATAAGGAGCGATTCGTATCGTTCACAAAGTATGTGAGGTTATATGGTGAAGAACCAGACGTAGAAGAAGATGATGATGAAACCGATAATTCCACAGTACAGCTGCGATTCATCGACTCCCTACGTTTCATGGCATCGTCCCTGGATAAGTTGGTGAAAAATTTGGAATGCGAGCAGTTTGTTGAGATGAGGAAGTGTTTCCCCGACGACATACAGTTTTCTTTTCTACGCAGAAAGGGTGTGTTCCCGTACAGGTATGTGACAGACGCTTCAGCGTTAAATAGGTCAAGTCTACCACCCCGAGAGGATTTCTATAATGATCTCACGAATACTGTGATTTCGTTGTCTGAATACGATCACGCTCAGAATGTATGGAACGTCTTCCACATATGCACACTCGGCGAATATAGTGATCTTTATTTGAAAACAGACGTTTTATTATTAGCCGACGTGTTCGAAAACTTCCGGGGTGTGTGCTTGAAAACCTACGACTTGGATCCCTGCCAATATATGACAGCACCTAGTCTAAGCTGGGACGCCATGCTAAAACACACTGGGGTTAAACTGGATCTATTCACTGATGTAGAAATGCATCACTTTGTGAAAAAAGGGATTCGTGGTGGTCTAACTCAGTGCAGTCAACGATACGCTCACGCCAACAATAAGTACATGCACAATTTTAATTCTGAAGAGCCCTCAAGGTACTTGACGTATCTGGATGCTAATAATTTGTATGGATGGGCCATGTCACAACCGTTACCGATAAGCGGATTCCGGTGGTTAAAAGAGAAAGAGCTTAACCTCCTGAAAGCCTACATCTTCGACATATCTGTAGCAGGGGACAAGGGGTACATCCTGGAAGTAGATCTGGAGTATCCAGAAAACCTACACGAACAGCACAACGATTTACCGTTTTGCCCGCAGACCATGGTACCCCCAACACCATCCTCCAAGACTCCGAAGCTGCTCGCCACGTTGCTCAACAAGAGTCGTTACATTATACATTACATAAACCTGCAGCAGGCGCTACGTAATGGTCTCCGGCTCACAGCAGTCCACCGGGTCATGGAATTTGACCAATCGCCTTGGCTAAAACCGTACATCGATTTGAACACCACCCTTAGGACATCTGCCAGAAATGCGTTTGAAAAAGACTTTTTCAAATTAATGAATAACGCAGTCTTTGGAAAAACGATGGAGAATGTCGACAAGAGGGTGGATGTGAAGATCGTGCCCCGGTGGGGACACGATGGACAAAAATTGTGCGCGAGTGGACTTATCGCCCGCCCGAACTTTAACAGTAGTTTAGTGCTAGGTGAGGATTTGGTTATTATACAGATGGATAGGGTAAAGTCACTTACAACAAGCCTATATATGCAGGTTTTTCAGTTTTAGATATTTCAAAGACCCTCATGTATGATTTTCATTATAACACCATGAAACATTTGTATGGAGCCAAACTCTCACTACTTTATACAGACACTGACTCTTTAGTGTATAGTATAGAAACAAAAGACTTGTATAGTGATATTAGTGCAAACATTAACAATTTCGACACTAGTGACTACCCTCGAGACAATAAATACAATATGCCTCTTGTGAACAAAAAGATCCCCGGCAAGTTTAAAGACGAGTTCAACGGCGACTTGGTGTTACAATTTGTTGGGACTAGGGCCAAGTCGTATTGCATTCTTAGTGAGAAGGACACGATTAAAAAGATCAAGGGGGTATCGCGTAGTGTGGTGGCTGGGATTAGTGTGGATAGTTTTAAGGACATTGTGCATAATAATTCTGGTGCCCTTATGCATAGCATGGTGTGTATTCGGAGTAAAAAACACGTTTTGTACACCCAATTAATTAATAAAACTAGTTTATCGGCGGAAGATGATAAAAGGTACGTCATCCCTGGTAGTACTTCCACATATGCATGGGGGCATAAGGATATTAGATAGTTGTTTATATTTTAGTGTGTATATATAGTATGTAAGTTAGTTATAAGCATATCTACCCTCCCCCATCCTTAAAATTTCCTTTGTTCCCGGCGATATGTGTTTACCTCCACGTGGTCTCGCCGGACGGTAAAACATATTGTTGGATTAACAACAATATGTCTTATTGACTGAAAACACGTTTCCTCTCTTTTACTTTAATCTCTTTTTATTACAGGGCTATTTAAACAACCCATTAATCTCTTTTTTGTTACAGGTTAACCTGCTTGGATTCGGCTACACAAACAAAATAATGTTATACTTTGTAAAAATTGTAATTAGTTTATTAAACTGTAAATCGGATAAAATAAATTATTAAACTTTTGTGTTCTTATTTTCTTTTGTGTTGGTTAAAGGACTGTAGATATTAAAAAGGAGAGGTAATTAGGAATTGATCTTGGTAAAAAATCTTAAAATTGGGGTAGCTCCCTTGGGGGTGATGCAATCTAAAAAATTCCTAGAAATTCGGGTAGCTGAGACAAATCTAATCTTAATTAATACCAAACAAGATAGGTTTATCTCGAAAGATGCATTGGCTAGACGAAGAAAACTATTTGGTTCAGATGAAAGATAAAAAAAAATGGTTAGTCGAAGAAAACTATTTGGTCCAGAATGTTAGCGGTAAAAAATCTTAAAAATAGGTTTATCTCGTGTGTGGAAATGTGGATGCTCATTTATCTCGAAACATAAAAAAAATTTAAGATAGGTTTATCTCGAAAGATGAAAATGGTTAGTCGAAGAAAACTTTTTGGTCCAGATGTGTGTGGAAATGTGGATGCTGGTGGAAATGTGGGCCCAGGATGCCTGATTTTACCCTACTTGAACTCTTACGTTGTCGTTTATGGTGGGGAGGTCCTTTTTCTTAGTATCATCGCAACCTAAGTGGTTTAATAATAATTTAGGTCGACGTCCTCCGGAGACATTCGTAGAAGAGCGTAAGATTTTAGTCTCGTTAGTAACCGAAGCTTCGGATCCACACATGTTCACGAAATTGTTGGACGATTATTCTACTTTATCACAGCTGCTGCGGGTTTTAGCATATATATTATGATTTATTGTACGTTGTAAGAAAGTTCCTTTCACATATAATTCATTAGCATTGTCGTCTGATGAACTTCGTTATGCGGTAATTCTCCTTGCGAAACATGCAACAAGTACATTTTCTCGAGGAGCTTACCTATTTAAAAAATAGTAGGCGTTTACTTAAAACTCTCAGCAAATTATGCCCTTTTCTAGACTCTCAGGACATACGTTTCGCTCCAATCTCATTCTCAAAGAAGTACCCTATTTTACTACCTAGTCGCTCCACATTTACCTCGTTAATCAATTATAATCATCGTAAGTTTTTGCACGCCAGTCTTCAAACCGTGCAGTGTATAATTCTGGATTCTAGATAGTAAACAAGTCGTACGTCGCATTCTTTCAAAATGTTTACCTTGCTGGAAAACTCGTCCTATAGGAGCTGCAACTCCTCTTATGGGTAACTTACCCCCCGCGCAAGTCACCGATAACCATAAATGTTTTCTTCAAACCGGCGTAGACTTCGCCGGTCTATTTAAGCTTATTATGAGCAAGCACCGCGGTGCCAAGTCCTCAAAGGCTTACGTTTGCCTTTTTGTGTGTTTTGCAACTAAGGCCATCTATCTGGAACTAGCGTCTGAATTAACCGCTGACTGTTTTCTCGCGGCACTTAAAAGCATTATCGCAAGAAGGGAAAATATTCAGTGGATTTTAATGTGCCGTCGGTACCTAATTTGGGCGGTCTGTGAGAGGCTTCAATAAAAAGTGTTAAAACACACTTAACGCGAGTAACCGGTGATCAGTGCTTTACATACGAAAAATTCTTTATGATTGTACTTCACATCGAAGCCGTAGTAAAATCACGACCTTTAGTCCTAATGAGCACTGACCCGAATGCCTTGGAGGTGCTCATCCCCCGTCATTTTTTAGCAATGTAAAATCTTACGACTATTCCCGATCACGATGTTACGGCACTTAAATGCAACAGTCTATTCCGTTGATAACTAATCTCGCGGGTACATAAGCACTTCTGGGAGAGGTGGTCTCGTGAATACTTACACACCCTTCATCAGCGCCATAAGTGGCATACGGATTACTTTCTCCCCTCTTCCGAAAGATACTCTAGTCTTGATTCAAGATAAAAAATTTACCCCCGGTAAAGTGGGTACGGGGTTGAGTGGTAGAAAATTATCCTGGTACGGATAATACCGTGCGTGTCGTGTCAGTTCGCACGTCAATCGGCATTTTGTGACGGCTGGTATCGAAATTGTGTCCGCTTCCTGTACTTTAATTCCACAAAATGCTTCGCATTTTGGGCGGGCGGCATGTTGCGTCCACAACGCGTATTTATTTAGTGTAAATTAGTTTAAAAATATATTTCTTTAACATTAAAAAACTCCGCAAATATTTACATATAATATAAAACAATTTAATGTCCACACTGCAACGTACTTCTACATGTTCTAATTAAGGTGTATTTAAATGAAATAATGCTCTTTTTAACGCCTTTAACGCCTTAATAAATTATACTACAATTGGTTACGATTACCGACATGACTAAGGACGAGTAATTCGTGGCATTGTTCCACTATCCTTTGCAATAGAAACACGTTCTTTCTGTTTTCGCTACAAATTACCTACAGTTGTACGTGCGTTCATTTATGTAATTCAACGTGGTGCCCCTGTGCTGGAAGGTGTTTACCACAAGCAGTTGACCACAACAGAAGCGAACTCAACACTGCAACTAGTTACAAGCTAAGGTGTGAAAGGATTGTTTTTAATATTCAAAAGTAATGTAACTACTCACCATAAAATACAGTCCACTTCATTTCTCTTTACTGGAGCTATCATAATTGATTTGTCTTATACTATTGGCTGCTAAGATCAATATTTCTTTGCCTGCTCCAGTACTGTTTAGCGATATTGTTGGAACTTTTACTTCTGTACATTGCACAATACTTTGATGTTCTTTTTTCAATTTTTTTTTTGTTTGATAACGGAAATAATGAATAAGTACAACCAGGCATCAAATGGAAGCTAAATATTTTGTAGAATACGATTATGTGAAATTTCTAGAAGAAGTTAGTGATCGACTAGCTTTATGTAACGGCATCCCAAAAAATGTTATGAACGGTACAAAAAATTGCTAATGGATTGGTTGGGGTCACTTTAGTTGTAAGTGTCTGCTTTTTATATAGCAAAAATTGTATAAACAGTAAAAAATGACTACTGCATTTAGAAAAAATTTAATTTTATTTTGTTTGAAAGACCGGCGAACTATTTGCTTCCATTTTGTATAAAAGAAGACATGTTGCCATGCATCATGCTCAGAAAGAAATTTAAAAAAATGTATAGGAAAAGAAGTAAAATTAAGGATTGCCACAAGAAAACGATGGTTGGGGTATGTATTGTTTACGACTTATTCGAAAGTAATTCTCGTTCGGTAAAGATTTCTTTATTAAAAAGCATTAAATAGCGTTCTATTTCATATTTTATTAATCCGTTAAGTTCTATTTCATATTTAGAAATTTACTGCCTCATTACGTTAAAAACTATTCAGTTCCCAAACATTTAAATTTACGTTTGCTACACTTCTATAATTTCAACTTTCGTAGATAGGCAACTAACTTTGCTCGTTCTTTATTATTTTCACTAATTCGTTGTCTGTATTCTTATTCCATATTTATGCATGCAATCTTTATTAACTAGGGTTGCCCTGAATGTTACTAGTTAGATGGTAATTTCTTGTATTTTAATAATTTAATTTAAAGAGGTAAGAGGCGTAATTATTTTTTTTTGTTATAAATTTGGTTTTAATCTATTCTTGCATGGTCATATAGATATAATTTTTAGCATTGCTAAAATGTTTGAATTCATTTCTAAGGTTTGCAATGAATTTTCCGTGAGTAGTTCCTTATTTAAATTTTGATAGGTAACTTTTGATGTTGAAGTAATTTATTTTTAAAACTGAATTTCACATTCACTCTCTACGACATTCTCGAATGTGCAAGTTTTTTAAGTTTTGAATTGAAATCAGCAATTTTCACGCTTTCGTCTTTTTCAGTGTTTTCTTAGTGAAATTGGTAAAAGAAGTTAAGCTTAATGTGTAATTAATATGAATTTTATTTTCAATAAGATTAGTCTAGGTTTCGTTCTATGTAAAAATTGTATGCCCATGTGTTGTACACCATCTTTTTCATTACATTTGATTTTGATTACTGGATAGATAAAAGCGAATTCTTGCAAAAAGAAGTAGCATTCTTAGGACACATAATAATTCCACAAGGTGTTAAGCCACACCCAGATAAAACAAATGCCGCATTAAACTACCCCTTACCAAAAACGCACAAAGAAATAAAAGGATTTTTAGGACTAGGTGGATATTATAGAAAATTCATTAAAGGTTGTGCACAAATAACTATATTAGTAACAAATTGTTTAAAGAAAGGTAATAAAATCGAACACACACCAGAATTTATTAAAGCAGTAGAGAAAATTAAGTGTATTCTTACGAATCACCCTTTGTTGGAGTACCCTGACTTTTCAAAACCCTTTATATTAACAACAGAAGCATCCAATGTCGCTTTAGGCGCAGTATTGGGTCAAGGCAAAGTAGGTAGCGATAAACCAATCAGTTACGCATCACGAACATTAAATGAGGCAGAACAAAAATATAGTACAATTGAAAAGGAACCATTAACCATAATTTGGGCAACAAAATATTTTAGGCCATATCTAACGGAAGAAAATTTTACATATATACAGATCATAGACCATTAGTATGGTTATATAAACTGAAGGAACCTAATTTAAAATTGACTACGAGATCATACACAAGAAAGGAATGTATAACAATAATGCGGACGCATTGAGCTGAATACAACTCAACACCCTAAAGACAGAATCAGTTGTAGGTAACGTAAGCAAAACCGAGATGAGAGAAGACCCAGAAGAAATAGAAACTATACATTCAACTCAAAACAACGAACCTAAAACCGCATTTCAAATTCTAAACGAAGCGATAGATACGAAACCAAATCAATTTATAGTTACGGAAGTCTTAACCAACCTTGACCCGGTAAAATATACAAAAACATACAATAGAAAAATATATCACATTCAAATAACAAAAGATGACAACGAGAATCAAATAATTAAAATTTTAAAAGAATATACCCCAGAGAAAAACGTTTTTACTTTTATTTCACAACAGAACATTTGTACAAAGGATTTTCAGAATTATATATTCCATTATTTAATAACATAGAACCAGAGATTATCAGATGCATACGAAAACTAATTACTTTAGATGACCTAGATGAAATAAACGATGTAATTCGCAACCAACGCGAAGGTAATACAAACCATCGTAGAATAAACGAAACCCTAAAACAACTCACAAGAAGATAATATTTTAAAGACACGAAAGAATTAACTACAGATTTTATTAATCAATGCGAACTATGTGTTTTGAGTACATAAAAAGATACTCAGGAGAGAAAAGCGGGTGTATAATCAAACAGATATTAAACAAGTGCGGCCTTGGATATTCTTACCTGATGTCCACTTAGCATGGTGAAGATTCTGGGATCCAGAACACTTATTACTACACTCGAAAAATAATATAAAGCGGTGAGGTAGTCCTATACGGTGACCTATCTTTATTTATCTTTATCTATCACTATCTATTTACACCTAACTCTATTTATCTTTCACTATCTATCTATCTACACCTATATTTATTTCTTTAATTAAATCTAACTTTTTTCTTAATCCTCCATGTCATTGTCCTCACATATTTAATAACTTGCACTCTTGTCTTTTCTTCGATTCCTATCACTATTATCTTTTTTACTTCGTATAAAATAAAATTATCCTCTACGTCCTGATTCTTAACTTGTTTTTCATTTACTACTACTGCGTCTGATGTGAACAAACCAAACGATACCACTTTACAATTATCACATTTTCTCTCTACGGAAAACCCTGTATACCTTCTAGAATTACAATGCAAAAGGAATTAACCAG
The DNA here is from genome assembly GCA_036346225.1 of Platerodrilus igneus. Taxonomy (NCBI): domain Eukaryota; kingdom Metazoa; phylum Arthropoda; class Insecta; order Coleoptera; family Lycidae; genus Platerodrilus; species Platerodrilus igneus. The sequence continues at coordinate 1,972,214 of JARFIW010001054.1, read as the reverse complement.
AACGAATTTCTCAAATCAAGCTTGCTAGAAATACGTTTGCCACTTAACCTTGCTAAAAGTGTGTCCCTGGACGGTGAACAATGAAACTGTGGTTTAGTTCGTTGATTGATTTTTCTCGCGTCCAAACATAAACGAATACCCCATCTTTCTTCTTAACGACCACCAACGGATTCAAAAAATGTGTGTTTGAAGCTTCTATTATACCGTCTTCTAACATTTTTACAAGTTCCTGGTTTACCTGATTTCTATATGCTGCAGGTATATGATAGATTTTTGTATTGAATGGTTCCAAGTTATCAACCTCTAACACATGTTCGTAAGCCAATGCTGTGCTTGCTTGTACTCCTATTAGCTTAGAATGTTTGCTTAATAGGTTTTGTACTCCTTCAACTTTCTCCTCTTCTTCAGCTACCTCTAACACATTTACATTCAACCCAGTCTCATCCCCAGTGACTTCATACCTATTCATCCAGGGCAACTCTACGTCCCTTACCTTCACCAAACGCTTATCACAATTAATTTTAATCCCCATCTTCCTCATACAATTCACTCCTATAATACTTTTGAATTTTAGTCCAGAAACGATGATAAACTCCTGCTCACAGCTTACCAATCAAATTTCTACCATTAACATGACCATACTATTGACTACCGCAAACCTTTTCTTGTTAGGAGCTATTAGATGACTCCTTTTTATCGGCATAACTCTATTTCTAATTTCATCTTGGATTTCCTTGACGAATTCCTCCGATATCAAACTCGCATGCGCTCCTGAATCGAGCAACGATCCTACACATTTATTTAAAATTTTAATTTCAATCACCGGCATACAAATTTTCTCTTCTTCTGGTTCCTTCTTTTCTTCGATGTCCATAAATTCGCGTGGACGTTCATACTTAAAAATCTTAATTTCTAGTGGTTTGTTCTTTTTTAAAAATTTTGCCTAGCTCTGGTCTCTCCACTAGGTCTTAGTTGTCCTTCCACAACTTGTGTATACGTCCTACGGTTCGTGTCCTGTCCCTCATATCTCTTCTTATTATCCATATTCGTCGACGTCCAATTGATCTTGGGTGAACTATGTTGCTTTTGTATATCACGTCTTGGAATAGCTCCCCTCGTGCTGCTGTTGCTCCTGAAATAATTTCCCCTTGATCCTCAATTATTCCTAAAATTTTGATTGGTCTCCCTTTGAGTATACGCATTATCTCTCATACCCTCGAATCGTACTGCATTTATTCCTGTCCCTGCTCTCCCGAGGTCTTCCTGAACTTACATCATCATACCTTTGCAGATACTCCAAAAATTTCTCCCTTTCTACTATGTTTTGTAGAGCAACGTGTTGCTTAACCTCACTCTCAAAATGTCTCGACAAATATTTGATGGTGTGACGATCTGACAAAGGTGGATTTAATTGCTTCGCGATGCTATATTATCTAATCGCATATTGTTTCAGGGATCCTCCAAATTCTTCCTTATATTTCCCTGTAATTAGATCATCCCTAACCTGATCCTGCCTATGATCGCTTCAATAATGCTTAAGGAATTTTTTCTCAAAATCTAAATATGACTCGATACCTGACCCTACCAAATTATACCAGGTTTCTGCGTTATCTTTCAACAAAGCCTTTACTACATTTAATTTAGCTTGTTCGTCATATAAATTACACACTAATGTCCTTACATGTGATTTTCCAATGCTCCACCTGAAGGTACTACATTGGCCAGGAAGCCAATTTTTTATTTTTACCTGAAAAAATTGGAATTTTGCCGAACCTTTGCTGTTCCAAGCAAGGTAGGGATCTTTAACGTGCGTAACACTCACACACGAGACCTTCATTTTACCCCTCATACTCTCATCTGCACAGGAAGCGGATTTATGTGATTGCTTTACTTTAGAATAGTAGTAGAGTGTTCTGTGTTCGAGCCCCACGTTTCAATTTTTTTTGTGCTAAGGGGGGATGTTATGGTTCAATTTTGTGTAACGCGAGTTATGTATCCCCCAATTATATATATGTATTGAATATATTGAATCTAATAGGAATTATTAGAAATTGTTAAATAAAGTATAAATTCATTGCAACATTGTAATACAAGGATAACGCAGAGAGGTTATCGACAGTTCATGAGAACGGACATGCAACTTTGCATCCGTGAGGGCAGTGATACTGCAGGTGGCAGGTCACAGGCTGTTAACATACCGCAATTACTTAGAATTAAGATTGTTACATTGTAATAAAGTGTACAATTAAGAGAAACGCAGACATGAGATCTGCAAGTACCCACAGCCGTGAGGGGCAGGTTATTATAAAAAGCCCGGGAGCTCAAGGCCCGGCAGTCAGTCTGAGTATTACAGCTTTTGCATTGTTGTCTACCTAGACTACAGTACAATTAATTATTTTTTTTTATTAAAGTTATTATGAACAAGTTATTCTAAATTTCACTGTAATTTCTGTTTCAAGTTAAAATAAATTTGTTAAGAGTTTCAAGTTGTTTTTTAAAAACACAGCTCCAAAGGCCCGAACCTTAACTGGCGCAGCGTAACGGATGTCAAAAGGGCACTAAAAATCCAAAAATCGGAAGATTGGTGACCAAGAATTTTAATTCGCAATTTTGACAGAACCCAAACCAGGTTGGAGGAAGAACAAAATCGTCTAAATCCAGCAACAAACCAGGTTGGAGGAAGAACAAAAATAGTCTAAATCTAGCAACAAACCAACGTGGACAAGATACAGCATCGATCGAGCCCACAAAAGAAACAGATGAAGAAATTAATGTAAGTTCATTCCATTTATACCAATTGATCTCACAAACTATAATTGATATATGCTAGTTTATTATTTTATTATTTGATTACCATTTATTAGTATTTTATAAATTTTATTATATGCCAATATTGTTTTGAAAATAGTTACAAAGAGGAATTATTTTCAAAAAAACGAGACTGTATTTTATGAGACGAATGTTTAAAAAGATTTTCTTTTAAAAGCAAAAGAGACTTGATATTTAAAAAATTTTTATCACAATTATTAGAACAAACTCAAAAATAAACTAAAAATAACGGACGCACATCCACTAATACCAAAATAAGAAACATTAACTAGCGCGATTCAAACGCACGTCTTAATCCGGTAAACTAAAAGACAAAACGCAAATTAACTCCAAAGCTAAAGGTAATTCTTCAAACAAGCAATTACGGAACGATTATTTAAACCATTGACCTCTATAATACTGTATAAATTACAGCAAAAACACTCTGCAATAACCGTAACCTAAAACGCCATCCGCAGATAAACAAAGTTTGCGAAAGAAGCATAATTTATTACACACTTAAAAACCTCAGAGAAATCGCAATTAAAACAATAACTTTCAGAACTAAAGCAACGCAGTTTTGCATTAATACCCACAAGTAATTAATCCATAAAAGCGCATGAAATTACACCCAGCATTCACCACAGCAAGCTATAAATAAACTGCATTAGTACAAATACGAAATAAAAGCTAAACGTTTTTAATTAAAATTACTCTTCATCGCATTATCCCAGTACAAATACTGAGTAAAGTTAAACGGTCATCGTACAAAGCTATAATTAAAAACGCTTATAATTGCACCTGAAAACCTACATTACGAGAGATTCAATTACCAACAAGCATTATAATTGAATACTGAGATATCTAAGAATAAATAGACGTAACATTTATGCAAAGCAATCAGTGAGTAAGAAGCAAATTATTTACTTCCTATAAACTGAAAACGAACACCTGTAAGTGTTAATTACCTCTACAAGTATAGTCATATGTTAGTCAGCACGCACGTAATTACCAAGAAACGTGACTACACCTTTAAGAGACATAACTTAGTGATTACAACGATAAAGTACAAGTAAGTAATTAACCTGCAAGCTAAATTTAGAATACAAGACCGACAAACTAAACGTTATGCAACTCAATTAAAACCAATATAATTGCAAATTAACAGAACTGAACTAACACAAAGCAAAGTAAATACCGCGAGAGACTATTCTTCAGAAAGCAGAAACTCAAGCAAACTCAAGACAAATTAAAACCGCAAGATAGAAACAGGCAAATTCAAGACTACGGTAATTAAATCAACATTATCAAGTATAAATCCAACACATTCATCACCGCACTGTGTAACTAAGCACAAGTAACAGCAATTACGATTCTAAAAATAACCCGACGCAGTCTAAACTAAAATTAACAAATCCAAACCAAAATTAATGCTACAAATAGAAAAATTAAATTCAATTTTTACAAAATTTGAATTTACTCAACCTAAATAAAAAATTAAAAAATCTAAACCAAAAATAACGTTTCAAATAACAAAAATCAACCTCAATTTTTACAAAATTTCAAATTATCTAATCTAAAAGGAAAATTAATAAAACCAAAGCAAAATTAACATCACAAATAGCAAACCCAACCCCAATTTTTACAAAATTCAAAATTATCCAATCTAAAAGGAAAATTAATAAAACCAAACCAAAATTAACGTTTCAAATAGCAAAATCAACTTCAATTTTTACAAAATTTAAAATTATCCAATCCAAACGGAAAATTAATAAAACCAAAGCAAAAATGACGTTACAAATAGAAAATCAACCACAATTTTTTACAAAATTTAAAATTACCCAACTCAAACAAAAAATTAATAAATTCGAAGCAAAAATAACGATATACATAGCGAAATAAACCTCAATTCAAAAAAAAAATAATTTTTTTTTGAAATTACCCAAAATCAAAAGCAACCTTTAACCAACATGAGTAGCACAGACATGAAGCTTTATTTGGAAACAATCCAAATATTTGATGGTACGCAGGCGCATTTTGAAAATTTCATTGGAGCAGCCGAAATGTTCCTAAAAACCTTTTACAAACCCGGAGATAACGAAAGAAATTCATTGCTTATACGCTTGATAATAAGTAAACTAACCGGAAGGGCACTAACCTTAATCGCCAGTAGGGACAATTTACAGGAATGGCAAGAATTTAAACAGCTACTAATTGCATATTTTGGAGACCAACGTAACACAAAATGCCTGGTACGAGACCTAATAAACCTTAGAATGGAACACAATCAATCCCCCTACCAATTCGGAATGAAATGCCAAGACGTGAGAAGTTTAATCCTAACAAAATTAAAAATTGAAGAACCCGATCAAAACGTTCGACATTTAAAAACAAAAATGTATGACGAAATGGCACTGGACACATATATAAACGCTTTACCAGAACGACTATCGGATAAGATCAGATTCCAACGACCCCAAAATCTACAAGAAGCTATGAACCTAGTAATAGAAGAAGAAAATGTAATGTATTACCGCAACAGACTATACAACCCCAACGCGAATAAAAGTTATTCACCAATAAAAACTATACAAGCCACAAGACAAGCAATCCCTCAACAAAAATTCACATCCTTCAACGCACAAACAAATCAACCGCGAATTAATAACCCAAGCTTCAACAATACAAATTTTAATAATCAATATAAACATTTCCCAAAACCAACGTTTAACTCAACTTTTACGAAACCCGCATTCCAACCAAGATTTAATCAAAACCTAAACCAACAAAGACCAGCATTCAACGCAAACCCCAATAGAAATACACCAATGACTAATAATCATAACAACCCCAATAACTATTATAAACCAACACCAATGGATACCTCATATGGTAACGCCAGACAAAATACCAAAATAACACATATCCGACCAAACCCTCATCAGAAACGCTATTTTACATCAGAAGAACTATTTCATCAAGAAGTAGAAAAATTTGACACTGACCAGAATAATTACATTGAGACAACTACGAACAATGAATCAAACCATGCAGAAATTTATGAACGCGACGAACAATACGAAACTTACGAGGAGTACGACGAAGAAGACTGGAACTCAAATTTTCAAATGGACCAATTCATAACCGACCAAACTTAATAAACTTAAATAACATAAATCACTTAGTACTACCATACATAGAAATACCCCACGCCGAATTTAAACTATTAATCGACACCGGATCCTCAAAAACATTAATTAGCGCCAGAACCGTGAAGAAACATTATTTAGCTTATGTAGAAAGAGAACCATTTAAAATTAAAACAGCCCATCAAACAACACTACACCAATTCGTAGCTAATAAACCCTTACCGAGAATATTTAATGTTAAAATGAAACATAAATTTTGTGTATTCGAATTTAACGACAGATATGACGGTTTAATCGGAATGAACCTTCTAAGAAAATTAGGAGCCAACATTGACATCAAAAATCGCTTATTAAGGACGAAATACGGAAAAATCCCATTAAATTTCAAAACACACAAATCGAACAAAAATACACTATAGAACCCCGAACGGAACGAAAAATAAAAATCCCAGTAAAATCTAACAAAAAAGTAGGAATAATAAATCATATGACTTTTCAACAAGGAGTAGAAACCCCAACCGCCTTAGTACAAATAAAAGATAATTATGCAACCACAACGATATTAAATTCAAACGACTATCCCGTAGAATTATCATTGACAGACCCAATTAACGTAGAAGAATTAAATTTTCACGAAATGGAAATAGACGAAAATCTAGAAAACGATTACAACCCAATAGAACATGACAAAATGTTAAGAGAAAATTTAACTAACATCCGCTTTAACACCGACATCAATCAAGAAGAAGAAAGAGCAATTAAAAACTTATGTTTTGAATACCGCGACATATTCTATTGCGAAGGAATACCATTAACATTCACCAACACAATAAAACATAATATCGAGCTAACAGACAATAAGCCAATCTTTACAAAAGCATATAGACTACCTCATGCAAGCCAAGAAGAAGCTGACAGACAAGTAGCAGACTTATTAGAACAAAACAATAATCCAGCACTCCAACTCACCATGGAGCAGCCCCGTGTTAATAGTACCTAAGAAATTAGACGCAACCGGAAAGAGAAAGTACAGAATGGTAATAGACTATAGAAAGTTAAATGAAAAAACGGTAGATGACAAATATCCACTACCAAATATAACCAAAATTTTAGACAAATTAGGCAAATGCCAATATTTTTCAACATTAGACCTAGCATCAGGATACCATCAGGTAGAGATGGAAAAAAAAGACATATCAAAAACAGCCTTCAGCACACCTAGAGGACATTACGAGTACAAATGAATGCCATTTGGATTAAAGAACGCACCCGCTACTTTCCAGAGAGTCATGGACAATATACTACAAGGAATACACAATGAAAAATGCCTTGTATACCTTGACGACATCATAGTTTATTCCACATCATTGGTAGAACACATAGAAAGATTGAGAGAAGTATTTGAAAGACTTAGACAAGCACATTTCAAAGTACAATTAGACAAAAGTGAATTTTTACAAAAAGAAGTATCATTTTTAGGACATGTAATAACACCCCAAGGAGTAATGCCAAATCCAGACAAAGCAAATGCAGTTCTAAATTACCCATTACCTAAAACAACCAAAGAAATTAAAGGATTTCTAGGACTTAGTGGTTACTACCGCAAATTCATTAAAGGTTACGCTCAGATAAACAAACCTCTGACAAATTGTTTAAAAAAGGGAAACAAAATTGAACACACCCCGGAATTCATTAAAGTCGTAGACAAAATTAAAAACACATTAACGAATCACCCTGTATTAGAATACCCAGACTTTTCAAAACCTTTTATACTGACGACAGACGCATCGAATGTAGCATTAGGCGCAGTATTGAGCCAAGGAAAAGTAGGTAGCGATAAACCCATCAGCTACGCATCCAGAACCCTAAATGAAACCGAACAGAAATATAACACCATAGAAAAAGAACAATTAGCCATAATTTGGACAACAAAATATTTTAGACCTTACTTATATGGAAGAAAGTTTTACATATACACCGATCATAGACCGTTAGTATGGCTATGCAAACTGAAAGAACCGAATTCAAAATTACAACGATGGAGAATCAGATACGAAGAGTACGATTACGAAATTGTATACAAAAAAGGAATTTATAACAACAACGCAGACGCTTTAAGTAGAATCCAGCTCAATGCATTAGAAACGGAATCCATTATAGGAAACGTAGACGAAGCAGAAATAAGGGAAGATCCAGACGAGATCGACACGATAAATTCGACACAAGACGAAGAACCTAAAAACGCGATTAAAATTTTAAACAAAGCAATCGATATGAAACCCAATCAATTTATAATAACCGAAGTTTTAAATAACCCAAATCCCGTAAAATATACAAAAGTAGATAACAAAAAGATATACCAAATTCATATAACTAAAGATGACAACGAGGAACAAATAATTAAAATTCTAAAAGAATACACCCCCGAGAAAAAACGATTTTATTTCTATTTCAACACCGAACATTTATACCAAATATTTTCAGAATTATACGTTAAATTATTCAATAACTCTGGCCCTGAACTCATCAGATGTACTAAAAAATTAATAACATATACGACCCTGACGGAATAAACAATGTAATTAGGAATCAACACGAAGGAAAAACCAACCATCGTGGAATTAACGAAACAATAAAGCAACTTGTAAGACGTTATTATTTTAAAGACATGAAGGAATTGACCACAGATTTCATTAGCCAATGTGAATTATGTGACAAAGCGAAATACGATCGGAAACCCCCAAAGATACCCTTAATGTTAACCAAAACACCCGACAAACCATTTCAAAAACTACATGCCGATACTCTAGTAGTAGAAGCACAAAACTATCTAACAATTGTAGACGCATTTACAAAAATAGGCCAAGCAATACCAATCACATCCAAAAAAAGCATTGACGTGACCCAAGGATTTTTACAATATTTCACATTTTATGGAACACCCGAATCAATAACTCTAGATATTGGTAGCGAATTTAAAAATGAGACAATACAAAACACTTTAGAACTTCACAAAATAAAAATTCATTTCATAACGGAAAACCACCCTGAATTAAACGGACTAATTGAACGACTACATTTAACCCTGTTAGAACAAATTCGATTATTAAGAATAAATTATAAAAAGGAACATATAACCAATTTAATGTCATACGCACTAATCGCCTGTAATAACACAATCCACACATCGACAAATTTTACACCCTTAGAATTAACATTAGGACATTCAGATTTACGAAATCCCTATGACATACACTACAACAAGGAAGTATATCAACAATATGCGAAAGACCACAAAGAAAAACTAAAAATAACTTATGACAAGGTAAAAGATAAATTAGATAATGATAAGGAACGTATCACCACAACTCGAAACAAAAATACCGACGTAAATAAATTCTCAATAGGACAAACCGTGTATGAGAAGAACTTTCAAAGCAAGCGACATAAAACGGCACCCAGAAATTTAGGACCATTTAAAATTAAGAAAATATCAGATAAAAACATAGCAGTAGTAGACAACGGTAAAATAACAAAGTACATTCATTTCAAAAACCTAAGACACCCTGTCATTTCAGATGGACAATCATCACCATTACCGTCAACCTTAACGTAGGTAGAACGGACAACTAAGTAATAATATAACATATAAAAACAACCCCGGTATACTACCAATTAAATTAGGGAGTATGCAAAACCCAAATAACATTTGCCAAATTAAATACCCTACACTCTAGTATTATTGAACCGATCGATTTATTAAAAGAATTAATAAGAATTAAATCACTTATAATTAACAGTAAATTACCTTTTGATGTAACAGAGACAAACATTCTAATATTTGAAAAGATAGCTATAGTAAAAGGCTACATTAAGAATAACGAAATAATATTTTTAATAGAAATCCCGATAGTAGAAAGTAACAATTATAATTATTATCATTTATTCGCAACGAAAGTTACTAGCACATACGAAGTTATCATACCCAAAACCAAATTCCTATCCCTAAATGAACTGAGATATGGTTATACAAACGAAAAATGTACTGAAGTAACACCAAACCAATACTTATGCCAATCAATGACGACAACAACCATTCAAGAAGACAGTCCTTGTGAAGTACAACTATTAAAGTTCTCAAATCATTACGAAAACTGTGAAGCCAAACAAGTGCAAATAAATAACATGAAAATTCAAAAGGTTACAGAAAACAAATGGATAGCCATTTTCCCAACAGAAGTAGTAGCAACCGTCCACTGCAACCAAGATGAAAATAACCAAGCATTAATCGGAAGTAAATTAATTACCCTCAAAGAAGATTGTTATGTGAAATTGAAAGAAGAAGTAATCAGAGTTTATCAAGATCCCATAGCAACAAAGAAACTTGCAAACCTACCGGAACTACAGTTCAAGATAGAACAAGAAGACGAAAAAATAATCAAGAAACCTATGAAGTTAGAGCATCTAGACTTAGACGACCTAAACCACGCCATGAAATTAGTGGAAAGTTACAAAGAACATTTAAGTGAACTCAAAACGCCAAAGTTACATTATAATAATATAAGTGTTTGGACAATTGTATTAATCATTTTAATAATTTTTGTAATCATATATGTATTTTATGAAATGTACCTTAGATATAAGAATGAAGGAAACAGTTCTAGATTTAAGGAAACAAAGAAAAATAAAGAAACGATAAGTATACCCTTAGAAATAATGAATTTTAAATGAAATTGAATAATGAATTTTATGTATTTAAAAATTAAGCAAAACCTTAATTTTTCATTTACGGTGGGAAGAGTTATGTATCCCCCAATTATATATATATATATATATATATATGTATATATATATATATGTATTGAATATATTGAATCTAATAGCAATTATTAGAAATTGTTAAATAAAGTATAAGTTCATTGCAACATTGTAATACAAGGATAACCCAGAGAGGTTATCGACAGTTCATGAGAACGGAATGCAACTTTGCATCCGAGAGGGCAGTGATACTGCAGGTGGCAGGTCACAGGCGGTTAACATACCGCATTTACTTAGAATTAAGATTGTTACATTGTAATAAAGTGTACAATTAAGAGAAACGCAGACATGAGATCTGCAAGTTCCCACAGCCGTGTGAGGGGCAGGTTATTATAAAAAGCCCGGGAACTCAAGACCCGGCAGTCAGTCTGAGTATTACAGCTTTTGCATTGTTGTCTACCTAGACTACTCGCCCAGTACAATTAATTATTTTTTTTTATTAAAGTTATTATGAACAAGTTATTCTAAATTTCACTCTAATTTCTGTTTCAAGTTAAAATAATTTTGTTAAGTGTTTCAAGTTGTTTTTTAAAAACACAGCTCCAAAAGCCCGAACCTTAACTACGCGTTTCCCAATTTTTAGATATACTTCGTTCCCAAATACGACGCCTATGGTTTATTTCCGTATTGTAATTTATCAAGTTTCGTTCATAGATTCAAGTTTTAATTCTTGTATGTTGATTGCGTGTATAAAACTAATTCTTATCACTTCAATACGAGTCGCGATTATTTATTCTTTCTTGAGATTTGACACTCAATGCTTCGTAACGTGCATCTTATTGTTAACTGATTTGTAGTTCCGCCCTTATTATTTTAATTGGGAAATTAATGATCCGTTGTTTTAGAGCAAATTATTAGTTAAAATTTTATATTTGTTCTGCTCTTATGAGAATTTTATAGAAGTTCGAGGTAAGGTTATTTATAATTTTTATACACGTAAACTTCATACAGTGTTAAGCCCGTTTTGTGAAAGAACCGCAAAACGGTAAGGTAAATAGTAGGTGTGTTCACATCTAATTATAACATTTTAAGGTTGCTGTCTTGTAGTTGTGCAGTTCTGTTGAAGATACTGTTAGTATTAAATTCAAGGTGCTTGTTACTTCAGTCTGGTACATTATATACGTATTTTATTGAAACAAACTCAGGCGTACCTGCAATATACGATATCCGCTCTCAAGACCTGTTCTGGTAAGATCTTTCCATATTGTAACGGGTTACTACTACCGCGTTTCTTTAATTTAAAACAAGTAATAATAAAGGTCTTTATTACTCACTGTTCACAAGTCTAATTAACAGTATATGCCTTATTTATAGATGTTTTCAGTCCACTTAACAATGAAGCACTATTACACTAATGAATTTACAAGCACTAATTTCTTCTTAAACTAACTTCTTTACCATAGGTCCATTAACAACACTAACACAACTATTTGTTTATACACTTCTATTTATTTATGTATACTACAAGCTGCATGTACATTAGACACAGCATATCACATTTATGTATACTTCTAAAAGCTCAAACTACTATTACTTTACAACGTTATAATTTATATTAGACATTCTAGTATAGACTGACCTTTGCATTTCTTAGCGGTCTTATATATACTCAGATTTAAAGATATGACTCATCTTCTGGTAATTACGAGAAACTTCCCGGTCTGGCGAGAATGAACAGTGCTGGCGGCGTTTTGTGTGTTTGATTGCTAGAAGCATTCTAGAATCCTGAAGACTATGCAGACCCTACAACGCTTGTGTGTTTGACGGGTTGCCTAATAGTAGCTCGCAACAATATTATATTTCGATTGTACGTGCCGCTAATCTGGTACCCATGCTAGCATTTCTACCTGCAGATAATATTATAGAGCCATCTCACATTATAACTGATATTGTAATTTATTTTAATATCATTTTTGTAATAGTTGTGCGTAGGAATTAATTTAACCAACGAATTATTGTACACATCAGTTTGGTAGTTGTTTTTATCTGCATAATCGTAAGCACAAGTGTTGGTACCACCGCGGGCAGCGTTTGACCGATTTTAAATTTATACAATGTGCACATAAAGAAAATACACTGCAGCTATTTAATTTCTTATAAGTGTAAGTTACACATTGAAAAGTACGTTGGTTTCATTAACCCAATTGCCATCGTAAGGTTTGATATTTTTGAGGTTATAGGTGCTGAGAACGTTTTGACGCGCGAGCACTATTTGTGTTTTTTGCAGTGTTTAAAATTTTATTTCAGCCAAAATATGGAGTTAACTCGAGAAAATTTTTCAGCTATGATTTATTATGACTTTCGACGTGGTCTAGCTCAAGAACAATGTATCAATCAACTGAATTCAACTTTTGACTCTCAAGCGCCATCCACAGCCACTGGATATCGTTGGTACACCGAACTTAAACGTGGACGTAATTCGCTCACGGACGAAGTTAAAGAAGGTCGTCTAAAATTGGTTGTTGTGCCGGAAAATATCGATGCTGTGCGAAAACTAATTGAAGAAGATCGTCATGTGACATGTCAAGAAATCGAGAGATGTTTAAGCATTAGTATGACCAGCATACATAAGATTTTGCACAAACATTTGTGTGTTCGGAAGCTGTGTGCGCGTTGGATTCCGCATGTGTTGGCAGATGCTCCGAAAAATGCTCGTGTCGATTGGCGCCGTAAAATGATTTTAAAATACAACTTTGGTGCATCCAAGGCGGTCTACAACATCATCACAGGTGACGAGTCATGCATTTATGCGTATGAGCCACAAAAAAAGGCCAGTTGGCAGTTTGGATGTTTCAACGAGAAACAGAGCCAACCAAAGTTCTTCATTCTCGAAGTGTTAAAAAGCAAATGACATTTTTCTTTACGAAAACCGGTCCTAGGATAAAAAATGTTAAAATATGTGCTATGTACAGTTACATAAAGAAAGAAATTAATTAAAGGGATAATATCTCCTACCTTTCACTTGTTGATCTTGTTGTTAACTGTACTGCTAAATGGATTGTTTAATGAATTTGCTAATTGATGTTCGATGCACCACCAAATGAATTTTCTAATTGACGCTCGATGCACCACCAACACTACGAACGACATCGAATCATAATAATAATCTCTGTTTTTCACTACCACCAGGTCCTTTTATATCTTTGCACTAAGGTAGGGAGACTGGGAGGGTTATTGGTGAAAAATAGTTAGAGATGCTTAGGTACTAGACATAATCAACACAAAAATATAAAAATTTCTATTAGAGAAATACTTATATAGCCTTAATAGATCGCCCACCAAAATAAGTATAATTAACTTATTTTCTAACTATGGGTTCATGCGTATAGACAAATAACTACAATCTAATTTATAAGAAACTAACTATAACTAGATATGATAGAACACTAAGGTGGCACTTGAAGGAGGAAGTGACAAAGTTTTACTAAAGATCTTTTAATTATTTCTTGGGATGTTGCCCTGTAGCTACTCGAGAAATATTATTCTTTCCATAATACAATGTATGTATGCGACCCATTTTCTAATGCAAAGGAGAAGATTGTTTATCTTTAATCAAAACCAAATTTCCAACCCTTAAAGAAGAATTAGAAAAAAAACGTATTTTTTTTTGTTGGAGGGTATGCAAATACTCCACGTGCCACCGCTTCCAAAATGATTGCTGGATACGTTGCACTAGCTGCCACCTATTCAAATGAGATAATTTCAACTCTACAAGATTGGGATCGGGAATGACAGACAATGGTTCCGCATTGAGAAAATGACAATGAGTCAAAACGAAAATTTGTTATGATTATTACTGATTGGACATAAAAACCTAGAGTTTAATGTGAATTCAATTTGAGTAAGAATTGCGATTAATTCTTCATAAAGGAGAATTCGTTTGCCTATTACAATTTTGAGGTAAAATTTAACAGATTTTATACCGGCTTTCCATATGCTCCCAAAGTGCGGAACCGAAGGAGTATTAAAAACAAGTTGAATACTTTCTGATTCAAAGAATTGTTTCGTATATTCTACTTTTTCTCCGTATGCTCCGATGAATGTTCCACAATCACTGTAAATTTGTAAACACTTACCTCTGCGTGCTACAAACCAGCGTAATACGGCGATGAACACCTCCTTAGATAAACTTGATGCCAATTCTAGATGTACCGCTTTTGTACTAAAACACACAAATAAACAAATATAAGTTTTTAATGATTTGGCACCTCGCGTACAATTCATAGTAATAGAAAAAGGTCCACCGTAATCTACTACAGTATGCAAAAACGCCTTCCCGGTGGTAAGTCTAAAGATGGAGGTCGCCCATAGAAGAGCATAATGGAAATGGGTTTTTGACGAAAACAACGAATATGAGAACGGAGACATTGTTGAATAGCTCTTTTCGCAGACAAAATCCAATAGTATTGTGTTAACTAGAAATGTGTAGTCCAGGGTGTAAATATTTCGTATGGCAATCTCGAATAATGAGCTCTGTCAAACGATGTGAACAAGGAAATAACAAAAGAAATAGCAAAGGAAATTTTGTATCATAAGGCAAGTCAACGTTTTGCAAATGACCGCCCACCCTTAATTAACTATCGCTGTCAAGGAACGGACTGAGAAGCCTAAGTTGTTTATTAACAAGTTTTCCCTTTTTAATAACATTAATGTCCTGACTAAAGGCTTGTTCTTGAATTCGCTGGACTAGCAAATGAAGTGCATATTGTTTCTTAGAGACCAAAAATTGATGTGAATTTTCAGTATCTAAATTTGCACGAATTTTTACCTTAAAAATAAATTGACAAACATATGCAAAAATACTGCAGATTTTTTGTAGATCTGAAAATTGATTTACCATTAAATCTGCAAAATCATCTAATACCTGAATATTAAAGGACAAAGTTCTTTTCTCAACTTCCATGAAAGGTCAGAGTTGACTCGGTACTAATAGGCCAATTTTCTTTAGGTAACTGTAACCAAGGAGGAGCTGTCCACCACAAATAATGCGTAAGAAGTTTACCCGCTAATAATCCTCTTGAAGCACAGTCAGCAAGATTAAATTGCAATTTAATATAATGCTAAGATGATGAAGCAACTCATTCTCGAATATGCAAAACACGATTACTAATAAGTGTATTTCAATTATACGACAAAGATCGATCCATGCTAATGTTGGTGTGGAATTTGACCAAGCAAAGACACCATCGAATAGTAAATAGGACTTATACGTATTTTGCACATATTCAATCGAGTCTGACAACAGTACTGGAGCAACCTTAGATTTAGCACAGATCAATGATATTTTGGTGTTTTCCTGCTTATCGACACAGCGGAAATAAATTACTGCTGCATACCCGACTTCTGAGGCATCTCAGAAAGCATGGATTTGTATACTTTGATATTTATCACAAATAATCCGCTGGGGGGTTTCAATTTTCGATAATTCGGGCAATTGTTGTAGATAAGCGTTCCACTTTGAAACAATTGTAATGGAGGAGGTTCATCTTAATCAATTCCCTATATCCACACAAATTGAATCAATCGTTTTGCGAAAAATACTAATCGTGCTAATAAACCCAATGGGACAAAGATCCTTGCCATTTCCGAGATCATATTCCGTTTGGCACAAGGTCGATCAAAAATATTTAGATTGTAATATAATATATCACTTAATGGTTGCCATTGTAGTCCTAAAATTTTTTGAGACATATTATTTGAATCTTCCAACAAAAATAGTTGTTGATTCCGAACGGATTCAGGTAAATGTTCAATGACATGTGGCGCATTGCTGTTCCACTTGCGTAACATGAAACCATATATTTGGCAAATTTGCTCTAATTTTGTCATGAGTCGCAACCTATAATAAAGTTGTTCACGTAAGTATCCGACGATAAAATGTTAGCGGCAATAGGAAAGCGCATTGATTGACTCTTTACTGGTTCTTCAATTACGCGCATGGCTAGAAAAAGCGACGACGTAATACCATATGTAAAAAGTGTTTAACTGATAATCGATAATGGATTCCGATAAATTAAATCTCCAAATTATACGTTGATAGTCACGATGGTCAGGAGGAATAAGAATTTGCTTATACATTTGCTTAATATCTGCAGTTAAAACTACAGCATGTACACGAAAGTGTAATAACAATGCCATGTCTTTTGTAGATCAGGCCCTGCAAGCAGATGATCCTTTAAGAACTCTTCAATCTGAGCGCTTACCGAAGCATCAAAAACATTACGGATGTAGTAGTGCTCTCTGGTTTGAACACATTGTGATACGGTATGTAATATACCAGCGATAATGTAGACGATTCAGTTGAATTCGATAAAATGCGCGACATGTGACCACTATTAATATAATCTTTAATCGTACATAAATTCTCTATACGAATCATACAATTGAGGATTTTTTCTAAACGATGTTCTAATGAAAGAAATCGACGAAGCGCTACTTCTCGAGAGACTGCAAATAATGGTTCAGGATCACTGAAAGGCAACGAAACAATAAATCGACCGGAATTATCTTGTTTGTGAGTGTCTAGAAAATGCTATTCACGAGTTTCTGACTGAGGAGATAATTTGTTCAAATCTTGAATGTCTTCCAGGTCCCAAAATCGAGTATAGCCGGAATCTAATGGTTCTACGAATGCGCTTAATGATATACGAGAAATAACAGTAGAAACAATCTTTCCTGTAAATATCCAACCAATTGTAGTGTGAATTGCTACGGGTTCTTTCGGTTACCCAATGCGACTTGCGTTTAGTAAAATACGCGCGAACAAATCTGCACCTAACAACAAATCTATATTGCTGGGTTGATCAAATTTAGAGTCGGTTGAGTGCAACCCAACTACGTGAGATCAATTATTTGCCATTACCTTTGATGGAGCAAGGTTTCCACAATTGTCTGACAAAAGAAAACAATCGATGTTGTATTCTGGGACAATTTGCCCCTTGAGGCTAATTTTACATAATACCTGTCCAGAAGCACGAGAAGCAGATAGACCTAAACCTTCAATTTCATTGATATATTTGATTTTTTTAAACCTAATCGTCGACAACACTTATCAGTCATGAAATTTTTCATTGATGTACTATCTAATAGTGCTCTTACTGTCTGAACTTTACCAAAACCATCTACAATAGAAATTTTTGCGAAATTGTATCGAAGGATCTATATGATAACAATTTACTTGTAGTGGTATTATTCATCGGTTCAGAAAACTGACCTATTTACTTAGGGACTACGGTTTTTTGAGGAATGGTGGATTTTTCGAAATGCAATAAAGTATGATGTCTCTTATCACACCTTTTACAAACAAGTTTAGAAGAGCAAATTGTAACCTTATGAAAGTTTCAAAGACAATTAATACATAAGTGCTTCTCTTTAACAAAGTTATAACGATCTTGAGGCGATTTGTCCAACAACATTTCGCCCTGGTATATGTTATGAGTACCTCTTTAAAGAGTGCATTTCTGAACGAATGAAGTTGTTACATATGACGTTCGAATCTGAGCTTTTGAATATTCAAAGCAAGGTTTTGAAGTTATATTGGCTGATATAGCAGGTTTAATAAGAGTACTAGTTTTGGACGATGTGTCAGCAGTAACCATACTACTAATTTCTGGAGCTTTGCAATGTTTTTCTAGAAACGATTTTAATTGATCATAAGAAGGAATGTCTGATGTGTTTTCTAATTCAAATGTTTTTATAAGATTTTGACAATAAGTTAAACACTACAAAATCAGGCACAGCAATGTTAGTTTGACGTAAATTTGAGAGGTTTTCTGTGAAACAATTAATCAATTACCTTAAATTTGTATGTGAATTAGATTTTGTTTTTTGTGATGTTTCCAAAGCATTCCAATGTGTGTTGCAATTAAACGTTTTGAATTATATCATTCTACGATAATCGAATAGGTCAGCATATATTTGTTATTTGATATTTACAAATGTCTAATGAGTTCTTGAGACTTAACATCTAAGACATCAATTGAAAAATAGAACTTTTCAATCGGAAGTAATTGATTATTTTCATGAACTAGATTATTATAAAACTGAATAAACTCTTGAAAATGTTCTATTTTTTCAGAAAACTTTTTCAGAAGCCGATATACTATCAAGTTGAGCTTTAATGATCTTAATATTTAACAAAACCCTGTCTATTTCAATTCTAATTGCTGTAATTTCATTTAATAATTCCGTGTTATCCTCATCCAAGATGCACGTTTTGTAAGCTAAGTCAGCATCGTTTTTGATATCAAAAGCACTTTTAGCCATAACGTTAACAGAAATACAATTGCCTTTAATATGCTCCAATTTATATATCTCGTCTGGTATATTAGTTAATCTACTCAGAGTAGATTTCAAATCAAGAATTAGTCTATCAGTTGATATATGTGTGCCATCCTAACTGAATAAGTGGGTTACAACCAGTTATTGTTAAATACAACGAGCAACGTGAATTGTTTAGCTAGTTACAGGAAATTATCCAAGAGTAAACTAAACTACTTGCTATACCAATGATCCAAACGTTTTGAAATGTACAGAAGAATGTTATCTACAAAATTACAGGAAAGAGGATTAGCAAATTTAAATACAAAAACCAGCAAAATAGGGGTTACTACCTACCTAAGTTAATAATAGAACTCTGAAGAGAAACCTGATTTATAAGTTTGAAAATACCTGCAATTCTTAAACACCTCATTTGACGACATATTACTAAACTAGAAGACAATTAAAATATACACCATGTGGGCATTCTTAAGGCTTTTCTAAGATTCTATATGTGTAAAAGCAAATTACTTATAATTAAATGTACTTATAGTTTACAATAATTGAATGCGCAATGGCTGTGTGACAACACTTCTGTTGTAAAAAATGCTGTCAAACACCTTATATTTTGCAAAACAATAGCAATGTAATAAATAATTAATTACTGTTAGTAAGCAAAACATCCGCTCATAGAATAAAAAAATGTTAAAATATGTGCTATGTACAGTTACATAAAGAAAGGAGTTAATTAAAGAAATAATATCTCTTACTTTTCACTTGTTGATCTTGTTGTTAGCTGCACTGCTAAATGGATCGTACAGTGAATTATCTAATTGATGCTCGATGCACCGCAAATAAATTTGCTAATTGATGCTTGATGCACCACCAACACTTCCAACGAAATCGAATCATAATAATAATCTTTGTTTTTCACTACCGTCAGGTTCTTTTATGTCTTTTCACTAAGGTAGGGAGACTGGAGGGGTTATTGGTGAGGAATGGTTAGGGATGCTTAGGTACTAGACATAATCAACCCAAAAATATGAAAATTGCTATTAGAGAAATACTTATATAAACTTAACAATACCATTTATTTCTTATTGTTCTATCGATGATGATTCCTTGGCCAACAAAACGTCGTAATATGATCAACCGAATTATATCGTTGTATTTTAGTATTAGATTGTCAAAAGTTTATATAAAATACACAGGTCCGTATTTAAAAAAAAAGTTGTAGTCGGCCTTGAAGAGATGAACGCCGTAGAGCAAAAAAACGTTAACTTAGGATAGATAATGTGAAATCAAATAAAAGTTTTCTGTTGTATTTAAAACCCTAATTTTAATCTTAAAACAAGTTAGTAGGAGCAGAATACGGATTCTAATGCCACCTCTTTTACCCTCCATACACCTTCACTATCCTCCACACACCATCACATCCCTCCACATCTCTCCGCATCACTCCACATGCCTCCACATCACTCCACCTCCAGATCCCACCACCTCCACATACCTCCATATCTCTCCATCTCCACATTCCTCCACTTCCACATCTCTTCACGTACCTCTACATGTTCCCACCTCCATATCCCTCCACATTCCTCCACACCACACAACATTCCTCTACACAGCTCCACATCACTCACACTTTCACGGAGATTTTGGTGCCACTTTCACCATCCTCCATCCACCTACACCACCCGCCACATACCTCCACATCTCTCCACATCCCTCGAGATCACTCCACCTCCATATCCCTCCATCTTCACATTCCTCTATATCCCACCACATCCCTCCACATCACTCCACCTCCACATCCCTCCACGTCTTTCCATATCACTCCACATCCCTTTACATTACTTCACATTACTACACAACATTGCACATCCTTCCACATCACTACACCTCTACTTCCACCATCACTTACAGAAAAAATTTTTATTCGAAGCTGGATTCGAACCCGCGCTGTCCGCAAGCAAATCAAATACCTTAACGCCTACACTATCGAGTCATTCAAAATTATCAGTACCTTGTATTATTGTTTAATGCATAGATTCCATTTTAATTTAAAGCTTAGCTTAAAGGTGCTACCACCTTAAACCTAAAATAAAATAAATAAAGAAATAATTTAACATTTATTAATAATTTTTGTTGATATTGACCATACAAATAAATAAAACATACTTTATCAAGAAATATTATAATTTTATTAAAATATATACAGTTATTCTTAACTACATGTTGCATTACAAAATTATAAATTTAGAAATTTGTTCGTCAGAGTAGTCCCATATTCACTATGAATCTGAAAATAGAAAAAAGTATTAGAAACATAAAAATAAGAAAGTGATATTATAATTAGCAAGAACGATTAGGTTTAAGGAAGTGTGTTGTTAGCCTGCAAGAATATTGTAGTTGCCCAGAAGACACCACGTGGAAGTAACACAATGTCTCCCTGGATAAAAGGGGTAGGAAACTAGGATTGGGAAAGGTAGAGGATAGAGACTTACAACTAATACATACAAAATATACAAAACTTGAAATTATGTGAAATAAAATTCATCAATATCTTTATGCCCCCGTGCATAGGTATTAACAAATTTGGGAATGACAAATCGTTTATCATCATCCCCAGATAAACTAATCTTATTTATAAGTTTTGTATAGACTGCATGTTTAGTGCTGCGTATACACAACATTGTATACATGCGGGGTTTATTATTTTTAAATACAATATACTTGTAGTCCTCTACATTAATTTGCTTATTTACTACGTTGCTGCTAATGCCTTTAATCCTTTTCACTACATACTTTTCACTTAAAATACAGTACGATTTAGCACGTATCCCGACAAATTCTTGCACTAAAGCGCCACTAAATTTGTCTTTAAACTTACCGGGCACTTTCTTATTCACTAAGGGGAGATTGTATTTTTATTAGGAGCGTAATCACTTGTGTCAAAGTCGCCATAAAAATTATCGCTTTCTGCACTATGCACCAACGAGTCTGTATCCGTGTACATAAGCGAAATCTTAGAGTCGTAAAGACGTTTCATTTTCTCGTAGTAAAACTCGTACATTAGAGTTTTCGGTAAATCCAAAATTAAAAACCTACATAAATTGGTTTATTATAAGTGACATTAATGCGCTCTATCTGTATAATAACTAAATTTTCACCAAGTATCATACAACTACTAAAGTTTGGAAAGGCTATCAAGCTATTCGAGCACAATTTGTTGCCTGTGAGTTCCCACTGAGTCACGATTTTAACATTCACGCGTTCATCGACGTTCTCCATGGTTTTACTTAATATAGCATTGTTCATTAACTTAAAGAAGTTTTTCTCAAATGATCTCACCGCACAAGTTTGAAGTCCGGTGTTCAAATCTATATAGGACTTTAACTTGAAGTGTGTTTGAAATGTCAATTTGTGTTTATGTTTGCCCAGGTTACCAAAAGGTTAGATTCAATTGCTATAATTTTGTACATGTTTGAATTTATACTATTACATAAAAAACTAGGTTCTTTCAGAGGAAAGGATTTGTCTGTTGTATTGTTTGCCTCAGGTATGTGTAAGTTTGGTCCTCAAAATTTAGCTTTAATAAAAAAAAACAAATGTCTTATTCTACTACATTTTGCAAGTATGTAGTTCTATATTTCTGCGATTTTGGGGTGGGCAGTTGGTTTGTGTTTAAGATGCATTGTGGTTGTTGGTTGTCACTGTGTGTAAGATAGTACATCGCAGCTCACTGTTTTACTACTAGGTCCAAAGTCACAGTTCTCACTAGTACATGAAGTGCATTATGTGCGGTAGTCCGATAAGCCCACGTCAGTCGCAGTAAAACACTTCGTTGTGTACTGTTAATTTTTTGTCTAGGATTGATTGCGTTAAAGCGATGTCCCCAGGCGCTCGCGGCGTATGATACCATAGCCCCGAGCACACTGTTGAAATAAAGCCTTACGCATTTAAGTGGTATCTTATAAGTCCTTTGGGCAAGCGTTGCGATGTTCTGCATTGCAGAAGTTGCACTTGCATACACGGTGTTTATGTGTGTAAAATAATTCTGTTTTTCGTCTAATGTTAAGCCCAGATATTTTGTGTTTTGTGTTCTACTTATATTTACACCGTTTAGTTTGATGGTGGGGTCTCTTGCCAGGGTTCCCTTCACGAACAATCTGTTGCTCCTCATTACCATAAAGTAGAAATTGGATTTAATCTGTATAGCTTACGACCAGTATTGCAAATTGTGTGCCGCAATAGATACTGCCATAGCTATACTATCAAGTTATGGATTGAAGATTGGGCCAATTTGTGCGACTTCCGTGTAGAACTGACGTTGAATCGATTTGCTAGAGATTTGAAACCAGTTCGACAAAATGGCGTGGAATTAGAAAACGTACATTTTCCACTTGAAAATAAATACGATTTAAGATTTAAAACAAATAAATGGTGTGCTAGGATGACGTTGGTAGGAAATCGTATTATAGATGAAGAAGAAAAAGAAACGTTTGCACTGGAACTTATAAAATTATGGCTATTTACGTCGCTGAAAAGAAAATTACACGCTCGAAGATCACTTTTGAGCAAGCTCTTTCCTCTGCTTCTGTTAGCTTCAGTCCTTTGTTGTAATTATATTCAGCAATAGAACCTACTAGTTGGTTGTAGGATGGTTGAAATTCCCTACCATCCATCTGATTTAGTTTATATGTTAGTAACTCCCGCATAGTAAATAGTCTCCAGAGTTTGTGTTCACGCAAAATGATGACACTAGCACCCTTTGTAACTTCCAGTGCAAACTTTTCTTCTTCTTTTTCGTCTACAATACCACTTCCCACCAATGCGGTCCTAGCACACCAATTATTTGGTCCAAACCTTAAACTGAATTCATCCTCAAGTCGAAAATGTACGTCTTCAAATTCCACACCATTTTTTCCAACCCGTTTTACATCTCTAGCAAATCGATTCAACGTAAGTTCTACACGGAAGTCGCACAAATTGGACCAAGCTTCAAAACCCAAACCTTGATAGTATGGCTATGGCAGTATCTATTGCGGCACACAATTTGCAATACTGGTCGTAAGCTATACAGATTAAATCCAATTTCTACTTTATGGTAATGAGGAGCAACAGATTGTTCGTGAAGGGAACCCTGGCAAGGGACCCCACCAATAAACTAAACGGTGTAAATATAAGTAGAACACAAAACACTAAATATCTGGGCTTAACATTAGACGAAAACAGAATTATTTTACACACATAAACACCGTGTGTGCAAGTGCAACTTCTGCAATGCAGAACATCGCAACGCTTGCCCAAAGGACTTATAAGATACCGCTTAATTGCGTAAGACCTAATTATATTTTCATACTACAACGCGATTGTACAAAAAAATTTCAAAACTATACATATGTTTTGTATTAAAAACAGTAAACAAGAATATTAAAAATTTGTAAACTTATTTTCTACCTCATTAAACTAAGTGTACAAGCGATATAAAATACTAACATATTTACTTCTCGCTGCATGTGACAATATTTTTGTTACACATCACACAACAATTGTAGATTAATCCTAATTCCTATAGAATAGCGCTTGTTGTATAGCGACCTTGTCTGTAGGTATATAAACCGACGCTGTCAAGTGGAGCATCAGTTCTTAATCAGTCTTGTACCAATCAAGCCTACTTTTGAAAGTGCTATTAACTATCGCCTTTATTTGCAGAAAATGGAATCAAACAAGAAAGGGTTTACCTGTGATGTATGTTTGGCAGTCTTTTCCTGGAAGGATAGTCTAAACCATCACCGTAAAAACATGCACGGTTTGGTTACTCTTCCTGTGGCAACAACTCGGGATGGTGTGTTCTCTTGCAAAGTTTGCAACTCCACATTTAGCAGAAACGATAGTTTGGAGTGTCATCGTGATACCATACATGGCTTACCATCCGTTTCTGCAGGCAGTAAACAAGCAGCACTACTTCCACCAGACGCTGAACCATCTACGTCAACCTGTGTTAAACGTAGAGCTCCAACAGCGGAGGACGCACCTACCCTAAAAAGCTCTCGTGTAGATGTTAGGTGTGCTGCGTGCATCGTAGACGTACCCCAGTCATCGCACGCAGCACACCTACGTAAAAATGCGCATAAGGCTACTTCTGGATGGGGATGCAGCAATTGAAATCATTGCAACCACCTTCAAGTCCCGGATCGCAACATACCGGGTGAAGGATATCGATGATGTTGCAGATGTGCAGGAGTTCCTGCAGCAATAGGTGCACAGTTTTCTGCGATTGGTTGGTGACAAGTTGGAGATCCACAAAGCTGTAAAAGTTGACTGCGAATTGTTTGGACTTTACAGCAAGGTGGGAGGGGAAAAGAGTATTAACGACACAAAGTCGTTCAATACTAAAAATTACCCGAATACCCTTTCCACCGACTTGGAGAATGTCTACAATTCTTTGTCGAGGGCGATGACTGTAAGTCTGAGGAGTTCCAAGCGAACGAATCAAGTATATCCTATAATAATGAATAAGCATAGTCAGCTATTCTGTTTTAGGTAGGAGTCTCCAGTAAATCCTTCACCTGGATATTAATATTAACAAATATGCACCGTTGCGTGGATCCTCCTACAACGATCTACCCAGGTAGATCAGTGATAAGGAGGCGGTTGTCAATATCCAAAATGCAGACCAGGCATATTTTGCATGGAGTATTGTAGTTGCACTGCACCCCATCCAGCTAAATCCTAAACGGGTATCTAAGTACCCCCATTACACCACTATCCTCAACTTGGCGGGTATCGATCTACCTGTTAGGATATCCTATATCCTGTTACATGCCAAAATGGCATGTAGCATGTTTTAGTTATAATTTATAAGGTAATTCCCGCGTATTTTTTAAATTAAAATTGTCAATTTCCGTTGCCCCTGCGTCGTGTCTGCGCAGAGTGAACGGCGGAGTGCGCGCGTGGTGTAGAAAAACGCCATTAAGTTACGAGCCCTCGAGCAAGCAACATCTATCTGTCCCGTGTGTCTTTTCTTTTTAGGGATGTAAGTCTTTTCTACCTTTTTGCCTTTGTGTACCTGTTTCCTGAACCCTGTCGTTCCTCTACAACAGCAGTAAAGGAAAGACGGAGGGAAATCTGATTCAACATGGCGTGAATTGAACCGATCCTGCAAAACATCGTAGGAACCTGAGAATGTAAGTAGTCTGTTTTGATTTAAAATGTGCTTGCAAATTGACTTAAAAAGCGGTTGCATCACTTTCAAAACGTGTGCTGTATAAGTTGCAATTGGCGGGAAATATATCGCGAGTATAATAATTGCGCAGTATAACGGTTGCCCGAGTGTAACAATCCCCAAGTTTGAGCAACTTAATCACATCAGCATCAACGTGTTCGGGGTCGAAGAGAGAAGAGGGTGAGACATGTTAACCTTCTTTATGTCCAAGATGGTGTGCAAGAGCACTACTGCTGGATTGCAAATCTAAACCGATTAGTTGGCGGATAGTTATCGAAAGATCGTATGCATAAATGGCTTTGTGATGGATGTTTGGTGTATTTCCATGGCGAGGAAGAGCTACATAGACATGCAGAGAATGACTGCAACTACCAAAATGCCAAACGCTTTTAACAACACTCTAAAATTTAATAATGTACACAAACAAAAGCGTGTATCATTCGTGATATACGCAGATTTTGAATCAGTCCTAGAACCAATCAGTACAGCTATGTCAGAAGAGTCCAGGTCGCATACCAGTAGTATGCAGATGCATAAGCCGTACAGTTACGCGTACTAATCAAATGTAGCTACGATGATAGCTTAAATAAATTCGATCTATACAGGGAGCCAGATGCTGCACAGGTTTTCATGAGAAGAATAAAAGAAGAAACGAGAAGATTGGGCGAAATCTTAAAAACCAATGTGCAATGCAATAAAACTCTGAGTGACGATAGAGTGAGAGACCACAACCACAATACTGGAAAATTCTGCTTTGCCGCGCATGCAAAATGCAATATGAAATACAGAATGCCCAGCTTCATCCCTGTTGTGTTTCTCAACCTTAGTGGATACGACTCTCACTTTATTATCAAATAGTTGCGTTGTGGCAGGACGAGGGCTACTGTAATACTCGTCAACAAAGAGAAGTTTATATCATTCACAAAAAACGTGAAACTGTACGGTAATGAAATCGAAGATGAAAGAGAGGAAAAGGACGATGCAGGTGATAAGTCACGTATCGAGCTGCGTATTATAGACTCGTTAAGCTTTATGGCATCCAGTTTGGATACATTGACAAAGAATTTACATTATAATTTGAGTAAGGGCCGCGTTATGCCTGCGGTCACGTCCCCAATGCTCCACCCGAAGGTACTACATTGGGTTTAAACGCGAAAATAAACGTGCTCCAAATGTAATCTAACTTCAAAATAAACCAATCTCATATAAAAATCTAACATACTAAAATAAAAACTAAAAATAGGGTTTGAATAATGGTACCTTTACCGTTGATTTTGAAGTGTGTTCGTTCAACAAGACACACGCAAAAGTAAAATGGGAGGGATCCGTAATACTGGATAGCAGTCGCCAGTTCTACTTACCGGTGCGACATGAAGAGTCGACATAAAACTATCCAAAGCTAGCTAACTAATTTTAAAAATGGATTCAAATTTTTGAAGCATTCGCCAAATATTTTAATAGTGAATCCAGCTATTTTGCCTGCTCTATAATTTTACAAATTCGTCCTCCCTGAATCCGTTCCTAGCTCTCCCTATGATTCCCTAAATAATTTACATTATAATTACAATCTTTACAATTACGATCTTCGTTCCTATAAAAATGCTGCCATCAAGAATGGCGGCAGAGCGTCAGAAAAAAACAAATCAATCCCCGAAATTATATAATACATGCAAAGTAAATATAAAATATAAATATAAATAAATATAAGTATAAATACATAAATAAATAAACATCTAAAAGCATAAGCATGTAACAGTGCATAAATTAGCAAAATCATCACCCAAATAAATTATCAGGTGCACTCGCATGAGCTTTATATCGATTAGCGCCATTACACACAAAACGTGCTTGTTAAATTATTTCAAAATCTGCTTACAAATAAATTAGGAGGAGTAATTTCTAAAAAGTTTTAGAACGTTTCTAACCGCCGTAGTTTTGCTTGTATTATATTAAATACGGACAAAGAAGTAAAACAAACAAACAGCAAATTCCAGGTAGTTTAGTTCCGTCGTCAATTAGCGGAGCTAAAATAAAATTAATAGCTTCTAGTAAAAAACGTAAACTTGATAAGCAGCAGCAAGGTTGGCAGCAGCTGTTGTCCGTTACAAATGAAGTTGAAAATAAGGTAAGAGAGATAGTTGATTTGCAAGCATATGTAGAAATGGGAAAGGTATAACACGTGTTGATAAAGGGCGTAGTTTAAACGTTAACTTTCGTCAGCGTTGGTGAATAAACAAGGTTATTGGAGTGAGGTGGTTGAAAATAGGTCAAAAGCAATTAGTACGTGTGCTTTGTTGTTAGCTTTAATTTGAGTTTCAAAGAAAGTTTTTGAAAATAAGTTTCGGTTCGAAGGAGTACGAAGAATTTTGTGAACGTTAGAGTGTTGTTTTCGAAGAAGTGTGAGCGTGGTGCGGTTTTAAGAATTTTGGATGTGAAGATGTTTGTATTGTAGAAATTTTGAGAATTGTGGCAGGCTTTTAGAGGCGGGAGACTTAGATATAAGCCCCAAGATGTTGATTGTGAGCTCTCTTATTCTTCGACATTATAATTTGAATTAGGGCCGCTATACTTGCGGCCACGTCCCCAATGCTCCACCCGGAGGTACTACATTGGGTTTAAACGCGAAAAATAAACGTGCTTCTTATTAATTCTAACTTCATAATTAATCCACCCTAAATAAAAATCTAACTAAAAATCTAACAAACTAAAATAAAAACTAAAAACAGGGTTTAAATAATGGTATCCCTAGCGTTGACTTTGGAGTGTGCCCGATCAACAAGACACAAGCAAAAATGAGAGAGGGAGGGATCCGTAATACCGGATAGCAGACGCCGGCTCTGCTTACCAGTGCGACCTGAAGGGTCAACTTAAAACTATCCAAATCTAGCTGGCTAATTTAAAATGGATTCAAATTTTCTAAGCAGTTGCCAAAGGTGTTACTAGTGAACCCAGCTATTTGGCTGCTCTATAAATTTACAAATTCGTCCTCCCTGATCTAAGTGTTTTATCCTAAATTTGTCCCTAACGTTCCGTATCATTCCCTAACAGACATAATATACATACAATCTTCTTTTCTATATATACTGCGGCCAAAAGTTGGCGACAGAACGTCAAACGAATCATGCCACAAAACAATACAATGCAGGCAAAAATATAAGTGTAAAAATAAATATAAATATAATATAAATATATAAATAAATTTCTGAATAAGCAAAAGCATGTAACAGTGCATATATCAGCAAAAGCAAATACATTATCAGGTTCATTCGCATGAGCATTATATCGACTAGCGCCATTTCACAAAAAAGGCGCTTGTTAGATTATTTCAAAATCCGTTTAAAATCACAAATCCATGCTCATGCGAGTACAGCCGCCACAATTTTATTCTTCTCTTCAACATAATTTTCTCCGGCATCCAAAGATCTGGTCGTCCACCTATATCTATTGGTTTTCTGCCTTTATGAGGGAGTTAGATATGCACTGTTAAAGTCCTGGTGGATGTGCACTAAATGTTCGGAGGGGGGATTACAATCACTATCACTTCACTTTTAAGTCCTGGGGGGATGCGTGGTTTTACTCTATTTTATTATTTCTTTATTTATTACACGTATTTAAATTAATGAGGTTTCCTGATTTAGCTTGTTGTTATTTATTTGTTTCGTTTATTTCCGATTTTCTGTGCGTAGAAGGTGGGACAGTGATTGTTTTAGTGTGTGTTCGTCGTGCATATTAGAGTTTTGTGTATACTTATTTAATTATTATTATTATTGGTTTCCTTTCTTTTTTTTCTTTTTCTTTTTTTCTTTTTTTGTTGTTTTTTTGTTTTTTTTTTGTTTTTTTTGCAGGTTTTGGTTATAATGCTCTTATCATGTCAAAATCACGCCAGGTCGAAATCTATAATTTTTCAATTCTCCCACCATCCCCTCCCGACTTACACACGGTTATCACCGTCTAATCTCGCAACCCTTCCTGCAAACTCTCTAAAAGCTGTCCAGAACGCTTTCTGGTTAGCCACTTCCCCGACTTCCTCTAGGCTCTTTGGCCATGCTAGACCTACGATAGCTAATCTCGTATCACCCAACACTCGATTTGCCGCTTCAAGCGGGCAGTCGAAGAGCCCGTGCTCTGCGCTTTCCGCGCCCTCACCGCATTCACAGCGGTCGTTGTTGGTTAACCCGAACCTATGTAAATACGCTTTTAGGGCGCCGTGCCCTGTTATCAACTGAACCATTTTATGATCGAGTTTTACCTCGATCTTGTCTCTAGCTTCTAAGATCGGTATGAATTTGTGGGTCAACCTACCCGTGACAGCGTTGTTCCACCTCTCTTCCCATTGTCGGATTGACTTTTCACGCAGCTTTCTTTTAATCAAAGACTTCGGTATCGACGAATGTGATATTCGAAAGTCTCCCGTCGCGGCCTCTTTAGCTAATTCATCAGCCCGATCGTTTCTTACGTTACCACTGTGCGACCTGACCCAACAGAACTTTAAACGTCGAAACTCGAGCGCCGCAAGCGCTATCCTCCAGACGTCCGCTTGGAGGTCTGCCAAGGTGTTCATGTTTGTTAAAGCCGTCAGCGCCAATTTACTAACACTGATTATATAATACTCGTCTCTGCCCGTATGGTTTAATACGTAATCGATAGCCTCTCGTATGGCTACCAATTCGCACTGGAAAATTGTGCTCCAGTTCGCGAGTTTGGTTTGAAACCGAAACACCTCCCTTTCCTGCTTATACACGACAAACGCCGCGCCTGCTTTCCCATTGTCCATACGTGAACTGACCGTATAAATTCTGATACCCAACGTGTCCTCATCACCTTCGACAAACTCGATTCCTCTAATATCAGCCGGGTGTCCCAACTCAAATACAACGATCTTTCTTACAACGTTCTATTACCAAGATTAAGATCTTCGATAATTTCGCGCCCTTTTCCTATATTTATTAATCGCCTATATCTAATCTCCCTAACGACATATTCGATAGGGAGAGTCCTACTGATCACCAGGACCGCCTCCGTGCAAATGGTCCTGTACGCCCTCTCTGAGTTGCTCCGGCATAAACCGTCCTCAGCGATTCGCCTCTGAAACCCCACTTTATTTTAGCCGCCACCATCATTTTATTTGATATTTCGCCGCCCTTACTTTTTACGTATTGTACGTGCGCTTTCCAATTTAATTTATCGTCGATATTGACGCCGAGGTAGGTAATACAATCTTTAAACGGGATTTTCTTCCCTCCTAGCTCTAGCCTGGGAGGTCTTTGTCCTGGTTTCGTGCCGAAATAAAGCGCCTCTGACTTCGTCGTGTTAAATTTTAATTTTACCGCTTGCGACCATTCGTGTAATTTATTAAGCGCCTCGTTCGGTTTTGTGCGCATATCCATTAACAATCTTGATCTTACAATTAAAAGCGTGTCATCCGCAAACCCCACGATTGAGCATCCTGCGGGCAACTTGACCCTAAAGATGCTCTCATACAACTTCCAAAATGTGGGACCAGAACATAACCCCTGAGGGCATCCCCTTTCCACTTCACGTGACAGAACTTCACCCGGAATTTCAACCTGTGCCAATCGCTCCGAGAAATAGCTCTTGACCAAGGACATCAAGTTTCGCGGACAACCCCTACGATCTAACTCGCAAACGATTAATGGCCACCAGGCAGCATCAAATGCTCCTGAAATGTCCAAAGCAACAACGACACAGTACTCTTTAGCATCTCTCGCCTGCTTTATTTCCCTGACAACGAACTCTAACGCGTCGATAGTCGACTTGCCCTCCACGAAACCAAACTGTCTTTTATTAAAACCGCCGCTGTCTCGCACTAGGTGCTCAATACGCGTGGTCATAACGCGATCTAAAACTTTCCCCAGCACCGGTAGCAAGCTAATTGGACGATAGCTGCCCGGATCTGACGCATCCGCCTTTTTAGGTTTGGGTATAAATTTCACGTTCTGGATTTTCCAACAGCGCGGAAAAATGCCCCTTTCTAAACAAAGATTAAACAACCCGACAAAGACACACGGGGCTAACAGGCACGCCTCCAGAGCTGCGTCTGAAGTGATTCCATTATGCCCCAGTGCCTTCTTAGGATTCATCCTCCTAAGAGCCCTGACGACTCGTGAACTAAGATTGCCTTATCGGCACCTGTTCCTTGCGCCTCTGCAGCTTCCCGACGTACTAAATCGTGCGACCCTTCATCCCCCTCGGAATTATCCGATGGGAAAAATTTCTCTAGTAAATATTCCGCCGTGGTTTTAAAACCTTCCGTGTATTCGCCATTTGTTTTCTTTATATTACTGAGCGCGATTTTTTGTTGTTTTCCTCTAATTACGCGGTATGCGGTTCCCCAGGGTTTTTTCTCTGAGTTTCGCGTGCAGAATTCTTTAAATTTATTCGCTCGCGTTTCTTTTATTAATATTTTATTTTCGCGGTAACTTTGATTATATTCTATTCTCCGTTGTTCTCTTATATCTCCCGAGGCGCGTTGATAGCGGCGCCTTAGGTTACGCCTTTCTGCCCGCTTGGTGGTTAGTTCCCGGGTCCACCAGGGTACGCTGTCTTTAAATGTTCTCTTTTGCGGCATAGAATACGATGACGCGTCTACCACCGCGTCGTTTAATGTTTTCGCGAGTGTTTCTACTTCGTCTGCCTCTCGGCAGTTAAATAGCTCATTTTCGAGCATAGGGATACTTTCGCCAAATTTTTGTTTAAATCGCTCCCAATTTGCTTTATTATTACAGAACCGCGGAAATATAGTTAGCTGCTCGTTTGCGTTTGTTTTGGTTTCAACGTCCCATGTTATTAATTTATGGTCAGAGAGCGTTTTCTCGTCCGACCTTAATTTCCAATTACAAATCGTTTCTAACATTTCGTGCGAGACTGCAGTAATATCTATAAAACTACTGCCTCTATGCCCCTCAAA
This sequence comes from Platerodrilus igneus, assembly GCA_036346225.1. Classification (NCBI taxonomy): domain Eukaryota; kingdom Metazoa; phylum Arthropoda; class Insecta; order Coleoptera; family Lycidae; genus Platerodrilus; species Platerodrilus igneus. The sequence goes on along the minus strand of JARFIW010001054.1, from coordinate 1,939,021 downwards.
CGCAGGTAAATCATTAGTGTTTATCACACTAAGGTCCCATTCCGTAAAAAGATCAGCAACCTGCGAGCCTCTATCGTCTTCGATAGGGCTGCCCCATAGTGGCGACTTGGCATTAAAATCTCACCCGATGATTAGATTTTATTCCTGCCGATTTTACGAATAATATTATCTACTTGATTTATCAAGTCTTCGGTTTGGGGATTTTCCCGCCGGGAATCGACCGGCGGGAGGTACGCGCTTATTACGTAGAACGCATTCCCCCCTGATTTGATTTCGGCCGTCGTTAAAAATTCGTTCGATAAATTATTTAATATAATTCCGGCGCACGTCCCATTATTTATTATTATCCCGCTACGCGAGTTAAGGTTCGGGCCTTTGGAGCTGTGTTTTTAAAAAACAACTTGAAACACTTAACAAATTTATTTTAACTTGAAACAGAAATTACAGTGAAATTTAGAATAACTTTAATAAAAAAATAATTAATTGTACTGGGCGAGTAGTCTAGGTAGACAACAATGCAAAAGCTGTAAGACTCAGACTGACTGCCAGGCCTTGAGCTCCCGGGCTTTTTATAATAACCTGCCCCTCACACGGCTGTGGGAACTTGCAGATCTCATGTCTGCGTTTCTCTTAATTGTACACTTTATTACAATGTAACAATCTTAATTCTAAGTAATTCTAAGTAATTGCGGTATGTTAACCGCCTGTGACTTGCCACCTGCAGTATCACTGCCCTCTCGGATGCAAAGTTGCATTCCGTTCTCATGAACTGTCGATAACCTCTCTGGGTTATCCTTGTATTACAATGTTGCAATGAACTTATACTTTATTTAACAATTTCTAATAATTCCTATTAGATTCAATATATTCAATACATATATATAATTGGGGGATACATAACTCCTCCCACCGTAAATGAAAAATTAAGGTTTTACTTAATTTTTAAATACATAAAATTCATTATTCAATTTCATTTAAAATTCATTATTTCTAAAGGAATACTTATCGTTTCTTTATTTTTCTTTGTTTTCTTAAATCTAGAACTGTTTCCTTCATTCTTATATCTAAGGTACATTTTGTAAGATACATATATAATTACGAAAATTATTAAAATGATTAATACAATTGTCCAAACACTTATATTATTATAATGTAACTTTGGCGTTTTGAGTTCACTTAAATGTTCTTTGTAACTTTCCTCTAATTTCATGGCGTGGTTTAGGTCGTTTAAGTCTAGATGCTCTAGCTTCATAGGTTTCTTGATTATTTCTTCGTCTTCTTGTTCTATCTTGAACTGAAGTTCCGGTAGGTTTGCAAGTTTCTTTGTTGCTATGGGATCTTGATAAACTCTGATTACTTCTTCTTTCAATTTCACATAACAATCTTCTTTGAGGGTAATTAATTTGCTTCCGATTAATGCTTGGTTATTTTCATCTTGGTTGCAGTGGACGGTTGCTACTACTTCTGTTGGGAAAATGGCTATCTATTTGTTTTCTGTAACCTTTTGAATTTTTACGTTATTTATTTGCACTTGTTTGGCTTCACAGTTTTCGTAATGATTTGAGAATTTTAATAGTTGTACTTCACAAGGACTGTCTTCTTGAATGGTTGTTGTCGTTATTGATTGGCATAAGTATTGGTTTGGTGTTACTTCAGTACATTTTTCGTTTGTATAACCATATCTCAGTTCATTTAGAGATAGGAATTTGGTTTTGGGTATGATTACTTGGTATGTGCTAGTAACCTTTGTTGGAAAAGCAAATAAATGATAATAATTATAATTATTACTTTCTACTATCGGGATTTCTATTAAAAATATTATTTCGTTATTCTTAATGTAGCCTTTTACTATAGCTATCTTTTCAAATATTAGAATGTTTGTCTCTGTTACATCAAAAGGTAATTTACTGTTAATTATAAGTGATCTAATTTTTATTAATTCTTTTAATAAATCGGTTGGTTCAATAATACTAGAGTGTAGGGTATTTAATTTTGTAAATGTTAATTGGGTTTTGCATACTGCCTAATTTAATTGGTAGTATACCGGGGTTGTTTTTTATATCTTCTTTTATCATTATTGGGTTGTCCGTTCTACCTGGGTGGAGGTTGACGGTAAGGGTGATGATTGTCCATCTGAAATTACAGGGTGTCTTAGGTTTTTCAAATGAATGTACTTTGTTATTTTACCGTTGTCTACTACTGCTATGTTTTTATCTGATATTTTCTTAATTTTAAATGGTCCTAAATTTCTGGGTGCCGTTTTATGTCGCTTGCTTTGAAAGTTCTTTTCATACACGGTTTGTCCTATTGAGAATTTATTTGCGTCGGTATTTTTGTTTCGGGTTGTGGTGATACATTCCTTATCGTTATCTAATTTATCTTTTACCTTGTCATAAGTTATTTTTAGTTTTTCTTTGTGGTCTTTCGCATATTGTTGATATACTTCCTTGTTGTAGTGTATGTCATAGGGATTTCGTGAATCTGAATGTCCTAATGTTAATTCTAAGAGTGTAAAATTTGTCGATGAGTGAATTGTGTTATTATAGGCGATTAGTGCGTATGACATTAAATTGGTTATATGTTCCTTTTTATAATTTATTTTTAATAATCGAATTTGTTCTAACAGGGTTAAATGTAGTCGTTCAATTAGTCCGTTTGATTCAGGGTGGTTTTCCGTTATGAAATGAATTTTTATTTTGTGAAGTTCTAAAATGTTTTGTATTGTCTCATTTTTAAATTCGCTACCATTGTCTAGAGTTATTGATTCGGGTGTTCCATAAAATGTGAAATATTGTAAAAATCCTTGGGTTACGTCAATGCTATTTTTGGATGTAATTGGTATTGCTTGGCCTATTTTTGTGAATGGGTCTACAATTGTTAGATAGTTTGGCGCTTCTACTACTAGAGTATCGGCATGTAATTTTTGAAATGGTTTGTCGGGTGTTTTGGTTAACATTAAGGGTATCATTGGGGGTTTCCTATCGTATTTCGCTTTGTCACATAATTCACATTGCTTAATGAAATCTGTGGTAAGTCCTTCATGTCTTTAAAATAATAACGTCTTACAAGTTGCTTTATTGTTTCGTTAATTTCACGATGGTTGGTTTTTGCTTCGTGTTGATTCCTAATTACATCGTTCATTTTGTCAGGGTCGTCTAATGTTATTAATTTTCTAATACATCTGATGAGTTCAGGGTCAGAGTTGTTGAATAATTTAACGTATAATTCTGAAAATCTTTGGTATAAATGTTCGGTGATGAAATAGAAATAAAATCGTTTTTTCTCGGGGGTGTATTCTTTTAGAATTTTAATTATTTGTTCCTCGTTGTCATCTTTAGTTATTTGAATATGGTATATCTTTTTGTTATCTACTTTTGTATATTTTACGGGATTGGGGTTATTTAAAACTTCGGTTATTATAAATTGATTGGGTTTCATATCGATTGCTTCGTTTAAAGTTTTAAACGCGTTTTTAGGTTCTTCGTTTTGTGTCGAATGTATCGTGTCGATCTCGTCTGGATCTTCCCTTATTTCTGCTTCGTCTACGTTTCCTATAATGGATTCCGTTTCTAATGCATTGAGCTGGATTCTACTTAAAACGTCTGCGTTGTTGTTATAAATTCCTTTTTTGTATACAATTTCGTAATCGTACTCTTTGAGTCTGATTCTCCATCGTTGTGATTTTGAATTTGGTTCTTTCAGTTTGCATAGCCATACTAACGGTCTATGATCGGTGTATATGTAAAACTTTCTTCCATATAAGTAAGGTCTAAAATATTTTGTTGCCCAAATTATGGCTAATAGTTCTTTTTCTATGGTGCTATAGTTCTGTTCGGTTTCATTTAGGGTTCTGGATGCGTAGCTGATGGGTTTATCGCTACCTACTTTTTCTTGGCTCAATACTGCGCCTAATGCTACATTCGATGCGTCTGTCGTCAGTATAAATGGTTTTGAAAAGTTTGGGTATTCTAATACAGGGTGATTCGTTAATATGTTTTTAATTTTGTCTACGGCTTTAATGAATTCCGGGGTGTGTTCAATTTTGTTTCCCTTTTTTAAACAATTTGTCAGAGGTTTGGTTATCTGAGCGTAACCTTTAATGAATTTGCGGTAGTAACCACTAAGTCCTAGAAATCCTTTAATTTCTTTGGTTGTTTTTAGTAATGGGTAATTTAGAACTGCATTTGTTTTGTCTGGATTTGGCATTATGATACTTCTTTTTGTAGAAATTCACTTTTGTCTAACTGTACTTTGAAATGTGCTTGTCTTAGTCTTTCAAATACTTCTTTCAATCTTTCTATGTGTTCTACCAATGATGTGGAATAAACTATGATGTCGTCAAGGTATACAAGGCATTTTTCATTGTGTATTCCTCGTAGTTGTCCATGACTCTCTGGAAAGTAGCGGGTGCGTTCTTTAATCCAAATGGCATTCATTTGTACTCGTAATGTCCTCTAGGTGTGCTGAAGGCTGTTTTTGATATGTCTTTTTTTTCCATCTCTACCTGATGGTATCCTGATGCTAGGTCTAATGTTGAAAAAAATTAGCATTTGCCTAATTTGTCTAAAATTTCGGTTATATTTGGTAGTGGATATTTGTCATCTACCGTTTTTTCATTTAACTTTCTATAGTCTATTACCATTCTGTACTTTCCCTTTCCGGTTGCGTCTAATTTCTTAGGTACTATTAACACGGGGCTGCTCCATGGTGAATTGGAGTGCTGGATTATATCTTGTTCTAATAAGTCTGCTACTTGTCTGTCAGCTTCTTCTTGGCTTGCATGAGGTAGTCTATATGCTTTTGTAAAGATTGGCTTATTGTCTGTTAGCTCGATATTATGTTTTACTGTGTTGTTGAATGTTAATGGTATTCCTTCGCAATGGAATATGTTGCGGTATTCAAAACATAAGTTTTTAATTGCTCTTTCTTCTTCTTGATTGATGTCGGTGTTAAAGCGGATGTTAGTTAAATTTTCTCTTAACATTTTTTCATGTTCTATTGGGTTGTAATCGTTTTCCAAATTTTCGTCTATTTCCATTTCGTTAAAATTTAATTCTTCTACGTTAATTGGGTCTGTCAATGATAATTCTACGGGATAGTCGATTGAATTTAATATCGTTGTGGTTGCATAATTATCTTTTATTTGTACTAAGGCGGTTGGGGTTTCTACTCCTTGTTGAAAAGTCATATGATTTATTGTTCCTACTTTTTTGTTAGATTTTACTGAGATTTTTATTTTTCGTTCCGTTCGGGGTTCTATAGTGTATTTTTGTTCGATTTGTGTGTTTTGAAATTTAATGGGGATTTTTCCGTATTTCATCCTTAATAAGCGATTTTTAATGTCAATGTTGGCTCCTAATTTTCTTAGAAGGTCCATTCCGATTAAGCCGTCATATCTGTCGTTAAATTCGAATACACAAAATTTATGTTTCATTTTAACATTAAATGTTCTCGGTAAGGGTATATTAGCTACGAATTGGTGTAGTGTTGTTTGATGGGCTGTTTTAATTTTAAATGGTTCTCTTTCTACATAAGCTAAATAATGTTTCTTCACGGTTTTGGGGCTAATTAATGTTTTTGAGGATCCGGTGTCGATTAATAGTTTGAATTCGGCGTGGGGTATTTCTATGTGTGGTAGTACTAAATGATTTATGTTATTTAAGTTTATTAAGTTTGGTCGGTTATGAATTGGTCCATTTGAAAATTTGAGTTCCAGTCTTCTTCGTCGTACTCCTCGTAAGTTTCGTATTGTTCGTCGCGTTCATAAGTTTCTGCATGGTTTGATTCATCGTTCGTACCTGTTTGATTCATTGTTCGTAGTTGTCTCAATGTAATTATTCTGGTCAGTGTCAAATTTTTCTACTTCTTGATGAAATAGTTCTTCTGATGTAAAATTGCGTTTCTGATGAGGGTTTGGTCGGATATGTGTTTTCTTGGTATTTTGTCTGGTGTTACCAGATGAGGTATCCATTGGTGTTGGTTTATAATAATTATTAGGGTTGTTATGATTATTAGTCATTGGTGTATTTCTATTGGGGTTTGCGTTGAATGCTGGTCTTTGTTGGTTTAGGTTTTGATTAAATCTTGGTTGGAATGCGGGTTCGTAAAAGTTGGGTTAAACGTTGGTTTTGGAAAATGTTTATATTGATTATTAAAATTTGTATTGTTGAAGCTTGGGTTATTAATTTGCGGTTGATTTGTTTGTGCGTTGTAGGGTGTGAATTTTTGTTGAGGGATTGCTTGTCTCGTGGCTTGTATAGTTTTTATTGGTGAATAACTATTATTCGCGTTGGGGTTGTATAGTCTGTTGCGGTAATACATTACATTTTCTTCTTCTATTACTAGGTTCATAGCTTCTTGTAGATTTTGGGGTCGTTGGAATCTGATCTTATCCGATAGTCGTTCTGGTAAAGCGTTTATATACGTGTCCAGTGCCATTTCGTCATACATTTTTGTTTTTAAATGCCGAACGTTTTGATTGGGTTTTTCGATTTTTAATTTGGTTAGGATTAAAATTCTCACGTCTTGGCATTTCATTCCGAATTGGTAGGGGGATTGATTGTGTTCCATTCTAAGGTTTATTAGGTCTCGTACCAGGCATTTTATGTTACGTTAGTCTCCAAAATATGCAATTAGTAGTTGTTTAATTTCCTTCCATTCTTGTAAATCGTCCCTACTGGCGATTAAGGTTATTGCCCTTCCGGTTAGTTTATTTATTATCAAGCGTATAAGCAATGAATTTCTTTCGTTATCTCCGGGTTTGTAGAAGGTTTTTAGGAACATTTCGGCTGCTCCAATGAAATTTTCAAGATGTGCCTGCGTGCCATCAAATATCTGGATTGTCTCCAAAAAAAGCTTCATGTTTGTGCTACTCATGTTGGTTAAGGGTTGTTTTCGATTTTGAGTAATTTCAAAAAAAATGTTTTTTTGAATTGAGGTTTATTTCGCTATGTATATCGTTATTTTTGCTTCGAATTTATTAATTTTCCGTTTGGGTTGGGTAATTTCAAATTTTGTAAAAAATTGGGGTTGATTTTCTATTTGTAACGTTATTTTTGCTTTGGTTTTATTAATTTTCCGTTTGAATTGGATAATTTCGAATTTTGTAAAAATTTGAGTTGATTTTGCTTTTTGAGACGTTAATTTTGGTTTGGTTTTATTAATTTTCCTTTTAGATTGGATAATTTCGAATTTTGTAAAAATTGGGGTTGGTTTTGCTATTTGTGATGTTATTTTTGCTTTGGTATTATTAATTTTCCTTTTAGATTGGATAATTTAAAATTTTGTAAAAATTACGGTTGATTTATGTTATTTCAAACGTTATTTTTGGTTTAGATTTTTTAATTTTTCATTTAGGTTGGGTAAATTCAAATTTTGTAAAGATTGAGATTTATTTTGCTATTTTCAGCGTTATTTTTGGTTTGGATTTTTTAATTTTCAGTTTAGACTTCGTCGAATTATTTTTAGAATCGTAATTGCTGTTATTTGTACTTAGTTACACAGTGCGGTGATGAATGTGTTGGATTTATACTCGATAATGTTGATTTAATTACCGTAGTCTTGAATTTGCCTGTTTCTAACTTGCGGTTTTTTAATTTGTCTTGATTTTCTGTTTTCTAAAGAATCTGGAGTGAATAGGTTTGTTCTCGCGATATTTACTTAGCTTTGTGTTAGTTTAATTCTGTTAATTTGTAATTAATACTCTTTCCGTGGGTTTTGAGTTGCATAAATGTATAGTTCGTCTGTCTTGAATTCTAATTATAACTTGCATGTTAATTACTTTTGCACTTTATCGTTGTAATTTAAATACTAAAAGATGTCTTTTAAAGGTGTAGTTACGTTTCTTGGTAATTACGTGCGTGCTGAATAACATATGACTATACTTGTTGAGGTAATTATCACTTACAGGTGTTCGTTTTCAGTTTATAGGAAGTAAATAATTTGCTTCTTACTCGCTAATGTTACGTCTATTTATTCGTAGATATCTTGGTATTCAATTATAATGCTTGTTAGTAATTGAATCTCTCGTAATGTATGTTTTAAACGTTTTAATTATAGCTTTGTACGATGACCGTTTAACTTTACTCAGTATTTGTACTGGGATAATGCGATGAAGAGTAATTTTAATTAAAAACGTTTAGTTTTTATTTCGTATTTGTACTAATGCAATTTATTTATAGATTACTCTGGTGTAATTTCATGCGCTTTCATTATTCCGTGATGGATTTAATCACTTATAATGCTGCTTTAGTTCTGAAAGTTATTGTTTTAATTGCGATTTCTCTGAGGTTTTTAAGTGTGTAATAAATTATCCTTTTTTCCCGAACTTTGCTTATCTTCGGATGGCGTTTTAGGTTACTGATATGTTTGCAGTGTATTGCTGTAGTTTATACAGTATTATAGAGGTCAATGGTTTAAATAATCGTTCCGTAATTGCTTGTTTGAAGAATTACCTTTAGCTTTGGAGTTAATTTGCGTTTTGTCTTTTAGTTTACTGGATTAAAACGTGCGTTTGAATCGCGCTAGTTAATGTTTTTTATTTTGGTATTAGTGGATGTGCGTCCGTTATTTTGGGTTTATTTTGAGTTTTGTTGTAATAATTGTGATAAGAATCTTTTAAATATCAAGTCTCTTAATCACTTTAAACATTCGTCTCATAAAATACAGTCTCGTTTTTTGAAAATAATTCCTCTTTGTAACTATTTTCAAAACAATATTGGCATAAAATAAAATTCATAAAATACTAATAAATGGTAATCAAATAATAAAATAATAAACTAGCATATATCAATTATAGTTTGTGAGATCAATTGGTATAAATGGAATGAACTTACATTAATTTCTTCATCTGTTTCTTTTGTGGGCTCGATCGATGCTGTATCTTGTCCACGTTGGTTTGTTGCTGGATTTAGACTATTTTTGTTCTTCCTCCAACCTGGTTTGTTGCTGGATTTAGACGATTTTTGTTCTTCCTCGAACCTGGTTTGGGTTCTGTCAAAATTGCGAATTAAAATTCTTGGTCACCAATCTTCCGATTTTTGGATTTTTAGTGCCCTTTTGACATCCGTTACGCTGCGCCAGTTAAGGTTCGGGCCTTTGGAGCGGTGTTTTTAAAAACAATTCCAAACTCTTAACAAATTTATTTTAACTTGAAACAGAAATTACAATGAAATTTTGAATAACTAGTAACATAATAACTTTAACCAAAAAAATATAATAATTGTACTATGGCGAGTAGTCTAGGTAGACAACAATGCAAAAGCTGTAATACTCAGACTGACTGCCGGGCCTTGAGCTCCCGGGCTTTTTATAATAACCTGCCCTTCATACGGCTGTGGGAACTTGCAGATCTCATGTCTGCTTTACACTTTGTTACAATGTATCAATCTTATTTCTAAGTAATTGCGGTATGTTGACCGCCTGTGACCTGCCACCTGCAGTATCAGTGCCCTCTTGGATGCACAGTTGCATGTCTGTTCACATGAACTGTCGATAACCTCTCTGGTTTATCCTTGTATTACAATGTTGCAATGAACTTATACTTTATTTAACAATTTCTAATAATTCTTATTAGATTCAATATATTCAATACATATATATATATATATATATATATATATATATATATATATATATATATATAATTGGGGATACATAACTCGCGGTCGTTTACTATTCGCGTTTAACACAGTAACCCCCTTCCCAAAACCTGTTATTTTGTGGCCATATAGGTGCGGTTCCTGTATAAGCCCGATGTCGATATTATTTTCGATGAATAACTTTACGAAGTTATTTGTTGCCCCTTTACCTTTCCCGAGATTTAGTTGCGCGAATTTAATCTTCTTGCTTCTTATGGACTTTGTTTTATCTTCACAGTCCATAATCGATGTTTCGTGTGATTGCGTTCTTCAGACGCTGCATCGTGGGGCATCTACTCGACTTGGCGTCGTGGCGCGTATCGACCTTTGCGCCACCGCCAATTCTGTCGTTTGCCCTGGCGCAAACCACACAGCAGGGGACTGCCTTCCGGAAATTCTTGAATTCATGCCCGACATCGGCACAGTTGCCGCACCACTGTACCTTCTCCCTGCATTCCATCGATCGATGGCCGTACTCGTAGCACCGGTAACACTGGGTCATCGAGAAGTGGTCCCGGGCCCTTACTCTTCGCCACCTGAGGTTAGTAGCATTAGCTAATATACGCCTTCGAAGTGTGGGGGTCACTTCAAAGACTATGTTGGCGAAAAGATCTCTAGGGCCCTTTCCGCCAAACCTGAATTTCTCTCTCAGGTGGTCTTCTAGCTTCAAATCGCCGAAGCGGGGATTCTGGCTCCCAATTAACCGCACGAGCTCTTCAGCCTTCATTCCCGCTTCGACCCCCGGAAGAACGACCCGTGAACGTCTCTTTTCGATGGTTTGCGCTACGAGTTCTTTGCAGTTCCCGCCGACCTTCAACTGCAGCTTCTTGGCGTCGTCGCGACCTGCACACTCCACAACGACACCGCCCCGACGCGTCCTACGAGCTCCGACAACAACAAACCTATCTCGAGCGGGATCGACCTTTTGCTTCAGGGTCGTCATCACGTCGTCCTTCTGGCCTGGCCTGGCGTCGACCTTGACAGCATACGTTGGGGCAGAACCTGAAGCCGCAGCGGCGTAGGAGACCTTGCGCCGCACCGACGCACCCTGACTCTGGCCTCCTGAAACGACAGAATTCACCGCCGGACTTCCCCCAACAACACTTGCTCTCCCTGAACCATCTAAACAAAGACGCAGCGCTCTAACCATACCTATCAGTTGCTTCGTCATGTTCCGGATATCATCCACGGCGTGCCGAACCATCTTCCTGTCCTCCACGACGATAGTGGCGGAGGTCGTCGGCACCGTCCCATAGACGGCAGCGTGCGCCTTCCTCATCCTGAACTTCAAGAGTTTCAGCTCATCGAGGTCGCTAGCATCAACGCTACCGTTGCTGCTAGTCGACATCGTGCGCTGGGCTCTCGAAATAGAGGGCAATTCTGGCCCCGCAACCACCACGGGAGGCCTCGACTCCCCCGACACGACCGCTGCAGACACAGGCTCCTTCTCTACCTCCTCCTAAATCTCTAACATGACGTCTTTAAGTATAACTTTAAGCTGTTTCCCCCCAACAGCGCCCTCACCCTACGGCCCAGCAGACTCCGACCGATCGCCCCTCTTCCTCCTGGGCAGCGGCTCCTCATCGCGGTGGACCATCATGCTGGCAAAACTAACTACAAAGAATGACACCTAAAACGCTGCTCAAAAAACGACCTGACCGTTATGACGCTAAAAGAACGACGCTAGAAGAACGCAAAACGTTGGTCCAATAAAAATATTTTGGTTAAGGGTGAACCGTAAACAACCCTGTATTTATTTAAACTTCAAACCGTCCAATTAAATTTCAAATTTAACAAAAATGCAATAAACACTAAGCGTCAGAATAATAACTAGAACCAAATAAAATCGCTAACTCAATAAAAATACCTCGATTAATAAATATACCCTAACAAACACTATTTATTTAGTTTAAATTTTTTAAACCGCCAAATCAAATTTAAATAAGCTAATTACTTCAAAATATCTAATTTATAAATAACAACACTTTAATTTTAAATGTGTATTTAACAAATAAGGTCAAGAGCTATCGGAATGCGGTTACCGGAAACGCACTTTCACTTAATCACTTGGCAACTAGCACAACCTGTAACTGTTACACCGCTTAATTACACCAAAAATCGATTTTATAGGAACTTTTAAGTACGTGTGTACTTAAATTATGGAAAATTTATATTAAAGTTGTTTTAAAATTTACAGTTTTTGAGTTATTTATTTGATTTAAAAGGGCCTAGATTTTTTTTTTAACTTATTATTTGATTATACGCGCGCTATAAAAAATTCACACACTTTTTGGTTGTTTTACCCCGTTTGTTGGTTTATTTAAAAAACGCGGATTTTAGTTTAAATTACAAAGAAAAACGGGATTTATTTAATATTTATTTGGTTTAAATTTTGTTTTTAAAATTTTATTTTACTGCCCTGTATTTAAAATTTAATGCCACACAATTATAAAAATAAAACACAATAAAAAGCAAAGCTTCAAATAAAATAATTTAAAAAATAAATAGCAAAAACCCTAGATAAAAACTTACTTTTTAGTTGCTGAAGCGGGAGCTTTGCAAAAACACGTCCGCTCGCTTCAAGCAGTAACTAAAAAGTGTTTCTTATTTTTCGACAACCTGATGATTCCTAAACTAAAATATGCTTTTACGTTTGCATACAGTTTTACTTTAATTTATGTTTACTATAAGTAAACTAGTTTGATTTTAATTTGCACTGATTCTACAAAGTATGCAATGAAATCTGAAGTAAATGTCGGTGTTTAATTGGTTAAGTTGATTACCAACAATTGATGGTACCAGAAGATGAGGTTCGAGGAGCACCAGAAATTTAAGATGCACTGTCGAGAAAACGACGATAAATAACCTCTGGGTAAATTTGGTTGCAGCTGAAGGCAACAGTCCTTGATAGAATGGTAGCAAGCCCATGTGTAAATATGGAATCCAGGTAACTGCAGTTTTTGTTGTTATACTTGTGTAAATTTGTGGTTTAATGACTTTGGAGATGTGTATTATTTACGAACAAAAAAAGGGCAAACTGTGTGAAAAGTTTCTGATCGAATATTTAATTTGAGATATTGTTATTTTATTTAATGTAGAAATTTATGTTTAGGAATATTTTACGGCATTTGTTATTATGTGCAAGATAAGAGGGCCTCTTTGATTATTGGTGTGCAAAATTAGCACGAAAAGTTAGACTATGAGCTCGTAATGAAATGTTTTGAGGCCCTATTACTTTTTTCTTTGTTGTATTGCAATCAGTTGGTTATGTTCTACTAAGATAAATATTGAACTTGAATTATACAGTTTATGGAGTATTTTAAAAAGGGGTGTATATAACTTGTATATAGGAGAAATTTAATTTTTGATTTTGGCGTGTATATTCATTTTAGAGTGTTAATAAATGTAGGCTGTTTACGGTAGCAGAATTTTTTTCTTTCAATAGTTTATTTTAGGAAGGAGCTGAGCAACCGTGGCAATAAAAGTTTTACACAAATAAAACTAATATTTAATATTCTTTTTGTTAACATATTTATACCAGACGAATGAAAGTAACTATAAGATTACAAGAAATGCGTCTTTTTAAAATACGCATGTCAGTTCTTGCGAAAGTAGGTTGCTAACCAGAGAAAGGGTTACTGGCCGAATACAAGCTGATGATCCCACATTTGACCCAAAAGGAGATTAACGATCTCGTACATTACGTGGTCTTAATAGAGCGTGGAAAAACAAAGTCGATGGTTTCAAAACAGGAGCGCTTGTAATACCACAAAAAACGTACGCAGTAAAGTCTGAAGTCAAACCTCTCAAATTGAATGCGTTCATACAACAAACTTAAAAACACGACATAACAATGACTTTCATGTAGGTGTGGCCTACAAAAACAAGGGTTAATAGCCCTTGTTAGATGCGCCAAATGACGTCACCAAGATATACAAGTTTAATTATCCCGAAATAGTTAACTCAAAACGTCACTCAAAAACACAGGGATCGATGACGTCAAAACAAATGCGTTTGATTACGTCATCAAAGAAATGTCAATAACCCCAATAACGTTATCTTTCGGATGCGTCAGAACTCGCCGCTTTCGCTACTAAACATGGTACGTGTGACGTCGTAAATACCAATAGTTAATTATGAGGTGGGTTTAATTGGATGGTTTAAAACGGTTATGTGGTTGAGTTAAAAGGATTAGAAGATTAATTCTGTTAAAACGTCAGGATATGGTCATTTGATTCGCTAGTGCATACCCAGTAGGTAGAAGTATTTGATATATTAGTGATTAATGATGACATAAGAAACTAACAAAATTAGCATCATAAACTTTGGACTTTTCACATAAAAAAAATTCGACTAATGTACTAAAGATCGATTACGAACTTTTGAAGTAATAAAAGCATTGAGTGGTATTTTTGGCTGTTTCTAGTGAGAACTTAGAAATAAAGTTGTAGTTAAGTGTCAAATGGCTTTGGCCATTTTATAGTGTTGTAATTCCAAATCGATGTCGTGCTATATTTTTGTATGAAAGCAACGAAGCAATAACAGAAATCCACTTTAGTTATTTGTAATTCTGAGGTATATCAATTGTGATATTTTCCACAACCACTTTGAAGTAGTTAATTGTAGCATTTAGAAGCTTTGAAAAAGTGCTATTTAAAATTGTAATGGCTAGCTGCAATCTAGCCAAAGCCACTTTAAAAGGCTATTACTAATTTATTAATGAAGCTGTGGCGGCCACCGTCTACGAAATGCATGTGCACTAACAAGAAGGATACACTAAATCATGTGTGTTCCGTAGTTGTCACTAGCTTTGTGCAACTAACGTCTCGAAACTTTTAGCATTATTTGTAATGTTTTAGAATTTAGATAGTTGTTAGTTAGGTATGTATGTATGTACGTATAAACAAGTAAAACAACATGAATTTCCTAAAAGAATGTCTAATGTGATTGCTTCCTGCATTGCTTCTTTAGTAGTAAAAAAGGCAGGTCTTGAATTATTAATTTAAAAAGTGTCCGTTGCAGGAAGACAGAATCTCGTATACAAGAGTGGGTATGTTTTTAACATTTGTGTTTAAACAAAGCAACTTTTGATAAATCTTTTATTAATACTGACATAAAATATTAAGGCTTTTCGCGTTCGTTATCTCTCTACCGTTAACCAGACTTTACACCAGAAACCTGAAGATTTAGTCAATACACTGCTGATATAATCTTCCTAAAAGTGCTTTCAAAAAAGCAATTCTATGGTAAGCAAATGTTTTACGTATAACAATGCCGAGAGTTTAGTTAAATAAAGGTGTAGAAAGATAACTCGGATATAAGGTTAGGTTTGATTTCCGTCTGTTCAAACTATTTATGAGTTACGCAACAGTCAATATAATTTCAACATCTAGGTACTCACCCTACAAGTTTGGTTGCTTGGCAACCCCTACAAACTTTCCCTAGAATCGTTTCAACTCCGCATTCCGACCCTCGATTGAATTGTTTTTAACTGTATTTTAGCGTTCCATTAACATCCTGTGCATGTTTGACATTTTTATTCGAAACATTTGTTTGATGAAAATCCTTATACATATTTGTACAATAAAACTTTTAGAATTACTTCTATATTTTAAAGATCTAGGTGCGTTATACTTTTTTAGCGATAGCTTTTAGCAATTTCACAAATTTCAAATTTCACGCAGTCATCTTTAGTAAACAAAGCTTAAGATTCAAGCTCGTGTTTAATGTGTATCGTATCCCTTGTATGGCGATGGGGTGGCTTAAGGAGGGGTTAGAAAGTAGGGGCGGCTACCCCGGGTGTCGGGTGCTGCATAGATGGGTGGGTCAGATATCTCATATGTTCAGTGGGTGCAGGTGACAACTGCTGATAATGCAGTTATAACCTTGAGCGGTTTGTAAGTGAAAGGTGGTTGTGTAAACAAAATTACAATGGTAAGTTTGTAAGGTAATTTAGTTTACATTGTTGTAATGTTCCTTAATCATTGTAGAGCTAATCGCGCAGTTTTAATCGATTCACCGTATAGCTGGTGAAGCATTTTGCCTTTACAGTAGTTTCAGTTATTTAATATTGGGGAAGTTTATCCGCAACCGAACGAATGTGTATGTCATTTTGAACTGATGTCATGCGCATATCAATTCTAATATCGAGTGGGCCAGATGTTTATAAAAAAGCTTTCCTATTTTTCTCTATCACGGATGTATCGTATAAAATTAAGTTTTTTAAATAACGGGTTAATTAAATATTTTATGAAAATTAGACTTCAAACATTTAGTTACTACTGTTGTAATACAAATTATTGTGCTACGGATTCATCCCTTATACACACAAACTTTTTTGTAATTTATGTAGGTACAATCTAAACTAAATTAAAATCAAGAATATCTTTTAGTAGTTACACTCAAATCTGCAATACCTAATTTTTTATATTTAAAACTATTACATGTTACTTGCAAAGTGCTTTTGGATTATTATTAGCATAACCATTATTAAAGCGCTACATGATCTACAATGAAATAGTGAGAGAATGTAGTTACGACAATTAAAGACTTTCAAAACTTCCAATGCCTAAAATACGATTTTTTTCAGAACGAAAACTTTTTAGCTACAGCTTAAAACGAAGGATTTGTCGTGGACCCTTGTCAATTAATCTAAAAGCAACTTTTCCAATTAAATAGTAATACAATTTTTAACAAAAGATGATAAGAAATGAATATAGTGTAAAAAAGCTTGTAGATGTAAAAAAATTATGCTAGGTAAGGTGCAAGACGTTTCTACAGACACAGATTCCAACAATCTGTTCATATAGAATATATTTAGAAACACGAATTTAAAACAGTTGAAAATCGATTAAACCTTTTCTATACAGGGTGATCCACAGCTTCATAGAAACAATTTAACTGATGCTTAAGAAAGAGACGCAGATCGATATTTACTTAAAAAAATTCCTTAAAGAAGTAACGACATAAAATTTAAACGGATGTTTTTAAAATGTCCGTACGTGTACATGTAAAGTAAAGAGGCAACACACCACAGAAAGTGTATTGTCAAAAAATCGACTTAATTTTTTCTAATCAGCAGGTCATTTTGCCCAATAAAATTATGAATCACGCATAAAATTCTCATCTTTATGGAAATATTTATCTTAACTGATTTTTAAAAAGGGAAGTAGAGTAATATTTATACAAAAAATATGCTTTCCTAAAAATTAAAAACTTTCAACAAATGTTTATAAAAATGTGTGTGCTTACGTACTTGAAATAGGAAAGCTACTCACAAATAACTGCAACAAAGTGTTCAAAATGCATTCCATTTAGTTGAATTCGCTAACATGCTCTTTTGTGCCACTTTTGTAAAAGAGTTTAATAAAACTTGCGTTATAGTTTCTTTTTAGTTAAACAAAATAGCCCACTACAAGCTATATGTGTTCTTCAAAACTGTTGCTGGTCCAGTTCTCTAGTAATTAATAAATAATCAAAAGAAATGGCGTATTGAGCTTAATTACACTAAAATAAGTTATGCTGATACAAGGAAATGCATTAAGAATAGCTAAATTCAATCGATGACCTACCTGAGTATAATTTTTTTGTCCGTTAAATCTCAACGTTTAAACAGTATTAAGTTATTTCAAACTAATAACATGCATGAGTGCAATGCTCTAATATTTTAGACCATCATTTAAAATAGTGTTTCTGCAAAATGCTGTATAAGATATTCTTTTGTCGTTACTTAAAATTAGTGTTAGCGCATAGTAGCAATAGAAATTACATTTATTTACAAGTTAAACATACGAATTAAAGGCATGACAAACCAAGGAAATATGTACAAAACTCTTTGCGTGCGTAACTGCAAATGTCTTTTAACACAAAAAGCACTTTAGTTTGTATAGTTGCAATAATACTAGGCACAATGACATTACTGATGGTGCCCACCCAATTTTATCGTCATTAGAATAGACCCTAATTTTTTTTGGTCTTGTTCGACCACCATTAATTACAGTTCAGGACTGACAAGCCATGCCTCGTCGACTTGAGCTAGTCACATTAAGGGTTTCGATCCTTTTGTCCCCGACGTCGTAGTGTCAGACGGGCCCGTAACAGAATATTATTAACCTGGCGTGCGCGTTGGCGTCTCGTGCACTAGGAGGTGGTCCTGATGGCTTTGGAGGTGGGTGGGTTCAAGTTATGGCTGCATCCTGTTCATAGTGTTGTGCGAGTTCACTTTATTTTACCCCATTGGATTTGGTGGTTACAATGAAATAATCCTAAGGATAACCCTTAGTGCACGAGTAGCTTGGTGACCTCCGTCTTGCGCCATCCTTAAGTTTCAAAAGTTTGGTGACTGCCTTTAAGAGAGAACAGTTAAGGAAGTAATTTACTCTAGCGTTTGCAGCTCCTTTTATACTATGCGTCTGCTTGTACTTTACGTTTTGTATTTGAGGGGTGTCAGATGCGTCCATTATTGTTTGAGAGATGTTTCAGACGTGCATGCTGCGTGCTTATTGGGCAATTAGTTACGGATATGGCTGGCTGCATACTCCTACAGTTCGTTTGTTATATCAGCTTTTAATTAATAAACATGTGTGACTTTACCAATGCTGAATTAATAGATATTATTCTAACATATGGAGAAACCATGCACAATACAGCGGTTGCATGAGAGCTATACAGTGAATGTTTTCCTACACGACGCTTTCCAAATATCCTTGTGTTAAAAAATGCGGTACAACGTTTTAAAAAAACGCCGTGGGTTAAAGGCCGGTAGAGTTCGACCGCGAGAAGTTGAGGACGTCGAAGCAGAGGTATTAAATTTTATAACGGATAACCCCAACCTTAGTACACGGCAAATAGCAGCGATAACCGAAATTTCTCAACCAAGAACGTGGATAATATTGAACGAAGACATACTGCACCCGTTTCACTATCATCATGCGTAGTGCTTTCAACCTGAAGATTATCTCGAAAAGTTAAGGTTTGTGGATGGTTGGTAAATCAAAACGATCGCAATACTAATTTTGCATAAATCATTTTGTGTACGGACGAATGATCGTTTACAAGAAATGCAGTATTTAATAGACACAACATTCATTATTGGTCTATTAGAAGTCCATATGTATCAAGGCAGATACATATTCAATAACAACTTTTTCTGAACATTTGGGCTGTAATGATATGCAACAGATTGCTAGGATTAGTATATTTACAACACCGTATAGATGGTGTAGAGTATTTAAATTTATTACAAAATGATTTGGAAGACCTTCTTGATGTCTTTCTACTTTAGGTTCGTCGTCATAAGTACAGTTTACATGACAGTGATCCTCCCCATTACGCTGTACAAATAAGACAACATAAATAAAAAGTTCTGTTAAAGATGAATTGGTTGTGGAGGTCCAGTGTCATGGTCAGCACGCTCGCCTGGTCTCAATCCAATAGATTTTTTTTGTGCGGTGGCTTAAAGGATAGTGTACACAGTTAATACGGTGCAGTTACATCAACGTATTGGTGATGCAGTGGAACTAATACGACATTATGACGTTAATGTTTAACAAACTATTTTACAAAACGGGCACAGAAGAGCACGTTTGTGAAATCACCAAAATGGAGGGTATTTTGAGCACCTTTTATAAGCAGTCATTGATGAATTGCTACCTTAATTTACATACACGCATTTCCATAAACATTTGTTGAAAGTCTTTAATTTTTAAAAATCATATTTTTGCATAAAAATTACTCTACTCCTCTTTTAACTATCAGTTAAAGTAGGTATTTTTACAAGATCGAGAATCTTATGCGTGATTTACAATTTTATCAAGTAAATTGACTGCTAATTAGAAAAATAAAGTCGCTTCCTCGTGAATACACTTTCAGAGATGTGGCGCCTCTTTACTTTATACGTATACGTACAGATATTTTTAAAAACATCTGCTTAAACTTTAAGTCGTTGATGCGTAAATATCAATCTATGTCCCTTTCTTAAACATCAGTTAAAATATTTCTGTCAAGTTGTGAATCACCCAGTATGAGGTTTATATTAGTGTACGAGAAATAAATATACTACACATATAGCGTTATTTTACAGTAATACGACTTATTTCAATAGATTTAGGTAATTTTAAGAAATTAAACTATTATTTATTGGAGCAGAGACGTCTTCAGGCTAAAGTGCGCACATGCAAAAGCACATTGTGCTGCTTCAGGCCAAAGTGCGTACATAGAAAACTACATAATACCGGATACAAACCAAACAGTATGCACTTTTGTGAAACGTTGTAAAGGTCAGTCTGTCGGTCCGTAAGTTGCAAATAAGTTAACCTGTTATGAACTCACATTAGATTTGCTCAAGTGAAAAGTTAAAAAAGTGGATTAGCTGCAAAATAGATGCACACCAGTAAAAGTAGTCAGACAGGGGGGGATTGTTTTCAAAGGCGTACGAATGCAATATAAGTACACATATCCTGACTTTAATTTAACCAGTCGACGCTAAACTACATTTCGCAAACATATGGTAACATGTGTATAAACGATATTGCGTTATTTAAGTATAGAAAAAACGCGTTTGTATGCAAAGAAATTGCGGTTCTGAACTTGAAAAACGTTATGTGATATTAAATTTTTAACCTGTCAATGCATACTACGTGTTAACCTAGAACATATAACGCCTGTATAAGAAGAAACATATGGTCTATCTTGAATTGGTATCGTCATAAATACGTTTGTATTTAAAGCAAATTGTTAGACCTAATAAATGGGGGTTAGTAAAGAGCGTGGAAAAAGAAGTGGTTAGAAACCTATCTACCTAAAAACGTTGCAAGTGATAAGCTTACGCTCGACTGTCCTAAGCTGTCAGAATTAAAATACATCATCCTTTTATATATCAACCCCCATTGCTATAGACACGGCGATAATATCTTACAATATGCAACACAAAATCATACCATTTATTTTAGATTCATTTTAGAACGGTAGACATGAAAAATAATAGAAGTACTATTTTAATAAACATTGCTTTTGTTGTTTGATTGGTTAAGTCTATCTCTATAATCTTAAATATTTTATTCAACCAGTAGTGTGTGTAACCTTCTTGACTTTCCCGTATCTACTAATCCTTCAGTGTTTTGAATCAATTAAGTTGGTACTTTGATTGCAAATTTAACATATGAGAAAGTTTTGTTACTAGATTTACTTACTTTTACAGTTTTTACTCATGTAGTGCTATAAACGCATTGTTGTTGTATTGTATCACAATACTGCTAAAAAAATTTATTCAATTGCAATACCATTCAAGCTGAGCGAGTGCCTTATTCTTTATTCTTTATTCTTCTAAATACCCTTGACAATGCATTCGCTTATTGTATGCAAAAGAAAATAAGACAAAATACTTTAATAGTTGATGCTATACATCTGTGTTACGGAATGAATGCGTTCAAACAAGAATAATTTTTGATTATTTGGTTATTGGTAAGTTCTGCGATTATAAAACCATGTAAGTAAGAGAATATGGGGTTTTTGTCATAGCGCCGTCGCCGCAGCACCCCCACCACGCCACCATCACAAACACTGCATCCTCCACCTCCATCACTGCGCCTTAGCGCCATTGTCACCGCCGTTTGACGCCTCAGAGCCTCCTAACGCCACCGTCGCCGTCTCCACTTACGTCACTAACCTCTGACGTCACAGCACCACTGCCTCCGCCTACTGACGTCACACTCACACCTAGCCTCTGATGTCACAAGTGTCACATTGCCATCTTGACACAACTGTCACTTGGACAATCTGGTATCCTTGCTTACATAACAAATTGTGTTCGACATACCATGTATAGAATACGTCAGAAAATTTTTATAGAAAAAAGATTGTTTGCATTGGGATTCAAACCGGTGTCCCTGAGTACAAACCGAGTACTTTAATTATTAGACCAGTACAGACATGTGTAAATTATTATTAGATTCGATTCTTATTAAAGCAGTGTAATTTCTATACAACTTTATTAAAAACAATACATGCACCATAGATTATTTAATTGTGAATAAATATACTAACAAAATTCATTGCGAATAAATACAGCGTTCTGACGAGCGCACGTTAAATTGTTATTCCTGTGAAGTAGACAACAATTTGAATAATTGTTCTTCATTCGCAGCTGTTTTAGATTTGGGACGCCGAATATTTCTACATTTAGAATCTGATTGTTCGGCATACATTTGGATACTATTCGTTACTTTTCCAACCTTTTCACATAATTCCTAACATAAAGCGGTATAATTTTTGTAAGTATAGCACGAAAAAACTTGTGGTAATTGGCTTGTTGATGGATTTTCCAAGCTAAAACCGTACAACTGCTTCCGGAGCCATGAGTTATGTTTCCCAAAATTTTCACTCAAATAGGTAGAGTTTAGAGATATTTCCAATATTTCGTGGCATACTTCGCCGTTTTCCACATGTAACACTGCCACTTATCTAACAAAGAATCTCATTGTTTCATACGGGAAGTCTTTTGTATCCTGAATGTAAGCCATGTTTTCTTTTTGAGGTCTGATAAATAAATGTCCAAACTTGGAGAAAACCCATATATACTAATAAAATCTGTTTTGTTAATCCAGTTTTGCTCCCACCTAGCCATGCAACAAGTAGCTCCCACCCATGATCTTGTTTTCGTACAACTTTTTCCACTAAGTACATGTCGCGCGCTGCTGTAGACTGAACTTCTTCGGCGTAAAAAACACCTATTTTGCACATGATTGGAAAATGCAAGACTTTTAACGCTATCCTTATGTAATGCATAAAAGCGCGCTGCAAGACTTAATTATCGTTTGGAAAACCATGATTCTGTTGTGTATTATTCTATTGAATAAAACACTTGTGGGTTCACTAATAATATATTTATAAAGAAAACAAGTTGTATAAAAGTTTCAGTGAGGTATATTATTACAACAGCACACCGAATCATGCTACAAGAATGCGCCATTACTGGCCTTGTCTAAATCATAGACGTACTCCAATGATCCCTCAAACTAGTGGCGTGTTTACCATAATGCTAAATACTAAAACATGACAGATTCATTATTAGCATCATATGTACTACTATTTATTTTGCTCACTTTAGGTATAACTCGTTACATACAGGAAAAATACATTGTTAATTATTAATATTTCTAAACGTGCACCACGTACATTATATTTTTATGTAACAGACAAATAAGAAATAAAGTTTATTAGAAAAAAGAATTACCTAAGATTGTGAACTGTCTTAGAAAAATAAGGTGTTGTAACATCTGACGTTGTGCGTCAGTGTAACCATTTTCACTTCTGTGAAAAATGGTTGGGAGTACAAGTACATGTCAAATCCTAACTTAAACTTTCTTGAAGGTATACTATAGATAGTACAATTAGCCGCGGCTACTCCATAGGGGCTCAAAGGCTAGAGCCCCCCAGGTTATTTTAAGGAATAGGTACCGTAAATAAACTTTTCGGCATAAATTAATTCATCATAAAATGATTACTCAAAACTAGAGATCGAATGCATTAATGCTTTCAGCCAGGCATTTTAAAGTGGTCCCAGTAAATAAATTATAAATGCTACGTTTACAATGAAAATGATATATGATGCCGGAAACAAATATAAATAGTAAACATATCCCGCCGTCGTCCTTTCGCAAGCAACCACATCTAACCGTTTTAATGAAAATTAACACCAAAATGCATATAATTCTTTTAAGATTATATTCATTGTACATCCAACATTTAAGCAATAATAAATAAATACCTGTCCTAGACATTTCGACAGTGCTCTCTTCACGTAAACACAACTCGTTGATTCCCTTTAGTACATAAGTGAGGGCTCAATTCTATTGAGCCCAGTTTCAATGTAAATCTTATAGGAAATCGAATGACGACGAATTCTGTCGAACGCAAATAATAACAGCTTCAGATAGCTTTAACAGGGCTCTCGTCATTAGAGCCCAGGGTATGTAATCTGGGATACCGACAATAAAACTGTAATGGCCGCCGTGCGCTACTTTTCTTCCTTGTCGATAGATACCACTTGGGGTAGTAAGTAACGTTCAAGGTCATTTGTTTGTCCCGTAGGGTTATAGATATTCTATGTTTACAAAGAATTGCCATACCCCTGCATATGGGTATTATTATAGATCTATCAGCTGACTGGACTGGTTATTTTTATTATCAAATTACATTGTTGATAGTTTTGTTTTATAACTAATTTAGAGCGTGTTCTAATTGATCAAGTACATATTATCAATGTTTCCTTTTTTTAGTGGTAATTTAGTAGTTTCCTTGTGATTTGCTCTCGATTTTATTTAATTATAGGTAAGTATAGCAATTATCTTATACCTATAATATGTGCATTTTTAAAAAAGTTGCTACTATAATAAACAATGTATACAACTTACTGTCTATTCCCCAAAAAAATTTGTTAACTGCAGTAATGTTAGAAATATGTGTTCAGCTGTAATTGTTATCAACTCATACTTTTACGATATTTTAGCAATGGAAAAAGCTGGCTGCTGCATTGCAGATTGTCAATCACTCAACATAGTCCACATAGCTTAATGAAACCAAAAAAATCGCTCTGAGATGTTTCAAAAGTGGTTGAGGATTATTAACAACCCACGCTAGAATGATTTAACTCAAAAAGAAATCTATGAAGCTTTCAGAATTTGTTAAAAGCATTTCGTTCAGGAAGACTTTGGATCGAATTGAATTTTGAACAAAAAAACTTCCTATATTCTACTATTTTTTTAGCAAGTGAGTACTACATTTCTTGCAATATATAATTTAAGTAGTAGTTTTTAAAATAGAAATACTGACTGTTAATGTTAGTATTAATGTTACTTTCATGTTTGTATTAGTAGCTATAAATATATAGAACATTCTTATAATACCTATAGCTTATTTGTATTTATAATTTCAGAACAGTTGCATTCTGCAACAGATGCTTTCCAAGCTGATGCTACTTGTAGCTATGCTATTAGTTATATGTGTAGACAACATAGCTATTCTATTCTCTGCCTTCCACTGCAGAACATGGGCATCAACTGCTGCTATTCTAGAAATGGGAAATGTTGATGCAACTCCAATGTTATCGCCTGCAGTTGACACTATCTGTTTAAAAGCCTGCAAAGTTAGAAAATTATTCACTTTGATAACAAAAAAGAAGTTTCTCTATAAGCAGATCCCAATAATTAGAAGACAAGGTTGGTTAATGTAAAAGAAACTTGGGTATATCAAGACTAAAGATAGCTGATCGATTTACAAAAACGAAATGGTTTGAAAAAATGGGAATTAAGTAACCAAAATCTTTTTAAAAATCAATTGCATTGTGTTAATAAATGACCAAAAGGGCATACGTTTACCCTTAATGATAAACTTATGGCTTATTTAAACAAAGTGAATCCGTGTTATAGGTTGCTTTTTCGACTGTTTTCATTTCTATCTCGAGTAATGTTAATGATACTATATACCTAGTATTTCAATTAAATCTGGGGTAATCACATATATATTCTGAGTCTTGGAAGAAACCAGAAAAACTTTGCTTGTTACTCTTTGACTTGATGATTTCTGCTAATTTGAAATATAATTCCCACATCAATATAGTCAAATGATTTGAAGACTTTGGACCATAAAAGTACTAAAATAACAGATCATGCACAGATAAATATTATTGTACAAATAATTCATGCTTAATTTGCGTTAGTTTTTGGCATATCTAGTACAAAATCACTGACCATTTCACGACTAATATCGCAACATAATTAAGATACTATACTTATTTATAAGATGTGTATTGAGTTCATCGACTATAACAATTTTGTTTAAATTTATAACAATAATGGGATTGAAAGGAGTACTTTTTGTGCACATTTTTTTATAATTAAAGTGATATAATACAATGCATTTTTGACGTTAGCCATCATTAGTGTCTTTTTTGTCAGTAATTTAAATGATTTCCATTTAAAATAATAACAATAACTTAACAGAGGTTTGCAAATTTATCACATATCAAAAGAATTAACATTTGTAATTGAATTGATCCTAATAATATCCAAGGATTACATGTTGCTTAGTTTGTTGACAAACTAAGTAATATGTATTAATTATAGTTAAATCGGTTTTTCTGTAGAAAATGTTTGTTTTTAGAGAAGACTTTTGATTTTTAGTAAATGCCATTGCTTGTTATAACCTGAAGCAGTAAACAGCAATGCATTGAATAATGCTATTAGGAATTCTTCATCAAAAATACTTTAGCTTTGCATAAGTAATTCAACAATTTGGTTTTCCTCTAATTTTTTTGTTTCTAGGAATAATGGATAAAACTTTGACCAACAACCGCTCTTATTCGTCTCAGAACCAGGATGTTTGGGTTTTGTCAAATCCATACTTAAACATCTTTGCAGACAGAAAATTGTGTTTAAACAATTATCTGACAGGAATTTTTGTACCAAAGTATTTTTCTCTTGTAGTGCATATGATACTAGTACAATATCTTTTAAAAACGAACCCAACGTAGACTCTGAATATTGTAAATTTGAGAACTTCAATGTCATATGCTGTTGATCTGATGGTGCCTCTTCTGCTAAGAGAAATATGTCTAAGTTTTCTCTTTAATCGTTGCATTTACGTTCACAACAGTTTAATTTTTTCAAAGAATCCACATTGGCCGTGACATACATCTGTTGCACATATATTGTTTTGCAGCCAACGTAATTGCTCCTTTTGCAACTTTTTGTTTTTCTTTTGCGACACCAAGAACTGGACAATTGCAACTAGATTTTTACTATTGGCTTAATATTTATACTAAAATATTTTATACTTTTATCACTATTATTATTGGACAGGGGGAGTATAATACTTAAAATTTATTTTAAATTGCACAGATATTAGATTGCTAACAAACAAGGATCGATGTAGATTTTTCTAACAGTGCTGATATAATAAAGAAATTCAAAAGAGTGTGAGACAGATTTTATTGTAAATGTGTCGCATCTGAATTAAATATATAAGAACTGTTCTAGCTAACTAATTTTATGATAATATGGTTTACCTAAGTATATATTGTAAGTTTTAACTTAAATATGCTTTGTCAACATAGCCCATACGTATTTATTATTGCAAACTGGACATTTTAACTAAGCATGTAAAAGTTTTTGTAATTTCAGTTTGCATTTATAACAAACTGAAAGTCGTGTAATCTTAGGATAGAAAGCATATAAGCTCATGTAATAAACAACTGAAATGCCTTCAGTAAAATTCTCAAAGTTTTACAGACAAGACATTTGAACTAAGCAGGGCAGATTAAATATTGACAACTAAGTAGGAGATTGCTATAAAAGAGCTTGCTGTTTTATTTTAAGTTTTGATGCAAGAGTTTAGTGTATCTGCTGTTATTTTATTGTTCTCAATATTTTCGAAATTTGTTGTTGATTATCTAATATATTGTATAATTTTCTCTACTGCATATTCTATTGTTAATGATAGAATTCTAAATGTTTCATGTACAATACATTTGAATATAATAATGATACCAAAGTTGTATTTATGTCTTCTCAGTGTTAAGTATCCTATTTTACACATGAAAAAGGTAATATTAATTAAGTAACATTACAAAACCTATTTTTTTTTGTTCAGATGAAATACTATTCATAAAATGGTCAAGTTCCATGCTTCATAGTACTTATTTTACTATATTTTGAACACTAAATGATTTTAATGTTCGGAACATACTTATATAAGTAATCTTAGCATTTGAAGCGGTAGTTTTTAAACCTATAAAATTTAAAATTGGCGCCATGTCTGCCATCTTTAATTTTACTTTTCTTCCTAGACGTATAGATGGAGCTTTGCCTTGTCATTCTTATTACCATGGAAGATTACATTCTATCCTGTAGGGTTATAGATGTTCTATGTTAAAGCCATTACCTTCAGTATCTGTTGATATTTTAAGGCGTGTTTGTTGTTGTCCGGTACTAATTTGCGTGAGCGTAGAGATTATTTCACTTGTATTCGTTGAAAGTAAAAACCGTGTCTTGTTCTGTGAGTGTAGTCGTAGTGTATAATTTTTCAACCAAACTTACGAAGTAAGTTAGGTTAATATAATCGCTACGTCGTAGTCATCGCCGCCGTCGTCGCCGTCGTCCGTTGCCATATTCCTATAATGATAAATAAATGATATATATGTACCTTGTTTAGTTTTTTACGCTGATTATAAATATGCTACACGCTTTTCGATATCTTATTTAGTTTTCGAGATAATCAAATTTATTTGAGAAATGTTAACAGTACAAATTAATATAAACTTTAATAGATATCCAAATGATTCTTATTATCATTTCGGCTTCAGTATCACATTATATAATTTTTGTGCAAAAGAAGATCAATTAGTTCGCGAGCCTTTAGCTGTAGTTTATTGCGCTGGAAATAGCAGGGATACGATACATGGAGATCACTATGAAGCAATCATTTCCAATTCGGCGGAAGATATTCCAACCGTACATCAAAC
The DNA here is from genome assembly GCA_036346225.1 of Platerodrilus igneus. NCBI lineage: Eukaryota > Metazoa > Arthropoda > Insecta > Coleoptera > Lycidae > Platerodrilus > Platerodrilus igneus. Next base: position 1,910,866 of record JARFIW010001054.1, on the reverse strand, counting down.
TGACTTATTCGGAGGAATCACAATACTCGGGACTAATCACAGAATATATGTTAACAATTTTAATGAATTATTATCTACTTTTCTGTTTGTTTGAGTGGTGCTGGGAGCTTATACCATTAAGTAGTCCGACTCAAACTTGATTAAAACAATGAAATTTATTAAATTATATTTATAATAATAATAAAATTTTGTTTAACATTTAAGTACTAGTTATTTAATTTAAAATATATAATTTCCTTTTGTAAAGTTTCCGTAATTTTGGTTGTAAGGCGTACATGCGTCTTAGATTTTTTTGATTATTATTTTGAATTATTCAAGATGACTGAAAATAATATTCGTAATATAATCGAAATTAAATTTAAAACTCTTCCATTAGTAGAAAAGGTGAAAATTAAGATCCCAGGCCGTCCGACACCGGATTTAAATATGAAACAGGTAGATAAGGTTGGAAATCGCAGTTTTACATGGGATTTTTCAAAAGAAATTTATAAAAAATGTCAGTGGATTTCTGGATGCTCTCAATTGAATGCTCTATTTTGTTTTCCTTGCCATTTATTTTATTGTGACGGAATGGACAAAACATGGTCGGAAAAAAGCTTTAGAGATCTGAAGCATATAAACGATAAAATAAAAAAGCATGAAATTAGCAAGTACCATATAAAGTCTTGCACGGATTTGGCTATGCTAGGTTCCGTGAACATTGCGGTTCAGTTAGATTCCGCATATAGGCAGAACATTATGAAGCATAATGAGCAGGTGACTAAAAATAAATACATTTTTAAAAAAAATTATCAATTGTATTAAATTTTGTGGAAAGTTGGAATTGTTATTGAGAGGACACAATGAAAAAAAAAGATTCCGAAAACCGTGGAATTTTGTTAGAATTAATTGATTTTACTTCGGAATTGGATGTAATTTTAAAAGAACATTTACACAAAGCGAGTGTATTTAAAGGTACATCTAAAACTATGCAAAACGAGATTTTAGAAAGCATGCTAGCAGTGTGTCGTCAAGAAATTCAAGATCAAATTAAAGGTAGTAAATTTTTAGCAATTCAGTGCGATGAGACGACTGACATTTCAAATCAATGCCAAATGGTAATTATAGTTAGATATTTCTACAGTGGAAATATTTATGAGAGATTTTGGACATTTCTACGAGTAATAGATAAAACAGCTAACGGTTTAACGGAGTGTATTGAGCAGGAATTAGATAAATTAATATTAAACTCGCTATCTAAACTAATCGCTCAAACTTATGTCGGCACAAATGTTATGAGTGCATCTGCTAGTGGTGTTCAGTCAAAAATAAAACTTAAATATAAGAATGCCCATTTTGTTCACTGTTATGCCCATCAATTAAATTTAATTATGCAAAAAGCAACTAGTCAAAAAGCTAAAGTTAAAATTTTTTTTCTAATTTATCCGCAATTCCTGAATTTTTCTCATTCTACTCACAGGTGTGATGTGCTAAAAGAAATAGTGAAGCGAAAATTGTCCACTGTTGCTGCCACACGTTGGAATTATAATATTCGTATTGTGAACGTCGTATATGAGAATAGAGAAAAACTAATCAAATGCTTTGAGGAATTAGAAGAAAAATGCAATAAAACTATTACCTGCAGGGAAACATATGGTTTGCGTAGAATTCTGCAAGATCCTGATTTTGTGTTTTTTCTCAATTTATTTCATAAAATTTTTTCACATGTTAACATATTATTTAATCAGTTTCAAGCTAGAGATACAGACAGTGTTGCACTGAAGAGAAAAATGGAAGACTTTGAAAGGATAATAGCATTTGCTAGAAATTCAACTGATGAGATAGAAAATATATAATCTGTAATGATACTAAACGAAGAAAAATTAGTAACGTGGAAAACCGGAATTTGATTGCTAAAGAAGTGTGCGATACAATAGTTGTTCAGATGAAGGACAGGCTCTCATACCAAACTCATTTAGAAGCCGCATTTTTAGTAGACGTAACTAATTTTGATACTTACTCAAAAAATTCCCAACATTGCATTTCCAATCGATTGTTAAGTGTTATCCTATGTTACAGCCAGACAAACTGAAGACTGAATTGGAAGTGATGTATTCAAGAACGGATTTTAAAAATATTTTAGGCGGCCTAAACATGCTTTCCTGGTTGACCCAAAATGGGTTAAACGAAACATTTGGCGAAACAATAAAATTATTAAAAATTATAGTCACAACCCCAATGTCCACTGCCGAATCTGAAAGATGTTTTTCAACTCTTAATAGGATTAAAACTTATCTAAGGAACACAATGACCAAAGAACGTCTTAATGACTTAGCACTGATGTTAGTCAACAAAAACTTAATACATAACATCAACAATTTTGACGAAAAAATTATAGACCATTTTATTGCTCGTATACAAGCAGTAAAATTATTATTACGTGACAATTAGAGTACAGTGTGTGACTTTTTGTACATAAACCTATAAACATCATCATCATTAGGTCTTCAGTCCTAGAACTGGTTAGACGCGTACCATCATTGTTCCCTATTCTGAACTAACCTACAGATTTCCCTGAAATATGCACAGTTTGCATCTATAACTGTCTGATCTAGGTCTACATCTACCCCTTTTTTCCTATCTCTGCTTGTAATATATCACATACTATTCCCCAAAAATGTCTTAGAACGTATTCCGCCCTACTATTTCTCTTTTTCCCCAGATATCCTTGTTCCCATACTATTTCTGTAACTTATTTGTTATTATCTTTGTCTGTCCATGCTATCGTCCTCATACATCTGGAGCATTTCAAAAGACTGCTACCGTTTTTGTGTCTGCATTTCAGCCAACATTTTTTAACATGTTTCTATTTATACAATTGAGAGGATGGTTATTAAAGAAGTGTGCGATTGCATTATTGAATGGCTTAAGTAGTCGTTTTTTTTATATTTATTTTGAGGGGGAAAATTCATTATGATTTAAGTTACCTCTTTGGTAGATTTTAACATGGTTCTGAGGCGACTCTATGGCGGGTTTACACTTGTCAGATACCACTGTTGTTCTATGAAGATTGTATATGGATCTGAGGCGACCCTATGGCGGGTTTACACTTGTCAGATACCAATGTTGTTCTATGGAGATTGTATATGGATCTGAGACGACCCTATGGCGGGTTTACACTTGTCAGATACCAATGTTGTTCTATGAAGATTGTATATGGATCTGAGGCGACCCTATGGCGGGTTTACACTTGTCAGATACCAATACTGTTCAACGGAGATTGTATATGGTTTTGAGGTAACCTTATTGTGGATTTATACTTGTCAGATACCAATGCTGTTTTACAAGGATTGTTAATATGCTTATTTTTATGTAATTAGTTATTTTATGTATAAATAGAAATCATGTATGTAGGCTGTATTTCATGTTAATATTGCAAGGAAAACCCAGGAAAAACTTGCAATGCTACCTAGATATTGTGGGCATTTGATTTTCATTTGTTATTTCTTTTAGTAATGGAATCCATTGTTCACTGAAAGTCACGGATTCGTTTGCAATGCAGTTATTTTTATGTAGGGTTATATAGGCAGCTTCTTTGATTTTGCGTGTTTGGTGGTTTTCTTCTTTTTCTTCTTTTCTTCTTTTCAGGGAGTATGTGTATTCAGCTCGTTCCCTTTCTATTGTTTTCTAATTTTATACCCTATTTTACCGAGATTCATTGAAGGAGGTTAAGCAACCTGTGGCTACCAAGATCCCCCAACACTTAGACATTTGCCGAAATAATGGTTTTCTAGTAAATCCTTTCACACACTTAACATTATTCGAGAATATTGCCCAACCAATTCTTGTAGTTACTTATAATAATCATCATGTTTACGCACAGTTATCTTTTCGTCATTAGTTTATCCATCTTGGGACTGGTTGGATGCGTACCTCCATTGATTTCTATTCTGGGCTAGCCTACACATCTCCCTGAAACCTCTACAGCCTACATCTTTTACTATCTGTGTACAGTAGTCTAATCTAGGTCTGCCTCTTCTTCTCTTTTTTCCTATCTCTGCTTCTAAAATATTCCGCACTATTCCCTCATGCCGTAGTATGTGGCCTATCATCCTATCTCTCCTATTTTTTACCGTTTTCCACATATTTCTTTCTTCCCCTACCATTTTTAGTACCTCTTCGTTCTTAACTTTGTCTGTCCATGATATCTTCATCATACGCCTGTAACACCACATTTCAAAGGCTTCTACCTTTTCTTGTCCGCTTCTCCTACTGTCCAGGCTTCACAGCCGTACAGTGCTGTGCTCCACACATATGTTTTAAGCAATCTTTTCCTTGTTTCTATGTTTGTGGTCTTTGAGCACAATAGTTGCTTTTTCTTGTTAAATGTAGCACGACCTTGTGCTAATCTTTGTTTTAAATCTTTTGTGCTTTTCCCATCTTGCGTTATTTGGCTTCCTAGGTAGCAGAAATCCTTAACCTCTTGTAAGTTCGTGTTACATACTTGTATTCTTGTTTTTGATTTATTTTCCCCACCTTTGCAAACTAGAACTTTAGTTTTAGTTTTGTTAATTTTCATACCGTATCTCTCTGTTAGAACCGTTTCCATTTCATTAAGAGCCCCTTCTAACTCTTCCTTGCTAGATGCTAATACCGCTATGTCGTCTGCAAATCTAAGCATATCAATTTTTTGTCCCTGCATAGTAATTCCAAATGTCTTTCTGCATTTGACAGTATTCATTGCCTCTTCTATGTACAAGTTAAAAATCAATGGGGATAGGGCACATCCCTGTCTCACACCTTTCGTAATGTTTACTTCTCTACGTTCCTGCTCTAATTCTATTACTGCTGTTTGCTCTTTGTATAAGCTATGTACTATTCGTCTATCCCTATAACTCATTCCAGATCTACAAACCCTATATACATGCTTTCCCCTTTTTCTATTGTTTTCTCCATTATCACTCTCAGAGCTAAAATAGCCTCCCGTGTTCCCCTGTTTCGCCTAAACCCAAATTGGTCTTCTCTAGTATTTCTTCAGCTCGTTTTTCCATTCGTCTTTGCACAATTCTAGTTAATATTTTTGACACGTGTGCTGTCAAACTTATTGTTCGAAAATTTTCACATCTATCCGCGCCTTTCTTTTTTGGTATAGTTACTATGATGCTACGTTTGAAATCTTTGGGTATCTCGCCTGTCTCATACATATAGCTTACAAGTTGGAAGAGACGTTCTGTTACTGCTTGTCCAGCGGCTTTTAGAGTTTCTGCTTGCACCTTATCTGTACCCGGCGCCTTACCATTTTTCAGACTCTTTAATGCTAATTCAAACTCGTCTCGAAGTATAGGATATCCCAAGTCATCATTTTCAATGTCTGATTCCTGTTCTAATGCAGTTAGTTCCTCTCCTGCATATAAATTCCCTATATATTCTTGCCATCTACTCACTTTCTCTACGTTTTCTATAATGACGTTTCCTTGTGCGTCCCTTATATTTTTGCTATACGGTTTTATATCCCTAAAATTCATTCTAATTAATTTGTATGCTTCGTCTGTCTTTCCTATTTCCATCTTAGTTTGTACTTCTTTGCACTTTTCATCAATCCATTGTTCTTTAGCTTTCCTGCATTTTCGAATAATTTCCCATTTTATGGCTTTGTATCTCTGTTTTCCTGTTTCGTCTGATTTATTTTTGTATTTTCGTCTTTCTTCTATTAAATTCACGATATCCTTTGTTATCCATGGTTTCTTATTTTCTTTTTGTGTATACCCCAAAATATCTCTGGCCTCCATGTCTAGGCTGGATTTAATGTTATTCCATTCTGTTTCTACTTCCTTAGTTTCAGATATTTTCGCGATATCATTCAGCAATTCATTTGACTTTTTTTCGAATCTTACTTGAATATCTTTGTCTTTTAGTTTCTCTAAGTCCAAGTGCCTTTTTCCGTTCCTCTTTTTCAGATTTTTAAATTTAAGTGCGGCCTGCATAATTACGATGTTGTGGTCAGTATCTATATCTGCTTTTGGGTAGCTTCTACAGTCTTTTACTTGATTCCTAAACCGTTGTCTAACAAGAATGTAATCTATTTGATATCGTCCTATATCTCCTGGCATCTTCCACGTATATCGTCTTCTAGCATGATGTTGAAATAATGTGTTTGGGATGATTAAATTGTTCTTGTCGCAAAATTCTACCAGCCTATTTCCCCTGTCGTTTCTCGTGCCTAAACCAAATAAACCTACTACCGCTCCTTCCTTACCCTCACCTACCACAGCATTAAAATCCCCCGTAATTATTAAATTTTCATGTCCTTTTACGTATCTTAATATGTCTTCGATATCTTTGTAGATGGCTTCTACCTCTTCGTCACTGTAGCTAGAGGTGGGCATGTATACTTGTATTATTACTGTGTTTACCGGTTTAGATTCTAATCTAACCATGAGTACTCTTTCGTTCTTTTGTAAGTAGTTTTCCACACAGTGTCCTATCTTTTTCCGCATAACTATCCCCACACCCAAATTTCCATCCTCTGTTCCGGTATGAACTACCCTGAAGTCTCCACTCCAAAAATCCCCCGCCTCTGGCACCGAACTTCGCTGATCCCTACTATGTCTAGTGATAACCTATTCATTTCGTTTTTTAGGTTCTATAGCTTACCTACTTGCTTCATACTTCTAACATTCCACGCCCCGACTCGCAGAATGTTCCCGACTCTTATTTTTAACTTTCCGATCGCATCCTCCGAAGTAGTCCCCTCCCGGAGATCCGAATGGGGGACTATTTTAACTCCGGAATCTTTTACCCCAGAGAATGCCATCATTTTATTATAATTTAGGTACGCTGTGTACTTGGGAGATAATGTGGTGGTTTCCCGTTGCCTTCCACATCGCGGTAGTGTGTCTTAGACTGCCATACCGACCCCTATGGTCTCTGCCAATCTAAGTACCGAAAGAGCCGCTGCCCTCTTTCGGGGACCTGTCTTAGTCTGGTTCCTCACTAACGACCCTACTACTTTGGTTGGACCTGTAGTTTGGCTCTTTAGCTCATTAGAACACGCAAGCCATTTCACCTGTTCTAGTAATTTAGAACTTCGGCAAGGTGCAGGTCCATTCGAAATGGACCTATAAACAAGTATACAAAAATTAATGGGTCTGTGTGAGTGACTAGGCTGAATACACCAAACCACTGAAGGTGAGTGTTGCTTATGTTATCTTGTATTATATTCATGCCATAAGCAGTTAGAGCCCCTCAAATAAAATCACCACGAGCCGCCACTGGTTCTAAATATAAAACATTTATGAGACTTCCGGTCTAGTCCAAACTCTAACTTCGTGCGGTTTATAATGAGAAGGCGGCTCCGTGGCGTAGTGGTATGTGTGTGACTACTACGCCCAAGGTCCCGGGTTCGAATCCCGACACGGTCCGCTTGAAAATGTTAGGCGAGCATTTTCACAAAATACACCCTCGTTCGGATGAGAGGTAAAATGGAGGTCCCGTGTGTGTGTTGTCACGCACGTTAAAGATCCCTACCTTGCTTGGAACAGCAAGGGTTCGGCAAAATTCCAAATTTTTCAGGTAAAAAAAACTCGTTTCCTGGCCAATGTAGTACCTTCGGGTGGAGCATTGGAAAATCACATGTAAGGTTTATAATGAGACACGGTGTGTGTGTGTGTGAATGTGTGTGTTTTATATATATATATATATATATATATATATATATATATATGTATATATGTAAGTATGTTTGTTTCAGTATGCACCATTACATTGTAATATAACATACATTAGTTTCTTATAAATAGCTGTTGGTACATGAACTAAATTATATACGTTTAAATATAACAATTAAGAAGTTTCAAATGTGATTATACCAACTAAATATAAATATAACATTAAATATAATAATATAACTAAGTAACAATGTAACATTTTAACTTTTAACAGTATTATTTATGTCAAGTATTTGAATTCTTTGATGTATTTTAAACATTTGGGTTGTCAAATGTGTTCTTTTTATAATAATACATACCTATTCTAAATTTTGGTAACTAATAGTGATTTTTGATATAAATAAATTAGTTTATAATGTTTTTTGTCCTTATGAAGCTATGCACATTTAAGCCTTAACATACCGCCCACCAAAATAAGTATTAGGAACTTATTTTCTAATTGCATCTAAACGAACAAAACAAATAAAATATAACCGTAAATTTAAAAGTGAAGTTACTCTAATATACTAACTATAATACTAAGTTGCCTCTGGAATGGGGAGAGGGCACAATTTTACCACGGGTCTTTTAAATAGTCCCTGGGATGTTGCCACGGTAGCCACACGACAAAAATTATCCTTTCCATAATGCAACGTATGTATACGTCCCATTTTCCAATGTAATGGAGAAACTTGAGTATCTTTAATCAACAACAACGTTCCCACCATTAACGAATAATTAGCAGGAAACCATTTGGTTTTCTGTTGAAGTGTGTGCAGGTACTCCAAATGCCACCGTTTCCAAAATGATTCCTGAATACGTTGAACCAGTTGCCAACGATATAAAGAAGATAGTTTCAGATCTACGACATTGGGTTCGGGAATGACAGACACTGGTTCTACGTTCAGAAAATGACCAGGAGTCAAGAATGAAAAATCAGTGGGATCGTTACTCATTGGACATAAAGGTCTGGAGTTTAATATGGTTTTAATTTGAGCAAAAATGGTGTTCAATTCTTCGTACGAGATAATTTGATCGCCTACCACCTTCTTAGGATGGGATTTTACAGATTTTATTCCAGCTTCCCACATTCCCCCAAAGTGAGGAGCCGACGGAGGATTAAAAACAAAGTGAATACCTTCTGTTTCAGATGACTGCTTCATATATTCGGTTAGCTCCCGAGATGCTCCGATAAAATTTGTTCTACAATCACTATGTATTTGCAAGCATTTACCTCTGCGTGCTACAAACCGGCGTAAAGCTGCAATAAAGGCCTCTTTAGATAAGTTTGATGCCAATTCCAGATGTATCGCTTTTGTACTAAGACAAACAAATAAACAAACATAGGCTTTCAATGATTTGGCACCTCTAATACGATTTATGGTGATAGAAAAGGGTCCACCGTAGTCTACCCCAGTATGTAGAAACGCTCTACCGGCAGTAAGTCTAGCGGGGGGCAAGTCGCCCATAGGAGGGCATAGGGAAATTGGTTTTGACGAAAACATCGAATACAAGAGTTTAGGCACTGTTGAATAGCTCTTTTTGCAGACAGAATCCAAAAATTTTGTACTAACAAAAAATGAGTAGTTTTGAGTCCAGGGTGTAAATATTTTGTATGGCAATCTCGAATAATGAGCTCTGTCACCCGGTGTGACCGAGGAAGTAGCAAAGGAAATTTTGTATCATAAGGTATGTCTGCATTTCGCAACCGGCCGCCCACCCTTAGCAACCCATTACTGTCAAGGAAAGGACTGAGAGGTCGAAGTTGTTTATTACTAAGTTTCCCTTTCGAATGATATCAATGTCCTGACTGAAAACTTGTTCTTGAACCCGTTTTATTAATAAATGAAGTGAATACTGTTCGGGGGAGACCAATAGTTATTTTAAGTTTCAAATATCCAAATTTGCACGAACTTTCAAGTTACGAAGGAACTGACAAATATATACCAGAATCCTGCATATTTTTTGCAAATCTGAAAATTGATTTACCATCGAGTCTACGAAATTATCTGCAACGTGTATATTAAGAGATAAAGTTCTTTTTTTAATGTGCATCTGAGTGTGATCCGTCAGAGTTGGTTCCATATGAGCAGGCCAATTCTCTTTAGGTAGTAGTAACCATGATGGAGCCGTCCAGCACAAATGATGATTAACAAGCTTAGCAGCTAATAATCCTCTTGATGCGCAGTCAGCAGGATTATCCTGTGATTTAATATGATGCCACGATGATGGAGCCACTCGTTCTTGGATATGCGAGACACGATTGCTAATAAATGTCTTCCAATTATACGACGAAGATCGAATCCATGCTAATGCTACTGTGGAATCTGACCACGCAAATGAATCATCCAATAATAAATAATCCTTATACGTATTTTGCACATACTCGACCAAGTTCGACAACAACACTGCACAACACAATTCTAATCGAAGTAATATACGATTGGTTGGTGCGACCTTAGATTTGGCACAGACCAATGATACTTGGATGTTCCCTTTCTCATCGACACAGCGGAGATAGACTGCTGCTGCATATCCAGCTTTCGATGCATCACAAAATACATCAATTTGTACAGTTTGATAGTTATCACAAAGAATCCGTCAAGGAATTTCAATTTTCAATTACTCGGGTAATTGTTGAAGATACATATTCCATTTTAAAACAATTTGTTAGGGAGAAAGTTCATCCCACCAATTCCTAATATCCATACAGATTGAATCAAATGTTTTGCGAAGAACACCAATGGTGATAATAACCCAAGAGGGTCAAAGATCCTTGCAATTTCCGAAACCATATTCCTTTTGGTACAAGGCCGATTAACGATATTAAGATTGTAAAACAACATATCACTCAATGGTTGCCATTGCAGTCCTAAAATTTTTTGAGTCGTATTGTTTACCTCTTCAAACAAAAATCCTTGCTGATACCGAACGGAATCAGGTAAATGGTCAATGACACTTGGCACGTTGCTGTTCCATTTTCGCATCATAAAACCACCTGATTGGCAAATTTGATTTAATTCATACACGAGTCGTTTACCATCCTCTATCGAATCACACCCTGTAATCAAATCATCCACGTACGTATCCGACGCTAAAATCTTGGAAGCAATAGAAAAACGTAACGATTGACTTTTTGCAAGTTCTTGAATTACACGCATGGCTAAAAATGGTGATGATGTGATGCGGTATGTAACAGTGTTTAGCTGATAATCGATAACAGACTCCGAAAACTTAAATCTCCAAATTATACGTTGATAGTCTCGATGGCTAGTAGAAATAAGAATCTGTCTATACATTTGTTTAATGTCCGCAGTTAAAACTACAGAATGTAAACGAAAGTGTAATAACAACTTCATTATATCTTTTTGAAGAGGGGGGGCCTGCGAGTAAATGATCATTTAAAAATCCTCCACTTTGAGCGCTGGCTGAAGCATCAAATACGACACGAAGTTTTGTAGTTGTACTGTCTGGTTTGAACACGGCGTGATGTGGTATGTAATATACCGGCGATAATATAGACGATCGAGTTGAATCCGATAAAATACGAGACATGTGACCACTATCAATATAGTCTTGCATAAATTCTCTGTACGAATTATACAGTTGAGGATTTATTTCCAAACGGCGTTCTAGTGAAAGAAATTTTCGAAGTGCTATTTCCCAAGAGCCTGCAAATAGCGCTTCAGGACCATTGAAAGGTAACAAAACAATAAAACGACCGGTGTCATCCTGTCTGTGAGTGTCCACAAAATGCCTTTCACAAATTTCCGCATGAGGAGATAATTTGTTAGAATCTGGAATATTTTCCAGTTCCCAAAATCGAGTAATGTTAGCATCTTCTACAAGTGCAGCTAATGATATACGAGATGTAACAGAAGCAAGAACCTTCTCTGTTAATATCCACCCAAAGGTAGTGTGAATTGCTACGGGTTCTTCTGGTGACCCAATGCGAGTTGCATTTAATAAGACACGCGCGAACAAATCTGCACCTAACAATAAATCGATATGGCTAGGTTTGTCGAAGTCCAAATCTGCTAAATCTAATCCAACTATGTGAGACCAACTATTTGGTGAGATCCTTGATGAAGGAAGGTTTCCACAAATGCCTGGTAAAACAAAAAAATCAATGCTGTACTCTGAAACAGTTATACCTTGAGGACTAATTTTACACGATACTTGTCCATACGCATGGGAAGCAGATAGACCTACGCCTTCAACCTTCATTGAAATATTCGATTTTCTTAAACCTAAGCGTCGACAACACTTATCAGTTATGAAATTTTTCATTGATGCACTATCTACAAGTGCTCTTACTGTCTGAACTTTACCAAACCCATCTGTAATTGAAATTCTTGCGGTGCCTAATAACGTCATTGTGTTGGACGATCTAGATGATAACAACGTACTTGTAGTAGTGTTGCAGGTAGGTTCGGGAAGTTTATCTGTTGCCTGAGTGATTGCAGGTTTCTGAGCAACGGTAGGGTTTTCAAAGTGCAATAAAGTATGATGACCCCTTGCACACCTTTTACAAACAAGTTTGGAAGAGCAGCGTGTAACCATATGAGAGTTGCGAAGACAGTTAATACATAAGTGTTTGTCTTTAACAAAGTTATAACGGTCTTGTGGCGATTTATTCAAAAACTTTTCACATTGGTATAAGTTATGAGTACCACTGCAAAAACTGCATTTTTGAGTGAATGAAGTTGTTACGAATGACTTTCGAACTTGCGGTTTTGAATATTCAAATATAATTTTAATTGATCATAAGATGGAATGTCTGATGTATTTTCTAACTCAAATGTTTTCAAAAGATTTGTGTCTACCTTTTTGATAACAAATTAAACAATACGAAGTCAAGCAAATCAAGCTTAGTTTGACGTAAGCTTGACAGATTTTTCGTAAAGCAATTAAGCAATTCTCTTAAATCTGTATGTGAATTAGATTTTGCTTTTGGTGATGATTCTAAAGCATTCCAATGCGTGTTTGCAATTAAACGTTTTGAATTAAACCTCTCCACAATAATTAAATAAGCCTGCATATAATTATTATTCAAAATTTGCAAATGTTTAATAAGTTCTCTAGTTCTCTCCAACGCATCAATTAAAAAATAGAACTTTTCGATCGGTAGCAATTGATTATTTTCATAAACTAAATTATTAAAAAACTGAATAAACTCTTGGAAATGTTCTATTTTTCCAGAAAATTTTTTCATTTCTATACGAGGAAGTCGAGGAATACAAGAATTGATGCCACTTATATTTGCAGTCAAGCTTTTTTCAGCAGTGGATATATTATCAAATTGCGCTTTAATAATCTTAATGTTTAACAAAGACCTATCTATTTCAATTCTTAGTGTTGTAATTTCATTTAATAATTCTGAGTTATCCTCATCCAAGATGTACGTTTTATAAGCAGTTTCTACATCGTTTTTGATATCAAAGGCATTTTCAGCCATAATATTAACAGAAATACAATTGCCTTTAATATGCTTCAATTTATATATCGCATCAGATATATCAGATAATCTATCGAGTGCCGCCTTTAGATCTACAATTAATCTATCCAATGATATATGTGCCATCCTAAACGAACAAGGTTACTAATATGGATTTTGTATTGATTTTAGCTACAAAAACGAAGTGTTTTGTTCACCTAATAATAGAATATACCAAGGGTAATGTTGAACTACCTGTTAAGCAAAGAATTTTTCCTACAACGTGCTTAACGGGAGATCGCAAGTTTCAATATAACAATGAGCAAAGGAGTATGCTACCCGGTTTTAGGAATACCTGAATTCTGTAGCAAACTTAAATTACAAGTTTAATGTAACTGTACTGCTTAAACACCTTTTCTGACCACAAATTATTACGCTAAACTATCCTTAAAATTTACAAAGATTTGTCATTTTTCAAGGCTTTATAAGATTGTGTATCAGTAAAATTTCAAATTTAATGCGAAATTGCATCTACTATAAGTTAGTTTACACACTTGACTATGAAACTGGTTGCGTGACTACACTTTTATTCTAAAATGCGGTCAACACCTAATTTAAGCGAAGAGCAATTAACAATGTAGTTAAAATGAATGCCAATAATGCCAATAATAAATGCTAAATTGCATCTACTATAAGTTAGTTTACACAATTGACTATGAAACTGGTGGCGTGACTACACTTTTATTCTAAAATGCGGTCAACACCTAATTTAAGCGAAGAGCAATTAACAATGTAGTTAAAATGAATGCCAATAATACCAATAATAAATGCCAATTAATAAGCGAAATATTTGCTCGATAGGACCAAAAATGTTAATTTTAGCATTTAAAATCACACACAAAGGAAAGGGTAATTTAAAGGAATGTATCACCCACCTTTCACTGGTGTAGTTGTTGATTGCACTTGCACTGCTATCAAATAATCATGGACTGTATAATGTTCACTAATTGTTGCTAATTATTGATGCTCGATGCACCGAACTAAATCACGAACCAAAAACAGAAGCAAGCACGACAAACGAATAGCGTCCACTCGTGAATTACCAACCCTTTTATGTCGTTGAACTAAAGGTAGGGATGATGGAGGGGTTATAGGTGGGGAATAGTTTAAGGAAGTAAATTAATTGTGATTAGCATAATACAACTACAAACAAAATACTTATAAAGCCTTAACACTCACCGTCCTTGATTTCTATAACACAGGTAGCTAATACAATACCACAAGAATTCTGCACAAAGTAAAGTGAATGTATTTGTTCACTTGAATTTTGAGATTCATTATTACGAGAATGTGTCTGATTAACATCAGACTGCTTAACGTTGTTTTCGTTTATTAACAGATTGCGATCACTGTCATTTTTCGAAGATGCTAAATGCAAAATGATATTATGCGATTTTGAACATTTCCTACAACGAAAAGATTTACAACTTACCGCAAAATGACCTAGTCTTAAGCAATTAAGACACAAACGCTTAACTCCAGCCTCTTCTATGCGTGTATCAACCGGCAATTTTAAAATTCCGGACAATTTCAGAGCAGTAATTACATTTACGTGATCTGTTTAACGTTAAGCCACAGAACACGAACTTGTAATTGCCTTGATACGTGGGTTAACTCCGAATGCGTTACTTTCACGTGAGCTATTAGCGTTTAGTTTATGGCATCTTTCAGTTAGAAAATCACACAGCGTTTTGTATAACGGCAAACTTGAGCAGTAGATTAGCTATGTTCGTATCAGATAAAAAAAACCGGTTTTCTTATGGCATTTAACATGAGAAATTCTAAGGTCCAAAAATAAAATATTTATGCTAATATTTGAGATTGAAACCAATAAAATTTAACTTGTAATCGATTTCTTAGGTTTATTGGATTAATCTAGTGGATTTATGTAAATATCGCCATAAATTAGCGGAAGAATTAGCAGATCCGGTGGTCCTGCGGAAGGATGCCGAAGTTCTGCGGAAGTATACCGAGATTCTGCAGAAGGATGCCGGGGTCCGACGATCCAGATCAGGGTGTCGAAAGCACGATCCATGCCGGAGGCTAAAAAATGATTAGTCGAAGAAAACTATTGCGCAGATTTAAGATAACAATGTTATTTAATACTGTCACTAGATGTGCGAATATTTGCTAACATGGTGGAAGGGTATACTGTAAGATAAAGGCAAATTAGAATTTAATTAAATACTCCATGCCGAGGGCTAAAAAATGCTTAGTTGAAGAAAACTATATTTGCGACTTCCTCTCTCTATAGTGCTGATGGATCTAGAACCAACTTCGTCTCTCTGTAGTGTCGGTGGTAGTGGTGGCGGTGGGTCCAGAACCCCCTTCCAACCTCTGTGGTGGGTCTAGATCCGACTTACTCCCTTTGTGGTCGTGGTGGTAGTAGTGGGTCTAGAACCAACTTTCTTCTTCTGTGGTGGTGGTAAATCTAGAATCGCCTTTCTACCTATGTGGTGGTGGTGGTGGTGGTGCTTTAGTCTAGAACTGACTTCTTTTTTTTGTGGTGGTGGTGGTGGATCTAGAACCAACTCCCTTCCTCTGTGGTTGTGGTGGTGACGGGGGTCTATAATCGCCTTCCTCCCTCTGTGGTGGTGGTGGAGGGTCTAGAACCGTATTTTTTCCTATGCGGTGGTGTTGGGTTTAGAACCAATTTCCTCCCTCTGTGGTGGTAATGGTAGTGCTGGTGGTGGGTCTAGAACCACCTTCCTCTCTCTGTGGTGGTGGTGGTAGTGGTAATGGTGGTGGTGGAAGGTCTAGAACCAACTTTCTCACTTTGTGGTGGTGTTGGTGATGGGTCTAAAACCGCCTTCCTCATTCTGTGGTGCTGGTGATGGGTCTAGAACTGACTTCCTACCTCTGTGGTGGTAGGTCTAGAACCAACTACCTCCCTGTATGGTGGTGGTGGTGGTGGTAGGTCTAGAACCGACTTTCTTTTTTCAGGGTGGCTATGGAGGCCTCCGGTGGTGGTGGTGGTAGATCTGGAACCGTCCTCCTCCCTCTGTGGTGGTGGTGGATCTAGAACCGACTTCCTCCCTATGTTGTGGCGATGGTGGTGGTGGTGGATCTAGAACCAACTTTCTTCCTTTGTGGTGGTGGTGGTAGGTGTAGAACCGATTTCCTCTCTCTAGTGTCGCCTTGGAGGCCTCCGGTGGTGTTGATGGGTCTAGAACCAACTTGTAAGGATGTGTAGGTGGGTTGTGGGATGTGGAGGGATGTGGAGATAGAAGGGATGTAAAGTGATCTGGAGTGATGTGGAGTGATGAGGAGTGATGTGGAGTGATGTCGAGTACTGTAGAGTGATATGGAGTGATTTGGAGTGATGTGGAGTGATGTGGAGTAATGTGGAGTGATGTAGAGTGATGTGGAGTGCTGTGGAGTGATGTGGAGTAATGTAGAGTGATGTGAAGTGATGTGGAGTGACGAGGAGTGATGTGGAGTGATGTGGAGTGATGTGGAATGATGTAGAGTGATGTGAAGTGATGTGGAGTGATCTACTGCACCAGAACTAACATAACTTATCTACGGATATATGCAGAGCGTTTTGGGAAACATGTGCTGAGGATTTGACGTCATAGGATCATGTGAAGCTGGCACGTAGGGGTCACGCTAAAGATGGGACGAATGACCTTTGGAACTCACAGAAATGGTCTTTTTGGACCTTAAAAATTCCAATGTTAAATGCCATAAGAAAACCGGTTTTCTTATCTGATACGAACATAGCTTATCTACTTTGAGGCTTCTAATTTGTTTTCCCATTCGTTTTGTATCGGCAAAGAAAGTTTCGATGTGATTAAATAGATTAAATAGTAAACATCGCAATCTTCAAAGTAACTCGACTTCTTCAGGTGGTCTTAACTCTCCTGGTCGGTTTCTTGGCTTGATTCGCGTGTGGCTACTAAAACTAAGGTCCCACGCTCGATTCCCAACACATGTCGCTTGAAAAATATTAGTTGAACATTTGCACAAAAATGCGCCTTCGTTCGGATGAGAGGTATAATGTAGGTCCTGTGTGTGAGCGTTGTCACCAACGTTAAAGATCCCTATCCCGCATTAAATAGCAAGGGTTCGGCAAAATTCCAAATTTCCAATTAAAAGAAACTCGTTTCGAGGCCAATGTAGTACCTGCCTGCGGAACATTAAAAAATCAAATGTAAGGTCTCCGCTGATCGGGCGGCACCGTGGCTTGGTTTGCATGTGACTACTAAGCCAAAGGTCTCGGTTCAATTACCTACCCGGATCGCTTGAGAAATGCTAGGCGAGCATTATTCACAAAAATACGCCCTCGTTCGAATGAAAGATGAAATGTAGGTCCCGTGTGTGGGTATTGACACGCAGGTTAAAGCTACTTACCTTGATTAAAATACCAAAGTTTAGACAAAATTCAGAATGAGTAAATAAGCTACCTTCATACGAGATTAAAAAACCGGTATTCTTATATGATTTAACATAAGAAATTCTAAGGTCCAGAAAGACCATTTTGGTAAATACAAAGTTCATTCACTCTGGGCGATCCTATATTTACAGTTCACGTGACTTTCGCTTAACCGTTTTATATAGGAAATCTGGTGCAGTCCGATCCACACCCCCCCCCCACTCTGTCTCACCTTCTCTACCTAAATAAAAAGGTGCATTCATTAAAATGCTTGTGTGGTACACGTTGAAGTGTATAAAAACGGGACAGCTCCAGAACGTTTCCCAAAGCGTAAAGCTTAGCAAATGGACTGTAATTATATGTAATTGGAGGTAAGGCGCGAAAAACAGTAACATAGGTCAAACCGTAATTAATGTTTTGCTTACCTTGCAATGTTGTTCACCAATTTACTCCCGCGAAGATAGGTGTTGTTTACCGGTCGACGCAATCTGGTCGGGCAGCAGCACTTATGCACTCGCGGTTATAGTTACTAGGTGTTGAGTCGGTGAAACGATACGAGAGAGTGTTGTTGGTGAAGCGAAAAGGCTTTATCGCTCCGCCATATGTGTAGCACAACAATAATATACGATAAGGCCATCTATATTGTAAATCGCTGACCTCCAACTATATGAAGTTTTAACATACCCCCTACCCAAAATGGTAAATTTTGTTGTATACCATGAAATGAATGGGAGAAAAAATGAAAATAGAAATTTTAAAAAAATGTTTAAGTATGTATAAATTAATCGAGTACTCTGCATTTTTGCTTCCTGCATTAAAATATAAAATAAAACATAATTTGTAAAGAAAGAAGAAAAAAAAAATTGCATGTTAGAATGCTGAATTACTTATGGTGGAGGAAGTGGTACCACCTTGTTAATTGGGCGGACCGCTTCGCCTGTGGGTGTTTTTAGCTTTACAACTCTTGTTACACCATCTTTACCCGGTAAAAGCTTCGCCACTCTCGCCAAAGGCCAATACGCCGGGGTGAATCGGGAGTAAAAAAGTACTAGATCCTTCTTCTATGGTTTTGGAAGGGGTGTTCCACTTAGGCCTTTGCTGTAAGCTGTGCAAGTAGCCTATGGACCAGCACTTCCAAAAACTCTGTACAAGTTGTTGGGACATTTGCCAACGACTAAGCCGATTCGCAGGAACTTTTTGTAGGTCCACTTCACACCGCGTAATTATAGGCCCACCAGTTAGAAAATGGCCCGGAGTCAAGGCATCCGTGCCTTCGTTAGGTGACGTTGTAAGTGTGCAAAATGGACGGGAATTTAAGATTTCTTCTATGCGGGTCACAACTGTGCTAAATTCCTCCAGAGAAAGTGTCGTTCTACCCACTATTCGTTTCAAGTGAAATTTAGCACTTTTGACGCCGAGCTTCAAAGCCCCCAAAATGGGGTGCATAGGGAGGGTTGAAACACCAATCAATACCCCTAGAGGATAAGTAGTGCGCAATGACAGGGTTAGCTTGATCAAAATGTTTATATACTTCTAACATGTCTCTAGCCGCCCCACGAAAATTTCGGCCCTGATCGGAGTATATGTTCGTGGGTAACCCGCGTCTGGCTATAAATCTATCTAATGCAGCAAGGCAGGCTTCCGATGTTAAAGCTGTGACAACCTCCATATGTATGGCACGTGACACCATACAAATGAAGAGGGCAATATATGCCTTTTGAAATTTTGTCGATCGCAACGAGGATATCTTGATTGTAAAAGGACCGGCAAAATCCAAACCGGTATGCGTAAAGCATCTTCCGGGTTCGAGGCGATAAAGCGGAAGATCTGCCATAGGAGGTTGAATAGGCTCCCCTTGGAAGCGATAGCAAGTCAGGCAGCGAAATATTCTACTTCGAATTAATTGACGGATACACGGAATCCAAAATGTACGGGTAACTAATGATTGAGTTAGGCGCGGACCCGCATGACCTGAATATATGTGATAGTAATCACATATTAATACAGCTAACCTGCTGTTTTTTGGAATAAGGTAGGGATGTTTGCTAGTTATGGAAAGGCTGGAATGGCGCAAACGGCCCCCCACCATGACTAATCCCGTGGGAGAGAGAAAAGGTGACAACGGACTGTACATTTTTGTGCTAGGTTGCCCTTTTTCTAGTAAAACGATATCGTCGTAGATGTGCTCGTACTGAGTAATTCTAATGGCAAATGTGAGAGCGCTACGATACTCAGAGGCATTTAACGGACCAGTAGTCCTTGCAAGATTACGTTTGCGTGCAAGACAGTTAAACGTGAACCTTTTAACGTACGCAAAAATTCGTTGAATTTTTAGCAAGTTCGAGGACCTTTGTAGTACTACCAAGTATTGTTTCACATCAACAGTAGAGACGAGTGCGTATTGTACGGCTTTAAACCCGTCTGCAATATTGTGTGTGTATTTATCACTTCGCCAATCACAATAATCGCGGTATAAAAAATCAGGACCCTGCCACCAGAGTGTACAATTCAGTAGTTCGGATGGCCTCAATCCTCGGCTTGCAGGATCGGAAGCATTCGCAGAACTGGGAACGTATCTCTATATGGCTGTGGGTTGATTTTCATGAATTTGCACCACTCGGTTCGCAAAAAATAATTTTAACTGATAAGGTGGCGTACAAATCCACGTCAGTGTGTTTGTAGAGTCACTAAAGCATATTGGATCTAGTAAATTGATGGTGTCAAATGCTAATGCTGAATGTTTCATTAGTTTTGCCAAAAGACATGCCGCTCCTAATTCAAGACGAGGAATGGTCCACGTTTTCAAAGGGGCTACACGGGTTTTGGAAGCTATCAAATGTACATATATTTTTTCATCAACTTCTAATCGCACATACACAACAGCGGCCATCGCTACGGAACTGGCGTCGGAGAATCCGATTAAACGGGTTTGACTATTGCCGATTTTCCAAATAGATCGTGGTATTGTTATGTATTCGAGAAGTGGCAGTTCAATTTGAATTTGCTGCCATTCTTGAAGAGTTTCTGCGGGCAATTGTTCATCCCAATCCACTTTTTGTAGCCATAGGCGTTGCATAAGGCATTTGAGAAGAACCGTAAATGGACTTAAATAACCATTAATATCGAATATGCGTGCTATGCGTGACAAAATTCCTCGCTTAGTAGGGATGTCTGTAATATTTGGAACTTTACATCTAAATGTATCGGAACCCATATCCCAACAGAGACCCAGAACATCACGTGTTGTCAAAGTAGGATCAGAGTTCGGTAGATTTAGAACGCCCGTCTCCGACTTATCAATAACTGAAGTGTATGAACTTCCCCATTTTCCTAAGTCGAAGTTACCTAGTTTTAGTAAATTGATCAATTCATTTTTTAGAAGGAGAGTTTCTTCTACAGAATCGGATCCAGTCAAAATATCATCAATGTAAGTTGATGATCTAAGGCTCAGGAAGCCGGGGTACAGTGACCCTCGTCTTCTACCAACTGCTGTAGAACACGAAGGGCAAGGAAAGGGCTACAGGTAGCGCCAAAAATAACACGGGTATGTTCATATTCCGTTAAAGGTTCACAAGGGTGAAACCTCCAAAAAATATGTAAAAATTTTCTATCTTCTGGGTGAACGACTATAGATCTAAACATTTGTCGAATATCGCAAGTGAGTGCGACTTGAGGTATTCGAAATCTTGTTATTACAAGACCAAT
Organism: Platerodrilus igneus; assembly: GCA_036346225.1. NCBI lineage: Eukaryota > Metazoa > Arthropoda > Insecta > Coleoptera > Lycidae > Platerodrilus > Platerodrilus igneus. The sequence goes on along the minus strand of JARFIW010001054.1, from coordinate 1,889,604 downwards.
ATCAGATTGTAATTTGGGGCCCGGTAAAAGAATATCCTTGAGACTTGTACCATTAACGTCCCTATCGGCAGGACTAAACACGACTCGAACTTGAGTACTAGAGCGCTTATTTTTAACCACGCCGTGGTGAGTCATGATATATAAGGACTGTTTCACAGCGGGAGTGAGTTGTCCCTGCGATATATAATTAGCAATATTTTCTGAATATAATTTATAAAAATTTTTGTCGCGTGCAAATCAAGCTTCTAGTTTTAGAAAGCGATTGGTAGCTAATTCTCGTGTTGAACCTAATGTTCGGGTGGTGTTTTCCATGAACGGTAGTCGAACCACATACTGGCCTAACTCGTTTCGTATAGTAGTGGACTTGAAATAATTTTCACAAGCCACGTTTTCAGGCGACATTGGCGGCGTAAATGGTATTTCTTCAGCTTCCCAGAAGGCACGAATGGTGTCGCTAAGGGACGGTTCTTCCGAGATGCTAGTGTACAACGCAACCCCTGAATACGGTTGACTTAAAGCTGGTACATCACCCATAATAACCCAACCAAACGAGGTAAGAAGCGCCGATGGCTTGCCTGTTATACGCAATGAATCGTTGGGTGTGGCATCTAAGACAGCTTGAACACCTAACAGCATATCGACCGGAGCGGATATGTAAAATTCAGGATCCGCCAATTGTAGGGACGAAAATTTGTCTATTAAATGCTTAGATAAATTTGCTATCGGAAGATCTGCTGATTGATAAGCGTAGTAACAAGATGTTAATGAACTACAAACTTTAAATAAATTGGAACAAGTTTTTAAACACCTGTAATGCTAAATGCAAAGTACTCGTTTTGTTGAAATCTTTAATAGAAATCATGCATTTTAATATTCAAACCCACTTTTAGAAAATAGTTTTAAAAATGAATTAATGTAATAATTTAAATTTTAATGATCCCGCTAATGAATTATATTAATTTTGACTATAATTCAAAGCTTATTTGTTCAGTAGGACCACTTTTTGTGATATGAGGCTCAGAAGGGCCACTTTTTGTGATATGAGGCTCAGAAGGACCACTTTTTGTGTGGTACACGTTGGAGTGTATAAAAACGGGACAGCTCCAGAACGTTTCCCAAAGCGTAAAGCTTAGCAAAATGGACTGTAATTATATGTAATTGGAGGTAAGGCGCGAAAAACAGTAACATAGGTCAAACCGTAATTAATGTTTTGCTTACCTTGCAATGTTGTTCACCAATTTACTCCCGCGAAGATAGGTGTTGTTTACCGGTCGACGCAATCTGGTCGGGCAGCAGCACTTATGCACTCGCGGTTATAGTTACTAGGTGTTGAGTCGGTGAAACGATACGAGAGAGTGTTGTTGGTGAAGCGAAAAGGCTTTATCGCTCCGCCATATGTGTAGCACAACAATAATATACGATAAGGCCATCTATATTGTAAATCGCTGACCTCCAACTGTATGAAGTTTTAACAATGCTTTATTACACATTGCACTTACATACATTGATTTTATATACTCAAACATACATATTTTTAATATTACATATATTGTATCGGTTTATCCGAATTAACATACACTACACATATATCGATTGCTTATATCTAATTTAACATTCTTTAGAATAACATACCTTAATACTACATTAACAGATAACAGTACATTTACAATAGGATTGGAGGTACCAATTCTGTTAACATATAATATATAACTCTACACGTATTACATATAAATTAACATTTTATTTATATATTTACACTTAGTTACTAGATGAACATATTTACACTTACATAGTACATGCATGTATTGGAGTAATTTATTATAATTTAAGCTGCCTTCTCAATTTCCATGCTATCTATGGAATAATGACCTATGGATAATGTCCTGTATGATCCTGGTATTAAATATCTTTTATCGTCGTGTGGACTTAAGGCTATTTTATCTTGAATGATTGTATGAATATGATGTTTAGATCAGTGGATCAAATTTCGTGGAATGAACTTTTCTTTATACTTGTCTACACAACTAGCAAAGCCCTCAAATGTGATATGGTTTTTAATGACAGATTTTTTAATTCCCTTGATTTTTTTTAGTTACATCGAAATTAAAGATAGCCGTTGGCGGTATGAAGTATCTTCTTGTATACGCAAATGTTCAACTACCTCCTCTTCCAATGTTTTGAAAACCTTCGTCACATACATTTTGGGTCTCAACCCGATAAAGTTTGTCATAACTCGTCCATTGTTCTCATGTTTCATCATCCGCAGTACTTTATTGACTAAAGAAATTTTATAGACGTCATCTTGTAGATAGTCTGAAGTATCAAATATTTGTGACAGTCCCGCCTCATAGCGTCATAGAGATCATGGTTTATTATTTTATAGATAAGGCTATCGGTATCGGTATATAGAACACTACAGTCCTTTTTAAAGATAGATAACATGTATTTATAATGAAAATCATAGATGGTGAGCTTGGATAAGTTTAGTACACACATGCCTATGTATATCGGTTTATTAAAATATATCTCTGATCTATTTAATTCTACCAAAACAAGACTTTCATCAAAAACTGTAAGATTCTTAAACAGAGGATTGGATATACAAGCTTCGGCACCGTACCTACCATCCCAATTTTGAACTAGCCTAACATTACAATGTTTTCGCTTGTTCTCCATTGTTTTACCAAAAACAGCGTTATTCAACAATTTGAATAGATTTTTTCAAACTCGTTCCTAGCTCGCTCTCGGAGATCCGTATTTAAATCGATATATGACTTTAACCAACAACGCTGCTTAAATTTAAGTACCCTATGAATAGTTTTTAATTTAAGCCCATTTGCTAACGCCTGCTTCAGATTTCTATAATGGACGACATATTTACATTTTGAATTCAACGTCGCCATTAATTTAGTATTTTGGATTATCTCCACAGGTGGTTTTCCAGTCATTGGTTCAATGTGCTCCGGACAAAAGGTAATGTCTTTATGTACGTCATGCATATGCTCGGGTTACTCTAAATCGACTTCCAAGATATAACCTTTAAGAGAATCGTGAGAAATTAAAGTTACATCAATGCTGGTGTCACCCCATTGAAAGTCTCCAAATGGAAGAGGTTGACTCATGGCCCATCCATACTGGTTGTTTATATCGAAATACATTAGATACTGAGCATATTTGGAAGGATCATAAGTGGGCATATATTTATTGTTAGCAGACGCACATCGTTCAGAACATACTTGACTAAGATCTCCACGTATACCTTTTTCAATGAGCAAGAGTTGATCAATTTCCGTTATTAACTCAAGTGCCTGGCCTGTATGCTTCATCATTGCCTCCCAAGTATACCCAGGCAGTGTATAGTAGTAGACGGGGTCAAGTCCATATGTGGAGTGACAACTTGATCGGAATTGTTCAAAAACTTCTGCCAACATAAATACGTCAGTTTCTAGATATAAAACAGAATATTGACCCAAGTTCTGAATATTAAATGCCACCCACACTTTTTGGGCATGCGCATACTGTTTGACAGAGATTGCCTTATCTTCCAGTGTATTATAAAATTGCTGCCGGCTAGGTAAGCAGGTTTTGTTGAACTTTGTACAAGAATCAATGAAATCATATGGATAGACACCTTTTCGAGTCAATAATTGAAACTGTTCATCATTTAAATGTGAGAATTGACTTTCTAACAGCGGATAATCAGTCAAAAATAAAGCAAGTGCGTCTAAAGATGAACTCATAAAGCGAAAACTATCAATAAATCGAAATCATAACCACTTGGGTTGTGAAAAACGATGGGAATTGTTCGAGAGTTTTGATGATTTATATTACAATTCGAATGTGCTGGGCCTCTATAGTTATTAGTTGGTATAAAATAATTATGATCATGAACTTTTATATCTCCATCATTAAATGATTTATCACAGACATAACAATGATTCGCAGGTATGAAATCAGCTTCATGTTGCAATGTTAATGGGGTTATATCATACGGACACATAAAAACTGCTTCAACATCCTCTGCAAACTGTCGTAGCTCTTTTGAAAACCAATTTATGCAGTCTTTACCGCGATATGACTCATAAAACGATAACGAGTTATCATACTCACACTTGACATAATATCCCACACTACACGGTATATGTTCTTGATACTTTTGAGCATCCCCAGTGGGGATCAAAAGACATTCTAAATCGGCATATACTACAAATGGAACTCTAACTTTGTTTCGAAAATTTCTAAAGCGTGAAACAGTTTAATTGTTTACAGACTTTTGTGAAACAATATTAGAAAGAATCGATTATTTTTAGTTTACATACTATCCTCCCAATAAATTAATTTGTGTTATAAATTTTACTCAACACCCAAAACTTGTGTAATTTTTATAAAATAAATCTCAATAAATTCTACAGATCAGAAATCAAAATCTATTGTAACAAAGTAAATAAAAGTCACAGGTTCAATGCGCATCTGCCGGTTTTGTAACATGCCACAGGTTGTTGTTCTGTTGAACACCGCCGGCTGCATGGAAAATAAAGCACTTGTAGTCCAAATACCAGCCCGTAAACATGTATTTGTTAAGTGCTCTGGCAGCAAGTCCATGGTCCATCTAAGTAATTAATTGAAACCAATTAACCAATGAATTGGTCGTATAATTTCTATACGTAAAATTTAATAAAATATTATTTCCTTGTAGCGCAACTACGTTTAATTATAGATTTAACTAAAACAAAATTTAATACAACTATGAGAAGCTTTTGTAATCGTAACATATGATGTCACTTTGAAAAGAAGCAACACGTTTTTAACCAAGGTGTATTTAACTACCAATGCAGTACTTTGACCTCAAAAAATTGAAGCAGGGACTCGTTTGGATGTCATAAGCGACTATGCAAGTTGGAGGCTCTGTCTAGGTTGCATTCAAGTAATCAACTTGCTACGTCATGGAAAAGCCAGATTGCTTCGCCTGTAATGTGCGGTGTGTCGTTACAAAAACATTTCTCTTGAATTTCAAACTGTTGGAATATTAAACAAACTTTACTTAATATTATTGATCTAAAAATTTTTTTGTATATTAACTGATGGAAGATCGTGTGTAATGTTATTTAAAATTTTGGTTTAAAAGTCGAGTATAAAATGAAATTGATTTTTGAAGTTTTTCATATTGGGGAGTGATTATTAACAAAGCACTAAAATTTTAGTAATTGCAATATGTAATGACCTTATGGTCTTAACTGTAAGTCGCAGGGCTTCAGATCTGACCACCCTCGATAACCGAAAATGTTTTTTTATTATGAAGTATGAATTCAACATTAAATTACTACAAACGGTTTAAAGAGAAATAACTCTCATTTGATTTTGTGTAATTACATTCTTCTGTAGAAATAGATGCTATGAGTTGACTTACAATTTATTCATTCAGGTTTATGACCATATAAATAACGATAGAGAGGGGGAAACTTTAAACTATGCAGTTATGGTCGTAAAGACCGACTCAGAGATTATAAAAACTAGTTAGAGATATCAATTAATTGGCTATAAGAACTATTTGCTTGACTATCACCTGCAGTGTTAAAGATAATACTATCTATTTATAATTAAATTAATTAGAAAGCCAAGATAAAGTAACTTCAACTGTAAATTCTTTATACACTATAAAGCTTTTACTTTCGCGCTGTAGTGTTGTCTTGTAAAATAATTTAAGAAAGTAGTGGCGCCGTATAATGTCCGTAGAATAGGAACCCACCTGATAGTCTCTACAATTAACCGAGGTAGATAGAGTCCCAAGCTAGTCCGGAAGATTTCAAAGGTCATTTAACTACGGAAAACAACAACTTTGTCGACCTTTGTGAATACATCGGGAGTTGATCATAATGTATTAACCACCCGAACTGAGTGTTTCGACATATTCTGACTATTGTTCCTGGCCGGTATATAGTTAGTCGGACACGTCTCAAACAAGTTAACCGAACGCGGTTACAAGCGGAGGGTTTTGCTTTCTTCTGTATGCAACCGAGATACACTCAATTGTTTCATTTTACAATCATGCATATGCTTTATTAATTATTCCTCTGTAGTGAACTTGTGGAGGAAAAATTGATAGGTTAGGTTAGCGCCGCGGCGCTGACTTAACCTATAGAATTATAGAATTATAGAAAACTGCGTACACGACACATTTACGTAAAGATGCTGCTTCTGGAGTCATGTATGATGTGGAGAAGGTTTAACTTATAAAAACCGCTTTCAAGTCTGGGAAGTCAACTACCAAGCGAAAAAGGTGGAAGGAATTGTCAGTTTGCAGAAGTTTTTAGATCTGTGGAAGGTTCGTACAATTAGTTTGTGACAAGTTGCAGATACAGGTCGGTGTTAAAGCGAATTACGAATTAAATGGATTGTACACTACGTTTGATTTTCCAATGCTCCACACGAAGAAACTACATTTGCGAAGAAGCGAGTTTTCTTTACTTGAAGATTTCGTATTTTGACGAACCCTTGTTGTTCCTAGCAAAATAGGGATCTTTAACGTGCGTGACAACACTCATACACAGGACCTAAATTTCTCTTCGCATCTGAATAAAGGCATATTTTTGTGAAAAATGGTCGCTTAACATTTTTCAAGCTGTTTATGTCTGGAATCGAACCCGAGGCCTTGGGTAAATGGGTTGTACACTATATTTGATTTTCAATGCTACACCCGAAGGCAATACATTGACCAGGAAACGAGTTTCTTTGACCAGGAAATTTTAAATTTTGTCAAACCCTTTTTGTTCCAAGCAAAGAAGGATCTATGACGTGCGCAACAACACTCGCACACGGGAACCTATATTTTATCTCATCCCAACGAAGACGTATTTTTGTAAAAAATGCTCGCGTAACATTTTTCAAGCGGACTGTGTCAGGAATTGAACCCGGGACCTGAGGCTTAGTAGTGACACGCATACCTACGGAGCCGCAGAGCCACCAGGGTTGTACATTACATTTGATTTTCCAATGCTCCAGAACGAAAAGATACATGTCTACATATCTAGGTGACAAGGTTCACAATGTGATTATGCTTTGCTAGCAAATGGAATTAAAAGGCATATACTTAAGTTACCAGCAGGTGCTAAATATTACTTAAATTTTAGATTGCACACTAAATAAAGGTCATTTGGAACAATTAACAGCTGTAGTACGTTTTGTTAATTTGAATTTGCAAACAAAGGCAGTAAAAATCGCGAGCATTTCTTAGGGTTTTGCCTAACATATAGTTCAACATCCGAAAATCTATTACAAGAACTTTATGAACATCTAGAATATCTAAATTTACATCCAAGAAATATTCGTGGTCCGGAATATGGCAATGATTCAAACATGATAGTAAAGCACAATAGACTGCAGAAAAAGATTCTAACCCTAGAGCGTTTTTGCAAATGATGCAGCTAATATAAATTTCGAAACTTGATTTTTTTTGGTATCGCACAAAAATTCTACGTATTTTTTCCATCTTCAACCCAACGTTAGGAAGTTTTGAAGAAACATATCAATAACTTCACACTAAAACCATTAACTGACACAAAATGGAAGAGTAGGATACATTCGATACGCTCCGTGAGGCACGATTTAGAAACAATATGTAAAGCATTAATCACGATCTCAAATGAAAAGGCATTAAAACCCATCTTAATTAATAGCTATAATTATTTTTAAATATAAAATAAGTTAGTATATACTTATTTGTCGCACGTTTTTCGTGTTTAATTTTAAGTCGTTGTAAATTCGTAGTTGTAAATAAAATAGAAAAGCTTAAATTCTTTGTCCCGGTATATCCTGTCATAAACCTCCTTTGTGCCTGTGGAAATTACGTTGGACTAAAGGGGCAGTGATCGACACTAGCTCATAGACGTCGAAGAGAAACGTTTGTTGGTTCGGTAAAGTGAGTTAAGTCATTAGTGTCTTTGAATGTGATTTTATGAATAAACCCTAAAAAACGCAGTGATAGTGCGTATATAACACGTCCAATAATTAGATATACAGTCCACTTCGTTGAAATGTAGAAACGACACTTATTTAACAATAAAATATGGTTGAGGTAAGTCGTTATATAAAATTATAGGACTCCTCGCGCGTTAAACAAAATGGCCTTCGTAAGCCGGATTATTTGACTTTAGTTCCTATTCCTGTCGTCCCTTATTAATACTTTAATTTAATAATTGTCATAGCTTTGATATATTTGGGTGTGTTGCAAAGAGGCTAACATCTTGTTTGCACATTTAATAGTAGAAACATTTGGGTATAACGATAGATTTACAATACATCCCTTTTTCTTTGTCGCAAGGATTAATGGTTGGTCGATGTACTTTGTGTAAACTTTGTAGAAATTTCGAATACTATATTTATGAGGGTTGTATTTTAAATTCTTACCTTATTTTTTGTCGACCAAAGTTTGATGCACCACTAGGGTCATCCTACTTATTGGGTAGTATAACAAAGGGGTTATTTTGGTGGTATTTATTTTGAAACATTAAACGTTTTGTCGATCGAGCATTGTAATTAGTAGCATTTGTCGACTAAAATTTAATTTCGTAGATTAAGTAGTTGTAGCATACTGAGGTACGCATTGTTTTTACGTTAATGTTTATTGTCGTTCATTAATCCAATATAGTTATATCAATTGATAAAGCTATTCTTGAATCTAGGTTTGTAATAAAACAGTTGGATCATATATACAGTAAGATTAGTAAACCGGAAAATGTATCGAATGCTATAATTAGAGCATCGATGAAAAAGTGTCGAGCAAATTGAAACTCATTTCAAGGTTTTTTGCAAGGATATTTTTTTTGACGAAGAACGTGAACAATTGGTTGAATTCTTGGTTCTTAGGATGAAAATTGATGATTATCTATTAGATATTCGTATTATCGCTAAACAATGTGAATTAGATCTCGTAGAAAATAAGCCGCAGGTGGAAAATATGAATAACCCTTGTCGATAAATAATGGTATTTGTTTGAAACACCTATCAGTCTCGCGGTTCTCAGGTAGTATTTTGGACTTTGAAAGTTATCATGCAATTTATAAGCGATTGATTCATGATAATGTCAGTTTGTCCCCTGTGGAAAAATTTTGCTATCTTGTACATGCTCTAGATGATTCGTCGCGTGCGTTGATAAAACATTTACCATTAAACGATTGTGCATACGATGAAGTCTATAAAATCATTACTTATCGTTTTCAGTCCAAGAGGTTATTACTTTCGACATATTTTAATGCTATTCAAAAATGCCCTAATGTAAGTTCCTCAGACTCGCACACGAAACTCCGGCAATTAATTAGTTATTTTGATGAAAATATATTTGCGCTAAAGCAGATGGAAATAGATTTATTAGTCTAATAAATCTATTTCCATCTGCATATTGTTTAATCTGTTATCGAGAAAATTAGATACAAACGTTTTAAAGCGTTTTGAATTAGAAAATAGTGACGAGATTCTCTCGTTCCAAGATTTAAGGTCGTACATTAAAAAACAATGTAAAGTATTGGAAGTAAATGATATTGTTTCAGGAACATGCTTAAAATCTCGAGATTACGTGAAACAAGGAGAAAGGGGTAAGTTAGTTAACACTTCGGCTAAATTTAAACTATATTATCATGGGTGATTTTAATACTTGCCTTCTAAAAAGTGACAACTGCGCTGTCAAACCTAAGAATATTGTTTCTTCACTAAATTTATTCATTCAATCTTCTGATCCCACATATCACTACAGCGAACACTCAAGCTCTCTTTTAGATCTAGCCATTTGTTCGGATCTTAGTAAAATTATGGCATATAGTCAAACTGGTAACCACAATTTCTCTAAACATGATCTTCTCTATATAGCTTATAAAGTAAAATCCATCCCCCACCGATCTAAATTCGTTACATTTTGAGATATCAAAAACATTAATATCAACCAGTACAGATTCGATGTAGCTTCAATTTGTTGGGACCATATGCTACTACTAGCCACAATTGATTTAAAGGTGGACTGGTTTACAAATGTAGTATACGCAACTTTTGACAGAAACGCGCCTCTCAAATGTGTAAAAATTAAAAACAAACCGGCACTTTAGATTACAAACGCAATTAAACAATTAATGAGTATACGTGATAAAGCGAAACGAAATCTTCAGCTAAAAACTGATATACGATGGGAAGAATATAGAATTCTACGTAACCGTTGTAACCAACTATGTATAGGAACGCCAAAAAGAAATTTATTTATGATTCCTTATCAGAAATCCCAATAGGGAGTTATGGGAAATTTCTTAATAGGTTGGGTGTAGGGAGTCAAAAACGTGACGTACCTATAAATATGTTTGATTTAAATGAACTAAATACTCATTTTGCACAACCTAAAACAATCCTGGAACACGAAATAAAGGCTGCTAATATTAAAAAGTTTGATTCTGAAACAATTACCACAACTTCTACTTTTTTGTTTGTAGAAGTAGATAATGATGAAGTTCTACGTGTTATGCATGAACCTAATAATAAATGTACGGGATATGATGGCATAAAACGTGAAAGTATTTTAATTGTTGTCGACATTATTCTTTCCATTATAACCCACCTCGTTAATTTCTCTTTGTCCACTAGCTGCTTTCCAAAGATATGATAGAAAGCGCATGTCATTCCAATTCCAAAAATTTCAAATCCAGGCTTAATGTCTGACTTTAAACCGATATCAGTGTTGTCTTTTCTTTGAGGTTGTTGCGAAAAAATAGTCCACAAGCAGTTGTCTGATTATCTTGAAGTCAATAACTTATATAATCCTTTGCAGTCAGGTTTTTGTAAAAACCATAGTACATCAACGGCGCTTATTAAGGTTATTGATGGCATTCGTTATGCACTAAACAATAAAGAGGTTACAATCTTGACCCTACTTGATTTCACTAATGCCTTTAATTTAGTTGATCATGACATGCTACTAGCTTATTTAAAAATGTATAATTTATCTGTGGCTGTCATTACACGGTTTAAATCCTACCTAACCGAACGTGAACAACGTATACAAGCCAGAAGTGGATCTTCTAGTTGGGTAGTAGTCACCAAGGGCGTTCCCCTAGTTAGTGTACTTGGGCCGTTGCTTTTTAGTTTGTTCATTACCTTTATTAGTAAAGGTTTAACCTGTCGTTATTTATTTGCTGATGATTTTCTAATATACAGGCATTCAGCGGTACAGCATATTAATACTACAATTAATCTAATAAATGAAGATTTGAGTAAAATAGCTGATTGGATTAATAGGCATGGTCTAGGAATTAATCTTAAAAAAACCCAATGTATTATTATTAACTCACTTTATAATAAAGTACTTATACAGAAGAACGATATAAAATTTATTGACATTGTAATACCTTTTAGTAATGTAGTTAGAAACCTAGGTATCCATATCGATGATACTTTATCCTGGATTCCACATGTAAATAAAATTAGTCAAAATTTCTTTTTTACCTTTCATAAGCTACCATTATTAAAAAAAAATTTTCCGTTCCAAGCCCGCTTACGTTTATTCAATGCACTTTTAGTTCCAAAAATAGAATACGCCGATGTAGTATTTACAGATATGGCTGGGTATCTGCGTAACAAACTCCAACGTTTGCAGAATGTTGGTAACAGATTTATTTATAACTTACCTAAATTTGAACACATTACTCCATACAGGAATGAACTAGGTTGGTTAACCATGGACGACAGACATAGTATGCATTGCGCTGTATTACTTTACAAAGTGGTAAAAACACATACTCCTCAGTACCTACAAACTAATTTTCACCTTTTGTCAGGACAGTACTCAACAAGATTGACTGATAATTTTCGTTTTACAATTCCAATTCATAGAACTAATTTCTACAATGATTTATTTACTATTAAAGCTATTCGACAATGGAATTTGCTTCCGATAGATATTAAAATATCTAATTCAACTAGTATTTTCAAAAATAAAATCAAACTGTATTTCTTCAACAAGACCTAACTTTCATGTGATATTCTTCCTATCGTTCCCCATTTCCATCCGTTTCCGTCCTTTCCCATCTCTTTATGTTTTTCGTTTAACGCACAAATAACTATGCATTTTTATTTAATAATAGGTATACAAATCCGATTACTAAGTTAATATTTTTTATTGTTTACTAACTTGAAGCTTCGCCAATGGTAAATTGGAGGAAATCGCCAGCTGGCAATAAATTCACCATTTGTGAACTTTGTAATTAGTTTATTATTTTCTATTTTATGCACACATGTATAAATGTACAAGTTCTCAATAAAGAAGTCACTATTATTATTAAAAAATGGTAGGATAAATTGATCGTGTAGAAAATGTCAACAGTCACACAATTCGTTACTTCACTTCGATAAACGAGAAAAATCAGCGTCTCCACACAGACAAACTTATCGTCAAAGGTCAACGTCCCCTCGGAGAGCGGCGCCTAGACTTACTTCTAGTAGATCTAGTGAAGACAATCTGTCGTCAGCGGTTGTGCATAAACAACCTGAGTAGAGGGAGGAAGTCGGAGCTGGACCCACCACCACTAATTTCTTTTTAAGGAGTTTTCTAATTAAAAACCCATTAGCACTAATTGCCTTTTAATGGGTTTTCTCATTAAAAACCAATTAGCACTAATTGCTTTTTAATAGGTTTTCTCATTAAAAACCCATTAGCACTAATTGCTTTTTAATGGGTTTTCTCATTAAAAAACCATTAGCACTAATGGTTTTTTAATGGGTTCTCTCAAATATATACCATTAGCACTAATCGCTTTTTTTGATATTTCTCATTAAAAAACCATTAGAATTAATTGCTTTTTAATGGGTTTTCTCATTAAAAACCCATTAGCACTAATCGTCTTTTAACTGGAAAATTCATTAAGACTAATCGTTTTTAATCGGAAAACTCATTAAGGATGTTATCACTTTTTTATACGTCACATATGTCATTACCGCCAGCGGCATCTAACCTTATGTATCAAATATTTGCACATCTGGTAGCAGTATTAAATAACATTGTCATCTTAAATCTGCACAATAGTTTTCTTCAACTAAGCATTTTTTAGCTCCAGGCACGTATCTTGCTCTTGGCACTCCGATCTGGGAGTTAGATTCTCCACCCCACAACCGCCGCCGCACTTGCAAAAAATAATCGCACATCTGGTGTCGGTATTAAATAACATTGTCATCTTAAAATTGCAAAACAGTTTTCTTCAACTAAACATTTTTTGGATCGCACTCTCGGCACCCTGATCTGGACCATCGGGCCCCCGGCATCCTTCCCCAGGACCATCGGATTTGCATATTTTCTCCGCTAATTATGACGATATTTACATAAATCTACTAGATTAGAATTTATTTACAGAGTGGGAGAAGCTCTAACTTATGGCGATATTTACATAAATTTACAAACCCCATGTGTAAACCCAATATGTATTAATAAAACTAAAAAGATATGAATCCATTTATTTGCAAATAGGTTTTAAAATTGATTACCTTATTTTTTGTACAATTCAAAATATTTTTATCTGCATGAAGTTGTCAGTGATGGGAAATACTACTATACTTGTTTAACATTTTGATGCAAGGAACATTGTAATCTTCAAGATTTTGCACGTCGTTTCCAGGTAGGTACTGACAAATTAGTTTTTGCTTATGTAAACCTTTTACGAATATCGCAGCCTCGACGCGTACCAGTTCTTATAAAAATAGACTTAAAAATTGTGTTGAAACTCTATTTGTTTAAGGCGTATCCCAGTGTAGTCTATGCAAATTTTTAGTGACCCCATCGTTATACTTCTGAAAGTCTTTGCTCAACTGTGCATCCGTCAAAGGCATATCGAAAATCTCGTGCCACAAGTCGTCGTTTTCTACATTGAGTATAGCGATTTCTTTCACGAAAAAATCACTCGCCTTAAACTGGAAACCTATGATATCTATAGTGTATGATGATCCCATGTTCACTCGTTAGAGATTGTTTTGCAAATGTCCAGAAAGTGTAAAGACACCTCTTATATTATAGAATCTATACTTTGCCAAGTTGGTTTTAAAGCCGTGCCATTGGATGAGAAATTCGCGACCTGTATTCCTCTCAGGCTATATAGGTAACGTTTTTTGTTACAAAACTTGCATGGAAAAATTAAGAACTCCTATTAAATTCGAAGTGAACCTTGTTTTTAATTAAACTCTAGTCATGGAGACTGAATAAATTTAAAAGTCTATTTTGTAACGAATTCTGCAGATGTTGAAACTGATATTTGAAGTAGAAACTCGGTCTATTTATATGAATCTTAATTACATAAGCAGATCTTTTAAATTCAACGTAAATCCTGTTCTAAAACCTGACCCTCAATTATGACACCCTTTCACAGAACGCTCTAGTTTCATATTATTTATGGAAAAATTCTCAAAAATATTTTTGTAACTTTAAAATATTTAGTAAAACTACGTTACATCAAATCGCTATAATTAATTAACTTTAACTATAAGTATTGGCAAGCTAAATGTCGCTAAAATACATTAACTATTGTTGTAGAGGATAAAAACGATGGGGTACTAGAACGAATGATATACATTCACCCACCCTGCATAACAAATTTTAGACGCACTGTCTATATTGGTCTTTGTGAATGATTAATTACGAGACTTGCGATTTTCTTAGTATTTAGATTTACTACAGACGTAAAACAAATTTCAAACTCTAGCAATCTTTAAACCAAAAAAAGTGTACCATATTTAAAATTAAAATAAATTTTTGGTGTAAAAATACTAGCGTAAATATATCACATTTGACTTCCCCATTTTTCATTAACGCTTTAGCAGGATGACATTTGTAAAAATTAGAAGCAACGTGTTTATTGGAACAGAAACTTGACCTTCCCAAATTTTATTTAAACAGAATATTAGAAATTACATTTACGGTATTTTTTAAACACAGGGTAATTCGCGAAAAAATATCACGCAAGAAATGATTTTAATTATGGCAATCTCCATAAATAAAAAACAATAGACGCATCTTTAGCAATTTTCTACGTCATTAGAATGTAACAATTTATAAACTAAAAAATTTGTTGATAGAGAAACATACTCCTTTCATGATATTAATGATAATTACACGCTAGAAATGTGTTTTGGAAAAATTTTTGCATTAACAATAATATTTACGTAAAAATGGAGTGTTAACTGCAGCATTATTTATAATGCAAACTTAAAACCTTAAATTTCTGCAAGACAATAACAATTGTTTTTATCATTTAAATTTATAGGATTACAATATCGTAAATATTTAAAACTGAATTATATTGCTCATTATATCGTTGTAAATGAAGAGTGTTATTTATTTACATCAATTATAACATGCAGATTTTCCAAAGTATATTTTAAATCTTGTTTAATTTGGCGAATGTAAAAACTAATTAGAATAATCCAAGTTTGTAATGTATATAAAACGCAAGAAACGGAAGCCAAATCAGTAGAGTTACCGGTTTTTACCTAAGTAATAAAACGGGGAATATTTTTTTAACGTCGTCTAGTTTGAATCTGAAAGGGTAAGTAGAATTTTTTGTTTACCGTATTTAATACACCGCATGAAAATATATTGCATTTTATTTGCTTAAATTAAATACTAAACTGAAAACTTATAATTTTCTCTGTATGTTGTAGGTCATAATTAAAAAAACAGTATCTAGTACAATAACTTATTAACAATATATCGTAACTGATTGGAAATCCTAAATGCACATGATTCATCTTCGAACGCTGATTCATAAATAACCAAACTATGAAAACTCGCACATATACGTATTTAAAGTAAATCTGTTGCGGGAATCCATCCAGTTTCATTAATATTATAATATTTAACGAATAATTCACGTCCTTTGTTACGTTTTCGCAATACTTTTTCCACTAAATAAATATCTGGAGTATTCGTAATCTGCAGCTCCTCTTTGTAAAAAGATCCCAAGATCGGGTTATCGTTTAAGTCCCCAAACAAATAAGTGATAGGCTTTGTCTGTTGAATTTGTATCACTTTAAATAATTCCGTTGACCAGTTGGGCAAATAACCTTTATCAAAAAAAGTCTTATATTTAGATATATGCACTATATCACCTATTTTAAGTAAATTATTTCGGCTTGTAGCATCACTATCTGCGAAAAGATTAACTCTTTCAGGATGTTTTTCAGCTTCAATTGGGCTCAATACAGTCGACCGGTGCTTACTATTATTATATTCTTCAATAACTTTAGGTAATATTTGTAACCATCTATAACTTCCTTGTAAATAGAATTTCTGGTACAATTTGTTTTTTACATTCCAAATTAATCTTTCCGCCATACTGGCTTTGGTCGCCGAATGTGTAGAGTAATGGTTTACTTTATATTTGTGCATGAGTTTTTTAAACGATTTATTGTAAAATTCCTTGCCTTCATCTGTTTGCAAATTAATCTTTGATGCAATATTCTTATCGCGTAACATTGTTCTCAGTATAATTTTCATCGCTCTTGTAACTTCTGGACCGGACTTATTTTGTAACGGTTTAACAATTGCGTATTTCGTAAGACAGTCCAGCCCAATTAGAATGTATTTGTAACCTTTATTAACACGAGCGTATGGTTGAAATTCTACCAAGTCAAATTGCATGAGATCCCTTTCTATAGGCTTAAGCACTGTGTGCCGACGCAAAAATTTTTCCGCGCTGGCCTAAACAATTCTTCTACGATTGCTGCTTTACTCATTGCTGGGGGAGTACTGAAGCCAGACTAAGCATACCATCAATTTGTAATTGCATCTTTGGTGCGAGTTAAAGTTTTGGATTGTAATACTTGTTCCTAACATCTTTTAGTGATGCATTATAAATCGATGAAAGTGGGAGACTGAGTTCTTGATCGTTTGTTGCAGATGTGGTATGCAAATTCATAAACAACTGTACAAATGCTTTTACATCGGATACAAGTTTATCAAATTTTTTATCTATGTACTGTTTGGTTACAACAATAGATTTTTCAATAGGAGAACTAAGCTGGATAATTCGTTGATACCTCGCATTGTAAACTACGGTCTTACGACGAACATCTTCTATACTTCTTAAACAGTTGGACAATGTATGGTTTACTAGTTTAACTGAAAACATTTTGGTGACCCCATCATTGTCTTTTTTAGGTTCAAGTACATCCACCAATCTCTTACCGCGCAAACTAATTTTTTCCTCTTCTGGTTTGAATACGATGGTACTTCTTTGATTGACGATGTCGTAGTCATCTATAGGATCCGAAACGTTGACGATACGTTTTTGTTGTAAATCGTAACTTTTACCATCTGCAAAACCACGCTCTGGTGGACCTTGTCGTACATCAGCATTTTTGTTCTCCGAACGACCGAACCGGTTTATAGGCATTTTAAAACTGAGAAAATTTTAGTAAGATTATTTTATTATACTTTCTTCCCTTAACTCTTCGATTATGGACATCATCTCGTTTATGTTCTCAACGCTTGTGTTACCTGCATGGTAGGCGGCATTGAGTAATTTTAGTCGATCAATTAATTCGTGAACGTTGTTCCAATGAACGTACTGAATACGACTAGTATTCAATTTTTTGTAAAAACGATTAGGAAGTTCGGCACCTTTCTTCTTTATCGTTGACGATGTTCTTTTTGATTGTCTCCGAAATTCTGTGATATGCGGCAACACATATTTTTGCAATTTTATGTTTGTAGTCAGAAACCCTGCTAGATCATTTAATTTGAATGGGTCGAATCGTTTCGTGAAAATCGAAGCTGCTTTAATCATTTTCAGGTAATTTGGTAAATCCTTGTGTAAATTGAAACCACCTTTTTCGTGATCAAGGTTCATATAAGTTAGCAGATTGTACAGTCCTAACGTACCACGATACTTTATATTATTTAATATAATGTCACCATTTTCTCGATTTATATCCAACTCTTTGTTTCTGAACACCCATTTATCATCTTCAGGATCATACCTCACACCATAAACAGATTTGTCTATATTTTCGTCTTCATCTCTGATCAACACGTCCGCATAGTAGGAATGAAACGTTTCTTCAGGAACGGACTGCTTAATTTTCTTTATAGGTACTTCCTTGTTTTCAACTTTAACTTCTCTTGTAGGTAGTTTTTCGGTTATGTCTTGCAAATGGGACGCGGTTACTTGCAAAGGTTCAATCAATTGTTTGTCGACCTCTTTGAATTCTTACTGCGACGTGGTGTAACCTTTTTTGCACTCTACAAATTTGTTTCACACGGCATCTTGAACAAGATGAAGTTTACGTTTATTTGCAATCAAGTCGTTAACGTCCGCCATAATCAATCTCTGAATCACAAGTAACCATTTTTTACATCTTCAATACATTTATATTGGTCAAAGTTTTTCCTATAGCGTTCTTTATCAATACCAAAATCTTTCACAATAGTTATAAAAGTATGCTTCGAATCATCAGCATTCGAACACCGTAAACACATTTCCTTAAATGTTGAATATGGCATATCACCACATATGTGATCCGAAAGAATATGTCTAAGATTGGTCTCAACCTGTTTCCACATTGCGATGACGTATGCGTTGTTTCTTAACCTGTGTTTTAAGGCGCTCGCATAAGTTTGGCATAGGTAGAAAGAGTCTATTGCTTTATGTCTCCCAAACGAGAAAAACTTGGCGATCTGCTTCGATCGTTTACAGGAATATCGTCAAAAACCATAATTGAATAATTTTTAGCATCTTCTGGACCAATCAAATCGTCGTGGTTTCCAAATTCGTGGTAACCATTTTTTCTCTTAAAGGTTCAAATACACTTGTTAACAGTTCATACTTTGGCTGATATAAACTTTTAGAAAACACAGTCCATTCTCATGTAAAATGAGAGATATTAGAGCGTTAGTTTTTCCACAACTCGATGGTCCAGCGAATATTGCCCTTATATTGGATGGTAACAAAGGCCCATGTTTACCAACTTGGGTAGGACTCGAAGGGGTAAATTTATCAAAATTTTATATTGGAATTTTGAATTTTTGTTTTACAATATCTTTTACATCAAGAGGAACGTTATTGTTTCTTGCATAATGTTGTTCGTGGTGTCTCCATAGGGTTCTTCTAGGTATTTTGTACAGTTTGCTTGCATAGCAAGTATTCATCATGCCTTGCTGGACTTCACTTTCACCAAAGTTTCCTTGGTGTAGATCTTTTAAGCAATCGGTTGAAACTAACCTAAATTAACAATTATACACCTTTATATACTTTCGAGAACAGACTACACCTGGGCACAAGTGGCCTGTAGCCACAGGCCACAGGCCACAGGCCACACCTGGGTGCAGATGGCCGTACGGCCAGGTGGCCGCACTAAGCCTCCCAGAAATAGATTGCAGACCACCCTAAGGTAGATGTCAGACCGCACAGGTCTCGCAGGTAGCCACACACCTGGGATCATCCAAATTATTTAAAACAAAATAAAATTTTCAACACATACAAATTTATTAAAAGTAATGCAGATACATAATATTATAGATTATTTAATTGTAGAAAAAAATCTATTGACAACTTCTGTAAACGGGTTGTACTCAAACATAGAGTCGTTAATAATCAAAGCATAGACCTTCATCGAAGGTTCAAAATTTCTTGATGATTCTATTTCCATTCCAAACTTCCACTATCGCATCTCAAGCTGGTGGCGACAGTCAATTACAAATATGAGCCCATCTTTAAACTTGTTGTAGTCTATTAAACATTTATTAGAAGCCTTCTCGGGTAGTATTTTTCCATAAAAGTTGCATACGGCAGGTATGCTGGTAAATAATCATTCTGCTCGAAATCTAGGTTCATGCGATTTTGAGGAAACGTCAAACGTCTGAGAGTTCAAAAACACTTTGACATTGGTTATATTAGCGTTCATAAAACTAGTAGCCTTTTCTTCTTTCTTGTCATATTTACCGTTTTGGAGTGCCAGTAATATCCATCTCGCCTTTTCGGCATCATTCGACACTTTAATTCTCCACACCTGAGACTTTGATTGAGGTAAAGATGGAAGTTCGTGTAGTTCCCATTTCCTAAATTCCGCAATTATAGATGATTGATTCTGCATTTCCGAGAGCAGCGAGGTCTTGGCAAAGTCGCTTAACGTTATATGCGGAACTTCCCATGAGATACGCTGTATGCTAGAAGTTACTGTATTTTCAGCAGACTTGTAACAATTCACATCAGACTTAGATCTAATTAAAATCAGTTCTTGTGGCATGTTGACGATAGCTTTCTTGTAATCTTCGAAAAATCCGAAAATGGTTTTAAGCGATATAGCACAACTAAAACGACCATCTTGAAATAAAGATTCTGATTTCCAGCCGGTGTGGACAATAGACTTTGTTTCTGATTCTTCCAGGGTCACCAGTCCTTTGATGGTTTGAGTAATTCCAGGAATTTGACACACGTCGACTAGTTGATTATTGCCCAACTTGTATTGTATTTCTTCAAAGAGAAAGTAAGGGGCATTACTAGTAAACTCGTATGCTTTGACTGGATCTGTTGTCTTATAGACACCCTTAATAAAGATAAAACTTTCGAGCGGGTATGTTATGTTATCGCTGCTTTGGATTTCTATAGAAATTCGATCATTATTTTCAGCGTTTAATGTAAATGGTAAACAGGTATAATAATCCTCCTTTATGATAGTCTCGTCCAATTTATAAACTCCAAGCACATCTAATTTAGGCACATCCTGGTAGTTGAGCTTTCCTACTTTAACATCTCGCTCGCTGTGGTAGTCCAAAACACGTTTACTTCTGCCAACCATAATTTAGCACTTTTAATCCTAAGGATTTTAAAAAACGGATTTTTTTCTGCTGTAAGTCATTTGACGGCTTGACACTGTGACGGCGTAGACACATCTGACTGTTGAGGCTTGTGGTATCGTGTTTTATATATAAAATCAATAGGCATTTCCTTAAATGTTTCTTATTTCTAGCCTAACACAAGTATATGTTTCCGGAGAAAAATTTACCAATTTCTCCCAGTGATCGACTAATTTGATTGTAATGTTATCGATTTATGATACACTTAATGGGTAATATATAACGTGGTTAGGCTCCTTTTCCAGATTATACCCTGGTGGTACGGAGAGACTGAATCCGAATATACTGTTGGTCGGAGTATTATTTCTAAACGATCCGGTGGTGATATTGTTTTCACACAAACGTTTGACACCGATATTATGTTCACTTGTTGGTCTGCAATATGTAAGATGTTTGCAGCAAGTTTACGATTGGTAAAATCCAAAATGGATCCAATGCTGTTTGCACGATTAGCACCAAAATCAATCGGTATACTGCTTCGTATAGAACATTTCAACGTGTTATTGTTTGCACTTAGTTTAAAAAATTATCAATGTTCGCATCGATGTCTGAAACCTTACTGAGCCACTGTTTGAGCACACCCTGTATATATACGTTTATTCCCTCCAATTCGTAAGAACCCGGTTCAATAGTTATGAATGTCGTTCTGAATCGTCAAAGTAATAGACATTATTTCCAGAGTGGACGTTTTGCACAGTGTTACATGTATAAAGCCCCACTAAACCTAAAGCATATTAACTGTCCTGCTTCAATTTAATTGGAGGGTAAATAAATCCTGTTGATATGAAGTTGCCGTAACCAAATACGCTCACAGTTTTAGCCATTTCCAGTAAGAAATTTTACCACTAAATGTCCGCAATTGTATGTGTTGTAAGTCTGCTCGGATCCACTATTGTAGTAAATTTTGCAACCTCGAAAATAACTCTTGACTTCTTCCGGAAGTCTCAAGTCGCCAAAGGAATCGTAGTATAACACAATACTTTTCAGTTTTCGGTACCCCACACAATGAGTACCCTGTCCTCTTGTGGTGTCCAAGTTAATCACACCCGATTCGATGACACGCGGTTTAATCTTCTTTAACTGATCTCTAGAAAAAACGCCTTAAAAATGAGGAATATTTGATGCGTATTTCCTTATATCTACGTTGGTGAGAGCTCTTCGAGGTAACTTGTCTAGTTTTTTGATACTTTTATAGAAGTTCCACGCCCTTGCTTGTATGGCTTTAGCAGCTCTTTTCTTGTAAGGTTTTAAAAGCAATCCACTTCCTTTTTTTCCTACTGCTATTGCTTCCTTAGATCTGTTGTGACGTTCACCCACCTTTAACTGCTCGCCAGCAGCTCTTGCATCGTTCACAGCTTTTGAAATTTCTGCAGCACCACCTGTTAAGTCTCCTAGAGCACTTAGTCCGGCAAATATTGAAATCAACGGTAAAAAAAAACACTTTTCTGTGGGATAGGTATAATACGTGGGAGTTTGATCTTCTTTTTGCCCCCATCACTTTTTACAATTTTTTTCCCAACATGGATACCAACTTCGAGTAACTTCTTTAAATTGTCAGAGCCCTCCCGATCAACTGCAGTTCGTATTTTCTTTAAGAAACCTCTTTTGAAATTTATTTTCTTCTTTTTTATACCCATCCCTAATTTTCTTTTAGCTTTTATGGTGTTTGTGACGAACCAAGCAGCAGCCTTTTCGCCGAATTTTGCGTTTTTTGATTTTACTCGCTCCCAAGCTACTTCTTCTAAAATTTTATCTGCTCGATGTCTAGTCAAGAGATCGTCGGGATATTAGGAGTATGCAATGTCGTGCTCTCTACACAAGCGGTCCAAGTCGTTGATTCCAGGATCGCCTCCTGATAACCGTTTTTCCAGTCTAGTCCCTGGTCCGCAAAAGTGATAAGACGGAATGTGGACCTCAAATGCTAACTTATTTATTACTTTGTTGACCAGCCCACCACCTGAATTCACAATCATGTGTGCGTGCGCATCAACAAACAACTGAATGAACAATATCCACAAACATCTCTATTTATACTTTTACAAAATACATTTCACATATAAATACGTTAATTTATAAGGTTGTGCTAGAATTCTTCTGGTATTAACGTTTCGTTATGTCAACCATGTTTGTAACTGCACACGCCTTTTCTAGGATCGTTGCGGATCATGTGCTGTGGTAACCGGAATCTTCGGAAAAAGACTCTCTCCCAAACATTTGTGCAAGTGATAGTGCCACGATTACATTATCGGCGTATTGGTCGGGGTGATATGTAGTTATTTCCAGAATTGTATGATAATTTGCATTGGTGCAGTTATCAAATCGATAACGACTTGCTCTGAGTTCACTTTCTATTAAAATTGTATCTCTTTCTTCATCCGTCAACTCGATATTTCTTCCACGATTGATATTTATTGCACTACCGATAAACGCCTCGTAAAATGCCGGAAAGCCTCGATTATTCAACCCTTGCAGCTTGTAGCTTATTACTTCACTCATCTTGAATATCTTAAAGATTTCGCTTTTATTCAAAATAATAACATTTCGTCCTATTGTAATTTCCATTTTAATGGTATTCTCTTCTTGAAAATTGGCTCCCATCTCCACACGTTTACTATTGGATGTGTCCACTACCAATTTCAATTTAAATCCGTGATCTAGTTGTATTACAATTTTGTCATCTTCATTAGATAACCCATTTAGTGAGACTTAATTTGCTTCTCGAGCAAATTCTCGAATTTTCAACTCGACTTGAAAGTTGCAGAAATTTGTCCAATCATTGTAACTCATTTTTACAGCATAATCTCTACATATGTTCGTGCAGCAAACAATTTGAAGCGCTGGTTTCAGACCGCCATATAAATCGAGTCCAACTTGCACATTGTGATGATGTTGTTGACGTAGGAAACTACTTAAGGGGTAAGCAGACTTACTTACTAACTTGTTTAGGTCTAACTGCAGCACAAGGATTATCATCCACAACTTCAACACCGACAACCTCCATTATTTTAAGCTTTGATGCCCGATTAACTCGAAGACATTTCGAACACTGAATTTCAGCTTCACATTCCTCGTCTTATATATTGGATGGTGGGGTCATGCGTCGATCAATCTTGAGCCTGTTTAAGTCAATCAACGAATTTACATAATGGTATTAAATACAAGTCTTTACAGGAAAAACCTAACCCAAGGCTTAATTAATTATATAATCGTAGGTTTTCCCCTAGTTTGTCATTAACATACAAGTATTTGGAAAGTATACACAGACTCAAAGTTCAACTTGTTCAACATTTGACCGGATCTTCAAAATAATCGTGTTGTGGTAAAACCAAACCTTCTAGATATTTCCATTTTAATTGAGTAGTTCTGGGAATTTCTTGTCATTGACAAACAAGTCTCGACAGCAATCTATATCTAAGAAGCATTCAGTCTTGCTCCTAACAACACCCATTTTAAATACGCGTTCTTCTAAAACCTTGTTTTTTGTTACAGAAGAAAAATGGACTCCTCAAAAATGTTTATCTGCGATGTTTGGTCGGTAGCATTCTCTAGAAAAGATAATCTCAAATCCACAAAGGTGCTAAGCACAGTACTTCAATGTCTGGCTTAAGTTCGAATCATTCGTGTGACATTTGTGATGCTGTTTTTTCGAGGAAGGATGTTCTACAACACCAAAAAACTCTTCAAGGCACGTCTACTTTTACAGGTATAGCGCCAGTAGCACCGAGTGCAAGGATTTTAAAGGATAAACGTCCGGTGCCAAACTCTAAAGCACCTCCTGCTAAAAAACCTTGTGTTGATGAAATGATGCAATGCTCCGTCTGCAATATTGCCATACTTAAAAATACGTTTACTCACCATCTTCGTAGTAATGCACATAAAAATGCAGTTGATAGAGCTCCTGATAAAGATGCAGTTCAAATCATCAACTCTGCTTTTAAAACTCGTATAGTACGCTATCGAATACAGAATACTCATACTGTTGGAGACATTAGAGAATTTCTTCTGACACGGAAAGCTCAATTTGTATGTTTAATTAAAGAAAAATTAAAAGAGCATGCAACGTTGAAAATCAACTGTGAAACCTTTGTTAATTATACAAAATTGAGCGGATCTGATCTGATTGAAGACATAAAGTCCTTTAATACCAAGAATCAAGTGATTACGGTATCTAGCAACTTGAATAATATCTATACAGAGTTCATGGAAACGATGGTTACAAAGTCTGAAAAGTTTCAAGAACGTGACTCTGGTTAGACTTTGAAGAATGTTCTACATCTAGAAGTCAATATAAACAAATATATTCCTTTGCATGGCTCAATATTCATAGAATTACCGAAATGGGTGCAAAACAAAAAGGCTGTGGTAAATATCATCAACAATGATGACACCTGCTTTGCGTTAGCAGTTGTTGCAGCACCGTATCCAGCAGACACTAATTCAAATAGAATATCCAGCTACCCCGACTATCGTGCTGTGTTAAACTTATCCGGTGTTGAATTCCCAATGAAAATGTGTAACATAAAAAAGTTTGAAGAGCTAAACGATGTGAGTATTAACGTTTTTGAAATTGAAGTAGCGTCAGTTGTTGGACCTTTATACTGTAGCGAGCTACTATTAAGCAAGTCGTCACACACACAAGCGCAGTAAGCACTGCATATTTTACAGGGACCGAGAATCTTTTAGCAATTACTGGAGGATAAATCATCTTTTTTAATCCAGGGTATAAACAAGACCGAAGAGAAAGTACAGAGTTAGTCTATACCAGAATGTCTAATATAAATTATATCGTGTAAAGTTAAATAGTTGAGCTTTTGGAAGTCCAAGAGTATACATAAATGTTATATTATGTGTCTAGTGTACATGCAGCTTGTAGAATACATAAATAGACAAAAGTGTAATAAAGAAATAGTTGTGTTAGTGTTGTTAAAGGACATATGGTTAAGAAGTTAGTTTAAGAAGATATTAGTGCTTGTAAATTCATTAGTGTGATAGTGCTTCATTGTTAATTGAACTGAAAACATCTATAAATAAGGCATATACTGTTAATTAGACTTGTAAACAGTGAGTAATAAAGACTCTTGGTATTACTTGTTTTAAATTAGTAAAACGCGGTAGTAGTAGCCCGCTACAATACCTTACATCGAAAAAAAGAGTTGTACACATCAATCTGCTTTATATACAGAAAGGAAAACGAGGTCATTTTTGTTGGATTAAGAATTTAAGCAAACTCGTAGGACATCAGCTATCAAAAAGTGACTCATATAAATGGTTATGCGATGGATGTTTACTATACTTCAATTCAGCTGAAAAACTTAGCATTTGTTCAGAGCATGACTGCACACACGTGGTGACTACTATGCCTACTGCATTAAATAACATTTTAGAATTTAGAAATTTGCATAAACAGCTGCGTGTACCATTTATTATTTATGCAGACTTTGAGTCTGTTTTCAAACCGATTAGTTCAACCCTTCCTACCACCACAACATCGTTTACCAACAATATTCAACATCACAATCCATATAGTTTTGCGTATATATATATATATATATATATATATACTTTTGGGATAATGTGTGTTAAACAAAGATTGTTTGTTAATAAATATATGTTGTCATTATAAGTTTGATGTTGGAATTTTGTTGTTTCATTTAAACTGAACTAACAAAGTAATTCGGACATCTTAAGGCTATAATTCATAGCATTTTAATTGACGCCCAACGTCGGGTCGCCTAAGCTATAGAACACAGCATTCTTATTGACCCCCAACGTCATATATATAATGCTATGATAATAGGGTACTTTAGGGGTAGGTTAAGTCATAGGGGAAGTAGAATAAATATAAACAACTTCAACTTTAAGAAAAGCAAATAATTCCAGAAATTATAAGAGTAAATCGGTCACTCTACATAATTTAATTAAAAGGACACTGTATATAAAATATGCGGAATTAAATGCATGAGAACATAAATATGTCTAAGTGTAGTTGCAAATTAATTCAGAAAAGGACATTCAACAAGTTAATGATAAATCATTGTTTTAAAAAAATTTTTTAAAAATATTTGTCCTAATTTATTTACTTGAGTGGATAGATTACTTAAGCATTTAGTGTGAGTGAATAATTAAAATTTTTGTATGAGTAAAGATAAGATTTTAAAACGCAATAAATTGCATCAAAATTAAATCACCGGGACGCATAGATAAATTGGCATTGCAAATATTTAACAATTGCGTCGAAAATATCAACGTAAACGCATTCTAAATAATTCATTATTAGAAAATCGTTACGTAACTAAAATAGAACACATTTGTTCAGAAAATCAATATTCTGTAGAAACAAATAAACACCAGGCGGTTCAAATTATACGATAAAATTACCAAACATCCAAATACGTGAATTAATGAAAGTCAAAAGTTGGAAATTTTCGAATAATATTGCAATACGCAGGATGCGGACGTGACGAACAGAGCATGCATCGAAGATTTAAACTAAGTAATTTGTAACAATTCCGAGTTATGCGAGATAGTTCAAAGGTATCAGCCTAGAGTGTAAACAGGCTAATAAAAACAATTGGAGGAAGGGCTTATATATACGATAGTAACGGAACGACACTTTAGTCTATATTCAAACTGAGCAACGACTATGTTCAAAGGTGTTCAAAACTTACGCAACTAGTGAAGTGTAATTCAAAATAAATCAGAGTTAAAAGTGCGAGAATTTGTGCAACGAAAATAATCCGATCTATAGATAGACGAAGTAAACAACTTAATTAAATTCATTTCTAATATTTAAATGAAACAGGAGTTTAATTTGGAACATATTTAATTTGGACTTTAATTTGAATTTTAATTTGGAACATCTTTAATTTGGCTGTAATTTGAAATGGCTTTACTTTGATTAAGATGGCTTTAATTTAGGATATTTAATTGAGACGACTTTAATTTGGGACTTCTAACTTTGACATACTCTAATTTTGGAGATAATTTAAAAATGAACGTATTCTAATTAGCACATATTCCGATTTGGTACGATTTTAATTGGAAGCGATTTATGGGAGGCGATTCTTATATGGGGCCGGCCCATCAATAAGCAAAGCGGACACAGAAAGGGGATGCAGATCATAGACTAGGATGGAACTACAGAACCCATTCCAGGTTAGCAATCGTAATACACTTTATTATTGAAAAAATGTTTTTGATTTAATATTTGCCATACATTGTAAGAGTCATAAAAAAGGTCACTTATAAAAATTTATAAAATGGAATAGGTATCTTGGAACGTTTGAAGGTCCCTGAATAATTAAAAAATATTTTTGCTGGCTTTCAGAAAAACAAATCTGGTATATGCAGATATTTTGTACAAAAAGGAAAATTTTGAGTGTTGTAAATATTATCAAGTATTATATTGTGTTTCTAGAACTGCTTTATTTGATTCAATAAGATTTATTCAGTAAGCTAGTCGGTGTAAAAATCCTAATTTAACATTCCATAACATTAGGGCTTAAAATAATAAAAAGGAATAACACAGCAATTTTATGGCGACCCAAATTGTAGGGGCACGAACACCACAAAAAGAAATTTAAAAATTAAAAAATTGTAGAGGCTAGAACATCACAAAAAGAAATTTAAAAATAAGAGAATTGTAGAGGCACGAATAAAATTTAATTTAAAAAAACGTAAGGGTTAGGAAATTTAAAATCTGCAAGGAATTTTTAAAATATTAAAAATTTAAAAATTTTTTGAAATCAAATAAAAATGGATAAATGAATAAAGAAAACTAGAGAAGCATTAAGGAATCAAGGGGTAGAAATAAGGTCTCAAGAAAGCGTAATTTTATAGGATGAATTAATGGAGATGCAAGGGCAACAATTGACACGAAGTCAAAGTGAAGAGCAGCAGATATCACAACAATCTGAAATGATGTCGATTTTATTAGAGTTAACGAAGAAAATGGACAAAAGCGAAGAGACCATCAAGATGCAGATTAAGGAAAATGGAGAAAAGTTAGGTGCCGAAATAAAAATTACAAGCGACGGATTAAAAGAAACAAATCAAACAATGGCGGAAATGCAGGTACAATTTGAAAATAAATTTATTAGAATGATGTACGATTTGGATAAAGTTAGGGACGAAGTTTGGAAAGTTAAATTGGATCAGGAAACGTGTAAAAAGGAAACTAATGATCGGATTACAGATTTAGGTAAAAAGATGCGGGAAATTCAGGGAAATTGTAAAATAGGACTTAATGATGTAAACAGAGAATTAGGTAATTTAAAATCAGAATTCGAAAATGGGGGTAGGAATCAGGTACACTACACTAAGATAAATATACCGGAAATATCAGTTGAGCAATATTCCAAATTTTACGGAGACAACAAGGTGAATCCAAAGATATTTTTGAATAATATAAGAAAATTAATACAGGGATCAACGGATGAAAGGTACAATCTAAATTTCGTTAGATCAATTTTGAAAGGAAACGCGGAAATATGGTTTGACTTGATAGAAAATGAGATAGGGACATTTTAGGAGTTTGAAAGTAGATTTTTAAGAAAATTTTGAGGGGACAATCAACAATACAAGGCGTGAGATAATTTAATTACAGGAAAATATAATCAGAACTTAGGGATGACACGAGAACTATACGTCATACAGAAATTCAGTATAGCGAAGCAATTAGATCCTCCGATGGAAGAAACACAAACCATAAAATACTTAGCGGGACATTTTGGAGAAAAGATAAGACATTATGTTATGATTCGAAATATAGTAAATAGGAAGATCTTCTTGGAATATCTACAACGTTGTGATGAGTTAGGACAGAGTCGTGTGGCGGAAGGTAGGATGATACAAAGAGAACGAGAAAATATAGTTAGAATGCAAAGGAGTACTGATAATGATAGACCAAATTGTAGGGGAAATTATAAGGAAAATTTTTATAGAAATAATTACAATAACTGCAACGATAATAAATTTAGAAGGAATTGGAACACAAGAAACACGCCAAGAAGAGAAACAGAGCAAACAAACCACGACAGAAACATAAATCAGTATACACTACAAGCACGACATCGGGAATAATCAGCACAACCAATAAGAACGAACCGTACCTATGCAGAAATTACGAGTCAGGCAAGACCATCTACGTCGAATCAGGATTTTGAATGAGGACAAACCAAGTAAGCCCTTAAGAATTAATGGATATGAACACCAGCGCGAATATATAAAATGTGAAATGGAAAAGGATTTGAATAAAAGCTTATTACGGATAATTAAATTGAAAATTGGAAATAGTAGATATGGAACACTCATTGATACGGGAGCAGAAGCGTCGCTAGTGTCTGAAGATTTTGTTAAACGGGAAAAGTTAATGGCGACAATGATGCCTACTAGGAAGTTTAATTTAATAGCACTGAATAACAAGAGATTTGCAAGTGTGAATAAGATAATAAATCTTGAAATGAAAGTGGGTAAAATGAAGTTTGAGAATGAATTTGTAATAGTGCTGGGGTTAAGAGTAGATGTAATATTTGGTATGGACATAATTGATAAGTTGGAAATAAAAATAAATGCCGAAGGAAAGGTAATAGATGAAAAAAGGGAATGTATAAAATGGGATAATGAGGAAAGTATTGAAGTCGAAGTTGAAAGATGTTAAAACTTACGTAACTAATGAAGTATAAATCAAAATAAATTACAGTTAAAAGTGCGTGAATTTGTGCAACGAAAATAATCCGATCTATAGATAGACATAAGTAAACAACTTAATTAAATTCATTTCCAATATTTAAATGAAACAGGAGTTTAATTTGGGACATATTTAATTTGGACTTTAATTTGGATTTTAATTTGGACTTTAATTTGGGACATATTTAATTTGGGCTGTAATTTGAGATGGCTTTACTTTGATTGAGATGGCTTTAATTTGGGATATTTAATTGAGACGACTTTAATTTGGGACTTCTAACTTTGAACATACTCTAATTTTGGAGATAATTTAAAAATGAACGTATTCTAATTTGGACATATTCCGATTTGGTACGATTTTAATTGGAAGCGATTTATGGGGGGGCGATTCTTATATGGGGCCGGCACATCAATAAGTAAAACGGACACAGAAAGGGGATGCAGATCATAGACTAGGATGGAACTACAAAACCCATTCCAGGTTAGCAACCCTAATACACTTTATTAATGAAAAACTGTTTTTGATTTAATATTTGCCATACATTGTAAGAATCATCAAAAAGGTCACTTATAAAAATTTTTAAAATGGAACAGGCATCTTGGAACGTTTGAAGATCCCTGAATAATTAAAAGATATCCTTGCTGGCTTTCAGAAAAGCATACATCTGGTATATGTAGAGATTTTGTACAAAAAAGAAAATTTTGAGTGTTGTAAATACTATCTAGTATTATATTGTGTATTCTAGAATTGCTTTATTTGATTGAATAAGGTTTATTGAGTAAGCTAGTCATGAAAAAAATCCTAATTTAACATTTCATAACATTGGGGCTTAAAATAATAAAATGAATAACACAGCAATATATATATATATATATATATATATATATATATATATTAGGCAGTTTTTTACACAAAGTAAGTCGAGAAATACTAACGTATTACAATTAATGAGATGATCCAGTAACTTAGAGTTTTATGCAAAGCCCAAGCTAGTAATCGAAAGAAGGAAAATATAAGACCTTATATGTTTCTTCTTTCGATTACTAGCTCGATGTGCGTGTGTGCGTGTGTGCGTGTGTGCGTGTGTGCGTGTGTGCGTGTGTGCGTGTGTGCGTGTGTGCGTGTGTGCGTGTGTGCGTGTGTGCGTGTGTGCGTGTGTGAGTGTGTGAGTGTGTGCGTGTGTGCGTGTGCATGTGCGTGTGCGTGTGCGTGCGCGTGTGTGCATGTGTGCGCGCGGGTGTGTGTAAAACGTTTCTTGACCTATAAAATTTTAATTTGTGTGTAATTTCTTGGGGTGTACGTCATAAAAGTAAAAATGCTTTTTAGTATTTGTAATAACCATTACGCGTTTCGGTGTATTAAACCATGATCACATGTTTAAGTCTACAATTAATATAAAAATATTAAAACTTAAGTAATTTATGATAAATTAATTTAAAAATTTAAAAAAAAAAATATAACTGATGTATAACTTACCTACTAACATTGAAGAAATTAGTTTACAATTAATATAAAGCATAGAACACAATTAATTATGTACTTCTTTGATTATTGAATGTAAAATTGATTTATTATTTTTGTTAGAAACTACATATATAACCGGCTTGCCAATACAAAGATAATATGAAAAACATACATGTTTTATCTAACCAGATAGTATAGGAACATTGATAAAATGTTATTATTATAAACTGTATATTTTTGCAACTTATTTCTAATATACAAGGTTGGTCATCAGATTTGTGATTTTATAATATTATGGTAAATATGCATGAATTGTTCTTGATATGTTTTGTTGTTGATGCTGTTTGCATGGCGCTGTATCTGGATCATTTCTAAAATGTTTCGTTGTCTAACGCATGATTTGCGTGGGCTGTGCATCTCTTGTGTGATCTTATTGAGTATTGGTGTTCATATATTCTATGATAAATGTATTGTTTAGTATTTCCGATATATGAACCATCACAGTCTTTACAATTAACTTTGTATATGTAGTGTGTTTTTTCTTTATTAGGGGTGTTACTTTTTAATTTTATGAATAGATGTTTATTTGTATTATTAGGTTTATGTACAACTTGGATATTATATTTCTTTATACATTGTTGAATTTTTTTTGAAACATTGGCATAGTATTCAATGCTCACATACTGTTTTGGTGTGGTTTTGTTTTTAGTGTGTTTTTTATTTGTAGTGTTATATAGTCTGTTTATTATATCTTTAATTATAGGTGAGTAGAATTTACAGGGGTATCCATTTCTATCTAATGAATTTTTGATTTTGTTTAGAATAGCTCGACGGTAGTATAGGTCGGTAAATGTTAATGCTCTGTCAATCAAATTTTTAGTTACATTTTTTTTATATTGGTTAGGCACGTTCGAGCAAAACTTAAGGTATCCAAGAGTCCAAACATTTTTTGTGTACCATTTTGTATAAATTTTACCCGTATTGTCATAATGTATTTCCAGGTCTAGGAAATTAATGGTTTTGTTTATTTCTTTTTCACCAGTAAACTGTATGCGTGAATGGTAAACATTAAATTTAGTTAGTAGTTCATCAGTTTTTTGTATTGGGATACATAATATGCAATCGTCTACCAAACGCTTAAAAAGTGGGGTTTAAATGAAAGATTAGGAATTACCGTTGTTTCAAGTTCTTTTATAAATAAGTTTGCGATAATGGAAGAAATTGGAGATCCCATGGCCGTGCCCAAAATTTGGGTATAAATTTTGTTGACAGGAATCTAGGGAATTTATATGCAGAATAGGAACTAACAGCATTTGAACAGGAATCAGACATTGAAAATGATGACTTGGGATATCCTATACTGCGAGATGAGTTTGAATTAGCATTAAAGGATCTGAAAAATGGTAGGCGCCGGGTACAGACAAGGTGCAAGCAGAAACTCTAAAAACCGCTGGATAAGCAGTAACAAAACTTAAAGGCTGTATGGAAATATTCATGCAACCTCTTACTACTTTATTTAATCTGTCACTAAAAACAGGTATATTTCCCACTAAGTGGAAATTGGCAAAAGTGACTCCCATACATAAATCGGGTACAGTAAATAATATTCTTAATTACAGGCCAATTTCAATTTTATCCACGCCAGCAAAAATTTTCGAACATGTACTGTACACAAAGATTTTCCATCATGTGTCGTCTGTATTAAACACTAGTCAACACGGCTTTATCCCCAAACGATCAATTCAAACTAATTTAACCGTTTTTGCAGATTATGTAAGCGAGGTACTAGACAACGGGGGACAAATGGACGTTATCTATACTGACTTTACGAAAGCCTTTGACAAAGTTTGTCATGATGTCTTGCTCGACAAGTTAGCATCGATTGGGTTTTCTGAGACTATGATACAATTTTTTAGGTCATACCTGCAAGAAAGACAGGCATATGATTGCTATATGAAAACAATATCCAAACAGTTTGATGTGACATCTGGAGTACCGCAGGGGAGTAACTTAGGGCCATTAATGTTTTTGATATTCATCAATGATCTCCCACTTGCATTAAATAATTGCAGGTGTTTACTGTATGCAGATGATCTAAAACTAT
This sequence comes from Platerodrilus igneus, assembly GCA_036346225.1. Taxonomy (NCBI): domain Eukaryota; kingdom Metazoa; phylum Arthropoda; class Insecta; order Coleoptera; family Lycidae; genus Platerodrilus; species Platerodrilus igneus. The sequence goes on along the minus strand of JARFIW010001054.1, from coordinate 1,855,482 downwards.
TTAAGGAAGTGATAGATATGAATAGCTGTAAAACTATGCAGGCTGAACTAAACAAAGTCCAAAAATAGTGTGAAAGAAACAAGTTACAATTAAATGTTACAAAATGTTTTAAAATGAGTTATTCGCTTAAAACAAACAAAATTAACTATAATTATACATTGCTGAATAGTACATTAACTGAAGTGAATAACATCAAAGATCTAGGAGTTATATTTAGTAGCAATTTACATTTTGCTGGCCACATCGAAACAGTTTGCTCATCTGCATACAAAACACTGGGATTTATCATCCGTAACACACGGCAATTTCAGAATACAAAAAGTATTAAAGTGTTGTTTGATACCTTAGTCAGATCAAAGCTTGAGTTTGCAATCACTGTCTGGGATCCAGGGACTCTTAAGCACTCACAAATGATAGAAACTGTGCAAAATAAATTTATTTCGTATATGTACTTTAAAAAATATAAAACATTCATCGGTTTAAAGCCATATGCTTCTGCAAGGTCAATGCTAAATGTTACTAAGTTGGAACAGCGAAGGATCATGATAAAACTCACGTTTTTGTATAAAATAATCAACAATCTCATTGACAGCTCCGTTATTTTGAGTAAGATTGGGTTCTATGTACCCTTCCATTCTGGTAGACTAAAAAATTTATTTCATATTCCACAGTATCACACAGAACTTAGGAAAAATTCTCCTATCATAAAAATGTTATCTCTATACAGATATTTACAACAAAGCCCAAATATACCTTTATTCGAAAAATCATTGCAAAATATCAAGAAAATGATGTATCAAGTTATCAATTAATTTAAAAGTACTTGCGTAATACAGACACACACACACACACACGCACACACGCACACACGCACACACGCACACACGCACACACGCACACACGCACACACGCACACACGCACACACGCACACACGCACACGCACACGCACACGCACGCACGCACGCAACGCACACACGCACGCACGCACACACACGCACGACACGACCACGCACACGCCACACGCACACACGCACGCACACGCACGCACGACACGCACGCACGCACACACGCACACACGCACAGCACACGCACACGCACCACGCACGACACGCACCACGCACACACGCACAACGCACACGCACACGCACCACGCACACGACAGCACGCACGCACGCACCACGCACACGCACACACGCACACACGCACCACGCACGCACCACGCACCACGCACACACGCACACACGCACACACGCACGCACACACCACGCACGCACACGCACGCACGCACGCACGCACACACGCACCACACGCACACACGCACGCACGCACACGCACGCACACGCACGCACGCACCACGCACGCACACACACGCACCACGCACACACGCACACACACGCACCACACGCACACACCACGCACACACACACACACGCCACACACACACGCACACACACACACACGCACACACACACACACACACCAGCACACACACACACCACACATTCACCACACGACACAGGCACACACTACATCATTACAACACATTTTCTCGATGTCATTCTTTACATGACCATCCTATCAACAAAAAACTGACCCTCAAAACCTAAATAATATATATTACCATCTTATAGCCTTTTAATTTATTTTGGGATTTTGTTTAACGAGAATTTCCAATAATCGAAGAGAGCCCACGGCAAGTTCTGATGGAAAACGGCTTAAAGTTGTGGAAATCTCAAAGGCAAAGCGGCTAGTCGAACTATATGCTCTGGGTGGAACATGAGCTGTGGGTCGGGGTTGAATTGCGACCACAAATATAAAGAATAAGGCGCCACCGTATTTTTCTATACAGAGAAGACCTTCTCAAGTCCCTTGTACAAGGCTAATGCGGAAACCTTTATGCTATAACCGCTATATTATTTATTAAAGACCACATAATCCCTAAAGTTTCTTACCTTATGGCTCGACCTTGACCTTAGTAATCCTCTGCAACACCTGCGAACAGATTAAACAAAGAAAAGCACTGTTTGTGCATTCATACTCAAAATTTTAAATTCAATTGGAATCATCTTTCATTCATCCTAAATAAAAGAATAGTCTTTTGTTCGAAAATAAAATCTATTCCTCTAGTATTCAATTATGTGTTTTATACAAAATATCTTTCTTTCTTTATATCATGATTAATTTAATTTGTGAAAAATTATTTACAAAGGTACTGGATAAAATCAGTACTGCTCACAATAAATGTGGTTTTATTTAACAAATTGACAAAGCATAAAGTTGCTTTCTAAATTGTTGCTTATTGATAACAAAAATGTTAATTAGGGTAGATCTACCTTAACCTTACAATGGATAATTCCAAATAAGTATGAATGAAATATCAAACATAGAAATTTAATTTTTAAGTTCTCATAAATATAAGAATTCACTTTCTCTAACACGTAATGACATCTTCTGTTGTTTCATTGAATTAATAAAAGAATGAGGTAAGTAAAAGTTACAGATTCCTATTGCTTAATATTGAAAAATATAATTGTGGTCTGTCCTTGACCTATTTAGAAGTTTACACAACTTGATTAAACAAAAATTTATCTCGTTACTACGTCCATAGTTCATCTAACATACGAAAACAATTTTTCTACATACCAGAACTCCGTCTGTCTAAAAAATACTATAAAGGAATCTTACGTCAGCATTGAAATACGGAAATCTCCAATTTCGAACAAATAATTGTACTGCATACTGAAAATCACATTATTCCGCCCCCATTTTGAGTAATTAAATTCCGCCAGGACCACACCATGAACAAAGCGTGAAAACCTATATTTCTTCTTGCTTTTAATCAAAAATAACGTAAACCAGTCTCCTGATTACCATTCTGCATGTTAATTTAAAGTTGCTTTATATGTACATTAAACCACGAAAACCATCAAATGATGCATGATAATTTAACTTGAATACAATCTGTATAATTTCATGTTATATATAAATAAAGTTGCTTTATGTAATTTAAATTGAATACCATATATAAATAAATTGCACTGAAAATTTTTAATTAATACCGTTACAGAATCAGATTTTTACTTACTGTTACCACGGCCTTTCAACCAAAAAATCTTTCGTCATCTGCGAGCTGTTCCAACAAATGGACTATCAAAAATGCCTCTCGAAGATGACATTCTCCTAACAGAACTTAATCCGTACGTGCTTCCAACACGAAAAACCGCAAACAACCATTGTTTCTAAGAACAATTCGACCTGCTTTTACCACAGCTGTGTTAGAAGTGTCGTCAAGCGAGTTGCTGCCCGGTAACAACGTTACTTCGTAATTTCTTAATAGATGGAGCTCTAGGAATGATACTTAATAGAAGCTTTTTATTTTGTCACCGTGGAAATTAAATTTTAATTTGAACTGAATGCTAATACTTTATTGGGCAATAGGTAATATTTAATCAATGGATTGAATAGCATTATAATGCATTATATTATTTATTATTAAATAAAGGGATAAATTATACGAACATATCTAGGTAGAAAATAAAATTGCTACACTGCCTCTTTCTAAGAGAAAAAAATTCGAGAAAATATTCTGGAATAAATGCGAAGAATTTTTTTTTTTTTTTTTATGAATTTACTACTAGTATTTACACTTATTATTAATTTTTACATGCTAAACAAAAATAATTTCTGAATCGCTTAAGATACTGCGTACCTGAAAATGAGTGACCAGTAACTACGCGTACTATACGCCACAAGGGGACAAATTCGGGAAGTCTTAATCGGTAGGGTTTCTTTATCATTTAATACATATTCGGGGTTATTATATCACTCATTTTATACTCGAAACTTAAGCAACAAAACATATAATACTGCCGTATTATGATTCCTTAATAAAGAAATAAATTATCATGACAAACATATTCTTACTTTACTAACCATAATTTACATACTTACAAAAGAAAAAAAGGACTCCCACTACCATTGGGATCCACGACAAACATATCTCCAAAACAACAAACATGTCTTGAAATCACGAATGTTCAACAATCTACCGCATGTATATGCTAACAAAAATGTAGAAACATCTCTACCCATGAAGAGACAAGTAAAACGTCACCACGTCTTACTCCTCAAAAATTTTCACTCACGCATGAATGAACAAAATAGAACATTGCTAACTCACACAATATTCCTACTAAACACAACTATTACAGTTACTAACAATATTGGCCTCCTACCAATATCCAACTTGGACTCAAGCTACTTGATTCCCAATATAATTTCAAGAACATAATTTCAAGAACTACCATCTATCTCGGTTGTCCTCTCGACTACAAAATTACCTTCAAACACTATAATCATAAATTCAAAAGAAAATAATAACCAAATATATACAACTTTTATCAAAATTCTCCACCAAAAGTATAATTAAACATTCCTTACTGACATTTGACCAATGGAATCATTTGACCTATGGAAACATTTGACCAAATGAACATGCAACTTATGACCTATGGAAACATGCAACTCTTCATCTCAACTCAAATAAATAATTTGCAACTAATAATATCAGCGCAGACTAATATCAACCTTTCTGCACTACAAAAATTTTCCTTTTTATACTTCATACCCAACATCTAAATTTTTAGACTACCAAACAGTATTCCAATACAATAATTAAATTCTTTACTAAAAAGATAAGACAGAAATAATTCCTACTATCAACTATCAAACATATAAACATTACTAATTAATGTTCAGAGACATCATCGTTCTCAATATCATTACTGAACTCTGAATAAGGTTTTAAGTCCTTGACATGCCATCTGCCTGCTTTCGAACCATTTTCATTATTCAATTCATAAATCAAATTCGAAACCTTCTTTCTAACAATACTCAAAACATATTTTGGCGCAAGCTTAGCAGTAAACTTATCACTTGCTTTCGAAAGAACTTTATTTGACCTCCAAACCTTGTCACCTACTTCGAAAGAAATGTTACGTCTCTTTAAATTATATGAATTACTAGACTGCATGTAAGCTAAATGTAACCTTTTCTGTACGTCTATAAAAATATCAAATAGTCCTTGATGATCTAACACATACGAAGGTCTATTACCAGAAACAATATCTATATCAACTGAGGGTTCCACATCAAAACCATAAAATCTTCCAGACACAGGAACATGTCTACCAAAAACTAAGAAATTTGGCGAATAACCAGTGGCATGATGTTTTGCAGAATTAATCGCATACTGAATTTGGGGTAACTCTATGTCCCAAGTATCATGTTCTTTAATATACGAACGTATAGCTGTTCCGACAGTTCGATTTATCCTTTCCACAAAATTACATTGGGGAGAGTAAACTGCATTAAACCAAATTTTTTGAACATCATATTTTTTACATACTGCCTTGAAATTTCTATCACTAAATTGTGAGCCATTATCACAAATAATAAATTTGGGAACACCATAAACTAAAAAAACTTTTTCCTCTAATACACGTTCTATTAAATGCGTTTTTGCACTCCGTAATGGAAACATTAACGTAAATTTCGAGAACCAATCACCAATAACTAATAACCATTTGTGTCCAACCTTGGACCATGAAAATGGGCCCATGAGGTCTATAGTAATAATCTGAAAGGGGAACTTCACTTCTTTTTCCTTTCCCATTAAACCAAGGGGTCCTCTATTCGATGCCTTCTGTGCACCACACGTTAAACAATTTTTACAAAATTTCAACACATCAATACGCATTTTTGGCCAATAAAAATTCTCTTGTATGCGTGCCAATGTTTTAAAAAAACCAAAATGTCCGGCCACTGAAGGGTCATGATTTTTCCGAATAACCTCTTCCTTTTGTGATCTAGGAACTTAATATTTCCATTCCCTTACATTCGACGAGAGCGATAAATTTGAAGAAAGAAATTTAAATACATAATTATCTTCTACCTTCCATTGTGGGTAATCATCAGGTGAAGCTAAAATCTTTTCTCGAAGAGACACATACCAGGGATCCACATTATCTAACTTGATCTCAACTAAATTATCCACATGATTTACGACTGGAACTGCACGACTAAGACAATCTGAAACTACATTAAACTTTCCTTTTCGATGAACCAACTCAAAAGTATGCTGTCTTAAACGGACAGCCCATCTAGCTAATTTACCGGTTGGGTTTTGTATATTATTAAGCCATAACAATGAAAAATGATCTGTGATAACAGTGAAACGGGTACCTTCTACCCAAGGTCGAAATTTTTCTATAGCGAAAATTACAGCAAGACACTCTTTCTCCGTGACTGAATAATTTCGCTCAGTTCGGGTAAGTGATTTACTGGCATAAGAAATAACGTGGTCTACGTCATCGATTCTTTGTACTAAAACTGCTCCGAGTCCTGTATCACTGGCGTCGCATTCGACAATAAATGAAACTGAATAGTCCGGTTGTGATAACAATGGAGCGGAAACTAAAGCCTCCTTGATCTGTACAAATGAGTCCTCAGCCTCGGATGTCCAAACAATAGATTGACCCTTTTTTCTTCCTTTTACCAAATCACTAATCGGTGACACTAAAGATGAAAAGTTTTTTATAAAACGACGATACCAACTACACATTCCTAAAAAACGTTTGACCTCAGTAGTGGTCTTAGGTCTGGGGAAATTTACCATAGCAGAAACCTTTTCGGGATCTGTACGAAGGGAATTCGATCCAACAATATAACCAAGAAATTTTAACGATTTCTTAAAGAATTCACACTTTTTCAAATTAATCGTAAGGTTTGCTTCCTTAAGACGTTCCTTCACCGTTTCTAACAACTTCAAATGTTCCTCAAAAGATGCTGAACACAAAATAATGTCATCTAAATAACAAAAAGCATGTGGTTCAAACTTCGGTCCAAAAATTGAATCAACCAAACGCTGTTGCGTCTGAGCAGCATTCTTTAATCCGAATGGCATAGTGACAAACCTATATTGTCCTCTTGAAATAACACTAAACGCTGTTTTATCCTTAGATGTTTCGGAAAGTGGGATTTGCCAAAAACTCTTTCTAAGGTCTAGACTAGAAATATAATTTGCACCTCTAAGTAAATTAATAATATTATCGATATTTGGCAATGGGTAGCTATCATGTTTAGTAATATCATTGAGCGCTCTTCCGTCAAAACAAAATCTGTACTCGCTGTCTTGTTTTTTAACTAACAGTACAGGGGATGACCATGGACTCTGACACTCTTCCACTACTCCTAATCTCAACATCTCATCTAACTCTTTATCTAACATCTGGCTCATAAAGGGGGACATGACGTATGGTTTTTTACGAAATGGTTTTGCATCACCAGTATCAATATCTAAAACAATTTTATCGGTACGCCCTAGTCTCTCTTCACTACTAATTTCATTGAAAGATTCTATTGCTATTCTTGTTTTTACTTGCTGTGGTTCTAACAAATCATCTAAACTAAGTAATTGATTACTACAACTTAAGGGTACTGACGAATGACCTATATACGAAATACTATTGTTATCATAATCTTGAATGTGCCATGTATTGTTTTTGAAATCTGCTATTAAACCAAAAGATTTTGCGAAATCGCTACCAAAAATAAATGTGTGGGGAAGAGATGGTACAACCAAAGCGTTAACAATACGATATTGTCTTCCAATTCTAATAGGTAAATCAACTGAACCAATAACTTCTTGAAGAGCACCATCCGCAGTGGAAACTTTCTCTTTTCAGTTTTAAAAACTTTTAAATTTAATTCTTCAAGAACAGAAAATGCTACTGAACCAACCACGGTAGTAGTACAACCAGAGTCGAACAAACCTGTGACGTCTCTATCTAACAATTTTACCATAATGTACGGACGATTGTCCTGAGGTTTCCTTAAAAATAACGCGTCAGCTTTTGGCTTGACGTTCCCTTGACAAAATCTTTAACGATGCCTAGCCATCTTGACCAATCATCTTTATCAAAAAAATTTTCCTGTTTACACAACATAACCGTAGCCTTTTGCATAAAAGCATGATGCCGGCCACTCTGCATCTGCCTACCTACTCGTTTTTTGAACACGACGGACAAGTTATTGACTTAACTCCACTATATCCGCAGCTATAACAAAATATTTTACGAGGAATCTTACACCTCCAAAATGTATGACCTTCTTCCAAACAGTTCCAACATGTAAGTTTATTTATTTTAAATTTATTTACAGGGACTCTACTAGAAAGATTATTATTATTACTATTATTGTTACCAAGAGATTGTATTTGAGGGGAAATGATTGATTATAAAACTACGACCAGTTCGCGCTGAAAAGTTTTTAACAGGAGCGGACCACTTATTTTCAACTTGAAATTTTGAATTTCCTAACGCTTTCGGAACATATTTCACTGGACTTTGTACTAATTTATGCTTGGATGCATAAGCTTCTTCCAATTTCTTACACAGCTTTATTAGTGTTGACATACTATCAATTTCCGTTAGAGCTAATTGACAAATAAAATCAGGTAATAGATTCTTTTTTTACCATTCTAACTTTTGTACATTCCGCAGGTGATTGTGGTAACCTACTAAACAAATTCTCCATATGAGCTATATATATGACTACAGATTCTCCTTTATGTTGATGACGCGACCTAATTTTTTCCCAAATCTTGTCCTCTGAGTGTGATGGTAAGAAATCTTCCTTTAATCGAATAACCAAAGAACTCCAGTTTGTTAAAGAACTTCTAACACAACGATACCATTCTAAACCGTTACCTGTGAACAATTCTACAGAAGCATTAAATAAATCTTCTTCAGATACTTTACGCGAGTGTGCTAACCTAGCTACTCTGTCTAAAAATTGATGAACCTGTTTTGGATCTCCAGAAAATTTTACTGACCACGAACCAATTGGAATAGGGGGTACTAAATATGAAACAGTATGAATAGGAGCACTGACAACAGCTGGAATGGTTTCTCTCATAGAAAATTCACCATATGCGCTTACATCTTCATTCTTCTTAAGCTTTTCATGTAGCTCTGCCTCCATGGTAAGAGTAGTTGCTAACGATTCATTCCTAAATAAAGTAACTTCATCTGAATTATCCAAAGGGATCTACATTCTCCTAACTCGACCATCAAGATGTATTAATCTCGGCTGTATCCTCTTAAATGTAGGGTCTGCTAATTCACCTTCAAACTCTAATAAAACATTTCTTACTGATTCTATCGAAGCCTCAATCTCATCACGTTCATCTGAATATTCTACGACATATGTGGAAGGATCAATTAAACGACCAGGTACTGTTGTTTCTTTAGCTAATAATCGGCCTAACATTTTCCTTTTATCCTGCATCGGTCTGCTGCTAACAACTCCTCGAATTCTCAATTCATAATCCAATTCATCTTTATGCAAATAAACTACTTGATACGTCTCAGCCATTATGGAATAGACTAACTAACTAATTACAAATTAAACTCAATTAAACAACAACATCAATAGACTAAATTAATCTGAGGGTAAATGATTTACGAATCACAAGTGTAAACAATCAAAGTCAATCGAAGCCTATACGTTATGTGCTTATACAATTGGCACAGCAATCGAGACCTACACGCTGGGCGCTATTTATAGCCTTTTAATTTATTTTGGGATTTTGTTTAACGAGAATTTCCAATAAGCGAAGAGAGCCCACGGCAAGTTCTGATGGAAAACGGCTCAAAGTTGTGGAAATCTCAAAGGCAAAGCGGCTAGTCGAACTATATGCTCTGGGTGGAACATGAGCTGTGGGTCGGGGTTGAATTGCGACCACAAATATAAAGAATAAGGCGCCACCGTATTTTTCTATACAGAGAAGACCTTCTCAAGTCCCTTGTACAAGGCTAATGCGGAAACCTTTATGCTATAACCGCTATATTATTTATTAAAGACCACATAATCCCTAAAGTTTCTTACCTTATGGCTCGACCTTGACCTTAGTAATCTTCTGCAACACCTGCGAACAGATTAAACAAAGAAAAGCACTGTTTGTGCATTCATACTCAAAAATTTTTAAATTCAATTGGAATCATCTTTCATTCATCCTAAATAAAAAGAATAGTCTTTTGTTCGAAAATAAAAATCTATTCCTCTAGTATTCAATTATGTGTTTTTATACAAAATATCTTTCTTTTTATATCATGATTAATTTAATTTGTGAAAAATTATTTACAAAGGTACTGGATAAAATCAGTACTACTCACATTAAATGTGGTTTTATTTAACAAATTGACAAAGCATAAAGTTGCTTCCTAAATTGTTGCTTATTGATAACAAAAATGTTAATTAGGGTAGATCTACCTTAACCTTACAATGGATAATTCCAAATAAGTATGAATGAAATATCAAACATAGAAATTTAATTTTTAAGTTCTCGTAAATATAAGAATTCACTTTCTCTAACACGTAATGACATCTTCTGTTGTTTCATTGAATTAATAAAAGAATGAGGTAAGTAAAAGTTATAGATTCCTATTGCTTAATATTGAAAAATATAATTGTGGTCTGTCCTTGACCTATTTAGAAGTTTACACAACTTGATTAAATAAAAATTTATCTCGTTACTACGTCCATAGTTCATCTAACATACGAAAACAATTTTTCTACATACCAGAACTCAGTCTGTCTGAAAAATACCATAAAGGAATCTTACGTCAGCATTGAAATACGGAAATCTCCAATTTCGAACAAATAATTGTACTGCATACTGAAAATCACATTACTCGGCCTCCATTTTGAGTAATTAAATTCCGCCAGGAGCACACCATGAACAAAGCGTGAAAACCTATATTTCTTCTTGCTTTTAATCAAAAATAACGTAAACCAGTCTCCTGATTACCATTCTGCATGTTAATTTAAAGTTGCTTTATATGTACATTAAACCACGAAAACCATCAAATGATGCATGATAATTTAACTTGAATACAATCTGTATAATTTCATGTTATATATAAATAAAGTTGCTTTATGTAATTTAAATTGAATACCATATATAAATAAATTGCACTGAAAATTTTTAATTAATACCGTTACAGAATCAGATTTTTACTTACTGTTACCACGGCCTTTCAACCAAAAATCTTTCGTCATCTGCGAGCTGTTCCAACAAATGGACTATCAAAATGCCTCTCGGAGATGACATTCTCCTAACAGAACTTAATCCGTACGTGCTTCCAACACGAAAAACAGCAAACAACCATTGTTTCTAAGAACAATTCGACCTGCTTTCACCACAGCTGTGTTAGAAGTGTCGTCAAGCGAGTTGCTGCCCGGTAACAACGTTACTTCGTAATTTCTTAATAGATGGAGCTCTAGGAATGATACTTCATAAAAGCTTTTTATTTTGTCACCGTGGAAATTAAATTTTAATTTGAACTGAATGCTAATACTTTATTGGGCAATAAGTAATATTTAATCAATGGATTGAATAGCATTATAATGCATTATATTATTTATTATTAAATAAAGGGATAAATTATACGAACATATCTAGGTAGAAAATAAAATTGCTACAATCTGATCTCCGTTATAAAGAACACTACGTGTCGTACATCTAATTAACCAGTGAGCTTTCTTTTACGTTCTCCTTGTTTGGCCATAATCTATACTGGTTTTAGTGTAATACAAACTTTTATCTATAGTTATTCACTGCAAAGCTTATATGTTAAAAGTTTTTTATATCTTGACTGGTTTCTATGTAACTTATAATTTTTAAATTGTTCGTTAGTTAATTAATTATTACGTTAACTGGATTATGTGTTTTAAATGTACTCGCCAAGTTTGTCTTGGTATTCTAATTATTATCATGCTCCAAGCATTTACTAGATAGATTCATATAATCGTAAGTAGTATTAACATATTAACATTTTTGTAACCCTCCAATTATAGTCTTCCTAAAGAAGAAAATAAAATTTGTCGAAAGCTTGAACTGATTAAAAGAGTTATCTAATTGCCCAGATTGACTACAACCCGATATTTATTATACAATATCAAGTTGTCTAGTCGAAATTAAACTGAATTTATGTAATTAGTATGGGGTTTTATCACAACATCCGTTCTAATTATGGTATTAAACCTGTTGACAATCTCAAACAGTGGGCTAAATTAACAACCAAGCTAATCGACGTATTTTTGTCCTCACGTGCCGTACTAATAATCTACAACCAAAACACATTGCTACATCTTTGCATTGCATTAAAAATTTGTTTGTTTGCCGTTCAGATAAAATCGGGAACTCAATCTTAAAACTACAAAAATTCTTTAGCAGGAAACTATTAAATTTAGAAATTAAAATAACGTATGATAACCTTAAAGACCTAGAGAAAAAATTAAGTATTTCGATAAAAATAGCTAGGTGCCTATTTCCGATCAATACCACAACAAAATTCCAACGACGAATGACCTCGTACTACAACATCACATTCAATAGAATCAATGATAAAACCTTAAGAAAATCACTAATCTAAAAAAAAGTATTGGCCAGCAAGATAGTAGCACAAGAAAACTGGTTTGCTAATCTTTCCGATGTCAGTATTCCTAAAGACATCAAACGCTTTGCGGCCCTTAACCCTTGGTTCAACGTATGTTCCAACCCTAAAGAAATTTGTCTACCTAAACTATTAGCTGACGTAGAATCAATAGTATTTTTGGGGCTTCGTGAACAGAGAAATATTGAAACGGTTTTCCTTATTATTTCTTGCACCACGTTGTGTGCCAGTGAAACATATTTTTTCTAAAAGCACCAGCCCCACATTGGGTGGCAGTGAAACTAATTTTTCTTATAATTATCTGGCCTCACGTTGTGAGCAAGTATAACGAAGTCTTCCGACATAACTAGGGGTCTATTCCTTGGGCAGAGCTATGAGAAATGGGGGGGTAAGTCGAAATCTGTTTGTAGATCAAACTTAATCTAAACCAAATAGGCGCCACCAAGTCCTGACTTAATTATGATAATTGCATGGCATATTTCTAAGGGCGGACGTGGAGACCCAAAGAAAAAAAGATCGCCTTCGATGACAAAAACCTGTCTTAATAAAATAAGACGCTGCTCCGGTAAGAAATTGTAATAGTTAAATACATAAAAAGGTGGAACACTATTTGTGTCCAGCAAAAATACATAAAGAAGTAGTAAAAAGATATTTCCAATATAAAGTTGGCATCAAAGACCTACTCATAAGGATGTTAGCTTTATGTGATTAGATTTGATCATACTTGATCAAAATAAAAAACTTTAATCCTGAACCAATTGTTTACTAAAAAGAACCTCTTTTAAAATAATATGATTTATAACAAAAATTTAATCAATAACTGTATCAATCCATAGTTTTCAACTTCAGGTTTATCTTAATTATTTTTAGTCAAATACTTTACAGTATAATATAAGCTTGTTACACAAATAGAGCTCTGACCTGTGCAGATCTGTTCAGGCAGATGGCAAATTAATTACTTCTAAAAATGTTAGTATTCACGTTTTTCGTTTTTTTTAATTACATATGCAAGTTTTAATTTATATAAGGCAGATCTCAAAAATTAGTCGTGTTTACATCACTTGTACTAAAGCTGTTCGAGGCATTTGCTTTCAAAAATACATCTGTCAGCAGTATACCGCAGAAAAATATATGACGTCAGTAACACCTGTTGACGTTACTAACAATTCCTAATGAACCAAATAGTTGAAGCTTTTACAATATTCATGCTTTTACGCATTAAAACAAATTACCGTGTTCCTAGTGTGAAACACATAAAAAGAACTTAAAGCTATCTACGAACCAAAACTGCATTTCTCGCCTTTTTGCAAGGAAGGATGAGATCCTCGTTATTTCATGCAAAGATCACAGCGTTGTAGTGTGAACCAAATTCATACAAAACAACTTCTACTATGAAGTCGTTCCACGTGTCGAATCAAATACGGTGACGATACATTCTGCAGCCATTGTACTCCTGTAGTTTAATTACGCCGCCTTACTAAAGTAGTAGCATCTTTACATTTTCCTTGTGTGTCTTAAAAGTTTGCATAACAAGTGTCGTCCTCTTAAAATTGCCTTCTAAATATTATATTCTAAAAGTTGCGTCGTAAGTTGTAGCATTATACGTCGTCGCGCGTTATTCAAAGATGTGCTAACTCATCGAAGTGGATTCGCAATTTGCCGGCCTCCAATCTATGGTACATGTTATTGCTTCTTCCACATACGGCCGACTGATTACAAAACTAGCTCGGGCGGCCGAGGCGTCCGGGGCGTACCGTCAAACAGATTGTAAATAGCTGTAGATGACACAGATATTTAACCACAAATAGAATACCAAAGGACGATGCGGCTTTAACGTATTACTTTTGTTGTTGAATGTAATTTACTATTGTTTTAATAAAATTGTTAAATTATTCTCGCAATTTTATGGAGGGATTTATTATCAAAAATAAAATTGTTACAATATCCTTCTAGCTTGAACCACCAAAATTATAACCAATTTTATCCACTCACCAATAAAACCACCTAATGGAATTAGAAACCATCTCATCAAGTCTTCCACATTCATGAAACCTTACACGTGATTTTTTTCCAATGCTCCACACGAAGGTACTACATTGGCCAGGAAGCGAGTTTTTCTTTACATGGAAAATTTGAGAATTTGCCGAATCCTTGCTGTTGCAAGCAAGATGGGGATCTTTAACGTGCGTGACAATACTCACACACGGGACCTCCATTTTACCTCTCATCCGAACGAGGGTGAATTTTTGTGAAAAATACTCGCCTAATATTTTTCAAGCGGATCGTGACGGGATTTGAACCCGGGACGTCACATTCATGAAACCGCTTATCAATCTCATTCTAACTAAATCCGATAAGGGTAACGTGTCGGTGTTATTGGAAACATTCTCTCGAATGAAAAAATACTATACTGCTATTGGAAAAGATCGATCCTACTAGTACAATACAACAAAAATCTAATAAACTGGTTACTGACTTGAAGAAGGATAAGAACATTACCTCAGAGCAAGCCAAAGATCTAATGATTTATAATGCTTGCTCTCTTAAGTTCTACCGGCTTCCCAAGATTCATAAACCAACCCTTTCACTTCGTCCCATAATTTCCTCCATCAATGCTCCGAACTCTAAAACTTCTGGTTTAATTACCGACATACTTACCAAATCGTATGACACCAACTATCCTTATTACGTTCAGAACTATTTTCATTTTGCTAATTTTGTCAATGATTCTTAAGTCCTTACAGATCATGTTATTATTAGTCTTGATGTGGTTTTTCTGTTCAGCAACAAATTTGTGGAACTAGTTAAGCAAAGCGTTGTTAACCGTTTACAGAGTATACATCCACACTGCAACATAACCCAAAAACAATTTTTGAACCTCATTGATTTTCTTTTTGACACTACCTATTTTTCATTTAACCACAAGTTCTCCAAGCAAATACTGGGTACACCTATGGGAGCCAGTGTATCTCCGATTTTTGCTCAATATGTGATTGATGACCTTTTAGACTTCTATATCCCTCAACTATCTTTTGACCCTCCGTTATTTAAAAAATACGTTGACGACCAGATTTGTTGTATCTGTTAGGTTGTATAGACCAAATACTTCTGATTTTTAATCACTGCAACCCCAAATGTTCAGTTTACTATTGAAAAAGAAGTGAACGGTACTATTCTTTTTTAAGACATGCTCATCATCCGTAATAACGATAATCTGATTACCGATTGGTATAGGAAATCGTGCACTTTAGGTAGATACCTTAATTTTTACTCCTTCCATCCGATTAATATAAAAATCGACGTTGTTTTAGGCTTGAAGAGAAGAGTAGAACTCATCTCATATCGGACTCTGAAACATAAAAACTTTCTTATTCTAAGAAACATACTTCTTCGTAATTCTTAACCTATCTCGTCATTGAACAAATTGCTTTTTAATACCCTTTCTCTCATCAATCAGTCCACCCCTGGACACAACTCGATTTCCGCCCCTAACACAAATCTCAAGATCTTCATTCCTCTCCTGTATGTGGAAAATCTCACAGCTAAATTCTGCCATATTCTAAAGGACATTAAATGAATAACGCTAACAAAGAAACGACTGTTTTAACCTTCAACAAGGCACTTTTTAGTAAATTAAACCATACCCCCCTACTGCAACAGCCGGGTGTCGTCTACTGTGTACCGTGTAAAAATTGCCAGGACCAATATGTAGGCCATACATCCAGGTGGCTTTCAGTTAGGATCACTTCCCACAAACGCGAATTTAATAGGAACACCAAAACCTGCGCATTAGTTTCTCATGCTCTTGAGACCCAACACACAATCGACTACAACAACGTTAAAATTGTCTTTAGAGAAAGCCATTACGAAAAACGCATTTTCCTCGAAATGGTCGCGATATCTTTACAAGACCATCCTATCAACAAAAAAAACTGACACTCAAAACCTAAATAATATATATTTCTATTTGATCTCTGTTATAAAGAACAGTGTCGTACATCTAATTAACCAGTGAGCCTTCTTTTATGTTCTCCTTGTTGGCCATAATCTATACTTGTTTTAGTTTAATACAAACTCTTATCTATAGTTACCCACTGCAAAGTTTATATGTTAGTAGTATTTTATATCTTGACTGGTTCCTATGTAACTTGTAATTTTTAAATTCTCCGTTAATGTTGTTTTAGAAATGAGCCGTGTTAGTTAATTAATTATTACGTTAACTGGATTATGTGTTTTGAATGTACTCACCAAGTTTGTCGTCGTAATCTAACTATTATCATGCTTCAAGCATTTACTAAATAAATTCATATAATCGTAAGTAGTATTAACGTATTAACATTTTTGTAACCCTCCAATTATAGTCTTTCTGAAGAAGAAAATAAAATTTCTCAAAAGCTTGAACTGATTAAAAGAGTTATGTAATTGCCCAGATTGACTACTACCCGATTTGCACTATACAATATCAAGTTTTCTAGTTGAAATGAACCTGAATTTATATATATATATATATATATATATATATATATATATATATATATTGCCGTAGAACTCGGGTAAAATATTCACCAACAAAAAAATTTTGAAAGATTTAAAAAAAAATTTTAAAACTCGAAAATTCAAAATTAAATAATACACAAAAAAATATTTCTTACCCGTTTTCCTCTCTTCCTCGGTTAAATGGCCTCCTTCAACTGCTTCCGGCTAGCTCAGTTGGACCTCCTGTTGGATATCTATATTCACTCTCATATTCTATCATTCACGCACACTCCCAATAAAACCACGAAATACAACAAACATACAATCTTTTATTTATTACTATTTACAAAAGAAATTCAATATTGTCCATATTTCATTGTTCACGTTACACTTCAGTAAATTTTATTTTGTAATGTCCTGTATTTTATTTTTAAAACATCAAACACATAAAATGTACCTGGAGTAAATGGGCCTTGAATAATACCTTCTCTAAACTTCCTTTATAATTTATTTATTTATTTTTTTAATCTAAGTAAATTCTGGGGTAGGGTGAGCTCATGATAACCCAGCAAATTCTGCATAATGTATGCCCTTCTACTTTGCATTAAAAGAAAACAAAGCCATGTACTCTTCACAAAAATGTCACGTTCTGATGGAACGTTTAAAAACTTTATAGACACTTTCAAATTTCTAGTTGAATACCATAATAAAGTTATTTACACGTATTATGTTCAATACGAAAATAATCCACACTACCTTGAAAAACACTCTCATACGTTACCCAATATTTACAGTTTATAAGAATCACAATTTCAAATCGTTACCTGGAAATTTCTAGACGATCTCCGCTCTGTAGATGATGGTAGTTATTTCTTCTATCTGGTCTGCAGGCCTTTTCTAGCTGTTACTAGACGAACTCCATCTAAGTTGAACTGCAAACGCCGCCTCCACGGTGCAACCAATTTCCAAATTCCATTTAAATTAGACGTCTTTCACAAATATTTTCCGTAATCTACGTTACTCAATGTCTTGACACGAGTTGGTTAAAAATTATAGGTGATACCTCAATTAAAATAAGTAATCTCGGCACACTAACCGCGTACTGATTAAGAGGCTACCACCATGAAATATAATTTAAATAATTTTATAATACTTACAACTCGTGTTAACTTTCATACGTTGTTTTGGGACGATCGAATTAATAAGAGCCTTCACCACGTTGTCCAAAAACATTTATACACTTCGAATGTAACCTCTCCATACCCGCCTAGCGCAAAATCCCCATCTACAACAACACATTCTTAAAATTTTGCACTCACCCCGATTTTTAAGTCCGCGAATTACAGTACGTCGTTATAATATTTTAAGAAAATTACGCTACTCTATCCTCGTGTTTATATCAAGTCAAACTAACATATCGACCAATCGTAGACCCCTAACGTTTCTCAAATCCCTCCTATCCTACCGTTGTCTTATGCTTATGCGTTTTCTACGTCTCCTTCTAACCTTGCTTGAGTGGTAGAAAATCAATATTCTTGTTTGTGCGCTGTCTACCACATGTGGACTTACTACGTGATTTAATGAACCCCTCATTAGCATGTCATGCTAAAACATCCAACCGTTTAGACAATCTTTAGAATAATTTGTTTGTTATCTACAAATTAATTAGAACTTGACAATTAGAAAATACGCAGGTGTTCAATCGTAACGTTTTAAATAACACTTCTACGAGTTGAATTTTCCACGTATTTCAACCCTACTGATGTATTTGTTCGTTAGTAACGCGTCTCACCTTGGTATTATTAGGTTTTTACATGCTTTTATGCATATTAATTAATAAAGTAATGGCATTGGCTTCTACCATTTAATTTCTTTGCAAACCTACTAAATATTTATCATTATTTGTAAAATTTCGTTAATACCTGACTTAAAAATGAACTAACTAATATAACTTTCGCACGTAATTTCTGGTTGTTTCTTTATACAGGGTGTTTTGAAATTGCTTCGTTTATATTTATTTTTGATCTTTTAAAACCACTGTAATATATATATATATATATATATATATTATATATATATATATACTGGGTGCTTCAAAAAAATGTATACACACTTTGAACTTCCATAGAAAATTTATTTACCGTTCTACAAAGTTAAATTTCAGGAAAATAGAAAGCTGAAAGTCCAATGTAAATGAAACATAAATAACAAATGTTAATACTGTTCAAATTGGTGACCTGCAGCATCAATACAATTCTGAGTACGAGTCACCACAGATTCTGTACATCGTATCAAAACGTCCAATGAGATTTCTCTACACACTGCTTGAATCTCATTCCAAAGAATGTCTAGGTTACGTGGTTTACGTTTGTACACCTCATCTTTTACTGTGCCCACAAGAAGAAATCCAGTGGTGTAAGGTCTGGAAAGCGTGCTGGAAACTCGATTGGCCCCTGCGTCCTATCCACTGGCCCGACAAATTTTGATCCAGGTAAGCTCGTACGTCCCTGTGATAGTGCGGCGGAGCACCATCTTGTTGAAAATAAAAATCATCATTACCGTATAATGCACGAATGGCAGGAAATATGGAATCAGCAAGCATTGTTAGGTAATTAATACCAGTTACAGTGCCTTCAAATCGAAAAGGTCCAATGAGTCCCCTTGAAGACAAACCGCACCACACATTTACACCAGGCAAATTTACAGCTTTTCAATTGTAATGTGAGGATTTTCTTCACACCAGTAAACACAATTGTGCCTATTGACAGTTCCATTAAGTTTGAATTGGGCTTCATCCGACCAAATGATGCTACCCATAAATCCCGGTTCACGTATCACCATCTCCTGAATTTGAACAGTATTAACATTTGTTATTTATGTTTCATTTACATTGGACTTTCAGCTTTCTATTTTCCTGAAATTTAACTTTGTAGAACGGTAAATAAATTTTCTATGGAAGTTCAAAGTGTGTATACATTTTTTTGAAGCACCCAGTATATATATATATATATATATATATATATATATATATATATATATATATATTGTTAGAATAATTTTCTGAAATAGAGAGATTCTGCATGAAACTACAACGAACCTATTTAAAAACGCTAATCTAAATCTTTTATGTTATTCTCAAATAACAACAAGTTCAATATTCAAATAATAAAACCGTCTTGCATAAAAATGTTCCTCAATACATGAAATATATTCTATAACTCTGTAGCAATTGTTTAAAAAGCAAACAAGCAGTTGTTTATTCTAAACACGTTAAATTCTTTGAAATGTATGCTCTTCTAAACGATTTTAAGTAATTCTTCTTCCTTGAAACACGCTGTTATTATTTGAAATAGTTTTTCGTCGAAATAAATGCTATTTTAAGACTGAGAAGCTCGCCTTAGCAATTCTTCGTCATTCTAAACTGCTGCTCGTTATATTTGCTGATTGTTAACACTACTTCTAAATATGTTTTTTGCAAAGATTAATTGCTTAAATGTGTTTGTTATTTGCTAGTATTCCGTGAATTTCTATTTTGTTATGTCTGCAGGGGTTTGTTGCTCAAGGTTTATGGCAATAAAGCTCGCCATCCTATTTAAGCTATTCCGTGGTAACGTGGATCGATAATCATACAAACCCTTATCCTTTGTTATAAGTCAGCAACCTACTTGCTTGACAGTGTTTCCAATTGCATAAATTGCAGGAGCATTTTGAAAAGGTAGTTTTCTTCCCTATGTAACAACGAAATTCAATGGAATTAATTATCGTATTTTGTTTTCTGAATTCTAGGAAGTTTTTGCCGTAGTATATATTTTGGATTGCCTTCTCAAAATATTCTACACCAATATTGGTGAGAACGGTTTTATATTTTCCTTCCATGTTTTCATAGCTGTATAAATACAACTCCAACTTTAAAAAAGCGCTTTTAATTATTCGACTGTTTGTATTAATTTGACTATTTTTTACCGATTTGACTGCTCTTTAAGCGTTTTAAAGTCGAACTTTTAAAATGTGTTTGTGCTAGTGCAGTACAGTCAAGTTGTTTTATCCCCCAGCTGCATTTCATGAGATACTACCAGAAAGAAGATAGTTCCAGGTACAATATGTTTCTATTTGCTTTATTTTGTGTTGCTGTTTTGAAAGATAGACACTTGCTTTTGATTGATTGTATAATACCTTGCAGAATAAATTACGGTAATAATTTTAATGCATATAAAATGTTTTTCTACCGTTTGCTTTTTACTATTTAAATTACTGTGAATGTCAACAATGGACTGTTTGAAGTTTAATTGATACGAGATGCACTTCCTATAGAATAATTTTTACTGATTGTATTATTACTTCGATATTTTTGTACATGTTTAGGGTTGGAACATGATAAAGTAACTGTGGAGTCAGACCAGGCATAAATTGCATCAATCGTGATGAACGGTTTATAAACCTTATTTACAAATTCTATTAAGTCAGATAAAAGTACAGCTGCACACAATTCTAAACGTGGTACAGAAATACATTTTAAAGGTGCTACCTTGGATTTGGCATACACTAAATTTACTGAAATTATTCCCGCTTTCGAAACAACACAGCGAATATAAATAGCTGCAGCATATTCAGCTTCAGAGGCATCACAAAACCCATGAAGTTGCAATGACACAATATCGTCAACTAAAACACAACGTGACAAGGATAAGGTCGCTAAACAAGATAGCTGCCGTTTATATGCGGACCAACAATCCACAACATCTGAAGGTGGCACCTCATCCCAATCCAACCCTAAACTCCATAACCGTTGCATTAAATTTTTCAGAAGAAAGGTCACAGGGGTCAACAAACCAAGCGGGTCGAAAACCTTTGCTATGTCTGAGAGTATAACCCGTTTTGTGCACGGAGATGCAGTACTATCCACTTTGAACTGGAAGCAGTCTTTTGTGGGACACCACTGTAACCCTAAGACTTTTAAGGAAAGTGAGTCAGCGTCATTAAAAGAAAATGGCTGAAGTTCTTCAGGGGGGGAATGACAATAATTTAGGACGATTACTTGCCCATTTCCTAAGGACAAGACATGCACTCGACAATAACGAAATAAGTTGACGTTGGATTTCTAAGGTTTCTTCCAAGGATGCACAACCTGTTACTATATCATCAATATAGGTATCAGATATAAGAACCTTTGCTGCTAATGGATAGTTTTGAAGATTATCCCTTGCTAATTGTTGAAGAACGCGAATAGCTAAGTATGGAGACGAAGATACCCCATACGTTACGGTGTTTAATTGATACTCTTGAATAGGTTCAGCTTTTGAAAATCGCCAAAGAATACGTTGGTACGATCGATGCTGATCTGTCACCTCAATTTGCCGGTACATTTGCTTAATATCAGCGGTTACAACAAATTTGTGTAGTCTAAACCCTAACAAAATACTCGATAAATCCTGTTGAAGTTTAGGGCCGATCAGCAAACCATCATTTAATGACTTGCCGTTAGATGATTTTACTGATGCATCAAAAACAACCCTCAATTTAGTGGTGCTACTATCTGGTTTCTGAACACAATGGTGAGGAATGTAGTATCCCGATGACAAATGTGTAAGAGGTTCATGAACTGTGGACATATGTCCAGACTCTAAATAGTCTTTCATGAAATTTGAATATTCCGTATGTAGGTCAGGTTTTTTCAACAAACGATTTTCTAATAATTCAAAACGACGCAGTGCTGTGGAATAAGAATCGTCTAGTTCTATACGAAAATCTTTAAACGGCAAATTAACAACATCTACCGTCCTCCTTTCTTTGATGTGTTTCTAGAAAGAGAGTTTCACATTGAATATCTTCAGGCGAAAATGTAGGAGTTGCTGGAACATGTTCAACCTCCTAGAATTTTTTTAACACAATGTCCAATGGGGTATTCATAACCGATGTTCAAAACGAACTCACACGATTAGTTGACTGACAGTCTGTTTTACCGACCAGTACCCAACCAAACACTGTATTAAGGGCAGTAGGCTTTCCAATTTTACCACGTCTAATGCCAGGCTGAACCACAGTAGAATAAATATCTGCACCTAGCAATAAATCGACCTCGCGAGAGCGTCCAAAGTACAGATCTGCTAATGTTAGACCATCAAGGAAGTCATAACGATTTGAAACGGGAGCCGACGGCATAGAGCCGGCAATTGCAGGAATAACAATTGTATCTACAACGAATGTAGGATTGGCCTTTTGATATGGCTGCAACGAACATGTAACGAGACCATAGCTAGAGGTGCTCATTTGATTTAAACCGCTAATTGATATGGACGATGATGACGATGTTAATCCAAGACTTTTCATACACGATTGGGACATAAAACTTGCTTGACTACCATTGTCAAGTAATGCTCGACAAGTTTGATAGTTTCCACGTGCATCCTGTACTTGTAACAAGACAGTAGACAACAAAACAACAGACTGACTAGCCACTGTGCTAGTCATCACGGCGACTTTATTAGAAGACTCTGGATTTGAGTGCCCTTCTGTCAAGTACGCTTCACCTTCTTTGTCTGGCGTCACAGCAGAAGTGGGAAAATGCAACAATGTGTGATGTTTTTTATCACAAACACGACAACTAAGTTTTGATGGACACTTAACAACAGAGTGGTTGGTTCCTAAACAATTATAACACCAGTTTGAAGTTTTTGCAACTCTATGTCGCTCAGTAAGTTCTAATACTAAGAATTTGTCACATTTAAAAACAGAATGATTAGCTTTGCAATAAATACAACTAGTACTATGGGTTTTCTTAGTGGTGGTAACAAAACTTAATGATTCTTTTGGCTTGAACGCAACAGGATACTGTCGTGATACTGTTGGCTTCTGAACACTAACAGGGCCTGGTTGTCCTACAATAACCTGGTTTGTCTCCAATGCCTTGCAATGTTTAGAAACAAATGAGTACAAATTTTCATAGCTATGAATCTCAACATCATGAAGTTCAATTTCAAAGCGTTTCCTAGTGGAGTCATCCAATTTTTGCAATAATAGATTAAAACGAGTAAAATCCCACATATCATGATTAAATTGTGCAATTGCCGAAGAATTTTCAGAAAATGTAGACAATAATGTGCGTAACGAGGACGCAGAATCTGAACTAACTTTCGAGGCATTACAAATGGCCTGCCAATAGCTAGTGAGCAACAACCGTTTGTTTTCGTACCTATCTTTTAATTGTTGATACGCAATCGTATAATTATCAGAAGTTAATGGAAACCCTTTAATAATTGCCAAAGGCTCCTTAACCAATGATGAGGTTAAATATTGAAATCGTTCAATATTAGATAAAGTTTCATTTTCATGAATTAGTGTACGGAACAAATCGTAGAAAGAGCTCCAATTTTTATAATTACCATTGTAGGTGGGTATTACAATTCTTGGCAACTTAACTTTATTAGGGGCACCTGAGTGTTGTGTTTCAATACTAGAACGAGTATGAGGCTGCGACCTCTTAGCTGCTAATTCTCGGTGCACAATTTTGATTGAATATTGAATTTCATCAAAACTATCTTGGATCACCTGTTGTTGATCTAAATCAGCAACCTCTACACAAGCAACCATTTCGTAATGAACTTGTTCAAATTTATCTACTATGTTTGATAAATCGATAAAACGAACATCAAAGGCAACAAAATTATTCTCAGGATCAATTTGAGCTGCTTGAGCACATTTTAATAAAGCTTGCGCTTTGCGCATTAACATATTACGTTTATTTGACAATTTTTCAATTTCCATTGTCACAAATAATGGAAAACAATCAGAAAGTAAATCACAGTTATGTAAACCCCAGTAGCAGTTATCTACTTGCTAAAAATGTTTATCTAACAAAAAATTGCACAGCTATCAAACATGCGAATCTCAGATTACAAAACTATCAACAAATACATTTAATAGATCCTCTAAATAAATTATCAAACACCATAATGACAATTCTACTTGCTTGTAATGCTAAAATACGAACCGCTCACCGTAAAATAGTAATTTCTCAAATGTAGGTAGCCACATACAAGTTATTCACCTCTTAAATACCAAGAAGATTTTAAAGGCTGAACCCTAATTCCATGGAATGCAGTTAGATACATCTGGTGCCACTCTCAAGCAGGTTTCAAGATGTTTAAAAGGATAGCAACAGACAGGAATGTCAAACCCTCTATTCTGAAGACTAAGTAGTTCAACACACAGGGGGTTGACCTTTATGTAATTGTACTAAAAATACCTTAAATATTTTTGAAGTCACTAAGCTATATATAATACTATTTTTACAGCCATATTATTATGTGAGCGGTAATGTCAAATTTAATTGAGCTTTTTCACTAATTTCTAACGAAATTCGCCGTCATTTACGCAAATATTTATGCAAATATCTTACGCTAATGATCATCGTAAATTACGCGTCAACACAGGATAAAAAACACGCAAAGCCAAATTACGTGTTTTTATGGACTATAAATCCACTAGATTAATTCAAATCCGGCTCGAAGGCCCAAATGTACTTTGATTAAATTAATCAAGCCTAAATTTTCGAAGGACCAGTACATAAATACATATGTACACACACACGTGACCAAGTATTTTAATTTATATGTAAATTCAACACACTCACCTGAACAAAACACATCACCTTCCAACTGTACTCTCGACACAACACATCACGTCCTTTCGTCTCTAAGGATGGCGGCAAACAGCCCGGAATGTCCGTTTTCCATTCACCAGGTAACAAACCACAGCGGGTGGTCGAGAGTGGTGGTTTCACTAAATTAAAATACTAGTCTATCCGCGAACAAAGTTTACACACACAAATTTACAATATAACCATATTAATTCTAAACAATGTTTTTGTTGTAAAATAGAAATTGCGCTTGATTTATTCTTAAAAACAAATCTATCAATGAATTATTCTGATGAAGAATTAGTCGATTAGTATGGATACTTGGTGTATCACACAAAAATTCTTTGCTTGCTATCACTATATACCAAGACCGATTTACTGATCGCTGGCAGTCTAACTAAAGAGCTTTTGTAAATTTGATGGATCATTTTAATGGAACAGGTTACAAATAAAGAAAATGAATTACGTGTGTTATTAAGTGCCACGGAGGATCCGCATGCTGGTGCTAGGGCATTATCAAAACGACAAGATATGAGTAAAACATCGGCTTGAAGATTACTGTGCAAAAATAAGATGCATCCGTCTCCCATGCAATTACGCCAAGAATTGACTGATAATGATTTTCAAAATAGGGTACGTTTCTGTCACTGGGCACAATAGAAAATATTTGAACAAAGGAAATTTTTTATTTTGTTCTTTTGGGTGACGATTCCACTTTCCTTAAATATGGATGTATCAATATGCATAG
The DNA here is from genome assembly GCA_036346225.1 of Platerodrilus igneus. Lineage (NCBI taxonomy): Eukaryota > Metazoa > Arthropoda > Insecta > Coleoptera > Lycidae > Platerodrilus > Platerodrilus igneus. The sequence goes on along the minus strand of JARFIW010001054.1, from coordinate 1,829,104 downwards.
TTTCCACTACTATACTACTATGCTGCAACCGATCCCTATTTTGTAATGACTCATTGTCAAACAATACGGTCTCTCAATGTTTGGCGTGGTATTTTAAAAAACTATGTTATTTGTCCATACTTTTTGAAGAGCGGGTAACTGGTGAGGTCTACTACTAATTTCTTACAAATTGAACTACCGTTATTGCTAAAACATGAAGCTATTTATATTCCTCAGCAAATGTGGTTTTTGAATGATGGGGTTCCCATTCGTCACATAGCAATGATTCATAATCATTTAAAGAATTAGTTCCCAGCAAAATGAGTAGGAAGAGGAGCTCCAGTAGGTTGGCCAACTTGATTACCTGACCTAAGAAAATGTTATTTTTTTCTATGGGGTTATGTTAAAAATAAAGTATATGGAATTACTCCATTTACAAGAGAAGGCATGAAAATAGAATCCAAAATGTTTTTCGAAGTATTGACGTTAAAATGCAGAAAAAGTTATGTACGTCTCTCGAACAACGACTGCAGATTTGTATTAATGCTGATGGAGACGATTTTGAACAGTTTCTATATAAAGAAAAGACACTCGTAACGTAAGTTTATTTCTAATCGAAAAAGAAGGACTAACAAGACCATCTTAATGCGATTTAAGAATTTTCTTTTGTTCTTATTGTTGTTTGTTTATAATTTATTTTGTTATATTTATTTGTTTTCTGTGAGGTATCGACTAGATTTTAGTTAAGTCTTTCTTAAATCAACAATATTCACTGCAATTAGCAATATTTATAAATTAAAAAGCCTTTATTCATAGTTCGAAATATCTCGATAATTAGTCAGTTTAGATACAGAGAATATTTAAAAAGAAAAAAATGAGGAATAAAGAATCTTTTGAAATATGTAGATGAAAGTAGGTGTTTCCATTTAAATAATTGAATGAATGGTACATTTACATTTCGGTTCGACCTTTATAAAAATTTAGCGTTTTCACAAAATATTTAAACTGGCAAATAAAGGACCATCTACGAAAACCTATTTCAAATTAGAAACGGCTGCATTCTCTCATTATTAAAGATAATACAAGGTATCCATATAGGTACGTTGTTTTTAATAAAATAGCGATATCTTGTAAAATACTCCGTATAATATAGTCAAACCCCATATTCAAAGAATTTGTAACGGGCATTTTTGTAGTTTAGCCTTTTTACGCTATTTTCAATTAACATTTTACGTTATCCTCAATTCATAAATACATTTTTACAAATTACTATTTCTATATTTGATATTTATTAACTCCTTAGGCGAGTGCATCGTATTATAATGAGTGGATTGCATCGTCCTTGTCTTGCCGTTCGTATAAATTTTGTTGCTTATGTGAATATACAAGTCTGGATAAGATACGATAAGCGGTTGTAATAGAACGAGTTGAGTTCTGTTCTTTGTTCCGATATACTAAGTACGTTAAAAATACTGTTTCCTCTTTGCGTTTGACAATAGTGAGAATTAATGCGGGATTAATTTTCAGATTGTTCATGTACGGGCACGGCATGTTTTTAGTTGTTTGTCTTGTGAAATAAGAGTTGTATATTAACCGTGTTTGGTCAACGCACGTGTGTTTTTAAGGACATTTGACGGACGGGTTTTATTGCTTACGCGTGCCTACTAATTGTTTTTACTTGTTTTTCTTGTGAGACAAATGCTTTAAGGAACATTTGACAGACTTACTTTAGTGATACGCGTACTTTACTAATTTGTGGTTTTAGTTGTTTGTCTTGTGAAATAGGAGTCGTAGAACTTGCTAAACTGACCGATTCTTTCTTTAGGATTAATGTGTGTGCGATCTAGTCTAGTGTCCCTTTGTTTTATCAGATTAGTACATACTTTGGCTTATTTAAATACAGTGGATACTGTAGTTTCTGCATTTTTCTAACACCAAAGAATCTAAAATAGATCATTGCTTGCGCGAATTTCGTTATTCGCGAAATATAACAGACTACCGGTTTACAAAGGTATTGGTTGAAGTTTCTCACTGCTTTTGGGATGTTTATGAAAATAATATACCTTTGGTCCCAGTTGAAATTAAACTAGTGCTTCAGAGTATTTCGAAATTGTTGTCTTAGGAAATAGAATTACTAAGAAATTTATCAAGGCTACATAGTTCCGACGCGTGATAATGTCTGCTGCTAACACCAGTGAAATACGTAGGTGTGATTAGTGTAACGTGTGATAAGTTCCATCAACACCCTCACAGTCAAGGGTGAAGTGCTTCGTTAGTGCAGGACATCGTTGAATCCCACACTTCAGTTGCAAGGAAGCGTTGCTGAAGGACTTTTGTAAGTTGAACTATTTCCTACTGGTTATTACTTTAAATATCTATCCGTTTGCTTTACCATATCTTTGTCGTTCTGATACCTTTTACAATAGACTTGCATGCTATTTTAAAACATAGAAAAAAAGGAAAGAAAGAAAAATCAATACTACTAAATTACTCATACCAATTGTGTCTTATCTATTTATCTTTTGTCAACATTTTATCTGATTTATGTTTAATTGGTGTGTGAGGAAACGTTTCTGCTACTCCCCAATATTACCTTACTTTGTACTAAAAATTTTTGTACCGCTTTTACCGTTGTTATATTATATAGATTATCCAAACAGTTTTTTTCTTACATTTTACAAAGTACTGAATAACTTAGACGCTTCATTGCTGCTATGCTTATTATTCTTTTTTTTTCAGGTTAGCTTAACTAATTTTCTTGCAGGTATTGTCGCTAACTCCTTACCGCCGCATACATTATATGTCAGTCTGCTTTCTAACCCCCACCCCCCTACTCTCCGATTGAGCCCGGTCATTTCTTTGATTTTCTTGGTGTTACGCACGGCTACGAGCCAACGTTACATAAATTTGGCGCCCAACGTGACTGCCACGAATAACGTCACAAATGGGTAAAGTAAACTGAATTCAAATTTGAAGTAACATATAGAGTGTTTTATTTAAGGAAAAAACATGTCCGATTTGCTCTGTTTATGAGACACCCTGAATATTTTAAAATAATTTAAAAATGTGCACCTCCAACCTCTCTATTACTATGCGAAACTGTGTTTACCTATTGCATTATTTTTGTTACAGTAATATGGCACCCTATATATATATATATATATATATATATATATATATTACTCTTATTTAGACCAGGGTAGAAAATTAAATAATCACATCAAATAATTTTAATCACCGTGTAGAAGCTTTGGGAAAAGGTACGCGTTATTAAAACCGTGAAGCATAAAAATTTATTCGTTTCATTAAAAATAAGGGAGTTAAATTATTTACAAGACGCCTTCTATAAAAAGAAGCAGTATTAAAATGCTCTACGTGTAATTTAATTATTCCGAGTAAAGAAACAAATGAAACTTACGTGCAAAAGTTATATTAATTAACTCAATTTTAAGTAACCGGTATTAAACAAAATGTACAGATAATAATTAATATTTGATTAGGAGTCACTAAAAATTAAAGGGTATTATTTTAATTGGAGTTAATTGAACCATTAGTAACATATAATATGTATAAAAGCTAGTAAAAACTCAATAATATTCAGATCGTAGAAGTATTATGTTTGAACACCTGCGTATTTTTAAATGTTTTATGTTCTGCGTAAAATATTTGCAGATAACAAATGGTTACAGAGAATGTTGGAGAAACTGTTGCTTAATATTTACGGGAAATGCTAATAAGGTGGGTTATTTCACAAGTCCACATGGATTGAAAATAACCGATACTAAAGAATATAGATTTGTACCACTCGGAACAGGGTAGATAGAGACAGATAATATGCGCAAGACAGAGACACATATAGTAAAAGGCGTGAGTTGAGCAACGTTACTGGGTTGCGATTGGTTGAAAATAAGAGGCAAACTTGAGAGGTAAAAATAACATTTCTGTATAAAAATTAATTAGTTATTTTCAGACGTTGCGAGCCGTGTCGAAATTTCTGAGATTTAAATGGTGCAAGTGCAAATTTAATAAGAACCGACGCACAGGCGGTCGAGATGGGAACATAGTATACAAAATTTTAGAAACTGGCCGTTTTGAGGACAAAACCGACAGACAGGCTAACCACTATATATACCCGGGTTAATATGAGTTTCGCTCTCTTAGATTTTTCGATTTGATTCAATGCGTTAAACAGTGCTCTTTAGCTTTCCGATTTTGATAGAATAATTTAAACAGTTTGCCCGTATATTTTGGTGATTTAAAACAGTTTGTTCTTTACGTGCTACAATGAATGTAATTTAGTGCACTTAGAAAAGAAGATACAAGGTAATAAAGTCTAGTATCACTGTACCAATTAGTCAAATTTGCAACGACAAATGAATACACAAAAGTAGGCAGTTTTGGCGTATATTAGTGAAAGAAGAATAAATTTCTTTGCTATTTTTCGGGGGCATTTAATAATTAAATGATTCGTAAACGTGACTGGATCCACAAAACAAGATACAGATATACACAGATGAGTTCCGGAAAAGCACTGAAACAACTTTAGATGAATGGTGGTGTAGAAAATTTTAAAGGCGACCAGTAATCCGAGGACCTAAACATAACCCAGTTGGATTGGTGTGATTAACAGAAGACGATATACATTGGGGCCACGAGTGCATTAACCTTCAGGTAACTTATGCTTTGTTGTTCGATTTTTGTTGTTTTGGTGTGTGTTGAATAACTTTATAATTGATTTACTTAAAATGGACAGTAGGGAAATTGTACTAACAACAAATTTTTAATTTTAAGGTGAAATTCTCTTGTTTAAGTAGAAAGGGGTATTTAGTATTTATGTTCTGGATTATGATGAAAATTTGGGTATGTCTTTGAGCTCAATTAGACGAACCTGGTTAATTAACGTAAAGGGGTGGGAGATGCTCCCTTTGTACTCAGACTCAGGTCTGCATATATTGTTATATTAATTAGTAGGCATCTAAAAGGATTTTAATTCTGAATGCACATTAAAATGATAATAAATTTAATCTTGAAATTTTCTGATACTGAAATTTATGCTGAATTTTAATTTTGAAATTTTAATGTATAGTGAATATTGATGTAAATAGAGTTAACGTTGGCGTTTGTGATAGGAATGTGTTTGTTTTTTTTATGATTGAGGATGAAAGTTTTAACTAGGTGAGCAGCCGAGGCGGAAAAGAGTAAAGAGGCGATTAACAGAAGAAAGTCAACGGAACAGTTAAGTTAATAGCTTTTGTAGGTTTCACAGCATTCTTGACGCCCAATCTGTGGGGCTCGAATGTTTTTTTTTGAAAGGGCCAGTTCCTGCAGATATGAGAGGATACACAGCATTCTATATATATATATATATATATATATATATATATAATATATATATATATATATATATATATATATCATCACAATATACATAATTATTTAAATACTACAAAACAGCAAATAATTAAGTACTTACTTTGCGGAAGGAACACCGGGCGTTAATTTATACACAATTTTGAACTGTATGACTTGCAGACTCAAAATATCGCTGTTAATAGGATAGTATGAATAATATATGTATTTTGGGATTTTATATAATGATTCGATGTAAATACACAATTTTATTCCTCACCTACACGCCGTTTGTAGTTATTTTAACAAAGTTCAGAAACAAAACTAAAACATACTTTTTTACTAAAAACCACAAAATCTACAAAATTTAAATTTAACAAAATAAACAATTAATGTTATCTATCCTTTATGCCTTTTTATATGGATTCAAATTTAAAGTCTTCTATATTAACAAAATTAATTACTTTTTACAACGGCGTAAACACGTGTTATAAATAATAACAATTAATGAAACCTTATCTATAAATTTGTAGTATACAAGCTCTATTATGTCATGAACAGTTAAACACCTAATCACTAAACATCACTAATTCGTTAATATAGTTAATGCACAATAAATTCTTAAACTGTTACTGTAATCATGCAAATTGGTGACACTTATTGTACACTGTTTTTATGTTAGCACTGTGTACTAACATAACCATCTAAAATTACCATGGATTGTAGGTGATTCTTGTTATTTTGTTACTGCTGAAATTGATATCACTGCAATTGCTATCACTGCCTATATCACCTACGTTGATAACTAAAGGTTGGAATCAAATTTGTTTTTTATAGTTCATCATTTCATCGTACATTCTTTTGTATATTTACGCATTTTTGCCAATAAGGTCCATCTGTTCGTTAAAAATTCCTACCATATTAAGTTAACATATGTGTCTTTATATAGTTGATTAAGCGGCCCAACATTTTTGTTGTAATATTCTTTAAAATTCGCCCATACTAACTCTATATGATTAAATTAGCAGTGATATGGGAATAGTCGCAAAACCTAATACTTTTCTGCTATGACATCTATTTAATAAATTCTTGCTTGTGGATTTTCCTTAATTAATGATAATATTTCTCTTTTTAATATGTCACCGTTACAACGAATATTATGTTTTATTAAAAAATCAATGATTTCGCCTTTAGTTGCTGTCTATTAGTTTGGAAAGTTTGCAATTAATTTTAAATGATATTGAAGCATTGTCCAGAATAACTATACTCGGTTCACTTAAATTAGGAGTTAAATATTCTTTAAACCATTTTGTAAATAACTCTGCATTCATATCTCCATGATGGCCTGCAATCGGTGTTTTTTTTTTTAATACTATGACCATTTACCTTAGGATAAGGTAATATAAGACATCTGTCTTGTCAAATGTCAGACGGAAGGGTAACTAAAACGAAGATTTCCTGTTGCGACGAGGTAATTTTGAATGGAAAACGGCTTATGAGTAAGGAAACTTCTAAAGGCAATTCGGCTAGTAGATCATGAGCTTAGGTCGGGGTTGAACTACGGCCAAAAATAAAGTGAATATGGCACCACTGAATTTTTCAATACAACTAATGACTAATATCAGCCTATTTGTATAAGGAGAATGCGGAAACCTAAGCCCTATACCGCTGTACAAATATTTTGCATGAATACAACTCTTACGAAATACTTGCTTACCTCCACGTTATAGTTGATTATAATGCACTGCTACTTCTGTAACTAAATAAAACCAATACCTAGCACTGTTTGTACATTCTATTAATTATCACCATTAAATTTCATAGATATTATGAACCAAATATTATCTCATTCAAAATAATAATCAAAAAACATAACCCAAAATAAGTTTCTATTCTCTTAAGATCTCAGTTATCGAAAATAATTATTTACAAATGATTACTTAAAATGTACACATCATTATCAAATTTATTCAGTAATTTTGTTTCACTACATCTCAAAATTTAGCAACTATTTTTCATATGGATGTTTAAGAATTTGCCTTATGTAAGTGACTAATGATATTCTGACAAACATTTTATTCAGTCTTGTGTAGTACTGCGATAGACATCACATATAAGTGTTCAATTAAGCCTACAAAACCTAACCAATAAACAAAATTTTTTTTGACTATCAGTATTTTATTAATAACAACCTATATTATTAAAGATGAAAGATTTTAGTTTCCTGTACATACTCAAGTATTATTAATTTTCACATTTACTCTTAATTTATTATTTCAAAAATGTAAACAATTTTACATACTGTTCTCTATGAATTTCAACGGCACATATCAATATTAAAAATGGTGTTTCTATAAATTTACTTGGAAATCACAAAGATATAATAAGGTCAAACGACGTTAAATTTCTTTGGTAATTTTCAACTTGGACGAAACTTAAAAACACTTACTTGATTGACGTCCAGATGTAATCAAAACTTGCACGTTCTTTCAGAACAAATAACATACCAGATGTTCAGCAGCTTACAAAAATATCAGCGATGCACTTATACCATTCCATGAATTTATGCAAATCTTGAAGTCTACTAATACCACTACGAAATTGATAGATATTTCTCAAGTCATCTGATGTAAGCTTTAATCAAAAATCTTACTGTAGATTAATTTATCAATTCAGAATTAAAATCCAGAAATTCTAACATTTCAATACTCAAATTAAATCTTGCAAAATTAGATACCTCTCTCTGCATTATTTTTGTTGCACTACGAAAAAGAATTAACAAATTACCATGAGAGTAATTTATACTCACTGTGTTACTGACGCTTGCTAAATTAACGCCGTGTATTAGACATCACTGAAGCAATATGCAGCCAGGAATCTAATTACTACGCAATGTTTTTCTAGTTATTCTGCTTTTTTCGAACCCAGCACCAATCATAATTGCTCAGGGCCATCTTCTACATAAGAAGAGTTAACTTTCACCTACAACAGCTAACGTAAAAGTGTTTCAATCAGACAACTGATTGTCAATCCGACAGTTTGTTACGCTCCCCTCCTGTCAGCGTACTTAAATTACATCGTTCTTTGGATCGCCGGTCGTATAAATTTTGTTCCTTATGTTATTATCCAAGTCGAGATAATAGACGATCAGAGTTTTATATTTTTATATAAACAGATTAGTAGTGTAGCTCTTATTCTATTGAAGGAAGGATGCTTTCTAGGCGAACGTGTTTGGTCGACCGCACGTGCGTTTTACGGAACATTGACGGACGGACTTAGTGATTACACGTGCTTTACCAATTGTGTTTTTAGTTGATTTTCTTTTGAAATAAAAGTTGTGGAACTTGCTAAACTGGACCGATTCTTCTTAGGATTAATGTGTGTGCGATCTAGTTTAGTGTTCCTTTTTTTATCAAAGTGAGTGCAATAAACTTGTACAGAATTTTTAAAGGATTAACGATATTATTTTCTTGACCACTTCCAAGTTGTTTACTGTTCAAAAGGATCGCCATCGTATTACAACGTATTGTAGGGTCCAAAACGAGAGTGTCAGACACCGCTGCTAGTGTTTCATCAGTTATGTGATTGTGTAGATTTCATACAAAAAAAACTTAAAATACAAGAACGGTAACTGCGATTACAAACAAGTAAATACGATGTACAGCTCGTTTTCTTTCTTAGTGTAAGATACTTATTTAGTTGTCAACGTATTAATTAGCAAATTAATTCTGTAACATGCTTTCCCATTTTTTTTTGAAATGAGGTTACAGACATATCTTCGTGCACTACCTCTCTTAACAATAATGTTGGACATTTAAGGTAAAAACGTGTTTGGCAACTAACATTTTACAGTGATTCCAGCTTACAAATGACGTGAATTAATATTCGATTGCCGGTTAGTTTAACTATGAATAATTAAGTGAAATACGTAGGTGTGATTAGTGTAAAATGTAATAAATTCAATCAACTCCATCACAGTCAAGGGTGAAGTACTTCATTAGTGCAGGACATCGTGAATCCTACACTTTAATTGCAAGGAAGCGTTACATGAAGAGATTGTTGTAAGTTGAACGATTTCATACTTGTTATTACTTTAAATATCTATCCGTTGTTTTGCAATATCCTTTGTCGTTTTGATACCTTTTACAATAGGATTGCATGCTATTAAAAAAAAAAAGAACAATCAACAATACTGGATTACTCACATCAACTGTGCTTACCTATTTATCTTTTGTTATAAGTTGTTTGATTTATGGTTAATTGGTGTGTCAGGAAACGTTTCTGCTACTCCCCAATATTACCGTACTTTGTAATAAAAGTTTTGTAATGCCCCTATCGTTATTACATTATATAGATTATCCAAACAGTTTTTTTTTCATCTTACAGAGTACGGAATAATTTAGACTTTTCATTGCTGCTATGCTTATTCTTTTTTTTTCAGGTTTGCTTGACTATTTTTATTGCAGGTATTGTCACTAATTCCTTACAGCCGCGTACATTATATGGTAGTCTGCTTTCTACAACCCCCCCTAATCTCCGATTGAGCCCGGTCATTCCTTGACTTTCTTTGTGTTACGCACGGCTACGAGTCAACGTAGCAAGTTACAACGATCATTCTACTTATAGGAGGAGGGAGATCTTGAAATGACTCTCATGAGAGTTATTTCTTGTCACCGTACAATTTGAAATAATGCTCACAGTTTTAAAGCATAAAGTTAAATTAATACAACAGGTAATAAATACATGAGGTAAAACAGAACTTTAAAACCAATTACCACTTAGAAAATTACAATGATGTAATTTTTGAAATAACCTTCTATCAAAACAATAGCATAAGTATCCATAAAATACTGATGGTAAATAAATTTGTTACACAGCCTTTTTCCAAGAGAAAAAATTTGAGAAAGCACTTAAAGATAATAAATCCGAAGAATTTTTTTTGTGACATAAAACTATACTTGTAACATACAATTAATATTAGCATATAAAACTAAAAAATAACTCATTAAATCATCGAGGGGAATTAGTACGTACACGTAAATGAGTGACTAGTAACTACGCGTGCTACACGTTAAAGAGGAGACAACTTCGAAAAGTCGTAATCGGTATTTATATATAATCAATCAAAATCATTTTCGGGGGTCTTTTCACTCAATTTACACATAGGGAAAATAAAAATAAAAATGCATCGTGATGTAATACAATCACCGACATCAAAACCATCATAACGAGTATACTTCTATTCTATTAACCATAATTACATATTTACAAAATATTCTAAAGCACTGACTAAATTTGCAAAAGAAAATATTTCAATACCAAAGAAGGTCAATAATACTAACTCATATTGAACGCTAAGACCAATTTTGAAACAAATCTAAATAAGTCAAGAGACAAACAAAGCATCAACTTAACCTACTCTTCAACTAAATCTTATTCACGCATAAATGAATCTCCTTGAACATTGCCAAAATTATACAATATTCAAACCAATAACATAACTAAACCTATTATAACCCCAAATAATAATTGGTTTTTTACCAATTCATAACATGGACTTGGACCAACAACACTTGCTACGTCCATTGACGTAACCTAAAAAAAACCAAAAAAAAAGGAAGGAAGGATGACCGGGCTCAATCGGTGAGTGGGCGAAGTTTTATACCTATAGATAAATTAAAAAGAAACCTAAAATAAACAAAAAAATTTATGTACACTCACTCATTCACACTCAGAACAAAACATACAAAGGAAAAAAGAACTTATAATTAAACAAAATATTTACAGAACACAGTAAAAAAATTATTCATGAAAATGGCAAGCTGTATTTTCAGGTAATTACCCCCTGACAGTATTTATTAAAAACAAACCAAACGCAACCCTAAAAACCACAGCTCTAGATCATCGTAAATATAAACTTAACCTGTATTTACATACATAATGCCAACATTTTCAAATGTGCCCGCAAGTCTTTAAACCGTTTCTACATTAATAATTAGTATATTTTTAGTTATTTACAAACAAGTAGTAAAGCATTAATAAAAAAGCAGTATATATCAAAATAGTTCAATAATTTTCGTATATAAAAATTAAATTTGGAAATGCCATATTTGAACGGTAGAACCCCAGGCGTTCTGATTCCAAAGTAAGAAGCGAATACAAAAAAAAAACTTACCCTCGAGTTACTGACGTTGACGTTGACTCAGTCGCTGGTCCACGTCAGCGAGTAGGTAGGCCTACGCCCAGGAAGAACGCGTTTGGCTTCCCATTACCAGAAGAAACGACAGCTCAAAGGATAAACGTAACCCCCGCCGGAAGCTAGCTATATAATACGTGCCAGAAATTCGCATAACAAAAAACAAAACGAAGCAAAGCAGGACGGATGTTTTCTTGTTGCTATTCGAACAGAAAGTAAATATTACATTTGTTTAGTTAAAGCACCAAAGCTCAACGTAAACTTGTCGTCAAGGAAAATAAAACAGGAAAACCGTAATTTCTTGAAACAATTTCGCCGAATTCTTTCAAAAGGGAAAACACAGCAGCCTTAATTATTGAAAGACGCCTATCTAATTATGGCGTAAATTCCACGGTAAGAAATTCTTAAAAAGGATATTTATTTTTAATGCTCTTATCATGTCAAAATCACGCCAGGTCGAAATCTATAATTTTTCAATCCTCCCACCATCCCCTCCCGACTTACACACGATTATCACCGTCTAATCTCGCAACCCTTCCTGCGAACTCTCTAAAGGCTGTCCAGAACGCTTTCTGGTTAGCCACTTTTCCAACTTCCTCTAGGCTCTTTGGCCATGTTAGACCTACAATAGCTAATTTCGTATCAGCCAACCCTCGATTTGCCGCTTCAAGCGGGCAGTCGACGAGCACGTGCTCTGCGCTTTCCGCGCCCTCACCGCATTTACAGCGGTCGTTGTTGGTTAACCCGAACCTATGTAAATACGCTTTCAGGGCGCCGTGCCTTGTTATCAACTGAACCATTTTATGATCAAGTTTTACCTCGATCTTGCCTCTAGCTTCTAAGCTCGGTATGAATTTGTGGGTCAACCTGCCCGAGGCAGCGTTGTTCCACCTCTCTTCGCATTGTCGGATTGACTTTTCACGCGGCTTTCTTTTAATCAAAGACTTCGGTATCGACGAATGTGATATTCGAAAGTCTCCCGTCGAGGCCTCTTTAGCTAATTCATCAGCCCTATCGTTTCCTATGTTACCATTGTTCGACCTAATCAATTATTTACGAAAATGAACGTAACACACTAATGCAATAACTGCAGCTTGCTTAAATTGCTTTTAGCACGACAAAAGATATCTTTCATAAACAAATGCTTCCCACAAAAATTTTACTGTTAGAAGTTAAGATTCTAATAAACATAAACAAAATATAAACAAAGCATTGACCAAGTTAAATGGATCAAATCCATTTGTAACTCACTATAATTCAACATAAGCATATATACGTATATATATATATATATATATATATATATATATATATATATATATATATATATATATAGCCCAGTTATTTCATTCACAAGCAAAATGAAATGTATAACTACTCAACCAAAGAAAATTTTATAACTAAATAGGTACAACAGGCTCATGCAAAACTGCTTGACCTAAAAAAATAAGCATCCTTCAATTGCGTCTCGCATCAGCAACAACACGGAACACTATAATTTATGTCATATACCACTAGCGACGTGTATTGACAACAGCAAGGTACTCCATAGGATAACTACAAACTGTCTACTAGATGACAGCTTATAGTTACAAAATAACAAGATTTCAACTTTACTGTACGGTTAGATTATTTACTAACATCATTTACATCGCCAATACTATACATCTTCTAAGTTTAGATTACCAAACAGTATAATCACACAACAAATAAATTCTAGACCAAAAAGGTCAATACAGAAATAATTACTACCATTAACTACTTGACATTCTATCTCTACTTAATGTACAGAAACATCATCGCCTTCACCATCATTACTGAATATTGAATATGGCTTTAAGTCTTTAATATGCCATCTGCCTGCCTTTGAACCACCTTCATTATTCAACTCATAAATCAGATTAGACATCTTCTTTTTAACGATACACAAAATAAATTTAGGTGCAAGTTTAGCAGTATACTTATCACATGGCTTCGAAAGAACCATGTTGGACCTCTAAACTTTATCGCCTACCTCGAAGGAAATGTTACGTTTTCTTAAATTATATGTATTACTTGACCGCATGTAAGCTAAATGTAATTTCTCATGTACCTGTCTAAAAATAGCAGAAAGTCCTTGACGATCTAAAGCATATGAGGGCCTATCACCAGAAACCTTATAGGGGTCTTTACGACGAGAATTTAATCCAACAACATATCCAAGAAATTTCCACGACTTCTTAAAGAATTCACACTTTTTTAAGTTGATTTTAAGATTAGCTTCCTTAAGAGGTTCTTTCACAGTTTCTAAAAGCTTCAGATAATCTTCGAAAGATGTTGAACACAGGATTATGTCATCCAAATAACAGAACACATGAGGTTCAAATTTCGGTTCAAAAATTCTTTAATCCGAATGGCATTGCAACAAACCTATACTGTCCTCTCGAATAAACACTAAACGCAGTTTTATCCATAGACGTTTCTGAAAGTGGAATCGCCCAAAAACTCCTTCTAAGATGAAGACTAGAAATATAATTCGCACCTCTAAGTAAATTGATGATCCCTATCAATGTTTGACAGTAGATAGCTGTCGTGTTTGGTAATATCATTAAGCATTCTTCCTTCAAAACAAAATCGGTACTCACCACCTTGTTTCCTTACTAACAACATGGGAGATGGCCATGGACTCTGACATTCTTCCGCTACTATATAATCTGTGGGTTCTATATCAGGACCATAAAATTTTCCAGACATAGAAACATGTCGACCAAAAACTAAGAAATTTGGTGAATAACCAGTGGCATAGAGTTTTGCAGAGTTAATCGCATATTGAATTTGGGGTAACTCGATATCCCAAGTATCATGCTCTTCAATATAGAACCTTATTGCAGTTCCGACAGTTCGATTCATTCTCTCCACAAAATCACATTGAGGAGAATAAACGGCATTAAGCCAAATTTTTAGAACATCATATTTTTTGCATACTGCTTTGAAAATTCTAATGAATTGGGGCGCACCAAATACTAAGAAAACTTTTTCTTCCAAAACACGTTCTATTAAATGCGCTTTTGCACTACGCAAAGGTACCATTACTGTAAATTTAGAAAACCAGTCACCTATAACTAGTAGCTATTTGTGCCAGCCTTGGACCTTGGGAATGGGTCTGAGGTCTACTGCTATAATCTGAAAGGGGACTTCACCTCCTTTTCCCTTTTCCATTAAACCAAGGGATCCTCTATTCGACGCTTTCTGTGCTCCACACGTTAAGCGCTTTTTACAGAATTTTATCACATCGACGCGCATCTTTGGTCAATAAAAATTTTCTTGCACGCGCGCCAACGTTTTAAAAAATCATAATGTCCAGCCACTGAAGGGTCATGGTTTATTCGAATAACCTCTTGTTTTTGTGATCCAGGAACTAAATATTTCCATTCCTTCACATTTGATGAAAGCGGTAAATTTGATGAAAGCAATTTAAAAACAAGATTACCTTCCACTTTCCATTGCGGGTAATCTTGCGGCGAAGATAAAATCTTTTCACGTAGAGACACATGCCAAGGGTCTAGATTATCTAACTTGATTTCAACTAAATTATCCACACGATTTTTCACTGGGACTGCTCGGCTAAGACAATCCGGAATCACTTTAAACTTTCCTTTACAATGTACCAACTTGAACGTATGCTGCCTTAGACGGACAGCCCACTTAGCTAATTTTCCTGCTAGGTTCTGTGTTTTATTGAGCTATAACAACGTAAAATGATCCGTGACAACAATAAAGCCGGCGCCTTTTACTCAAGGTCGTTATTTTTTTTATGGCGAAAATTACAACTAGGCACTCTTTCTCCTTGACTGAATAATTTCGCTCGGTACGAGTAAGTGACTTACTGGGCGTACGAGATAACGTGTTCGACATCATCTATGTTCTGAACTAAAACAACTCCTAGCCCTGTGTCGCTGGCGTCGCACTCGACAATAAATGGAACTGAGTAATCCGGCTGTGATAACAATAGGACGGATACCAAAGCCTGTTTGATCTGAACAAACGAGTTCTCAGCGTCGGACGTTCAAACAATAGATTGACATTTTTTTCTTCTCTTTACTAAATCACTGATAGATGAAACTAAAGATGAAAAGTTTTTTATAAAGCGACGGTACCAATTACACATTCCCAAAAAGCGCTATACCTCAGTAATGGTCTTAAGTATAGGAAAATTTACCATTGCTAAAACTTTATCGGGGTCTGTACAAAAAGAATTTAACCCAACAACATATCCAAGAAATTTCCACAACTTCTTAAAGAATTCACACTTTTTAAGTTGATTTTAAGATTAGCTTTCTTGAGAAGTTCTTTCATAGTTTCTAAAAGCTTCGGATGCTCTTCGAAAGATGCTGAACACAGGATTATGTCATCCAAATAACAGAACACATGAAGTTCAAATTTCGGTCCAAAGATTCTTTAATCCGAATGGCATTGCAACAAACCTATACTGTCCTCTCGAATAAACACTAAACGCAGTCTTATCCATAGACATTTCTGAAAGTTGAATCGCCCAAAAACTCCTTCTAAGATGAAGACTATAAATATAATTCGCACCTCTAAATAAATTGATAATCCCATCAATGTTTGGCAGTAGATAGCTGTCGTGTTTGGTAATATTACTAAGCATTTTTTCTTCAAAACAAAATCGGTACTCACCACTTTGTTTCTTTACTAACAACACGGGAGATGACCATGGACTCTGACATTCTTCCGCTACTACTAATCTCAACATTTCCTCTAACTTTTTATCTAACATCTTACTCATAAAGAGAGACATGACGTACGGTTTTATACGAAATGGTTTTGCATCACCAGTATCAATGTCCTACACAATTTTGCCTGTGCGTCCTAGTCTCTCTTCACTACTGATTTCGTTGAAGTACTCTATTGCTACTCACGCCTTTATTTGTTGTGGTTCTGATAAATCATCTATACTAAGAAAATAATTATTGCAACTCAAGGGTACTGACGATCGTTCTACATACGAAATATTATTGCTATTATCAGTTTGAATCTGCCATGAATTGTTTCTGAAATCTGTTACTAGAACAAATAATTTTGCAAAATTGCTACCAACGCTAAATGTGTGTGTGAGAGACGGTACGACCAAAGGGTTAATAATACGACACTCTCTTTTAATTCTAATTAGTAAATCAACTGAACCAATAACTTCTTTCAGAGCCCCATTTAAAAGAAAGTGAAACTAAAGTGTTCCGAAAACTTTCGTGTTCGTGATTCTAATTGGAAAGATAATTGATCAATTTTAAGTTACAAATTTTACTTGTATTAAAATCTTCAAAAAACTATTTCTGACGCGATCTTAATCGTCCAAGAAAAAACAAAGATGACTTCAGCTGTAGAAAGTCTGAAACGGGAATGAATAAGTAATAGGAGAAGACAGAAGTCGTATAGTGACGGTTGCCAAATCCCACTTTATTTTTCGTCTTTCATTTACAATAATTCATATTATTGATGGCTAAGTATTCAGTCAAATACTACAGACTGAACAGGTTCTATTCAAAATTTGCAATCAGGAAATATAATAGTTAGGAACCTTAAAATTCACAAACCAAAGCTACGAGATCAACACTGCAAAATCACAAAGCACTTTGGAAAGACGTTTTTTCGAATAACGCTAGTTGAAAATATTAGTTCAATCATATTAGAGGACATCTGACCAATATTTAATAACATTTTTTGTTGCAGATTCATTGTAAACTTTCTTAAAAGCATCAACAAATTGAAACATTATGGAGCTGGCTATGCCTATTACATGCAATAACACAATGGATTCTTATGAGGATATGTTTAAAGAAATAACAAGAAAGTTGTATGGCGAAGACGGTTTACCAGAATTTATAGTTACTGATCGTACTTCAAACTCTCAAGATAGAATATCCACTATAGATTACGATGTAGAGGCTTCTTTGTTAAAACAAGACGATCAAGTTTCCGCTTTTGGACTTGCGGCGTTAATGCAGAATAGTTTTCCTACTACCACTATTGTAAATTCACCTTCACTACCCAAACCAAACCAAACTCAAGACGACAAGTGGATTATTAGCGAGGACAACCTGCAATGGAGTCATTCAAAGGTAGCCAGTTATAATCCAGCTCAAAAATTATTTCGTTGTGCAGAATGTGATTGCGTGGGTTATTTACCACGAGTGGCAGAGCATTGGTTAGGAACACATTCAAATCTTCGAGTTTTTCAATGTCCTCAATGTCCTTATGAGAGTGCTTGGGCACGTTGCGTACGAATGCATCTAACTCGTCATCATAATATAAGTGCAGAAGAAACATCGGATGCTTTGTTAAGGAATAATCCTGTTTTATTGGAAGTAACGCGTTTTCTTCAATGTTTAAGATTACGTTTAGAAGCACTATGTGCAAAAACACAGCCGGTCACTCAGCAACCACTAGATTTTCAGAATAATGAAACTATAGATAACAGCACACGTATTGCAACTCAACAACAAGTTTTAGTATCTTCTGAAACGAATAATAGCTCCACTAAGCGATATGGTTGTACATATTGTCCGTACGCCACTGATCGTCGCGACTTATTTACAAGACACGAAAATATTCATCGCGAAGAAAAACCCTTCCAGTGTTACGTTTGTGACAAACAGTTTAACAGAGCTGATCACGTAAAGAAACATTTTCATAGAATACATAGAGAACACCCTTACGATTTGAATAAAATACGAAGACATCCCCCGAAAAATGCATCTGGTATGTCGTTCTATCATAAATATAACTCTATCGAAACTCCTGTTCAATCTCCGGATTCCTTAAATGCTGAAATGGCCTTAATGAGTAATTCTTTAGCAATACCTTCCAATTATAATAATATGCCAAGAGTGCCAATTAATTCTCCAACAAACAATAATATGGATCCAAAGCTATCCAATGCAAAGCTTCACGTTATAGGAAAAGGTCCTATAAAGAAAAAAAGTGAAAAGCGTTTTGCATGCTGCTATTGTACTTGGTCTGGGGTGGATAACTGGTGTTTAAAGCGTCATATGAATACACATCTTAAACCATATATATGTGCACTATGTGATTATAAGGCAGCCAGATCGGAACGTCTTGCTACTCACGTGTTGAAGGTCCATAACAAAAGAGCATGCAGTAAATGTAACTTTTTTGCAGATGATTCCATGCAACTTGCAGCTCATCAACATGAACATCAGTACGATATAGTTAATAACATTTTACCAAGATATTTAATAATTCTATTACAGTTCAATTGATCAACGTAGTCGATCCGCCTCAATTCACGCTGCACCGATTTCTAATACAACTCTACTAACCACTTCATCCGAATTATTCAGGTAGGTTGACAATTTTAGCAAAAATAACTACAATTGATAGAAACGCATTAATACCTATTGCTAAATTTAAAATTGCTGTTGTTTTTTAGTAATGTAGGTTACATTTAAAAAATTCGTTTAATGAAAAGCTTTGGAGTTTTAAATCCTTTTATGCAAACACACGGCTTCGAGTAGGACCAGCCCTTACATACGCCGAACACTCGATTTATATCCTGTCCACCTATACACTAAGTACTATAACGGGTGTAGAATTGGTTAGCGTCTCATAGACATTTCTATGTTAAATTATTAATGTTCAAATATTGGCTTCCCAAATTATATAATAGAGAAAAAGTGTAAATACGTTTTTAGTGGACAAAAAATTAATATCTACAACCATATTACTTACTACTTATGTTTACTTTTCTTACAAGGGTTAAAATTAAGGAAATTAGAACTATCTGGGAGTTGCTTAGAAAAAAAAACAATTGTAAGTTAGCTCTCATCTTAATATTTTAGTTAGAAATTTGACCTTTTTAAGTAGTTCTGGGATAATAGTGTGTATTTGTTAGATGAAAGGATCCAAATGGTAAAATGGTGTTATTCTGATTATAGTGAATATGCAGAAAATAGTGTTTGCCGTAAAATATACGAAGAAACTAATTACAAGGCACACTAGTGCAAATGTAAGAAAAACGCTCAACAGAATGTAAGACGACAAAAAATTGCAAATGCTGTTCACGAATTATTTTCATTAACTTAAAATCCTAATATAAGTATATACCTGCCAACATCAAAATATTTTGGGATACACCACACTACATTCCTTCTCAATGATATTGGGAGAAAGGTTTATAGTTTTAGTACACCATTTCAGAAAAAGCAAATGGAAATAGAAATTTGTTAAGGATTGTGCATTTTACAGATAAGTGTACGTTACCCTTAGCAATGAGCTAAACGCACGCAATTGTAGGGTTTGGGAGACAGAAAATCATCAAAATCATTTAAAAGCAATAACTTATCCTCAACAATTAAATGTTTGGATCGATATTTTGGAACATCATATTATTGGAATATTTTTCTTTAGTAAAAATTTATCATTTGAACGTTTTCTTAGAAATATTGTCCAAAGAAATAACACCGGCTATACTAGTACAAAACCGCCAACTTTGGAACGAAAAATGATCCTTATAGAAAAATGTATATGTAAGGTGAAAACATGATCTTTATGACACTTTATATGTAATTTTCTCTATATGGCACATACGTGTGTGGAGGAGAGATAGATACATTAACCTAATTACAGCAGATTGTTTGTCTTACAAGCCTGATGGCATTTTTTTAACGTGCTCCATTAACACATCTCAGAGTAAGCAATATTACGCAATATTAGTACAAAGTGATTTTTAAAACCATTTACTACCTATATGAAAAATAGACATACATTAACCAGCTCGTCTACCTAAAAGCCATTTCATTAACTTGCTTTTTAACACGCTAGTGATGTCACAGCATAATGTTATGGCACACCTTTGTAGTTATCAATGTTGAATGGCGGTACCACCTTAACCCTATTATATAGAACTGAGCCATTAAAAATAGAAAAAACTGCAAGTAAATTCGGACCAGTGAGAATTCACAAGGAAAACTGTGGTACATCCAATAACCTGCACAGCAATTTAGATCACAGACACGGTATATGTATTTGAATGTATAATTCGCTTGTAATGAGTAACACGTTATTCGTTAAGCAGTACCATATATTTCCGACGCCTTTGGATATATTCTCACCTATAATTAACAAATGCATACTTGCTAATGTTTAATTTTTATAGAAACGAGTTCAGTATATTTTGCAATTTACGGGTAAGGTCACACTATTTTTAAACAAAGGTTTTATTTCCTTTACTAGACTTGTTTAAAAGTTTGAAAATTTTAGATACTAAAATCACGGAGTTTAATTTAATACATAAATAACGCACTTGTTAAATGCAGCAAAAAATACATTGCTAATTATTACTATATCTAGATATATGACACAGACGTTTGACGTGCTGCCTATATTTGTATACATTCTCCATACTTATATAGCATATGTTAAGCGCATTACAAATGCCTCATTAATATTAATCTTCATTTCTACCTTCACTTGTTTTTCTTATAAAATGAGCAGTTGTAAACAAACTTTGGAACTGATTGCAGGTGTCTGCCGACTTGTTCGTATGGTCGACCAGCCGGTATCGTAATATTAATAGTGGTTTGATACGGTAGTGTCAGTTGTTTAGTGAACAATTTAAGAAAATGAATGGGCTGTCCTATGTGTAATGATATAATTGGAATACAGTGCACTCAGACAAGTAATGGTGGAAAATGTAAGTGATTTTTATACACAAATTAATTAGTATGAAACACCCATTGACCCGTCCAGTACACTTGACAACAGTTAGTTTTTGCTAGACATCTAAAAAACCATATGCCACTAGTTGTAGGTACCAACTTATAATGTTGACAGGGCAGGCAGTAAAAAAACTTCAATACAAGTAGTCTGGTTTGCCCGTAATATATACAAATATATTATACATTTTTACTAATTGTTAACCACAATATGCAATCTTAGTTTCAAATACCACTTACCATTTGATTTTAGTTCTATTTTCTTAGTTTCCTAGAGCACAATGGAAAATTGCAGATATTAAATTTTCAATCGTGTTTAATTTGTGGTGGACTTGTCATTCTTGATTTACATAGCACTTCCATGCAGTCAACACAATCATGAAAAGTATGAAAATTATTTCTTCTGTATATCTGCTTTTTATGACTCGTCATAACAGTGAACACATACTGGACTGAACCCGAACTGATACATATAGTTGGTAGCTAACCTACATTTTTAACTTCCCGCTTAAGCAAAGCTAGCGAGGTTTCAGAACAGTTCACCTTTCTTTTGCAACCCACTGATTTTTACGATGTTTTGCAAGCGTGCATGTTCTTTAGCTTGAAACAGACGTAATGATTCTTACATAAACGCACTTTGATCTGAAACCAGCCTAATGCATTTTTGCGTATATGCAGTTGCTTTGATGGCTTCTCACTTGAGCAGACTTTCTGTAGATTTAAAACAGTTCAACAGTTTTGCGACCGACTGACATTTACAATAGTTTGCAAGAGTGCATGAAATGGAGATGCAAAAGATTAAACATCCAGGAATTTAATTAGTAGAGAAAATCCATAGTAAGAAGAGAAATAAAGTCTTTGTAAAATGGTAGGGTTACTTAGCGCACGCAATAGCTAGACTAACAAAACAGCTAATGTTATCGTGGTCTACAGTTGTAAAATTAAACTAAAAAATATATATTTTGCAATTAAAATTTTTTTTTTATTATACCATCTTTTAACAGTAAAATATTTTGTTTGTGCAAACCAAATGAATGTTCAGAACAAAACTCAACTTTTTTGCAACCCACTGACCTTCTGAGTATCACAAAAATGCACGCTCTTTGGCTTGAAACCAGGGTAATGTATTTTTGCGAGTACGCACTTCGCTCCGAATTCGACCTAATACATTTTCTGTAATCGCAAATGCTTTTATAATTTCTCGCTTGAGCAAATTTTCTATAAATTCAAAACGGTATTTTTGCGATCGACTGAGTTTACAACATTTCACAAAAGTGCACGTTGTTTGAATTGAAGCCGACCCAATGTATTTCTACATGTATGCAGTTTAAGTTAAAACTGACATAATAAATTTTTGCAGGTAGGTGCTTTGAACCGAAACCGATATATGTATTTTTGTATGTCAGCGGTTTAAATTAAAGTTGGTAACGAATTAATCCATTAAAGAACTGTTTAGTTTTCTGTAAAACTTTGATAGGACTTCCGGAAGTTGCCAATGTATTCGGTACCAATATCGAAACATGGAAAGAGCTAGCTGACACGTTAAATAGTAGTTGTCAAGTATTTATCAATATTCGGCAGTATATGTATTGAGGTAACCGTAATACGACAAAGTTGACTATTTATTCAAGGACTCTGTAAAGCGATAAAGTTGATAGCATATGTGTTTTCTGTTTTTTTTAAAAGAGCAAAGATCACACACACACACACACACACGTACCCACACACGCACACACACACACACACACACGCACACACACACACACATACACACACACACACACACATTTTTGTGTATAAACGGAAGTAGTTAAGCTTCGGATTCATTTATTTTACGACATCGAACATAAAAGTTTGAAAGGTTAAATCGTCGAAGATGTAAGTTCGAACAATTTATAATTCATTTTACGACATGCAATATGTAACATAGAACTTTGTATAATTATGGAATAATTATTTTATAAAATACTAGGAAAATTGAAGGATCTTCGATATAAATAATCCTGATAGTAGAGGTAATGCTAAGTTTAATCAATTAATAAAAAGAATACCGTCTGCAAACTGATATTCTAACGGAGATTTGAAATACAATCAGGACGAATTTAATGCACTTAATGATAATGAAAATGAGATTTTCATAAGCGCTATTTAACAATAACAACCGCAAGTATAAAATTTGGTTCTTTGTTTGTAATTTATAAGGATATTTAAATATTTGTACCATAAGCTATTATAATTTCTTAATCTTATAAAAATTATTTGTAAAGGGGATAATTTCTAGGAAATTTTGAGTCAGAGTTTCAGACATTTTGACCATTACTAAATTATCTATGCAGTGTCGTAATAAAAATTAAATAAATTATTTACAGCAAAATTAAAGTGAATTTGTGTAACTCACAGAGAAGAGGTTAAAATTCTGTAATTGGTAACAGAGATTTGGTAAGAGTTATTTAATCGGTAGGAATAATTTTCTGTATAAGCTTAAGCTGTAAACTGTTTTATAATTGTAAGAAATTCTTTTGTATAAAAGAAAAATGTTTTTGAACGCGTTTCTTAATATTTCTGTGTTTCTTTTTATTTTCGTAAATTCTACAGCATAGTTTCTGTTGAGCTAGCTAGGCAAGAGAAGGAAACACGGTAAGTAATAATTTCATATTTTCTATTGCATCCTCTTTAATACAATCGCTGTACCTAAGTCAGTATTAATTTAAGGGTTTCTCAAGTATTAGGAATAGGCACAGAGATTAGCGACGACCAACGCCAGAAAACCTATCACAACAATATATATATATATTTTTTCTGTGGTTTTCCTGGATCAGAAGCCCCAAAAATCGTCCACTATTCCTCCTTCTGAAATAGAAATAAAACTCCAGCAATTTGTACCTAAATAAAACCTTGTTACAAATTTTATAAATTTCGATATGTTCTAGTTTGCTATTTACAAAAATTGCTTCTCCGAGTTGATCTACCACGGCTAGCTCTGCTCCCTACCTTTTACGATATACTGACCACGGCTACTCATTTTCTCAACACCTTTCTAATAAAAGAAATAAAAAAAAATTAAATATTTCCAAAAAACATACACCTTTTGATTCATATAACTCAAATAATTATCCGTGCATTTACATTTCCAATGCCCCACCCGAAGGTACTACATTGGCCAGGAGGCTAGTTTTTTGTTGCCTGGAAATTTAGAATTTTGCCGAACCCTTGCCGTTCCAGGCAAGGTAGGCATCTTTAACGTGCGTGACAACTTTCACACACGGGACCTCTATTTAACCTCTTATCCGAACGAGGGCGTAATTGTGAAAAATGCTCACCTGCCATTTTTCAAGCAGTCGGCCGTGTTGGGATTTGAACCCAGGACCTCGGGATCCGTAGTCTTACGCTTACTACATTAATCCACGGCGACGCTTTCAAATAATTATCCGCATAATCTCAATATTTACAAATCATTTCACGATAAAGTATTTCACCCTTTGGTTCGTTATTGAAACATTATTTTAAATTCTAGTGAGCTTTGATGTTACTCTATATGACAAAATTTCATTCGAAGCAGATGGGCCTCTCCTAAAACCCTAAATTTACGTTCTCCAGGTCTATGTCGACCTCATTATAAACCTTTAATTTTGTATGCCTAAAATGTTGCATCAACAAGTTATGCTAAAGACCCGTTTACTCCTTAAACCATAAAAATTTGTATTTAAGTATGTACCCTCAGATATAAATGATTGTCTTTTACATATGTCAAACAGATTACTTTTCAGTTGCCAAAAATTTCACCAAATATCTCAAAACACACAGCGTTTTTAATAACACAATATCATCACAACAGTCCAACAACAAACAAAAAAGCGTTACCTGAAATGTTCTTCTCAATCACCACCTCGGTAGTTGATCTTCACCAGACCCCCGTTCCTTGCTGCTTTCTAACTTTGACTGCATTTATCTTAACTCGTTCATCCAGTTTTCCACCAATTTATAGACGTCCTCCACACGACTGCCCGTACAAAATCCAAACTTTGCTTGTTCCTCCAACTAACTCGTTCATCTAGTTCTCAACCAATTCGCTTACTTACTTGTCATCCTGCTTCAATGGTCTTGATTATTTATAATTATATTCGGCCCGTTTAAATTACTTGCAACAACTCGTGCATTTCAAACACTTGTAATTATTCGGACTACACTATTACACGATTTTCAGCTAGGATGGTCTTCTGTATACTGCCAAAAGTAAGTGATGCGACTTAGAAAATAAGAGAGCGATCACCCCCTCTGGCAATCCTTATATAGCCCCAAAAACCCCCTTTTGTGTCACGTATTTTTACTGCATTCTCTAAACATTTTAGATGTACACAATACATAACGAGCTTTGAAGACCAAGAATTTTACCACTCCAACGACATTATACTTTGAAAACACGCTAAAACTAACCAACCGTCCAATTTTTCTGTGAACTGTGTCCCTTTCCTATCGCCTGTCACCAATCCTAAACACTCCTTTTAATGTCGACGTTTATATTTTTATTCCACTCATACGTTTATAATCTCCTTTACTGTCTTTGTTTTATGGTCTCACTATTGCTTTTTCGTTTACGTTTAAAGCTCCCTTTTTCTATATGTGCCTCTTGAAAAATCAATATCGCGTGAAGTAAAACCTGTTGCATCTGTGCCCCTATCTTAGCCTCTACAAATATTTGTTTACCGCGCTCTTGAAACTGTTTGCTACTCAAACACCTGCTATATCTTCCATCTGTTTCTATTACATCTTAACGATTCTCTGTCCCTTACATTTTTTATCAATCTGTTTATGAAATACCCGTCAGTTGAAGCTAACCTTGTGTCTTTCCATTGAAATGTTCTGTTAACATCTTTAAGCCTTCACAAGAAATGTTTATTTACCCAAGCTTTCATTCCCTGAAACCTTGACTTGTTTTGCTGTCTTACACTTTGTAACGTTCTACAAACTGTTTTAGTTTACTATATAAAATAAATGCCCGTTGCTTAACTTATTGATTTTTTCTCGCTTACGTATCCTTGTGTTCATCTTAATGCATACAAATTATTGATTTGAACTTAAGTATGTTATCCCCATTTAATGAATTTGAAGCGTAATGCATAAATTATTCTTTTGAGCTTATATTATATGTCCATTTTTATTCTAATTTTATTTAATTGAAGCGTAATAAATAAATTATTGTTTTCTATGTACAGGGTGTTTACACGAATACACATTTGACCTATTTACACATATTTAGCCTTACCCGTCACCGTAATATATATATATATATATATATTTATATATATATATATTATATATATATATATATATATATATATATATTGACGTGATAAACGGGTCAAGTGAGGTCATTGAAATCCAAAGTCTAAAAACAAAGCCCTCCAAAATATAAAAAAAGCCGGAAACAATAGAAATCTCTAAAAATTTATTGTTTCGCCCAGTGAAATAAAGCGTACTTTTTAGCCATTAAAGTAACAAGCAAAAACAATTCCGTGCGTGTAAATAATCACTCTTGTATATAAATAATATGAGCATATTGTAAATACATAGTCATTAAAGTGCAAAGCAAAACACACTTTCCGTGTATACGAAAGCTCAAATTTTAAACCAATTATACAGCCGGGTGTACAAATTTAAGCCGTATATGTAAAAATAATTAATCGTTGAGAAATACTGTAAAAACGAATTTCAATCTTTAAAAGATAATTTTCAAGCGTATTATAAATACAAAGTCATCTGTTTTATTACCATAGATATCTATGTACAAATCCATTCATTTTCATTTATCACAAAAACAATGCAAATTTCATTGCATTTGAAAGCAATTAAAAGCGTTTGGTTATTTATGTAATAAATAATTACCCGTGTGTAAAATATCCGTGTAAAACACTGCGAATCTTTTGCATCTTCGAAAGATATATAAAGCAATTAAAGCTTTAATTAATTAGTTAAACTCTCTTCCATATAACATTTTAAATAAAACATGTTCCAGAAGCTTTGGGAAAAAATGGATAAATTGCGCTATCTGTACTTAGAACTTCCTAAATACCTACTTAATAAATACACATTTATTCAAAGAACTCGTGCGTTATCATTAAAAACCCATAAAATCGATAAGAACGCGGATTAGTAGCTTTACTTATTAGTGATGGAATGTGATGCAAAATTATCCTATGAATCAGACTAGGATAAACTACGATTCAGCCGCGGGGATTCGATACTAATGACATAATAAACAGGGTTATTATCAGAATTCTTCCGTCATGTAGGTGAGTAATCTTTAGAATTAAATCGCATAAAATCTAGAAAAAAGAGTGACGTAGTCAAAATAATGTTTATAAAGACGAAAACCTTATTAAAGAGCATCATGCGATTTATTTCAATTTACGCGGTTGACAATGTATTCATTAAATTAATAATTTCGCGTCAACCAAACAATGTACTCAATTCATAATTTTGTTTCTAAACCTAGTAAAATGTAACATGTAGAGTTTACATATTAAATTTATACGTTTCAATAGCTTAAAATATGGAGGTTATTAAATGCAGTTATTTGATTATGTAATATACAATAAAGATGGAACATTCTTCGATACAACCAGCTATTTAAAGCTTACTAATTAATTAAATCGAAGATGCACTTTTGCAAAGTAATGTTCTAAACAGAGATTTAAATAATATGGGCTATTTTGTACACTGGAATTTGAACTTCAATTTAAAATAAAACCAGGAAGGATTTAGTACCGTTGAGGATAATGAAAAGAAGAGTTGAATAAGCAGTCTTTAACATATACGTATAAAATTTTAGATTTTTTTGTTTGTTAACTGATAATGTTTCAATATATTGTATCTTAATTTAGAATAAGTTCACATTGTTTTCTAATTGTGAAGCGGATGATTTGCAAAAAATTTTAGGTCGAAGTTCTAAAAGTTTGATCTTTTCATTTTTCATGTGAACAGTTTTGGTCAAACACACTTCAAAGTGTGGGATTAAAAAATAGGTAGATTATCCGCCTATTTGTGTATCTGTTAGCAAATATTAGGTAAGAATTTTAATTATTTTCTGTATGAACTGGAACTGTGAATTGTTGTATAAACTGTTTTGTACGAGAAAAAATTGTATTTGAATGTATAGATGCTTATTGATAATGCTGTTTGATTTCATTTTATAAACTTCATTACTTCCGCTGAGCTAGCTAGGCAAAGAAAAATTGGAAGGAAAAGTAAGTCAGTAATTTCAAATTTATAATTTGCGGTGCCGAGTCACAGCATTCTTTTAGCGACGTTCACTCACAGGCGTTATTACAGCAAAATTTAGCGGAGCTCCAACGCCCGGCCGTTGTCATAGCACTCTTTTAGAAGCGCTCCAACATACTTCCGTTGTCATATCACTTTTTTTAGCGGCATCCCAACTTTGGGCTCGATTAATTCATCTGAAAATTAAGGTTTCTTGTCTCGTAGGATTTGTTTTTGGAGTTTCTTTCCTTTATAATATCTGATTAGTTTATAGTATGGCGGATAGGATAAAAGAAGTTCGTGAAGATTTGAGAGCTGAAGCGGAAATTGGTTCTCAGGAAAGCGTTTATATGGAAGAAGCGAAAAAGGAGGATCCAGAGGCCAAGGAAGAACAGAGTGTAAGAAGACCCAAGAGTTAAAAATTGTAGCTCCCTTACTAAGTCTAAATCAAAATATGTAGGGACAAAAGGAAAATATGAAAGAAATGTGTGAAAAAAATAAGAAAGGTATGAAAGAAATGGGTAATAGGTTTGATAAAAATACTCAGAAACTACGAGCGGAATTTGGAAAAATACAGCAAAATTGGAGGAAAGTTTAAAATTAGAAAGTGAAAAGAGTAAAAGGAAATTTAAAGAGATTAGTGAATGACTAAGGGTTTAAAAGAAACTAACAAAACCATTGAAGAAACGAAGTTTGAAATTGGAGGAAAAATAGTACAAATTTTAGAGGATATGGATGACGTTAAAGAGGAAATTCTTTAACTAAAGGCGAATCAGAAAGCAAGTAAAGGCGAAACTAGTGGAAAAATAAAAATTTTAGATCAAAAAGAAAATGAAATAGAAGGAAGCCGCCCAACTGGTTTTAACACATTTAGAAATGATCTGGGAAAACTTGAAGCAGACTTAGGGAATTAATTAAAAAATTTAGAAGATAGTTTTAAAAATATTCATGTCGGGGAACAGATGAGATGGAGTCCAACACTCGAAATTTTGCGAGGATAATAAACTTAACTCTAAAATGTTTTAAAATAATTTAAAAACATTAATACAGGTGAGCTGGGATGAACACACCAAGTTAAATATTATAAGGTCCATGTTAAAAGGGAATGCAAAAATTTGGTTGAACTGATCGAAAGTGAGTTGAGTTCGTTTATAGACTTTGAGATTAAATTTTTAAAACATTTTTGTGGAGACAGACGGTAATTCAAAGTAAGAGATGAATTATTGATGGAATAGTATAGTAGTAATTCAGGCATGACAAGGAGTTATATGCCATTAAGAAATTTAGTACCGTCCAGCAACTTGAACCTCCTTTAGAGGACAATCAGATTATAAAGCAGCTCACTTTGAAATAGAAGTAAAGCAATATATAGCCTTACAAAATATTGTTGATAGAGATGTGTTTTTGAAATATCTTCAACGTTATGATGATATGGGTCAACTAAGGAGGATGGAGACCAGAGCCCATGAATGATTTTACATTCCAGAGGAATAGTGGACGGGAGAGATACCAACGCCGACAATTTGAAAGGAAAAATATGCAAAGAAATATTTGGAATACAGGAAATACCATTAGGAGAGATGGTGGAAGGGAGAACAACGAATCCCATACCATTGAGAATAGAACCGAGAGATAGTTAATCGACCTGAAACGTCAATTAGGCGGGATTTTCAGAAGCAGACAAATCAAACGTCGAAGGAATAGAAATTAATAAATATAAACATGCTCATGAATTTATAAAACTTGAGTTGGAGGATTATATAAAAGTTAATGAAAATAAGAATAATTCACTACCTATAATAAAATTACAAGTAGATGGAAATGAGATTAAATCACTTTTAGATACAGATGCTGAAGCAACATTATTAAGTGAAGGTGTTGTTAAAAATAATTCAGAGGAATTAATGCAGAAAGTTATCCCCATTAAAAGAAATAATTTAATATCGCCGAATAATAGGAATTTATTCTGTTAGGGAAATAAAATTTTAAATTAGAAGAAAATTAGTACAGATTTTAGAGAATATGGATGGCGTTAAAGAGGAAATTGTTGAAATAAAGGCGAATGAGAATGTAAGTCAGAAAGAAATTATTGGAAAGTCTTACAACAAACTTGCGAAATAAATTTGAAAATCTAGAAGATGGCATAAAAATATTCATGTTGGGGAACATATGAGATAGAGTCCAACTTGTATTTCGTTGAAGCAACACTCAAAATTTTATGGGGATAATAAACTTAACCCTAAGATATTTTTAAATAACATAGAAACTTTAACACAGGGGAGTTGGGATGAACAAACCAAGTTAAATATTGCGTGATTCATGTCGAAAAGCAGTGCAGAGATTTGGTTTGTACTGATTGAAAGTGAGTTGAGCTCTTTTAAAGATTTCGAAATCAAATTTTTAAAACATTTCTGGGAGGGGGACAACCAGCAATTTAAGGTTAGAGATAATTTAGTTATGGGCAAGTATAGCAATGATTCAGGCATGACGAGGAAGTTGTATGCTATAAAGAAATTTAGTGTTGCCAAACCGGTTGATCCTCCTTTAGAGGACAAGCAGATTAGTAAGTATTTAGCGTGTCACTTTGAGACAGAAGTATGGCAATGCATAGCCTTACAAAACACACTAGATAAAGATGTATTTTTGGATCATCTTTAATGACATGATAAGATGGATCAACGAAAGAGGATGGAGACCAGACCAAGAAGCCAGTCCATGTATTCATTTAGGTTTCAAACAAATAATGGACAGAAAATGTATCAGGGCAGAACAAGTCAATGGGGGGGACATTCAGAAAAGTAATTGGCATAAAGGAAATGCTATAAAGAGTGACGAGGGAAGGGAGAACAATGAATGCCGTATTCTTGTGAATAGAACCGTAACCCAAGAAAGGGAAAATGTTAAAAATTTACAAAGAGATGACATGAACAATAACAATGATACTAGTTGAACATACACGGATATAGTGAATCAACCCAGAATATCAAGTAGGCAGGATTTTTAGAAACACAAATCAAACGACAAACCTATAAAAGGTAATACATATAAATATGTGCGTGAAATTATAAAACTTGATTTGGAAAATGATGGGAAAATGATTTACTACCTATAACAAAATTACAAGTAGAAGGAAAAGAGATTAAATTACTTTTAGACACAGAAGCTGAAGCAACATTAGTAAGTGAAGAGTTTTTAAAGATAATTGAGAGGAGTTAATGCAGAAAGTAATACCTACTAAAGGAAATAAATTAGTATCGCCTAATAACAAGTAGTTTGCAGTAATCAATAGTATCATAATTCTGATAGTTAAGTTGAGAAAGATTGAGGTTGAACAAGAATTTTTAATAGTGACAAGGTTAAGAGTTGTGCCATTCTAGGAACGGATTTTAATAGTAAGCTGACGGGGATAATAGATACAGAGAAAAAAGTAATAATTATAGGGAATAAAAGGATTAAATGCGACGAGGTAGTCCATATAGAGATGGAAGGTGCTTGTATGAATTTGAATCAGTTTGAGAAGGAGATGGAAGGTAAAGCAGATAAGAGTTTGAGTATTAGGTGCCCTGGTAAAGATAGAAAAGAAGTTGTATAATTTTTAGAAAAAATGTCAGAATTATTGGAAAATGCAGAAGATAACGTTGAAAAGATATGGAAACAATAGATGAAACAATGAAAATGGTATAACTGCAGGAGTTGATGAAGAGATATATGAACTTTCCGTGAATGCAGCTTTTAAAAACGGTTGGAGGGAGCGAGCCAGAAAGAGAGAGAAGGAGAGAGAGAGAAGTGATAAAGAGAGGGGAGAGAGCGAACGAGCAAGCGAGCGAGAGAGAGAAAGAGAGTGAGAGAGAAAGAGAGAGTGAGAGACCCACAAACGGCAAAGCACATGAATGGAATATCAAAATGTGTGCGAATGAATAGATAATAGTTACGCAAGCAGAAGGGACATTACGTTCATCTGCTATTAAGGCACAAACATAGAATAATATACGTCAATTTAATTACAACGCGAGTTAAGGTTCGGGCCTTTGGAGCTGTGTTTTTAAAAAAAAAACTTAAACACTTAACAACATTTATTTGATTTGAAACAGAAATTATGGTGAAATTTGAAATAACTTGTACATAATAACTTTAATAAAAAAATACTTAATTGTACTGGTGAGTAGCTTAAACAACGAAGTATGGAGTTCGAAGACTGACTGCCGGGCATTGAGCTCCCGGGCTTTTTATAATAACCTGCCCCTCACATGGCTGTGGAAACTTGCAGATCTCATGTTTGCTTTTCTCTTAATTGTACACTTTATTACAATGTAACAACTTAATTCTAAGTAATTGCGGTATGTTGACCGCCTGTGACCTGCCACCTGCAGTATCACTGCCCTCACGGATGCAAAGTTGCATGTCCGTTCTCATGAACTGTCGATAACCTCTCTGGGTTATCTTTGTGTTACAATGTTGCAATGGACTTATACTTTTATTTAACAATTTCTAATAATTCCTATTAGATTCAATATATCAATATATATAGGTAATTGGAGGATACATAACTCCTCCCACCGTAAATGAAAAATTAAGGTTTTTCTTAATTTTTAAATACATAAAATTCAATTTTATTTAAAATTCATTGTTTCTAAGGGTATACTTATTGTTTCTTTTTTTCTCTTTGTTTCCTTAAATCTAGAACTGTTTCCTTCATTCTTATATCTAAGGTACATTTTGTAAAATACATACATAATTACAAAAATTATTAAAATGATCAATACAATTGTCCAGACACTTATATTATTATAATGTAACTTTGGCGTTTTGAGTTCACTTAATTGTTCTTTATAACTTTCCACTAATTTCACGGCGTGGTTTAGGTCGTCTAAGTCTAGATGTTCTAGCTTCATAGGTTTCTTGACTATTTCTTCGTTTTCTTGTTCTATCTTGAACTGTAGTTCCGGTAGGTTTGCAAG
Organism: Platerodrilus igneus; assembly: GCA_036346225.1. Classification (NCBI taxonomy): domain Eukaryota; kingdom Metazoa; phylum Arthropoda; class Insecta; order Coleoptera; family Lycidae; genus Platerodrilus; species Platerodrilus igneus. The sequence continues at coordinate 1,795,634 of JARFIW010001054.1, read as the reverse complement.
TTTCTTTGTTGCTATGGGATCTTGATAAACTCTGATTACTTCTTCTTTCAATTTCACATAACAGTCTTCTTTGAGGGTAATTAGTTTGCTTCCGATTAATGCTTGGTTTTTTTCATCTTGGTTGCAGTGGATGGTTGCTATTACTTCTGTTGGGAAAATGGCTATCCATTTGTTATCTGTACCTTGTTGAATTTTCATGTTATTTATTTGCACTTGTTTGGATTCACAGTTTTCGTAATGATTTGAGAGTTTTAATAGTTGTACTTCACAAGGGCTGTCTTCTTGAATGGTTGTTGTCGTCATCGATTGACATAAATATTGGTTTGGTGTTACTTCAGTACATTTTTCGTTTGTATAACCATATCACAGTTCATTTAGGGATAGGAATTTGGTTTTGGGTATGATTACTTGGTATGTGCTAGTAACCTTTGTTGGAAAAGCAAATAAATGATAATAATTATAATTGTTACTTTCTACTATTGGGATTTCTATTAAAAATATTATTTCGTTATTCTTAGTGTAGCGTTTTACTATAGCTATTTTTTCAAATATTAGAATGTTCGATTCTGTTACATCAAAAGGTAATTTACTGTTAATTATAAGTGATCTAATTCTTATTAATTCGTTTAATAAATCGGTTGGTTCAATAATGCTAGAGTGTAGGGTATTTAATTTTGCAAATGTTACTGCGTTTTCTAACGTTGCTAAAATTTGTTGCATTAAAGTAAGGGTGGATATTATTTGAGTAAATATTGTAATTTGTATACTGCCTAGTTTATTGGTAGTATACCGGGGTTGTTTTTTATTTATTATTATTGGGTTGTCCGTTCTACCTGGGTGGAGGTTGACGGTAAGGGTGATGACTGTCCATCTGAAATTACAGGGTGTCTTAGGTTTTTCAAATGAATGTACTTTGTTATTTTACCGTTGTCTACTACTGCTATGTTTTTATCTGATATTTTCTTAATTTTGAATGATCCTAAATTTCTGGGTGCTATTTTATGTCGCTTGCTTTGAAAGTTTTTCTCATACACGGTTTGTCCTATTGAAAATTTATTTGAGTCGGTATTTTTGTTTCGGGTTGTGGTGATACGTTCTTTATCGTTTTCTAATTTATCTTTTACTCTGTCATAAGTTATTTTTAGTTTCTGTTTGTGGTCTTTCGCATATTGTTGGTATACTTCTTTATTGTAGTGTATGTCATAGGGATTTCGTGAATCTGAATGTCCTAATGTTAATTCTAAGGGTGTAAAATTTGTTGATGAGTGAATTGTGTTATTATAGGCGATTAGTGCGTATGACATTAAATTGGTTATATGTTCCTTTTTATAATTTATTCTTAATAATCGAATTTGTTCTAACAGGGTTAAATGTAGTCGTTCAATTAGTCCGTTTGATTCAGGGTGGTTTTCCGTTATGAAATGAATTTTTATTTTGTGTAGTTCTAAAGTGTTTTGTATGGTCTCATTTTTAAATTCGCTACCATTGTCTAGAGTTATTGATTCGGTTGTTCCGTAAAATGTGAAATATTGTAAAATCCTTGGGTCACGTCGATGCTATTTTTGATGTGATTGGTATTGCTTGGCCTATTTTTGTGAATGCGTCTACAATTGTTAGATAGTTTTGCGCTTCTACTACTAGAGTATCGGCATGTAGTTTTTGAAATGGTTTGTCGGGTGTTTTGGTTAACATTAAGGGTATCTTTGGGGGTTTCCTATCGTATTTCGCTCTGTCACATAGTTCGCATTGGTTAATAAAATCTGTGGTCAATTCCTTCATGTCTTTAAAATAATAACGTCTTACAAGTTGCTTTATAGTTTCGTTAATTCCACGATGGTTGGTTTTTCCTTCGTGTTGATCCCTAATTACATCGTTTACTTTGTCAGGGTCGTCTAGTGTTATTAATTTTCTAGTACATCTGATGAGTTCAGGGCCAGAGTTATTAAATAGTTTAATGTATAATTCTGAAAATCTTTGGTATAAATGTTCGGTGTTGAAATAAAAATAAAATTGTTTTTTCTCGGTGTATTCTTTTAGAATTTTAATTATTTGTTCCTCGTTGTCGTCTTTAGTTATTTGAATTTGGTATATCTTTTTGTTATCTACTTTTGTATATTTTACTGGATTGGGGTTATTTAAAACTTCGGTTATTATAAATTGGTTGGGTTTCATATCGATTGCTTCGTTTAAAATTTTAATCGCGTTTTTAGGTTCTTCGTTTTGTGTCGAATGTATCGTGTCGATCTCGTCTGGATCTTCCCTTATTTCTGCTTCGTCTACGTTACCTATAATGGATTCCGTTTCTAATGCATTGAGTTGGATTCTGCTTAAAGCGTCTGCGTTGTTGTTATAAATTCCTTTTTTTTATATAATTTCGTAATCGTACTCTTCGAGTCTGATTCTCCATCTTTGTAATTTTGAATTCGGTTTTTTCAGTTTGCATAGCCATACTAGTGGTCTATGATCGGTGTATATGTAAAATTTTCTTCCGTATAAATAAGGTCTAAAATATTTTGTTGCCCAAATTATGGCTAATAATTCTTTTTCTATGGTACTATATTTCTGTTCGGTTTCGTTGAGGGTTCTGGATGCGTAGCTGATGGGTTTATCGCTACCTACTTTTCCTTGGCTCAATACTGCGCCTAATGCTACATTCGATGCGTCTGTCGTCAGTATAAATGGTTTTATAAAGTCTGGGTATTCTAATACAGGGTGATTCGTTAATAAGTTTTTAATTTTGTCTACGGCTTTAATAAATTCCGGGGTGTGTTCAATTTTGTTTCTCTTTTTTAAACAATTTGTCAGGGGTTTGGTTATCTGAGCGTAACCTTTAATGAATTTGCGGTAGTAACCACTAAGTCCTAGAAATCCTTTAATTTCTTTGGTTGTTTTTGGTAATGGGTAATTTAGAACTGCATTTGTTTTGTCTGGATTTGGCATTACTCCTTGAGGTGTTATTACATGTCCTAAAAATAATACTTTTTTTTGTAAAAATTCACTTTTGTCTAATTGTACTTTAAAATGTGCTTGTCTAAGTCTTTCGAATACTTCTTTCAATCTTTCTATGTGTTCTACCAATGATGTGGAATAAACTATGATGTCGTCAAGGTATACAAGGCATTTCTCATTGTGTATTCCTCGTAGTATATTGTCCATGACTCTCTGGAAAGTAGCGGGTGCGTTCTTTAGTCCAAATGGCATTCGTTTGTATTCGTAATGTCCTCTAGGTGTGCTGAAGGCTGTTTTTGATATGTCTTTTTTCTTCCATCTCTACCTGATGGTATCCTGATGCTAGGTCTAATGTTGTAAAATATTGGCATTTGCCTAATTTGTCTAAAATTTCGGTAATATTTGGTAGTGGATATTTGTCATCTACCGTTTTTTCATTTAACTTTCTATAATCTATTACCATTCTGTACTTTCTCTTTCCGGTTGCGTCTAATTTCTTAGGTACTATTAACACGGGGCTGCTCCATGGTGAGTTGGAGTGCTGGATTATGTCTTGGTCTAATAAGTCTGCTACTTGTCTGTCAGCTTCTTTTTGGCTTGCATGAGGTAGTCTATATGCTTTTGTAAAAATTGGCTTTTTGTCTGTTAGCTCGATATTATGTTTTACTGTGTTGGTGAATGTTAATGGTATTCCTTCGCAATGGAATATGTCTCGGTATTCAAAACATAAGTTTTTAATTGCTCTTTCTTCTTCTTGATTGATGTCGGTATTGAAGCGGATGTTAGTTAAATTTTCTCTTAACATTTTGTCATGTTCTATTGGGTTGTATTCGTTTTCTAAATTTTCGTCTATTTCGATTTCGTTAAAATTTAGTTCTTCTACGTTAATTGGGTCTGTCAATGATAATTCTACGGGTTAGTCGTTTGAATTTAATATTGTTGTGGTTGCATAGTTATCTTTTATTTGCACTAAGGCAGTTGGGGTTTCTACTCCTTGTTGAAATGTCATATGATTTATTATTCCTAAATTTTTGTTAGATTTTACTGGGATTTTTATTTTTCTTTCCGTTCGGGGTTCTATAGTGTATTTTTGTTCAATTTGTGTGTTTTGAAATTTAATGGGGATTTTTCCGTATTTCGTTCTTAATAAGCGATTTTTAATGTCAATGTTGGCTCCTAATTTTCTTAGAAGGTCCATTCCGATTAATCCGTCATATTTGTCGTTAAATTCGAATACACAAAATTTATGTCTCATTTTAACATTAAATGTTCTCGGTAAGGGTATATTAGCTACGAATTGGTGTAGTGTTGTTTGATGGGCTGTTTTAATTTTAAATGGTTCTCTTTCTACATAATCTAAATAATGTTTTTATACGGTTCTGGGGCTAATTAATGTTTTTGAGGATCCGGTGTCGATTAATAGTTTGAATTTGGCGTGGGGTATTTCTATGTATGGTAATACTAAGTGATTTATGTTATTTAAGTTTATTAAGTTTGGTTGTCTATGAATGGGTCCATTAGAAAATTTGAATTCGAGTTTTCTTCGTCGTACTCCTCGTAAGTTACGTATTGTTCGTCACGTTCGTAAGTTTCTGCATGGTTTGATTCATTGTTCGTAGGTGTCTCAATGTAATTATTCCGGTCAGTGTCAAATTTTTCTATTTCCTGATGGAATAGTTTTTCCGATGTAAAATTGCGTTTCTGATGAGGGTTTGGTCGGATATATGTTATTTTTGTATTTTGTCTGGTGTTACCAGATGAGGTATCCATTGGTGTTGGTTTGTAATAATTATTAGGGTTGTTATTATTATTAGTCATTGGTGTGTTTCTATTGGGGTTTACGTTGAAGGCTGGTCTTTGTTGGTTTAGGTTTTGATTAAATCTTGGTTGGAATGCTGGTTTCGTAATAGTTGGGTTAAATGTTGGTTTTGAAAAATGTTTATATTGATTATTAAAATTTGTATTGTTGAAACTTGGGTTATTAATTCGCGGTTGATTTGTTTATGCGTTAAAGGGTGTGCATTTTTGTTGAGGGATTGTTTGTATTGTAGCTTGTATGGTTTTTATTGGTGAATAACTTTTATTCGCGTTGGGGTTGTATAGTCTGTTGCGGTAATACATTACATTTTCTTCTTCTATGACTAGGTTCATAGCTTCTTCTAGATTTTGGGGTCGTTGGAATCTGATTTTATCCGATAGTCGTTCTGGTAAAGCGTTTATATACGTGTCCAGTGCCATTTCGTCATACATTTTTGTTTTTAAATGTCTAACGTTTTGATCGGATTCTTCGATTTTTAATTTGGTTAGTATTAGACTTCTCACGTCTTGGCATTTCATTCCGAATTGGTAGGGGGATTGGTTGTGTTCCATTCTAAGGTTTATTAGGTCTCGTACCAGGCATTTTATGTTACGTTGGTCTCCAAAATATGCAATTAGTAGTTGTTTAAATTGTTCCCATTCTTGTAAATCGTCCCTACTGGCGATTAAGGTTAGTGCCCTTCCGGTTAGTTTAGTTATTATCAAGCGTATAAGCAATGAATTCCTTTCGTTATCTCCGGGTTTGTAGAAGGTTTTTAGGAACATTTCAGATGCTCCAATGAAATTTGGGAGATGTGCTTCCGTGCCATTATATGTCTGTATTGTCTCCAAATAGAGTCGCATGTCTGTGCTACTCATGTTGATTAAGGGTTGTAAGGCGGCTCCGTGGCGTAGTGGTATGTGTGTGACTACTACGCCCAAGGTCCCGGGTTCGAATCCCGACACGGTCCGCTTGAAAAATGTTAGGCGAGCATTTTTCACAAAAATACACCCTCGTTCGGATGAGAGGTAAAATGGAGGTCCCGTGTGTGAGTGTTGTCACGCACGTTAAAGATCCCTACCTTGCTTGGAACGGCAAGGGTTCGGCAAATTCAAATTTTCCAGGTAAAAAAAAACTCGCTTCCTGGCCAATGTAGTACCTTCGGGTGGAGCATTGGAAAATCAAATGTAATGATTAAGGGTTGTTTTCGATTTTGGGAAATTTCAAAAAAAAATTTTTTTTTTTGAATTGAGGTTTATTTCGCTATGTGTATTGTTATTTTTGCTTCGGATTTACTAATTTTCCGTTTGGGTTGTAAAATTTCAAATTTTGTAGAAATTGGGGTTGGTTTTGCTATTTCTAGCGTTAATTATGCTTGGGATGTATTAATTTTTCGTTTGGATTGAATAATTTCGAATTTTGTAAAAATTGAGGATGATTTTGCTATTTGAAACGTTAACTTTGGTTTGGTTTTATTAATTTTTCATTTAGATTGGATAATTTCGAATTTTGTAAAGATTGAGATTTATTTTGCTATTTTCAGCGTTATTTTTAGTTTGGATTTGTTAATTTTCAGTTTAGACTGGGTAAATTCAAATTTGGTAAAAATGAGATTTATTTTGCTATTTTCGGCGTTATTTTTGGTTTGGATTTATTAATTTTCAGTTTAGACTGCGTCTGGTTATTTTTAGAATCGTAGTGGCTGTTACTTGTGCTTAGTTACACAGTGCGGTGATGTACTTGTGAGATGTATAATCGATAATGTTGATTGAATTATCGTAGTTTTGAATTTGCTTGTTTTTATGCGGCTTTTAATTTGTCTTGAGTTTCTGGATGGATTTGTTCTCGCTTTATCTGCTTAGCTTTGTTTTAGTTTAATTCTGTTAATTTGTAATTAATACTCTTTCCGTGGGTTTTATTGAGTTGCGTAAACGTACAGTTCGTCTGTCTTGTATTCTAATTATAACTTAAGGTTAATTACTTCTGCACTTTATTGTTTGCATGAACTACTAAAAGATGTAGTGTTTGTTATTTATTAATAATTGCGTACGTGCTTAATAACATATGACTATACTTATTGAGGTAATTAACACTTACAGGTGTTAATTTCAATTTATAGGAATTACTAATTCGTTTTTCTTACTCGCTAGTTACTTGCATAAATGTTACGTCTAGTTTTATTCTTAGATCTCTCGGTATTTACTTATAATGCTTGTTGGTAATTGGATCTCTCCGTAATGTTAGTTTTCAGATTACAATTATAAGCGTTTTAATTAAAGCTTCTTATGATGACCGTTTAACTGCACTTTATAATGATGAGTAATTTTTAATTGAAAAACGTTTAGCTTTCTATTCCGTGTTTGTTGCAATTGTACACGCATTTATGGATTAATTACTTGTAGGTATTAAATGCAAAACTGCGTTGCTTTTTATGTCGTGATGAATTTATTACTTATGATGCGAATTGCGTTGTTGAAGTTATACTTTAGTTCTAAAAGCGATTTCTCTGAGGTTTTAATTGTATAATAAAGGATGCTTCTTGCTTTCTTCGGATGGCGTTTTAGATTACAGTGGTTTTAGGTTACCGTAGCAGAGTGTTTTGCTATAATTTATAAGGTCAATGGTTTTAAATAATCGTTCCGTAACTGTTTGTTCGAATTAGCTTTGAAATTAATTTTGCGTTAGTTTACCGGTTTAAAACGTGGGTTTGAATTGCGCTTCTTATTTAGTGTTAGTGAATGTGCGCCCGTTATTTTGGTTTACTTTGAGTTTGTTTTAATAATTGTGGTAAGAATCTTTTTTAAATTTAAGTCTCATTTGCTTTTTAAAGAAAAAAATCTCTTTAACATTCGTCTCATAAAATGTTATACAGTCTCGTTTTTTTTTGGAAATAATTCACTTTGTCATTATTTTCAAAACAATATTCATAAAACAAAATTCATAAAACAATGATAAATAAAATAATAATACTAGCACATATCAATTATAGTTACTGGTTTTAAAAAAAGGTATGGAAATGAACTTACATTAATTTCATCTGTTTCTTTGGTGGGCTCGATCGATGCTGTATCTTGTCCACCTTGGTTTGTTTGTTGGATTTAGACGATTCTTGTTCTGCGTCCAACTTGGTTTGTTGCTGGATTTAGACGATTTGTGTTCTTCCTCCAACTTGGTTTGGGTTCTGTCAAAATTTCGAATTAAAATTCTTGGTCACCAATCTTCCGATTTTTGGATTTTTAGTGCCCTTTTGACATCCGTTACGACTGCGCCAGTTAAGGTTCGGGCCTTTGGAGCTGTGTTTTTAAAAAAAACAACTTAAACACTTAACAACATTTATTTGATTTGAAACAGAAATTATGGTGAAATTTGGAATAACTTGTACATAATAACTTTAATAAAAAAATACTTAATTGTACTGTTGAGTAGCTTGAACAACGAAGTATGGAGTTCGAAGACTGACTGCCGGGCATTGAGCTCCCGGGCTTTTTATAATAACCTGCCCCTCACACGGCTGTGGGAACTTGCAGATCTCATGTCTGCTTTTCTCTTAATTGTACACTTTATTACAATGTAACAACTTAATTCTAAGTAATTGCGGTATGTTGACCGCCTGTGACCTGCCACCTGCAGTATCACTGCCCTCACGGATGCAAAGTTGCATGTCCGTTCTCATGAACTGTCGATAACCTCTCTGGGTTATCCTTGTGTTACAATGTTGCAATGGACTTATACTTTTATTTAACAATTTCTAATAATTCCTATTAGATTCAATATATCAATATATATAGGTAATTGGGGGATACATAACTCGCGTTCGTCGGTAGGCCCTTTTTACAAGATAGCTGTAGAGGAGTGCACCCTACAAAGAGAATTATCCCACCCCTAAACTATGGAATACAGATGTGTTAAGAAACTAAACCTCATAAATTATGTAGGTCGATCATGTTACTACTAAAAATGTTAGTACCTACAAAAAATAGTTTTAATAAGTACATATGATAGTTGGTCTGAATATTAAATGGCTAAATACACCGAGAAGGAACGTTCTCAAACAAATTGATATATCAAACTTTACTTTTAGTTTCAAAAATGTAAATACAAATCTTTTAACTGTAATACTGGATTTAGGATCATGAAAGCGTAAATATATTCAACTGAACCGTAATCCATATTAGTTGGAAATGTGATAATGAGCACGCATCAAAATAAATATGTACCGCCTTAAATCTTTAGGTACTGGGTGTATTCTTAATCGCATTCATACAATACTGGGGTCTTCAAACAGTCAGACTACTATTGCTTCTTTCATGAACAAGACGGATGGGAGACTAACTCTAGAGAATAGGTAAACTAAAAGCGGTAAGCCGGAAAAAAAATAAAAAGAAGAAAACCGCTAAAATAGAATAAAAAATTAGAATACAAATACTGTACCTAAATGGATACGTAGGTTGAACAGACAGCCTTATTACAGTAGTTAAGAGTCAAGGCTCCAAAACGTTTCGCAAACGGAAGTGAAGAAACACCATTAATACTGTTGACTAACAATAAATCTTCTCAAAGGGTTGCTAAACATCAAATGCGCTATACACACAAAGATTGTACTACAGAAATAGAATACTTGCATTCCTCTTGATTGTTGCAAACGGAATGTCATTTTAAACATGAATTCACCGCACCTGCCAGGCGAGATAAGCGACACATTAAAAAACGTAAATAGATAATGAAGTAATTAGATGGAAATTAGTTTTGATCACAGACTCTACTATCGCAAAAAATACAAAATAAATTTTGTAAGGAAAACTATATGTAACAAGCTTCCACTCTTGCTCGTTTGTGTTCGGCGTTCAAGCATTAGGAAAACCATTTTGCAAAAATTTTTTAATATCTAAATCGACGTAAACGATATGATGAATGTGTTCGTATAAAATTCTTATTGTCTAAGCTATATGTTTCAGCCCAATTCACGGTCCAATAATATCTCATGGACTGCAGAAATATTTTCGGGGAGGAACACCGAAATCAGTCTTCCTGGTCGCCTCTCATCTTTAGCTGAAAATGTTCGTATGTTGAATGACATGATCTAAATTTTCACAGTCGAATAATATAGGCATTGATCGCCAAGTGTACTAATTATATCTTTGTAAATCTTCTTACCCCCTTAACCTCTATAAATACAGGTATTTATTTGATAATGGCGTGATACTCTAATTTATCAATTTTCACATTTGCATTCGAAATGTTTTCTTTTAAAATCCACCGCACAGCGATCTTTCAATTTTTTGAAGTAGATTTTGCAGTGATAGTTTTAATAAGCCATTGTTTGTTGCCCCGCTAACAAGATTTTGTTTTATTTAAGGGAAATGGCCTAAACTTGCTTGATATCAATATTCCCTCATAGACCTTCCTTGATCATTTAACTTACTAATAAATTTAAAGCTTAAATTATTTAACTTTAGTTAATTAAATTGGTTTGTTGTTTTATTAGTTTGTTATTACTCTAGATTATTTATATAATTTAAATTATGTAATATAATTACAATTGACATAATATCGGACTTTTTCACAAGCACTGGATTCAGATGTATTGAAAATCTTTATGTCGTTCATTTTTGGTTTTACTAGAAAACTGTGATAGTTTGTTCTCCTTTTCAACTTCCAATAAATCTTTCTTAATTGCAGAGACAGTATTAACTGCAACACCACACGCTTCAGCAGTAAGTTAAAACAATTTATATGCTTACCCGCATAACTGACCAAAAGGGGGCAAAATCGCATTGATTGTTGCGTTCTCGATTAAAGTAAAGTAAAACATTTACAATCACCAGTTGTGTCTAAGATTTTAAATGTCTATTTCAAAGCAAGGTTGTCCAGTGAAAGTTTTAAATTAGATTTAGTTTTTAAAAAAACCGTTTTAAATGAAATACTTTTTCAAAAACAAAGCAAAATAAAAATGGTAGTTCAAGTACAAAAGCATGTAACCTGTCTTTTCGTGCTTCTTTAATGTGTAATGGTGTTACCTCTATCATGTTCACCTATTCAATCTTTCTTAATAGATATTTACTTTGTTACTTAAATCTTCTGGGAGACCTTATCATCAGGGCTAAAACCGTGGGTTCTTTGTTTTATCTCTGCGATAGTATACACATAGAAATAATTTATCCAACAAAAACTTCACTGATTTAGTTTGAAATAAGACAAAACAACATGTGATATAAATACGTATAATAATTGTAATGGAACTAACAAGATAATCAAGCTGCAAAATTATTTTAGTAAAAATAATAAAAAAATCTTTAACTAATTTTAATTCTCTTAGAACTTTAACAAAACTGTAAATTTTACTTCAGTAAATTTTCTTTCTTTTCTTTTTAAGTATTGCAGTGTAGCAAAAGGCTAACAAAATAAACCGTCGTGATATGAGCTCATGTCCCGGAGGTTTTTACAAGATAAAATTTAGAACGTATTAATTCAAACATAAATTAAAGCATTGCATCTTCACAGTACAATTAGTATATAAACATTTGCGAAACAAACAATTATTATAAGTTTTTTTTTTTGAAAATGTAAAATGGATATATACATAAATACCTGAATAAAGTGTTTTCAACGTCTTTGACCTCAACACGCTGTCACCGCTGATGGTAAACCAGAAATAGAACGATAGGTAATTGGTCCCTGTTGTAACGATGGCAGAAGGGAAGGGTGGCTTGCTCAGCCAGGAGGTCGTGGGCTGGCGGCTTCGACTAAGGACCAGAATGGCGAAGCTCAAAGAGTAAGAGCGCCAGAGTCTTGCCACAAAGAAAATATAGAACCGTGACTCAAAGGTTCCAACTCATACACAAGTTCCCAAATACCATATCCAAGCAGCACAAAGCGGCACAATCGTCACGCGCTAACTCAAAACCATAATAAAAATAATAATCAAGTAACACGTATAATATTTACTTGGCACAAATACAGGTGACACAATGCACAAAAAAAAGAGAATATAAAGTGATGCGTGGAGACCCACGAACGGTTCGGTACATACACGGGGTACCGCAAAATAGGCGAATGAATAAGTTGTAACTAACGCAAGTTAAAACGCGACGAAAGGCATGCCGCTCATCCGTTATATAAAAGCGCGGAGATAAATAATCTCTAAAATTTATAAATATATCGCGTTCGTGGGTGGATCTTTTACAAAACAAAATATCGTAGCATAAAAATAAACCTGAAAAATAAGGCAAAATACATAGCATATAAATCTGGTGAAATTAATAATAAAGCAGATCACAAAAAAAGTATAAACACACCGTAGGTCACAATTGTTACTACAAAACTTCAGTATCTAAAGAAAAAGTACACACAATAGTTCGCCTGAATAGTGATTAGACATGTAAACACCGAGGGGAAAGCAAAAGAATTTATCAAAGGTTACTTCTAATTTTCAAAAATGTAAAAATATAACTTTCGTTGTGATAAAACTGGATTTTGTAATAATTGAAGAGTAAATAAATTTAGCTGATAACGTAGTTTAAATTGGTTGTTGAGGCGATACAAAAAAACCAGGTATTAAAATAAAAATGTATACGACCTTCAAGATCCAGGTGTCCTGAGTACTCTTAGTAGCAGCAACATAGCTCTAGGCTCGATAATCAGCGGGGCGACTATTGCTTCCTTCCAGAACAGCAAATTTAAATTTGTAAACAAAAGCAAGTAACAAGCAGGAACAGTGATCGAAAGTGAAAACAACAGGTACTACTAAAAGTAGTACCGACGGCAGTCTAAAGCAGGTAGTACTAAAAGATGGTCCAAAAAAAGAAAGGCCAGTTGGACGGCCTTATCGCAAAGCGCAGAGTCGGAGACGCAAATAAATTCCACAAACGGAAGCGGACAAACGCCACTAACGTATGTTGTATAATTACAGATCCTCCCCAAGGAGATGCTAAAACAAATGCTCAATACGCACTTATAAAATTACACAACAAAACCAAGAGCGTTCACTTTACTCTTTTACAAGCTTCAAACAAACAATGAATATCGACTTCATGCATACTACACCTGCTAGATAAGATAATCGACCCATTCAGAAATAGAAATAGACAAAGAATTAAAACGAGTTGGAAATTAACCTCGAGAACCGGATAAGATTTTATAGAAAACACAGAATAACTTTAAAACTGGAAAGCTACACGTAACAACGCTTCAGGGCAAAACGCGATCAATGGAAATAACAACATATGGTGTGACCTCATGGCGAACACTCGAACACCTGATTCTCTAACCCAAAGTATCTTAATCCAAAAAAAGCAAGCTTTCCAGGAATCAATCCAAGATATAGAAACAGTGTAAATTAGTTCAATATCTCTGCTGATAATTTCTAATTTATTCGTTTTATAATACTCGAACAAGTATTCAAATTCACTTAAATGGCAATCTAACCAAAACCATATTGAAGTGAACAACACGTTTTTAAATATTAAATTAATTTGCTACAACAGATAATCTTATTTAAAAATCATTGTATAATAAATAAAATCAGCTTACCCCTAGCCGGCAATTTAATTTATTTTCAAAAAGAAACGCTTCTAACAAGCAAACTAACGTTTGGAAAATAGCACGCTGCTTCGTGTCCATCTTCCACCAAAAGTTGAATAAGATAGCCCGATCTTATCAAGTGCGCAGAATACTAAAATATGCCTTTTGATCCCTACCTAACAGAATTTCGACTCATAAGACAAAGGAACTTGCTTTTCCGTTTAACGTATAATCTAAATGGAGGTGAATAAAGTTGCCTAACGTCCAGATTCGTAGCAGTTAAATCGAACTGTTACAAGCAACAAAAATGTACCTAACCTCAAGATCGCAACTCAATAAACTCCATATTCGTATACCACCATGAGTAAAGCACTTTCCGTTAAGTTCTAGGTTATAACAGATTCTGCTTTCAACTACAATTTGCCATTTGTCTGTAATACATGTACGTGAGAAAAGCAAAATACGTGTATCACACAAATTTTTTTAGTTTGGTATTGTTTTTAAGAATGAGGGAAGTTTCAATTTCATGTTTCCATAATGCAATATATACAAGTATATATTTGCTCCGATTTGCTTCAATTTGTTATTTACTGATAGCTGGTTTTTCGGTTTACGGTTTACCTCTCGATGTAATATTTCTAAATTTTTGCATTATGCATTAGTTGGTCTAATTAACACAAATAATATTTTGTTAAAAGTATTAGTTAAAAAATTTATTTTAACAAAATTGCTTTATTTGCATATAGTCCTGGCGAGTGACCAATAGTCCGCTCTTTATATTATTTGGTTTGACTTTGGTTTTCTGTATACTTCGATATGATCTGTGATTATATTATAAGTGGAAGGTGTTGTAATTGGTCATTAATTATTATCCGCTATCGGTCGGAACTTCTAAATATAATAATAGAGGCACAGATTACAATGACATGACGTTTGTCAATTTTACATCATTTGTCCACGACTAACGTTCATTTCCTCGTATATATTATACGAAAGATATATGCGGGAGTTCATTTTCCCAATTTATAGTATTTAATTAAAGCAATAAAAAATTAATGTAAGTCGTGTTTTCATTTACCAAATATCGATGGGTCATAGCAAAGTTTATTTGGTCTTGATTATAGCCTCACATTTCAACATAATAATGCCAAGAATTTTTGATAGCATCTTCTGTCTTGCACTCTCCGACAGCTATGCTTTTGTCATCGACTCCCTTCAACTTTGAAATTTCCAGTGGTGTTTTTTGGATATCAAGAAACTTGATTGGCTTGACTATCATAACTCACCACAACCCAAGTGTTATTGGCTGTCACGTTTATAGAAAGCAACGTAATATCTATCAAATGTAATTCCTTCTTACAACCTTTGCAGTTCATTTTATTAAATCAAAAAACCCAATGTAGGTTAATCTAACTATGGATATGTAAATACACGAAACTAGTAGTTTACAATTCAATTCGTATTACTTTATAACCTTTTAACTATCAAATATCGGAACACTTTGAACACATATCTACACTATTCAAGGGTTGAGTTGTGAAAAATTGGTGTATTAATGTATATAGAAATGTTTCAATGACTATGTCAATATTGTTTGTAGACTATATTTATGAATATTGTTATTTAATTATGTGTATAAATACTTGTTGGTGTACGTTAAAACTATATAAAACTCAGTCTAACCAAATTCAACAACGAATGCCGTAAGATGATTTTACTAAAATAGTACTCCAATCAACTTGCAATGATGAATATATTTAAATACGTATGAGATTTTATGCGTTTAAGCATTAGATTTTAATATATATTGTCCGTATGTGTTTACTGAATTTAAATTATATCTAAGTAAAATCCGTTAAGAGCTATAACTAATAAGTTTGGCTGTTGTTGAACCTTGTGGGCGAGAAAAATGAATTCACGCGTTTTAATAAAATTTTGAAAATTCTAATACGCAATATTTTAGTACAATTTGTCTGTTAGTTTATAGGAATAGAAAAAATATGTTTTAAATGCCCCCATTACGACCTATTCAAGATGTGGTAATTGAAACGTTTTACTATGTCGTCACATGAATTAATCTATAACATTTAATGTTCTTCCAAATTAAGAGAATAAAGTATACTGGATGTATCATAGAGAATTATGTACTTTAGTTCTACAACAACATGTTGTTTTGGTGTAATTTTAACAATCTAAATTTTTTTATATTTTGTAATATGACAATAAAGATCTCTAATTTGTTTTAGTCAAGTTCAGTCGTCACCAAAGCCATTTGAATTAGGAACATCATCCCTTTTGCAACATAACGAACATCTAGTACAAGATGTAAAACCTTGGAAACCGCATACGCCTAGACAACATGGAGCAGCTCGCCTTTTCAACTATTTAGAAGCTAGTGATGGATCTGACCTTGAATGCGAGTCAGTAATCGTGGAAGATGTTAAATTATCTTTAACTCATAGAATTCAGTCGGATTTTCCTGAGGCGGGAGATGTTGAGATCCATCTAGATGAACCTGCGAGTGAAGATATAGAGCTTCCTCCTTTTGTCTGTAAAGTATGTGGTTGTGAATTTGAGGATGATTCGTCATTGGAAACACATCAACTTATGCATTTCTACAATAAAACATCTCCCGCTAATACTGAAAACCCCATAGTAAAAGTACAAAAATTTAAATATCAGTGCTGTATTTGTAAAACACGATTTATTAATCAGTTTGCTGTTATGAATCACATGTCTGTTCACACGAGAGAGCAATATCATGATCGGGATGTTCAAAATAAACGCTCTAGAAAGCAAAGTTATCCCAAGAAGGTCGTTTTACCATTTTAGGTAGTGATGACGTTGAAATACTGTGGGATCCTAAAAGCACATTTTGGAGTGAAGGTAATAGCTTTACTAATTCTTTGTATAATAAATATATGTTGCACCTAATCACGCGTAAAGGATTTTCATGCCATTTGTGTAGCAATAATCGCCTCACTCAGTTTTATACAAAAGGTAGTCTTGTGCTTCATAAAATATGGAACCACTCTAATAAACAGCAATTTCAATGCGAACATTGCCATCTACGTTTTCGTCATCGCTATCAAGTTATTTTACATGCCAGTAGAGTACATATTACAAAACCTGATGATGCACATGCTTTTGAAACACATTTGTCAGAAACTATCAGAGAACAACTTATTTGTGATATGGAACCCGTTATGCCTGAAAATATTTCTTCGCCCTTTCTCTGTAATTCATTCCAACCTATGATGTCTGAAACGCCCACCTCTTCCAATAACTTTAATAAATTAGGAATGACAGTTTTTGATAATCCCTATTATCAGTCCAACAGTCATATGCCAATTATAATTCCATCCTTTCCTCCTACATAAACTGCAGCTAACGAGCCTATACAGTACATTTAAAATGAACATTTGTTTTAAATGAATCAATTACATTACTCAATTTTTTTATCTCTGCATATATTACTTTATTATACCTAATTATAATACAAATATTTCAATATACAGGTAGTGCCTTGGCTGCTAGGCAATTAATTGGCAATAGAGTTGTAAATGAAAATCCAATGGCCTATACACAAATAAGTGTTATTTATTGCAGTATGATAATTTAATACACGCCAATTTAAATAAATATATGATATCACTAGATGAGAACGATCTAAATTGAAGCATTGATTATAAGTAGTAAACATAGCAATGATGGATGATATAACTTAATTTTATGCAACTATAAGATAAACAAGTTTACAGATACACCCCAATACCGATAAATGACTATAATACCCTAAATGATTCACAAAAGATTCTTAAAATGCTTTTGCTTCTTCCTTGTAGTTCTTCTACATACATCATAATACTTTATTATGAATTTAGATTTTAAAATAAACTCGTAAAAACAATTACTAGCTAAATTAGCTGAGCGCAATGGTCAGTTTATTGCTTCCAATCTAACTAGTTAAATGAGATAGTGTTTCATTTATTTGAAAAATTACTTGATCGAAATCCAGTATTTCGATTTATAGAGCAATATGTTCCCGAAACCGTCCCAGAAAGTTTGTTTCATTCAAAAAACTCGTAAAAAGTAGTCCACAATTGTTACACATAGTCGTTTGTGAATAATCAATAAAGTTTTGTTAGTAAAACGGGTTAAATGATTTTTAAAATGCATCCCATTTCCAACTGCCACCGCAATAGGAATGACATTCTATTATGCATCTTAGATACACAAGGATGCACAATGCACTTTTATGCAATTCCTTATACAAAGATATGAAGACATCAATGTGGGCGCTTTAGATATGATCCCAATATAATCTTTGATTTTCGAAGAACAATTGTGTTTCGTCAGTTCGCAAATGTGCACAGCGCACAAATGTTTACGCAGTCTTCCATACTAAGATATAGTAAAATTAATTCAAGATTAACCTGGTCACTAAAATGAAAGTCCCCACTACTACATAGGATCTAAATTTCTTAGACCGTCCATTTTGGCATCGTATACGCATACATACTACCATTATACAAAAGTTTGTGCACATCTCAGGATATGAAGGAATTAATTAGGCCCCTATAGAAACCGCAATTTCCACACCTTACTTTACTAATATTTGAACATTTCAAACGAATAAATGTGCAGTAAGTTCCAATGTTTGTGTATTTTCTCGTACAGAGGTAATGACGAAATGATTTTTAAGTTATAGAAGTTATGATCTATATCAAAACAAAATATAGAATTTCGTTTTGTTTTAAGTTATAACTAACGCAAAACCTCAGTATTTGCGCACACTATCAGAGAGATGTTTGATTAAGGAAATTAAAGTGGAACGAGATAGCTGCCAGAAGCGGTACTGCTCTTCGAAGTGCTTACTATTTTCTTTCAAACAATCACGTAAAAACGTTATAAGGCGCAACGTGGTTGCATTAATAATAATTCCTAAAGATGCGGAATTGGCTACTCGCCACTAAAATCTTTCATTTTGCAATCGGTTGTGCATTGCAGAGATCTAACGTGGGCACTATTCTTTAAGCTAAAAATAGAAGATGCATACTTGAAGGTTGTTAATATGCTGGTTTTCTTATCCAAAACTTATGTATTTTTTTAGCTCAGATTATCGTTATACCTGTTTGCGTTGTAATTACTACAAGTCTTGATTTGTTTAGTTTTTAACTATTTTGTATTCCAAAATCCTACATTACAGATAGGAAAGCGATAGAAAATAATTTCTGAACCACGAAACGTAGAATAGAAAAGTTCTTGCTAAATCAATAAAAACTTCGCGAATGGATCTTGTTATCTGAGACAAACTAAATATTGTATAAAGGTGATTGCATTATGATAACTAAAATGCTTGATCAAGAAATAATTAAACCAAACGATACCAGAAATGTAATGAGTGATTAGTATAAACTCTGATTATTCCAAACTATGACAGTTAAGTACTTCGCCTTTGTGTGCTGGTTGCAATGGCCTATTTTGTTTGCTTCTCTTGTTTTCCTACAAAATTTTAACGACGGGTTATTTTATGCGAATATCTATTATCTTCGAAGAAAAACCCCAGTGATACACCAAATAGGTATTATTTAGAGCAAAAATACAATCAGTCACGTTTTTGTGAAATTTGAATTTGAATAGCTACATCAACACCGTGGAAAATAAGCAAAAATACTATGTTTTCGCTAACAGAAAAAAATGCAAAGCAATACATCTCTATCTAAGTAATTTACTTCTTCCATTTGACATCATTTAAGTTTACAATATGAGGTTGTTCAATTTAAAAAAGTCTTAAGTCATATTGACTTAAAGAAAATGGGTAACATACATTTTGTTTAACAGTTTTTAAGCACTATTTGATACAGTCCATGGGTTGGAATATAGTACAGCTAAAGCATAATAATATATGCTATTGTCATACTACTTCAAGTTATATTAGAGTCATTTATTTTTTGGAACAGATAGAAATCACGTTGTTGTTTTAAGCTCCTTACTTTCCACCGCAGACGCTCCAGCAATTTATCCTTATTAACCATTTCACATCTACACTGTTTGGTGGTCTATAGGTAAATAGGTAATCCTTTTTTAATAGCTGTATTCTAATGTGGTATAAAACACAAAACGTGTCTCAATGTACGGCAATCTACGCATTATTTTTAATCATATTTGATTTGCTTCTTTTTAGTATATTATTCAACGATGTTTTTCATTATATGGCAACACAGCTATATCTACCAAGTGTAATTGTACAAGTTTATTTTTTACTAGATTTTTATTAAAATGTGTAAGTATTCATTTAGACTACCAAATCCATCCATTGCATTCTACGAGTTATTTTGATGTAGGTGAATATGGATTTAATAAACCTAAATCTTCTTCAGGAGATCTCTTCTACCAGGATATTATTGAGCTATTCATTTTTTTTTAATCCATTCATCTTTTAGAAAGGAATATGTTTTGGCTTAAAATTAACATTAAAAAAAATATATTACATGTTACAATATCCCTTTTAGTTATTTGCTAGGAATATTTCTTTTGATACACAAATGGTCTACAATCTAATCATGCAAATATCAATGCAGAAAATGTTGTATCGATATGTACAGTCTTTTTGGACTTAGACGTTATTTCTTTTTTTCTGTCGCATTTCTAGTTTTAGATGCGACTTGTGTTATTTTTTTCCTAATTAGGTCTGTTGCACAGGTGTTGTTAAACCGGCATAGTGATATACCATTGGCTGGTGATCTATGATCATTATCAACTTCAAATCAGAACATAACAGTTTCATCTCAGACAAAACTCTTAGCTGAGATCCTGAAAAGTTATCAATCTGACAGATTTTCTCAACTACAGAGTCCCTGTTTATTATATAATAACAACCTCAGAAAAAAAACTACACCGTTTTAACATTTTCTAACATATTCCATTCTTGTGTAACATAAATAGAGCCTCTTAAAAAATAAAACCTCTAAAACAAAATTACGCGATTATTTCAATGTACTATAAAAACTACATAACAAAAGCTTCAAACTATAACTAGTTTTTATAGTAAAAAATATATACCTAGTCAGCAATATTCCCCTAATATAATTAAACTTATTTAACGGTCTAAAGTTTCATGCTAATTATCAAATAATTAGAAAACGCCACTTGATAGTTTAGAAATAATACAAATGTCCCAGATAACCAGTCAAAATAGGTATTAACAAAGTTAGAACTAGTAACAGTTGTAATATAAATAGTAGAGCAGAATAATTAGTAATAAGAAAAGTATAAATGAGTTTGGTCAAGAACTAGCATTTTAATATTCTCCCAAAGTACTTTTTTTTCGTTTGAGGTTAAAAGGGAAAGTTGCACACGTTTGTGCTCTCTATGTATTTAAACACATATAATGCACAAACGACATTCATGTTAAATTAAATGTTACTTTAATACGAGAAGTCCATTTTTGCATTTCAAAAACGTTGACGTTCTTGCATATGCATATTTTATGTAAAAAAAATAGATAACTACTTTGAATAGCACTAATGTTTCTGCAGCCTGCTCCCATTGTCCTTAAATTTACTTTCTTATTATCTCATTACAAGAAACGTCTCAAATGATAGGAATTTTTAGAAAAAAAAGAGATACAGGCTTTTTTCTATTATCTCTTATGGAACCTTTTGCAATATTTGCATTAACGATTCACAGACATTTGCTTCTAAAAAATTAGAAACCACTTTGGTAGAATTTTTGTCGTATTTATGGCACCCCCTCTCTTTAACTTGCGTGTTTTGTAGATTAGTATGTGGAGATGCGCAAACATTTATATTTTGTGCACATTTGTTAATTAAAAGCAAATTTATCCAAATCATTACTTAATTT
Source organism: Platerodrilus igneus (assembly GCA_036346225.1). Lineage (NCBI taxonomy): Eukaryota > Metazoa > Arthropoda > Insecta > Coleoptera > Lycidae > Platerodrilus > Platerodrilus igneus. The sequence continues at coordinate 1,774,501 of JARFIW010001054.1, read as the reverse complement.
TGTTTTTGGCAATTTGCCAAGAGCGAATACGAAAAGTTGCTGTTTTGTTTTCTACACAAATAATCACCACTCTTTTTATTGCACTAATAGAATGGGTCGATGGGGTTGAACTAACAAAATATTTAATGTCGAATAAATTAGTGGCCTTAAATTGTCTTACTCAGGTATCAACTCGGGGAAGGGTGTCTATTATTAAAAATATATGTACCTAAAATATTTACACAACCTAAGCAGAGTATGAACGTTGTACATGTACCTGATTTCAATTTTGATGAAAAATTTAGGTATGTGATGTAATAGTCAATATACTCTCAAATTCCAATATCTACATCCCCCATGATATGTTTATCGAAGTAACACGCCTTACTTAAACGCGGTATCAGTCTCTGCGCAAGAAGTATTCATATATGTATATATAATCGATTTTCTTATTGTCTAAAGTAAATAAGAGTTAATATTCGTATTTGTTAAAAACCTCGTATAAGTATGTAAACAAATAGTTTCTACAAAGGTTCGTGAATGCAGTGACTATAACGTTGCTGTGAGTACAAATAACATAGTACAAATAAGAAACGTAACGTGCTCTTGGTGCAAAGGGTGCTATTGTTACTATTATGTAACCGCGTATAAATAACAGATCTATTATGGACCTCAGTTACGTTTTACAAATCACTTATCTAGTAAACGTAAATATAACTTCAATAAGTAGGAGACCCGTCTTTCCTCGTTCGTAGCAATAAATAACTACTTCGTCTGTTCGTCTATCACACACAGGTGTGCTTCTTAATGCATTTACATCTAAACAGTTATTCGTTACCCCAAAACACCCACGAGTGGATAATTGCCCACTACCCTCAGCCTCATTTAAAGTCCTTACACTACAGGTACGGATTCATTCCCAAGGTGCAACGTATCTGTTTAACAGAAAAAAATTAACTTACACATAAATGAATGTTGTTTGTAGTAGGTTCTGACAGAGGTTACACTTCTAGATAAATCAGCAAATATTAAAAATAATGAACAAGACACCGATGGCGTGTTATGTAAACTACATTTACATTACAGCTGTTAATTTAATTCTAATGTTTTTTAACTTACTTTCAGAGAGAGGTTAACGGCGCAAATTTCAATCAAGTTAAAAAATATTAGAATGTGTAACTTCTGTGAGAACCGACTACGAACAACGTTCATTTATAATGTATAAGTTAATTTTTTTCAGTTAAAGATACACATTGTAGCTTGGGAATGAGTACGTACCTGTAGATCATTGAGTGTTATATATATATATATATATATATATATATATATATATATATATATATATATATATATATATATATTAATTAACTTAACACACTTCTTGACCAGTTTTAATAATATTCTTTTTATTCTTGGAATTTGGTCATCAAATAACTTGTTGACAAAGAAACGAGAACTACAACTTTTGGTATATGAATATATTACGTAAAAATAACTAAGATTAAAATAGACAAATAATAAACAATGTTTAACAATGTATCACATCTTCTTTTAAGAACTAAATTGCTTATACTAAATTATTATGCTTAGGTAACCAACAAACTTATTGTTATCATTGATAAATATTTAGCGCTGGCAATGTGTGCATTTGTTTTAAACCAGGCTTGTATTAAGTGTATGAATCTTTACAGTGTTGTATTAAACAAAGAAATCTAATGCTGAAATAGTTTCATAATCATTTTTTAAAAACGAATTATGTTGTTATATATGTTGATGAAATTATCCTGGTCTAGTTTTGAATTAATCGCGTTCGGGTGTTTATGTATTTTAATAGTTTCTAAAATGTTACTTTTCTTATCGTTATTTGCAACACCTAAAATTTTGACATTATTAAAGTCGAATTGGTGTAGTTTTTCGATTGCGTGGGCCGTTATTGCTGTAATTTTGTTATTGTTTGTTCTTATAGAGTATTTGTGTTCGTATGTGCGTTTGTGAATATATTGTTTTGAGTTTCCGATGTAACATCTTTCGCATTCTAAACAATTAATTTGATAAATAGTGTGGGTTCGGTTATTGTGATGAATTTGTGGTTCAAGATTAATAAAAAAGTGATTTGTTGAATTGTTGGGTTTATGGATGACTTGTATATTGTGGGCATTAAGGCATTATTTAATTTTTTCTGATAAACCCGGATTGTACAATAAACTTATACGCTCTTCTTTCACTTGTTGTTTATTTTGATCACCAGTTAGAAACAGAATTGCTAAACTACATTTCATTTCATCAATCGAAATTTTAGAACCTGGTTAATTCAAACACAAGCCATATCTACTAGATCGACTTTCAATAAGAAATTTAGTAACACCTATGTCAATAAATGTCTCAAAATCTTCAAGGACATATTTCTGAAAATGGAAGAATTGGGTTTTGGAATAATTTTCATAGTTGGAACAATATCTCCTTCTATCTAGGGTTTCCAGTCCGCATATCTAAATATCCGAATGTTCGTATTATATGACCTATCTTGACTATTCGATAATCCGGGTAATTTTCATTGAATCTCTGATTATCCGGATATTTTTCAATAAACAGAATACCGTTTCTTTTCAACAATTTTTTCAATTTACCTATTACTTTTTTATACCTTTTCGATTTTACAACAGTTCCTTTAAATCACATGACGAAGTATGTGAGCAAACTAAAATATGCAAGCATAAATGAAAGGAATTAAAACATTCATTCCGTTATTCAATCTATTCTTAGAATTAAAGCTTTCATTTCAAATTAATCACTTAAGGCTTTTTTAATGACTGCTTTAAAAATAAAAGGTTGGTTTAAAAAGTAAGAACATTTTAATTGAAAACAACCATTCATCAAGAAACAGACATTGCACCACAGCGGAGGGCGTAGGTTTTGCTATCTATCTATAAGCAATGATATCGGGTTACGTACATATGGGACAACGGGCAATTGACCGGGCGAAACCGTTCTGATATTAGTTAGTTTATTGTATTCCCTATGCATGCTATCGTTTTTAAACGTAACAGAAACAGCTGGGAATTGAATAGATGTCAGGACGCAACCGCATCGTATGAAATGGTGAACTACCGAGTCGGTAGTTTCCTGTTTCATATGCTATTTCCCCGCTTCATCTATTTGTCGATAATACCGACTACAGACAACTTTAACCTGACCTGATCGTGTCAGTGTATTTACGCTAATCAGTCCGTTTATTAAAGGCTGTTAGATATTATGCTATGCAAGACGCAATATTTTAAGCGTCCATTAAATGCTTCTTGATTCAAACTTTAGTGTCGGACTCGAAATCCCTTATAATAGACGTATATAGGGATCCCGTGATTAGCGTACCTGGAATAGATTTTTCGCCGCGTCACGAATTGGAGAAACATGGCATTACGCGCAGTTTATTCCTTTTGGACGTTTGATGTTGCTGGAATCGCACGCAGCAAAGGTTATTGCTTCAGTATCGCTCTGGGTTGCATATAGTGCTGCTACAAGACATCAACATAGACACCCAGGGCTTGTATGAGTTGGTTTTCCTGATCTTCTAGAGATTCGCAGAAAACTTCTCTGCGTTTGACGTGAGTCATTCCTTGACGGGTGGCAGGTTTGCCCCTGTGTAAAGCTTAGCATTTTAACGAACCAGGGAGCTTTGAAGACTCTCCTTAATGTATAGCAGAGCCACAACTCCCTTGCCCTTGTCTACCGCATACTCGTTGCAAACTTTCCAAGTCTGCTTCGAATCAAGATACACTCCTAAATACTTAACGTCTGAACGCCAAGGTATCGGTTCGTCAAACGCTCTAACGTCATCTCCAGGTGGTAACGTTGCTTCGAGAAGAAAACTGCAGTGCTCTTTTCTGGATTGACTTCGACTCGCCAGAGTCTCAACCACTCTTCGAGAGCAACCACCGCCGTTTGCGATCTCTGCATGATGAAGTACGGAGCACTGGACCTGGCTAGAATGGCTGTATCGTCGGCATATAGTGCCATCCTGGTGTCAGCCGCTTTTGGTAGATCGCTCACGAGGATGCCAAAGAGTGCCGGCGAGAGCAGAGAGCATTGGCAAACCTCAGCCCTGATTTTCCGTCTCTTTGACCACACTCCTTCCAGTCTGATGCAAAACCATCTATCGTGAAGATAGGATTTCCTAAGTCGGATGGAAGCGCGCGGTAACCCCCTGTACAGCATCTTGTAAAGTACGCCAAAATGCCATAGCTTATCGAAAGTTTTCGATACATCCAGGACCCCTGTGTTTGTTGGCTGTCGCCAGTTGAAGCCTTCCGCGATGTGCTCTACCACTCGCAGTTTTCGGTAAACGATGGAATGTCCTTTAAGGAACCCAAACTGCTCGTCCTGGATCACGTGGTGTTCCTCTGTCGTTGTCTGTAGCCTCTTTAAGAAAACGGCTTTCGCTATTTTCCAACCACCGACAGAAAGCTAATTAGCCGGTAAAGACGCAGATTTGCCTGCTTTCAGAAGAACTACGACGTCCGCCGTTTTCCACGGCGATAGGAACTGACGAAACCTCAGCATAGTATTGATGCTTTTGGTTAACACCCTCATGGTGTTTTCCGGTAGCAATTTCAGAACTCGGTTGAAGGTTTCGTCCGGTCTAGAAGCCTTTCTGACACTTAAGGCTTTGATAAGATCCTTGACTTCTTCAACTGTGGCGAGGTCGCTCACGCGAGGGTTGTCGTCCCTTAGCCTTCTTAGGACGTCGCGGTTAACCCATTCGATGTTCCAAAGGTTCAGAAACTGAATAGGCTATGCTTGTTTCGCCATGGTGTGGAGACATTGAGGACGCTTTGTTCTTCAGTACTTTGGACAGCTTCTACAGAGAGTTGTTTTCGGCTCGGAGTTTTTCCAGTTTGGCTTTCCAAAGCTTGTTTTTGGGCCACCGAATTGCTAATCGCATTTCGACGACCACCCGATTGTACCGGAGTCGTTTCGCCTGATCTCAGGTTCTTTGCCACTGACGCCTGGCACGGTTTTTCTCTCGAATGAGTTCGCGGATGTGCAGAGGAAAGATGTCTCTCTTATCCGCTACCGGTCCCGTCGAAGTGGCTCTACTGATCGAAGTCTGTATGCACTTCACGAAGCGATCCACTTGCGTTCAAGCGCACCAGTGGTCATGATGTTGTTAGACATTTCTTTTACCGACATTGTTAGACGTGCACTAAATGCCGGTTACAAAATCTTGCCAGTTTTGTTAAAGGTCGGGGGCTTGCTCACTTCAGAGATTGAGCAGTACTGGGCTGTGGTTTGAACTGAGGTCGCTGACAGTTCGGATCTCCGTGTTCAGTGTCACTTGGTAGAGAATCACGACATCAAGTACGTCTGGTTTGCCTCTATTGCAGCAGTGAGCGAGTTCTGTTGCTCCTAAAACCTCGACTTTACGTCTATCAGAAAACTTGGAGGTGGAATGTTGGGTACATTTCACCTCGCTCAAACAAAACAGTTGTAATTCCACGGTAGTCGGCGGGAGTCGCTGGTGTAATGCTTATTCCAGACTGTGTATTACGTGCGCTTGTAAAGTGTACTCTGCCATGACCAAATTCCGCCGCAATTGCCACCTACTTGTCCTTCTTGCAAAAAACGGCGCGGGGTGGGGATGGGGGAAGTCGCCGCGGCTCCGGGCTAACGCAGGGTTCTTGTTGGTATTGGTATTGGACTCCATTTCTTCTGGTTGCGCTGCGTTAACCGGTTCAAACCGATTCGTCGTGGGCAGGTCAGCGCCGGTGAATGTCTTGGGCTGATTGCTGGTCTTCTTCGGTACCGTAAAGTCGTCGTCACAGGCCTCCTCTGAAACGTCGCAATGCCTCTCTTGCGAGGGTCCTTCGCTTCTCAGGTGCCATGATGGTGTTTTCAATATCCATAGTTTCCGTTAAAAGCACGGATACTATTGTAAATATACACCCGCGTAGTGTAGCAAAAACGTCCCCTCCAAACGCGTGCAATCGGTAAAATTACCCCTGAACTAGCAGAATCACAAACCGAATTAGTGCTCAAATTGTATTATGCAAAGTAATTCAAACCAATGCCCGTGGATTGAATTGTGGCGGACGTGAGAGACGGCTTTCTTTAAAAGCGGGGGCGCCGGTACGAATACTGCACCCACACGTTAACAAGAAGCACCTTCAGATTTTACTAAGGTTGTTCGGGTCGATTACCTATGTATTAGCAGACTTGCTAACCCAACCATTGTTCAAGATTTCTTAGGCTAGATAATCGAAACCGAAACTCGTAGCAGAACTTTTCAGTATTCATTTTTATAAAAGCACGAAGGCAAATAAACGCTCCCGTACGTTTACAAAATTAAACACGTGACAATTCTTTTTTAATGCATTGAAAAGTGCAAAGCCTCGGTGTTGCGGTTTTATAAAAGCGCAAAAACAAATAATTGTTTTCGCGCGTTTACAAAACCGGACGCGTTTCAATTCTTTTAAGTTCGTTTAACAAAACAACACTGAAATGTATTGTTTAGTTGAAACGCCTCTCAATCCTATAAAAGCACGAAAACTGGTTAAAGGCCCCGCGCGTTTAGTAGGTTCGATTAAGATGAGACGGTGCCTTAGGCGTTGTAAATGATAACCGTTACACTAAATAATACTGGAATTATTTAATCGAAATCCCTCTTGGATGGTCTGCTCTGCGGGATTGATGTGGATTACGACGTTGTAATTGATGTTCGTTGAACTAAATAATACTGAAAAGTACTCTTTAGCTTAAAATCGCTCTGCACTGAAATGCGCGGCACCTGCTGTCTCGATGAAATCTGGTGGTAAATTTCTCAAACCTGCAAAGTAATGCAGAACAAATAAGACTATATGTTGGAAATAAGTTGGAAGAATTTGAAACTAATATCAAGACAGTTAAAATATCATCAACACATGATGCGGCCGCCGTTTTGGTCAAGCACAGAAGGATCTTGGGCATTGTACCTCAACTTTGCTATAACCAGGGTTTGCATATACCAATAACCCATGTTCTGTATACAAAACAACAATCAAAATTTTATGAAGAAGATGAAGAAATAACAGACTATGATGATGTTAACAATGATATAATAGATGAATCTGAATCTGTCGAAAATATTAATAATTACATGAATACAAATAATTTTGAAGATGCTAACATAGTCAGCGAACTAGAAAAAAACATCGAAATCTTTAGATCTCACCAAAGATTTTCAAGAAGTTGTAAAAAAGCCTCAGAAGAATGATAAGAATGATAAAATCCTCTTCAGTCAAAAACAACATTATACAAGGATATGTTAATAAACAATAGTGCAGAACTTGCAGTTGATACTAGATATCAAACCTTGTGGAATTCATTGATAACTACTCTCAAACGATTCCTTCAAATAAAGATTTCTGTAAATAAAACTTTAAATGAATTATGGCAAAAAAAATTCAGAGGAGAGTATATCAATTTTAAAAGAACTGTTACATGTCCTATCACCGATAGAAACTGCAATAAAGGAATTAAGTAAACATTCAGCGACCTTTTTGAATGCTGAAGGTGTTTATTACTTTACAAACGAATCTAAGTAAAAATTTACCGAAACGGTTAAAGAAACGAATGGGTGAACGTCAAGATAAAAACCTTATGACATTAATAATCTTCTTAGAAACAGGCAGTAATCCACATTCCACTAAATATTTTGATTATAATTCGAAAGCTGCCGCCATTGCTTTGGCAGTAGAAATTTTTAAAAGGATTCGTGTATCTGGTTGTGACAGTAGCAGTACTGAGCACAATGGTGTGGAGGAAGTAGTTGAAGAAATCGCAAGTGATAGTGTGTTTGAAAGTCAAAACGTTGCAAATTCTCTACAACAACTAAAAGCGGCATTTTCTTCAATTAGCAATGTTGAACAATGAGAGCAACGTAATTACTACATTGTTGAAAAAAGATTACAAGATTTGAACAAACACATACATGAACATAATTTAAATATATTATTTAATAAACTTTTTACAATAAAACCAACATCTACTGTAACAGAGCGCGTTTTTTCAATTACGAACCTGATTAGGACAAAAACTAGAACTCGCTTAAACTTTGAAACTTTCAATGCAATTATTTTTTTAAAAAACGCATTTTTAAAAATGAAATAAATTTAAATTATATAATTTTATTTTATTATTTTATGAATTAATTTTTGCTAAGGATAATTCATTTTGTCACAGAGTATGATGGTTTTATTTTTAAGGATCAGAGGCCCTCTTGAGAGCAAAGAAAAATCTGCACAACCCTATAATTTTATCTCCCTTTGGTGCTAGATTTTATCAGCTGGATCTAAATGTGATTGTGACAAATATAAATATTAACTACTTTTTCTTTTTTCCGCAATCAGTATCCAATTTTATATAACCGTGTCTTGGAATCATGAACCTACGGCCAATAATTTTGACTGAAAATTTTCGCAAAGCCCAAGTGAATATGGCAGTTATGTGGAAATTTCTATATAGACATCTACATGTATTGAAATAAAATAACACTCGGTTCGTTTTTTCAGGAATACAAATTTATTACATACTTGTACAAGCAAAAGAAATTTGATTCGCCTCTCCAGTAGCAATAGTTTCATACCAACCCTAGCTGACAGCTTTTACAGTCTATTGTTGCGTATAGTCAAATTGAAAGTCGAAAGACAAAATTTGCAAAATGCAACAGTAGTTTACAGTGTTGGTCTAAGTATACACTGTTGTAATTTAAAGGTGAATGAATATCTGTGTTCTGTCATATACTTCGGATATTTTTGGTTTCCAATATGATATAGTGGTGATGGTGTTCTATAAGGGTTTGTGATGTATTTTCTTGGTTACGTAACTTTATTTGTATATTAAATTAGTCACGGTGTAGTTAGTATGGCTCTTGTAAGGTAGAATGAATAGAATGTTTATTTCATTGCTTACCAAAATTTTTCATACCCTTGAGCCACTTCAAAGCTGTCATGAAGTTCTGTTCCACTGAATGTCGTTTTTCATCGTTGATTAATGTGTAATTGTAAGTTATAGTTTTAAAGTTCTTTTTTCAATATCGTCTGTATGCTTCTTTGTACTGGCTGCTCGTTTGGAATATTAGTCTAGACTCCAATCATCGTTGAATATGTTTTGCCGTACGTAAAGGGAAAACACGTGATTCTGAGTTCATGTAAATACTTTATAGTACGTTTTAAAATTACCTTCCGTTTCAAAATTTTATAAACTTATCTTAAGTTTTAGTTCCTTATGCTGACTTCAATGGTCGTAAAGATTTCTTGTGATAATATTTCGTAAGTTGGAATTTTTTCCTTTGAAGATGATGAAATTGCAACGCTTTTTGGATTGCTGAGAAATAGGAAGGGTCCTAGATGGAATTCCCAATTGTAAAATTTTCTGTCACATTCGGTTACTCGTGTGATCTAGCGTAATTGCCTGTAAACGATGTGGACTGAGAATCGTTGCTTTTGTTTTCTTTTCTAGTAAATGAATTTGAAGTTTAAACGCAGATTTCATCTAAAATATGATAACCAAATTTTAATACTTATGACATAATAAAAACATTAATAAGGCGATTAAAAACAAACTAAAATCGTTGGTCATAAATTTCCTGAATCATTTCAGTTTGGACTTACATGCTAAGTTCGTCGATCTCTCAGCAATTAAAAATGGAAACATATTTCTACTTTGTGTATCTTTGGGTCAGTCTATAAATCGTGGCATCTATTCAAAAAACAGAAGTCTATTTTGAATAAAAATCCGTTTTTTCACAGGAGCTTGTCATTCGTCGCTTGACTTTTGGTAACGCGGTTTATTGCGCGTAAGCATTATTCTTGCATTGTAAGTTGTAAACATTATTGCAACAAATGTTATACAATTTGCACTAGAAATATATTATATTGTAAAAATTATTGTTTTATCGCATCTTTTTTAAAAAATAAAATGATTGATGTAATTGGTCTTACATATAGATGCACCAATATTAAATGATGAGCAAATTTCTGCCTCCGCAGACATATTTGACAAATAAATCGAGAATGTTTATTTTGGCTTTACAAGGTTTCTTAAGGATGCTGCTAAGTACATTGACAAATTGTGTGTGCACATTCTTGCTTAAGGTTGTCGGTTTTGCAGTGCAATGCTTAAATTAAAATAAGAACGCAAGTCTGCGTATGTTATTACTATTGGTCATATAGATAACTTGAGAATTTATACCTCAAACGCTATAAACTACAAAATACAACAAATGTTAGTTTACGAATTATTTTTGTTTCTCGATAATATATTATGATATCAGATTATTTATAACTCTGCTTTTCATCAACTTATAATATAATTTAGAATGTTTTATGAGCGAGCGTTGTAACTTTTTTCTGTATTGTTTATTGTTCTAATTCTTTTTGTATTGTATTCATATGCGTGAAGGACAGGCTAAATTCTTGAAGATGCCCTTAGCAGCCAAAATATTGCCCTATTTATTTTCAACAAAATGCTTTCTTCTGCGATGAACAGTATTGTGGCTGTTAAGAGGGCAATTTACAAAAATTCCATCTACCCATTTTCAACTGCACACAGAAATAGGATACAAAGAGAATTGGAACCAAAACCAAACACAAAAAAAGTTACAGCACCCGCAAAGGAGAAAACAAACATTCTTTATAAAAGACCGATTTCTTCGGCAAGGGAGCTAAAACTTTTTTGTATACTGTTCTTTGTTCTGATATTTTTTGTTTTGTGTTCCTGGTGTGTAGATGAAAATAGACAGACTAAATTTTTGAAAAATATTTTACGTTGGTGTCCGTGTGTATTTTTGCATGTTGGACAAGTTTTTGTGGAATACTTTCTTCCGTGCGGGCGCTGTAACATTTTTTCTGTATTGTTTATTGTTCTAATTCTTTTTGGATCGTGTTACTGTGCGTGTGTAGATGGGAATAGAATGAATGAATTTTTAAGAAAGGTCTTGGTAGTCAAAATGTTGTCCTTTCTTATCTTTTAAGAAGAACAAAAACGAAATACAAAAAAGTTGTTTGCGAAGCCGTCTTTTGCAGCTAGTTGTACTATAAGGTTCATCCGTTAATGGTGCTATCAAAATGTATTTTGGGAAAAAGTAAAACCCTCTTGTACTTTATAGGTTTGTAGGACAACTACAGCTTATACTTACAAAAACGCAAACGTACTGCTGAATTTTGGTTCTTCCTTTTGTTTGTAAAAGAATCGAAGGAAGATATTCTTTATCTTTTTCAGTAACTCTATTGATATTACACTTGAAGTAAAGTAGTTATCGCCTGTCACAAATCCGCCGGTATTAAAAACTGGTTTAGCAAACTTCAAAACTATGCAATAACTTTAATAACTATACCGAAATAACACTTTCCAAGAGATTACTTTCTAAATAGCTGTCTAAATTTACAGCTGCCACAAAAGATCGGTAACATTTTATTCATGGTAATATATTGCCTAATATTGTATAACAAATTTGACAAATTCCAAACACATTATTTGCTTTACTTCACTATATTGATATTATAAAATTTAAGTGCTTCTAAGAGGTTGTAAAACTTGAAGTTCGAAATTATAGCACGATTATACACTGGTGACTCCTGCCATCATCTCCACATCCATTCCTGTATATTTTAGTGCCTTGATGTTTATATACGAGTCATATGTAAAAGAACTACTTGGGCAGATATTTTTCTAGAATATTGCCAAACTATTTTCCTGAGCCAGAATAGTATTGTGCCTTTTTTCTGTGAATATAACTCAGTGCAATTTGTAAAATGTACCACACGTTTGTGAGAAGGAAACAAGATTCACATATTTACTGTTTTTGATGAGATCACCCTTTGCAACTGTATCCCAATATTTTGCTTACTTTTTTGTATATCGCGACGTGGTACATAGACTGAAAATATAATGCAATACTCGAATAAGGTTAGTTTGTATTTTGTTAGTTTGTTGAAAAGATGTTCTATGAACATTGTAGATGCCTTATGATTTATAGTGTTGTAAGTGTAAGTTGTTTAACTAATAATCACCCAGAAGATATTATTAATCAAGGAAGTAATTCTAAGTTGTTTTTTTACTTTTGACACTTTCCTATTATTAACCGTTTAGCATAGTAATTTGTAACTATAATTATTAAACTAGTCAATACTAACAAATAGGCTGACAAAATAAAATTAAATTCTTGTTTATTTAAAAATAATTATAATCTCGCAGATCACCTGAATTATTTAGAGTACAAAAAAGCCATTGGCAGTAGTGGTTTTGATTGAAAAGCGCCAGCGATTATAGCTCATTTAAACATCAAGACTGCTATTAAAAGTGAACAAGTATTTATTGAATATATTTTGAGGGAATTCTGTATGAACAATTTCACACAAAAATATAAAAGTGTGGCTGCTCTAGATTTGGCTACTTGGGAAACTAGTCGACTTATACGATAATAATCGCTGGAGTAAAATATCTTATAACCGTTTGAATTATGTTTAACACCCTTAAGTTGTTAAACATTTTGATCTCGGTGGGAAGGCTTGTACACCGTTTCTAGGTTTTAAGGTTTTATATTGTTATAGAATTTCCGACATATTTTATTCATAGTTTTATAATATTTTTTAGAGGACTATTTACACAGTTTAGTTAATTAACCGGATATACTATCTATTGTTTCTTTAAATATGTTTAACAGAACGGTCCTAGTACGTGATTTTTGCTTTAGTATTCTAGAAATCAAAATTAGGTTTAGGTGTTCCAGTTCATAAACTAATTGTAAAATTATAGTTATAACTTAAAACTGCTACCTCAGTATTTAAAAATTGATTAGATGAAATTTTAAAACGTATACATTTTTAAGTACTTCCTTTAGTAGCAAACTTATTTAAAGCGTATAGTGTATGTAGTGAGTATAAGAGTGTCAAATTCAATTAATATGCTGTATAATTATATGAATATTATAAGCTACGCCTACCTAATAATGAAAAGAAGTGCATTACATTAGTACTTATATTATATTAGACTATATATTTTATTTTTATATGTACACATAGGCTAGGTGAAATATATTCAAATAATTTTCCAAATTTTTCATATACTAGTATTAGATATATAGTTCTATCATCTTATACAAGTGACCTTCGTAAATAGTACGAGTATTTCTAAAAAAATTCAAAATGTATTATACCCTCTTATTCCAAAATTCTTACTTGCTACTGTTTTTCAGATTGCGTACCTACCTTATGTCGTATATTTTATATCTCTAATGGCAATAAACGATAGCATATCTTTATATCATCACATTCTGTTATAGTGTTCGTGGTAGATACTATTCTTATACTTACCCATTATATTTATTTAACTTGCTAGATATATATTATTGTGCAATATGATTAACTTGGTTACCTTTTTTAATGATTAGGTGTTAAATATGTAATTTATTGTTTTGGTTGTCGCCTAATAATTTTGTTCAACTTGTCATGTGTTAAAGTTTTATAATTGCTTAATGTCTAAATAAATGTGAATTTGACCTGATATTGATGCAAGGACTAAATTATTTATTATAAGTTAAATGAAGGTAGTCTTAATTTTGGCATTGCGCAAAGCATATATATTGAATACGCTTTCCAAAAATTCACTTTGGCAGCAACACTAATCACGGGCCAGGTGAAAAAGTCTATATGTTTAAAAATTGTTTTATATGGAAACTCTTAAAAAATTACAGAACAACGAAATACTAATAAATTTGTATTGGTATTACTACCGGAAGGCGAGTAACCATGAAAAACCTGCGCGAGGCGGGGTCATTTTTATAACCAAAACAAAAAGTGAAACTAGAAAACATCGACTGCTTGCACAGCTAGTGTTGCCAGAGCAAAAAACGCCCAGCAACCAAGGTATATTTTTGTTACTGGTTTTTGTTGCATGTTGGCTCCTCTAAAAATAAAAATAATATAAGCTCACTCTAAGATGTGATATTTGTACAACGTACGTGTATCGAATACTTTATTTTCATTTACTCGAACACTATGACTGCGTCAATTTTGACGTTATTCAAGCTCTGCCGTAGTTCTGATAATATTATACCTATTATATTAGTAAATCGTCTTAACATATTGCACCTTCAGCACAACTTGAAGTAACATTGAATGAAATTTCACAAATGCAAGTCGGTAAGCAATTATTGCATTATTGTATATATGCATTATTGTAACAACAGCAATGGAAACATTAAAATTCAGGAATGTTATTTAGATTCTTGAAGTAAGTAGGTATCCTCTTTATAATATTATTGCTAAAGATTATAATTTTAATAGATTAAATTCAGTTTAAATAAACGAAAAACTCAATGATTACATAAACGGCAGTGGACAAGCAAAACCATGAACTGTATTGGAATTATTCAAAAGCAAAGCGTAAATATGGACTACTTCGCTTGCATTATCCGTAATTTATACACAATGATTTATTCGAAATTATTCAAGTAACGTAACAATAATTATGTAAAATTATAAGTCAAAATGTCACTGATTTTGAAATTTGTAAAGAAACTATTGTCAGTCAAACAGCTTTTGTGTTTTGAAAAGCAAATTGTTTGGTTGTTTTAAAGAGTGGATGATCTTTCGTAAACAAAATGTCTTTTTGGAATCATATTTTTTTGTGGCTGTGCCATTTAAATTTGTTTTACGGAAATAAAATTTTGTTAAACTGAACATTTTTTTCTTTGCGTGTGCTTAGATTTCTTACAGATACCATATAAAATTGTAAGATTACAATTCAGAATTGTTAAAATTACAATTTAAGGTTGTGCTCAAAGACCACAAACATATAGAAACAAGGAAAAGATTGCTTAAAACATATGTGTGGAGCACAGCACTGTACGGCTGTAAAGCCTGGACGGTAAGAGAAGCGGACAAGAAAAAGGTAGAAGCCTTTGAAATGTGGTGCTACAGATGTATGTTGAAGATATCATGGACAGACAAAGTTAACAACGAAGAGGTACTAAAAATGGTAGGGGAAGATAGAAATATGTGGAAAACGGTAAAAAATAGGAGAGATAGGATGTAGGCCACATACTACGGCATGAGGGAATAGTGCGGAATATATTAGAAGCAGAGATAGGAAAAAGAGAAAAAGAGGCAGACCTAGGTTAGACTACTGCACACAGATAGTAAAAGATGTAGGAAGTAGGGGTTTCAGGGAAATGTGTAGGCTAGCCCAGAATAGAAATCAATGGAAGTACGCATCCAACCAATCCCAAAATGGATAAACTAATGACGAAAAAATAACTGTGTTTAAGCATGATGATTATTATAAGTAACTACAAGAATTGGTTGGGCAATATTCTCGAATATTGTTAAGTGTGTGAAAGGATTTACTGGAAAACCATTATTTCGGCAAATGTCTAAGTGTTGGGGGATCTTGGTAACCACAGGTTGCTTAACCCCCTTCACTATATTTCGGTGAAATAGGGCATAAAATTAGAAAACAATAGAAAGGGAACAAGCTGTATACACATGCTGTGTGAGAATATCAGGGAACTATGTAGGCTAGCTCAAAATATAAATAAGTGCAGGTACGTGTCCAACCAGTTTTGAGACGGAAAACCTAATGACGAAAAAATTAGCGCAGATAAATCTGATTATTAGTATAAACAACTAGTTGCTGGATGCAAAATATCTGCAACCAATGTTGACTGTGCGAAAAGATATATTGGAAAATATATTAAATCGGTAAATAGTTAAGTGTTGGGGGAACTTGGCAGCCACAGGCTGCTTACCTCCCTTTATAACCACTGAAGGTCGAAGAAATAGGGTATATTACTGTAAAACAATAAAAGGTGACCGAACTGCATCTAATAAGAAAGAACAGCGCCTATGAGGAAAGACAACAAACATAGAACAAGAAGAAAATTGTTGAAAGCATATGTGTGGTGCACAGCACAGTATGCCTATAAAATACGGGCTGTCTGAAGCGCAGACAGAAAAACGGTAGCAGCCTTTTGAAGTGCTGTGCTTCATATGTATGAGGACGATAGCATGGACAGACAAAGATTATAACAAATAGGTTATAGAAATAGTAGGGGAACAAGGATATCTGGGGAAAAAGAGAAATAGAAGGGCGGAATACGTTCTAAGGCATTTTTGGGGAATAGTATGGGATATATTACAAGCACAGATAGGAAAAAAGAGGTAGATGTAGACCTAGATCAGATAGTTGTAGATGCAGACTGTGCAAATTTCAGGGAAATCTGTAGGTTAGTTCAGAATAGTAAACAATGATGGTACGCGTCCAACCAGTTCCATGACTGAAGACCTAATGATGATGCAATTCAGAATTGTTAAAATTACAATTTAAATTGTTGGGATTACTATTTAAAATAGTCGAAATTATAATATAAAATGGTATAGATTGCATTATCAAATGTTATTAATTACACTTTGATATTGTAATTATTGCAATTTAAAATAAAAATTGTAGCTAATTGAGTGGTATATTTTGATATAAATTTGGGAATTATTGCAAATTATAAAATTGTTAATATTGGGAATTATAATAGTAACCAGAGAAATATATAAATATTACAATGTTAATATATAAAATGCTAGCACATACAATATTGAAAATTTTACTAAACTTTTAGCCGAAAAATTGCTATAGTGTATGTTGAAAAGTCATATAATAATTTACTAGAAAGCTTTGGCGAAAATTACGATAATTTGTTCCTAGTTCATATAAAACTACAAATTGTAGTAAAATTCACTACAATTGTAGTACATTTTACAATAATTCCTTTCAGTGATATATTCAGCTACCAAATATGCAGCGTTTTGCTTTTGCTGTAAAATTTTTGGAAATCAGTCAACTCCTATCGGAGACAAAATTGGTATTAGTTACTAGCAACATTTGATCAGGCATGAAAAAGGCAAAATTCTTGTCAAGTGCTGTATTGATTCAACCCAGTTGTAAAATTCTATCAAAAAATAAATTTTCTGGAATTCCTTTAAACGAAATTCTTATCAGCCAAGAATAAATACGTTGGTTAATGGTTCTAGAAATAATTATAATAATAGTACAATATCTAGCCAGACAAAAATAATTTTTTTTGGTAACAGAATATAAATTCTTCTCAAAAATTTTTTTAAAAGTGATTGAAGCCATTTAAAAATTTGATCCAGTTATGGCCGAACATATTCAACGTATTCAAATAGATTTTAACCGCTTGTTCTATTATTTAAGGAATAAAGTACAAAACGAAATGTTATCAATTATAAGATGCTTAAAATTTTTTATTAAAATGACACTGTACAGAGTTAAATACTTTTCAGTTATATCAGACTGGACTCCTGGCATGAGTTGTAAGGAAAAAATTACTATTATAATAAGATTTGTATTTTTAGTTTATTTGAGCAAAAAAGGTTGAAGTCGGAAAACACTTTTTGCGGTTTTGAAGATCAAATTATCTGACGATGCAAAAAATGAAGAGATAGATATAGACACACTTGATTGGCTGATGAGCTGGAAATGAATAAACCTTATATTTCGAAGTTACCGAGTGAAAATTCTAGAATACGTATTAAAAAATTATACAGTTCAGACATTTACTTATTTAACAACAGCTTTGAGAATAATATTAGTTTTACCAGCAACGATTGCAGAAGGCGAACGATTGTTGTCTAAATTAAAATTATAAAAATATATTTACGGTCAACAATGATACAAGAAAAATATAATAATTTGGCATTAACTTCAATCAAGCAAGATGTGTGATGTTGCTAAATATACAAGAATTAATAAAAGATTTTGCGCGAAATAAACCAAGACAAAAACTTTTTTGTAAAAAAGGCTATAGATATATTATACTTCTGTCTATTTTGTTTATTCCCAATGTTCTTTTTTTTATTTTTTGTTAGTACATTGTGTTTCCAATAAAGAAATATATCTTCACAAATGTGCTTTATTTCACCATTAAAAATATGAATTGTTTGTAAGGTGACAAAGTACTGCACCCCGGCGTCAGTATAATCTGGCACGACACTGAATATCTGAGTATAAACGATAAGGTACAAAATGAAATGTAATAATTACGTGAAGTTTATCTTTGCCTCAGGCTCTCCTGTTTTTAAAAATCTAATCTATACAACAAAATAATTAACGCATTTACTAGATTTATTTTCCAAAAGAGCTAAGTAAAAACTATCATTAAATACCTTACAGAAGCGTGATACATAACTTAGATTAAATGGGTTCCGATTCTAAAGTTTTATCATCATCCGACTCATGCCCTAATGATAAGTAACCATCTGAATCATCACTATTATTATCCACCCGTATAATTGAATTTCGAACTTTGCCGATAAAAGTTTCTCTTGCAACATATTCCTTCTCAGTGTGCTCAACATGCAAACATATTTTACTTCACTCTTTAACTCCAATATCTATATGTTCATCTGCCAACTTTCATGTATAATCTATTTTAAAGGTTACATACATGCAACTACATGGATTAAAGTAACGCTCTTCTTCTGGATAGGGTTAATTCTGGATGATATGGAGGAAACATAACCATGTTCTGCTAGCAGCTGATCAATTACAAGATGAACACGTTTATTTATTTGCCTTAATTTTAAGATATAATACCGACTTGGTATCGTTACAATCAAAGAAGATATTTTGTCCCTTTAACCCCTTCTACATATGTTTTCTTTCGACTTGGAATAAGATTAGGGTGCACAAGAATATTATGATACGACGCAAGTTAAGGTTCGTGGCTGCGAGCGGTCCTTTTTAAAAAGACTTCTTGAACTTCTTAACACATTTATTTATTGTTTTACAGAAATTAATTGGAATTTTGACAATCTAGAATGAATTAATCTAAGTCCGAAATTAATTTACTAATTGTACAAAGTGAGTTATTTACGAACTGCAATGCTAAAGCTGAACGATGGATTAACTGACTGTGAGTGGAGCTCCCGGGCCTTTTATAATATCCCTACCCCCTCACATGTCTGTGGGAACTTGCAGACCTAATGTCTGCCTACACTTAACTTTTATTCATAATACATTGTTGCTGTCTTAAAGCTATTCATAGCTAATTTGTTGCGAGCTTCCTTTCCAGGTAATTTCCGTACGTGACTGTCTGTGACCGCCTGTGACCTGACATCTGCAGTGTCACTTATCTTTGTGCTACAAAATAGCGTTTCCGTTCTCATAAACGTTAATAAACTGAAATAAAATGTCCTTCAATTACATTGTTGCGTATTTCCTAATATTTCTAATAATTCCTAATTATTAGTTTCTTTATTTATATATAACAAATGGGGGTATTACATAACTCGCATTGTCTTTCATCAACACTGAGCTTGGTTCCAAATTGGTAATAACTTTTCCTGGAGCCACTTTTTATAATTGTTATCGTTCAAGTCATCATGAAAATCCCCAGTTTTCAAACCAGATTTAAATATCAATGCCGCATTCCCACGTCCTTGACTATGAATTACCTCCCTATTATTCATATTTCTCTAGAAAAATATTAAAATTAATCAAGCATTAAACGGGCATTCTTTTCAAGTACTTACATTGCTACAGACATTAACTAGTAGTTACTTTTGAAAAAAACCGTTTTGATGACTAGGACTTAATAAAAACTATTAAAATGAAAAACTGAAAACTAAATAAAACGTTGACAAAAGCGAGTACGACAATTACATTTACATACCATTGCGATCAGCTGAGTATGTGCACTGTTGCCGTAGCAAATTTTTACCGAATAAAATACTGTGAAGGTGAAAACAAGTTATTATATGCCAAACTGGCTATGTGTTATTTTTAAATTTAGATATAATTTGTAAGTTAATTGCCGCGTATTTTTCAAATAATACGCTAACTTCCGTCGTCCCTGACAGTCGCGACTGCGTAGAAGGAATGCGGAGGTGCGCGAGTGGAAAAGCGAGCATTAAACCACGAGACGTGGACCAAGCAGCTAGTAGTGGAGTGTAGTTAAGTTTTTTTAAAAAAAAACAGGTATGTAGGTTTCCTGTATCTTGCCTTTATTGTACCCGGTACCTATCTCCTTTAT
Source organism: Platerodrilus igneus (assembly GCA_036346225.1). NCBI lineage: Eukaryota > Metazoa > Arthropoda > Insecta > Coleoptera > Lycidae > Platerodrilus > Platerodrilus igneus. The sequence goes on along the minus strand of JARFIW010001054.1, from coordinate 1,754,442 downwards.
CCCCCTACGAGTGCAACAGAAGTTACGGGACGGATAGCAAATTTTATGTTCAACATGGCGTAACCAAACTCAACAGTCACCTGCTGGATAATGAGATTAAGTTTCGAGATACACCTCACGTAAGTAATTTGATTTTATCTAAATCAATGCATGTAAATTTGACTTAGACAGCGATTGCATCACTTGGTAAACGTGATTTGTGGATGTTATAACAATGGCGTTAGAATCACGCCTATAGTGTGAAAAGCGCGCATAAATATGCCGCGTAATTGTATCAAAGTAACAACTCTAATATTATCTATTGGTCTGGATTTATTTCGTGATTTATGCATTTTTAGATATTGTCATCGTAAACGGAGACCATCTAAACAATATCTTATTTTACACAATATAGGGGGTATTTGTGACGAGGTATTAAAACTATAATGCTAGCATGATTTTTGCATGTCGTACTATACCGTGCAAAATCTTAACGTTGAAAGTTTATTTGAACCTATTGCGCATATGACGTTACCCGCAATCCAATAAAAGTTCTACTCTACTTGAATATTTTTTATTAAACTTAATAAAGTGTGAACGATAAGATTGGCAGTGCTAAATTGACAAAGGTACACTGAGAAAAGAATTTTGTTGCTTCAACTGAAAATTAGTTGATTCAATTAGAATTTTGGTTTGTATATAAACAATGATCTACATGCATTAAATAGAACATAATAAAATGTTGCAAAACCAATTTTGAAGCAAACAAACCTAAATTTGTACCACAATAATTATGGCATTTACTCAAATGGCCATTAATGTAACTTAAATGTTAGGTAACGTTCCTTCAATTGCTTGTGGGTTTGAATTGAATTATTTAATACTTTTATCAAATACACTGTTATGTTAAATCAACACGTTGAATATCCCACTTACAAATAAAAATCATTAAAGCAAATACACGAGTTTAGTACTTGAAAGGGTTTGCAGCATTAAAACAAACTATACAAATTTTTCCACTAACCCAAAAGCGTTATTGGTTTAACTAACCCATATGTTGCGCACAGTTAATAATTATTAAGCTAAGTGGCTAAAAAGGGTTGAAGTAATAACATTTTTGGTTTAATCAAACTCTTATTGTGTTCAACTGAAACATTTAGCTGTCAAATCAATCATTTCGTTGCGTTCTACACTGTTTAGAAATAGAATTAGTTTAAACATCGAAGGAGGTTTGATTCAATATCTAGCTTGATTGATTCTGACTTAATGAAATTATTTTAATCAATTTTTCTAATTCAACTTGACGATCAACAAATGAGTTTGTTCATCCCTAACAGATTTTTTAAAAAAATTGATTTAAAATAACTTCATTTAATCACATTATCAAGTTGAATATTGAATCAAATCACCTTGAATGTTAATTTACTCTAGTTCATCGTGCATAATTTTTAGTTTAGCTTCCACTTGAATTTTATAACACTGATACTGATTATTGAAAAGTTTGTTTATTCCTTGAGGTTACAATGGGTCTTTGAAGTTAGACGTTCGCTTATATAGTTGAATGCTAAAAACAACAACATTTAGTTATGGGCAATGGGTCTAACTTATAGGAAGGTACTTACGTGTTTTTAGACGAAAGGATTTTGCTTCAACATAGCACAGCATGCTAAATTTATCTCCTATGTATTTTTATACTGGGTTGAAATACTTTTATTAAAACTAACACAATAAACAATGTGAAGTAACGTTTAATGCCATATTGACGTGTGGCAGTGGAAGGGTAGCAGTATATTAAAGATATAATGTGCGTGCGCTGTACATCCAATACGCAGCATCGGACACTTACTAAAAACGGTTGGGTTCAACAAATAACCGCGACGTTTGATTTCGTTATCATAGTCTATTTAAATCAACAAGCTATAATACGTTTGTTTGAATGTTGAATTTGTTACAAAACGTGTTTATTTGACACTTATTCCACCATTCATTTAACTAAAATGGATTTTTCTCAACAATAAAGTAGTATTGGACTAAAATACGAAATTTGTTGCCAATATTAGTTTGTATTAAATACGATTATTGTTCAATGAAACTGACTTTTGTATTCTTTTATTAACCAACTGTTATAATGCGTTGAAGCAAACAAATTTAAGTCAACTAATTTTTGTAGTTAGTTTAACCATCTACAAGCGGTTCAGTTCGTTTAGAACGACTAAAAAATACTTGATCAAATGCTTTACTCTTCAAAACAACAGAGTTGGTTGCATCAACCAAATCACTTTTCTCAGTGTATGTACAAGTCTGAGCCTTTTGCTCCTTCGGAAGTTTATATGAAAACTTTAGACGACATTTACCTTGTATCATTTGCAATACATTATTAAATTCAAATGTATATATCGTCACTATATATTGCTCGTTAGTAGGAGGAATTAACCAATTCTGAAAAAAAAAACTCCCATTTAAATAACATTGTCATCTTAAATTTGACTCCCATAAGCAATACACATGCAAAAAATTGCACAAATCTGATATTTTGCACAATAGTTTTCTTCGACTAAGCATCTTTTGGCTCCAGGCACGGATAATTTCAACATTTGCAACGAATTCGCACATTTAGTAACAAAAATTTGCACAATAGTTTTCTTCAACTAAGCAATTTTTAGCCCCAGGCATGGCTAATTTAATTAAATTCTAATTTGCGCAATTATTCGCACATTGGCGAGGGTTCAGCACCCCGATCTGGCACGGATCTTGTTCTCATCTGGACCATCTAACCTTTAATCGGCAAATATTCGCCTAAATTTGCACAATAGTTTTCTTCAAGTAAGCATTTTTTAGCTCCAGGCATGGCTCGTGCTAGTCATCATAAATTTGACTCCCATAAGCAATACACATGCAAAAAAATTGCGCAAATCTGATATTTGCACAATAGTTTTCTTCGACTAAGTATCTTTTGTCGGCGCCCTGATCTGGACCGTCGGACCCCCGGCATCCTTCCCCAGGACCGCCGGATAGGCAAATTCTTCCGCTAATTTATTTAATCTTTTAAACTAATTTAATACATGACTAGATTAATCCCATTAACCCTAATGCAATCTTTTGCAAATTAAATTCTTATTTGTCACAATCACAAATATTTGCACCGGATAGGCAAATTCTTCCGCTAATTTATTTAATCGTTTAAACTAATCTAATACATAACTAGATTAATCCATTAACCCTAATGCAATCTTTTGCAAATTAAATTCTTATTTTCAACAATCCCCCGTCGGGGCCCCGACAGGGGCACCTGATAGGCAAATTCTTCCGGATTAAGCTGATTAAGAGTCAATTAATTACATCAATTAATTTATTTATTAAAGCATTACATAATAAAAATACAAAGTCATCTTAAATTGGACTCCCATTTGAGCATATGCATGACAATTTCTAAATTTACCTTAATCATGGCTTGGGATGCAGAGATGATTAAGAGTCAATATAATTACGTCAATTAATTATTTATTTATTAAAGAGTTACATAATAAAAATACAAAGTCATCTTAAATTTGACTCCCATATAAGCATATGCATGGGGATACCTAAATTTCCCTTAAGATGATTAAGATGATTAAGAGTCAATTTAATTACATCAATTAATTATTTATTTATTAAAGAATTACATAATAAAAATACAAAGTCATCTAAAAATTGACACCCATTTGAGCATATGCATGACAATTTCTAGATTTGCCTTAATCATCTTAACACACCCAGATCTTCACCAATACCGCACAAATCAAACCACACCAAAGTTTGCCAAAAAAGGTACCAATTTTGACTATGACATCACAGTAGTATCATCTACAGGAATGCATCGTTAATCTAATACAGACGCCAACATTTCGCAATAAGCGCAAACAATCGGTTACCATTCTTTGCCACACAGGTTTAACACTATATAATTTTAGCACAAATTTGTATTTTATATAATCCTAGTTTACAATAAGTATTTTTGCATACATTTCGCACAAAGATTTATGAAATGCAACTTTAGGTCTTCTTCTATCGCCAGTATAATTACTAGGCTTAATAACCTGCTTGTGGATAAAGTATTTTTAGTGTAAAAAAATTTGCAAAAACATATTGTTGAATGGCAATGTGCCATATGCAAACAATTTTATTTGTTAATACGTTTCTGTTAAAGACAGATTTCACGCGTAATAAAATACAGTTCTAGCTCAAAGCGAAAACATTAGTTTGGATAATGATGTAGTTAATATATATCTATAACCGTTCTAGATGTGTATTTAATGAATATTGTGGTACAAGTTTTCGCATCCATTTAAACCTAATGCAAACGCTTGCAAATAATTTAGGGATGACTTAACAGCATTTGCAAACTATCATTTTGAGTTCATTATTACGTTTATAGCACTAACCGTATTTTTAGAATGTAATGAAATGTAATCAATAGTTTATACAGTTTATTCGGTATAATAATCATTAATAGCACAAATTTGCATACAGTTAAGATACATAGATCGGCAAAAAAAATCTGCAAATGGCAAAATGTTAATTTTAGTCTAAATCAAAGTCTATGTTCAGTGTTGCACCGACTTTACCCCAGGCTAATCATATAAACATTTTCTTAGCATCAACTAGCTCTTAGTGGAGAGGTGTGGGGAAAAAACTTGCAGCTTATAAACTAAAACGTCGGGATGTATTATTATTAACAACCCATTGGAAAATAACAATAAGCGTTAATACAGTTTATTCGGTATACTAATCATTAATAGCACAAATTTGCATTGCAAACAATTTTATTTGTTAATTGATGCAAGAATAATAATTTTAAACTAAAAAAGACTTACCTCCTGCTTGCACATCGTTCTTCGGAAGTCGAAACAGATATTTTTGAACTAGAAACCCTAGGCCAATACTTATATGAATCGACAGATCCATTCCAATCAACATAAATCCTGTTATAAAACACGACCGTCGACTTTGATACCCTTTCACCGAACGCTGTACTTTCATATTGTTTATGGAAAATTCGAAAATGTTTCTTAACCCTAAGGTATTTTTGATGACGTTACATTAAATCGCGATAATTACGTGGTTTTAAATGGAGGTATTGGTAAACTAAAAGCTGCTAAAATACATATTGCAAAACAGTCTTTGAGAAGGATTCGTACTTTAGATATATGCGTAAATAAAATTCAAACTATAACAATATCTAAACCAAAAACGCTCCATATTTAAAATGAAATCTTTCACGTGAAAACGCCATGGTAATTACATCACATCTTGATTTTTCCCATTTTCATTAACGCTTCAACAGGATGGAATTTGTAAAAAATTAGAAGCAGCGTGTTTATTGGAACAGAAACTCGACCTGTCCAAATTATATTAAACCAGATTATATTATATGTCATAATTCGCGAAGAAAATTATATTCAAACAAAATAATAGAAATTACATTTACAGTATTTTTTTAAATGATTGTAATTATGCCAAATCGTCATAAATAAAACCAATAGACTCATCTTTAGCAATATTCTACGTCATTAGAATGTAAACAACATAACTGGAAAAAAATTTGTTGACCGAAACAAATTCCTTTCATACTTATGATGCATTACTTGTTAGATATAAATTTGGGGGAAATGTTTGCCATAACAATAACATTTTTACATAGAAATGGATTTTAATTGATGCAATTTGAAGTAAATATGTTACAAACGCAAATACGTTATTTTAGCCAAGTAAAAATGGATACAAGTCCTTAATAAAATACGACTTACAAAATAAAAACATTTTCAAAGCCTTAAAATAAATTTACAGATTTAATAGTCTTTTAAGTGTTTATGAATACAATTTTAGTTATCAGTCTAACATGCTTTTTTTATTTTAACTTTATACTTATTGGTAATTCGCGAAAAAATATTACCCAAGAAATGAATTTAATTACGGAAATATCCATTAAACAAATAATAAATAACGTCTTTGACCTTAATAAAATGTAGCATAATTAATAACTGGTAATTTGTTAGCGCAATGCGATCTTCGTGTATGCATTACGATACATTACTCGTAGAACCGAATTGGAAAAATTTACAGATTTTCTATAATATTTACGTAGAAAAGAGCGTTAAACGCGGTGTTATTTATAATACAATAGCATATTATGCAAAATCCTAAAACCTCAAATTTCTGCAAACGATAACGAGCGAGCATGAGTTATCAATGTTTATTTATTTTCAGATTAATTATACGTCCTCGTTAAAAGCACTGAACAATGTCATAGTCATTTACACTTATTAGAATGTAAATGGAATATTTTGGATGACAGAAAAACAAACCCATTCTATGCATTACGATACATTACTCGTAGAACCGAATTGGAAAAATTCTCAAAAATATTTTTGTAACTCTAAAATAATTAGTAAAACTACATTACATCAAATCGCTATAATTAATTAACTTTAACTAGAAGTACAATGGTTTTTTCCAACTAAGCAATTTTTAGTGCAAATAAGTCTTAATAATACTATGGCTATGCACCTCACGGCGGGCAGTAGTCATTAGCTTAATCAGGTGTACCAGTAACTTTACCTTTGCGGTGAAAGCCTAATGATAGATATACTAATCTATGCTCTGGAATTTGACATTGATGAACTATATAAAATACCGGGCGAGGTTGGAAGTTATATCTACTCAACTACAATGCGTGATTTCGCAGGTATGTTATTAATGTATGCTATAATAAATACATATATTTTCTTTTTAGATGTAACGACTCCGAAAGTCGAAGCGCACAATTTAATTCCCAATATCTGTGACGAAGTTCAACATGTTGGTGATAGGGCCGAGGGTCCAGAAATCACACGTCGGGGGTAAGTTTTATGAATCATACATGTAAATAAAATTATAATTTCATTATTGTAGATGTGGATCTAGATTTGGGCCCTATACACCTAATAGAAGACCATATACATCGTCACGATAGTGGGAGACATTAAAGAAAAAATATTGTAAAACATAAAAATAGAAGTTTTAATCTAAGACTTTTTTATTTCTATATATAATTTATCAAATTTTAGCAATACGTTAATCAGCTTTGTGATAAGGTCTTAAACAAGTTTATGAGTTGCTTTTACAAATACTGCTACTTTAAACGACAGGGGAAATAACCGCTATCAAAAACCGTCTTATTTAGATATATGTACTATATCTCCTATTTTAAGCAAAATGTTTCGGTTTAAACCAATTAAAAAAGCTGCGATGCCTTAAACCTCGACGTATTAAATACCAACAAGCGTTTAAATTGTGCTCGAGGCGATGTGTTTGTATTAAGAAATATTGTAAATACTTTTATAATTTTATTTGTTTTTCATTTAGCATTGACATATTGGCAAAAGCTTAGATAAATCGGATAACACAAACCCGTTAAATAAATGCGTTCTAATAAACTAAACAGTACCTTTGATGGGTTGTAGAAAATTTCTGTTAAAGCGATTTAACTGAATCAAAATATTATAAATACACTCTCTAAACTTTTCACTTAAAAGAGTAGCCGTTTTAATATGCGAACATGCTCGTTTGAACATTTGCTTGTTCATTATCGACTGCTAGGGAATGCTGTATTTGTTTAAAGCACTAATCAATGCTAATTATTAACCTTCCAACAATGCATGCATAAGTATAATTACATTCAATAACCTTTATGCTCAAGAATTTGTATTTCCCCGGTGAATGTTGCACATTACATGTATAACGAATTTTATATAAATATTATTGGAAAACAAATAAATGTGCTTTTGAAAATTTCAACGCGATATATAAGTATATCTTTTAACGAGCGATACATCGCCCTCCGCAGAATGTGCTGTATTTATTGTATCAACATGATAAAACTTACTCACAATCGAGGCATTTTTAGCATCTTCTGGACCAATCAAATCGTTGCGGTCCTCAAATTCGCGGTAGCCAAGAAAACATAGATTTTGTAAAAAATCATCTGAACGGGTTAGACGGCGACCCAACGATTAAGTATATTTTTGCTATAAATAGTACCTGTATATGGAACCGTTTATGTAACAAACATCATCACCCGCGTCCTTATAGCTAACAAAGTTGCGAATCTTGAACAGTTTCGTATTACAAATTTGAAGCAGTACGAAAAGATGGTTAATCTAACCAGTGTTTATTGCAGTTGACAGGGTTTAGTATCCTTGGAAGAAATCAGTAACAAAATCTATTACACATACCGCGAGGAGGCCCGACACCATATGCCAAAACGAAACGGTTCTTCTGAAACGAGTTGTATAATTTTCTTTATAGGCGCGTCCATGTCTTCGAGTTTAACCGTTTGTTGTAGGTATGGGAAATTTTTCGGTGATTGCTTGCAACTGGGAAGCGCTTTTGCATGGTATCGATCAAGCTAACGTTTATTTGCAATAAAATCTTCAACATCCGCCGAAACTTTGGATTGGGGGCTAACCATTAATAGCTTTTTTTATATTTATATACTCGTCAAAATTCTTCCGATACCGACCCTTATCCAAATCAAAATCTTTCACAATAGTTATAAAATTATGTTTTGAGTCACCCCAACACTGTAAGCACATCTCTTTAAATTTTGGATATGTCATGTCACCGCTTATATGATCAAAAAAGATATGTCTGAGATTGGTTTCATCCTGTTTTCATAATGCGATTACATTGGCGTTATCTCTGAGTCTATGTTTTAAGGTGCTAGCGTAAGTTTGACATAGGTAGAATGAATCTATTGCTTTATGTCGGCCGAACGAGAAAAATTGTGTGATTTTGCTTTGCTCGTTTGCAGGTATATCATCAAAAACCATAATTGAATCTTTTTTGGTATCTCCGGGTTCAATCAAATCGTCGTAATTTTCAAACTCATGGTAACCAATTACGTCTTTAAGAGGCTCAAATACATTTCTTAACAATTCGTATTTTGGTTGATATAAACTTTTCGAAAATACATAGACATTTTGGAATCTAAGACCGTTCTCGTGCAAGATTAGAGATATTAAAGCGTTTGTTTTCCCACAACTCGATGGTCCCGCGAATACAGCTCGTATGTTAGATGGGAACAAAGGTCCATGTTTACCATCCTCTTTTGCACTAGCAATAGCATAGTTATCATAATTCTGCACAGGTATTTTAACTTCTTGTATAGCATCACCCGTGTCTCTCACATTTTCCGACCTAGGAGCACCATTCTTCTTTTGAGGTTTACGGAGATCCAAATGTCTGCTTAACGTTCTTCTGGGTATACCATATAACCTACTATTGTATTTCACTAACTGCTTTCTCTAAAGATTCCTTGGTGTACATCTTTCAAATATAAGTTTAAACTGATTCAAATTGAAAATAATATTCCCTTATATACCAGCATGGGCAGGGGTGTGCACGCGCAGGGGTGCGCATGGGCAGGGGTGTGCACGCGCAGGGGTGCGCATGGGCAGGGGTGCGCACGCGCAGAAGTGCGCATGAGCAGGGGTGTGCACGCGCAGGGGTGCGCATGGGCACAGGCGTGCTTAGGTGTACACCGGAGTACGTCAAAAACTGTCTTGGATCACCAAAAAAATCTTATTAATATTAAAACAACATAGATTTTATACAATTTTATAAAAAATATACGCAAAATATTTAACTGTGATTAAATCTATTAACAATTTCCGTAAACGGATTATATTCAAACATAGAGTCATGTATAATTAATGCATAAGCCTTCATCAACGATTCAAAATTTCTTGAAGCTTCTAATTCCATTCTTACATCGAGCAACTAAACCATCCATCTTGGAATATGGTATCAGGCTTCCACCCGGTATGTGTAATAGATTTTTGTTTCTGATTCATCCATGGATACAAGTCCTTAATAAAATACGACTTACAAAATAAAAAACATTTTCAAAGCCTTAAAATAAATTTTACAAATTTAATAGTCTTTTAAGTGTTTATGAATACAATTTTAGTTATCAGTCTAACATACTCTTTTATTTTAACTTTATACTTATTAATATCTATTAATAAACTGAAAATTAAACGCAGTACTTCTCTTTTATGATGCTGTAGTGGAGCATGCGCTGTGATATCCGGAATCTTCGGAAAAAGACTCTTTCTCAAACATTTGTGCTAGCGATAGTGCCCCGGTTACATCGTCGGTGTATTGGTCGGGATGACATGTAATTATTTCCAGAATTGTATGATAATTTGCCTTGGTGCAGTCATCAAATAGATAACGACTTGCGAAAAGTTTGCTTTTTATTAAAATTGTATCTCGTTCTTCATCTGTCACCTCGATATTTCCTCCACGATATACATTTATTATATCACCAATAAACGCCTCGTAAAATGTCGAAAAGCCTTGACTATTCAACCCTCGCAGCTTGTAGCTTATTACCTCGCTCATCCTGAATATCTTAAATACTTCGCTTTGATTCAAAACAATAACATTTCGTCCTTTTGTAATTTCCATATTAAACAAATCCTCTTCTTGCAAATCATTTCCTACTAATGCACTTTTGACATTCGATGTAATGGTTGTCAGTTTCAATTTAAATCCCTAAGCCAGTTGTAATTATACATCATCTATTCCATAGCTGAAACCATTTTGCATAGCATTCTTTGCATCTCGTGCAAATTTTCTAACTCTAAATTCAACTTGAAAGCTACATAAATCGGACCAACCATTATACCCCATTTTCATTCCAACATTTCCGCATATACATCTAACACAATCAATTTGTATGGCTGGTTGTAGACCACCATGTAAATCAAATCCTACTTCCAATAAGTGAGGGTGAGATCGCTTCCATCCGCTTAAGGGGTAGTCAGTCTTGCCTACCAGCGTGTTTGGGTTTAATTGTGGCACATCACTTGTTACATCAACACCCGCGAAATCCATGACTTTAACTTGAATAGTTCGAAGATATTTCGCAAACTGAATTTTTAGCTTTACATTTCTCGTCTTATATATTGAGTGGTGGAGGTCATGCGCCGATCAATTTTGAACCTGTTTAAGTCGATCGACAGATTTAACTAGTGGTATTAAGTGCAAGTCTTTACAGGAAAAACATAGCCCAAGGCATAATTAATTATATTATCGCGGGTTTTCCTGAGTTTGTCATTGACATACAAGTATTTGGAAAGTATGCACGGACTCAAAGTCCAACTTGTTTAACATTTGATTAGGTGCTCAAATTAATCGTGTTAGGGGATAATGCGACAGCATGACCATATGACCGCATGGCCATATGACCACATGACCATATGACCACATGGACATATGACCGCATGGTCATATGACCACATGGCCATATGACCACATGCCCATATGACCACATCGACATATGGCCACATGACCACATGGACATATGACCGCATGGTCATATGACCACATGGCCATATGACCACATGCCCATATGACCACATGGACATATGACTACATGATCATATGACCACATGGTCATATGGCCTCTCTAATTTTGTAAAATTATGCATAGTGGTAACAGATTATAGGTTTTGTGTGTAAAATATTTATTGCTGACAAGGTAGGAGAGTGCTACTAGCTACTAAAGTAATTGCAAATTTTGTATATGTGTTGCATAGCCATAGTATTAATAAGACCTATTTGCACTAAAAATTGCTTAGTTGAAGAAAACCATTGTACTTCTAGTTTAATAAGTAATGTTTCGTAATGTATAGAATGAGTTTGTTTTTCCGTCATCCAAAATATTCCTTTTACATTCTAATAAGTGTAAATGACTATGACATTGTTCAGTGCTTTAACGAGGATGTATAATCAACCCGAAAATAAATAAACTTTGATAACTTATGCTCGCTCGTCATCGTTTTGCAGAAGTTCGATACTAAGAACGTTATTATAAATAGCACTAGTGACTTGAGGGGGGTGTACGATTCTCAGGCGGAAACTATGTCGGTAAAATCTGACGAGTTTTAGGAGCGGGAATCGGGGTGGTAATTGCAGAAGGTATTACACTTCGAGATCAACATCAATAAATTACTTGCAATGCGGTCATCGATAGTCGGATATTTCACCGAAGGTTATAGAAGAATTCAATAATAATAATACTTCACAGCGAGTTACTGGCTTGACATTCCATGGACATAAATGTATTTTTTTTTAATTGAAATAAATGATTTTATTAAAATTGCTTTTTTGCCTATCTCGGAAGTGGTAATCTATAAAACACTCTTTTAAGCACATAAATCAGAGTATCATTGTTCTATACATTAATTATGAACGTAATTAGTACGTCATTTACATTAAACAGTTGAAAACAAAACAGAGCCTTTTAATTTTACTTGGCTAAAATAACGTATTTGCGTTTGTAACATATTTACTTCAAATTGCATCAATTAAAATCCATTTCTATGTAAAAATGTTATTGTTAATGCGAACATTTCCCCCAAATTTATATCTAACAAGTAATGCATCATAAGTATGAAAGGAATTTGTTTCGGTCAACAAATTTTTTTCCAGTTATGTTGTTTACATTCTAATGACGTAGAATATTGCTAAAGATGAGTCTATTTATTTATGACGATTTGGCATAATTACAATCATTTAAAAAAATACTGTAAATGTAATTTCTATTATTTTGTTTGAATATAATTTTCTTCGCGAATTATGACATATAATATAATCTGGTTTAATATAATTTGGACAGGTCGAGTTTCTGTTCCAATAAACACGCTACTTCTAATTTTTTACAAATTCCATCCTGTTGAAGTGTTAATGAAAATGGGAAAAATCAAGATGTGATGTAATTACCATGGCGTTTTCACGTGAAAGATTTCATTTTAAATATGGAGCGTTTTTGGTTTAGATATTGTTATAGTTTGAATTTTATTTACGCATATATCTAAAGTACGAATCCTTCTCAAAGACTGTTTTGCAATATGTATTTTAGCAGCTTTTAGTTTACCAATACCTCCATTTAAAACCACGTAATTATCGCGATTTAATGTAACGTCATCAAAAATACCTTAGGGTTAAGAAACATTTTCGAATTTTCCATAAACAATATGAAAGTGCAGCGCTCGGTGAAAGGGTATCAAAGTCGACGGTCGTGTTTTATAACAGGATTTATGTTGATTGGAATGGATCTGTCGATTCATATAAGTATTGGCCTAGGGTTTCTAGCTCAAAAATATCTGTTTCAACTTCCGAAGAACGATGTGCAAGCAGGAGGTAAGTCTTTTTTAGTTTAAAATTATTATTCTTGCATCAATTAACAAATAAAATTGTTTGCAATGCAAATTTGTGCTATTAATGATTAGTATACCGAATAAACTGTATTAACGCTTATTGTTATTTTCCAATGGGTTGTTAATAATAATACATCCCGACGTTTTAGTTTATAAGCTGCAAGTTTTTTCCCCACACCTCTCCACTAAGAGCTAGTTGATGCTAAGAAAATGTTTATATGATTAGCCTGGGGTAAAGTCGGGTGCAACACTGAACATAGACTTTGATTTAGACTAAAATTAACATTTTGTCATTTGCAGATTTTTTTTGCCGATCTATGTATCTTAACTGTATGCAAATTTGTGCTATTAATGATTATTATACCGAATAAACTGTATAAACTATTGATTACATTTCATTACATTCTAAAAATACGGTTAGTGCTATAAACGTAATAATGAACTCAAAATGATAGTTTGCAAATGCTGTTAAGTCATCCCTAAATTATTTGCAAGCGTTTGCATTAAGTTTAAATGGATGCGAAAACTTGTACCACAATATTCATTAAATACACATCTAGAACGGTTATAGATATATATTAACTACATCATTATCTAAACTAATGTTTTCGCTTTGAGCTAGAACTGTATTTTATTACGCGTGAAACCTGTCTTTAACAGAAACGTATTAACAAATAAAATTGTTTGCATATGGCACATTGCCATTCAACAATATGTTTTTGCAAATTTTTTTACACTAAAAATACTTTATCCACAAGCAGGTTATTAAGCCTAGTAATTATACTGGCGATAGAAGAAGACCTAAAGTTGCATTTCATAAATGTTTGTGCGAAATGTATGCAAAAATACTTATTGTAAACTAGGATTATATAAAATACAAATTTGTGCTAAAATGATATAGTGTTAAACCTGTGTGGCAAAGAATGGTAACCGATTGTTTGCGCTTATTGCGAAATGTTGGCGTCTGTATTAGATTAACGATGCATTCCTGTAGATGATACTACTGTGATGTCATAGTCAAAATTGGTACCTTTTTTGGCAAACTTTGGTGTGGTTTGATTTGTGCGGTAGTGGTGAAGATCTGGGTGTGTTAAGATGATTAAGGCAAATCTAGAAATTGTCATGCATATGCTCAAATGGGTGTCAATTTTTAGATGACTTTGTATTTTTATTATGTAATTCTTTAATAAATAAATAATTAATTGATGTAATTAAATTGACTCTTAATCATCTTAATCATCTTAAAAGAAATTTAGGTATCCCCATGCATATGCTTATATGGGAGTCAAATTTAAGATGACTTTGTATTTTTATTATGTAACTCTTTAATAAATAAATAATTAATTGACGTAATTATATTGACTCTTAATCATCTCTGCATCCCAAGCCATGATTAAGGCAAATTTAGAAATTGTCATGCATATGCTCAAATGGGTGTCAAATTTAAGATGCCTTTGTATTTTTATTATGTAATGCTTTAATAAATAAATTAATTGATGTAATTAATTGACTCTTAATCAGTTTAATCCGGAAGAATTTGCCTATCAGGTGCCCCTGTCGGGGCCCCGACGGGGGATTGTGGCAAATAAGAATTTAGTTTGCAAAAGATTGCATTAGGGTTAATGGATTAATCTAGTTATGTATTAGATTAGTTTAAAAGATTAAATAAATTAGCGGAAGAATTTGCCTATCCGGTGCAAATATTTGTGATTGTGACAAATAAGAATTTAATTTGCAAAAGATTGCATTAGGGTTAATGGGATTAATCTAGTCATGTATTAAATTAGTTTAAAAGATTAAATAAATTAGCCGAAGAATTTGCCTATCCGGCGGTCCTGGGGAAGGATGCCGGGGTCCAACGGTCCAGATCAGGGCGCCGACAAAAGATACTTAGTCGAAGAAAACTATTGTGCAAATATCAGATTTGCGCAATTTTTTGCATGTGTATTGCTTATGGGAGTCAAATTTATGATGACTAGCACGAGCCATGCCTGGAGCTAAAAAATGCTTACTTGAAGAAAACTATTGTGCAAATTTAGGCGAATATTTGCCGATTAAAGGTCCGGCGGTCCTGGGGAAGGATGCCGGGGGCCCGACGGTCCAGATCAGGGTGCCGACAAAAGATGCTTAGTCGAAGAAAACTATTGTGCAAATATCAGATTTGTGCAATTTTTTGCATGTGTATTGCTTATGGGAGTCAAATTTATGATGACTAGCACGAGCCATGCCTGGAGCTAAAAAATGCTTACTTGAAGAAAACTATTGTGCAAATTTAGGCGAATATTTGCCGATTAAAGGTTAGATGGTCCAGATGAGAACAAGATCCGTGCCAGATCGGGGTGCTGAACCCTCGCCAATGTGCGAATAATTGCGCAAATTAGAATTTAATTAAATTAGCCATGCCTGGGGCTAAAAATTGCTTAGTTGAAGAAAACTATTGTGCAAATTTTTGTTACTAAATGTGCGAATTCGTTGCAAATGTTGAAATTATCCGTGCCTGGAGCCAAAAGATGCTTAGTCGAAGAAAACTGTTGTGCAAAATATCAGATTTGTGCAATTTTTTGCATGTGTATTGCTTATGGGAGTCAAATTTAAGATGACAATGTTATTTAAATGGGAGTTGCTTTTTTTCAGAATTGGTTAATTCCTCCTACTCTCGTTGCTGTCTTCGTACACCTTGCCTTTCTTCCTTTAGTAGAATTTATTAATTTTTAATCTCAACCTACAGCTAACGACAGGTTCAGTATGTTAAAAAGAAGAATATAACACACATTTTTTTCAATAAATTGACTTAAATTATTACTATTTGGATTAATAGTAAATTTAGTAAGATATGATCGTTCGTATCTTTGTTATATCGGTTTTTCTAATTAATCAAAAATTATAGTTAATATTAAGCTCTTTTTTACATATACGTTTACATTTGCATTTCTGGCTACTTTATACATTCAATAATAGATACTCACTTGTAAAAAACTTTAGAGTTATTTTATTACTAGCAATATGCTTAATTTTCCCCATAAGAAAATTTATCATTCAAACGAAAAATTTTCGTTTTAAAAAGATTACACTTTTTTTAATTCTTACTAAATGTACTTTTCTAATGAAATAACTTCTAGTACATTTCTTTGAATTATTCATTTCACGTGTTTGTACACTTTAAGATGCTGTACCTCAGAACCAGATGAACGTAGGTCCAGAAATAATGATTATCAGATCATTACAATTTCGCTGTAAACTCTGATTTTGCATCGAGCCATAATAACGGAAGTGCATTAGAAAATCTCCATTCCTAATTTTACTAGAACTATACAGGGTGGCATTACTTTTATGTCATTAATTTAAAGAGGGCGTAGAAACAGACAAAACAAACAAAAATTGTTAATCAATCTGTGGTCTAAAACGAATGATTAAGCTACAAACGTACACACAAAAAGTGTCCAAACTGTTTTAGAACAACTGCAATTTTAATTACATTATGAATCAAATACGCAAAAACATTATTCTTTAGAGTCGATCAACAAAGTTGTGACAGTGTCCAAACATAAATTAGTGAATTACGGTGTCTGTGATCTGTAAAACGATATAACCCAATGCACTGTAGCTGCTACTAAAATAGTTTAAAATTTTTTTAAAATATACGGAAATTCTGATGTTAATCTCTACAAAGGATAAAACTTCATTATGCTGATTTGGTAGACTGTATTAGTCTAAAAGAACTTTCACCTACTGCAACTGGTAGTTTAGGGCGTATTATAACTGGCATCCAACGTTGGCAGGCTCAAAATCAATTAATGACACCGTTTGCTTTTGATATTACTAATATCGTAATAAAATATGTCGGAAAAAAGGTGAAAGGTGGTAACAAAATGAGAAACAACGGAGATGATAACGAGGTTATGCAGAGTGGTTACAGTTTCGTAAAGGAGACATCAAGTTGAACCACATGACCAGTTTTTCATATAATACCTTTGAAACTGTTGAATTTAAAAGAAATGAGAGAGAACAAAATGTTGTAATGCCAGCGGTGATTCCAAAATTAAGTCATAAAAGGTAATAAGAAGTATAGAGATCTCATAAACCTAATGCAGTGGCTTTTCTGAAGAGTATAGACCTTTCTTTGAAAACATTTTTGTGAATGATTCAACCACTCTAGTGTAACGTTTTTGCTTAAAGTAGCTTTTAAGTTATATACAACATGACATTACTCGATGTATAATATGTTTGTGCTTTCTTTATGTTTTTGTGGTATTAAAAAATGCATTGTTGGTACGATTGTTCGTGTGGTTTATTTGAAACACTTTTTAAAGAAATGCTTTAAGTCCTGAAACAGGTTTCTGATACAGAGTGGGTTCTAGTGCCTCCAGAGGCGGTCATTGACTTATTGTGACGTCACATTGCGGGTTTATCGACCTTCGTGGGTGACACCTGCGACTGCATTTGCGTTGGAATCATTGGCTTTTATACTTTGACGTTTGTGGGAAGGAGTTATTGCCCCAGGATGACGTTGTCGGTCGGTTTCGTTGATCTTTACGTACGGTTTAAGCGGTCGTACTGGTGTATAATCCCTTAAAGGACTGTTTAACCTTATTGGAAGACAGTAAGTTATACTTCCTAAAGACGTCAATGTATTCGGCACCACTTGCCAAAATATGGAGTAAGCTATCGGACTAGTTACAAAATAGCTACTGTTTAGTGTATACTAACCTACTACAGTACGTGTATTGGGGAAATAGCAATACAAATAAATTGACTGGTTTGCAAATTAAGTTGTCCGAAAAATTAGAAGAAAGGAGAAAAATTAATAAAGTATGTGCTTTAATAATTTAACGTCTGCAGATATCACATTCTCAGAATATGGTCACGCATAGAAGATTTAAGAACCTGAGGAAAACACGATAATAATTGAATATCTTACACGACGGAGTTATACTAAAAATACCGCTAAGAGTAATTTTTATATAAAATCTAAAATGGTTCTGGAGGTTAAATACAAACAGGTAAAACCCACTGTAAAACAATTACAAGCGTCACTTTTTAGTGAAGTCTTGCATATAACGTCGATTAACATAATAAGTAGCTGCGCACGCTCGTCCGTCAGCATAAAAGGCTAGGGAGACATGTTCTAGAGCATTAGTTGTCAAAGTATCGTGAGTTGATCAAAATTACAAGTTAAAGATGGATTTTTCTGGTGTTGACGTTACAAGTGATGTAAGAGTGCCATTAGGTATTGAGAAACTAGTAGGTAAGACCACCTATGCGTTAGGCGAATTTACATCAAATTTTCACCACCATAACGTAGAAGTTGGTTTTGATTTATACGGTGGTGTGCAACCAGTTATACAAATTATCTGCAAAAGTAGAATGTGCCAAAATTACGCTATAAAAATGGACTACTTTAAATGGAAAGAGTTTTGCGATTTTCATTTGGAATTTAAAATCATACAATTTACCCAAGAAGCAGCAAACGTAAGATTGAATGGTTTTTTTTTGGCGGAGATGTTTTAGAATTACAACTGGATCGTAAATTCAGATTAAAATTGATTGCTGAAACATCTAATAGAAGTATATGGGTGGCGAATAAATTCCAAGAAGAAAATTTATATAATATGGAAATTACGAAAGATCGAAATGTCATTGTGTTACCTGAGTACGAGTGCATCAAGCTATTAAATTTGCGAGAATTAATCTGTTATAAAATGGAGGAGTTGAGGTGTAGAAGCTTTTCAGAATTTTACGAAAAATTTATAGGTGATATAAAAAATGTATGTGGAAATACAACAAACGAAGAAAGGGTTCAAACGTTATTAGAGGAAGAGAACCGCGCAAGTATTTCTCTGTTTAATGATTGCTTTCAATTACTTGACAGTGTTGGAAATTATTAAATGTTGCCACATCCAGTACTTGGAAGATGCGACTGCGAGGCAATCGCTTGCGCAAATGTTTAGAGATTTGGCTATTCCAGATTCATCATACTCTGGTTATCACAGTGGTTTATAGATGTTATCAATTCATGTATATATTTTATAGTTGCACTATGCTAGGGGAGGATTTAGTTATTGTGCAAATGGATCGAGTCAAAGTTACCTACGATAAACCAATTTATGCAGGTTTCTCGGGTTTAGACTTGTCTAAAACCTTAATGTATACAGACACCGATTCGCTAGTGTACAGTGTGGAAACCGAAGACTTATACATTGACATTAGTGCAAATATCAGCCATTTTGATACTAGTGACTACCCCGCGGATAATAAATACAATATATCGCTTGTCAACAAAAAATTTGTGGAAATATTCAAAGACGAATTCAACGGTGATTTGGTGTTAGAATTTGTTGAAAGTAGCGCTAAGTCCTACCGTATTGTGAGCGAGAAGGACGTTGTTAAAAAAATTAAGGATGTTAGCCATAGTGTGTTGGTTGGGATTAGTGTTGATAGTTTTAAGGATGTAGTCATCAATAATACAGATACTCTCATGCATACGATGGTATCAATCCAGAGTAGAAAACACGATTTGTACACACAGTTGATTAATAAAATTAGTCTTTCGGGCAAAGATGACAAGCGTTACGTCATCCCCGGAAGCATATCAACCTACGCATGGGGGTATAAAAATATAGGATAGTTACTTATATATGTATATATTTTATTGTGTATGTATATAGTAGCATGTAAGTTAGTTATAAGACAAACCCGCCATCCCCATCCTTAATAATCTCCTCGCTCTCGGCGACATGTGTTTACCACCACACGGTGTCGCTGGACGGTAAAACATATTGTTAGATTAACGACAATATGTCTTATTGACGAAAACACGTTTCCTCTCTTTTTAAACAACACATTAATCTCTTATTGGTACAGGTTACTTTCAGCTGCTTGGATTCGGTTACACAAAAAAAATAAAATAATGTTATACTTTGCAATGTAAAAATTGTATTGTATTAGTTTATTAAACTGTAAATCAGAAAAAATAAACTATTAAACCTTTGTGTGCTTAATTTTTTGTGTTAATACTTCTAAGTGTTTGGTTAAAGGATTGTAGATGTTAAAAAGGAGAGGTGATTGAAAATTGCTGCAGGTAAAAATCTTAAAATTGGAGTACTGCCTTAGGGAGTGATGCTATCTAAAAAAATTCCTAGAAATTCAGGTAGCTGAGAAAAATCTAATATTAGTTAATACCAAACGAGATATATTTATCTTAAAAGAAACAAAAATAATCTTTTATATGTGCGCTAGAGGGTATGTGTGTAAAACGGTAAGGGGTGGTCGGATTTTAAGTCTGTTTGCAGATTCGGATTCTGCTTAAAATACTAGACTAATTAATTTGATGTGTCGTATGGCTAAAAAATTGATAAGAACGGTCAGAAATCGCTGCTGGTAAAAAATATTAAAATTGGGGTACAGCTTTAGGTAGTGATGTTATCCGAAAAATTCCTAGAAATTCAGATAGCTGAGAAAATTCTAATATTAATTGACACCAAATAAGATAGATTTATCGCGAAAGATAAAATGGCTAGTCGAAGAATACTATTTGGTTCAAAATGAGTGAGGAAATAAGGATGCTGGAGGAAAAGAGGTCATGATTTAACCAATAAACATCTACTGCAATTGTATGCATGTAAACAAACCAAATTTATAATTACATAATCACTCACCAGCTAGCTGTGCATGTTGTGGCAATGATCTTTGTGTTTTGTTGCCTCCGGGAGGAGAGTTGGGATGCGGTACACTAATGTTTAGTGATGCATTGTTTGGAGCACTAAACTCGACGGTTCCTTAAAAAGGCCAACGCAAAAGTCCCAATTCCTTTGAAATATTAACACTACCGTCACACGTGTGACATTACGAAAACGCAGGCGCGTTCAACGGGCTGTTTTATTTCACAAATAGTTTTAATTGAATGAATACGAAACAGTAACATTAGATTATAGGTGATGTAAGGATGAAGTTAAAAGAAGTTTAGTTAATTTTAAGATAGAAATTGATAGATTAATAAGAGAAAGGTTACAATAAAGAAAGGGTTATGCGTGTAGTCATTCAACGCCAAATTCTATTTAAAAAACCCGTCCGAAAGAAAGGAAAAACCGAGAAAAATAAAATTTCCTTATACTTAATTTTATACGCTGTATAAACATAATCCCTGGTTCGAATCCCGACACGGTCCGCTTGAAAAATGTTAGGCGAGCATTTTTCACAAAAATACACTTTTGTTCGGATGAGAGGTAAAATGGAAGTCCCGTGTGTGAGTATTGTCACGCACGTTAAAGATCCCTACCTTGCTTGGAATAGCAAGGGTTCGGCAAAATTCCAAATTTTCCAGGTAAAAAAACTTGCTTCCTGGCCAATGTAGTACCTTCAGGTGGAGCATTGGAAAATCACTTGTAATGTATAAACATAAGCGTACTCCATTAGCACATAAAATGAAATTTCTATATAAAATAGGGCGTTTTAACGACACATACCACTTCAAAACGAAACCCAATCTTAAGAAATACTTTAGTATTGCTTCGTTAAGCTGCGTGTAAATAATTATTCTGTTCCCCCAAAAAATACTTTTTGATAACAACAACATTTACTGTAGAACGCGTTTAAAAAATAAAAATTTTACGTATTTAAAAAGCAAAGCATTGAAACGCCCTGTTTTATTTTGTCATATTCCGATATTTATTGCGTATATTTCAGTATTTTTAGTAACGCCCCTGTTTTATTGTCACATTTGTACTGCATTTTGTACGAATTAATAGGAGCATTCAACTCACGCATCGATTCCAGTTATTGGTTGTCAGTAGGTGGAATTAACCAATTCTGGATAAAAAAAACTCCCATTTAAATAACATTGTCATCTTAAGTTTGACTCCCATAAGCAAATACACATGCAAAAAAATTGCACAAATCTGATAATAAAATTTGCACAATAGTTTTCTTCGACTAAGCATCTTTTAACTCGAGGCACGGATAATTTCAACATTTGCAAAGAATTCGCACATTTAGTAACAAAAATCTGCACAACAGTTTTCTTCAACTAAGCAATTTTTAGCCCCAGGCATGGCTAATTTAATTAAATTCTAATTTGTGCAATTATTCGCACATCTGGCGAGGGTTCAGCACCCCGATCTGGCACGGATCTTGTTCTCAGCACCCCGATCTGGACCATCTAACTTTTAATCGGCAAATATTCGCCTAAATTTGCACAATAGTTTTCTTCAACTAAGCATTTTTTAGCTCCAGGCATGGCTCGTGCTATCGGCACCCTGATCTGAACCGTCGGGCCCCCGGCATCCTTCCACAGGACCACCGGATAGGCAAATTCTTCCGCTAATTTATTTAATCTTTTAAACTAATTTAATACATAACTAGATTAATCCCATTAACCCTAATGCAATCTTTTGCAAATTAAATTCTTATTTGTCACAATCTCAAATATTTGCACCGGATAGGCAAATTCTTCGGCTAATTTATTTAATCTTTTAAACTAATCTAATACATAACTAGATTAATCCATTAACCCTGATGCAATCGTTTGCAAATTAAATTCTTATTTGCCACAATCCCACGTCGAGTCATTTTAATTACATCAATTAATTAGTTATTTATTAAAGCATTACATAATAAAACATATTGTTATCTTAAATTTGACTCCCATATAAGCATATGCATGGGGATACCTAAATTTCCCTTAATCATGGCTTGGGATGTAGAGATGATTAAGAGTCAATTTAATTACATCAATTAATTAGTTATTTATTAAAGCATTACATAATAAAACACAGTGTCATCTTAAATTTGACTCCCATTTGAGCATACGCATGACAATTTCTAAATTTGCCTTAATCATCTTAACACCCCCAGATCTTCACCACTACCGCACAATCAAACCACACCAAAGGTTGCCAAAAAAGGTACCAATTTTGACTATGACATCACAGTAGTATCATCTACAGGAATGCATCGTTAATCTAATACAAATACCAACATTTTGCAATAAGCGCAAACATTCGGTTACCATTCTTTACCACACAGGTTTAACACTATATCATTTTAGCACACATTTGTATTTTATATAATCCAAGTTTACAATAAGTATTTTTACGCAGACATTTCCGCATAAACATTAATGAAATGCAACTTTAAGTCTTTTCCTATCACCAGTATAATTACTAGGCTTAATAACCTGCTTGTGAATAAAGTATTTTTAGTGTAAAAAAATAATTCGCACACCAGATAACAAATTTGCACAAGAGTCTTCTTCAACGAAACATTCTTAGCCTCCGAGGGTATGAATCGAGCACTCTGCACCCCGAGCCGGGCCGACGGGCCCCCGTCATCCTTCCCCCGGGTCCACCGAATCTGCAAATTCTCCCAGCTAGCAACATTTACATAAATCTGCAAACCAATTAGCAAGCCAATAAACTAAAAAGACATGTATCCGTTTATTTGCAAATAGGCGTTTAAACACAAGCACATTATTTTTGATTCAACTAGCTCTTAGTGGAGAGGTGTGGGGGAAAACTTACAGCTTATAAACTAAAACGTCAGGATGTATTATTATTAACAACCCATTGGAAAATAACAATAAGCGTTAATACAGTTTATTTGGTATAATAATCATTAATAGCACAAATTTGCATACAGTTAAGATACATAGATGGGCAAAAAATTCCGCAAATGAGAAAATGTTAATTTTAGTCTAATTCAAAGTCTATGTTCACTGTTGCACCGACTTTATCCCAGACTAATCATATAAACATTTTTCTTACCATCAATTAACTCGACAAGCTCGGAAGCGCCTATTGTAGTTTTACGCTCCATAACCGCATTTAATTTTGCAAAATCCATATTTTATATGAGCTGGCAAATAAGAAAATAAAGAGTTAAAAATTAGGGCGAAAATTTAAATATTACAATTAAATCACTTATGAGGTAAGACCGAAATATAACTTTCAAAAATGCAAAAGACATAATTCCGCGTCTTGATGCAAGAATAATAATTTTAAACTAAAAAAGACTTACCTCCTGATTGTACCTCGTTCTTCGAAAGTTGAAACAGATATTTTGAACTAGAAACCCCTAGGTCATACTTATATAAATCGACAGATCCTTTCCAATCAACATAAATCCTGTTATAAAACACGACCATCGACTTTGATACCCTTTTACCGAACGCTCTACGTTCATATTGTTTATGAAAAATTTCAAAAAATGTTTCTTAACCCTAAGGTATTTGATAACGTTACATCAAATCGCGATAATTACATGGTTTTAAATAGAGGTTTTGTCAAACTAAAAGCTGCTAAAATACATATTGCAAAAACAGTCTTTGAGAAGGATTCGTACTTTAGATATATGCGTAAATAAAATTCAAACTATAACAATATTTAAACCAAAAAGCGCTCCATATTTAAAAATGAAATCTTTAGCGTAAAAGCACCAAGGGCTGAAACTTGACCTTTTGGATTCGTATTTTAGATATATGCGTAAACAAATTCAAACTATAACAATATCTAAACCAAAAGCGGTCCATATTTAAAATAAAATCTTTAGCGTAAAAGCACCAAGGGGCTGAAACTTGACCTTTTCAAGCATATTAAATAGGCTATAATAGAAATATATTTTTTTAGATGTCTCTTAACACGAGGTAATTCGCGAAAAATATTACCCAAGAAATGAATTTAATTACGGAAATATCCATAAAAACAAATAATAAATAACGTCTTCGACCTTATTAAAATGTAACATAATTAATAGCCGGTAATTTGTTGACACAAAAGCAAGCTCTTTGTATGCATTACGATACATTACTCGTAGAACCGAATTGAGAAAATTTACAGATTTTCAATAATATTTACGTAGAAAAAAGCGTTAAAACGCGGTGTTATTTATAATACAATAGCATATTATGCAAAATCCGAAACCTCGAATTTCTACAAAACGATAACGAGTGAGCATAAGTTATCAATGTTTATTTATTTTCAGGCTAATTATACGTCCTCGTTAAAGCACTGAACAATGTCATAGTCATTTACACTTATTAGAATGTAAATGGAATATTTTGGATGACAGAAAAGCAAACTCATTCTATACATTACGAAACATTACTCATTAGAATCAAATTGGGAAAGTTTTCAAAAATGTTTTATTAGCCCTAAGGTATTTGTAAAACAACGCTGCATCAAATCCTGATAATTACATGGTTTTAAAATAGAGGTATTGGCAAACTAAAAACGGCTAAAATACATATTGCAAAAACAGTCTTTGCGAAGGATTCGTACTTTAGATATATGCGTAAATAAAATTCAAACTATAACAATATCTAAACCAAAAAACGCTCCATATTTAAAATGAAATCTTTCACGTGAAAACTCCATGGTAATTACAAACGACATTTCATCATCTATTTACATCGTTATAACATCCGGATTTTCCAAAGCATATTTTAAATCTTGTTTAATTTTGGTGAATGTAAAACTAATTAAAAGAAATCCTAGTTGTAATGTATATAAATGCGAGAAAACGGAAGCCTAAATCAGTGCAGTTACCGGTTTATCTAAGTAAAACGCGAAATATTTTTTTACCATCGTCCAGTTTGAATCTGAAAGGGTAAATACATTTTTGTTTTACAGTATTTTAATATACCGCTTGAAAATATATTGCATTTTATTTGCTTAAATTAAATACTAAACTGAAAAAACTTATTATTTTCTCTGCATGTTCTAAGCCGCAATTAAAAAACGGCTCCTAGTACAATAATTTTAGCAATATATCGCAACTGGACAGAAATCCAAATGTATATGATTCATCTGTGAGAGGGTTGATAAATAGCTAAACTGTGATAATTCACACATATGCTTATTTAAAGCAAATCTGTTGAGAGTATTCAGGCGGTCTCGTTAATACCATATTTAACAAATAATTCACATTTGTATTACTTTAAATAATACCGTTGCCCTGCAGGGGAAATAACTTACCGTCTTATTTAGATATACGTACTATATCCCCTATTTTAAGCAAAATGTTTCGGTTTGAACTCATTAAGAAAAAGCTGCGATACCTTAAACCTCTGCGTATTAAATACCAACAAAGTGTTTAAATTGTGCTCGAGGCAATGTGTTTGTATTAAGAAATATTGTAAATATCTTTATAATTTTAATTGTTTTCATTTAGCATTGACATATATTGGCAAAAGCCTAGATAAATCGGATAACACAAACCCCGTTAAATAAATACATTCTAATAAACTAAACCGTACCTTTTAATGGTTTGTAGAAAATTTCTGTTAAAGCACTTTAACTGAATCAAAACATTATAAATACACTCTAGAACTTTTAACGCAATTCTAAGCCTCACTTAAAAGAGTAGCCGTTTTAATATGCGAAGATGCTTGTTTAAACATTTGCTCGTTCATTATCGACTGCTAGGAATGCCGTATTTGTTTAAAGCACTAATCAATGCTAATTATTAACCTTCCAGCAATGCATGCATAAGTATAATTACATTCAATAACCTTTATGCTCAAGAATTGTATTTCCCGGTGAATGCTGTACATTACATGTATAACGAATTTTATATAAATATTATTGGAAAACAAATAAATGTGCTTTTGAAATTTCAACGCGATATATAATTATATCTTTTAACGAGCGATACATCGCCCTCCGCAGAATGTGCTGTATTTATTGTATCAACAAGATAAAACTTACTCACAATCGAGGCATTTTTAGCATCTTCTGAACCAATCAAATCGTTGCGGTTCTTAAATTCGCGGTAGCCAAGAAAACATATAGATTTTGTAAAAAATCATCTGAACGGGTTAGACGGCGACCCAACGATTAAGTATATATTTTTGCTATAAATAGTACCTGTATATGGAACCGATTATGTAACAAACATCATCACCCGCGTCCTTAAAGCTAACAAAGTTGTGAATCTTGAACAGTTTCGTATTACAAATTTGAAGCAGTACGAAAAGATGGTTAATCTAACCGGTGTTTATTGCAGTTGACAGGGTTTAGTATTCTTGGAAGAATAAGTAACAAAATCTATTACACATACCGGAGGAGGCCCCGACACCATATTCCAAACGAAACGGTTCTTCTGGAGAAAGATATGTCTGAGATTGGTTTCATCCTGTTTCCATAATGCGATTACATTGGCGTTATCTCTGAGTCTATGTTTTAAGGCGCTAGCGTAAGTTTGACATAGGTAGAATGAATCTATTGCTTTATGTCGGCCGAACGAGAAAAATTGTGTGATTTTTGCATTGCTCGTTTTCAGGTATATCATCAAAAACCATAATTGAATCTTTTTTGGTATCTCCGGGTTCAATCAAATCGTCGTAATTTTCAAACTCATGGTAACCAATTACGTCTTTAAGAGGCTCAAATACATTTCTTAACATATCGTATTTTGGTTGATATAAACTTTTCGAAAATACATAGACATTTTGGAATCTAAGACCGTTCTCGTGCAAGATTAGAGATATTAAAGCGTTTTTTTTCCCACAAACTCGATGGCCCCGCGAATACAGCTCGTATGTTAGATGGGAACAAAGGTCCATGTTTACCAACATCCTTTGCACTAGAAGTGGTAAATTCATCATAATTCTGCACAGGTATTGTAATTTTTTATTTCGCAGTCGCCATATTGCTTCGAGTGTGAACCTGCTTTTGTTGCTGTTTGCGGTCATAGCTTAACGTCTCTTTCGGTATATTATATTTTCTGCTGATGGAGTAAATAGTTGATTTACCCAGTCGAACTTCTTCTATAGCTTTTTCTAACGCATCTTTACTGTATCCACTACGTAATTGCGAACCATGCTAACCAATACTGACAGGGGTAATTTCACCCTATGGGGGCAATTTCACCCTATGGGGCAATTTCACTCTATGGGGCAATTTCACTCTATGGGGCAATTTCACCCTATGGGGCAATTTCACCCTATGGGGCCTATGGGGCAATTTCACCCTATGGGCCCTATGGGGCAATTTTACTCTATTCTGATGGAGATAAATTCGCTCTAAAATAACTAGAACTTATTTACAGAGTGGGGGAGATGCACACCATTCGACTGATAAAAAGTAAACTAATTGAATCAAATTAATTCATCGCTTTTATACTGTTTTTATTAAAAATATGCACAAAATATTTAATTGTGAATAAATCTATTAACAATTTCCGTAAACGGATTATATTCAAACATAGAGTCATGTAAGCGCATTCCTGAACATGCACACCACCTCAAATGGTAACTTATTTATTACTTTGCTGACCAGCCCACCGCCTGAATTCACAATCATTTATGCGTAAGCATCAACAACTGAATAAACAATATCCGCAAACATCTCTATTTATGCTTTACAAAATACATTTTACATATAAATACATTAATTATAAGGTTATGATGGAATTCTTCTGGTATTAACGTTACGTTATGTCAACCATGTTTGTAACTGCACATGCCTTTTATAGATTCGTCGCGCTGTGGTAACCGGAATCTTCGGAAAAAGACTCTCCCTCAAACATTTGTGCTAGCGATAGTGCCCCGGTTACATCGTCGGTGTATTGGTCAGGGTGACATGTAATTATTTCCAAAATTGTATGATAATTTGCCTTGGTGCAGTCATCAAATATATAACGACTTGCGATGAGTTCGCTTTTTATTAAAATTGTATCTCGTTCTTCATCTGTCACCTCGATATTTCCTGCACGATATGCATTCATTATATCATCAATAAACGCCTCGACTATTCAACCATCGCAGCTTGTAGCTTATTACCTCGCTCATCCTGAATATCTTAAATACTTCGCTTTGATTCAAAACAATAACATTTCGTCCTTTTGTAATTTCCATATTAAATAAATTCTCTTCTTGAAAATCGGCTCCCATCCGCGCACTTTTGGCATTCGATGTAATAGCTGTCAGTTTCAATTTAAACCCAGGATCTAGTTGTATTATAATCTCCTCGCCTTCATTAGATAACCTATTTAGCAATACTTGATTTGCTTCTCGAGCAAATTCTCTAACTCTAAATTCTACTTAAAAGTTGCAGAAATTTGTTCAATCATTGTAACTCATTTTTACAGCATAATCTCTGCATATGTCCGTGCAGCAAACAATTTGCATGACTGGTTGTAGACCTTCATGTAAATCAAATCCTACTTCCAATAAGTGGGGGTGAGATCGCTGCCATCTGCTTATGGGGTAGATGGTCTTGCCTACCAGCGTGTTTAGGTTTAATTGCGACACATCACTTGTTACATCGACACCCGCGAAATCCATAACATTAACTTGAATAGTTCGAAGATATTTCGCAAACTGAATTTTTAGCTTTACATTTCTCGTCTTATATATTGAGTAGTGGAGGTCATGCGCCGATCAATTTTGAACCTGTTTAAGTCGATCAACAGATTTAACTAGTGGTATTAAGTGCAAGTCTTTACAGGAAAAACATAGCCCAAGGCATAATTAATTATATTATCGTGGGTTTTCCTGAGTTTGTCATTGACATACAAGTATTTGGAAAGTATACACGGACTCAAAGTCCAACTTGTTTAACATTTGATTAGACGCTCAAATTAATCGTGTTAGGGGATAATATGACCGCATGACCATATGACCGCATGACCATATGACCACATGGCCATATGACCACATGACCATATGACCACATGATCATATGACCACACGAGCCGTGACTATATAAACCCATGATACGTAATTTATAGGCATACTATCGTTGACATCTTACCGTACACTTCGGTTTTAACCTATAAAAGTGAATTAATTGTAGTAATTAAATTCTTTTCGTTTTGAGATTGCTAACATTTTATTTTTTAGAAATAATGGATTCTAAAAAGGTTTTCGCATGCAGCTCTTGTAACGCAACTTTTACTAGAAAAAATAATATTAAACGCCATTATGAGAAACAGCATGAAAGAACTAATCATTTAACATCAAGTCAACCTTCAACGTCAGGGGTTAAACGCCAAGCAGATGTAAAACCTGTTGAGTCGGCCGTGAAACGCACTAGAGTTGGGCCTGTTGTTAAACGGTGCGATGTTTGCGACATAGATATGCCTAGACATTTGTTTGCAGCTCATCTAAACACCAATTTACACAAAAATGCTGCAAGCCGATCTGTAGGTGGCGATAATATTGTGCAGATAATATCCTCAGCATTCAAAACACGTATTGCCACTTACAGATTGCAAAATGTGAATGCTACTGACAGCATCCTGCTGTTTCTGAACAAGAATCTTGAGCAGTTTGTACACTTGGTTAGCGATAAACTACAAGTCCATACAGCATTTAAAATCAATTGCCAGCTGTATGGGCTTTATGTGAAAATGGTTGGTGGGCAAAACATTAAAAGTTTTAACACTAAGAACGTGGTTGTCACTCGGTCCACCGATTTGAGTCATGTATACCAAAAACGATCCGAGGTGCTGAAAACAAAATCTGAAGAGTTCCAGCATCGGGATTCAGGATGGTCTATTCAGCGTGTGCTGTACTTGGATATTAATATTAACAAGTACTCACCCTTGCGTGGATCGTCCTACATCACTCTACCCAAGTGGATCAGAGATAAAAAAGCTGTCATTAACATCAAGAATCCTGACTCAGCCTGTTTCGCCTGGTCTATCACGGTCGCTATCAACCCCATAGTAGTTAATAACCCTAATGTCATATCAACATACCCGCACTACAGCACGCTACTTAATTTTGATGGACAAAATTTCCCCATGCACATTAACAATATTCCGCGGTTTGAGGACTTAAACGACATCAGCGTAAATGTGTTTGGTGTTGAAGGCAAATCCATTGTGGGCCCATTGCATTTCACAGCTAGAAAACGAGCTAACCATGTCAACCTTTTGTTTATTCAGGCTGGTGATAAATCTCACTATTGTTGGATAAGGAATTTAGGTAGGCTAGTAAGCAAACAGCTCTCAACAGATTGTCATTACAGATGGATTTGTGATGGGTGTCTTATCTTTTTAAAACTGGGAACCAGTTGCGGCAACATTGTGAACATGATTGTGGTCATGTGGCTACAACCGTGCCTAATGCTGTCAACAATCTTTTTAAATTTAAAAACATTCATAAACAGCTGCGTGCGCCCTTCGCCATTTACGCTGATTTCGAGGCGGTACTCAAACCGATTAGTTCTGTCATGCAAGATTCGCAATCCTCTTATACCAACAAAGTCCAACGGCACGATCCATTCAGTTTTGCGTACTATGTTAAATGTTCGTTTGATCAGAGTCTGAGCAAATTCAAAACATACAGAGGATCTGACGATGCCCACGTATTCATGTTGAAGCTTAGGCAGGATGCACGATGATTGGGCAAAATACTTAAGACGAGTGTACCGATGACACCACTGAATTGGTTTGAGAAAATTTTATTCGACCAGTCACCTGATTGCGGAATTTGCAAAAAACCTCTCGGGAACGACAAAGTGGTGGATCATTGCCATCTCACGGAAAAGTTTCGCTGTCCAGCACATTCGCAGTGTAATATTCAGTATAAGGTGCCAAGCTTTATACCTGTGATATTGCACAATCTGAGTGGCCATGATTCACACTTTATAGTACACGAACTTGGATGCGATTCCGAAAGTGTTAAAGCTATAGCCAACAGTTCTGAACGATTTATTTCTTTTTCGAAATTTGTTAGACTGCCTGACGATGACGATGCTAACGAAGACGGTTTTAACAATAACGACTTTGACAATGACGATATTGATATTGATGACACTGAACAATGTGGTAAACGTTGTGTACAACTACGTTTTATGGATTCCTTTAGGTTTATGGCTTCCTCGCTGGACAATTTGGCAAAGAATTTGGAGTCATCGCAGTTTATGGAGGTACGCCGGCATTTTCCCAATAAACTAGATAGTTCATTGTTAACTAAGAAAAGTGTATTTCCATATAACTATGTCACAGATATATCTGTGTTAGATGAAGAATCTTTGCCGGTTAAGGACGCTTTTTACAATACTTTGACAACATCTGGTATCAGCGAGGAAGAATACCAACACGCCAAAACCGTTTGGAATCACTTTAACACACGGACACTAGGACAATACAGCGACTTATACTTGAAAACTGATGTTCTGCTGTTGGCAGATATATTTGAAAATTTTAGAAATGTTTGCATCACTACATATGATTTAGATCCATGTCAATACCTGACAGCTCCTTCGCTAAGCTTTGATGCAATGTTAAAGTACACAGAGATACGTTTAGAGTTGCTGACAGATATTGACATGTATCATTTTATAAAGAATGGTATACGGGGTGGGTTGGTGCAATGCAGCGATAGGTTCACCAGTGCAAATAACAAGTATATGAATGATTTCAATCCAAACGAATCGTCATCATTCTTGGCATACTTGGATGCCAACAATTTGTACGGGTGGGCTATGTCTTAGTATCTACCCAAAGGCGGTTTCAGGTGGTTGGATGAACAAGGTATAGACCTTGTTCGTCAAAACCTTATGAGTATTCCCACCACAAACAATCAAGGGTATATACTGAGAGTTGATATGGAGTATCCAGAATCTTTGCATGACGAACACAATGATCTACCGTTTTGCCCTGAAGTAGGGAAATCACACTACACCAGTTCAAAGACACCCAAGTTACTTGCAACGCTTTGCAACAAGAGACAGTACACGATACACTACAGAAATCTTCAACAATGTCTACGCAATGGACTAAAGCTGACAGCCGTTCATCGTGTATTACAATTTGATCAATCTCCGTGGTTAGAACCGTACATTAACTTGAACACAAGTCTCCGCGCTCAGGCGCAGAATACTTTCGAAAAAAACTTTTTCAAGTTGATGAACAACTCAATTTTCGGAAAAACCATGGAGAATGTGGACAAGCGTGTTGACATTAAAATTGTAACCCGATGGGATCGTGATGGCAACAAGTTGTGTGCAAGTAACTTGATTGCTAAACCTAATTTTAAGAAATGTACCACTTTAGGAGAAAATTTGGCAATCATACAGATGAATCGGGTTAAAGTTGTTTATGATAAGCCTATATATGCTGGCTTTGCGGTGTTGGACTTATCGAAAAGTCATATGTACGACTTTCATTATAGCGTAATGAAGCCTCCGTATGGATCCAAATTGTCTCTTCTTTACACCGACACTGACAGCTTTATATATAGGGTTGAAACGGCAGATTTTTACGCAGACATTTACAAACGCATCGACTTTTTTGACGCTAGGGACTATTCCCCGGACAATAAGTACGGTATTCCTTTGGTCAATAAGAAAGTGCTCGGTAAATTTAAAGATGAGTGTAATGGTGACTTAGTTCTCGAATTTATCGGTACACGGGCAAAATCATACTGTATCGTAACGGAAAAGGATGTGATTAAAAAGATCAAGGAAATATTGCGCTGTGTAGTGAATAAGTATATTACTGTAGATGACTTTAAGGACGTTGTGACTAATAATAGTACGCCCCTTATGCGTACGATGTTGTGTATACGAAGTGACAAACACCAATTGTATACACAACAAGTGAACAAGATCAGTCTGTCTGGGGAGGAAAATAAACGGTTTGTGATTCCCAACAGTACGCGTACGTATGCGTGGGGGCATAAAGACATAGACAAATATTATTTTACATAGTATTTAAGTAAATATTTGTACAAACTTTTAAGTATTTGTTGTTATTAGGTAAGTATAGAATAAGTATTTTTAAACTGTACCATATTTATTGGGGAAATGTGCACCTATTATCATTAGTCTAAAGCAATTTGTGAATTTGAAGTACTATTGTTATTAATCTAAGCATAGAATAAGCGTTCAGTCAAATCTGTTTATCAATTATTGTCTTGTTTTAAACATGAAATTGTTATTAAGTTAAGTGTTTTATGTATTGTCGTTAGAATAAGTGATAGTTACACATCACTAATTATGTTTTTTCACGTTTTTAGTTGATGTTCTGTTGCTTGGACAAAGTGCTGATTGGACTTAGCCCTGGCGAGTAGAAGTAAAAAGGGATGTATTTTCTCATTGTTGTAGTGGACTAGGCGCTCTAGGTATATATTAGAGACAATAATATTTTTCTAAATCAATTGATGTCATCTTTTGCAATGTCACTGATACATATCTCGAGTGGATACCACATTAAAAAAAGTGCTTCTAGTACACTACCTCATGGGTGATGTGGAAAAGTGTATACAAATAATATATACATCTATGCTTAACATATTACTAACATTTTTTCTCTGTTTTACACCATACACAATTTTCGTTTGGCATAAAGATGCTCTAGGCTGGAATATGGTATATCAATTTCTTTTGCAAATGGATAATTTTTACTTAATGTTGTAATTGTATGTATTGTACCATTAATGTATTGTATATCAAATAAACTGCATAAACTATTGATTACATTTCATTACATTCTAAAAATATGGATAGTGCTATAAACGTAATAAATGAAACTCAAAATGATAGTTTGCAAATGCTGTTACGTCATCCCCTAAATTATTTGCTAGCGTTTGCATTAGGTTTAAATGGATGCGAAAATTTGTACCACAATATTCATTAAATACACATCTAGAACGGTTATAAATACATATTAACTACATCATTATCCAAACTAATGTTTTCGCTTTGAGCTAGAACTGTATTTTATTACGCGTGAAACCTGTCTTTAACAGAAACGTATTAACAAATAAAATTGTTTGCATTTGGTACATTGCCATTCAACAATATGTTTTTTTGCAAATTTGTTTATCTGGTGTGCGAATTATTTTTTTACACTAAAAATACTTTATCCACAAGCAGGTTATTAAGCCTAGTAATTATACTGGTGATAGAAGAAGACCTAAAGTTGCATTTCATAAATGTTTGTGCGAAATGTATGCAAAAATACTTATTGTAAACTAGGATTATATAAAATACAAATTTGTGCTAAAATGATATAGTGTTAAACCTGTGTGGCAAAGAATGGTAACCGATTGTTTGCGCTTATTGCGAAATGTTGGCGTCTGTATTAGATTAACGATGCATTCCTGTAGATGATACTACTGTGATGTCATAGTCAAAATTGGTACCTTTTTTGGCAACCTTTGGTGTGGTTTGATTGTGCGGTAGTGGTGAAGATCTGGGGTGTTAAGATGATTAAAGTAAATTTAGAAATTGTCATGCATATGCTCAAATGGGAGTCAAATTTAAGATGACACTGTATTTTTTATTATGTAATTCTTTAATAAATAAATAATTAATTGATGTAATTAAATTGACTCTTAATCATCTCTACATCCCAAGCCATGATTAAGGGAAATTTAGGTATCCCCATGCATATGCTTATATGGGAGTCAAATTTAAGATGACAATATGTTTTATTATGTAATGCTTTAATAAATAACTAATTAATTGATGTAATTAAAATGACTCCACGTGGGATTGTGGCAAATAAGAATTTAATTTGCAAACGATTGCATTAGGGTTAATGGATTAATCTAGTTATGTATTAGATTAGTTTAAAAGATTAGATTAATTAGCGGAAGAATTTGCCTATCCGGTGGCCCCGACGGTCCAGATCAGGGTGGCGATAGCACGAGCCATGCCTGGAGCTAAAAAATGCTTAGTTGAAGAAAACTATTGTGCAAATTTAGGCGAATATTTGCCGATTAAAGGTTAGATGGTCCAGATCGGGGTGCTGAGAACAAGATCCGTGCCAGATCGGGGTGCTGAACCCTCGCCAGATGTGCGAATAATTGCACAAATTAGAATTTAATTAAATTAGCCATGCCTGGGGCTAAAAATTGCTTAGTTGAAGAAAACTGTTGTGCAGTTTTTTGTTACTAAATGTGCGAATTCTTTGCAAAT
Source organism: Platerodrilus igneus (assembly GCA_036346225.1). NCBI lineage: Eukaryota > Metazoa > Arthropoda > Insecta > Coleoptera > Lycidae > Platerodrilus > Platerodrilus igneus. Next base: position 1,718,348 of record JARFIW010001054.1, on the reverse strand, counting down.
GTTGAAATTATCCGTGCCTCGAGCTAAAAGATGCTTAGTCGAAGAAAACTATTGTGCAAATTTTATTATCAGATTTGTGCAATTTTTTTGCATGTGTATTTGCTTATGGGAGTCAAATTTAAGATGACAATGTTATTTAAATGGTAGTTTTTTTTTTATCCAGAATTGGTTAATTCCACCTACTGCTGTCATTTTTATGTAAACCCATTCAACAATTCCGACGTGATTGGAATCGATTACGAACGATTTGTATCGTAAAAATTCTACGATGCAAATCGTTGTATTTATAAATAGTACTTTAAAATCGCCCCCAACCTTACATTTTATGTTGATGAATTTGGTGTTAAGCAATGGCGGTAACAGTTATGATGGACGAATTTGGCAATGAAATTCAAAATAAAAGTGGGGAAACTTTTATACAAGATGAAAGTAAGTGAACCTAATCTAAATTGTGGAAGATAACTGTAGCTTTTCATATTTAGACGGTGAAGTGTTATCTGTTACATTTGCAACCAATTCAGAAGAATTTGGCAGTCGATAACGACGTCACAATCGTTAGAAGTAGGTGAAGTCACTACTACTTCTACAAATGAATTTTTAGAGGCAGCAACGTTACTACAGATTTCTTTATATTATGAATAGCAAGATAGATTTCGTAGTTCTGAGGTTAAAAAATTATCATTGTGGAGAGAATTATCTACAAAAATGATGGAACATGAGTATAATTTCACAACACAAATTATTGAACGAAAGTTCTAGAATTTAAAAGTCACTACTTAAAAATTAAAGATAATAATACGAAGACTGGTAGAGGTCGTAAGTTTTGACAGTATTATGACCTATTGGATGAATTATTTCGAAATGATGCATGTATTAATCCATCGCATGTCGTTGCGTTAATGGTAAGAGATGAATTACTTATATTTCAATAATTTGTTTTAGCCAGCACAAAATATTTCATGTTTAGAATACGAAACAAGGGCAAACACCGCTAGCAGTACAGCAACCTCTGTAAATATTGATATAGGTACATGTATACACAATTTTAAATACTTTTTTTGTAGAAAGGTCCGTTAGTTACAAGTCTCAATTACCAGAATACCAGTTACCGTCTGGTTATGCAATGATTAACACTATGTATCCGTCAATTGTGATGTTACTAGAAAATGCAAACCCTGAGACTATAGCAGAAGCTACAAGGAAGAGAAGGTTAACAAAACCTGTAAAGAACAATTTTCATATTAAAAAAGTTCGCAAAACTGAGCCACATTGGATTGAAATACTTGTTACTTTGCAGAACTGTTGCATGGAAGAGATGGCTAGTATTAAATTTGCATTAGACAAACTGCAACGACATTCAACTTTCAAGAAACAACCTACTGGTAAAATTGTTGGAGAAAATGTAGATATCATCAGATACATATCGTGTTCTTTTGTAATTTGATATACCTCAGATTAAGTAACTTTTTTGCAATTGGTAGTATATTTTAATATTGAACAGTTACACAAAATAAAGCAATACATAATTACTTAAAACTATATTCATTACAACTTTTATTTAGTATTACAATAATGTGGCAATTTCATTTCTATTGTTTATGCCATTTCTAAACAATAATGGTTGGTCATGATTATCTGCAAAAACAGGAACCTCATCCAGATCGTCTAAGATATCTTCACCCACCTCATATCTTTCATATGTTAGAATAAAATTATGCAAAACGCAACAAGCTGTTATGACATGTGGAATTTCTTCCATAGTACTTATATCCAGGTAACATAATCGTCTGAACTTATTTTTGAAAGACCGAATGCTCGTTCAATACAACTTCTTATTGCCGAATGTGTTGTATTATATCGTTGTTCGAGGTAGTTAAATGTCCGTTATCTCTAAATGGCGTCAAAACATTTTCATGTAAAGGATATGCAAAATCTGCTAAGATGTGCATATGTTGCGGAATTATTCTAAGATCAATTTGTTGACTTATAGGATTAAGCCTGAATACTTAGGCATCATGCACACGATCTGGTATGCCTACAAAAATATTAATGAATTTCAAAGTATAATCACAAATCTCTTGTAATATAATGAAATGGAATTGCTTTCTGTTATAAAAATCGTATGTGTTTCTCTTAGGTGCTTTTGTCTCGATATGGCAACTGTCGATGGTCCCAATTACACCAGAAAAATTTGTTCTGGTAAATATACCATCTGCTGTTTCTTCACAATACTCTTGGCCTGCCCATTTAATATATCGCCCTTGCATAATACATAATGCAGAACAAATTTGCAAAAATATAAAATGAACATTTCGTGTGCTTAATCTAAACAACGTTCCACATTCTCTAAAGGTGACGGCATAGTGTGCCAACATCCATACTGTTATGAGAGTTTTTTTTCTAATGAAATTGTTATTGCATTTACATTAACACCCTGTATGAGAAATATGCTACCTAATTCTTCAACCAATTTCTAAAATGTAATCAGATTAGTTTCCTTACTGTGGTTTTATATATAACAATTCTTTACAATCACGGTATCTCTGGACATGCGGAAGTGACTTCTGAATGTTGCTGCTGAATAATGCCGGACTATTTCTTCAAAATAATTATTTATATAAACGTCCAGTTCTATTTCTGCAAACAACTGCATACAACGTAAAAAATTTGCCCATTTCCGACATGAATTTAGATATAAATGCATTAAAAATGTTACAATGGCCTCTGTTGGGTTTTCCACTATATCCAATAAGATATTTGGAATTTGTTACCTAACAAACTGCTCGCCCAAATCCATTATTTATAATTTGTAAGATAGATTAAGCGTATCTAATTTTAATGACTAGAGTCTGTTCAACAGTAAGGAATCGATTCGATCACAATCGCAATCGAAAGATCGTTATGTGATTATCGAGTTGAATACGCCTAATGTTATTCGTTGTTACTCTGTGCATTTTGAGCCAATGTTATATTTAGTACCAGTCTTCGATTCTCTCCTCTAGTTAGAACATTTTAGTTGATTGTCATTTTATTGGTATATTTGTTGGTTAATGATCTTGATCTCTGTGTAAACCTACACATGCCGACATTGCGTTTGTTATTTCTAATTCAATTATAAAAAGTGGTTTTATAGTTATTTCTTCACGATGTTATCATCACCTGGATTGATACGGAAGAGGCTATCACTGGGTTTCTGGTGCCAACATTCATTGAGAAACGATATTCAAGTGAATGTATTTTGTTGTATGAAAATGCTTTATTCTGCGGTTTTAAACATCCATTTGGGATTTAGTTTATTTACCTTATTTGTGTTTGGTTTTAAGTGGATTTTAGTGGATTGAAGTCGTTTTTGTTGGTGAAGATTTTGAATGTTAGTTGCCTGCATTTTAAGTTGCATTGTTACTCAGTTGTAGTGGTAAGTACAATTTTTGTAGATGCGTATGAACTTAGTTACGAACTCTCTCAGCAACGAATTGCGGTGCGTAAAACCGAACCCTACATACGATAATACATGCAAAAGTGAGTTGGAATCAATAGTTATTTTCGATTTTATTTAATTTTATAAAAAGTATAGGGGACCATTGATTGACATTCACGGATGTTGTTTGCTGCAGTATTCCCCACAATAAAATGGTAAACTGAAGATGCTAAAGCAGTGAAAAACTTTATAAAATTACTATAAAGCTGCTCCAATAACACCATTTTGTGCGTTCTTCTTGTATTTATAATAATTGAAAAAGCACGGAGAACTATATTGAACGATAATTACAAAAATAGCTTTGTACGGGTTTTATACACTTTCCACGATATAGAAATTTTAAGTAGAACTGTAATTACATAGGATTTTCAATAACTAAATTAAATAAAATATTCAGAGTTGTAGACCATGCAAACAATTGGTTTCTATATAATAAAGCAAACAAACACTCACCTTGTCCTCCCGGTAGACTTGCATATACCAGCCATAAGCCAAATATAAACACTGACTCCAATCACACGGTAACCACTACATAGGTTACATACAAAAAAAGGGACAGTGCACACATTTAACCCGTCAATAATATATTTACATGTTGCTTCCACCAAGTATGGAAAGTAACTCTTAATTTTAAAAATAACAAAAAAGTGGGAATACACTATCACTAATATATATCGGAATTATTCGCGAACTAACCTATTATTACCGATCCGACCAATATACCGGATTTATACTCGAGTTAACTGAAGAAGCTTATTGATACCTTCTCTACCTAAATAAGGAAAAATTTGAACAACTCAACAGTACTAAAACACGTAAAAGGTAAGCTCAATGGAAGCTAAAATTTCGACAACAACGTGGAGTTCCCGTGTTTTCTATGTAACACCAAATGTAAAGGGGACCATTGTTTGCCATTGATAGGAAATGATTATTAAGGCCTAGTGCATACACAAACCAAAAATTGAAAAAGGCACGGCACTATTACCCGTTTAAAATACCTGTAAACGCTTCACAAATGGCAGGCAGTTTACGTACACTTTGAAAATCGATTTTTCAAAAAGCATAGGGGACCATTGTTTGCCATTGATAGGAACTGATTATTAGGGCCTAGTGCATAGATAAACCAAAAATTAAAAAAGGCACGGTATTATTACCTGTTCAAAATAACTGTAAACGCTTCTCCAAATAGCAGGTAGTTTACGTACACTTTGGAATTCGATTTTTCAAAAAGTATAGGGGACCATTGTTTGCCATTGATAGGAACTGATTATTAGGACCTACTGCATACACAAACTAAAAATTGAAAAAGGCGCGGTACTATTACCCGTTTAAAATACTTGTAAACGCTTCTCCAAATAGGAGGTAGTTTATGTACATTTTGAAATTCGATTTTTCAAAAAGTATAGGAGACCATTGTTTGCCATTGATAGGAATTGATTAATAGGGCCTACTGCATACACAAAGCAAAAATTCAAAAAGGTACGACACTATTACCCGTTTAAAATACTTATAAACGCTTCTCCAAATAGCAGGTAGTTTAAGTACACTTTGAAATTCGAATTTTCAAAAAGTATAGGGGACCATTCTTTGCCATTGATAGGAATTGATTATTAGGGCCTAGTGCATACACAAAGCAAAAATTCAAAAAGGCGCGACACTATTGCTCGTTTAAAATACTTGTAAACGCTCCTCCAAATAGCAAGTACTTTAAGTACACTTTGAAATTTGATTTTTCAAAAAGTATAGGGGACCATTGTTTGCCATTGATAGGAAATGATTACTAGGGCCTAGTGCATAAACAAACCAAAAATTTAAAAAGGCACGGCACTATTACTCGTTTAAAATACTTGTAAACGTTTCTCCAAATAGCAGATAATTTAGGTACACTTTGAAATTCGATTTTTCAAAAAGTATAGGGGACCATTGTTTGCCATTGAGAGAAAATGATTACTAGGGCCTAGTGCACACACAAACAAAAAATTAAAAAAGGCACGGCACTATTACTCGTTTAAAATACTTGTAAACGTTTCTCCAAATAGCAGATAATTTAAGTACACTTTGAAATTGGATTTTTCAAAAAGTATAGGGGACCATTGTTTGCCATTAATAAAAATTAATTATTAGGACATAGTAAAAACACAAATCAAAAATTGAGAAAAGCACTGCACTAGTACCCGTTTAAAATACTTGAAAAATCGAATTTCAAAGTGTACGTAAACTACCTGCTATTTGGAGAAGGATTTACAAGTATTTTAAACGGCTAATGGTGCCGTGCCTTTTTCAATTTTTGGTTTGTGTGTGCACTAGGCCCTAATAATCAATTCCTACCAATGGAAAACAATGGTCCCCCTATATTTTTTGAAAAATCGAATTTCAAAGTGTACGTAAACTACCTGCCATTTGGAGAAGCGTTTAAAAATATTTTAAACGAGTAATAGTGCCGTGCCTTTTTAAATATTGGGTTTGTGTTGTAACAATTTTATTTTCTGTCATTATGTTCACAGAAATCTAACTTATTTAAATTAATAACAACCAACTTATGTATAATAATGCTACACAATCTAAGAAATAAATATTACATATTGTCGAATACAATATTAGCTTTCAATTCGAAAGTGTAAAATTTTAAATTATGCGGTGACAAAAGATACCTTTTGTTAGTGTCATCATAAGAGCTCCCTCTGTTAGATGATTATAGTATTAAGCTTGTTGTCAGGCGGCAACCCGTGTCATCTTATCACTTCCAACTCAGCTGTCGTCAGAAGAGGTCAATTGTTCCTTGAACGCAAGGACGATGACGTTAATTCAGTCCACATGTTGGAAGCATCAGAAAATCAAAAACTGTTTTCTTAAAATGTTATCGTCTCGGCGACGCGCACTTTTGATGTCCACACTTGCTGGAATTAGCTCGCAGATGGCGAGACGTTATTTTGTTTGAATGGCCTTTGGTTAACAGTAAGTAGTACTGAATTTATAGTCTTACTAAATCAATATTTTTAGTGCAACTTAGGAAAATTTAGGTAAATTTAGGAAAAATTTAAGAAATATAACTAATTTATTTGGACAAGAAATGAAATTTATCAGTATTTAGTGAAGTTAACCTTTGTACGAATGTCGATTTGGCGTGCCTCAATTATTTAATATGGACGCTGTGATGCTGTTTGGAATTTCAGTAAGCAGCTAATTTGGTTGTATAGAATTGGAGATTCCTGTATTCTTAGTTGCTGAAACAAGCGAATTATAAATCATCAATTATAATTCCGGGTATGGCCCATATACCTAGCAGGTATTTTTCCATCGGATGAACATCTGGTATGTAAATTACTTTCATATACGTCAGCTGTAGCATTGGATATAGCAGACAAATAATTTTTTTGTTTGATCACGTGGTGATGTTCATTAGGTGAATGACAGATTATTTATTTTTCAAATTAAGCAACAGGAACCTGTAAATTTTCACTTTAAATCTTTTTATTAATACATTTAATATACGGTAGATGTCATTATGAGATAAGAAAAGTTAAATTCTATATTTAATGAAAATTGATTTAATTATTTGAAACATAATTTACTCAAATCTTAGAAATTAAATTTCTACATTTTATATTTCACTAATTGCTAAGTGGAATATTTTTGTGAGGTTAAGTAGTGCTACTAAAACCAACCGAAATTGTTATTTATAGCTAAATATTCAGAAAAGAAACTCATGCTCACTCATTTTTAAATAAATTTTGCTAGACATTTCTAATAGAAATTATCATGTTTTATCTGTGAGAAGTACTTATACTATCAAGTACTTATGTACATATCTTTCAATAATTTAATTTGATCAAACTTATATTAAAGAAAAAAGATGTCTTGTAAATAACTTACTAAATACTGAAGGAATAGATTTTTATATGGTCAAGACTATCCTTATTAATTGAAATAAATGAAGGTTGATTCGAATTAATTATTAAATTTTGGATATAAATGCACAAACAGTGCTATCTTTGTTTTAATCTGTTCACAGGTGTAGCAGTGCATCTATAAAGGTTAAAGTCGAGCCATAAGGTAAGAAACTTTAGGAATTGTGTTTCAGTAATATATTGTATAGCGGTAATTGAGTAAAGGTTTCCGCATTCGCCTTATACAAGGGACTTAAGTAAGGTCTTCTTCGTATACAAAAATTCGGTGGCGCCATATTCTTTACATTTTTGGTCGCAGTCCAACCATGACCCACAGCTCATGTTCTACCCAGAGCAAATAGTTTGACTAGCCGCTTAGCCTTTTGAGGTTTCCTCATCTACGAGCCATTTTCCACCGAAACTTGCCGTGGGCTCTTTTCCCGTAAAACTTTCTTGTGCCTTTCAGATGGTCACATAGAAAGGAAACCTAATAGGAAAAATCCCTTAACGTAACAGAAAAGGCTATAGTGTATGCACTAGGCCCTAATAATCAGTTCCTATCAATGACAAATAATGGTCCCCTATACTTTTTGAAAAATCGATTTCCAAAGTGTACGTAAACTACTGTTATTTGGAGAAGCATTTACAAGTATTTTAAACGGGTAGTAGTGCCGTGCCTTTCTCAATTTTTGCTTTGTTTATGCACTATGCCCTAATAATCAATTTCTATCAATGGCAAACAATGATCCCGTTTTTATTTGGTATTATATAGAAAACCGGGGAACTCCACGTTGTTGTCGAAATTTTAGCTTCCATTGAGCTTACTTTTTACGTGTTTTAGTACTGTTAATTTGTTCAAATTTTTCTTTATTTAGGTAGGGAAGATATTAATAAGCTATTTTCGTAATTATCGTTCAATATAATTCTCCGTGCATTTTCAATTATTATAAATACAAATAGGACGCAGAAGATGGTGGTTTTGGAGCAGCTTTATAGTAATTTTATAACGTTTTTCACTGCTTTAGCATCTTTAGTTTACCATTTTATTGTGGGGAATACTGTAGCAAACAACCCCTGTAAATATCAATCAATGATTCCCTATATTTTTCGTAAAATTAAATAAAATCGATAATTACTATTGATTCCAACTCACTTTTGCATGTATTAACATATGTAGGATTTGGTTTTACGCAAAGGAATTCGTTGCTGAGAGTTCGTTGCTAAATTTATACAAATTTTTTGTAGCATTTCTTTTCAAATTGCTGTTTATGATTTTTTATGGTATTTATGTTTAGAGCAAAATTGCTTGTGCAAGTACAATTTTAAGGTTTGATTCTGCAGTGCTACTTACAAATCTGTAGTAGATATTTGTAAGCTTGGATTCGTAGTGTTAATGGTTATTATTGTTGTTGCTGTTGATTGTTGGTCCGAATTGCAGTTAGATTCGGTTTAATTGTTATCATTATTGATACTATTGGTGTACCATTCATATTTATTTATTTATTTATTTATAGTGATCACAAACAGGCAATGCCTAATTACATGGATCAACATAACAATAATTATAAACCTAACTTAAACAGCGTTCAATGTAAAGAAACATTAATAAACACTCACACACACATACACACACACACACACACACACACACACGCGCGCGCACACACACACACGCACACACACACACACACACACACACACACACACACACACACAGTTATAAATCACAAAGGCCGAAGGAAAGTAAAAATATTTAGAGTTGAAGCTGCGAACTAGTAGTGCGACATGGATGAGCACTATATTTTATTAAATAAGGTTCTTACATACAGGCATGTCATAAATTGTAGCTGTTGCAAGACGACAACATAGCGTCCACTTTTTGCTACTCAAACTTATAGTGATTTAACACAGTTTTCACAAACCCATTGTAAGCAACTGAAAAATCAAGGTCAGTATTGGTACTAATTTCGTTAATTAGCCTCTGCATGACCAATAAAGGACAATAGTAAGTATAGGTGACTCGTGGAATATAAAAAACATCTGTATTTCTTGTTGAACAATGAGGAACTTTAAAATTTAATAATGAAAGAAGAGTTGGTTCCTGAATAATATTATTTACGATTTTGTAGCACATTTGGATAAGAGCAATGTTTCTGCGGTTTAAAAGACTTGGGACTTCAAATTCTGTCCTTAAGGTCTCAGTTCTTGTAGTGTTGTAATCAGGGTAACTTTTGTACTTTTTAAAGTAAAGATAACGAAGAAATCGGTTTTGAACTTTTCGATATGTTTAGTGACACCAACACCATGAGGGTGCCAGATCACGGACGCATATTCAAGCTTAGGACGCACAAGGGTCATATACAATACTTTAATGGTTTTGACCTTGCTAAAACTATGTCTTTGTCTTATTACAAAACCTAATGTTTTATATGCTTCAGCAACGATAGTGTATATGTGCTGGTTAAAACTTAAATGGCTATTATATGTTACCCCCAAGTCTTTGATATTGTCTACACGCTTAATGGTTGTGTTATTAAGTTTGTAATCAAATCGTACACAGGTTTTACCTCTGCAGAAAGAAACAACTGAACATTTTGATGTATTTATAGGTAGTTTATTGCTGACGCTCCATTCATAAACCCTCTTTAAGTCACATTGTAGATTTAGACAATCGGTAAGTGTCGTAATTTTAGCAAAAATTTTTTGGTCATCTGCAAATAATAACGATTTGGAAGAGTCTTCTGCCTATTATATTTAATAGATGTTTCATCGCAACTTTGGCCTTACTCATTTGGAGCCTGTCGAGTTGTTTGCACAGAAATTACTATTTATGGAATTTATTGGATGCTGATACTTAATCACCAGCCTTGCTAAGCCGTCAGAAGTTAAAGCTGCCCTGTTATAAAAAGTCTTGGAAGCCCTGAACCCATTGCAATTGTGGAGCTTATATTAATAGCTCGTATGATAATTCTAAGCTTATGCCATGCATCTTTAACAGTCAAATTACTTGGCATTAGAGAAATTTAATAATTTAACTACCCCCTTTATTAAATTAAAATTTACTGCAACCACTCGTACACTTGTGCTGGACGATGGATTGCCCTTATTAATTAAAACTGTAGTAGTTGACACATATTTGCTATTTAGGGTGTCATTTGTGAATGTATAATATTGTGTGCTTTAAGAGTTATTGCAAATTAATTATTTTTATTGGTTATTTATGTAAATCTGTTTACGAGTTTGAGTTTGGGAAATTAGTAGTGGTACAAAAGTTACCAACCATACTGCAATTTTGTGGCCATAAATTTGTGTATGTTTATTTTGCTTGTTCATGATTTACAGGATTAGGTGCTGTATCCCGTGGACTTGTATCCAGATATTTAGATCAGTTACTTTGTGTATTACTTGTGCAATAGTGTAACTTCATATTATTATTGTGGGTTATTTTATACTTGCATTACTAATTAAATTTAAGTATTTCATTAAAGATAAATGTTTAGAGACTTAACCTCTGTAGCTATATTTTGTGATTACATTTGTGATAATTTGTTGAGAAATAATTTTGAATCAATAAATTTAGTAAAGTTGTACATTAAGTTTGGTCTGATATATTGTGGTACTTAGGGTTTGTTCAAGAACTTGGAACAATTCCCGCAGCTACTTTTAGCTTTAGTTCCTGGTGCCTTTTATTCTAGCTCCTGTAAAGAAGTCTCAGTCGTTCCTAAGTGTTTACTTTATGATTGTTTTGAACCTATACCTTATTTAAGCTAGTCCGGAGCAACTTATTGTCACCATACCCCTAGAAACGTATTCTATCATTAAATTTCTAAATTTTACAGTGACATATTTTCCGTATGTGAATGTCCTTTAAAAAACACGTAAAACAAGTTTCTGTGCGTATACAAACTAAAAAAAACCCAGTTTTAGAGTAGTAAATAATGTTGATGTCTAGCATTAACAGACGGAATACCTTAATATACACGTATTAGCTTAAAGACATTAAATAAATTTGCTAGAACACGTTTTATTTACCGTAAAGCAAATCTTATTGCATTTATAAAGCGTAAGAACGATGCTCTTATTAATTATGTAATTTAATTCCGTATCTAGGCATTTATTGCATACAAAAAATGGGTCGCATACACTTTTGAAGTACGGACGCATTTCAATTTCTACGTTTCTGAAACACAAGTTGCATAAAGCAATGCATCTTCGTTGCAAATGCAATTTTTAATAAGTTTGTAATTAAGAATAACTTACTTTCAAAGAAATTAATTTGGATTAATTTTAGAATAAGTGATGTTTAAGTTATTTAATAAAGGAACACAGCATTTCTTTCAAGAGAATTCGAAAAAATCATAAATCATATGCGTTATTTTTACCAGAAATGTTCTAAAGACTATTACATAGGCCAATTATCTTCATCAATGAATAAACGCCCCAATTTGAGGAAGCTCCACTATCGGAAAAGCCATAAAAATTAGACAAGAACGTTTTAATAGCTCTAAGAGAGAGATAGCAGCGGTCCGTTTCTTTCATTAACAAAGAATGAAAGATCTTACGATCGATAACTTTACACAAATAGCTCATTAAAATCCGAAGTCAGCGTAATTATTACATTAGCCGTGACTAATTTCCGAAACAAAAACTAAAAAAAGGGACGTAGAAATAATAAATCACATCTCATTTCAACAGGGAATTCAAACACCCACCGCGTTAGTCCGTATAAAATATAATTACGCCACTATGACAGTTTTGAACGCAAACGACTACCCCATAGAAGTACCTTTAATGACACCAAAAGAAGTGGAAGAATTAAGCTTCAGTGATATGGAAATCAACGAGAATTCTGAAAGTTATTCTAATTCCACAGATTATGATAAAATGCTAAAAGAAAATTTAATTAACATTCGTTTTAATGATAATACTAAAACCGAAGGAAAGAAAGCAATAAAAGGTTTTTGCTTTCAATACAGAGATATATTCTGTTGTGAAGGAGTACCTTTCACTTTCTCCTACACGGTCAAACATAGTATTCAACTAACAGATGAGAAACCGATTTTCACCAAAGCATATAGACTACCTAAAGCAGGTCAAGAAGAAGCAGATAGAAAGGTAGCAGATTTATTAAACCAAGACATTATTCAACACCCAAATTCACCATGGCACAGCCTTGTACTAATCGTACCAAAAAATTAGACACCTCAAGCAAATTCAAATACCGAATAGTTATCAATTATAGCGAACCCAACGAGAAGACTGTAGACGATAAGTACTCATTACCAAATATCACAGAGATACTGGACAAACCCGAAAAATGCCAATACTTTCGACCTCAAACCTTGCCTCAGGTATCACTAGGTAAAAATGGATGAGAAAGATATGACTAAAACAGCTTTCAATACACTTAGAGGTCACTATGAATACAAACGCATGCCGATAGGCTTAAAGAACGCACTTGCCACGTTTCAGATGGCCATCGACAATATTTTAAGAGGGATACACGCAGAAATGTCTGGTGTATCTTGACGATATAATTGTATATTCAACGTCACTTAACAAGCACATTGAGAGACTAAGAGAAGTTTTTGACCGTCTAAGAAAAGCTCATTTTAAAGTACAACTGAGTAACAGCAAATTTTTGCAAAAAAGAAGTAGCATTCCAGGGACACAATCACTCCACAAAGTGTTATTCCATACCCAGATAAGACAAATGCCGTATTAAACTACCCCTTACCAATAACGAACAAAGAAATAAAGAAATTTTTAGGACTAAGTGGATATTATAGAAAATTCATTAAAGGCTATGTATAAATAACTAAACCACTAACGAATTCTTTAAAAAAAAGTAATAAAATCGAACATACCCCGGAATTTATTAAAGCAGTAGAGAAAATAAGATGTGTTTTTACGGATCACCCTTTGTTGACGTACCCTGACCTTTTAAAGCCTTTAATATTAACAAGGGTCACATCCAATGTTGCTTTAGGCGCAGTATTGGGTCAAGGCAAAGTAGGTAGCGATAAACCAATTAGTTATGCATTACGACCATTAAATGAGACAGAACAAAAATATAGCACTACCGAATACGAGCGGTTAGCAATAATTTGGGCAACAAAATATTTTACGCCATATTTTTACGAAAAATTTTGTTATGTATACACATACCATAGACCATTAGTGTGGTTATGTAAACTAAAGGAACCTAATTCAAAATTACAGAGATGGAGGATTAGGTTAGAGGACTATGACTAAGAGATCATATATAAGAACAGAGGGTATAACAATAATGCGGACGCATTGAGCCGAATACAAATCAACACCATAGAAACGGAGTCAATTGCAGATAACGTACACGAAACCGAAAAGAAAAAGACTCACGCGACCCAGAAGACATGGAAACGATACATTCAACTGATACGACAAACCGAAAACCGCAATTATAAAATTTTAAATTATAGCTACGGAAGTTCTAACCAACCCTGATCCGGTAAAATATACAAGAATAGAAAATAGGAAAATATATTACATTCAAATAACGAAAGATGACAACGAGGATCAAATAATAAAAAATTTTAAAAAAATATACCACGGAGAAAAAACGTTTTTACTTTTATTTCACAGCGGAACATCAGTACCAAAGATTTTCAGAATTATATATTCCATTATTAAATAATTCAGGATCAGAGATTATCAGATGCACACGAAAGCAAATTACTTGGACGACCCAAATAAAATAAACGACGTAATTCGCAACTAACATGAAGGTAAAACAAATTATCGTGGAATAAGCGAAACCTTAAAACAACTAATACGGAAATAATATTTTAAGTTTATGAAAAAATTAACTACAGATTTTATTAATCAATGCAAACTATGTGACAGAGCAAAATACGATAGATCACCACCAAAGTACCCTAATGTTGACTAAAACACCCGACAACTTTTCAAAAGTTACAAGCAGATACTTTGGTAGTAGAAGCTCATAACTTTTTATCACTTGTAGACACATTCATAAAAGTAGGACAAGCGATACCTATCACTTCTAAAATAGTATTGATGTGACTCAGGAATTTTTTCAGTATACATTTTACGGTACACCTGAATCAATATCTTTAAATAATGAAAGTGAATTCAGAAACGTGACTATCCAGAAAACCCTGGAATTTCATAAAATAAAAATCTACTTTATTACAGAAAATCATCCGGAATCAAACGGATTAATTGAATTTAACATTATTAGAGCAGATCAGACTTTTAAGGCTAACATGAAGAAACCTATTACCAATTTAATGTCATATGCCCTAATTGCTTATAACAACACAATTCATACTTCAACTAATTTTTCATTCCTCGAATTAACATTAGGACATTCAGACTCTCGTAACCCTTATGACATACACTACAATAAAGAAGTATACCAACAGTACGCTAAAGATCACAAAGAAAAATTAAAAATCACTTATAATAACGTCAAAAATAAACTAGACAGCGACAAGGAACGTATTACAAAAACCCGCAATGAAAACGCAAATATAAACAAATTTGTAATAGGACAGACGGTTTATGAAAGAATTTTAAAAATAAGCGATACAATACGGCTCCTAGAAATTTAAATCCGTTTAAAATAAAAAGATTTCAGATAAAAATGTAGCAGTAGTAGACAATGGAAAAACTATAAGGTATATCCATTTAAAGAACTTAAGACACCTTGTAATTTCAGATGGACAACCATCGCCCTTGCCGTCAACCTCCGTCCAGGTAGAGTCGACGGCAACGAAATGATAGTAGAAGACAAAAAACGCTAAAAATTGGAAAGTATGCAGAACACAGTAGACTACTGGACTTTCGCATAGAAATTTGATTTAACTGAATTAAAACGAGAATTTTGTATAATTATAGACAATTATGACAAACTGAAAGAATCAATAAACGCAACAAAATTTGGAAACGGTTATGCGATAGAAATGCTTAACTACAAACGTATAATGGAAAATGTCCTAAAGAACACAGACGACAAATTCAATTGATTAATACCGATAGACTAAACCACAAGACAGAAAAGAGGACTTATTAATGGATTAGGTAATATTGTAAAAGTTATCACAGGTAATTTAGACAACCAAGATGCTGAACGATACGACAATGCAATACAAGAATTAATTGAAAACCAGAATGACATAAAAATTGTTGTTAGAAACCAAATTTCCTTAACTAAATCAACTGTAGTAAAATTTAATGATCAGGGCAGTATAATAAATAAAATATCAACCCTTAAAAGTAGCATGCAAACCACAATATTAGGGATGCGAAATTTAATAAGTTTTAACAAAATATTTAATCAAATGATAACTCACTGTAATTTAACAGATTTTAGCTACACTAGAAAATGCTGTAACATTTGTTAAATTAAATACCTTACATGCTAGAATTGTCGACCCACTTGATTTATTAAACGAACTACTAGGAATCAAATCATTTATAAACCAGAGCAAAGTACCTTTTGAAGTTATCGAATCTAACATACTTGTAATTGAAAAATAGCCATAGTAAAAGGTTACGTAAATAATCATGAACTTACATTTTTAATAGAAATTCCAATTGTAGAAATTAACCCTTATAATTATTATCATTTATTTGCTTTCCCCATGAAAGTTAATAATCAATATCAAGTTATTATCCCTAAGACCAAGTTCCTTTTCCTGAATGTACTTAGGTACGTACTCACAAATTAGAAATGCAAAGAAGTGGCACTCCGCTATTACTTACGTCAATAAATAACGAAACAACTATTCAATCAGATAGTCCTTGCAAAGTGCAACTACTACGATTCTCTAACCATTATGAGAATTGTATGCCAAAATTACTACAAATTACTGACATGAAAATTCAAAAGTTACGGACAACAAGTGGATTGCTGTATTTCCTTAAGAAGTGATAGCAACCGCCAACTGCAGCAAAGATGAAAACAGTACGGCCCTAATTGAAAGCAAAATGATCACCATAAAGGAAGATTGTTACTTAAAATTAAAAATGAAATTATTCCAGTATATCAAAACCCAGCAGTAACGAAGGAATTTGCAAACCTATCTGAACTGCAAATCAAAATTCCTCAAACCAACGACAACAAAATTATACAGATACCGATGCAACTAGAACATATGGATCTCGACTATCTTAACCTCGCAACTACAAAAAACATTTGTGCGACCGAAAGTGCCAAAGTTACGCTATGATAATGTTAGCGTCTGGATAATTTTATTGATAATTATTATTATTAGCTGTATACCTTATTGTACAAAATGTACATTAGATATAAGATTAGGACAACAGAATTGAAAGACAAATAAACCATTAATAAACCTTTAAGGGCAATGACCCAGCAAACACAAATCGATCCCCTTATATAACATGAAGATCACGAGTTATATATAATATTGTTATATTTGGTTTATAGAATAATACTGTAAGAATGTTATCAACGCATTTGTAGTATAACGGCTCCAATATTATGTTTTATAGGAGAACGGTAATAGAGTTACACAATTTTGTTGCATAAGTGTTATAAAATGTTTCTGTTACTGTGTAAAATAAATGCATTGTATAGATGTTATCAAACTGTTTTTCTAAAATTGTTACCACATTATTTGCAATATAATGGCTAATAGTAATGTTCTATAACAGTTTAGTTGGATTGTTAAATTTCTGTGTTGCAATACCAATAGCAATATGAATTTTATCGTCAAAGCGTTGATTGTCAACGGTCAGAGTATATAATGCCTCCAAATAATATAAAAAAGTCAAAAGCTATGCAGTCGTGCCGCCGTGTTTTTGAACACTTCCCATTCCTAGCACCTAACCTAAGTTTCTCAGGTTTCTCCCGCACATGAACAAATGTGTATGTATGCTCCTGCATTCTGCCTGGGCGAATGAATAGTTTTTATTTACGGACTTGTGTTCTAGTTGTAGAAGTTTTTCTATATTTAATAGTGTTCGAAATGTTGTAAGCAGTATAGTGCATCATATGAAGTTCTATCAAAGCAGGTATAGGGTAAGTATAAATCCATATCTGTTTCAAGTTCAACACCAATTGTAGAAATTACTATTATATAAATTGTGTGCGGTTGGAGTGACGATAACAGTAAAGCAAACATAGCATACAGTGTGGGTTAACATTTGGCACTTAAACTAGTTTAATTCTATCAATCGTAAATATGCCGAAGAATAACAAAATGATACATAAACTTTCAAAGCGTCGCAGATTACAATTAATTCAAAAAGAACTAAAATTCTCTCTTTTGCCAAGTGAGCAGCCAGATAATGTTAGGGATGAGATTCATACAATAGCAGAACATTCTTCTGGCATCGGAGTGGTTGAAGTTGATAGTAGTGTGAATATTGCGAACAATAGTGATCATTGTAGTAATCTTAACCATTCAACATCAATATGTTCTCCCAGTACATCTCACGAAACCTTTAATTTTGTTAATACAAATAGTATTACTTTTGCAACAAATAGAAACTTGAATAATTTAGTCTATGAACCGCCTGGAAATGCAAAGGAAAATATTCTGGAAAGCAGTTTACAGGAGTACCCAACTAAAGTAACTAATTTTAAACATGATATCTGTACATGGATTGTTAAAAATCATATTAGACATTCTGCAGTCAATGAATTGTTAATAATTTTAAATAAACATGGGCATGCTGACCTACCGTTGGACGTTCGTACGCTTCTGGGTACTCCCCGAGAAGTTACCGTAAGTAAATGTCAAAATGGCAACTATATACATTTGGGATTAGGTGTTGGAATTACAGATTCAGTAAACACATATTTTAAAAGCTGCCCGGACAATGTTAGGATTAATATAAACATTGATTGTTTACCTTTAACTGCTAGTTCTGAAAGCCAGTTATGGCCGATTATGGGATCAATTGTTGCAGATTTTTTTACAGAACCTTTTATAATAGGTGTATTTCATGGTTTTAAGAAACCTGCTGATGTGAACACTTTTCTATTGCCTTTTGTAGAAGAAGCTAAAGTTATTGCAAAGGATGGTGTTTGTAATGGCAATAAAAACGCTTGTGTGCAAATTAATGCAATTATATGCGACGCTCCTGCTAAAGCATTTATTAGCTGTGTAAAAGGCCACTCAGGTTATTTTGGTTGTTCAAAGTGTATACAAGAAGGTGATTTTGTAGAAAACAGAGTAACATTTCCTTCTGTTAGTGATACACTGAGAACAGATGATTTATTTAAAAGTCGCCAGCAAGAAGAACATCATATTGGTTATAGTTGTTTGGAAGAATTAAATATTGGCATGGTCTCTCAACTTCCTCTGGATTATATGCATCTTGTATGTTTAGGGGTAATGAAACGGTTATTGTTATTTTGGGTAAGGGTAATTTAAAATTGAAGCCTACGGTGCTTGACGCTTGTTCAAATTATTATACCAGTATAAAATGTTTTATCTGTGATGAATTTGTAAGAAAACCTAGAAAGTTACATGACGTAGACAGATGGAAAGCAACAGAATTTCGTTTAATTTTATTATATTTGGGCATAGTAGTATTAAAAGATTTTCTCTCATCAGACTGTTATTATCATTTTCTGTCGTTGTCTGTTGCTATAAGAATTTTAGCTGACCCAGATTTATGTCATAGTCTAAATGATTATGCAAATTCATTATTGATTTGGTTTGTTGAATGTTATGGTGATATATATGGTTGCCAATTTTATTCATACAATGTACACAATCTGGTTCACCTAGCAAATGATGTAAAAAAGTTTGGAGCATTGGACCAGTTTAGCGCCTTCAAGTTTGAAAACCATATGCAAAAGATTAAAAAGAAAATTGTGCCAAATGGAACTGAATTGCAACAACTAGTGAATAGGATTCAAGAATTAAAACAACTACCATTGCAAACTAATTTTCAAAAAGGTTTTCCATATCCCAAGTACTTTAAAAAACCTTCATTGCAAAACCGAGTCTACATGCTACAGTTTAATGGATTTTCTATTTCGGTTAAGCAATATAATAACTGTTGTGAATTACAAGATGGGAATATTGCTCTTATTTCTAATATATATCAAGAAAATGGAACATTTTACTTAACTGCTGATTATTTTCTTATGTCTAAACCATTTTTTAATCGACCATGTAATTCAAAAGATTTAGGCATATCTGTTGTAAGTAAAATTGCAAATAATACAAGAACAATTTCATCTTCAGAAATCAAAAGAAAATGTTTAATGATAAAATTAACACAAGAGGAATGTGAATATCTTATCATTCCATTGTTACATAAATGAAATAATTAATTATAAAACAGTAAATTAGCCATTATTATTATTTTCCACATTGACATTGTTGTTGGTTTTTATTGTCATGAGAAATGTAAATGATGTTCATGTTATTAAATACTGCAAAGATATTTTAATCGATGTCGCCAAACCATTATAGTGGTTGTATATTGTATATAGATTGTGTTAGATAGTGAGTCTCTAAAAATAGTTCGTTAAGCAGTCAAAACTGTTTGTGTAATATATCCGTTTATTTTAATAATAGCAAGATGGCTGATAAGTTTCCATACTTGGTTGTTAGATTTGTTAATGAAAGCTCAAAATTTGAGTCTTCAGTATCTGAAGTACCATCAAACTGGTTATGCGATGAGGAGTTTTGTTATTGGCCTAAAAAGTCAAAATTTTCCATAAACTATTTGATGCAGAATAGATCACCACCAGATACACGCACATGGAGCAAACACCAAATCGTAGTTGAAGCTGAATGTGGTAAGTTTTAGTTATTATCTTATATTGGTATATTGTTTTGTTTTTTTTATAGCTAATTTAGAAACTGCAAGAAAAAAAGCCATCGAACTTCTGTCATCTGATGATGAAGAAAACAAAGGACGTGGTAAACGAAATATAATTCGGTCTCAAAAATATAGATCAAGTAGTGATGATGACAGCAACAGTTCTTATCAATCTCAGAGTATTTTTTTTACTAATGTATTTGCATGTTTATAAAGTAATTATTGACTTTTATACAATTATATATGTTATAGTTGTATAACCACCAAAATTGTTGAGTAATGGTTGACGCGTAGCATACACTATAGGCAAACTAGCAACGTCACTGCACAGTTATGCCCTAAAATATTTGTCACAACTAGTATTATTATTCATATCAGGTTATTCTAATACTTTCATATCTAATTGAACTTCTAAATTATGAAATGCATAAAAATAATAGTCTTTAGTAAAAAATTATCACTAAATTTCTGAAGTTTGGATTGCTTTTTATTTATGCATTCATTTTGTTTGCATATAATCAAACAACCAATACTCATTTAGCAGTACTTCACTTTTTTAAATCCATTATATCAATTACCATCTATATATTATGAACATATATATTTTTAGGTAGTTGGCGAAAACTGACAAATTTACCACTACCACCTTATTTAAAGGAAACGAAACCTGTTTCTGAAAATGGGTATGAATAAAGTGATTACTATTTTATTCAACACATAGGTATTTTGTTTGTTTTAGAAGTTGCTCTATTGTGCCACCAGCACCATTAGTAAAACAAAGCATTGAGCCGCCTTTTCAAGTTCACAATGGGTATGAATAAAACAAATTGTTATAATGACCTAATATGTGTTTATTTAGAAATATACTTTGCTCTGGGCAAGTTTTGAGTCAAGCAAGGGATGTTGATCAAGAAGAAGATATAAATTTGAATACTCATAATAGTACTTATATGGGTAACATCGAAAATGTTCCCATCATTTTTGAGAACCCACCAATTCAACTAAGTATATATTATGGTTTTTCATTTGCCATTCTAATGTGAATTTTTTCAGATACTATTCCTGTACAACAACCACAATGGTGGAATAACTCGGTAGTGGAGAATGTAACCACACACGATAATATTTTTAAAACAATTATTAATCTTCTCAAATTATATTAAAGTGGATTGTTTCATGATATATTCTTTAATATTTTCACGTACTAAAACAATTTTATTTCTAATATATGTTTTATGACAGATCGACAAATCTTACAGAACATTGAGAGGTTGTTGGCTAGTTTAAAAATACAAAATGATTCGATAGTACAGAGGTTACAGCACATTGAATCTATATTAGAGGGAGAATCCTATGGGACAGCTCAAGATAGTGATGTATTTGAAGCTTTATTACCATTAAAGACTTTAGAAAACTTACAACATTTTGAGACCTTACTCTCAACAAATGCAAAAATACCTGTAAATCTTGTGAGTCATCAATAAATTATAATTATATTATAGTAATTTTTGCTTGTTAGAAAAAACTTTTGAAACAGATTGGCGCAAAAGATCCAAAGGAAAATGTTCAGCGATTAGGTAGGAAAATATTTACAAATGAATTACTAGTAAATTGTTCCTGGAAAGGACGATCTGAAAATTTCAAATTGTGCAATCTAAAAGTAATGGCCATTATTAAAAGTAAGTGAAGTCTAAATTGAATCTATAGGTTTCTAAAGTATTTCTTTAGGTGTAGCTATGGCATCTTTTAACTTCTATCAAGAGGTATCATTTGATCGTGACATGGCGGAGTGGGTACGGCTTTGCGAAGCAGCGATTTAAAAGAGAAAAGAATTAAATCAACATGAAAATAGTTCTCAATTATTTAAGGGATATATGTATTTAATAAATGTCAATTTTTACATTACCCTAAATATAATATGTATATATACTTTTTATGTATTTTGTTCAAAGTAACAATAATATATTAACTACTTCCATTTAATAATTTATTTATTATATTGGTCTAGAACTTTGACTTTTGCATTTGGTCTGTAAGAATGTTATGCTTTTAATATTTTATATTGGAATATTTAAAATTGCCCACTAAGGAGAATTTTTTATCCAGGTTTAATAAAAAACAGTAAAGAATTACCCTACTTAACAATTGATTTGTTAAGTCATTCATTCAGATGATTCTAAGGCACCAAAGTTAAATATATCTGTGTGAACTATCCCTGGCATATTAATTTGTGTCAATTGGATAACGATAACTCCCATGAACGCAAACATTTCTTGCACACAATAATTATTAATAAGAGATCTTAAAACTCCAGACTATTTTCATGTAGGTTTTTCATACTTAGTACAGTTCGAGATTTTTTTATAGTTGCAGATACGTTTGGTTTCATAGGAGTGATGTTTAACCTACTGATTCATTAATAGTTGGTTTTAGTACTCGACTTAGTTAAGTATCACTTAAGTTGCCAAATTTACATTATATTTGAAAGGTTGGTGACATTTAAACAATGTAAATTTGGCAACTTAGGTGACACTTAACTAAGTCGAGTACTTAAACCGAAGCGGTGCAAACGGCCCATAGAGAAATATAATAGTTACAAAATAACGTATTGTTGCGAGCTACTACTAGGCAACCCATCAAACACACAAGCGCTGTAGACTCTGCATACTTTTCAGGATACGAGAATTCTTCTAGCAATCAATTACACACAAAACGCTCGGGGCACGGCGTATTCTCAAGGATTCCAGAATTGTTCTAGAAGTTACGGGAGCATGAGTCATCCTTGTAATCCAGAGTATATATAAGACCGCTTATGAATGTAAGAGTTAGTCTATTCTTGAATGTCTAATATAAATTATATCGTGTACAGTAAGCGTAGTTGAGCTTTTAGAAGTATTACATAAATGTGATATGCTGTGCAGCTTGTAGTATACATAAATAAATAGAAGTGTATAAATAAATAGTTGTGTTAGTGGTTAATGGACTTATGGTAGAGGAGTTAGTTTAAGAAGATATTAGTGCTTGTCAATTCATTAGTGTAGTAGTGCTTCATTGTTAAGTGGACTGAAAACATCTATAAATAAGGCATATACTGTTAATTAGACTTGTGAACAGTAAGTAATAAAGACGTTTGTTATTACTTGTTTTAAATTAAAGAAACGCGGTAGTAGTAGCCCGTTACACTGGTGTCAGGCATTTGTGGGGTATATAGTGATTAATTTAAAACACAAGTCTAAAGACATTTAAGTAATTTGTATATGCCAGCTACAAGAAGTCAAAGTAAGATGGAGGCAGAAACTTTAATGAATTTCCTCAAGGATTTTAAATCCGGTATGGAGGAAAGGTCGGCTAAACTAGAATTGACACTTAGTGAAAATGCTGAGAAAATGGAGGAGAGGTCGGCTAAACTGGAAGTGACACTAAATGAAAACTTAGTGAGGTCAGTTGAACTGGAATCAAACCTTACCGAAAGGTTAAGTGAAAATGCTAAGAAAATAGAAGAACGGTTTAGTGAAAACGCGATGAAAATGGAAGAGTTGAATGAAAAGACGGCCACGTTAGAACAAAGATTAATAGCAAGCTCCATTGCATTGAAAGAAGATGTCACTGAACAGGTAAAACAGTTGAGCAAAAGTTGGACAGTAAATTGGTAAAATGGAAGAAGATGTGATGAGGCTTCAAGAACAAATGATTTCACTAACAACGCGGCCACTTGAATTGCCAAGCCAAGTTGTTAATCAGAACATTCCAGAAATAAGAACCACGGAAAGAAGCGAGTCAATTCCGTCTAAATTTAAAGTAAAACCACCTACATTCGATGGTAAAACACCTTGGCCCACATATTTGAAACAATTTGAAGCTGCTGCAATAGCCAACGGTTGGTGCAACAAAGAGAAGGCTATCTCCTTAATAGTGGCCCTACGGGGGGAGGCTCTTAACATCTTACAAACGATTCCCGATCACCAGCAGAATGATTACGGCCTCTTAACATCAAAGCTTGAGATGAGATATGGAGATGCTCACCTTCAACAGGTTTACCACGCACAAGTTAAGAACCGCTCGCAAAAGACAAGTGAAAGCCTGCAAGAATTGAAGCTGACATTGCCAGGTTAGTTAGATTGGCATACCCAACGGCACCAGATAGCTTCCTCGAACAACTTGCTGTCCAAACATTTGTGGATGGCGTTAAGGATGGCGAAATACAGCAAGCGCTAAGACTAGCACGGCCAAAAATGTTGGATGAAGCACTGGCACATGCGCTTGAATTTGAAGCAGCTAAGCAGACATCACACAGGATGGGTCACAAAGTTCGGTCTGCCTTAGAGGAACCTGGTCAAGTTCAGAACAGCATAGATGAAATAGTCAACCGTGTGGCAGAAAGGCTGGAACTACAACGACCGCGGCGATTGCGTCTGCGATGCTGGAACTGCGGTGAAGTTGGTCACATACAGAGACGCTGTACTCAACCAAAAAAACAACCGGTTGAGCAGCAGGAAAACTAAAGCAAGTCGACGTAAGGGGCGAACGTCGACAGCACAACGTAGTGCCCGGAGATTATCATCCGTGCTGCATCGTCAATGGGAAGTCTGGACAGCATTTATATCGATGGTAGAATTAATGGTAGGGTTGTCCGATTACTTGTGGATACAGGAGCGACAAGAACTATTGTGAGACCAGATTTGGTTGGTCGTGGAAAAGTGCTACCTGTATCGGTGTGTCTCCGAACGGCAAGTGGTGAGAAGATTGGTACTCACGGAGAGACTGCCGTTATGTTGACAATTGGGGACAAATTAATTAATCATCGAGTGTTGGTAGCTGAAATTACAGAGGAAGTGATCTTGGGAATGGATCTCATGAGAGAATATGGGTTTCATGTAAACATGAAAGAAAATGTGCTTCGGATAGATGATGATGAGATTCCATTTCAAGGTAGGAGTAACCAGACGATGCAAGTTCGAATGATTTGCGATATGAAAATACCCGAAAAGGCGGAAATGATAGTAATGGGACGCCCGGATGGTACGCTCCGGGAAGGACAAGTATGCATGATGGAGGCAACTGAATCGGGAATGGGTCAGGAGGGATTACTGATTGGAAGAACGCTGGTAAAGTTTCGAAGCATGATACCAGTAAGGGTGCTAAACATTAATCCCCATACAGTGACCCTGAAGAAAGGCATGATTGTGGGAAGTTGCATTCCAGTATGTCATATTAAACGTTGTGTGGACGACACGGAAAATAAACCAGCCAACGGTTGCTCACAGAAATTGCTGGATATGTTAATACCTTCGTGTCAAGGATTAAACGGCGACCAACTGGGCAAGGTAAAAGAGCTGGTCGAACGATATCAAAATGTGTTTGCACTGGATGATAGTGAGAAAGGAAGGACGAATGTTGTGCAACACAAGATCAATACTGGAGATGCGCAACCGATAAGACAACACCCCAGGCGGCTTCCTTTGGCAAAACGTAAGGAAGCTGAGCAAATTATTACCGACATGGAAGAACAGGGAGTAATTGAACCCTCGAATAGTCCATGGGCATCCCCGGTAGTGCTTGTCAAGAAAAAGGACGGGTCGACAAGGTTTTGTGTAGACTACCGGCGGCTTAACAATGTGACAAAGAAAGACAGCTATCCTTTGCCCAGAATTGATGACACCTTGGATACTCTATCCGGATCTAAATGGTTTTCGACCTTGGACTTGAAAAGCGGATACTGGCAGGTAGGCTTGGAGCCAAACGATAAAGAAAAGACTGCCTTTACAATTGGAACTGGATTATGGCAGTTCAAGGTCATGCCATTTGGATTATGCAATGCCCCTGCTACTTTTGAACGATTGATGGAGTCGATACTTTGTGGACTGTCTTGGAAGACTTGTCTGGTGTACCTGGACGACGTGATAGTGTTAGGCCGGTCTTTTGAAGAACACCTTAAGAACCTAGAGGAGATATTCCAAAGATTACGCGGGGCAAACCTTACATTGAGCCCCAAGAAGTGTCACCTATTTGGAAAAGAGGTGAAATACCTAGGACATGTCGTTTCAGAGACCGGAATAAAAGCTGACCCTGACAAAATAAAAACGGTACAAGAGTGGCCTACACCAGCAGATATACACCAACTACGCAGTTTTCTAGAATTGTGCACATATTACCGACGTTTTATACTGGGGTTTGCGAACATTGCCAAACCGTTAACGAAATTAACCGAAGATGGACAAGAATATGATTGGAATGACGACTGCCACAGTGCATTTGAACAACTGAAACGGCTACTGGTTACAGCACCAATTTTGAGTTATCCACGGATGGAGGGGAAATTTGTGTTGGATACCGATGCCAGTAACACAGCTATAGGAGGCGTTCTTTCTCAAGTGCAGGACGGACAAGAAAAAGTTATTGGGTATTTCAGCAAGGTCTTGTCGCGGCCAGAAAGGAACTATTGTGTGACAAGGAGGAGCTGTTGGCCGTCGTCAAATCCGTAGAGCACTTTTATAAGTACTTATACGGCCGTAAATTCCTGTTGAGAACAGACCATGCTGCACTAAAATGGTTATTGCAGTTTCGAAATCCTGAAGGGCAAGTGGCAAGGTGGATAGAGCGGCTGCAGGAATATGACTTTGATACAGAACATCGTGTAGGAACTAGCCATCGAAATGCAGACGCTCTATCAAGGAGACCTTGTCCGGTGGACTGCAATCATTGCTCCAAGATGGAAGAGAAAATAAGTGTCATCCATAGAATGAAGGTAACCGATGATACTTGGCAACCCGAGAGAATGCGAGAAGACCAGGAGAATGACGCCGAATTGGGACGAATTATTGAGTGGAAAAATAGAGGACAACGACCAGCTTGGGAAGAAATTAGTATTTTAAGTAGGAGCCTGAAGGCATACTGGGCACAGTGGGACTCCTTGATGATGAAAATAGAATCTTGAAACGACGCCTGGGATTTGAAGATGGCACTGAGAGACTTTAAGTGATAGTGCCGAGAAGCAGAGTGCCGGAAGTGTTGCAGCACTTGCACGACGGTATTTCCGGAGGGCACTTTGGCGTGAAAAGAACTCTCGAAAGAGTGAGAGAAAGATTCTATTGGGTGAACTGCAAAGAAGATGTGAAGGAGTGGTGCCGGAAATGTGAATTGTGTGCCTCTGCAAATGGCCCGGTCTCAAAACGGAAAGCCCCAATGAGACAGTATAACGTGGGGAATCCTTTTGAGAGGGTAGCCATTGATATAGCTGGTCCGTTGCCTGAATCAGAGAAAGGAAATAAATACATCTTGGTTGCAATGGATTATTTTACCAAATGGCCGGAGGCATATGCTATACCTAACCAAGAAGCCGAGACGGTTGCAGATGTACTAGTCAGGGAGTTGTTTTGTCGTTTTGGAGTTCCGTTGGAATTACACTCCGATCAAGGTCGGAACTTCGAATCAGCGTTGTTTCAAAACGTCTGCAAGCATCTTGGAATCAGGAAAACTAGAACCACGCCACTTCATCCTCAATCGGATGGAATGGTTGAAAGAATGAACAGGACGTTGGGAAAGTACCTGGCCAAAGTTGTCTCTGAACATCAACGAGACTGGGACCAATATTTACATTTATTCCTACTGGCGTACCGATCTTCGGTACACGACAGCACAGGATACTCGCCCGCTTGCGTAATGCTAGGACGTGAACTGCGGCTACCATGTGATCTTCAGTTTGGATTTAAACCTGCAGAAGAGATCGCCGGTGAAGATTACGTTAGTAAGCTTCGTGAAAGAGCAAGTAGCATTCACGAAAACGTCCGAAAGAATATCCAGGCAGCAAGCGATCGAATGAAATCACAATATGACACGAGAGCACAAGAAGGTGGTTATCAACCTGGAGATTTGGTGTGGTTGTATAATCCACAAAGAAAACGTGGATTGTCGCCAAAACTACAAAGACAATGGGAAGGGCCGTACGAAGTGTTAAAAGGATTAATGATGTAGTGTACCGGATCAGAAGATCCTCGTGGTAAACCGAAAGTGGTACACTTTGACCGTTTAACATCCTACGCTGGCAACAACCAGGAAGACTCGAATAATGATAATGGTGTTCGGCAAGTTATTAATCATGAGCCAAATGTAGATTTTGAGAGCTTTATGGCGGCGTATGGTGGTTCCGCTAAAGCGAGATTTGGCGTTGTTGTTGAAAACAGCAAGATCTGTTTAGAGCACCAGAAGAGTATTCCTTGCACATTGCGTAGCTCAAGATTTGGCAATGTCAAGGGAATAGCTGTTGTTTTAAGAAAAGTTTGGATGTGTAGATGAATTAGTACAACAGCAGCCAACTGTAGGAAAAGCTTTGGTTCTTCAAGATAAAAATCGTTATGTTTACTATCTGGTCACCAAAAATTCTTCATGGCAAAGACCTAGTTATGGACATCTATGGGAGGCTTTGCTAAATCTTAAGGCGCAGATGATGGAAAATGGAGTAACAAGACTAGCGGTGCCCAAGTTGGGCTGTGGACTGGATCACTTAGATTGGAGGATAGTCCGAAATATGCTAGAAGTAGTTTTCCAGGAACCAACATCCAGGTCCTTGTTTGTTGTTTTCAACCGGTTGCCTACCAAGACCAAGAAAAGAGTGTTGACTGTTATTTCCAACGACGTGGTGGATGCACCCGAGGAGATAGCTGCCGATACCGTCATCAGTCATCGAATTGGCGCCAAAATGTATCTACAGTTACGAGACGTAACGGTTTTAAGGAGGGGGCAGTGTTGCGAGCTACTACTAGGCAACCCATCAAACACACAAGCGCTGTAGACTCTGCATACTTTTCAGGATACGAGAATTCTTCTAGCAATCAATTACACACAAAACGCTCGGGGCACGGCGTATTCTCAAGGATTCCAGAATTGTTCTAGAAGTTACGGGAGCATGAGTCATCCTTGTAATCCAGAGTATATATAAGACCGCTTATGAATGTAAGAGTTAGTCTATTCTTGAATGTCTAATATAAATTATATCGTGTACAGTAAGCGTAGTTGAGCTTTTAGAAGTATTACATAAATGTGATATGCTGTGCAGCTTGTAGTATACATAAATAAATAGAAGTGTATAAATAAATAGTTGTGTTAGTGGTTAATGGACTTATGGTAGAGGAGTTAGTTTAAGAAGATATTAGTGCTTGTCAATTCATTAGTGTAGTAGTGCTTCATTGTTAAGTGGACTGAAAACATCTATAAATAAGGCATATACTGTTAATTAGACTTGTGAACAGTAAGTAATAAAGACGTTTGTTATTACTTGTTTTAAATTAAAGAAACGCGGTAGTAGTAGCCCGTTACAGTATCATTGCCTTAATGTAAAATGGCTATAGTGGTGTTCTATTCCTGTTGCAGAATGAGTTGTATAATTGCACTATAGCAGTTATGCTATAGAATATAACCATAGAATAACAGTTACATAATTTCGATACTCATGTTATGTATTCTGGAGTGTTGAATTTGAATTGTGGTTACCTTACAGTTACATAAGTTGTTCTATAAATGTTATGTTATAAAACTGTAACATTACAATAACACAATCTTATAACTGCAGAACTCCTGCTATATATTGTTGAGTGTGAAATATAAACAGTATGGTTATAATGTACTTAGCTTACCATTACAAAACGTGTTATATAACTTTATAACTATGTTATATTCTGATTTAATAACTGTTGTGTATTTGTGTTTGCTGGGGAGTTCTTAAAAATTAAGTATCAACCATTAAGTTTCATCTAAATCGGGAGTAGTTACATATCTCCTATATTAATATGTATTTAAAATTAAACTTTGTAATTATGTCTTAGATATAGCATCATACATTGTATAAAAGAATGTAATATAATAAGTGTCAACAGAGTTTATATTAGAAGTAGAATATGAGACAACTGCTTTGTAATACAAACGCAAGTTAATACAATAGGATAAAAAAATAAACTGCGACCAAGCAGGCGTATTTATATTTACGTAGAAATAGACATTTTATGATTTATCAAGAAATAGCAGAAAAGCAAGATCCGAAGTTTCCCACAGAACGACATGCGACCGGAGGCTTCGTGTTAAATGAAACAAACTCATTCACTCAGTTAGTCTTTGAACTTTTGCATTGTTAGATTTCAAGCTACCCGCCATTAATTATTAATTATTAAGAATAGTAACATGTATTAATTTAATTCAGTTTAGCTTGTACTTAAAGAATATAAATGTTCAAGTCTGTTAGTAATTGAAATAATAAAATTAATTTTGATAGTTGTAGTTCTTGAATAAAACTTTTTAAAAATACGCTTTCAAGGACCCAACATCTATCTGGCTCCGTGGCGTAGTTGGTATGCGTGGACCACTATGCCTAAGGTCTCAGTTCGAATCCCGACATGATCGGCTTAAAAATTGTTAAACGAGCATTTTTCACAAAAAATACGTCCTTGTTCGGAGGAGAGGTAAAATAGAGGTCCCGTGTTTGAATGTTGTCGCGCACGTTAAAGATCCCTACCTTGCTTGGAACAGCAAGAGTTCGACAAAATATAAAATTTTCGAGGTAGAAAAAACTCGCTTCTTGGCCAATATAGTGCTTTCGGGTGGAGCATCGAAATATCAAATGTAGTGTATTATTTTTGCGGCGTTGTTATTTTGTTTGATGTATTCTACATTTGCTATTGGGCAGGGGCTTATAGTGTGTTCTATTGTTTCTATTTGTTGTATACATAGTCTACATTTTGCCTGTTGTTGTATTGAGGTCTTTGATGATTGCAATTGCGTTGTTTCTTTCTGTGAGATCTGTTTTGAGTGTTTTAGTGAGTCTGTTTGTATCTACGTTTCAGTTTTTCTTTCATATGTGAGTGTTCTATTCTTAGTTTTTTTTTGTATCCAAGGTATGTGTATGTATCTGTGGTATCCATTGCTTATACGTCATCGTTGATGTTATTTAGCTTGTAGTTTTCTTGTTCTTTTAGTTTATCTTTTATTATACGGTTTGTCTTACATTTATCTGTTCAAACGTCCATGTTTGTGTCGTTGCCTTATGTTTCTGTTATTTTACTTAGATGATTGAGTTGTGACAAGGTTGATGCTATTTGTTTGAGGTCGTCTATATATAGAAAGAAAGTTATTTTGGGTGCGTGTGTTCCCGTATTCTGTGTTGATTAGTGTGCTTGATAGCGGGCTTAGTGCTAGGCAGAACCAGGAAGCACATTATTATTATTTAACTTAAACTTATCTTAACAATTTTTTTTTGTTATAGCATGTGGATTCTCAAAATGTCACAAATTATGGTTTTGCTAAT
Organism: Platerodrilus igneus; assembly: GCA_036346225.1. NCBI lineage: Eukaryota > Metazoa > Arthropoda > Insecta > Coleoptera > Lycidae > Platerodrilus > Platerodrilus igneus. The sequence goes on along the minus strand of JARFIW010001054.1, from coordinate 1,686,877 downwards.
TAGAAACTCCCCATCTATCATTGCCACGTCGGTGAAAATAATCTTATCAAGGGAATTTGGGTTTGCATTTTATTTATTTTGCAACAATTGGGTAAATTGTAGGCGAGCTGGAGTAAAACTATAAGGCAGGAGCATTTCTTTATCCAAAATTCTATAGATACCCGGTTGACTTGTTGCTATTGCCGAACTTAGGCAATTCCCACACCTATGTTAAGATAAGATTTTTTACAGTCAATTTAAAGACCAAGTACCAACCTAGGCATTCGTCCTAGTAGTGGATTTAAATTGATTCTAAAATGAGTGTTGTGGTGTTTTAAATGTAATAAAAAGTAGATATCGACGGCTTAAACGGAATTCCTATATAGAAAATCTCTACAGGTGACTGGAAAAATTAATTGTAACAAATGGTAGTATTTTATTACGTTTTGCGTGCATGCATGCAATCATGAAAATTTGACTTTTGTTCTAGAGCTCCACCTAATTCTTAACTGCGTTTGGGTGTTTTCGGAATCTTCTTTTTCTTATTAAATGTGTATTAAAATGTATAAGACAATATTTTGTTTGCGCCTGCGCCTTTGCAGATTTGTATTCGGGTGTCTTCGGCAACCTTCGGTTCTCACTCTAGAAAGAATACAGGACAGTATCGGATTATTTGTAATTTAGTATTCAATGGTAGTTGAAACAGTCTACATGGGTCCTTTTAAAGTGTTTGGTATGCAGCAGCTTCTTGATTGTAAAGTAAAACCAACAAATAAGTGGTTTGGATTGTGGTTGCTGTTAGAAAATCTGAGCAATAACAACTTAATCACCAATATTGGAAACGACTTATGCAATCCAATTACAGAACCTTTCTGCGATAATATAATGGTCAACATTGTGGATTGTGCAAAGGAATAAAAAAATGTGAGTAAATTTTTTGTTAAGAAAGAGATATGTGGCGCCTTCAATAGCTCTAATTACATAGGAAGTTCTCGAAATTTGTATCTGCTAGGCATGGAGTAAAAGATAAGCTTCCATTCCCAATAAAAAGCGAAATTAAAATGGAAAGTGGAGTAAAACAAATTATTGGAAAAGAAGGTCTGGAAAGTATAAAGAAGAAGTATACAAATCTAACATGTATTCCGTACAAGATGAAACTAGCAAATGTTAAGTTAGAGATTTTGTTGGAAGAACTGCAGGATATATTGGATCAGCTCAAAAGGGAGATTACTATCTCCTACTTCTGGATATAGCCCAAGATTTTTACGGGTTATTATCAGGTGGAAATAGCTAAATACTTAACAAATAATTCTAACTTTGTCCGCCACGGAGAAAATACAACACAATAATGTAATTTTGCATAATCATAAAAAAGCAGGCCAAGACTGCTTAACGTGGGTAAATTCCAAGTCGAATTAAGATATATAACAAGTTTATATGCCAAGTAACTAGTTCAGGCATTAGTAAACAGATTGGAAATCATATAGTGAATTTTATCAACCGTCCGGATGCTCGATTAAAGCAGACATTTGAATCTACTCTGGCTAAGGAATATGGTATTACGTTACTAGAAGCAACCATATACAACTACACGGTTGGAAATTGTTATATGGTATATAATGTATATAATCCATTAGAAGTTCAACATTGTTATTTATACTCACGAAATTCACCGATGTACTCGGTACCGATCGTAAGTATGTAGAAAAACTAACCGGAAGTCTGCAAAATAGTTGCTGTCTTGTATTTTATAACATATTAAAGCACGTTTATTGGTGAAACAGTAACACAAAGAACTTACCGAATTGCGGTTTAAGTTGCCGAGCGATTTAAGAACCGAAACAAAATAATAAATTACGCAATTTCAGCATTCAGTTTCAATTGCTTACCAATTAATTACATAGAGGTTGAGGAAGATAGATTAAACAAAGACAGTGTACTAATTATACAAAAGTGTTACATTAAAGCTGGAGACACGTTTTTCGCGAAGCCTGGATCGACCTTCTCGACAATTTCAAAAAATGTAGACATCGACGAACTAGGACTGATCCCTACAAATACTGTTTGCCCCAGGTTTTAAGAAAAGGAACCAATACATGCAACAAACTTTTACCATACACCGTAAAAGAAATAGAACCAGTGTCGGCGATTTATGTACTATTGACTAAGAAAAGAAAACTATAATTAGAAAAGTGGATTTAAAAAGGAGGACATTAGAGTACGAAACAAAAATTCAAGCCCTTGCATCTTGGCTAGACTTTTATGCTTCTGCAAAAAAGCCTTTGGCGACACTTTTTGTAACGAAATTTGACATACTCCTACTATTTGCGAGTGCCCTAATAGTTTGTGGTTTTCTAAAACCATCCACAATTACTACCTGAGCAGCAACTGACAAAGTTGTTGTATTAATAACTAAATGAGAAAAGAAGGAACTAACTTCAGGACTGTGATTCGAAACTGAAAAGTTTTAAGTAGTTTTATTCCTTTCCACTACATTTTTTGAGTGATCCGTGAATGTAGTAGAGGAAAGATAAGATTACATATTTTTAAATTAACAAAACGTACATTTTTTTATAAAAATTTATTTAAATAAAATAAAAGCTTTAAATCTGTGTGTCGCAACGAATATGACGGGTAAGATCTTTTTCGCTCATTGTAGGCACTCTGGGTTTTTTCTCTGGATATATAGTATTTCCTGTTATTTTTAAAAGCTGTGGAAATTTTTCTAGCATCGCTTTAATGTCGCTAGAAACAAATAGTAGCTGTAATTGTCACCACAAGTACACCACTTACCTATTTATACCATTAATATCGATGGCATCTGTTGGCGTAATACTGATTCTAGGCCTATTTGAAAGCATTGTATGTGAATTAGTTACTGCTTGGAAAGGTAACGCTTGATAGTTATTTCTTGAATCTGCAGTATTGTATCGGTTGTTCTAGAAATTAAAATAAGAATAATTATCCATCTGCAATGATTACATTTGTAATTACTCTTCTTGCAACCTGTTGCACAATTTCTGGCAACTTCTGGAATCTGTCTGGAGTACTCATCTTTGAGGCACCTAGAATAAAGACGGTCAATAAATATTGATTAATAAATGATTAAAACACACATTTATACGAAAGATTAGGTTTAATAAATACATCTAGAACTTGCTTCCGTTAGATTTGAGACATGACCTATAGTTTGTTGAAAACTCAAAAATACTATTCGTTTTCTTTTTAGTAATATTTTTTCAAACATAAGTAATTGAAAACTTTTTGTCTATCAAATTGGTTTTCTGAGGAAGCTTTAGTTACCGTCTAAATTACAATCTACTATAGCAAATAAAGTGAGTAGAGTATAAAAATACACCTATAAATAGATCTTTAAGATAATAATATCTTTTTCTTATTTTCTTTTATATTATCAAATCTACATATCGCAAATTAGTTATTGTACTACTTCAATAAATAAAATATATTGTTGCGATAAACTATTAGGCAACCCGTCAAACATACAAACGCTCGGGGCACAGCGCCTTCTCAAGGATTCCAGAATTCTTCTAGAAATTACGGGAGCATGAGTCATCCTTGTAATCCAGAGTATATATAAGACCGCTAATGAATGCAAGGGTCAGTCTATACTAGAATGTCGTATATAAATTATAACGTTGTAAAGTAGTAGTAGTTTTGAGCTTTTAAAGGTGTACATAAATGTGATATGCTGTGTCTAATGTACATACAGCTTGTAGTATACATAAATAAATAGAAGTGTATAAACAAATAGTTGTGTTAGTGCTGTTAATGAACCTATGGTAAAGAAGATAGTTTAAGAAGATATTAGTGCTTGTCAATTCATTAGTGTAGTAGTGCTTCATTGTTAAGTGGACTGAAAACATCTATAAATAAGGCATATACTGTTAATTAGACTTGTGAATAGTAAGTAATAAAGACGTTTGTTATTACTTGTTTTAAATTAAAGAAACGCGGTAGCAGTAGCCCGTTACACTGGTGTCAGGCATTTGTGGGGTATATAGTGATTAATTTAAAACACAAGTCTAAAGACATTTAAGTAATTTGTATATGCCAGCTACAAGAAGTCAAAGTAAGATGGAAGCAAAAACTTTAATGAATTTCCTCAAGGATTTTAAATCCGGTATGGAGGAAAGGTCGGCTAAACTAGAATTGACACTTAGTGAAAATGCTGAGAAAATGGAGGAGAGGTCGGCTAAACTGGAAGTGACACTAAATGAAAACTTAGTGAGGTCAGTTGAACTGGAATCAAACCTTACCGAAAGGTTAAGTAAAAATGCTAGGAAAATAGAAGAACGGTTTAGTGAAAACGCGATGAAAATGGAAGAGTTGAATGAAAAGACGGCCACGTTAGAACAAAGATTAATAGCAAGCTCCATTGCATTGAAAGAAGATGTCACTGAACAGGTAAAAACAGTTGAGCAAAAGTTGGACAGTAAATTGGTAAAATGGAAGAAGATGTGATGAGGCTTCAAGAACAAATGATTTCACTAACAACGCGGCCACTTGAATTGCCAAGCCAAGTTGTTAATCAGAACATTCCAGAAATAAGAACCACGGAAAGAAGCGAGTCAATTCCGTCTAAATTTAAAGTAAAACCACCTACATTCGATGGTAAAACACCTTGGCCCACATATTTGAAACAATTTGAAGCTGCTGCAATAGCCAACGGTTGGTGCAACAAAGAGAAGGCTATCTCTCTAATAGTGGCCCTACTGGGGGAAGCCCTTAACATCTTACAAACGATTCCCGATCACCAGCAGAATGATTACGGCCTCTTAACATCGAAGCTTGAGATGAGATATGGAGACGCTCACCTTCAACAGGTTTACCACGCACAAGTTAAGAACCGCTCGCAATAGACAAGTGAAAGCCTGCAAGAATTTGAAGCTGACATCGCCAGATTAGTTAGATTGGCATATCCAACAGCACAAGATAGTTTCCTCGAACAACTGGCTATACAAACATTTGTGGATGGCGTTAAGGATGGCGAAATACAGCAAGCGCTAGGACTAGCACGGCCAAAAATGTTAGATGATGCACTGGTCCATGCGCTTGAATTTGAAGCAGCTAAGCAGACATCACATAGGGTGAGTCACAAAGCTCGGTCTGCCTTAGAGGAACCTGGTCAAGCTCAGAACAGCATAGATGAAATAGTCAACCGTGTGTTTGAAAAGCGAAAGGCGGAAAGGCTGAAAAGACAACGACCGCGGAGATGGCGTCTACGATGCTGGAGCTGCGGTGAAGTTGGCCATATGCAGAGACGCTGTACTCAACAAAAGAAACAACCGGTTGTGCCAAAGCTGGTCCATGTAAGGGGGCGAACTTCGACAGCACAGCGTAGTGCCCTGGAGATTATCATCCGTGCTGCATCGTCGGTGGAAAGTCTGGACAGCATTTATATCGATGGTAGAATTAATGGTAGGGTTGTCCGATTACTTGTGGATACAGGAGCGACAAGAACTATTGTGAGGCCAGATTTGGTTGGTCGTGGAAAAGTGCTACCTGTATCGGTGTGTCTCCGAACGGCAAGTGGTGAGAAGATTGGTACTCACGGAGAGACTGCCGTTATGTTGACAATTGGGGACAAATTAATTAATCATCGAGTGTTGGTAGCTGAAATTACAGAAGAAGTGATCTTGGGAATGGATCTCATGGGAGAATATGGGTTTCATGTAAACATGAAAGAAAATGTGCTTCGGATAGATGATGATGAGATTCCATTTCAAGGTAGGAGTAACCAGACGATGCAAGTTCGAATGATTTGCGATATGAAAATACCCGAAAAGGCGGAAATGATAGTAATGGGACGCCCGGATGGTACGCTCCAAGAAGGACAAGTATGCATGATGGAAGCAACTGAATCGGGAATGGGTCAGGAGGGACTTCTGATTGGAAGAACGCTGGTAAAGTCTCGAAATATGGTACCAGTAAGGGTGCTGAACATTAATCCCCATACAATGACCCTGAGAAAGGCATGATTGTTGGAAGTTGCATTCCAGTATGTCATATTAAACGTTGTGTGGACGACACGAAAAATAAACCAACCAACGGTTGCTCACAGAAATTGCTGGATATGTTGATACCCTCGTGTCAAGGATTAAATGGCGACCAACTGGGCAAGGTAAAAGAACTGGTCGGACGATATCGAGGTGTGTTTGCACTGGATGATAGTGAGAAAGGAAGGACGAATGTTGTGCAACACAAGATCAATACTGGAGATGCGCAACCGATAATACAACACCCCAGGCGGCTTCCTTTGGCAAAACGTAAGGAAGCTGAGCAAATTATCACCGATATGGAAGAACAGGGAGTGATTGAACCCTCGAATAGTCCATGGGCATCCCCGGTAGTGCTTGTCAAGAAAAGGACGGGTCGACAAGGTTTTGTGTAGACTACCGGCGGCTTAACAATGTGACAAAGAAAGACAGCTATCCTTTGCCCAGAATTGATGACACCTTGGATACTCTATCCGGATCTAAATGGTTTTCGACCTTGGACTTGAAAAGCGGATACTGGCAGGTAGGCTTGGAGCCAAACGATAAAGAAAAGACTGCCTTTACAATTGGAACTGGATTATGGCAGTTCAAGGTCATGCCATTTGGATTATGCAATGCTCCTGCTACTTTTGAACGATTGATGGAGTCGATACTGCGTGGACTGTCCTGGAAAACATGTCTGGTGTACCTAGACGACGTGATAGTGTTAGGCCGGTCTTTTGAAGAACACCTTAAAAACCTAGAGGAGATATTCCAAAGATTACGCGGGGCAAACCGTACATTGAGCCCCAAGAAGTGTCATCTATTTGGAAAAGAGGTGAAATACCTAGGACATGTCGTTTCAGAGACCGGAATAAGAGCTGACCCTGACAAAATAAAAACGGTACAAGAGTGGCCTACACCAGCAGATATACACCAACTACGCAGTTTTCTAGGATTGTGCACATATTACCGACGTTTTATACTTGGGTTTGCGAACATTGCCAAACCGTTAACGAAATTAACCGAAGATGGACAAGAATATGATTGGAATGACGACTGCCACAGTGCATTTGAACAACTGAAACGGCTACTGGTTACAGCACCAATTTTGAGTTATCCACGGATGGAGGGAAAATTTGTGTTGGATACCGATGCCAGTAACACAGCTATAGGAGGCGTTCTTTCTCAAGTGCAGGACGGACAAGAAAAAGTTATTGGGTATTTCAGCAAGGTCTTGTCGCGGCCAGAAAGGAACTATTGTGTGACAAGAAGGGAGCTGTTAGCCGTCGTTAAATCCGTAGAGCACTTTTATAAGTACTTATACGGCCGTAAATTCCTGTTGAGAACAGACCATGCTGCACTGAAATGGTTATTGCAGTTTCGAAATCCTGAAGGGCAAGTGGCAAGGTGGATAGAGCGGCTGCAGGAATATGATTTTGATACGGAACATCGTGTAGGAACTAGCCATCGGAATGCAGACGCTCTGTCAAGGAGACCTTGTCCGGTGGACTGCAATCATTGCTCCAAGATGGAAGAGAAAATAAGTGTCATCCATAGAATGACAGTAACCGATGATACTTGGCAACCCGAAAGAATGCGAGAAGACCAGGAAAATGACGCCGAATTGGGACGCATTATTGAGTGGAAAAATAGAGGACAACGACCAGCTTGGGAAGAAATTAGTATTTTAAGTAGGAGCCTGAAGGCATACTGGGCACAGTGGGACTCCTTGATGATGGAAAATAGAATCTTGAAACGACGCCTGGAATTTGAAGATGGCACTGAGAGACTTCAAGTGATAGTGCCGAAAAGCAGAGTGCCGGAAGTGTTGCAGCACTTGCACGATGGTATTTCCGGAGGGCACTTTGGCGTGAAAAGAACTCTCGAGAGAGTGAGAGAAAGATTCTATTGGCTGAACTGCAAAGATGATGTAAAGGAGTGGTGCCGGAAATGTGAATAGTGTGCCTCTGCAAATGGCCCGGTCTCAAAACGGAAAGCCCCAATGAGACAGTATAACGTGGGGAATCCTTTTGAGAGGGTAGCCATTGATATAGCTGGTCCGTTTCGTGAATCAGAGAAAGGAAATAAATACATCTTGGTTGCAATGGATTATTTTACCAAATGGCCGGAGGCATATGCTATACCTAACCAAGAAGCCGAGACGGTTGCAGATGTACTAGTCAGGGAGTTGTTTTGTCGGTTTGAAGTTCCGTTGGAATTACACTCCGATCAAGGTCGAAACTTCGAATCAGCATTGTTTCAAAATGTCTGCAAGCATCTTGGAATCAGGAAGACTAGAACCACGCCACTTCATCCCCAATCGGATGGAATGGTTGAAAAAATGAACAGGACGTTAGGGAAGTACCTGGCCAAAGTTGTCTCTGAACATCAACGAGACTGGGACCAATATCTGCATTTGTTCCTACTGGCGTACCGATCTTCGGTACATGACAGCACAGGGTACTCGCCCGCTTGCGTATTGCTAGGACGTGAATTGCGGCTACCATGTGATCTTCGGTTTGGATTTAAACCTGGAGAAGAGATCGCAGATGAAGATTACGTTAGTAAGCTTCGTAAAAGATCAAATAGTATTCACGAAAACGTCCGAAAGAATATACAGGCAGCAAGCGATCGAATGAAATCACAATATGACACGAGAGCACAAGAAGGTGGTTATCAACCTGGAGATTTAGTGTGGTTGTACAATCCACAAAGAAAACGTGGTTTGTCGCCAAAACTACAAAGACAATGGGAAGGGCCGTACGAAGTGTTAAAAAGGATTAATGATGTAGTGTACCGGATCAGAAGATCCCCTCGTGGTAAACCGAAAGTGGTACACTTTGACCGTTTAACATCCTACGCTGGCAACAACCAGGAAGACTCGAATAATGATAATGGTGTTCGGCAAGTTATTAATCATGAGCCAAATGTAGATTTTGAGAGCTTTATGGCGGCGTATGGTGGTTCCGCTAAAGCGAGATTTGGCGTTGTTGTTGAAAAACAGCAAGATCTGTTTAGAGCACCAGAAGAGTATTCCCTTGCACATTGCGTAGCTTAAGATTTGGCAATGTCAAGGGGAATAGCTGTTGTTTTCAAGAAAAAGTTTGGATGTGTGGATGAATTAGTACAACAGCAGCCAACTGTAGGAAAATCTTTGGTCCTTCAAGATAAAAATCGTTATGTTTACTATCTGGTCACCAAAAATTCTTCATGGCAGAAACCTAGTTATGGACATCTATGGGAGGCTTCGCTAAATCTTAAGGCGCAGATGATGGAAAATGGAGTAACGAGACTAGCGGTGCCCAAGCTGGGCTGTGGACTTGTTTGTTGTTATCAACCGGTTGCCTACCAATACCAGGAAAAGAGTGTTGACTGTTACTTCCAACGACGCGGTGGATGCACCAGAGGAGATAGCTGCCGATACCGTCACCAGTCATCGAATTGGCGTCAAGATGGATTTACAGTTACGAGACGTAACGGTTTTAAAGAGGGGGCAGTGTTGCGATCCACTATTAGGCAACCCGTCAAACATACAAACGCTCGGGGCACAGCGCCTTCTCAAGGATTCCAGAATTCTTCTAGAAATTACGGGAGCATGAGTCATCCTTGTAATCCAGAGTATATATAAGACCGCTAATGAATGCAAGGGTCAGTCTATACTAGAATGTCGTATATAAATTATAACGTTGTAAAGTAGTAGTAGTTTTGAGCTTTTAAAGGTGTACATAAATGTGATATGCTGTGTCTAATGTACATACAGCTTGTAGTATACATAAATAAATAGAAGTGTATAAACAAATAGTTGTGTTAGTGCTGTTAATAAACCTATGGTAAAGAAGATAGTTTAAGAAGATATTAGTGCTTGTCAATTCATTAGTGTAGTAGTGCTTCATTGTTAAGTGGACTGAAAACATCTATAAATAAGGCATATACTGTTAATTAGACTTGTGAACAGTAAGTAATAAAGACGTTTGTTATTACTTGTTTTAAATTAAAGAAACGCGGTAGCAGTAGCCCGTTACAATATAATTAAATCAGAATGAGCATATGGTTAGAATCCATTGGTGTCAGCCATGTTTTATTGTAGTGTATCATTACCATCCAAATTTGATAAACATATAATCAATTCAAGTCGATATATTTTCTAGAATGCTAAGAAGTTAAACAAAATGTAACCACTACATCAGCTTTAACCAGAGATTTATGTATTCACCTATACAGGGTGAGTTTTTTTTTCATTTTTACTATAGGCATCTTGAAACCTGTTAGAGATATAGAGACGCTCTAATGGGAAAAATAATGCGGTTTTGTCTATTGATCAGTGGCGGCTCGTGGTGATTTTATTTGAGAGGCTCTAACAGCTTATGGCATGAATATAATACAAGATAACATAAGCAACACTCACCTTCAGTGGTTTGGTGTATTCAGCCTAGTCACTCACACAGACCCATTAATTTTTGTATACTTGTTTATAGGTTTATGTACAAAAAGTCACACACTGTACTCTAATTGTCACGTAATAATAATTTTACTGCTTGTATACGAAATCAAGCCTTCTGTCTTTCTGAGCAATAAAATGGTCCATAACTTTTTAGTCAAAATTGTTGATATTATGTATCTTTCAGATTTGGCAGTGGACATTGGGGTTGTGACTATAATTTTTAATAATTTTATTGTTTCGCCAAATGTTTCGTTTAACCCATTTTGGGTCAACCAGGAAAGCATGTTTAGACCGCCTAAAATATTTTTAAAATCCGTTCTTGAGTACATCACTTCCAACTCAGTCCTCAATTTGTCTGGCTGTAACATCGGATAACACTTAACAATCGATTGGAAATGCGATGTTGGAAATTTTTTTTGAGTAGTATCAAAATTAGTTACGTCTACTAAAAATGCGGCTTCTAAATGAGTTCGGTATGAGAGCCTGTCCTTCACCTGAACAACTATTATATCGCACACCTCTTTAACAATCAAATTCCGATTTTCCACGTTACTAATTTTTCTTCGTTTAGTATCATTACAGATTATATTTTTTTCTATTTCATCAGTTGAATTTCTTGCAGATGCTATTATCCCTTCAAAGTCTTCCATTTTTCTCTTCACTGCAACACTGTCTGTATCTCTAGCTTGAAACTGATTAAATAATACGTCAACATGTGGAAAAATTTTATGAAATAAATTGAAAAAAACAAAATCAGGATTTTCCAGAATTCTACGCAAACCATATGCTTCCCTGCAGGTAATAGTTTTATTGCATTTTTCTTCTAATTCCTCAAAGCTTCGACTAGTTTTTCTCTATTCTCATATACGACGTTCACAATACGAATATTATAATTCCAACGTGTGGCAGCAACAGTGGGCAATTTTCGCTTCACTATTTCTTTTAGCACATCGCACCTGTGAGTAGAATGAGAAAAAAAAGCAGAAATTGCGGATTAATTAGAAAAAAAATTTTTAACTTTAGCATTTTGACTAGTTGCTTTCTGCATAATTAAATTTAATTGATGAGCATAACAGTGAACAAAATAGGCATTTTTATATTTAAGTTTTATTTTTGACTGAACTCCACTAACAGAACCACTCATAACATTTGTACCGTCATAAGTTTGAGCGATTAGTCTAGATGGCGAGTTTAATATTAATTTGTCTAATTTCTGCTCAATACACTTCGTTAAACCGTTAGCTGTTTTATCTATTACTCGTAGAAATGTCCAATATTTCTGATAAATATTTCCACTGTAGAAATATCTAACTATAATTACCATTTGGCATTGATTCGAAATGTCAGTCGTCTCATCGCACTGAATTGCCAAAAATTCACTACCACTAATTTGATCTTGAATTTCTTGACGACACACTGCAAGCATGCTTTCTAAAATCTCGTTTTGCATAGTTTTAGATGTACCTTTAAATACACTCGCTTTGTGTAAATGTTCTTTTAAAATTACATCCAATTCCGAAGTAAAATCAATTAATTCTAACAAAATTCCACGGTTTTCGGAATCTTCTTTTTCATTGTGTCCTCTCAATGCCAATTCCAACTTTCCACAAAATTTAATACAATTGATAATTTTTTTTTAAATGTATCTATTTTTAGTCACCTGCTCATTATGTTTCATAATGTTCTGCCTATATGCGAAACCTAACTAAACCGCAATGTTCACGGAACCTATCGTAGCCAAATCAGAGCAAGACTTTATATGGTACTTGCTAATTTCATGCTTTTTATTCTATCGTTTATATGCTTCAGATCTCTAAAGCCTTTTTCTGACCATGTTTTGTCCATTCCGTCACAATAAAATAAATGGCAAGGAAAACAAAATAGAGCATTCGATGGAGAGCATCCGGAAACCCACTGACACTTTTTATAAATTTCTTTTGAAAAATGCCTTGTCAAACTACGAGTTCCAACCTTATCTACCTGTTTCAGATTTAAATCCGGTGTCGGACGCCCTAGGTTCTTAATTTTCACTTTTTCTGCTAATGGAAGAGTTTTAAATTTAATTTCGACTATATTACGAATATTATTTTCAGTCATTTTGAATAATTCAAAATAATAATAAAAAAAAATCTAAGTCGCATGTACGCCTTACAACCAAACTTACGGAAATTTTATAAAAGGAAATTATAGATTTTAAATTAAATAACTAGTACTTAAATGTTAAACAAAATTTTATTATTATAAATATAATTTAATAAACTTTATTGTTTTAATCAAGTTTGAATCGGACTACTTAATGATATAAGCTCCCAGCACCACTCAAACAAACAGAAAAATAGAGAATAATTAATTAAAATTGTTAACATATATTCTGTGATTAGTCCCGGGTATTGTGTTTCCTCCGAATAAGTCAGTTTGATGTACGGTTGGAATATCTTCAGCCGAATTAGAAATGATTGCTTCATAGTGATCTCCATGTATCACATCCCTGCTATTTCCAGCTAAAAGCTCGCGAACTAATTGATCTTCTTTTGCACAAAAATTATATGATGTGATACTGAAGCCGAAATGATAATAAGAATCATTTGGATATCTATTAAAGTTTATATTAGTTTGTACTGTTAACATTTCTCAAATAAATTCGATTATCTCGAAAACTAAATGAGATATCGAAAAGTGTATAGCATATTTGTAATCAGCGTAAAAAACTAAACAAGGTACATATATATCATTTATTGTATCATTATGAGAATATGGCAACGGACGACGGCGGCAACGACGACGACGTAGCGATTATATTAACCTAACTTACTTCGTAAGTTTGGTTGATTATACACTACGATTACACTCACAAAACAAGGCACGGTCTTTACTTCAATATTAAAGCATTTATACGGTATGAAATATTTTTTCTCATTCAAAAGCATATAGAACATTTACAACATCGTTTCTTTCAATCATCAAATAATTTCTAAGAACTACTTATTTACTTAATTATAAATATGTTCCTTACCTTATTTTAAATATACAGAACTAAATTTCTTCTAATATGGATAGTTTACCTGGTTATGATTCTCCCGCTTGTAAGGTTTGTTTTGGCCAAAAAATTATTGATAGACAATTACTAAAAGGTCAGAGTGTTTCGAACCCTGCACACAAACTTTCCTGGTAAAAATCCTTTCAAAAATTAAATATTGTATGATTAACACATATTCTAGCTTAGATTTAAATGACAAATACTCAACTATCAGTTACAAACAATATTTAAGAAAATTATAGTTGCAAAGTCCACAAAGCGCTTTTCCAATTTGGAATAAGCAGAATTAAATATCTTTGGCCTCTATTCTTTAATTGACGTCAAATTGTAGTTTGCAATATCCTGCATAATCGCATAAATCTTTCTTATTTAATAAAATCTTTAAAATAGCGTTACATTGAAGAATTTTCCCTCTTCATTGTATAGAATTACATTTAATAATTTCTTTTTTACGCAGGTTAAGTTTAAAACATTACTTCTTGATTTATTGTAGCATCGTAATTATAAAATTAAGGCATGCGTACTGCATACTTCAAATATTATCTTCGTTAAGCAACAGCTCGCGACATATTCAAAATAACATTCCGCGATCGTATTCTGAATGAATTTATTTAATAAAATTTCTCATTTATATACAAAATTATCTATTTTCTAGAATAAAGTAGTATTTACGTAATTCCATTCTAATAATACACGTAATTTCTGGGAAATCCTCATTAGCGATCAAATTGTCACATTTTATTACCTGGTTATCGTATTTTATTTATTAGTGACATGCGTTGTTCGTCTTTGTTAACACCCAAGGCTATTGTGGCATCGTATACTAATCCAGTAATTGTGAAAGGTAATAAATAACTTTTATCAATTTTTGTTACATTTTATGGGTTTTTTAATGTTTCAGCCGCTTCGTAGAATAAACGTTTATTTATTAATGAGTTCAACGAAATCGACGTATTTCTTCTCAATACCTCTCTAACTTTCAAGAACAAATTTTTATTTAAATTGAATTTACGTAACACACAGGGTAATTAAAATGATTAATTTAAGGCTTTAATGATTTTATAATGCAAATTAGTTGCATTTTAAAAATATTTGCTTTTACGGCAAAACGTGTCTTAATATCCAAAATTAAGACACAAAGTTATTTAAATATCTACAGAAAGTGTATTAACTAATAGCTTTTGTATTTATCTTAGAATGATCAATTTGCACTCGCATTTAATGCGTTTTAAGATATCTAATAAATAATTATTTTTACTATGCTGCTAAGTATTTACAATACACTTATATCATACAGGGTGATCATTTATACACGCGCAATTGCGTTTTTGTTTGGAATTTTAATGAATAAAAGTATGCTTGTGTTATACCGAGCGTGACCATGAATTTACGGATATTTCTATTTCTTCCGGATTCTTTTATGCTTTGATGGGATTTATTTGTAGAATTTGAAATTCAATGACCTCTTGTGACCCCTTATCACGTCAATACACACACACACACACACACACACACATATATATATATATATATATATATTGCTGTGTTCCATTTTAAAATCGAGCCTCACGAATTGGGCGCCAAATTTTGCTGTGATACCACCAAAATCCGGGTACTCCGCTTTTCGAATCGAGCCCCTACGAATTGGATGCCAAAGAATGCTGTAAAACCTACAAAGTTATTAAATTACCTGGTCCGTTGACTTTCTTCTGTTAATCGCCTCGGCTGCTCCTCTAGATAGCTTTCATCCTCATACATAAAAAAAACAAACACATTCCTACCACAAACATCAACGTCAACTCTATTTACATCAATATTCACACTACATTAAAATTTCAAAATTAATATTCAGCATAAATTTTAATATCGGAAAATTTCAAAATTAAATTTATTATCATTTTAATGTGCATCCAGAATTAAAGTCCTTGTAGGATGCCTACTAATTACTATAACAATATATGCAGAGTACAAAGGAGCATCTACCACCCTTTACGTTAATTAACCAGGTTCGTCTAATTGAGCTCAAAGACATACCCATATTTTTATCATAATCCAGAACATCAATACTAAATACCCTTTCTACTTAAACAAGCAAATTTCACCTTAAAATTAAAATATTATTGTTAGTACAATTTCACTACTGTCCATTTTAAATAAACAAATTAGAAAGTTATTCAACACACACCAACATCTCAAAGTTCAAACAAAATAGTATAATTTACCTGAAGGTTACTTGCACTCGTAGCTTCAATGTACATCGTCCCTTTTATTAATCACACCATTCCAACTGGGTTATATTTACGGCTTCTGATTCTCAACGCTTTAAAAATTTTTCTCCATCACCATTTATTTAAAGTTGTTTCAGGGCTTTTCCGGAACTCCTCTGTGTATATCTGACCTTTTGTTTCGTGGATCCAGATACGTTTATGCACCATTTAAGTATTAATACCCCCGAAAAATAACAAAGAAATTCATACTTTTTTCACCAAGATACGCCAAAACTGCCTACTTTTGTGTATTTATTTGTCATAGTAAATTTTACCAATTGGTACAGTGATACTAAACTTTATTACCTTGTATCTTCTTTTCTAAGTGCACTAACGTACATTCATTGTAGCACGTAAAGAACAAGCTGTTTTAAATCACATAATATTCGAGCAAACTGTTTAAATTATTTAATATTAAAACCGGAAAACTAAAAAGCACTGTATAACGCGTTCAATCAAGTCGAAGATCTAAGAGAGCTTGTTTATATTCACCTCGGTATATATAGAAGTTAGCCTGTCTGTCGGTCTGTTCCCCAAAACGGACAATTCTAAAGAATTTCGCATGCTAGGTTTCCATTCCGTAGCTCGCGCGTCGGTTTTTATGAATTTTGTACTCGCCCCAATTAAATCTCAGAAATTTCAACACGGCACGCAATGTCTGGAAATAACTAATTGACTTTTATACAGAAATCGTTGTTTCTACCTCTGATATTTGCATCCTATTTTCAACCAATTGTGACCCTCGTGACGTTGCTTAAATCACGCCTTTTACTATATGTGTCTCGGTCTTGTGCATCTTATCTGTCTCTATCTAACCTGTTCTTATTGATGCAAATTGATACTTGTTATTATCGATTATTTTAGTCCATGTGGAGTGTAAAATATCCCACCTTCTCGTGAATATTAAGCCACGGTTTCTCCAAGATTCTTTGTAACCATTAATTATCTGTACAATTTTAGCCGTACGTGACATTTAAACTACGCAGGTGTTCAAACATAATATTAATTCTCAGAGATTTATTTTCTGGTATTATAATCTTGGATTTTCACCGGCTTTTATGCTTATTATTAATAATGGTTTAATTAACTCCAATTAAAATTAATACCCTTTAAATTTTAGTGAATCCTAACTAAATATTAATTATTATGTGTACACTTTATTTAATACCGGTTACTTAAAATAGGGTTAATTAATATAAATTTTGCACGTAATTTTCATTTGTTTCTTTCTTAGGAATAATTAAATTACACGTAGAGCTTTTTAATACTGTTTCTTTTGATATAAAGCGTCTTGTACATGATTTAAATCTCTTATTTTTACTGAAACGACCGAATTTATTTATGCTTCTTGGTTTTAATAAAGCGTACCTTTTCCCAAAGCTTCTACACGGAGATTAAAATTATTTGATGTGATTATTTAATTTTCTACCCTGGTCTAAATATGAGTAATATATATATATATATATATATATATATATAGTGAATAAGATGATAATACTTATAAAGACAAATGATCATTTCAAATCGAGCTAGTAATTGAAAGATGGAAAATATAAGGTCTTGGACAGGACTTGAACTTGTATCTTGGTCTTTCCGGGACCATGCGTTTACGCCACTGAGACCAATGACGACAATTGGGAAATTTACAAATTTAAATTCGAGTTCTAATTTTATATTCTAATTCAAATTTAGAAATTCTTCCTGTCCAAGCACCTTAATGATTTTCTCATTTTCGAAAGATGAATACTAGCTTCGGATTTGAAATGATCATTTGGGCTTTCCGGACATAAAAGTCTTACGTATATTATTTCATCTGGCAATATGATATATATATATATATATATATATATATATATGAGTTCGAATCTTTATTACTAATCGAATCGTGTAGAAATTTAGTCGACGTTGACTGGTAGTATTTCGTCGGGATTGTCGTTCGTAATAAAATAACTCATTATGAAATGATCATTTACTTGTGAAATCTACGTTTCGACTTATATAAAGTCTTTATCTCAATAATTTAATAAATTATAGTGAAATATACAGTCATTAACCTAATTAAAATTAAGAAACTTCACACAATTTGATGTTAATACATGTACTGATTTAACATAAGGAGGATCACAAATAAATAGTAATAACATTTAATGTAAAAATAAAATGTAAAGATAAAATTAAGACTACAAACAGCATACAATACGGACAAACACAGACTAAGAACTAACTTCTAACAATTAAAGAAACTCCAACAGCAAAGTGGGTTTGTTCTACAGCAGAGTTGATAAATTTGCCAGGTGATAGATAACAAACAAAAACTTAATATCCAACTGTTACAAAGACAAATTTAAAGACCCATTTCATTATAAAATCTAAGATACACTATTAGATCACTTATATCTATTGAAACTATACAATAGAGCATAACTAGTAAATAAATTATGAATGTCATGTTTGTTATTAATGCAGTTGACTTGACGTTCAATATGGTAAGACTTTAGATAAAGTCTCCGTTTGTAACCATCTTCTCGTTCTAAAATTTCAACGTCTTCGTAATTAGAGTGGTGGTTAGGTGGACATGTGAGGATAGCGCAACAAGATTTACCAACTTTGGCATCACTACGGTGTTGGGTGAGGCGATTACGCAACCATTGTTGAGTTTGGCCAACATATGAGCTTTGCAACACAAGTAATCCTATAGACAACGTTACTGATTAAGATTTTGAGTTTTGTCTTTAAGAGTAAACAATTTGTTAATAGATTTTTGATGTTGACAAACAATGAAAGTGCCAGGTATTTTTAAAATTTTTGTTAAGAGTAAGGCGTTGAATATCGAAGCATTTTAAATGAAGGTATTCTGTCTGCCTTGGCTTGGACGATCAGTACATTATGCATCTCAAAATTAATTGTTTTGGCTATCCAAAACAATTAATTTTGAGATGCATTAATGGTACTTTTTATCGTCCAAGCCAAGGCAGACAGAATACCTTCATATTTAAAATGCTTCCGTATATTCAACGCCTTACTCCTCAACTTAAAAAAATTTTAAAAATACCTGGCACTTTCATTGTTTGTCAACATCAAAAATCTATTAACAAATTGTTTACTCCTCTTAAAGACAAAACTCCAAAATCTTTAATCAGTAACGTTGTCTATAGGATTACTTGTAGTTGCAAAAGCTCATATGTTGGCCAAACTCAACAATGGCTGCGTAATCGCCTCACCCAACACCATAGTGATGCCAAAGTTGGTAAATCTTGTTGCGCTTTATCCTCACATGTCCACCTAACCCACCACTCTCCTAATTACGATGATGTTGAAATTTTAGAACGAGAAGATGGTTACAAACGGAGACTTTATCTAGAGTCTTACCATATTGAACGTCAAGTCAACTGCATTAATAACAAACATGACATTCATAATTTATTTACTAGTTATTCTCTATTGTATAGTTTCTAAGATATAAGTGATCTAATAGTGTATCTTAGATTTTATAATGAAATGGGTCTTTAAATTTATGTCTTTGTAATAGTTGGATATTAAGTTTTTTGTTTGTTATCTATCACCTGGCGAATTTATCAACTCTGCTGTAGAACAAACCCACTTTGCTGTTGGAGTTTCTTTAATTGTTAGAAGTTAGTTCTTAGTCTGTGTTTGTCCGTATTGTATGCTGTTTGTAGACTTAATTTTATCTTTACATTTTATTTTTACATTAAATGTTATTACTATTTATTTGGGATCCTCCTTTATGTTAAATCAGTACATGTATTAACATCAAATTGTGTGTAAGTTTCTTAATTTTAATTAGGTTAATGACTGTGTTTTCACTCATAATTTTTAAATTTTAGATCTTGATAAAGACTTTATATAAGTCGAAACGTAGATTTCACAATAAATGATTATTTCATAATAGTTATTTTTTGGTTACGAACGACAACCCCACGAAATACTACCATCAACGTCGCTATATATATATATATATATATATATATATATATATATATTCTATATGATAGACCCATTTTTATAATTTCGTGTTTATTAAAGTACAAATCCAAAATAAACAATCGTTATACCAATTGTTATGTTCAAAACCCTACAAACAATTTTTCCTGCATTTATTTTTAAAATGCCCTAAAATTCCTTAACAAGTTCGATTTCCCGTCATTTGAATTAGTATTATTTAATAAAATTTCTCAAGTAATTACTCTATATAAAGTAGTTGCAATAAATTCTAGCACCTGCAGTGACTGCATTTCAAGTAAAAGCTGCATGTAAATGTGCAGCTTTCTTCTAAAAGATAAGACCGTTTACCACCTGCCTACATCTGCTTACAATGGACTTGTTATCTGGTATTCTGCAGCTGTTAAGATGTTACAAAGTAACAAAATTGTTCTTCTTTGTTTAAAACCCTTTGATAATTGCGTTATCTGCTTGTTGGCAAGCTGCTACAGTTTGTATTTCGGCAGATGTTGTCTGGAAATTCTGCACACATAGTAATTCGGCGATATCTTTAAAAATAAAATATCCTAACCCATACATGATTCTGGCCTTATAAAATAGAGACCGTGCTTTGAAAGAAACCATTACCGAAAAGATACATGATGTAAAGTCGCGCTATTAGAAATGCTCTCTGTGCTTGTATAAGTGAAGTTGGTGGTTCCAGCATGCAGCCAGCTCATAGAGAAATGCAGCCGCATTTTTGCAACCTTAAGATGAGACCAGCATGAAGCTGGTTGCTCAAGGTATAGTTTTCCTATTTCCATAATTCTTTTTTTTGCTGCGTGATGAATAAACTTTTCATTTGCTGCTATTGCGTATAATTATCCGATAAATTGGCACCACCCCGTTACACAACTTACATGCACGATGTACGAAAAACTATGTTATATTCTGTAAATTAAAAGTTAATTACTCAAAGCTTTTGTTAGAGTCCGTTTCACTGTTTATTTTGTATTTCTGTATAAACCTTAACTAAAAGAACTTACGCATCACTTTAAAAGTAGATTAATATTTGATTAATTTAAGTTAGGGTGTCTAATTTTAATATTATATTATTTCTGAGGAGGTGCACTTCACAAAGCAGCATGTACATATAATTTAAGTATATTTCTTTTTCTAAATTTACTGTATAGTGTGTTTTATTTTCTTTTATATGTATTTAGGGTAAACCATTAAGTAGGTATTTAGATCATAAGATGTTATATTTGCTTACCAATTTTTATATGTTATGACACAATCACGATTACGCAACTTATTTATTTTATTGCTTTGTAAATAATCTTCCAAGACGCGATGTAATCAATAGAGTATCTCAGAGGTTTCCAGTAGTGGGGTAAGGCCGGTCCTAATTCAAAACGTGTTCAGACGTATTTTCCATATGTAACATACACGTGCACCGTTTTGAATAAGGATCGGCCTTATATACTTTCAATGTAAAATAGTTGTGAAAACATGAATTCAGACCGGCCTTGTATACTTTCAAATGTAAAATACTTGTGGGCACGTTTTGAATTAGGATCGGCTTTATATTACTTTCAATGGAACATATTTCAAAACACACGTATGTTGAAAAATGTAAGTGCAGGGAAAATGTGTGTAGATGTTTTGAATTTGGTTTTCTAGCGAGAAGTTATAAAATATGCCAGATGCAAAATATCGCATTCAAGTCAATTGTGTTTAATTAAAGTGGATTCTGATTTATGTTTTTTATTTATGTTTAGAGGCTGCAAATACACATGAGCCGGTTTCAATTCAAAATGTGTTCTCTCTTGTGATAGGTTGAAAAGTGGGTTGGCAAAGTACGCAGATAGTGGTAATCTGCTATATAAGGAGACTGCTCCTAATATTAATTTAATTAGTTGAAGAAAAGCAATATGAATTTTAATACTCTTAATAAAACGACATATCGCAAACCTTATGTAAATTCAAAAGATCTTGTAGTGAATAAGAGGTTTGAAGTTTTAAAAGTGGAAACAATCAAGACAAAATATGGAGAAAGAGTATTAGTGGAAACAGAAGAGTTCAAGAGTATATTGTCATTGAGATATTTTGAATACCTTCAAGCACATGGAGTGAAACAATTAAATGAAAGTATTGGCTCGAACAAACACGTATACATAACTAGTAAGGGATCGATCGGTCTAACTGTCAACATAGAATTTTCAGAATAATATGTCACTAATCTAAGAAATTAGTTTATTATTATAATAATCCATTTCGAATGGACCTGCACCTTGACGAAGTTCTAAATTACTAGAACAGGTGAAATGGCTTGCGTGTTCTAATAAGCTAAAGAGCCAAACTACAGGTCCAACCAAAGTAGTAGGGTCTTTAGTGAGGAACCAGACTAAGACAGGTCCCCGAAAGAGGGCAGCGGCTCTTTCGGTACTTAGATTGGCAGAGACCATAGGGGTCGGTATGGCAGTCTAAGACACACTACCGCGATGTGGAAGGCAACGGGAAACCACCACATTATCTCCCAAGTACACAGCGTACTTAAATTGTTACAAACATCGTGGCATTCTCTGAGGTAAAAAATTCCGGAGTTAAAATAGTCCCCCATTCGGATCTCCGGGAAGGGACTACTTCGGAGGATGCGATCGGAAAGTTAAAAATAAGAGTCGGGAACATTCTGCGAGTCGGAGCGTGGAATATAAGAAGTATGAAGCAAGTAGGTAAGCTAGAGAACCTAAAAATCGAAATGAATAGGGTGTGGGGATAGTTATGCGGAAAAAGATAGGATACTGTGTAGAAAATTACTTACAAAAGAATGGAAGAGTACTCATGGTCAGATTAGAATCTAAACCGGTAAACACAGTAATAATACAAGTATACATGCCCACCTCTAGCTACAGTGACGAAGAGGTAGAAGTCATCTACAAAGATATCGAAGACATATTAAGATACGTAAAAGGACATAAAAATTTAACAATTACGGGGGATTTTAATGCCGTGGTAGGCGAAGGGAGGGAAGGAGCGGTAGTAGGTTTATTTGGTTTAGGCACGAGAAACGACAGAGAAAATAGGCTGGTAGAATTTTGCGACAAGAACAATTTAATCATCACAAACACATTATTTCAACATCATGCTAGAAGACGATATACGTGGAAGAAGCCAGGAGATAAAGGAAGATATCAAATAGATTACATTCTTGTTAGACAACGGTTTAGGAATCAAGTAAAAGACTGTAGAAGCTACCCAGAAGCAGATATAGATACTGACCACAACATCGTAATTATGAGGGCCGCACTTAAATTTAAAAATCTGAAAAAAAGGAACGGAGAAAGACACTTGGACTTAGAGAAACTAAAAGATAAAGATATTCAAGTAAGATTCGAAAAAAAGTCAAATGAATTGCTAAATGGTATCGGGAAAATATCTGAAACTAAGGAAGTATAAACAGAATGGAATAACATCAAATCCAGCCTAGACATGGCGGCCAGAGATATTCTGGGGTATACACAAAAAAAAAATAAGAAATCATGGATAACAAAGGATATTGTGAATTTAATAGAAGAAAGACGAAAATACAAAAATAAATCAGACGAAACAGGAAAACAGAGATACAAAGCCATAAAATGGGAAATTATTCGAAAATGCAGGAAAGCTAAAGAACGATGGATTGATGAAAAGTGCAAAGAGGTACAAACTAAGATGGAAATAGGAAAGACAGACGAAGCATACAAATTAATTAGAATGAATTTTAAGGATATAAAACCGTATAGCAAAAATATAAGGGACGCACAAGGAAACGTCATTATAGAAAACGTAGAGATAGTGAGTAGATGACAAGAATATATAGAGAATTTATATGCAGGAGAGGAACTAACTGCATTAGAACAGGAATCAGACATTGAAAATGATGCCTTGGGATATCCTATACTTCGAGACGAGTTTGAATTAGCATTAAAGAGTCTGAAAAATGGTAAGGCGCCGGGTCTGTACCCGGTACAGGTACAAGCAGAAACTGTAAAAGCCGCTGGACAAGCAGTAACAGAACGTCTCTTCCAACTTGTAAGCTATATGTATGAGACAGGCGAGATACCCAAAGATTTCAAACGTAGCATCATAGTAACTATACCAAAAAAGAAAGGCGCGGATAGATGTGAATATTTTCGAACAATAAGTTTGACAGCACACGTGTCAAAAATATTAACTAGAATTGTGCAAAGACGAATGTAGAAACGAGCTGAAGAAATACTAGGAGAAGACCAATTTGGGTTTAGGCGAAACAGGGGAACACGGGAGGCTATTTTAGCTCTGAGAGTGATAATGGAGAAAACAATAGAAAAAGGGGAAAGCGTGTATATAGGGTTTGTAGAACTGGAAAAAGCATTCGACAGTGTAAATTGGAAAAAAATGTTTGAAATACACAAAAAGATTGGAATGAGTTATAGGAATAGACGAATAGTACATAGCTTATACAAATAGCAAATAGCAGTAATATAATTAGAGCAGGAACGTAGAGAAGTAAACATTAGGAAAGGGGTGAGGCAGGGATGTGCCCTATCCCCATTGATTTTTAACTTGTACATAGAAGAGGCAATGAATACTGTCAAACGCAGGAAGACATTTGGTATTACTATGCAAGGACAAAAAATTGATATGCTTAGATTTGCAGATGATATAGCGGTATTAGCGTCTAGCAAGGAAGAGTTAGAAGCTGCTCTTAATGAAATGGAAACGGTTCTAAGAGAGAGATACGGTATGAAAATTAACAAAACTAAAACTAAAGTTCTAGTATGCAAAGGTGGGGAAAATAAATCAAAAACAAGAATACAAGTATGTAACACGAACTTACAAGAGGTTAAGGATTTCTGCTACCTAGGAAGCCAAATAACGCAAGATGGGAAAAGCACAAAAGATATAAAACAAAGATTAGCACAAGGTCGTGCTACATTTAACAAGAAAAAGCAACTACTGTGCTCAAAGACCACAAACATAGAAACAAGGAAAAGATTGCTTAAAACATATGTGTGGAGCACAGCACTGTACGGCTGTGAAGCCTGGACTGTAAGAGAAGCGCACTAGAAAAAGGTAAAAGCCTTTGAAATGTGGTGCTACAGACGTATGATGAAGATATCATAGACAGACAAAGTTAAGAACGAAGAGGTACTAAAAATGGTAGGGAAAGAAAGAAATATGTGGAAAACGGTAAAAAATAGGAGAGATAGGATGATAGGCCACATACTACGGCATGAGGGAATAGTGCGGAATATATTAGAAGCAGAAATAGGAAAAAAGAGAAGAAGAGGCAGACCTGTATTAGACTACTGCACATAGATAGTAAAAGATGTAGGCTGTAGAGGTTTCAGGGAGATGTGTATGCTAGCCCAGAATAGAAATCAATGGAGGTACGCATCCAACCAATCACAAGATGGATAAACTAATGACGAAAAATAACTAACTAAGCTTAAACATGATAATTATTATAAGTAACTACAAGAATTGGTTGGGCAATATTCTCGAATAATGTTAAGTGTGGGAAAGGATTTACTGGAAAACCATTATTTCGGCAAATGTCTAAGTGTTGGGGGATCTTGGTAGCCACAGGTTGCTTAACCTCCTTCACTGAATCTCGGTAAAATAGGGTATAAAGTTAGAAAACAATAGAAAGGGAACGAGCTGAATACACATGCTGTGTGAGAATTTCAGGGAACTATGTAGGCTAGCTCAGAATATAAATAAGTGCAGGTACGTGTCCAACCAGTTTTGAGACGGAAAACCTAATGACGAAAAAATAAGCGCAGATAAATCTGATTATTAGTATAAACAACTAGTTGCTGGATGCGAAATACCTGCAACTAATGCTGACTGTGCGAAAAGATAAATTGGAAAATATATTAAATCGCTAAATGGTTAAGTGTTGGGGGAACTTGGCAGCCACAGGCTGCTTACCTCCCTTCACAGCCATTGAAGGTCGGAGAAATGGGGCATATAACTGTAAAGCAATAGAAAGTGATCGAACTGCATCTAACAAGAAAGAACAGCGCCTATGAGGAAAGACAACAAACATAGTTTAAGAAAAAAATTGTTGAAAGCGTATGTGTGGAGCACAGCACAGTATGCCTATGAAATACGGGCAGTCTGAAACGCAGACAGAAAAACGGTAGCAGCCTTTTGAAATGCTGTGCTTCAGATGTATGAGTACGATAGCATGGACAGACAAAGATAATAACAAATAAGTTACAGAAATAGTAGGGGAACAAGAATATCTGGGGAAAAAGAGAAATAGTAGGGCGGAATACGTTCTAAGGCATTTTTGGGGAATAGTATGTGATATATTACAAGCAGAGATAGGAAAAAAGAAGTAGATGTAGACCTAGATCAGACAGTTATAGATGCAAACTGTGCATATTTCAGGGAAATCTGTAGGTTAGTTCAGAATAGGGAACAAGGATGGTACGCGTCTAACCAGTTCTAGGACTGAAGACCTAATGATGATGATTATAATAATATACATCTTGTTCTTTACTGTTTAAATTATTATAACACATCTAAGTCGATTGTATAAAGAATGATGTATTTAATTAAAGTGGGTTCTGATTTATGTGCGTTTTACTTTGAGTTTACTACCTTGTTTAGAGAAAGTCTTGTTTCAAAAGAGAAACTTTTATAAAATACTTTTTTATTTTACAAATTGTTGAATATTTCGATCTAACTATTTATAAATGAAAAAGTATTTATTAACTCCCGTTCTTGAAGTATCTGCTGCTCCCTTGCAGCTCCAAATCTATACGACGCAGTAGCTTCTCTCCACGCTTTTTAAATGCGTTAAGCAAACAGCCATATTAGATTCTGTACATAACTTTTTCATAGCCAACATGTTTTTACCTGATCTGTGAGCATAACATAAAAGATTATTGTAGGTTCATCTTTTCTTTTGTATACTACCTGATGTTTCTGAGAGCATTAGAGTGTGTCAACGATCCCACGATAGCCTCAGAATTTCCAGAATAGTTTTTTTGATCTAATGTAACTTATAAATTAGTAGTGTTTTAAAACACATGTATAAATCTGAAAAAGCACTTACCGTGATATATCTATTACGTCACTATCAAAAATAGCAGCAGTGTCGAGTTGAGGCGAAGAAGAACCAAAAACTTCTTTAATCAAGTCTTTGTCAGAATGTAATATAAATTGCTCTAGAACTTTTACGTTGGTACTATTACAATTTTTGATTGATGATAAGTTACTCATTTTTTAAAAGTTGCTAGTAATAGTAACTAATAATTATACAAGAGATCTGATTAAATACTGTTGGTAAAATCTACGTGAAGTATTTATATTAAATAATAAACTGACCTGTTAGAAAAAATTAAAAATTTGCATCGTTTTCTGAAAAAATTCAGCTTTGTAATCTATTCTAATGAATAAAACAGTATGTAAGCGAATATAATTATACCTCAGCAGAAATAATGAATTAGATTCATTGTCTGAAAAAGAAATTGCAATGAAGGCACATAATAAAAAACCTAAATTAGATTAATTTCGTTTTAGATTACTGCTAGCATAATTTATTTTTCAATAAAACTTAACAAAAATTGACTTTATATGCATATATAGGTATATAGTAATTTGTGTGTGTGTGTGTGTGTATTTACGCAAATCATGCTGAATAAGAAATTCTTTAATTCTATCAAGTTACAGAAAAATGTTTTTTTAATACTGGGTTTTTAAAAAAACCATGAGTGCGTGTAAATTATTATATTTTTCTTTAAATTAATTTCGTTTAAAATAATGCAATGCAAATGGCCCTTAACTAGTAATATATATAGAATAAGTTTTAGATTACCTCTGACATAATTTATATGCATATATAGGTAACTGTGTGTTTACACGATTTATGCTGCATAAGAAATTCTTTAAAGGTACTGCTCAGCAGAAATAATGAATTAGATTCATTGTCTGAAAAAGAAATTGCAATGAAGACACATAATAAAAAACCTAAATTAGATTAATTTCGTTTTATATTACTGCTAGCATAATTTATTTTCCATAAAACTTAACAAAAATTGACTTTATATGCATATATATATATATATATATATATATAGGTATGTAGTAATTTGTGTGTGTGTGTGTGTGTGTGTGTTTACGCGAATCATGCTGAATAAGAAATTCTTTAATTCTATAAAGGTACTGCAAAATGTTTAGCGCTGTAATGATAGTGTATTCTCTGTACACAGACAGCATAAATCAAAGGTAGTATAAAACATTTTTATTACTATACTGCAAACAAGCAAATTTTTTCAGTAAACGCAATTGAATGAAAAATGATGTTGTATGCTAATTCTTTTACAATTGTTTTGCTTACGACAGATGATATTTTTGTATAAATAGTAAATAAAGCTATACATATATTAAGTAGTGTATTGATTTGTATAGAATCATGAATTCTGAAACCGTGGCCGAGATTAGTAGCGCTATTTTGAAATTAACTGTAAAATGCGTGAATCTAATCAAATCAGTCAATGAAATAACGAAACACATTATAATTATCAAAGCAAATATTAGTATATTGAAGTTTGCTATTAGAGATAAGGTATACGAAGACAATCGTCAGGAAAATCCTAGTAGGCTGGAATCTAATTTGGCACATCTTAAAAGCTACCTTGTACGATTGAGGCACTTGAAACGCTCTTTGGAATATAAAGGTAAAGGTATTGATGCAACGCTTTCTAGAGGTCATATTCGAAAAAATCTGATTTGGCATGATGTACAATCATGTTTTGGAAGTCGAATAATTACGGGACTTATTACCAATTTAAGTTATAGAGATCCTCTAGTGTTCTTAGACAAGGCGTTCGCTAGTTTTAAACGCAAGATTGTTGCTTGCTTAAAAAAGTCAATGTTGAAAGTTAATGTAATATTGTCCGCTAACTTTGTTAAACCTACAACTGGCGAAATAGATTCGAAGACGTTTCCTACTGCAAATCGTCACATCGATATAAATACCAATCTCAAGCGGTGGTATAAGGAGAACGTATTGGACAAGATTTCGAAGCGATTAAAGGAATTTAGCAAAAAGGATTCTGGTTGGGCAATCCAAGAAGTTTTACACTTGAAGGTAAATATAAACAATCATGATCCACTTAAAGGAGGGTGTTCAACGTTTGTTTCGGTTCCGGACTTTATAGCAAAAGAAAAGCTGTGGTAAATGTAATAAATAACGACCAACATTGCATTCTTTGGAGCTTGGTTTCCGCTTTATATCCTGCAACACAAAATAGTCAGAGAATATCTAGCTATCCACATTTTGATACAGTATTACGCTACAATTCAATTCAGTTTCCAATCGCATTAAAAGACATAAAAAAAATTGAGAAGCTTAACAATCTCGCAATTAACCTATATTGTATAGAAAATACTAAAATACTACCATTTTGTTTAAGTGAAAATTTTAAAAGATAGAACCTATTAATCTGTTAGTTTTAAATAATGATTCCTTACAATATTCTCGTCCGACAAATGCTAATGAGAATCACTTTCATTTTACTTAGATTAAGGATATGTCAAAATTATTTGCAAAACAGTTGTCTTCACATCACCATAGAAAATTCTTTTGTTATAGATGTTCAAATAATTTTAATACAGCAGCATTACTTAAGCGTCATTCAAATTATTGCGAAAAACATAATACTTGCTCAATAAGATTACTCGAAGAATCCGAAAAGTATCTAACATTTAAACATTTCCACTATCAAGAAAAAGTATCATTTGTAGTTTATGCGATATCGAATGTATATTAGAACCATGCAATGAGTAGGAGGTAATATTAAACACAGTCCGTTACCAAAGGCATATACCCTTTAGTGTAGCATACTATTTGAAATGCTCGTATAATAATAAATATTCCAAATTTCAATTGTATCGCGGAGAGGATTGTATAGAATGGTTTGTTGCTCAATTGAAACTGATTTCAGAAACGATTAATAAAATTTTCTGTAACCCAAAACCTATAAATCCTTTAACAGAAGAACAAACGTCAGCATTTAAATTTGCCCTTCACTGTCACATTTGCAATAAACCTTTTAGTATAGATGATATTAGAGTTCGCGATCACTGCCACTTTACAAGTGAATTTCAAGGAGCGGCTCATCAAGATTGCAACATCAATTATCATAATTCTTATATGATACCAGTAGTTTTTCATAACTTATCAAGCTACGATTCGCATTTCATTATTAAAAAAATCTCGTTAGAGTTTTCAGGTTCGTTAAGCATTCTACCTATAAATAAGGAAAAATACATATCTTTTATCAAATATGTAATAGGTATGAAATTTATTTTAGATTTATCGATTCATTCAAGTTTATGGCATCTAGCATCGAAAAATTAGCTTCCTACTTAGATGATAATAAAAAATCCATTACCAGGTAAAATTGTAACACTGATAATGAGTTTCAGTTACTTACGCGTAAAGGCATATTTCCTATGATTACATTAACTCTTGGGATAAGCTCAATGAAACCGATTTACCCTGTAAAACAGCATTCTTTAATCGTTTGCGCAATGAAGAAGTCTCAGATGAAGACTACAATCATGCTAAACACGTTTGGCAAACATTTAATATAAAAACACTAGGGGACTATTCAGACCTATATTTAAAAACAGATGTACTGTTCTTGACTGATATATTTGAAAACTTTAGAAAAACTTGCATGTTCACGTATAAGTTAGATCAACTTCGCTACTTTACGGCTCCTGGTTTAGCTCTAGATGCAATGTTAAAAACGACGAACGTTAAACTCGAGTTGCTTACTGATATTGAAAAAATAATGTTTTTAGAACGGGGAATTTGTGGCGGTGTTTCTCAATGTTCGAATAGATATGCTAAAGCAAATAACAAATATATGAATGCAGATTATGATCCGAATTTCGATTCTAAATATTTAATGTATCTTGATGTTAATAATTTATATGAGGGTGCAATGTTTGAATATCTTCCATATGGAGAATTTGAATTTTTAGATGGTACCAGCCCAGATATAGTACGTTTAGACATACTTAATATTCCCGATGATTCTGATGTAGGATATATTTTTGAATGCGATTTACACTACCCAGTATCTTTACATTAAATTCACAGTGACTTACCTTTGGCGCCTGAACATATGATACCGCCAGTACCTTCTAATAAATCAAACTTAAAGAAATTACTTACAACTTTATATCTAAAACTCAACTATATTATTCACTACAGGAATTTAAAAATGTATTTAAGCTACGGTTTAGAACTGAAAAAGATTCATAAGGTTCTTCGGTTTAAACAAGCTCCTTGGTTAAAAGAATACATTGATTTGAATACGAAATTAAGACAACAGTCAAAAGACAGTTTCGATATATGCTTTTATAAAAATATGATAAATTTGGTTTATGGAAAAATGATGGAAAACGTACGGAAAAGGAAAGATGTGAAATTAGTGACCGAATGGGAAGGACGGTTTGGAGCTCGTAGTTACATAGCGAAGCCTAATTTTCACAGTTGCTCTGTGTTAGAAAAAAGATCTGGTCTTAATAGAAATGAATAAATTAGAGGTTTATTTAAACAAACCCATTTATGTAGGTTTCTCTATTCTAGATATTTCAAAAACCTATTTATATGAATTTCACTATAGTTATATAAAATTGCAATTTGCTAACAAAGCAAAGCTGCTGTACACAGATATGGATAGTTTGATATACGAGTTTAGCGTTGAAGATATTTACTCTTATATCAAACAAGATATTCATAAATTTGATACTTCCGATTACGACCCTCATAACAAATATCATATCCCATTATCAAATAAAAAGGTTCCTGGTATTATGAAAGATGAAAACAATGGTGATATTATGCTAGAGTTTGTAGGGCTTAGATCTAAAATGTACACTTACAGAGTTCAGGATAGGATAATAAAAAAGTCAAAGGGATCTTCCTTAGCAAGTATTAAGCAAATTTCTTTTGATGATTATAAGAATGCTTTGTTTTATAAACAGACTGTACAGAAACAGCAATGTTTAATTAGATCAGTCAAACATGATGTCTTTACTATTAAACAAAACAAAATTGTTCTTAATCCAAGTGATGATAAAAGAATTCTTAGTACCTTAACCACTGATACTAAACCTTGGGAGTATAACTATACACTCAGAAATGACTTGTAAAG
This sequence comes from Platerodrilus igneus, assembly GCA_036346225.1. Taxonomy (NCBI): domain Eukaryota; kingdom Metazoa; phylum Arthropoda; class Insecta; order Coleoptera; family Lycidae; genus Platerodrilus; species Platerodrilus igneus. The sequence goes on along the minus strand of JARFIW010001054.1, from coordinate 1,655,003 downwards.
CTTTAACCACTGGCTCAAATAAAGAATGCAATTTATTTTATCTCGATTAACATATAATATTTTTTAGTTATAAAACTTCAGTGTTATGTTTATACCTGCACAAGTACGCCGTTTTTCGTTTTGGATGTGTCTAAAAATAGGATACCTTTCAATATGTCCGAGTTGAACTATATTAGTATAAATGTATTGTAGAGAAAAAATAGTAGTAGTAACCGTTCTGTTAAAAAAATCCAGTTTGTTAATAACATACCAGTTAGTTTATTTGAGAAATGTATAACAAAACTTTTATTTAAAATTGTCAATGTTTGTGGCTGTTTACTAAATCACTTAATAATTCAAACATGTAAAAGATATTGTAAAAACATGTAAAAATATTAATAAATAGACTGTGATTGCTAAATGATTTATTGTTTTTCATAATTTGTAAAGGTACAAAAATAATAATAAAGTAATTATAATATTCTTATGCTGTTTGAGAGTGGATTGTATTTGACTATCTTATCATGAAGTATAAGGCAATGACAAAATGTATTTGGCAAAACGTTTCTGCTAGTTTCAAATTCTAATCTAATATCGACAGTACCAGATTTCAACGCTTCGTTTTGTCTAGAACAATCTATGACTACTAATGGTGCAATACTTCGTAAATCTTCAGGATTAAAAAGTGGTTCATTTTCCTTTTCGTAGTATGACTGCTGAAACTGAGCATACATTTCATATAACAACGCAGTCTGTTTATTCTCGAACTTCAAATTTAAGTTATCGTACGGGAAAATTTCTGAATTTAAATATAGTTTCATGTTGGTTAAATAGCAATGATCAAAACGACTGTAGTTGCTCATGTATCTATTTTTCGGTTGGTTTGGAAACCAACAATCACAAATTTTGGTTTTTCTAATTGTGTTGTTGTTTTAATGTTCCATGTATGACGTTGCGTTTCTTATAGAAGTTGATATTCATGCAACTCCCATCCTCTAAACGGAATATGCAAATCCTGATTTTGTGCAACGCATTCTATTAAATTAATTCGTTGAGTATCTTCAACGGCTACATGCGGCATTTTCCATAAAACTTTGTTTAACACAACTTTTATTTCTTTATCGGGTGTAGGATTAATTATAGCATTAGTATCAAAACTAGAACGTAGTAAAACTAACTCATGACGGAGGTTTAAAATAATTTTTTTAAAATCTTCGCATAATCCGAGAACCATTGAAAGGTTTATTGCAACATTAAAATTCCCATTGGCATCAACTATTTGTGATTCATCCATAGGAAACCACCCAGCGTTTTGTAAATGTTTACTTTGATTGCTATTATATGAAACATATCCCTTCATTATAGACGTTAATCCAGGATTCCGGAAACGATCTACAATGACACCACCAATCTCATATCTAATTTCATCAAAAAGCAGCAAAATCCCATTATTTACAAACTTTGCTGTCTGAGACGGCGTTCCATCTGTTCTAATTAATTTGCCTTCTATGTACAGCATGCTCTCCGATGGTAAGGTGTATACATCTTGTTGTTGTATAGGGATTCGAATTTCATTATTATTGTTTAAAGATGTGTTAGCATAAGGTTGATGAGTATGTTTTTCAATATTAACAATTGAATTGTCGAAGTAAACTTTTTCACGCACGTTCAGTATTTCACTATTCATTCTACTTTTTAATTAAATAAATGCAGTCCTAACGATTGTAGAAACTGCCGGTTTTGTGTTGTTAGCGGTCTTGAAACAATCAATCGAGTGTCGATTGCTTTGAAATTTCCAGCATTTATAGCAATTCTTGACATGTTGCGTGCATTATACTTAATACCCATGGCTATTGCAGATTTTTTTTAAATGCAACCTTACAGTTAGCAGTTGTCCTCTGAAATTAACTAAATTTCCATCTTGATCTAACACTTTAACTATTATTTCATTTATTATACGTGACCTGATTAGTAGATATATAATCTTAGGTGGGCACTCGACAATTTTAAAACCTGCAGGTACTTGAGGAAAAAAATCGTGTATTTCATAGGCTGGTTTACTATTTAAACAGGATCCATTTGCAATATTACAATCGATTAAAACTGCATTCACTTTACAAATGTTGATCGCGTAGTCTTCTTGATGCGTGACATATGCTAGCAATTTTCGCGGATTGAAACCAAGTAGAGAACCAATTGAATCCTTTTTGGTAAAATCCACATCTAGACTACATTTAATACTACATTTAAGTGTATTATTGTCAGCTGTAATTTCTATATACACTGGCGTCTTTCTAGCGCTTCGTGATTGTTCCATACGACCACCCCATCTTTTATCACCTAAAGCTTTTTGAAGATATTTATTAATTTCTCTAATCTCATAAGCACCTTCAGGTATTTCTATAAATTCTCCGTTAGATTCATAATAAAATTTATTATTTATTCCTTTTTCTATGTTTGGAATTGTGTTATAAGACTCAAAATTTCCAAGTTTATAGGCAGATTAAAATTGCTTGTTAAAACTGAAGTGTTTCCCGTTAGAGTAAAAGTGTACATGACAACTTCGTACGCAGAACTATGTACTACTTAAAAATTGAAAACATAAATGACCGCAAAACACAGTACCGTACGATTGTTCTTGGTTAATGTTATAAAGAATTTTACATTTACCCCCGCTATTCAAATAACTTATCAACTCTGTTGGCGGTCGCAGGTTTCCGTAGCTGTCATAGTAAATAGCGCTACTACCGTACTTTTTGTAAGAGGTCCAATGCGTGCCTAAACCTTCTATTCCATCTAAATTAATTATACCACATTCTTTTAAATTAACTTTCTTGGGAAGATTGTTTCTCATGAACACTCCACGGAAATATGGTACTTCTAATTGCTTAACAAACTCTATTAATTCTACATTGCTTAGTGCTCGATTAGGTAAAATCAAATTGCGTTCATTTGAGGTTTTGCAGGGGCTAAAAAAAGACCAAAACCTTTTTTATAAGGTTTGATGTACATGCCGTTTCCGACTGCAATGTCCTTCATTGCCTTGTTATGACGTTGTTTTTCCGCCAGTTGTTCCCTAGCTATTTTAGTATCTGAAACTGCTTTTGCAACAGCAGCTGCACCGCCAGTAAGAGTACCAAGGGCGCTTAGGCCTGCAAAAATTGGTATTAGTGGTAGAAAAATTCTTGTTTTAGGGATTGATATAATACGAGCTGATTTAATATGCTTCTTTTGTTTTGCTGTATTGGCGGCCTTAATTGCTATGTTCATTGCATCCATAATATTAGATCCTTTAGCCTTTTTTAAAGCTGTACGTGCTTGTTTGATAATACTTTTAATACCTAGCGTACTTCTTATTTTACGTTTCTCTATCAGTTTTCTTATTTTATTGATATTTTTTGTTCTCAGTGATGCACAGGCGCCCATATACCAAGTTTTACTTTAGCTTTCATTGCGGTAGCTACTCCAAATGCTGCTACATTTTCACCTAAAGACGAGTCACCAGAATTTAGTCTTTCTGTAGCTAACTGAGCTAACTTCGAATCTGCTTGATGGCGTTTAGATAGATCCTTTTCTTTGGAGTATGCAATATCGTGCTCCTTACAAGCCTCGTCTAACTTGTTTATTCCCATGTCTCCCCGAACTAACCGTTTGATTAAGTTTTGTACCCGGACCGCAAAATTTGTAACCCGGAATATGCGCTTCAAATGGTAAATTGTTAATTACAGTATTTAACAGTCCGTTCCCAGTAGTTTTAGAACGATTATATGTAATCATTAGCGGACAACTATCCTCTCAAGCTGTGCAGTAAATAAATAAAATATTGTGAATTAATGATTCTTTATATACTCGCCGTTTCTTCGATTGTAAAAAAGTGGAATTATATATATATTTTTATTCCACTTTTTACAATCGAATTTAGTACTTGCAAACATACGTGTTGTGAAACAATCAACACCTTTAACCATAAACAATAATGACATTGGCGTGCAATCCTTAGCTAAAAAGAAAAAACATAGTGTTCTTCTGCCTTCATCTATTCGATGTCTAGTTGTTGGTCCATCAAATTGCGGTAAAACCAACGTTATGGTTGGGCTGATAGAACATCCTAATGGTTTAAAGTTTGAAAACGTATATGTTTATTCTAAATCACTTTATCAACCAAAGTATCAATACCTTGAAAGTCTACTGCGACCAATAAAAGGGATCAAATAATATACATTTTCCAGTTCTGATAATATTATATCACCATATGATGCTCGAAATAATTCTATATTTGTTTTTAATGATGTAGCTTGCGATAAACAAGGTATCATTAGGGAATACTTTAGTATGGGGCATCATAAACAAGTAGACAGTTTTTACCTTTGTCAAAGTTATACTCGTATACCTAAGCACTTACTACGTGATAATGCTAATCTTTCAGTTTTATTTAAACAAGATGATTTAAACTTAAAACACATATATGACGATCACGTCAATACTGACATGAAGTATGATAAATTCCGTGAAATATGTGCTACTTGTTGGCAAGACCAATACGGTTTCTTAGTTGTAGACAAAGATAGAGATCCAGGTCAAGGAAGGTACCGAATAGGTATAGGATTACTTCATACATATTTAAACTTTGAGAGACGCAAGTATCGTTAGTATCGAAGAATTTTTTTATTACAATAAACTTTTTACGCAATGAACAAGAAGGCGATAAAGCTTAAAAGAATTTTAATTAAGAAAAGAAACATTGTAAAAAACAAATTGCGCCAGTTAAAAGATAATGAAGTCGTCCAAGTGAAATCAATCGTACCCATAACATCGCGATTAAAAACTATTGCTAATAAACTGGATGGAAAAAGTGTGGTAAAAAAAGAAAAATTTAAAGAAGAAAAAGAACTGCCTCATAGCAGTGTAAAAAAAATTAAACCTATATTGCTAGAAAGGAACGTTGACTATATTGATTCGCCGGTTATTGCTCAGCATATACCGAAAGTAGAGTATAATCAAGGATCCCACCCCCACATTTCCTCCAGAATCCCACATTTCCTCCCAAATTTACATGTAAATCCCCATAAGGAGGAAATGTGGTGGAGTAACATTTCCTCCAGAATCCCACATTTCCTCACACATCTGGACCAAATAGTTTTCTTCGACTAACCATTTTTCATCTTTCGAGATAAATATATCTTAAATTTTTTATGTTTCGAGATAAATGAGCATCCTCATTTGCTCCCACATCTAAACCAAATACTTTTCTTTGTCTAGCCAACGCATCTTTCGAGATAAACCTATCTTGTTTGGTATCAATTAACATTAGAATTTTCTCAGCTACCCGAATCTCTAAGAATTTTTTCGATTGCATCACCCCCAAGGGAGCTATCCCCATTTTAAGATTTCTTACCTGTTGCGACTTTTGAGCATTCTTATGAATTTTTTTAGTCATGCAATACATCTTGTTAGTCTAGAATTTTACACAGAATCTGAATCTGCAAACAAATTTAAAATCGGACCAAGCCCTGCAAAGTTACACTTTAAGCTCTCAAACCTCTAAATTTTGCTCTTTGCTTTATAAGCAAAACTAACAAATACTTTTCTTTGTCTAGCCAACGCATCTTTCGAGATAAACCTATCTTGTTTGGTATCAATCAATATTAGAATTTTCTCAGCTACCCGAATCTCTAAGAATTTTTCAGATATCATCACCCCCAAGGGAGCTACCCCCATTTTAAGATTTCTTACCTGTAGCGACCTTTGAGTGTTCTTATGAATTTTTTTAGTCATGCAATACATCTTCTTAGTCTAGAATTTTACACAGAATCTGAATCTGCAAACAAATTTAAAATCGGACCAAGCCCTGCAAAGTTACACTTTAAGCTCTCAAACCTCTAAATTTTGCTCTTTGCTTTATAAGCAAAACTAACAAATACTTTTCTTTGTCTAGCCAACGCATCTTTCGAGATAAACCTATCTTGTTTGGTATCAATCAATATTAGAATTTTCTCAGCTACCCGAATCTCTAAGAATTTTTCAGATATCATCACCCCCAAGGGAGCTACCCCATTTTAAGATTTCTTACCTGTAGCGACTTTTGAGTGTTCTTATGAATTTTTTAGTCATGCGATACATCTTGTTAGTCTAAAATTTTACACAGAATTTGAATCTGCAAACAGATTTGAAATCGGACCATCCTTACAAAGTTATACTTTAAAGCTCCCAAACCACTTTAAATTGTTTTGCTCGTCTATGATATATGCTTTAACCAACTATTTCCTAGAAATCTAAAACCGCAAGGATTTTAGAAACGAGTCCTTTATAAGCCATAAGTGCTTAGTATTTAAAATCATTTTTCAAACAGTAATGTGCTTCTCTCAGAATGTCGCAAAACCCATGACTTAAAATTTTTCTGGTTTTAACATAATTACATGTACAATGCTAAATTGTTGGAAAATACATAGACAAGAACAAACTAATCGCTTTACAATTATGTGACGTATAGTGAAAGTAGTATAGAGGACAAACTAATTGCTTTACAATTATGTTACGTAAAGTGAAAGTAGCCTTTCTTTTATTAATTAGCAGCTATGTGATTTGAAAAATACAATAGATATGCTCAATGCCACCCATTAGAAAATTCCGGGTTTATTAATCATACAATGAGCACTCTATTTTGGCCTCGATTGGGGAAAATACAAACGTCATTTAGTAGTGTAATTAACGGATTTCAAACGTATATAACGCGGTGTAATTAGAAAAAAATTCTATTAGTTTCACACGCTTTGTGTAAAGCCCCTCGAAATTTTAAACAATCGTTTCGTGTAGTTCTTTTGTGGAAAGTTTTGAAGGTTTAAGGGTAAGTATTATTAAAATATTATTAAAGTAGAACTGAATTTATTTGCAAACACCAATTATTATGTATTCTGTTATTGGTTCTTATTTGTATTTTAAAACATTAATTTTCCAAAGTAATGCGCTGTTTTACAGATATATTTTTCCAAATTTTAAAGGTATGCTTTTGCTAGAATAAAAAAACAATTCTGACAAAATATTTTATTAAAAATTTAATACATTAAACAAAAAGACCTCAATAACAATACGTTTTCTTTAGAACAGCTTAAATTATTCAAACAATGGTTTAAACAGTGATTGTACCTATTACCGAATCTTCTTAATTCTTTGAGCTTTGGAAGTGGGAAAACACTTTCCATGTTTAAAATGTTGTTTGATAAATATTTTGAGAGTAACTGCCTTTTCTGTTCGCCTTTAACATAGATTGTAGCATTGGGTGGTATGACTTCTTTCAGCAAATCGCCTACATTTGTATATCCACTTGTGGACTGCCCATCCCAGCTAAGCCCATGGATTCTTTGCTTTAACCACTGAACTTGCTTTTTGAAATCATCACTTAGGGTGTTATACTCCACAGCCATGTCCAGTATCTCATGCCATATTATATTATTCACTACATCCAAAATGGCAATCTCCTTGCAATAGAAATCACTAGTTTTGTATTGATATCCTTGTAAATCGATTATGAAACACATGCTTCCTGCTTCAAATCACAGATGGGAATGGGGTTCTAAGCAAATATCCCCGTATATCCAGTTAAGGGACTTTACTCCCTCCTTTATGATTTTTTCATCCAGGTAATTATCTGGATGATACTAAAAGCAAGTCTGTTTTCTTAATCCAACTTTTACCATCCCCAACCACGACACTAATAATTCGCGCCCGTGCTTCCGTTTCCGTAAAACTTTTTCCACTAAGTACGTGTCGGGTGCTGCTGTGAGCTGAATTTCATCACCGTAAAAGCACCTAGAATTGGCCGACCTTCCAAATCTTGTAGCAGATAGGTTGTCGGTCTCGTTTTTGTACTTTAACAATTTTGAATAGTTCTGTACTCCAGTTTGGGTGAAATCCTCGATCGAATACTGCTTTATATTTTGATATACGCACAATGTCTCCAACCTTATACAACTTCTTGTAACTTTTAGAAACACTGTTAGCGGTGTAAAGTTTATTCTTTCCGGATGTTCTTCTGCCTCCATAGGTGTCATGTTAATAGCCTGATGCGGTGTATTATTGTATTCTTCCATAACCTTAGGCAAAATATTCACCCATTTATGACTGCCTTGCAAGTAAAATCTTCTGTACAATTTGTTTTGATTGTTCTAATCAACCGCTCGACATACCAGCTTTGATTGCGGAATACGTAGAGTAATGGTTTATCTTATATTTTTGCATAAGATTTTAAAACAGCGGTTGTAGTACTCTTTCCCAAAATCCGTTTGTAGATTGATTTTACGTTATTTTCTCCTTGCAGCATTTTGTCCAATATTTTTTCATAGCATTTGTGACTTCTGATCCAGTTTTATTTTTAAAGGTTCAGCTAAAGCATATTTTGTGAAACAGTCCACTGCTATTATAATATATCTGTACCCATTGTTCACACGCGAGTAAGGTTGCATTTCACACAAGTCCGATTGGATAAGATCACGTTTCACATGTTTCAGATTTGTATGACGACGCTGAAAATTTTTCTTGCAGGTTTAAATAATTCCTTAACGATGATTTCTTTACTCATTTTGCTTAACACTGTTGCTAAACTAATAGGGTTATCTTTATCCAATTACCTTTGACATAAACTGAAGCTTTGGTTTGTAGTATTTGTTTTTATAGCTGCTGGTGACGCTTCGTAAATTGATGCTATTGCAAGACCGAGCTCCTTCTCATTTGTCTCAAGTTGCAGTCAAATTAATAAAAACTGTATAAACGTTTTAAAGTCAGATACAAGCTTATCAATTTTCATTTACATACTGTTTATTAACTGCATCAGATGGCTCAACTGGTTGAGCAAGCATTGCGATACGCTGGTTTCTTGCATTGAAGGCTTTATCTTTACGCTGTATATCATCAGAACTTTTTAGACAGTATGAAAAGGCTTGATTCACGAGCTTGATTACAGATTTCTTATTAACACAATCACTATCTTCTTTAGGATCCATTACATCCACTAGTCTTCTTTTACGAAAACTAATTGTTTCTTCTCCAGACTTGAATACTATAGTGCTTCTCTGATTAACACAATCACTATCTTCTTTCGGGTCCATTACATCAACTAACCTTCTTTGCTGCATATCGTACCCATCACCATCCAACGTTAGCACAAATCCTCGACCTGGAGGACCGCGCCGAATATCAGCATCTTTACGCTCTGAACGTCCGAAGCGGTCGATAGGCATTTTAAAACTGTGTAATTATTTACTGAGCTCACTGTATTATACCTTCTTCTCTCAACTCTTCTATTATGGACACCATCTCGTTAATGTTTTCCTCGCTTGTATTTCCAGCTCGGTTGGATGCGTTCAACAATCTCAGCCGATCTACAAGTTCATGTACATTATTCAGTAGACATATTGCATCGGCTTTGAATTTAAACTTTTGTAAAACCGATTAGAAAAGCCTAAACCCGCTCCCTTGGACTGTTTTCTTCTCTTTGGCTGTTTTCTTTCAGGATTCCTCCGAAATTCGGTGAGATATTTTTGCACATATTTGTTAAACTTTTTGTTATTTGTTGGGAACCCGCTTAAATCGTGCACCGCAAATGGGTTAAACTTTCTTCTCAAAATCGAGGCAGATTTGATCATTTCCAAGTAATTCGGCAAATCTTCATGCAAATTGAAATCACCATCTTCGGGGCTGATGTCTTTGTAAACCAGCAGATTGTTAAACCCTCGTACCTGGATATATCACATTATTTAATGTTATATCGCTAGTTTCAGGTTAATTATCAATACACTTTCCACAAACTCCATGAGTCGGTTTCCGCATTATACTTTACTCCATAAATTGATTTGTCAATATTTTCGTCTTCGTCTCTAGCTAACACATCTGCATAGTAAAGATGGAACGGTTCTTCTGGAACGAGTTGCTTAATTTTCTTTATATACCTCCATGTTTTCGACTTTAACCTTTGTTGTAGGTATGAATTTTTCGGTGATCGATTGCAACTGGGAAGCTTGTTGCAGTGGATCAATCAATTGTTTGCACTTCTTTGAATTTTTGCTGAGATGTAGCATCTCCTTTTGTACTACAAACTTTTTCGTAGCATCATCCTGCATAAGATGAAGACTGCGTTTATTCATAAAAAACGTCCGTCATCATGAAACTTTGGATGAGAACTAACTGTTTTTTGAATAATGTCAAATATTTATATACTCGTCGAAATTCTTCCTATATCGACCTTTATCCAAATCAAAATCTTTCACAACAGTTATAAAATTATGTTTTGAGTCACCCCAACACTGTAAACACATTTCTTTAAATTTCGGATATGTCATGTCACCACTTATATGATTCGAAAAGATATGGCGAAGGTTTGTATCATCCTGTTTCCATAATGCGATTACATTGGCGTTATCTCTGAGTCTATGTTTTAAAGGCACTAGCGTAAGTTTGACATAGATAGAACGAATCTATTGCTTTATGTCGGCCGAACGAGAAAAATTGATTTTTACTTTGCTCGTTTACAGGTATATCATCGAAAACCATAATTGAATCTTCTTTGGTATCTCTGGGTTCGATCAAATCATCGTAATTTTCAAACTCATGGTACCCAATTTCTTCTTTTAATGGTGTAAAACGTTTCTTAACAATTCGTATTTAATTCAAACTCTTCGAAAATACATAAACTCTTTGAAATCAACAAATAAGACCGTTCTCGTGCAGGATCAGAGATATTAAAGCGTTGGTCTTCCCACGATGTACGATTGCTCGAAGATATGTTAGACAGGGAACAATGAACCATGTTTACCATCCTCTCTTGCACTATAGCAAGTTATCATAATTCTCTATAGGTATTTTAACTTCTTGTATAACTCTTGTCTCTCACCTAGGAGCACCATTCTTCTTCTTTGAGGTTTACGGAGATTCAAATGCCTGCTTAACGTTCTTCTGGGTATACCATATAACTGCTTGAGTTAACACTTATACCCTTTTGTATTTCACTAACTGCTTTCTCTAAAGATTCCTTGGTGTACATCTTTCAAATATAAGTTTAAACTGATTCAAATTGAAAATAATATTCCCTTATATACCAGCATGGGCGCATGGGCGCATGGGCAGGGGTGTGCACAGGGGGCGCATGGGCAGGGGTGCGCACGCGCAGGGGCGCGCATGGGCAGGGTGTGCACGCGCAGTGGGCGCGCATGGGCACTAGGCGTACCGATTACGTACACGTTGGATCACCAAAAATCGTTTATTAATAAAAACAACATAGTATTTTTACAATTTATTAAAAATATATACAAAATATTTAATTGCGAATAAATCTATTAACAATTTCCGTAAACGGCTTATATTCAAACATATCAGTCATGTATAATTAAAGCATAAGCCTTCATCGATGATTCAAAATTTCTTGAAGCTTCTAACTCCATTCTTACATCAACCGTTGCATCCTTGATGCTTTCAAATTGATGACGACAGTCGATTACAAAGACAGGTGATTCCTTAAACCTGTTGTAGTCCATTAAACATTTATTTGACGATTTGTTCGGGTAGTATTTTTCCATAAAAGATGCATAAGACAGGTACGCTGTAGTCATTCTGCTCGAAATCCAATTTACGACCTTGAGGAACATCTGTGAGTTTAAAACACTTTGACATTGGTTATGTTGGCATTCGTAAACTTGTAGCATTTTCTTCTTTCTTATCATTTTTCATTTTAATGCGCCAGTAATATCAAGCCTTCTCTGTTTCATTCGATACTTTAATTCTCCATACTTGTGACTTTGATTGTGTTAGAGATGGTAATTCGTGTATTTCCTGAATGCAACCATTATAGATGATTGATTTTGCATTTCCGAAAGCAGCGAACTTCCTTCAGATAAGGACCATATATTATGGACCATGCTCTTTTGAAATACGTTGTAGCAAAATTATCTATAATTCTGTATGGTATTTAACAATCACGTAACATCTGGATCATCATTAAAATAATGCTTCACGTTTGCGATAGCTTTTCAATCTGCAAAACGAAAAATGGTTCTAGGTATAACAACTAAACCGTCCATCTTGAAACTCGGTCATCAGGATATCCTCTGCTGCTTTGTAATAGATTGTTTTGGATTCTTCCATGGATGACATCTTTAATGTTCTTGTAATTCAATTCAGACATCTAAACTACTTCGCCCAATTTGTATTTAATCTCCTCAAACAGAAAATGGTGCATTCTAGTAAATGACCACATGACCATATGACTGCTCTAATCACTCAGTTGTTGAATGCTCATAATGTTTCCGTACATGACCTTATGAAAAATGAATATGATGTTAATGCTCGATTTCAATTGAAATCGACCATGTTTTATGACCAATGATAATATGCTTTTTAATAGTTTTCTAATTTAAAAATCCAAACATAATTGCTTTTTGTGGTTTTCATATTAAAAACGTGTAATAGGTTGATAAGGTTGTAAGCTGGCGCCGCTGGCTCATTTCTCTTCATAACTCCATGGGCGTATGCTGTTAATGCTGCTGGCATGAAACTCATGCGCGTCGCTGTGTCATGCGCAGACCGTGATGGTGCATATGTCCGTGTGGTGTATTCGATGCAATGTTCGCTGTGGTCAGTGTGATTCTGGTGGTATGCGTCGTGATTTAGAGTATAGCGGATGAAAACATTTGAATATTTCAGTCTGGGTAAAATCATCGCGTGGTATGTATCAAAAGAACGGGGAATTCACTATATAATATCAAGAATTCAACGTTATTGCGAAAAAGGTGCGGTATGGTAATATGTCAGTTGCAAATGCTTTGGAATAAACGTTATGCAGTTAAACTGGGTTCATATGCTGAAATGACAAATGGTTGCTGGTGGCGAGTTCGTGGTACGTATTGAATGGTTTAACTCGAAATTGCGGCGATGTGCAGCGATGATCGAAGTGAGTTGATGCCACGTTTTACCATTAAAAGTGATGGTTGAGATAATGTACGACGTAACAGGCTGAAATTCATTATGGTTTTCGATGATTCGCATTGAAATCGTTTCTGTAGACTCGGTTCGCGATCAGAAGAATAAATGAAATGAGGATGATCATGCCATATCTTTCGGATGAAAGAAATGTTTGTGTCGACTCAAACATAATTTTAACTGTTGTTGGATCAGGATGATGGCGATATGGGAAGAATTCGACTATAAATATTTGACATTATTGAAAACAAGTTAGTTCGATGACAGGTTTGGCGAACTGGAGTCTTCATCTTATGCAGGATGCTGTGCGAAATGGAAAGGAGAGGGCTCAGCAAAATTCAAAGGTGCAAATGAGGTTGATTTGAATGTAAATCTGTAACAAACGGTCGATCCTTAAAAATTAGCAATCATTGCGGAATTCAAGATTTGTTTAGTATATGAAAGATGACAAATCTATTAATATAATCTGTTTAATTAGGAAAAATATGTAAGGTATTTGAAAAAACTATATTAATAACGTTTATCAATGAAGATCTAACAAAGATAATTATGAAAGTCAAGGGCCGATGTGATGATTTGAATCAGACCGCTGGGGCGTAATGTAAATGTCGATTGTAATCGAGGAAACTTAACCTGTTGCTGAAGATGACCCACAAATAACATGAACGTGTGCAAAATTCCGGTGAAATTTCATATTACGACAAAACGCGGTTGACGCTTTGAAATCGATGGTGCATGTTATCGTCGATAAGCATGTGGCGTGAATAACTACGGTCGAGTCTGGCGAGGCTGTGATATGATGCAAAGGCCAAATGAATATGATAAGAAAGAAGAATTTTCGATATTTCACAACTTCTCATGAAATGAACTATGATGTTACGTAACAAAACGTTTGATTTTAAAACAAGCATGCTTTTGTCATCGTGCGAAATGGTGTGCTGGTGTGGAAATAACAGATATTGGTGAAATAAACGTTTGCTGGCTAACGGTATTGCGCTACGTGTTTTAATCGACGGTTTATTGGGCGTAAGAAAAGTGCTGATTGATGTTCTGGTGAATGAAGTCAAATCGTGATCTCGATGAAATGTGCTTTCAAATGCTCAATTTGAAAAACAGTTTCAATCTGGTGATTTATGACCATTCGGTGTCAAATTGCTGAGCTGGTTGTGCTATCTGATTGCTGACGTTTGGCACAATCTGCTGTTGATTTTGATTCTCTGTTCATCTTGAGCTGAATCTAAAGTCAATGCTGGAACTGATCGGTTAAACAACTGTGACCGAAAACAGTTCTGGGTGCGTATCGATTTTCTTCGGTTTGTGGTGCGCAAATCAGAATTGATGGCTTTTGAATAAAGGTAACAATTTAAATCGATGTGTGCGTGATATTTGGTCGTGGAATCTTTTATTATGGTAGACGTCATGACATGCAGGCAACGTCTTTAAATTGTTAATCGTACGTCTTATGAAAACTGTTGAAAACACTTATCGAATCGACAGAGCGTGTGGTCGGAGTAACGGTTGTTGGTTGGTGAAAGTACCATTCATGGCCGTGAAGCGCTATCTCTGTCGAGCTATCTAAAAATATTGTTCTTTTGCGATAGGTGATGCAATAACGCGAAATTGTAAAGACGTGATTTAATTTCAATGTCTAAATTTATGCATGGGTTACAACTCTCGTGCAAGAATAATTTGAAAAATGAATTATGCATACAGTGATTCTGCAAAATGCTGGTCTTTGGTCGAAGGTTGAGAACCTGAAAAAAACACAATGATGTACGATGTTTTAAAAAATGCTGTTGAGGTAATATTTTGAAATAACGTTGAATGGATAATACGGTAAAACAAAATGGTCGATTGGTCGGCATGATGTAACGGGCTAATGAACTCATCGGCATGACGGAACATGTTAGTCGATGTCGTCAATATCGTCAAATTCGTAGATGGATTGATGGACCTGGTTGACTGACAATGGATCTAAGAACAAGGAATCATGAGGTGCTAGGGTGATTTCCTAGGTAGGAGTAAGTTATTTGATTTAATGTATTGTACGACATGGGTGTGTGATGAACATTCTGTACTGATTGGGAAGGCGCTTTCATAATTCGATTATACAAATATCAAAATAAAAACAAGTCATTTGATCTGATTCAAGGCTGTTGTGACATGACGGATCATAAGTTTAATAAGTATGTGGACTGTTTAATTTAAAAGGAATTACGAAAAAGGTGTTTGCTCAATTGTTAATGTTTAATGAATGTGATGAAAAGTGGAAATAAATTAAATGTTGATAATGAATACGAAGCAGAATTTAATCGAAATGCACAGGAAGCCTATGAATATATACAAAACTTTGCCGATTCACCTGGTATGACACATTATCTCGAACAGCTACATCCGCTACCTCGAGAATATATTTACAATATGTTTAAAGATTTTAAGAACGAATTTGATCATAAATATGGTATTAGGTTTAACCCTGATTCAAATGGTTTTATGATAGGCAATTCAAATTTCGCGTTGGATAATGAAAAGGTTCTAATAAATGATTTGAAATATAAAGGTACTCCTGCATTATACGAACTACTGTTTAAAAAATATCCTGTCGGGTACAGTCCGCAAGATCTAAAGTCGTACCTTGATATTGTGAAAAGAAGAATTGCTAATAGAAGATATTATTCTGAAACAGAACAAATTCAGGGTAATACTTCATATAAGTACAAAAATATAATATCTACATTAAACATACTTCCCCAAACACCCCGTAGACCTAGAACATTACACTATAGAAAGCGTCTTGGAGACGGTATGACAATGGAAGTATCAAATAACGCTATAGATTATTTATATTGGAATGATCCCAATTAACTTGTTGATAGATTACGGCTTTTAGTTTTATCTCAGACTGCTGGACACACAGGTCACGGCAACGAAATAAATTCGATGATTGAAGAATTGCGTGAGGCGAAAGTGATTAGATGATATGACAATTGACAAATTTGGAAGGCACTTACATAACCGTAAAATAGATATAAGTGAACAGGAATATGAAAACAAAAATGAAGGTTTTGAAACCTTGCTTGAGTACAAGTTACATATGCTACATTACACGGTAGTAGCAACGTTTTACTCTAGTACATTCCTCGACGGTGACAAGACATTCCTTATTTTCAACATTAAACATAATTATGAATTTCCTTATGAGGAAGCAGTCATTGATAATATTAAAGGATACCCGCAAGACATTGAAATTCTTATAAACGAAAAAAGTTATGTAATTGCACATTTACAAGGATTTTTGCTTAAACGTATGGATGTAATCAGCTTTCGTGACAGCGGTGCTATCATAAACAATACCACAATGTTTCTTGATTTTATATTAAAAGTTCCTTTCAAAGCAAGTGGAGCCTACGACATACAAACATAGAAGTATTTATTAATTGTATTTAATAAATCCTGATTAGAAAAAAGTATTATGATAGTTGCTCAATCAAAAGTGAAAGAGGATATAGTAAATCAACTTCATAAACCAGCAAGAATAAATTTCAAGAGACGCAAAGTGATAGTAAAAGGTTTAAATGACCTTCTTCAGACCGATTTGATTGAAATGCTACCATATTCGCAAACAAACAAAGGATTTAAATACATTTTAGTAGTTATTGATTGTTTCTCCAAATACGTATGGGCTGTACTACTTAAAAGTAAAACGGGTATTAATGTTACTGCTGCAATGAAAACAATTTTAAATAAATTTAAAAATCTACCAAGAAATTTGCAGTCTGATTTTAGTAAAGAATAGTATAACAAACACTTTCAATCCTTAATGCAGACATATGGCATAAACCATTATAGTGTTTTTTCTACAAAGAAAGCATGCATTGTGGAACGTGTAATTAGAACTTTAAAGGGAAAAATGTGGCGCTTGTTTAACCTGAACGGTTCTTACAATTGGATAATAAATTTAAGCGATATTGTGAAACAATACAACAATACAGTTCACAATACTATCGGAGTCAAACCTGTAAAAGTTGATAAATCAAATGAAAAAACTATTCTTAAATCATCATTTACCCACATCAAACTTGCAACCAAAATACCAAAATATTCAATTATAGACAGTGTGAGGATTAGTAAACCCAGGGAAGCATTTACGAAAGGCTACACGCCAAACTGGTCAAATGAAATTTTTAAGATTAAAAAGGTAAACGTAACCAATCCGACAACATATATATTAGAAGATCAAGACGAGAAAGAAATCAAAGGTGCATTTTATGAAACGGAGTTGCAAAAGGTTAAACATCTAGGAATTTTCCTGATAAAAAAGTCCTAAGAAGGAGTGGAAATAAAGTCTTTGTAAAATGGTTATGCTTCTCTAACGTACACAATAGCTGGATCGATAAAAATAATGTTTGCTAGAAGTTGTTATAATAATAGTTAATAAGGCTAACATTGTAAAATTATATTAAAATAAATAATACAGACAAAATCTTTCTATTGTTTTTTATTATTATCAAGCCATTCCTTTAATAAAAAGGTATTTTGTTTTGCGCATTGCAGATTATTATTGCTGTGTCTACAACAATGGATGTTATATTTTAAACGATTGTTGATTTTTAACTCCGATAGTTTAGGACAACCTAGTGCAAGCATATCAGTTACAAAGTTTTGCATTATATATGTTTAAATCAATTTCTTCTTTTCTAGACCCTTCATAAATACTTCTTCACCGGGTCGGATAATTTGCTTCAAATAAAGCACTATATATGATGACACCATTCCAGCCGTTGAAGATTCATCCCAAGAAAGACCATGAATATTCCTTGTCACCCAGTCGTTATGTTTTATATGATCTTGACTCAAATAACTAGACTGCATTGGCAGTTTAAAAATTTGATGCCAAACATCACCTAACAACAAGTCCAAAACCGCAATTTATTTGCACACAAACTCGTTTTTCTTGTATTTAAATCCCTGAATATCAATTATATACATGTTTGTATGTAAATATATGCAGTAAACTTTGACTAATTAAATTAATATTAGGAGCAATCTCCTTATATAGCAGATTACCACCATCTGCGTACTTTGCCAACCCACTTTTCAACCTATCACAAGAGTGAACACATTTTGAATTGAAACCGGCCCATGTGTATTTGCAGCCTCTAAACATAAATAAAAAACATAAATCAGAATCCACTTTAATTAAACACAATTGACTTGAATGCGATATTTTGCATCTGGCATATTTTATAACTTCTCGCTAGAAAACCAAATTCAAAACATCTACACACATTTTCCCTGCACTTACATTTTTCAACATACGTGTGTTTTGAAGTATGTATGTTCCATTGAAAGTAATATAAAGCCGATCCTAATTCAAAACGTGCCCACAAGTATTTCACATTGAAAGTATATAAGTATTCATGTTTTCACAACTATTTTACATTGAAAGTATATCTAAAAACCTGTCGCGTACGTATTGGCCGCTAGTGTGCCTAAATGGAGAGTTTTTTTACAAAGTCGTTGCTTTAATAGAAAGCAAGAAAAAAATTAAAGTAAAGCTAGCGGCTTCTTGATATATATCACGCAAACGTTAATAACTTTTTTATTTAGGCTTGAAATCTAAAACCCTGTCGCATACGTATTGGCCGCTAGTGTGCCTAAATGGAAATTTTTTTACAAAGTCGTTGCTTTAATAGAAAGCAAGAAAAAAATTAAACTAGAACTAGCGACTACTTGATATATGTCATGTAAACGTTAATAACTTTTCGTGTAATGTTTGAATATATACAGAAATTTAGATTTTTAGTAAGATTATATATGTGCTTCTGGAGGTTTTATCAGAAAACACTATTTTCAATAGGTATTTAGCAAAGTTCTGTTTTAGATTTGTCTGCTAAACACAGTTATTGTATATGTTCTTTCTTACTTACAATAGGTTGCATTGTAAGAAGGAGGGGGTGGGGTTATTTTATGTTGGGTAAAAATAGGCGTGGCGTCAACGATGATTGGTATGGGGGCGTGGCTAATTGGAGAGGCGGAGTTTAGTCTGCTAACTAGCCGCTAGCTTCACTGACGCCCCAGAACCCGTTCGTCTATTATAAATTTATATATTTATGCAGTATATTTATCAATTTTATTCTTGATAACCGGCGACTAGATATTGGGCAACAATTTCTTGTAAAACAATTAGGTTTGATTTTTATTCGTCAGTTTCGGATGCGTTAGAACAAATATACAACAATTACAATCTAAGAAATAACATATATACAGAGTGTAAACAGTTTTATGTCCTTAACTTTTAGGGTCAATAGGAAATCATAAAGCAAGTAAAATTTCTTAGACAACATGTTCTAAAAAAAATTAGCTAGCGAAATACGAAGCACATAACCTTACCACAAACGGTTTTTCTACACTTTGTGAAATCAGACCCTTATTAGTAATATTAACCCGACTAAATTAGTAGATAAAATTAATATTAATTCAAATTATCCTGAAATTAAACTTTATAAAGTTATGCTATAACAACTGTTCAAAGTGACCTCCCACCAACTTGAATACAAAGATCAGCACGTTGCAGTAAAGAATTTCTAACACCATTTAAAATGTTTTGCAAATTCTCGTAATTTTTAATGTCATCAATACATTGTAATATTACCTCCCGTAACTGTACAATAGTTTTAATTGGCTCACTATACACTCAGCTTTTCAGATGTCCCCAAAAAGAAAAAATCTATCGGGTTGAGGTCTGGAGATTGTGCAGGCCAATTAATTGCTCAATTGTAACCGATCAATCGATGAGGATAGTATTGATTTAAATGGACTGGTACTTGCCTACTAAAATGTTCTGGTGCACCGTCGTGTATAAACTACATCAGCCTGCGTACTTCCACTTTGAACGGTTGTTGTAGAATAACTTTTTAATTTTAATTTCTCTACACTTTGTGAAAGCAGATTTTTGTCAGTAACATTAATGTATTAATCGACTATAAACTAATTTGTTAACTAAATCAATAACCCGACTAAACTAGTATATAAAATTTACACTTTTGAAAAGTCATGTTAGTGGTTTGTGATCAGTGTATATATATATATATATATATATATATATATATATAATAAAAATAATTCGTGGGTTTGAGGTCTCTGGATTAAGTTGAAAACTCTTTTTTATGGCTTAAATTTTCGAATTTATTTTAAATTCCTGATCACAGGCTATCTAAATATTTTTAAACTCTAGATTATAAATATGGTACATAAATTATAAACTTACAAACTTGAGGTTAGTTGAAAACTAGCATAAACATAATAAAAACCTTGGAAAAACTTGTAAAACTAACAAAATTAAAAATTTTAAATATAAATTATAAACATTAAACTTGTATACATCAATTTGGTGTCATAAATTTTGATGTAAAAATTATTTGTTTCATAGGATATAAGATGACTCTAATTTGTTTGATGACAGAGTATCGTTTTTATACGTGTGTGTGAATGTGCTTGTATATTACGTGATGTGAGTGTATAGTTTATGAACGTTTGTGCGCGTGCGTGCGTGCGCGTGTGGTGTGTGTGTGTGTGTGTGTGTGTGTGTATGTTTAGTTTAATTTTTGTCATTAATTTTGTTCAAAATTTAATAAATATGTGTATATGGAATTTAAGTTACTAATATCTGTTTTCTTATTTATTGTATTTTTAGTTTTATAAATATGATACATTTCCAAAAAAATTCTTTTTCATTTGTTGCTTTCTATTCTTAAGATGTTTGGATTTTCAAAATCCATACTGTGATTTGCATCTATTACGTGTGTGGTTAATGCACATGCTTTTGGTTTAATATTTATATCACTTTTATGTTGAGCTATCCTTTGTTTTAATAGTTGAGAGGTCTGCCCAATATACGAGTGAACGCAATTTAAACAATTAATTTTATATATTAAATTTCTCTGGTTCATTTTGGATATTTTGTCTTTAGTTTTAGTAAAAATATTTTGTAATGTTAGTACGTTACGTTTAGCAAACTTTATTTTTTCATTTTTAAAAACTTTTATTAATTTTGGTGTTAAATGTTGAATATATGATATTGTTTTGTAAGTGAGTAATTGGTTGGTACTGTTATAATTATTGTCATTTAATTTCTTTGTGTTAGAATTAAATTGTTCGGATAGTAATTTTTTTATTAAATAAATTGGATAACTGTTAGTTCGTAATATACTAGCAAGGATTTTTATGTTTTTTGGGTACAAAGAGGGATGAGAAATTTTTTTTATTCTTTGTTTTAAACCTAATATTATATTTATTTTGTTGCTAGTGGATGGTAGGAATAAAAATTCAAATATCTTTCTGAATGTATTGCTTTTTGATGCCAATCTAAAATAATTTTGTTTTCATTGTTTCTTATTAGTAACGTGTCAAGGAATGGAACTGCTCTGTTAAATTTTTTATCAATCGTAGATTGTATATGTGGATTATAATTATTAAATATATATATATATATATATATATATATATATATATATATATAAAGTTTCTTTATTTTGTCTTCAGGAACTGCTGTTATGGTGTCATCGACAAATTTTTTAAGAAAAGGTATTTTAAATGGTAAAATAGCTATGACATTGTCCAATAAAGTACTCATAACTAAATCAGCAAGTATCGGACTGATGTTTGAACCCATAGGGCATCCAAATATTTGCTGAAAAAATTTATTATTAAAACTAAAGTAACTACTTTCAAAAATAAAATCTATTATATCTAAAAAAAGTTCTTTGTTAATTTTGCAGTTCAATTCTATTTTATTCCAAATAAGTGATAGATTTTGTTTTACTTAGTCTTTTGGTATGTTTGTGAATAATGAAACTACATCTAAACTAATTAATACATTATTTTCAAGTAATTGGAAGTTGTTTATAAACTCAGAGAAATCAAATGAATCTTTGACATTGTACTTATTTTCCAAACTGGTTTTTATAATTTTCGAAAGGTATTTGGATAAATTTTCAGTTGGAGAATTGTTGGATGATACGATTGGTCTTAATGGATTTCCAAGTTTATGAATTTTAGGAAGTGCATGTAATCGAAGAGCAGTGCTGCTGTAATTATTAAGTTTTTTGGCATCTGCTTGACTTATGAAATTTTTATTTTTTAATGTTCTTATTATACATAAAGATTTATTTTGAATTGAACATGTGGGATCCTTCTTTAATTCTCTATATGTCACTTCATCACTTAATAGATTAATTAGTTTATTGGTGTAGTCTTCTTTCAACATAAACACTGTTGTGTTGCCTTTATTAGCTTTGCAAATAATTAAATTACTGTTTTCTTTCAAAAAATTTTGGCATTTTATAAATTTCATTAACATTTTTGGTTTCCTTTTTGAGTTTTCTTAAATAAAATTTGTAATGACATTAGTAACATAAGCTCTGTATAAATTTTTTTTTTCTTCGTTATTAGTATTTTGTATAACATCTTCTAATTCGGCTAAAAGGTTAGAAATTAAGTTACTATCTATTTTGGATTAACACTAAATTTTGATCCTAATGATAAAAATTGTTGTATATCAAGTGGAATTTCAAGATCACTAATATTTTTAAACCATTTGTCTGTATGACATATGACATTTTGCTTTTTTAAAATGTCATTAAATTTTTTTAGGTTATTATTTTTGATTTTATAAAAAGATTTGTTGAATGTTATATTTAATCGTCGTTGGTATTCAAAATATATATGGTTTGGTAAAATATTGTTGACCTTGTTTTGTATTGTTTTGAGTTCTTTGTTGAAATTGGTAACCAGTTGATGTGTAATTTGTATTTCTAAATTTAGTATTTTTGTAGTTAAATTATCATTAAATCTTTTAATTTTGTTAGCCATAGATTTAGTACTATTGCTTAATAAATTGTAAACATTTTTCAGTGCATTAGAAATATGATTTGGTAATACTTCGTTTTTCTTGCATCCGAATTATGTATATATATATATATATATATATATATATATATATATATATATATATTACTCATATTTAGACCAGGGTAGAAAATTAAATAATCACATCAAATAATTTTAATCACCGTGTATAAGGAATTTTATTAGATAATACGCTTTATTAAAACACAGTGGAGAATGAAAATTCATTCGTTTCAGTAAAAATAAGAGATTTAAAATCATGTACAAGACGCTTTATATCAAAAGAAACAGTATTAACAAGCTCTACGTGTAATGTAATTATTCCGAGGAAAAGAAACAAATGGAAATTACGTGCAAAATTTATATTAATTAACCCTATTTTAAGTAACCGGTATTGAACAAAACGTACAGATAATAACTAATATTTAGTTAGGATTCACTAAAATTTAAAGGGTATTAATTTTAATTGAAGTTAATTGAACCGTTAGTAACATATAATATCTATGAAAACTTGTAAAAACCCAATAAAATAAAGCTCTGAGAATTAATAGTATGTTTGAACACCTGGGTTTATTTAAAAAGCTCATTCGGCGAAAATTTTGCAGATAATTAATGGTTCAGAGAATCTTGTAGAAACCGTCGCATAATAGTTACGAGAAATGCTAAAGGTGGGTTATTTCACACTCCACATGGACTAAAATAATCGATAATAAAGAATATCAATTTGCATCAATAAGAACAGGTTAGATAGAGACAGATAATATGCGCAAGACCGAGACACATATAGTAAAAGGCGTGAGTAGAGCAACGTCATGGGGTTGCAATTGGTTGAAAGTAAAAGGCAAACTTGAGAGGTAAAAATAACAGTTCGGTATAAAAGTCAATTAGTTATTTCCAGACTTTGCGTGCCGTGTTGAAATTTCTGAGATTTAACTGGGGTGAGTACAAAATTCGTAAAAACCGACGCACAGGCTACGGAATGGGAACATAGAATGACGAAATTCTAGAAACTGGCCGTTTTGAGGACTCGACCGACAGACAGGCTAACCGCTATATATACCGAGGTGAATATAAACAAGCTCTCTTACATCCGCGACTTGATTCAAGACGTTAAACAGTGCATTTTAGTTTGATAGAATAATTTAAAGTTTGCTCGTATATTTTGGTGATTTAAAACAGTTTGTTATTTACGTGCTAACATGAATGTACTTAAGTGCACTTAGATACAACGTAATAAAGTTTAGTATCACTGTACCAATTGGTAAAAATTTACAACGACAAATATATACACAAAAGTAGGCAATTTTGGCGTATCTTGGTGAAAGAAGTATGAATTTCTTTGTTATTTTTCGGGGGTATTAATACTTAAATGGTGCATAAACGTGTCTGGATCCACGAAACAAGGGTCAGATATACACAGAGGAGTTCCGGAAAAGCCCTGAAACAACTTTAAATAAATGGTGATGGAGAAAATTTTTAAAGCGTTGAGAATCAGAAGCCGTAAATATAACCCAGTTGGAATGGTGTGATTAACAAAAGGGACGATGTACATTGAAACTACGAGTGCAAGTAACCTTCAGGTAAATTATACTATTTTGTTTGAACTTTGATATTTTTGTGTGTGTTGAATAACTTTATAATTGATTTACTCAAAATGGGCAGTAGTGATATTGTACTAACAATAATATTTTAATTTTAAGGTGAAATTTGCTTGTTTAAGTAGAAAGGGGTATTTAGTATTGATGTTCTGGATTATGATAAAAATATGGGTATGTCTTTGAGCTCAATTAGACGAACCTGGTTAATTAACGTAAAGGGGTGGTAGATGCTCCCTTTGTACTCTGCATATATTGTTATAGTAATTAGTAGGCATCCTACAAGGACTTTAATTCTGGATGCACATTAAAATGATAATAAATTTAATTTTGAAATTTTCCGATATTAAAATTTATGCGGAATATTAATTTTGAAATTTTAATGTATTGTGAATATTGATGTAAATAGAGTTGACGTTGATGTTTGTGGTAGGAATGTGTTTGTTTTTTTTTGTATGAGGATGAAAGCTATCTAGATGAGCAGCCGAGGCGATTAACAGAAGAAAGTCAATGGACCAACACAGTTAAGGTAATGAATAGCTTTTTGTAGGATTCACAGCATTCTTGACATCCAATTCGTAGGGGCTCGATTTGAAAAGCGGAGTACCCGGATTTTGGTGGTATCACAGCATTCTTTGGCGCCCAATTCGTGAGGCTCGACAATAATACAGGGAAACACAGCATTCTTTGGCGACCCAAAAGTGAGGCTCGAGTTCCAAATAAAATTTTTGTGATTTTATTCCAGGAAACTGGCGATCTGAGAGAGAGAGTTTCTGTGTGTGTATAAATTTAAGAGTATTTTAGAGTGTGTGAGAGTGATTAGAACGTATGCAGAGAAAAGAGTGGTTAAGGAGTCAAGGAGTGGAAATTGGAAGTGACGATAGTGCATTGTGTGAGAAAAATTCTAAAATGGAAGAAGCTGGAGGCAGTAGAGATCAGTCAAGGACGAAATCAGGGGATCAAGGAAACGAGATGATAATGAGAATGCTAGAGAGGATGAACGAAGAATCCAATAGAAAATTAGAACTGCTAAGCGATGAAGCTAATAGAGCTAGGGAAGAATCGAATAGAGCGAGGGAGGAGTCCAACCAAAAATTAGAGCAGATAAGCGGGAAAATTGAACAAAATACTAAAGAATTTACAGAATTTAAAGATAGTCTTACCGTGAAACTGGGGGAAGTAGAAAATAGGGTTGAAAAAAATGAGCGTGATATTACAGGTCTTCGACAGGAAATGGGACATTTAAGGTCCGAAGTACGCATTTTTTGTGAAGAAGAGATTAATATAAAAATGACTGAAGTAACGGACTCATGTAGGGATCAGTTAGGCAGGGTAGAACGCGAAGTTAGTAGTATTAAATACAACGTGTCAAGTTTAACGGGGGAGGGTCCCAGATTTTATACAGGTGGAGTATCATTGGACCAACACATGAAGTTTTATGGCGATAGCAGGGTAAATCCACAAATTTTTATTAATAGTGTAAGAAATCTAGTGGGAAATTTATTTGACGAACAGACTAAACTGAATACGATAAAGGCTTTATTAAAGGACAACGCGGAAGCATGGTACAATTTAGTAGGACAGGACATAGACACGTATCAGGACTTTGAAAACAAATTTTTAAAGCACTACTGGAGTGACCACAGACAAGACCAGGTACGAGACGACTTAATCACAGGAAATTTAAGGGAGAATTTTCAGGAAGTAGGAGCAATATGCTATACGCAAGTATAGCATAGCAAAGCAACTGAACCCACCACTGACGGACCGACAAATTATTAAGTATTTATCACGACACTTCGAGGTAGAAATAAGACAACACGTAGCACTACAGAACATAGTGGACAGAGAAATATTTCTAGAATACTTGCAGAGGTACGACGACGTAAGTAGTTAACGACCTCGGGATAACAGGGAAAGACAGATCAACACAGTTAGGTTTGACAATAGACAGGACAACTATGCTAGAAGGGGGAATAGTTACGGATACCAGCGACAGAATTGGGAACAGCGACGACCATACGTTCGGAGTAATAGTTTAGGAAGGGGACCTGCACCGAGACCGGAACCTACCAGAAGGAATAGTTCACCGGACATGAGGGGTACAGCTAATACAGACACGGAACGAGTGGAAACGCCTAGGACATACGCTGAGGTGACGGCTAGACCAGGACCGAGTAGGGAAAACAGACCTGGACAGGATTTTTAGAACGCGACAGACCACTAGATTTCAGTGTAAATGTATATGAACATCCACGTGAATTTTTCAAAATTGAGGAGGAAGTAGAGCCAGAAACTGAGGAAAAATTATGTTTGCCAATTATTAATTTAGAAATTTTTGAGAATAATGTAGAAGTATTACTTGATACAGGGGCAGAGGCGAGTTTAATATCGGAGGAATTCGTCAGCAAAATTAGGGATAAGGTTTGTGATAGAATTATGCCTATAAAGCGTAGCCATTTAGTAGCTCCAAATAAAAAGAAGTTTGCTGTAGTGAATAGTGTTGTGGTGCTTAGGATAGATATAGGAGGTTTAAGCTGTGAACAGGAGTTTGTAATTGTACCTGGACTGAAGTTTCAGAGCATTTTAGGTGTTGACTGTATGATGAAGTTAGGGGTTTTGATAGATATGGAACGGAAGGTAATAAGGATTAATGATAGGGTAGTGCCATGGAAGGGCAGTTATGAAGTCACAGAGGATGACACGGGGTTAAGTATTAATGTAGTAGAGGTAGAGGATGATGAAGATAAACAAATCAACACAGTAAGATGTCCAGAGGATAGGAGAGTAGAGGTTCAAGCTTTAGTACAAAAACATGCAGAATTAGTGGGGGTAGGAGCAACAGCAGCATATCGGGAGCAGGTGAAGGCAGAATTATTTTTGACGAGGTTAAGTGGCAAGTTTGTTTTTAATAAAGTAGATTTAAGGAATTCATTCTGGCGGATTCCATTACACAAAATTCTAGAAGGTACATAGGATTTTCCATAGAGGAAAAATCGATAATTTTAAAGTAGTATCGTTTGGTTTGTCGGCAGAAAGGAAACAATAATAAATGAGAAACAGACAAGTGTAGGGACTGAAGAAGAAGTAATATTTAAGAGTAAGGATAATAGGGATGATAAGTTTATTGTATGTGAGATAACAGGGATGTTAAGTATAGATATACAAGGGGGAGAAATAGGGATGAAGAGTATTAGGTTGGTGAGAAGAAAGACTTGGAGTGTGAAGAAGAGAGTTAGATTTAAATAACTTGATGAACAAAGAATAGAGATAGGTGAATTTTAGTATAGTTATAGAAAATAAAGCTAGGTATAGGATAAATATGGGAGATAATTAGGAATAAGTTTAGGATGAGAATAAAGAGTAAATGTAGGAAGAAAATAAGATAGGTTAAGTATAGATATTTCATATAAGATTAGTTAAAAGTTAGGAATAGGATAGGTATATAGGATAGGGATATAGGATTAGATGGATAAGTAGGATGAAGTTAGGGATAATTTCAGTTTATAAAATTAAGTGAGAGTTAGGAATAGGATAGGGATATAGGATAGGTGTAAATATTTTTTGGATTGGAGATAAAGTAGGTAAGTTAGATAGATAAGGGTAGAGAGAGATAGGCAATTTTTTTTGTAATTTTTTGGTCTAAATGCTTTATATTTGCATTCAAATAAGTGGGATTATTTGTATTCAAATAGGGGGAAAATACTCATATTTAGACCAGGGTAGAAAATTAAATAATCACATCAAATAATTTTAATCACCGTGTATAAGGAATTTTATTAGATAATACGCTTTATTAAAACACCGTGGAGAATAAAAATTCATTCGTTTCAGTAAAAATAAGAGATTTAAAATCATGTACAAGACGCTTTATATCAAAAGAAACAGTATTAACAAGCTCTACGTGTAATGTAATTATTCCGAGGAAAAGAAACAAATGGAAATTACGTGCAAAATTTATATTAATTAACCCTATTTTAAGTAACCGGTATTGAACAAAACGTACAGATAATAACTAATATTTAGTTAGGATTCACTAAAATTTAAAGGGTATTAATTTTAATTGAAGTTAATTGAACCGTTAGTAACATATAATATCTATAAAACTTGTAAAACCCAATAAAATAAAGCTCTGAGAATTAATAGTATGTTTGAACACCTGGGTTTATTTAAAAAGCTCATTCGGCAAAAATTTTGCAGATAATTAATGGTTCAGAGAATCTTGTAGAAACCGTCGCATAATAGTTACGAGAAATGCTAAAGGTGGGTTATTTCACACTCCACATGGACTAAAATAATCGATAATAAAGAATATCAATTTACATCAATAAGAACAGGTTAGATAGAGACAGATAATATGCGCAAGACCGAGACACATATAGTAAAAGGCGTGAGTAGAGCAACGTCATGGGGTTGCAATTGGTTGAAAGTAAAAGGCAAACTTGAGAGGTAAAAATAACAGTTCGGTATAAAAGTCAATTAGTTATTTCCAGACTTTGCGTGCCGTGTTGAAATTTCTGATATTTAACTGGGGTGAGTACAAAATTCGTAAAAACCGACGCACAGGCTACGGAATGGGAACATAGAATGACGAAATTCTAGAAACTGGCCGTTTTGAGGACTTGACCGACAGACAGGCTAACCGCTATATATACCGAGGTGAATATAAACAAGCTCTCTTACATCCGCGACTTGATTCAAGACGTTAAACAGTGCATTTTAGTTTGATAGAATAATTTAAAGTTTGCTCGTATATTTTGGTGATTTAAAACAGTTTGTTATTTACGTGCTAACATGAATGTACTTGAGTGCACTTAGATACAACGTAATAAAGTTTAGTATCACTGTACCAATTGGTAAAAATTTACAACGACAAATATATACACAAAAGTAGGCAGTTTTGGCGTATCTTGGTGAAAGAAGTATGAATTTCTTTGTTATTTTTCGGGGGTATTAATACTTAAATGGTGCATAAACGTGTCTGGATCCACGAAACAAAGGTCAGATATACACAGAGGAGTTCCGGAAAAGCCCTGAAACAACTTTAAATAAATGGTGATGGAGAAAATTTTTAAAGCGTTGAGAATCAGAAGCCGTAAATATAACCCAGTTGGAATGGTGTGATTAACAAAAGGGACGAGTGCAAGTAACCTTCAGGTAAATTATACTATTTTGTTTGAACTTTGATATTTTTGTGTGTGTTGAATAACTTTATAATTGATTTACTCAAAATGGGCAGTAGTGATATTGTACTAACAATAATATTTTAATTTTAAGGTGAAATTTGCTTGTTTAAGTAGAAAGGGGTATTTAGTATTGATGTTCTGGATTATGATAAAAATATGGGTATGTCTTTGAGCTCAATTAGACGAACCTGGTTAATTAACGTAAAGGGTGGTAGATGCTCCTTTGTACTCTGCATATATTGTTATAGTAATTAGTAGGCATCCTACAAGGACTTTAATTCTGGATGCACATTAAAATGATAATAAATTTAATTTTGAACTTTTCCGATATTAAAATTTATGCGGAATATTAATTTTGAAATTTTAATGTATTGTGAATATTGATGTAAATAGAGTTGACGTTGATGTTTGTGGTAGGAATGTGTTTGTTTTTATGTATGAGGATGAAAGCTATCTAGAGGAGCAGCCGAGGCGATTAACAGAAGAAAGTCAATGGACCAACACAGTTAAGGTAATGAATAGCTTTTTGTAGGATTCACAGCATTCTTGACATCCAATTCGTAGGGGCTCGATTCGAAAAGCGGAGTACCCGGATTTTGGTGGTATCACAGCATTCTTTGGCGCCCAATTCGTGAGGCTCGACAATAATACAGGGAAACACAGCAATATATATATATATATATATATATATATATATATATATATAATTCGGAATTAATTTGTGGGTTTGAGGTCTCTGGATTAAGTTGAAAACTCTCTTTCTAAAATTTTGAATTTATTTTAAATTCTTGATCACAGGCTATTTAAAATTTTGTATACGCTAGATTATAAATGTGGTACACAGATTATAAACTTACAAACTTGAGGTTAATTGAAAATTAGCATAACAAATATAATAAAAATCTTGGAAAAACTTGTAAAACTAACAAGATTAAAAGTTTTTAAATATAAATTGTAAACATTAAACTTATATATACATAAATTTCATGTCATAAATTTTGATGTAAGAAATTTTTTTGTTTTATAGAATATAAGGTGACTAATTTATTTGATAAAAGAGTATCGAGTGCATACGTATGTGTGAGTGTGCATGTATTTTATATGATGTGAGTATATAGTGTATGCGTGTGTGTATGCGCGCGTGTATGTGTGTTTAGTTTAATTTTGTCATTCATTTTGTTCAAAATTTAGTAAATATTTTTACTAAAACTAAAGACAAAATATCTAAAATAAACCAGACAAATTTAATATATAAAATTAATTGTTTGAATTGCGTTCACTCGTATGTTGGGCAGACTTCTCAACTATTAAAACAAAGGATAACTCAACATAAAAGTGACATAACCATTAAACCAAAAGCATGTGCATTAGCCACACATGTAATAGATAAAAATCACAGTATGAATTTTGAAAATTCAAACATCTTAAAAATAAAGAACAACAAATCAAAAAGAATTTTTTTGGAAATGTATCATATTTATAAAACTAAAAATACAATAAAAACCAGATATTAGTAACTTAAGTTCCTTATACACATTGTAAGATATTTTTTTTTCAAGTTAGTTACACATTCCTTATAAATCTAATATCATGTTTCGATAATATAAAATCATAATTTATAATTGTCTTATCACAAAAGATACTTTGTAAGGTGTATAATGGATCATGCGCTCCTTCCCCTTTCGATGTCTAAGTTACTACACTAATCGTTTGTCTGTCATTTCGACTTCACTTTTCGATTTGAGCTTGAAGAAGTAAGCTGCTCTGCGGAGTATAGAAAAGTTAACATGGCACTAAAGCACATGGCCTGGTGCCGCGTTCGTAAGAAAAGTTGATAAACGAATACCTTCGTGTCATGAAGTGGTTCCTGACAACTTTTGGTGAAGATTATTTTATTTTGTATTCCACCATCGGTAAAGTAAGTTGATTCCTGCAGATGCAAAAAATATTGGAGTGATCCATCATTAAAACAGTTAGTATAAATTATTTGATAAAATTTATTAATTCGTCTTCCATAGTGCATACGATAGAGATAAAGCTTTAGTTTAAAATTTAGAAAACATAAAAATTGTTGTACATATGAAACGGAGACTTTATTGGTTAGATAATATTTTGTTCTGAAGATTTTTGAAAATTCCAGCGTAAAATTTAGCATAAAGGTATGTTTATTCATATTGTGTGCATCGCAGATGTGCTTAGATTTATCGACATCTAATGTTGTTTGGTTCTGGTAAGAACATTCAAGTTTTTGATTGAACTTTACTTCAAGCACGTGAGTGATTTTTAACCTTAATTTAATTTGTATTTATTCAAATCTCTTACCTATGATCAAAGATTGATTATCTATTTTGATTTAGTTATTTTGAAATTTATTTTGTAAGAAGCATCCTCTTTTTTTTGGAACTTTATAAGATTTTAAAGATGGCTCCATTGTTGCCTATTATATTTGTTCCACAAGCAGACAGTTTTAGCTTCACTAAAAAATATTGTTATTGACATTTGATGTCAAAAATATCCAGTTATTCGATATGATTACCACATGCTATTCTATGTTACATTAATAATATCTTTGATTATTTTGAAGTCCTGCAATTTAATTTTAAGACATGATAAATATTTGAAAGATATAAACTTAAAACTTATTCTTTGTCTGAATGATACATTTTAGAATCAGGTATAATAATCTTGTTTCTCACTCTATATTTTTACTATATATATATATATATATATATATATATATATATTGTAGTGGTTTTAAAAAGTTAAATTTAGGTATGAACAAGGCAATTTCAAACACTCTGTATAGAGGAAACAACCATAATTTACGTGCGAAATTTACTTCAGTTAGTTAATTAAAAGTAACAAGTATTACCATAATTTTACAAGTAGGGATTAAAATTGAATAGGTTCGTAAAGAAAATAAATAGTATAAGCCAACGGAAGTTATTAATTAATTTAATTGAGTTTAATTTAAAGGGTTATAAAGTCAGAATACGCATAAGAGCATGAAAAATCAATAATTCCAAGGCGAAACGCTTTACTAACAAACAAACACGTCGAATATATGAAATACCTTGAAACGCAAACTCCTAGAAATGTTATTTTAAAACGTTCGTTAATTAGGCACATGTGCATGTTTTGAAAGGTCAACTTCTCCTTATTTGTGTAGATAAAAGTCAAGATTCGAGGTATAGTGTGCAAACGGTCGGACGGTTCGCATGAACGCTAACCAAAAGTATCCTTAAAGCGCAGAAGTGATGGACAATCAATAATATGCTTCGAAATGAAACAGGCATAATAGCATTTCACTTCGAAACGCACGTATTCAGTCCACGTGGGTTAGATAGCACGCGGACCGTAATATCGATTTTATACCACTCAAACAAGGTTAGAAAGAAACATATAATATGCATAAAAGAAGAATAGAGTTAATATAGGAGAGGTTTTTAAGACGTCACTGAAAGTATCATTGTTCTAAATAGTTAGTTGTACAACAGCCGAACACGGGAAAATTGAATGCGAGTTTTTCGGAAAATATCGTATCAACGAGCTAAATTTTAAAGATTTTGAAAACGGTTACACCAAAATTTGCGGAAATGTTAGTTCAATTAAATATTTCGCGCTAAGAGGGTTTGGAGAGGTTACATTTTTGAATCCTATAAATATGAAAGGTTAAGTTATTAAGGTTCTCTTTGACTTCGCTCTTTGACTTTGTTGATTTGCAACGCGTACTACGTACAGAAATCTACTAACGAGCTTGTAAGTATTAAAAATTATAAATTAAATAGTACAGTGTTAGATTGTTGGCCTCATAGTTTGAAACGCGGAAGGTGTCGAGTTTATATTTAACTGAGGTGCAACAAATATTTTAACAAGCTCGTAAAGTAAAGTAAAGTAACGTAAATTAAATTCTGCAATAATAAAAAAGTGTAATATACTTGGATTTGAATTAGGATAGATCTTGAATGAATAGCATGCAGCACAACTTAGATGGTGTTCATCTATAGATAGCTGGAGGCTTCATCGTCAACGGAGTAGAAATCTTCAAGAAATTCCAGGTAACGCATTAGAATTTGCTGTTTTTTATAAACTATGAAAATTATTGTGATGTGTGAAAGTGAACTTTAATGGTATTTTGCATTATTTTGCGTATTGAAAATAATACGTATAACTAACTTTGATTATGGTATTTAAATATAAATCTAAAGATGTAGATAAAGCTTATTAACGTTCCTCATGAATTTAAAAATTTATTGTTAAGAGTACATGGGTTTTTTTGTGTTTGTAGTAAGAGTATGCAAAGTAAAAAGCATACATTAATAAAATAAACTCGGTTATCATGAGCTCACCATACTCCAGAGTGTACTAATTAGAAATAATTATAAATTAGAGGAAAAAAAAAAGGTATTATTCAGGGCCCATTTACTCCTGTTACATTAAATGTGTTTGATATTTCAATTTAAAAACAAGAACTTTACAAAGATAGAATTTAGTGAGGTGTAACTTG
The DNA here is from genome assembly GCA_036346225.1 of Platerodrilus igneus. NCBI lineage: Eukaryota > Metazoa > Arthropoda > Insecta > Coleoptera > Lycidae > Platerodrilus > Platerodrilus igneus. Next base: position 1,620,864 of record JARFIW010001054.1, on the reverse strand, counting down.
AGCACCGAAATGTAAATAATCTTGAATTATTATTTGTGAATAGTGGTAAATAAATATTGTATGATTGTTGTATTATTTTGTGGTTTTATTGAGAGTGTGCGTGAACGATAAAAAGTATGATAGTAAATCTAGGTATCTAAGAGGAGGCCCAACTGAGCTAGCCAGGGAGCTGTTGAAGTAATTAAGTTGATGGAAGCAGAATCTGGGTAAGAAATACGTTTTTTTTTGAAATTTTCCTAAATTTACGATTTTTGGTATAATAATAAAATGCTCGAACGAGTTTGAGAAAATTCCAGAGGCATATAGGGTTACACGGCAATATATATATATATATATATATATATATATATATATATATAAAACTTTTGTCCAAATAAGTATGGTCAAAAATGTTTGCATGCCCAAACAATCGCAAGCAGTTCCTTTTCGATCGTCGAATATTTTGTCTCGGTTTCATTGAGTGTCCTACATGCGTACGCTATTGGTCGGTCACTAGGTACAGTTCCTTGTGAAAATATTGCTCCAATCGCATAGTTACTCGCGTCCGTTGCCAAATAAATTTTTTACTAAAGTAGAGATACTGAAGTACAGGGCTGTTGGTCAAAATTTCTTTGCAAGTTCTAAAGCTGTCTAGAAAATTTTTGTCTTGTATTACTTTGGCATTCTTCTTTAAACATTTTGTCATGGGTTTCGTAATTTTAGCAAAGTTTTTTATGAAACGTTTGTAGTAACCTAAAAGTCCAAGAAAACTTTTGATTTCAGTCGGTGTTCGTGGTAAAGGAAAATTTTTTACAGCTGCTACTCTCTCTGGGTTTGGTTTTACTCCTATAGGAGTAATTACGTGTCCTAAATACATTACGGTTTTTTATAAAAATTCTGATTTGTCTAACTGTATTTTTAAGTTATGTAGTCTGAATCTGTCAAAGAATTCTTTCAACTTTTCCAAGTTATCTTGAAGAGATGAACTGAACACAAGACAATCGAACGGTACAATATACACGACTGATTCGTCAGTCCGCGTTGATGTCGAAGGGGCATTAATTAAACCCTTTTGAATTGAAAATATCCCTGCAGCGTACTGAATGCTGTTTTCTGTATGTCTTGGGATTCCATTTGAATTTGAAAAAACCCGATGACCAAATCTAGGGTCGTGAAATAATTTGCCCAGCCTAGCCTGTCTAGAATCTCATTAATATTAGGTAATGGATATTTGTCAGGAATAGTTTGGGAATTTAATTTTCTATAATCTACTACAAGTTGCTATTTACGTTTACCAGATGCGTCAATCTTTTTCTCTACTATCCAAATTGAGGAAGACCAAAGTGAAACACTAGCTTCAATTATGCCCTGATCTAACATTGTTTTTTTTTTGTGATTTAGCTTCATTACGGTGAATTTATGGGAGGCGATATGATTTTGTAAAAATTAGAAAATCGTTCTTCAAATTTATTTTATGTTTAATTTCACTAGTAAAACTGAAGGGGATTCATTTATAATAAAAAACATCACGTTATTCTAAACACAATTTCCTTATAGCGCCTTTTTTTCCTTATTGCAGTGATCAAGTTGAAGATTTTTCAAATTTCTTTTTAATTTATCGTCATACCGTTAGGTTATTTCTAGGTCTGTTTCCAAATTTTCGATAAAATTAACATAAAAAATGTTTATGGTTTGATTTCGAAAAGTTGAGAAATGAAAATTTTAACGTGATATTCGTTAATATTTGTGACTACAATAGTCGCAAAATTTTTGACAACACTAACCAAAGCTTTTTGTGTTTCAAGTCCATTTCCAAAATTTGTGTAGTTTAATATTCCAATTCCGTTACGTATTTGTACTGGAATTTTTATGATTTGTCTGCAACAATTATCGAATAATTTGTGAATTGATTATTTTTCATTTCTGGTTCAAAATTTTAAATAATAGGAATAGTCACATGCGGTGTTACTATTTGTTTCTGACTTAAATTAGCGTTAGCGCCCAATTGTCGAAGTAAATCGATTCCAATTAAACCTTGAACTTATTACTAAATTTGAAGAGAAAAAATTTGTAATAGTCTTTCACTTTAAAGATTTGAAAAAGTGGTTTACGTGTTACTACATTATGATAGGTTATATTGTGTGCGGTCTGAATATTGAAAGACTCAGGATAAATGAAATTGGCATAAAATTTATGTGTTATTTCAGGATCAATTAAACTACGAGTAATACCAGTATCGATTAAAAATCTAGCATTAATTTCGGGAATAACAATAAATGGTAAATCTTGCGAGAATGTGTTTACGTTTATCATTTCTCGTTGTTCCGAGGCATGACCTGAAAGAAATTTTGTTGAGTAGGATTCATACGATTAACATTGTACATTTATGTTCTCACACCCGTTACCTGAAGTCTGAACATTATTTCTACCTGTGTTATGTAGTGGCTGAATTTGATACGTGTCGTGCGTTTAGGGAATGAATAGGGTTGTTGTCATCACAGTAAGCATTAGTTTCCAGTATTTACATGATTCTCACGTTCTATAAATAAGGGTCATTGTAGTTTGAACTATTTATATTTTGATTGTATAACCTTTGAGATTGAAACTGGTGTTTAGTAGTTGTATTTTCAGAAGATGTGTCCATCGGTTCCTCTTTATTAAAATTGGATGTGTTATTTGGGCGTACTTGACCAAATCTTTGAGATGAACTTTTGTTTGTTATTATATTGTGTGTTTTGCATACCAAACCTGTTGTTAAAATGGGAACTTAGATTAAATGTTTTCTGATAGTCTACAGGGGTGTAAAATCTGTTTGAGTTTATGTTTTGGAAATGAGGCTTTTGCGTTTGAAATTGCGTATATGAAGGTTGAATGTTTTGAGATGTATTTGGATATCTATAATTGAAATTGTTAAAATTTTGTCTGAATGGAATGTTAGAGCGATTTAGATATCTACTAGGCGTAATTCTTGAAATGGGTCTGAAATTTGAATGTGAATTTAAGTTAATATTTTTCTGTGTTGAATATAAAAAATTCTCTTCTTTGATAACTAATCCCATAGCTTGCTCTAAACTACTAGGGTTACATAGTCTAACATTCGTTTGAATGGTTACCGACAAACCACGAATATATGTTTTAAGTGCGAGATCATCATAACTTTTAAGTCTAATAAGACGCTGTTCGGCTGAAATTGTTAAACTCCTTGCGTCTTGACAACGCATTCCAAAGTTATATAACGTCTCATGTTTATTTGATCTTAAACTAATTAAATCTTGAATAAGGCAAACTATATCGCGCTGATCTCCAAGAGATAAATTTAACGCGTTTTTGATTTTGGCCCAATTTTTTAACTCTGTGCGTGAATCTATTAATATGTGAGCTCTACCTATCAATTTACCCATAATAGCCCTAAGTAAGAAACTGTTTAATTGAATATTAGTTTGACTAGCGAATACCTTAATTACCTTCGTACAATTTCAATTAATATTGTTAAGGTATGACGGTTTCCATCGTAAGAAGGAATGGAATCTAAATATAATTTTAGCAATTGATAATTTGTTTGTTCAGTTGCCATGTTAGAATTAATTAAGTTATCTTAATTACTGTAACTGTTTTCTAAGCTTTCCAAAATATTTGAATGAGCCCTTGAATTATTCTCTAAAATATGTGTGTTCGTGATATTTAAAATTGCTTGTAAACTTTCCTCGTTGCTTATTCTAAAACCTTCTAGTAGCACTGTTAAGTTGCTTATATCACAATCAATCGAAAATCAATTATAAAATGCTAGAAAAGGAAATTCAAAATTAGTTTACATTAATATGATGCATTGAATACGAATTTTTTTTCTTAAATTAAGTGCCCTGGTCAGATGATTATGTTCCTTCCAAAAATTGGGCTGGTGTCTAGATTGGACGATCTAATACCTTCTACAAACTGCTAAAAAAGATCTTCGTTGATCACAGTTATTGATTTGCCTAAAAGAATTACACCCCGAAGCAATTTTCAGTTGCCTAAACAAAAAAGACGATACTAACGATATTCGTACGTTATAAGCACTATCACACTGAGAGAAAACTTTAATCCAGCCGTAAGGGTGTTCCCGTTTTTGCATGCCAGAAGACAGTCCCGACTGAAATCTTGAGCAAACACCTTTACTACGTTAGTATGAGACTTGTACTAAAACTTTAGCATAGAGCCAACACCACTACACGTAAAGACATTCCCGAATCGTCTTTACTCCGGATCGTCCTAACTTCATCAGGGTGTGTCGCACTTGTTAACGACACATCATCTAAACAAAGCTGATTTTAAGTACTTTGTACACTGCTATTTATCAAGCACCGACGATGACGTCACAAATTTTAACTGCAAAGCAGTATGTAAACGTCATTTCCATTATACGCCAGCATGCGAGAGGTTTAAGTACGTTGTCACTTTGCTTATTACTTTGTAAAGGTGTTACAAAAGTTCGATGTAAATGTTGTAACAGTTTTAAAAGGAAGTTAAAACTCAATAAAAATGAGCCCTTTCTGCTCTAGGACTATACACAGTGGTTCTCAGTACAAACGCATGTCAGTCAGTAAACACCGGCTAGATGCTGGAAGAACTTTAGAAGCAGTCGCTAATATTTAAACTTACTATAAAATGAATAATAAAATTGTGCGCGGTGTTGTTGTACGCATTTCCGAAATTTTCGATCAACACAATTTATGACTTTTTAACCGAAGCGTACAGTGTCCCTCAAATTATCCACAAATTATCTCGTAAACCTCAGCGATTATAACATTTGAATATACATACCATTACTCGTATTTCAATATTGAGTGATTGTTTGTAAGGGATTTTATTGATGAATTAACCACCAGACTTGAGCCCTATTTTACGTAATAAAATTCTGTATAGCGATCTCAAATTATTGGAAAAAAACTAACTTGCGGATTGTTGTTTAAAATAAAATCATCAAGAACTTAGCCTTGCGTGGCATTAAAATTAACATTGGTTGTACTACAAGAGCAGCGTTTAACCTGCTTGTCGAAAATTCGACTTATTTATTTCAATTCATGCGTTTAAAAGTTTTTGCCTGGGAATTCCCAAAAATCGCTAGGCAGGTAGTAAACAATATATACAAAGTCATGTTACAACTTCTGGCAAGAACAAGAAGACATATGTGCATATTGAAAAGTTTCAAACAATGTATAAGAAGCCGCGGTTTCAGGTTCAAGGAAACTAGTTCAATTGTTTAATTTTTAATTGTTAAGTTCATATAGTTTTCAAACTTATTATCAGGTAATTAAGAGCACTGTATCTAAGAAGTATTTTCGTTAAAGAACATTTTCGTAATGGTATCAAACAGTTGAATTTTACAATAGGTCATATAATATCGTAAATACCTACATTACACATTTTAGAAATAAGATCCATGCCCTTGCCAACATAAAGTATACAGGTTTGCATAAAAATATTGAATGGGTGACTACGTATTAAGACAAGCAGTGTGTAGGATCCTGTTAAACAGTTTAAAAGACAGATACGTCAGGGAGACCTTCGTATTTGAATCCACCTAACTGCAAGTACGTAAAAACGCCAAGCAGTATGGAAGGTACGTACAACCATTCTAAAGGACGGAAATGCCTATATTTGCCGTCTAAATACACAATAAGGCAAAATCTTTTTGTTTGCAATTTCAATTTCAATGCGCAGATAAAGATCTACCTACTAAGCTCCTAATCACCAAATAAAACAGATGGGATTGAAATTGCAAACTATATATATTACTCAAATTTAGACCAGGGTAGAAAATTAATTAATTACATCAAATAATTTTAATCACCGTGTATAAGGAATTTTATTAGATAATACGCGTTATTAAAACGTGGAGCATACAAATTTATTCGTTTCATTAAAAATAAGGGATTTAAATTATTCACTGGACGCTTTCTATAAAAAGAAGCAGAATTAAAATGCTCAACGTGTATTTAACTTAATTGTTCCAAGAAACAAATAGAAATTACGTGCAAAATTTATAGTAATTAATTCAATTTTTAAGTAATGGGTATTAAACAAAGTGTACAAATAATAAATTAATATTTAGTGCGTATTCGCTAAAAATTAAAGGGTAGAAGTCAATGCCATTAATTATTATTTTAGTTGGAGTTAATTGAACCATTATTAATAATATAATAAGCATAAAAGCCTGTGAAAATCCAAGGTTAAAATACGATGAAATAAAAGCTCTGAGAATTATATTAAAACGTTAATTAGGAGCACACACCTGCGTATTTTTAAAAGTCAATTTCAGTTTAATTTGTTTGGATAAACAGGAAAATTCTGCGTATATTGGAAACGGTCGGATAAACCGTAGCTTATATTAACGGGAAGGCTAGATACGGGGTTATTTAACTCAAATAAGAATTCACGTGGATTGAAATAGCCCATAATACAGAGTATTGATTTGTACCACTCAGGCCAAGGTAGAAAAGGAAGGATAAAATGCTTCAAGCAGAGACACTAATAATTAAAGGCGTGATTTGTGTAGCGTCACGAGGGCTACGATTGGTTGTAATAAGATGCACATATGAGAGGTGTAAACTTAACGATTTCTATACAAAATTAATTAGTTATTCTCGGACGTGTTTGCGAGCCGTCTGAAAATTTCTTAGATTTTCAACTGGCGCGTGTGCAAATTTAATAGAACCGCGTGCCGGACTGTCGAAAAGGGAACATAGTATGCGAAATTCTAAAAACTGGCCGTCGCGGGACAAAACCGACATACAGGCGAGCTATTATATAAACCCGGACTTTAAACAGTTTCGCTCTCTTAGATTTTCGATTTTGATTCAATACTTTAAACAGTTTGCTCTTATATTTTGGTGATTATTGAATACTTTAAAACAGTTTGCTCTTTACGTGCTACGATACAAGTTATTATGCATTAGTGCACTTAGAAAAGAAGATACAAGGTAATAAAGTCTAGTTATATTTGCGAGTATTACTGTACCAACTATCGAAATTAGTAACGATAAATGAATAAACAAAAGTAGGCAGTTTTAGGGTATAGCGTGAAAGAATTAGGAATTTCTTTGCTATTTTTCGGGGGTGTTAATAATCAAATGTTATTAGTAAACGTGATTGAATCTACAAACAAGATTTAGATATACATAGATGCGTTCCTGAGAAGCCCTGATACAACTTTAGATGAATGGTGGTATAGAAAATTTTAAAAGCGTTCAGAATCAGAAGCCGTAAACATAACCCAGTTGGAATGGTGTGAATAACAAAGGACGATGTACATTGGAGCCACGAGTGCATTAACCTTCAGGTAACTTATGCTTTGTTGTTCGATTTTTGATGTTTTGGTGTGTGTTGAATAACTTTATAATTTGTTTGCCAAAAAATGGACAGTAGTGAATTTGTACAAACAACAAAATTTTAATTTTAAGGTGAAATTTTCTTGTTTAAGTAGAAATGAGTATTTAGCAGTTTATGTTCTTGATTATGATGAAAATTTGGGTCTGTCTTTGAGCTCAATTAGACTAACCTGTTTAATTAACGTAAAGGGTGGAGATGCTCCTTGTATTCAGACTTAGGTCTGTACATATTGTTAAATTAATTAGTAGGCATCCTACAAGGACTTTAATTCTGGATGCAAATTAAAATGATAACAAATTTAATCTTGAAATTTTATGATACTGAAATTTATGCTGAATTTTAATTTTGAAATTTTAATGTATTGTGAATATTGATGTAAATAGAGTTAACGTTGATGTTTGTGGTAGGAATGTGTTTGTTTTTTTTATGAATGAGGATGAAAGTTTTAACTAGGTGAGCAGCCGAGGCGGAAAGAGTAAAAAGGCGACTATCAGAAGAGATTCAACAGGGCGAGAATCACAGTAAATCTTGGTGCCCAGTTTGAGAGACTCGAATATTTTTTTTACTCTGGTGAGGCTTTTTGTAGGTTTCACAGCAATATATATATATATATATATATATATATATATTCCTTTTATGAAACAAACAAATTCTTTCATTTATGGCTACGCAAATATTAGCTTGCTTTGTATATTTAAAAACTTTCTTTCGATTCTTCGTAAAATGAGTGTTTATTTATACATCGTACAAAATATTATATATATATATATATATTGCTGTGAATCCACCAAAATCCGGGTACTCCGGTTTTCGAATCGAGCCCCACAGATTGGCGTCAAGAATGCTGTGAAACCTACAAAAAGCTATTAACTTAACTGGTCCGTTGACTTTCTTCTGTTAATCGCCTCTTTACTCTTTTCCGCCTCGGCTGCTCACCTAGTTAAACCTTCATCCTCATTCATAAAAAATACAAACACATTCCTACCACAAACATCAACGTTAACTCTATTTACATCAATATTCACAATACATTAAAATTTCAAAATTAAAATTCAGCATAAATTTCAATATCAAAAAGTTTCAAGATTAAATTTGTTATCATTTTAATGTGCATCCAGAATTAAAGTCCTTGTAGGATACCTACTAATTAATATAACAATATATGCAGACCTGAGTCTGAGTACAAAGGGAGCATCTACCACCCTTTACGTTAATTAACCAGGTTCGTCTAATTGAGCTCAAAGACATACCCAAATTTTCATCATAATCCAGAACATAAATACTAAATACCCCTTTCTACTTAAACAAGAAAATCTCACCTTAAAATTAAAAATTTTCTGTTAGTACAATTTTACTACTGTCCATTTTAAGTAAATCAATTATAAAGTTATTCAACACACACCAACACATCAAAATCGAACAACAAAGCATAAGTTACCTGAAGGTTACTGCACTAGTGGCTTCAATGTACATCGTCCTTGCTAATTTCACCATTCCAACTGGGTTATGTTTACGTCCTCGGATTACTGGTCGCTTTTAAACATTTTCTCTACACCACCATTCATCTAAAGTTGTTTCAGTGCTTTTCCGGAACTCATCTGTGTATATCTGAAGCTTGTTTTGTGGATCCAGACACGTTTACGAATCATTTAATTATTAACACCCCGAAAATAGCAAAGAAATTCATACTTCTTTCACAAATATACGCCAAAACTGCCTACTTTAGTGTATTCATTTGTCGTTGCAAATTTGACTAATTGGTACAGTGATACTAGACGTTATTACCTTGTATCTTCTTTTCTAAGTGCACTAAATTACATTCATTGTAGCACGTAAAGAACAAACTGTTTTAAATCACCAAAATATACGAGCAAACTGTTTAAATTATTCTATCAAAATCGGAAAACTAAAAAGCACTGTTTAACGCATTGAATCAAATCGAACATCTAAGAGAGCGAAACTCATATTAACCCGGGTATATATAGTGGTTAGCCTGTCTGTCGGTTTTGTCCTCAAAACGGCCAGTTTCTAGAATTTCGTGTACTATGTTCCCATCTCGACCGCCTGTGCGTCGGTTCTTATTAAATTTGCACTCACACCAGTTAAATCTCAGAAATTTCGACACGGCTCGCAACGTCTGGAAATAACTAATTAATTTTTATACAGAAATGTTATTTTTACCTCTCAAGTTTGCCTCTTATTTTCAACCAATTGCAACCCAGTGACGTTGCTCCACTCACGCCTTTTACTATATGTGTCTCGGTCTTGCGCATATCATCTGTCTCTATCTACCCTGTTCTTATTGGTGCAAATTGATATTCTTTATTATCGATTATTTCAGTCCATGTGGACTGTGAAATAACCCACCTTATTAGCATTTCCCGTAACTATTAAGCTACGGTTTCTCCAGCATTCTCTGTAACCATTTGTTATCTGCAAATTTTACGCGGAACATAAAACATTTAAAAATACGCAGGTGTTCAAACATAATACTTCTACGATCTGAATATTATTGGGTTTTTACTAGCTTTTATACATATTATATGTTACTAATGGTTCAATTAACTCCAATTAAAATAATACCCTTTAATTTTTAGTGACTCCTAATCAAATATTAATTATTTTCTGTACATTTTGTTTAATACCGGTTACTTAAAATTGAGTTAATTAATATAAATTTTGCACGTAATTTCCATTTGTTTTTTTACTCGGAATAATTAAATTACACGTAGAGCATTTTAATACTGCTTCCTTTTTTTATAGCAAGCGTTTTGTAAATAATTTAACTCCCTTATTTTTAATGAAACGAATGAATTTTTATGCTTCACGGTTTTAATAACGCGTATCTTTTCCCAAAGCTTCTACACGGTGATTAAAATTATTTGATGTGATTATTTAATTTTCTACCCTGGTCTAAATATGAGTATTTTCCCCCTATTTGAATACAAATAATCCCACTTATTTGAATTCAAATATAAAACATTTAAACCGCAAACAAAATTTACAAAAAAAAAATGCCTATCTCTCTCTACCCTTATCTATCTAACTTACCTATCTTATCTCCAATCAAAAAAAAAAAATATTTACACCTATCCTATATCCCTATCCTATTCCTAACTCTCACCTAATTCTATAAACTGAAATTATCCCTAACTTCATCCTACTTATCCATCTAATCCTGTATACATCCTATATACCTATCCTATTCCTAACTTTTAACTAATCTTCACTATACTTTACTTCCCCCTACCTAATCCTGTATACCTATCCTACTCTTACTCTATTCCTAACTCTCCACTAATCTTATATGAAATATCTATACTTAACCTATCTTATTTTCTTCCTACATTTACTCTTTATTCTCATCCTAAACCTATTTCTAATTATCTCCCATATTTATCCTATACCTAGCTTTATTTTCTATAAACACCTACTTCTACTCTTCTATATACACCTATATCTACTGTGTATTCTATATCTATACTAAAATTCACCTATCTCCATCCCTTGTTCATTAAGTTATTTAAATCTAACTCTCTTCTTGACCCTCCAAGTCTTTCTTCTCACCACCCTAATACTCTTCATCCCTATTTCTCCCCCTTCTATATCTATATTTATCATCCCTATTATCTCACATACAATAAACTTATCATCCCTATTATCCTGACTCTTAAATACTGCTTCTTCTTCATGCCTTATACTTGTCTGTTTCTCATTTATTATTATTTTCTTTTCTGCCGACAAACCAAACGATACTACCTCAAAATTATAGATTTTTCCCTCTACGGAAAACCCTATGTACCTTCTAGAATTCTTGTGTAATGGAATCAGCCAGAGTGAATTCCTTAAATCTACTTTATTAAAAACAAACTTGCCAATTAACCTCGTCAAAAGTGTGTCCATGGATGGTGGACAATGGAATTGCGGTTTGGTCCGTTGATTAATTTTTCGTGCATCTAAACATAAACGAATGCTATCATCCTTTTTCTTAACTACCACCAACGGATTTATGAAATGAGTGTTTGATACCTCTATTATGCCATCTTCCAACATTTTATTTAATTCTGCCTTCACCTGCTCCCGATATGCTGCTGGAATAGGATAAACCTTTGCGTTGAACGATTCTGAATTATCCACTTCCAATATGTGCTCATAGCCTAACGCTGTGCTTGCTTCTACCCCCACTAATTCTGCATGTTTTTGTAATAAAGCTTGAACTTCTACTCTCCTATCCTCTGGACATCTTATTGTGTTGATCTATTTAACCCCATCATCCTCTACCTCTACTACATTAATACTCAACCCCGTGTCATCCTCTGTGACTTCATAACTGCCCTTCCATGGCACTACCCTATCCTTAATCCTTATTACCTTCCGTTCCATATCTATCAAAACCCCTAACTGCATCATACAGTCAACACCTAAAATGCTCTGAAACTTCAGTCCAGGTACAATTACAAACTCCTGTTCACAGCTTAAACCTCCTATATTTATCCTAAGCACCACAACACTATTCACTACAGCAAACTTCTTTTTATTTGGAGCTACTAAATGGCTACGCTTTATAGGCATAATTCTATCACAAACCTTATCCCTAATTTTGCTGACGAATTCCTCCGATATTAAACTCGCCTCTGCCCCTGTATCAAGTAATACTTCTACATTATTCTCAAAAATCCCTATATTAACAATTGGCAAACATAATTTTTCCTCAGTTTCTGGCTCTACTTCCTCCTCAATTTTGAAAAATTCACGTGGATGTTCATATACATTTACACTGAAATCTAGTGGTCTGTCGCGTTCTAAAAATCCTGTCTCGGTCTGTTTTCCGTACTTGGTCCTGGTCTTGCCGTCACCTCAGCGTATGTCCTAGGCGTTTCCGCTCGTTCCGTGTCTGTATTAGCAGTCCCCCTCATGTCTGGTGAACTATTCCTTCTGGTAGGTTCCGGTCTCGGTGCAGGTCCCCTTCCTAAACTATTACTTCTAAAGTATGGTCGTCGCTGTTCCCAATTCTGTCGCTGGTATCCGTAACTATTCCCCCTTCTAGCATAGTTGTCCCGTCTATTGTCAAACCTAACTGTGTTGATCTGTCTTTCCCTATTATCCCGAGGTCGTCCACTACTTACGTCGTCGTATCTCTGCAGGTATTCTAAAAACATTTCTCTGTCCACTATGTTCTGTAGTGCTACGTGTTGTCTTACTTCTACCTCGAAGTGTCGTGATAAATACTTGATAATTTGTCGGTCCGTCAGTGGTGGGTTCAGTTGCTTTGCTATGCTATACTTGCGTATAGCATATTGCTCCCTACTTCCTGAAAATTCTCCCTTAAATTTCCATGTGATTAAGTATTCTCGTACCTGGTCTTGTTTGTGGTCACTCCAGTAGTGCTTTAAAAATCTGTCTTCAAAGTCCGTGTAGGTGTCTATGTCCTGTCCTACTAAATTGTACCGTGCTTCCGCGTTGTCTTTCAATAAAGCCTTTATCGTATTCAGTTTAGTCTGTTCGTCAAATAAATTTCCCACTAGATTTCTTACACTATTAATAAAAATTTGTGGATTTACCCTGTTATCGCCATAAAACTTCATGTGTTGGTCCAATGCTACTCCACCTGTAGAAAATCTGGGACCATCCACCGTTAAACTTGACATGTTGTATTTGATACTACTAACTTCGCGCTCTACCCTGCCTAACTGATCCCTACATGAGTCCGTCACTTCAGTCATTTTTATATTAATCTCTTCTTCACAAAAAATGCGTACTTCGGACCTTAAATGTCCCATTTCCTGTCGAAGACCTGTAATATCACGCTCATTTTTTTCAACCCTATTTTCTACTTCCCCCAGTTTCACGGTAAGACTATTTTTAAATTCTGTAAATTCTTTAGTATTTTGTTCAATTTTCCCGCTTATCTGCTCTAATTTTTGGTTGGACCTCCTCGCTCTATTCGATTCTTCTCTAGCTCTATTAGATTCTTCCCTAGCTCTATTAGATTCATTGCTTAGCAGTTCTAATTTTCTGTTGGACTCCTCCCTCGCTCTATTCGATTCTTCCCTAGCTAATCGCATTTCCTCTAACATTCTCATCATTAACTCATTTCCTTGATCCCCTGATTCCGTCCTCGACTGATCTCTACTGCCTCCAGCTTCTTCCATTTTCGAATTTTTCTCACACAATGCACTATCGTCACTTCCAATTTCCACTCCTTGACTCCTTAACCACTCCTTTCTCTGCATACGTTCTAATCACTCTCACACACTTTAAAATACTCTTAAATTTATACACAAACAGAAACTCTCTCTCTCAGATCGCCAGTTTCCTGAAATAAAATCACAAAAATTTTATTTGGAACTCGAGCCTCACTTTTGGGTCGCCAAGAATGCTGTGATACCTCTCATATCTGCAGTAACTGGCGCTTTAAAAAAAACATTTGAGCCCCACAGATTGGGCGCCAAGAATGCTGTGAATCCACCAAAATCCGGGTACTCCGGTTTTCGAATCGAGCCCCACAGATTGGCGTCAAGAATGCTGTGAAACCTACAAAAAGCTATTAACTTAACTGGTCCGTTGACTTTCTTCTGTTAATCGCCTCTTTACTCTTTTCCGCCTCGGCTGCTCACCTAGTTAAAACTTTCATCCTCAATCATAAAAAAAATAAACACATTCCTATCACAAACACCAACGTTAACTCTATTTACATCAATATTCACAATACATTAAAATTTCAAAATTAAAATTCAGCATAAATTTCAGTATCAGAAAGTTTCAAGATTAAATTTGTTATCATTTTAATGTGCATCCAGAATTAAAGTCCTTGTAGGATGCCTACTAATTAATATAACAATATATGCAGACCTGAGTCTGAGTACAAAGGGAGCATCTACCACCCCTTTACGTTAATTAACGAGGTTCGTCTAATTGAGCTCAAAGACATACCCAAATTTTCATCATAATCCAGAACATAAATACTAAATACCCCTTTCTACTTAAACAAGAAAATCTCACCTTAAAATTAAAAATTTTCTGTTAGTACAATTTCACTACTGTCTATTTTAAGTAAATCAATTATAAAGTTATTCAACACACACCAACACATCAAAAATCGAACAACAAAGCATAAGTTACCTGAAGGTTACTGCACTAGTGGCTTCAATGTACATCGTCCTTGCTAATTTCACCATTCCAACTGGCTTATGTTTACGTCCTCGGATTACTGGTCGCTTTTAAACATTTTCTCTACACCACCATTCATCTAAAGTTGTTTCAGTGCTTTTCCGGAACTCATCTGTGTATATCTGAAGCTTGTTTTGTGGATCCAGACACGTTTACGAATCATTTAATTATTAACACCCCCGAAAAATAGCAAAGAAATTCATACTTCTTTCACAAATATACGCCAAAACTGCCTACTTTAGTGTATTCATTTGTCGTTGCAAATTTGACTAATTGGTACAGTGATACTAGACGTTATTACCTTGTATCTTCTTTTCTAAGTGCACTAAATTACATTCATTGTAGCACGTAAAGAACAAACTGTTTTAAATCACCAAAATATACGAGCAAACTGTTTAAATTATTCTATCAAAATCGGAAAACTAAAAAGCACTGTTTAACGCATTGAATCAAATCAAACATCTAAGAGAGCGAAACTCATATTAACCCGGGTATATATAGTGGTTAGCCTGTCTGTCGGTTTTGTCCTCAAAACGGCCAGTTTCTAGAATTTCGTGTACTATGTTCCCATCTCGACCGCCTGTGCGTCGGTTCTTATTAAATTTGCACTCACACCAGTTAAATCTCAGAAATTTCGACACGGCTCGCAACGTCTGGAAATAACTAATTAATTTTTATACAGAAATGTTATTTTTACCTCTCAAGTTTGCCTCTTATTTTCAACCAATCGCAACCCAGTGACGTTGCTCCACTCACGCCTTTTACTATATGTGTCTCGGTCTTGCGCATATTATCTGTCTCTATCTACCCTGTTCTTATTGGTGCAAATTGATATTCTTTATTATCGATTATTTCAGTCCATGTGGACTGTGAAATAACCCACCTTATTAGCATTTCCCGTAACTATTAAGCTATGGTTTCTCCAGCATTCTCTGTAACCATTTGTTATCTGCAAATTTTACGCGGAACATAAAACATTTAAAAATACGCAGGTGTTCAAACATAATACTTCTACGATCTGAATATTATTGGGTTTTTACTAGCTTTTATACATATTATATGTTACTAATGGTTCAATTAACTCCAATTAAAATAATACCCTTTAATTTTTAGTGACTCCTAATCAAATATTAATTATTTTCTGTACATTTTGTTTAATACCGGTTACTTAAAATTGAGTTAATTAATATAAATTTTGCACGTAATTTCCATTTGTTTCTTTACTCGTAATAATTAAATTACACGTAGAGCATTTTAATACTGCTTCCTTTTTTATAGCAAGCGCCTTGTAAATAATTTAACTCCCTTATTTTTAATGAAACGAATGAATTTTTATGCTTCACGGTTTTAATAACGCGTACCTTTTCCCAAAGCTTCTACACGGTGATTAAAATTATTTGAAGTGATTATTTAATTTTCTACCCTGGTCTAAATATGAGTAATATATATATATATAATTTCGAAACAATCACTGTACTATGGCAAAAGTAAATAAAACCGCCATCAGGTGATAAAACACCAACACTACTAAAGTGTGGAAGTACAGAATTGAACCGAAACTACATAATAAATCCTATAGATGGCTATACAAGTACGTGAGGCCATATGAAGTAATAAGCTAATGTTTTGTAAATGGCTATATAACTACCAGCCCGATTTGTATTCGTCAATAGGCTCTATTATTTTCATAGAGTTTGTTTACAGATACATCTTATTTTATATATTGTTTTACACAATTTCTTATTGCGGACTGCAAATAACCGTTCTGTTATTATTTGATTTGCCTTGGGGCATGAACCTGGGTGTCGCCGCGAGAAGGTTTGTTACGTTTGCAAATAAATTTTGCTTGTAACATTCCGCAAATCTCAAATGGCCCCACGTACTTGTATAGCCATCTATAGGATTTATTATGTAGTTTCGGTTCAATTCTGTACTTCCACACTTTAGTAGTGTTGGTGTTTTATCACCTGATGGCGGTTTTATTTACTTTTGCCATAGTACAGTGATTGTTTCGAAATTATATCTTTATAATAGCTTCGATTACTTCATAGGGTTCTTGGAGACTATTTCACTCTGAGGAGGCTTAATAAAGCCGAAACCGTCGGTCAGTGGATGTTTCCTCCCCTATGAAGTAATAAGCTAATGTTTTGTAAATGGCTATATAACTACCAGCCCGATTTGTATTCGTCAATAGGCTCTATTATTTTCATAGAGTTTGTTTACAGATACATCTTATTTTATATATTGTTTTACACAATTTCTTATTGCGGACTGCAAATAACCGTTCTGTTATTATATATATATATATATATATATATATATATATATATATATATATATATCAAACTTATTTATTTTCATTTAATATGTTGAGGTTCTATTGAGAGAATCCGTGGATGGTCGCGGATTATTGGCTGCTGGAGAGCATACCGAGGGATTGCTGAATCAATCTCAGAGAAAGAAGTTGGACCGTCTAATAATTCAGGGTCTGTTGTTAGAAGAGCCCACAGAAAAATACAAAGCGCGATTTTCACTCATCTGGCTGTACAGGTGGCAGGCCTGTTTCCTAAAGAAGCAGCCGCTTTATACTTTACTTCATCCCTGGCTGCAACAAAATACCAACAGAAAAAAAATGCTAGTGGAATTCTGTATGAAGCATACATAGCCAGGCGGAGAAAGCTGCGCCAAATAGGTCACCTGCCAGGTGGGACTCCCAGCTCAAGAAGTTCATCTACCTCATCATATAATTCAACAGACTCCCCAGCTGGGCTATCTGCCGCAGCAGCTACGGCAGATACAGCAGATACAGAACTAAAAGGTACCTTACACATACATAATTTAATTTTTCAAAAAATTAAAGCAATAATTACAAGTTTTGTAATTATTTTAAAATTATTTTAAATTATTTTAAAACGTTTTCAGTAACATCCCCAGTGTACAACAGGCTTAAGAATTTTGAAAAATAAGTATGTAAGCAAATAAATTTTTTTAGTAATAATTACTTTGTGTATACCAGGTGGTTCACATAGTACTAGATGGTAGATATCTCCGTATTGATAGAAATAAAAAACCTTGACTTTTTGACAACTAATTTAAATTTAATAAAAACAAAAAATTCAGACTCTACGCCATCTCCACATATATGTTTAATATGAAATATTTAACGATTCTCACTACATATTTCGAAACTAACTAGTTTCATCATCAGTTAAAAGTTAATTAAAATATTAATATTTTTAACTTGTCTTAGTGGTAAGTCACATTTAATAAATTGTTACATAAATTAATTGTGTTAAATTTTTAGTTTATATGTTAGCTGGATATGGTATTTTACACCTGAAGAAGTTTCGAAACATGTAGTGAGAATTTTTAAATATTTCATATTAAACATATACATGGGGATGACTTAGAGTCTGAATTTTTTATGTTTTTATTAATTTTTAAATTTAATTTAAATTTTATTAATTTTATTAATTAAATTGGATACCCACAAATACGGTTATATATTTATTCTTTTGGAAGCAATCATTACAATTACAACAAAACCAAAAATAGAGTGACGGGTGATTTATTCAAAGAAGATTGTCTATACGGCTACTAAACTTATATTATTTGAATTGTAATAGAAAAATTCTCATAAAAAATGATTATATAGCGGGTGTCCCATTTAAATTCTTAAAATTGGTGTCACTAAACCAGAAACCAAGTTAACGAATTTAAATTAGTTGTCAGGATTTTTCAGCCTATTTCTTTTCTATATACTCATCCCCAGAATTTCAACTTACCCTTCTTTTCGTTTCGGAGGTATTAGGCATCTGTTACTTGGTGAACAGCCTGGTATGCACATAATAATTATTACTAAAAAATGAATTCGCACTTAAATACTTTTTTTTCAAATTTCTTAAGTATATTGTATACTGAAGATAATGTTTATCATTAAAACTTTCCAAAATAAGAAATTTGCATGAATGATTTATATTTTTTCGCGACTAACATTTACCCCTAACATTTTGTACCAAAGATATCTAATTTTGATTCCATTTATTTCCTTTTGGAAGGGACACAAATGAGATTTTTCCTTCTAAATTGTATTTAATATGTTTATTTATCAATTGGTTAATTTTTCAAATCGTTCAACCTCTCCACAATTTAAAGAATTGTAAATTAGAATTTTAGTTTCACAGCAAATTATCCAAATCATTATTTTTCCAGACAATCCTGTACTTGACGAACACATCAAGTGGTTGGAGAGCAATATAGAACCTTGGACACTGGTTGAACTGTATTTCCCACCCTGTATTATGAAGGACTATTAAGGCCTATATTTGTATATATATTATAAATTAATGCAGGGTAGCTTAAATTGTTGGTTGAAATTTTGTGCTTAATAAAATACGTTTACTGAGACCCATTTTGTTTTCTTTTTTGTGATTTTGGTAAACCATTTACAAGCATTCGTGTATACAAGATAGGCTAAAAATACTTCAAATTAGATACTCGGATATTTTCATATATATTAATGTAATAATTAGTTAATTTTTTGGCCTGCCGTGTTTATGAGAATAAATAGTGATGTTTGTTTAGGATTTTAAAGGTTCAATAGTTATTAGTCATTATCAAATTCTGGTATTGATTTTTTTTAAAATGCTTCTTTTAGATTCCTTCTTGTTGGCATATTTAACCATATAATGCAGAGATAGCACAATGGAGAATTGTTTCTGTAACTTAATAGTGAATGTGTGGATTATACATTTACGTTAGGAACATATATGTTCTGCCCGATATATACGGAGTGGAAAATGAGAATATTATGGGTACTGTTGTCTCTAAAAGTAGTTGTCAAATTAAAGCCTTTACTAAGCGAGTGTTTTGCTCAAACTGGGCTTGGATTTGACAACTATTTTTAGGGCAGTAGTGCTTTTTAATATTTTCTTTTCTACCCTGTATAAATAAGGCGGTTTATATGTGTTCTCCAAACTGAATCTACTTTTACTATCAACTTACAGGAATGGTCCTACATCATGTGCTTCCCCTGCATTGCATGCATAATGTGCTAGTAAAGAAGGTATCAACAGACTGCAAAGCAGAAGTAACTAGTGTCTTACATGCGTAAAGCCAGTTTAATCCATTTGCATTTGGTGCCGTTTGTGCGGTACGTACAGAGATTTTGTTTGGAATACCTTTTCATTAACCCCCCCTCCGACTGCTTTCATTCACTCACCTGTGAAATGTCTTGAATTTCAGTTAAAACTTGATATGAAAGCAGTCAGGAGATTCCATTTGCATTTCTGTAACATCCGTAATGACAGAATGATTCGTCCAACGATCTTTCATAATCAGAGCAGCCGTACTTAAATTACGTTAGGCGATTCCTTGTTTGAAGCTTGTTACATAGTGCACAATAACAAAGACAGTTAAAACTTAATATGAATGAAGTCAAGCGGTTGAATTTGTATGTCTGTAACAGCCTTAATAGCAGATTAATCCACACAACGATCTTTTTAATTAGAGTTGCCGTACTGAAATTTCTTTGGGGTTTCCTTATTTGACGCTTGCCGCGTATCACAAGATAAAAAAAAAGTAGTAGCATTCAGCAGGATTGGTTTATTTTATACTTAAGGTCGACACGCAAAGGCAGGGTATTCTCGATCGCTAAGCAGAGTGTTGAGGATCCATTCGTTACGTCATAAACTGGGATTATCTGGTGACGTCATTAATACTTTACTGTTTTCCAGCATATCCCCGCATTGTGCATTTAGCTGTATTGAAAAGACTGTTCCGTACCTACGGCAGTATATCCTGTTTTTACCAAACTTTAAGGAAGAAAGCTATTGGTTTACGGACTATCCAGCCTGCCATTTTTTTCAGTGCACCTTCGAGGTTCTCTAGTTTGGTAAATAGTTAAAACGAAAAATTTTCGGTGATTCGAAAATTCTAAAAATCTTACCCGACCGTTCCAAATAAGTTAGTCACTTCCGAAAACAAAATATTATATTCAGATATCTACAGCACAACCATGTTGAAAATTTGGAAAAGTTTGGTGTTGCAAACTTAAAATCTTTAAGAAGGAACTACGGGCATTTTGGTCATTGCATTTTACACTTGAAGAACCATTTAACATGTGCCAAGCATAATGTTGTACTTATTCAAAAAGCAATATCATGAATATTTAAAATTTAATACATTTTTACCGTGGTGTTAATTCTGTTTGGTTCTATTATATAGAATTGGGATTGTCAGCCTATACAAGCAAAACGGATTTTTAAAATTAAAACGTAATTACTAACACAAAAACTGTTTATCAAATGATAGTAAATACTTTACAACGACCCCATGATTTTATTTAACGCTCAAGGATGAACTAATTGATAATTGTACACTTTTTTTACAAATTTTGCATTTGCATAGTTTTAATGCAGTGAAATTAAAGTTTAAGAGAACAGAAACTTGACCTTCTCAAAACTATATTAAAAACAGATTATATTTGAAATTGTATTTACAGTATTTCATCGTGCTGATTTCACTAAGTTCACACAAGATATAATTTTTAATAATTTTGTGCCTTTATCTATTATACGTCTTGTATATAAAACAGATAGATCTTTAAACAAGAATGGTAACCCAATTCAAACAATTCTTAGAGATCGAAGTTCTAAATTAGCATCTACAAGATCTTAGTTTGCGCAAACAAAAATTTTAATTAGGTTTTAAGGTTGCCCGTATTACAAAGATTCTAACAGATTTGGATTCAGAATAAAACTTTAATATTGTTAGATAGCTCAAACGCAAAAATAATTGTTGGCGGTAAATAAAAATGGATTTTGGTAAAAAATTAAAAATAGAGGAAACTTTTCGGGGGTGTACCGATTTAATTTTTTTTTTTTGCATATTTAGATTGCCCAGGAAATTCTAGACTTATTTGATAGGTTACACGACAGATTTATCTCAAAATACCGCGCAATGCTGCTTAGAAATGGATTATTTAATTTCGATTTTAAACACTGCATCGTTTGTAAATAGATAATTTCTAAATCAGTAAGGGGTAGTATGATTTGAAAAATTCTAAGAGATACGAGTAGCTGAGATAAAACAATCTTAATTGACATCTTACACAACGGATTTATATTAAAATACGGCTAAGAATAGGTATTTATAAAAAAACAAAAACCCTGGGTAACTCCTGGGGGGGTGTTCTATTTAAGTAAGTTTTTGTTACAGATTTCAGTAGCTGAGAATAATTATAGAAGTTTGATAGGCTATAGTTTTGGGAAATGTACACATGGTAGGTAGAAAATGCAATTAAGTTAAATGTAGAGGAAACGGACTAGGTGTTTAGAAATTTACAAAATAAGAATGCTATAAAATGTGGTGTTTAAGTAAAGGTACTATTACATTCAAAATATACGATACAAATTATTTTTGTTTGCAGATTCCGACCGGACATATCCTCTGTGCTACACCAAATTTAATATAGCAGAAATATATATTTTGAAATACATGTTTAAATCAATTTCTAAGAATTTCGAATTACCTGATGTTATTAATAAATGTATTAAACTTTATGCGCTTAACTGATACCTTTGTCAATTTTATTGGGTAGGTCTTGAGTGGTAATAAACAGAATAAACACAATTTAATACGTTTATTTTATTTCTCTTTGCAAATAAAATTTTATTTGAAAGTAATTGATTTATAGGTAATAAACACCATTGAGATGAGATCTTCGGTTCCATATTATTACTGCAATGCTAAGAGATGTACAGATGTTTATTTCAACTGACTCGTTGTCGAGTGGTTAGAGGCTCGGATTCTCACACATACGGCCCGGGTTTGATTTCCATGTACGGACAACATTTTATTCCTCTAATATAAGCAAAAATGGTTGTGATGAAGTAGCGTATTCAAAATTGAGTACTCGAAGAAAATTATAGGACAGATTTATCTCAAGTTTTATCTCAAAAAATTTTGGTCCAGCGTGAGGAAATCAGGGAAGCTGGAGAAAATGAAAGCCCAGAAACCCTAAATATACCCTACTTATACTTACTAAATTTAATTTTGATTTAAAATAATAATAATAAAAGTAACTACAAATCTAAATAGAAGAATTCAAAATCTTCACTAAAATTAAATTTATCGTTATTATAATATATTTGTTAATAACCTGTATATACATTAACAAGTAATTTAACATATATGCATATGGATTGTGGTAAGGGTCTCAAAAACTTGTTCCGTCTCAGGTCCCAGTAGGTTAAATCTGCTACTAAAATACGTTTATTTTAAACTTGGAATCATCTTCGGATAACTCATCATGCTGCATGTTTATTTTTGCGTGCCTCCTTTTTACAAATTCCGGTTTAATATTCCATTTGCCTGCAACTTTTTTTCTTTCTCCTTAATGGTGGAACAATTATTGTTTTTATAAATGTTAAGGTTTTTTCAACTAAAATGGTTGTTTGATCAATATTTGCATTTTCACTTTCAGCAGTTTATGAGAGACTGTTAACTTCGTCTAAAATTTGACAAAAAAAATCGATTAAAAAAATAAAATTAAAATTTTTCATGCTGGTTAATATTTACTTTACGTTATTTCGTTTATCTGTTTTTTAATATCAAAATAATTTATTAAGAAACATTAATATATCTTTATACCAAAATCTTATGGCAGTTAAAGATTTCAAATTGTCGGCCTGACGTGTGGTATTCGTGTACTAAATTTTTTTTCAAAACTAAAAGCCAATTTTATCGTACTATACCGTTAGGAAAAAATGAATAAATGCGCTCTAAAATTTGAGAAAGTTTCAATACTTTAACAGCATCATTGATGTCTAAATTTAAATCATTAGTTAGTACATATAAAAAGCTGCAGGTTCTATGTCTAAAAATCATTTTGGCACGCCAGATAAGTACTCCACATTTGTATATCCCACAAACGTTTCACAAATATTTGTTTTGGTTATTTCTCCTTCGCTTCTTTTTTAAAATCAATGTATCTTATAATTTTACTTAATTGATCAGTTTCATTTATATCTTGTGTGGTGTTCATTACGATTGAGAAAAAGCCTAATTCTTTCCATATTTTGTTTTTGATCTAGCGTTTCGGACATTTTAGAAGTAAAAAAGAAATTTATTTTTGGAATACTGCTCTTTGACTTTTCTAAAAGTTTTCTTTTGGTTTTCTACAGCGCCGCTCGTGGAACTCGTTTTATGGGATAAATTATCAACTTATTATCTTGCAATATTTAGCGAAATTAGTGCCAAGGTAATTAAATAAGTAATTTCTATTTAAAAATCTTTTGATATTGTAAAATACCTACTTATATTTTAATTGAAAAGGTAAATACCTAAATTTAAATTGAAAGC
Organism: Platerodrilus igneus; assembly: GCA_036346225.1. Taxonomy (NCBI): domain Eukaryota; kingdom Metazoa; phylum Arthropoda; class Insecta; order Coleoptera; family Lycidae; genus Platerodrilus; species Platerodrilus igneus. The sequence goes on along the minus strand of JARFIW010001054.1, from coordinate 1,596,984 downwards.
ATCAATAACTATGCAATACTCAACGTGGATTAAACTATATGATCAGATCCGTAGTAATTTAATAAAAAATAGTGATATAAATACTTACGTATCAATGAAAGATCTAAGTTAAGACCAACATAGCAATAACAAGTAAAGTGGACTGAATTAAACGAGCAAATGTATCTCGACCTTTTATACTTTTACAAAAGAAGCTGACGAAGCTAAGCTACCTGTGATTCAATACCTGCACAGTACAGGCAATAGCCTGGCCTTCAGTTCCTGTTTTTCAACCAAACTTACTGGTTTGATTGGGGTTAAGGAGATGATATAAATTGATAAAGATATGCTAATTACAGGGAAGGACCAATTGCTTTTTGCAAGCAATAACGATAGCAGTGGAGCGGTTATGTAATAACTACAACTACACCAAACTACTTAATAAAGGGTATAAATACCTTTTATCCTGTGCCGCTGTGGGCAGTAAAACGTTCACGCACAAAAGCTTTCGACGGAGGACCAATAACACGCACGACCGGGTGATGGTGTCGCTTCAAAAGCTCTCGTACGACCGTCCTCTGCAGGGGTTCGAAGGCGACTGTGTTCTTCAACGCACTTTCGTTGCCGGTATAAAATGTTTCACTCAAACTGTAGGGTAAACGCACTGATGGTATTTATTGTCACAAATACCGAATTGTTCGATGATGACGTAACATACCGCCTACCAAATTCATAGAATTTTGAAAAGGAGGGAAGTAGGTTGGGTGAAGGAAATCACATGGGATTTGACCTTGCTAGGAAAACAGGTAACGAAAGATAGGGTGGTACACTACAGCGAGCGATATTACCAACTATGCAAAAAAATTAAAATATATATGTAAATAAGCAAATATGTAAAAATAATATACTACTATACATATAAGAAATGTGTATATACATCTAAACATAAAAATAAAATTAAAATACCGGTAGCGGTGCTAGTTTGACCAAAGGTCGTTTTAATGTGCCATGTGCAGTTTTGACTTAAGCGACACGTATAATACCGTCCGCACCGGGAAAAGTATTAATAATACGACCAAACTTCCATTGAAGTGGAGAAAGCTGGTCGTCCTTGATGAGGACAATAGTGTCCTTTTCAACTTGTCGGACACCTACCTTAGAGTGCCATTTAACCTTTTGATTTAGAGTATGTAAGTACTCATGGCTCCAGCGAGCCCAAAAATCTTGGTGGAGTTTTTGCAGGAGTTTCCACCTGTTTTTTAATGGTAAAACGTTGGTTGAATGGTCCTCTTCTGGTGGTGCAGAAAGAGGCTCCATGGTGAGGAAATGACCTGGTGTTAGGCAACGCAAGTCATTTGGATCCGAACTCAAAGCGCAGAGTGGCCTTGAATTTAGAACAGATTCAATTTGTGTAAGAACTGTGTACAGTTCCTCAAAGGTAAGTTTTTGTTCGCCGATTACGCGAGATAGGTGTGTCTTTACCGACTTAACACCGCTTTCCCACAAGCCACCGAAGTGAGGGGCGCTAGGTGGATTAAACGACCACTTCTGAGGTTACTGCACTATGCAGATAACTCATAAGCTGACGATAGGCACCTACAAAATTAGTACCGCAATCGCTAAATATTTGAGAACAGCGTCCTCGACGTGCTATAAATCGTCGCAAAGCGGCAAGAAACGCGTCTGCCGACAAATCCGAAACAAGTTCAATATGTGCTGCCTTAGTGGCAAAACAAACAAAAATACAAATATAGGCCTTAAGAGTTTTAGAGGCTCGCAGGCGGTTAGCCTTTATTAAAAGAGGGCCAGCAAAATCAACACCAACAATACTGAACGGTTTGATTTGGGTAATACGTGCAGCCGGTAGGTCTCCCATAGGAGGAGTTACCAGGACCGGTTTGGTACGAAAACATCTATGACAGGATGATAAATAATTTCTGATTGAATTTTTAATAGAAAGGATCCAGAAATTCTGTTGGATAAGATACGCTGTGGTATTAACACCGGGATGGCAATACCTTTCATGAGTTGACCGAATGATAAGTTCGGTTAATCGGTGCCGCTGGGGCAATAACGCAGGAAACTATTCGAAATAGGAAAGCGAAGAATGTGTCAAGCGCCCACCTACTCTTAAGATATTTTGTGGATCAACAAATGGAGAAAGTTTTCGCAAGCTTTTAGGTAACTTACGGTTTGCCTTGATCGAAGCTATTTCCCTTGAAAATGTAACATTTTGTACATGCCGAACGATAATCATGAGAGCATTGTGTAATTCACCGTCTGTTAAGGGACCCGTATGACGTTGAGCCATGGGTTTAGAAAATCTATAAATGTAAGCCACGATGCCTTGGATTTTATATAACGATGAAAAACGACTTAGTAAAGTGTCAATGACGTTTGGATCTGTTTGAGCGACAAATGTTAGGATCTTCTTTTCCGTAGTTACCTCAGCAATTGAGGTTGACAATGTTGGTTGAGGCGGCCACGAGTCACTAGGGTACTGAAGCCATTCAGGCCCCGCCCACCATAGCGAACATGAAATAACCGCGCTTGGCATTAATTCCCGAGATGCAGGATCAGCCGGATTATGCGAAGATTTAATATAAAACCATCGGCTAGGTGCAATGATTTCTTGAATGTGGCTAACACGGTTTGCCACAAAAGTTTTCCAACGAAAAGGTGGAGAACGTATCCAAGTGAGAGCGACCGTAGAATCACTCCACGCTGAAACATCGGAGATGTCAATCAAGCCTTGATAAGAACGAATGGTAAAAGAAAGTAAATCAGTTAATAAAACGGCGGCACATAATTCCAAACGTGAAATTGAAATGCGCTTAATTGGAGCTACTTTTGTTTTAGCGGTTACAAATTGTACAGTTATTTCTCCAGTAGTTTGATTTATGAACTGGAAATACACTACCGCTGCATACCCTACCTCGCTAGCATCGCAAAACCCATGCAAATGACAAGTAGAAGGATCCGAAGGGGGTAAACAACGTGGTAACTTTAATGACGATAATAACGGCAACTCTTCTTGATACTGCTGCCATTGAGACGAAATGTCTGCTGGTGGGATGTCATCCCAATTTAAACCTAACATCCACAGATGCTGGATTAGGCGTTTTGCAAAAAGTGTTAGTGGTGCTAAAAATCCTAATGGATCATATATTCTGGCAACTTGTGAAAGTATGTTGCGCTTTGTACATATTGGGTTTAATGGTTTAACCCGAAATGAGAAAATATCTTCTGTAGGTGACCATTGAAGACCTAATATTTTTATTGATTCGTCCGAATCGAAATCGAGAGAAGTATATTGGCAAAAATCTGACGGAATGCCTTCCAAAATAGAAACTGAATTAGAACTCCATTTTCGAAGTTCAAAACCAGCCAAATGTAAAAGTCGGATGAGTTGATCTTTAATTTCGCGAGCCGATTGTATAGAATCTCCACCGGCGACGAAATCGTCAATATATAGATTTGACCGTATAGCCTCAGCGGCTAACGGAAACCTTTTGCCTTCGTCAATGGCTAATTGCTGAAGAGTTTTTAATGCTAGATAAGGCGATGACTTAATACCATAGGTCGCTGTATTAAGCTGATAAGTCTGAATGGGTTCTTCTGCGGAGAACCGCCAAACAATTAATTGAAACTTTCGATGTTTTTCGGTAACCAAAATTTGTCGATACATTTGGCGAACATCACAAGTAAAAACGAAACGATGAGAGCGAAATTTAAGTAAGATTGACGAAATGTCATTTTGGAGACTAGGTCCAGCCAATTGAGTGTCATTAATGACACGTTGTTTTTAGCCTTTGCAGAGGCGTCAAAACCACACGAATTTCAGAAGTATGACCTTCCTCTTTAAACACAGGGTGATGGGGTAAAAATAATTATCGTTCCCAACGGGCGGAGAATCGAGTAATGCCATATGACCCGCATCAAGATAGTCCTGCATGAAATTGTTGTATTGGGCGCGTAGCTCCGGTTGAGCATGCAATTTGCGCTCCAACGAAAATAGTCTTTTTAGCCATGTCAAAGGAATTATCAAAACGGGCAAAGTATCGTTGAACGGTAACGCCACAATAAAACGACCGCTAGGGTCACGAGAAAACGTGTTTTCAAAATCAAGTCTGCCTTTTCTTCTTCTGGAGAAGTATAAGGCTTGATGGTAACTCTTCTATCTCCCAAAACCGCCTTAGGGTCTGGTCGATAGAATCTTCTACAGAAGTAAAAATGCTTGGACAGTATCAGACTGCAAGCTTTTGTGGGACCAATAATAGTCCAACCAAAATTGTATTTATGGCGGCAGGCTGAAGAAATTTGCCATGTATAACACCGCCATTGATGATGAACGGATAAACATCTGCTCCAAGGAGCATGTCAATAGTTCCTGGAGAGTTCCAGGTCGGGTCTGCAAAGTGCAGGCCGCATAAGTGTTCCCAATTATTAGGAACTTCAACGCTGGGTAATTTGCCAGATATTGACGAAAGCACAAAAGTTGTGACTTCTAGAGATTTTTCAGAGTCTAACATAGAGCGAATGGTGCAGCTGACGGCACCCCTATTGACTGCTGAAGTTGTCTGCCCAAGTCCATAAATCGGAACTTGAGAACGTATGCGTGGAAGCCAAAGTTTGCTCACGCAATCGACTCGAATAAAGCTAGCTTGAGAGCCAGGGTCTAAGAGTACCCTGATCGGTTTGTATCTACCAGAACGATCTTGAACTTCCACAACAGCAATGGAGAGTAAGACAGTAACCCCAAAATTTGGATTCGTCTGCGAAGACAAAACATTTGCCGGAATAGGAGAGGCTGACTGCGTCCTATTGGCATTTTTATGCATAGGTGTAGCGATCGGTTCAGCTGAACGGCTAGAAGCAGGTTACGGTTCAAAAATGTAGCAAGGTATGATGCGGCTTGGCGCAAGTTTGACAGGAATTATTAGATTTGCATTGCATGGACGCATGGTCTGTTCGTAAGCAATTTAAACAAAGGCGTAAGCGTTTGACAATGTCGAAACGTTCTGTCGGAGTTTTCTTTAGAAACGATTGACATCTGTAAATTAAGTGATTGCCCTTGCAAGAAGGACAATGGTGCGAAAATGAATTCTTTGAGTCACTGGAGCTACTTGGTGTGTCCAGTGAAACTACGTTAGAAGAAACCTTTGGTTTAAACTGAAACGCTGAGGATTTCTTAGGCACTGATGTGTGAGATGTATGGACAGTCGTCGAATAAGAAACAGGTGCGGTTGAAGAAAAGGTTTCCAACGCTGCACATTGTTGAGTAAAAAAATATCTCAAATCCTCGAAATTAGGTATTTGCTTCGGATCCGATTGGAGTTCGAAGCGTTTTCTAGTGAACGGATCGAGTTTTTCTAAAAGCAAATCGACTAGAATAAAGTTCCAATGTTCGGTGGGAAACTTTAAGTTAGTTAGAATAGCAAGGTTCTCTGAAAAACAATCAATAAGTGCCCTAAGTTTCTTAGGGTCTTCTGATTTTAAAGGTGGAAAGTCTTTCATTGCTTTCCAATGCAAAGTTGCCAATAAACGCGGGTTGCTAAATCGCTCACGCAAGGCGTTATAGAAAATAATAAAGTTATCCCCCGAAATGGGTACAGATTTAACGATTTTTAAAGACTCCCCGGTACAGCAACTGATAAGATAATTTAATTTTTCGATATTGGACAGCGACGCGTTATTATAGACTAGACTGTCAAATAAATCGATAAAAGACGTAAACTCAGTTACCTCATTATTAAAACTTGGGAGTTTTAACGGTACCAATTTTGATACTGTGCTGCTTGGAGCATTTTCGATGATTTGTGGTGCTTTCATTTCTTACATCGTTTCGAGATGCAGCAGTATGCAAAAATAAGCGGAATCTACTTCCTTCCGTAAGGCGTTGTAATTTAATGATTCTACATCGTCACATGAAGCTAAGACGTCAACTAAAGTTTTATTGAAATTTGTATAAAGGTCATGTACTCCCCTTGTTTGAATGAGGAACAACGTTTTTAAAGTTGGGTCACTTTGTATAGTTTTACAAAGCTCAAACATTTCTATAATACGTGTTTTCAGTAATTCTAGTTCTACTACATGTGCCTTCTTCGGAGCCATAGTGACTGTTATTTGAACGGCCTACACTATAAAAATGCTGTAAAACCGCAAAGTTCAAATGTGGGCTGAGAAATATTAAAATATTATGATTTGTTCAAAGCACGAAAAGGTAAGACAGCGTATAAACCAATAAATCACGTTTTATGACTATTATCCTGCAATGTGGTCTTAAAACGAGACGTCGAAAACAAGGGTTTGTCAAACAAAGCGTGAAGATAAGATTTATAGCTTACGGTTACGGTCGGCCTTTACATCAAAAGCTCACAGAAACATGTGGTTTTAACATATTTGCCGAAAGATGCAACTTTACAACCTTATTCCTCTGCAGATGTTCAATATTTTACCGCAAACCGACTGAAAAGGGTTGCATGTGATACTAAAACGTACAATAGCTTTTAAATACAAAGCAAATCCCTTTCCTTTCTTATTTAAGAAGTATAAAGCGACTATAATTTTCAGGTTGCTGTGTGCTTTATACCGCTAAAATAAATTTAAAACTGAAAGCTAACAAATTTTATATTAAAGATTTGTTTGTAATTAAAACGCTTGCCGGTTTTAATTACGGCAAAATCACTTAATTTAGTCTAACAAAAGTATGTAGCTAATATTATACATATTTTAACCCGCTAAATATGGAGCTTGAACACAAATTTAAAACTAAACTAATTACTTAAAGCTCGCTGGTGTGCAAAATGATATTTAATTTAGGACATGCGTATACCATAGGACTGATATTCATCGACTTATAGGACCAATGGCTTGATTGGGGTTAAGGAGATGATATAAATTGATAAAGATATGCTAATTACAGGGAAGGACCAATTGCTTTTTGCAAGCAATAACGATAGCAGTGGAGCGGTTATGTAATAACTACAACTACACCAAACTACTTAATAAAGGGTATAAATACCTTTTATCCTGTGCCGCTGTGGGCAGTAAAACGTTCACGCACAAAAGCTTTCGACGGAGAACCAATAACACGCACGACCGGGTGATGGTGTCGCTTCAAAAGCTCTCGTACGACCGTCTTCTGCAAGGGTTCGAAGGCGACTGTGTTCTTCAACGCACTTTCGTTGCCGGTATAAAATGTTTCACTCAAACTGTAGGGTGAACGCACTGATGGTATTTATTGTCACAAATACCAAATTGTTCGATGATGACGTAACACTTACGAAGTAAGTTAGGTTAATAGGACCGCTACGTCGCCGCCGTCGTCCGTTGCACGTTTTTTTCGTTTTACAAACATTTGATATATGAATCTTGTTCAGTTTTTACGCTGATTAAGAATATGCTATCCATTTTTCGATATCTCATTTAGTTTTCGAGTTATTCGACTTTAAAGTCGAAATTTTGACTATGATAAACTTCACTCCAGCAAAAAATAAATAAAGTTTTAGGTTAATATCGACCTCTTGAGCATATTTTCTCATAGCTCTCATAGCTCCATACCTCCTGAACATATTTTCTCAAAGCACCAATGCTCTAAGTCGAAAGGTTTTCGAGTTATTCGACATCTTGTTTTCATTAATGTATATGTAATATTTATATTTTTGATAACAACATATCTGTAAGTTTGGTTAGAAGTTCTGCACATGAGAACTTAGATTTTTTAGACAATGTAATCGTAAAAATCCATAGACCAAACTAATCTGGGTCGTTTAATAGCGCTCATCAATTTATGCAATTTAGTAACTAAGAATAATATCAGCACTTTTGTTAAAGTTAATAATCTTTTCTCATCAGTTTATTTATTAACCCTAGGAAAGCATGTGACGTTAATTGTAATTTTGATTATTTTTTGTGGTTATATTTAGTAACAATAATATCAGTAAACTGCTGATTAACATAACTCATGAATGACATATCTCTAAAAGCCTGCGGTTTTAGTGGCCGCTCTTACTTGCTAAATTGGTATTCATATGATGAGGTTCAACCATGCTTTATTAATTACGATAATTAATTTAAATTGCTTATCGTTTAGGGTATGGACTTCCTTCCACCCCTCACCCCCGCATAGCGTTGATTGACAAGGGGCTAAGGGGCTAGTTAATTAATTCATTGGAACCGAATGACTGCAAGTATGTACAGCTTGAATGTGTGTATTATCATCCAAAATCAATTACTATTAAACATAAACCACAATTTTTACAACATACATTCTTTGTGGACCCCCCCCCCCCCAACCCGATAAGTTTTGTTTCAAAGTCTTATCATTAATCTTGATCTTAGCATATTGTTGAGCTATTGCACAGGCAAACGTCAAGAAGCGTTAATAGTTTTCACATTTACTGCATTAAAGAAGCTACAATTTGTTCTGCTTCAAACATGTAAATATATTAATTCACAGTACAATTCAAATTATTAGTTAAGTTGTATGAAATAATGTCTATTATGATATGTATTGTAGTGCTTTTTAAGCTGTACTTGTAAAAATTAATTGCAGTTGTTTGAACAATTATTCTTTTTGAATTATATTTCTAAGACGCTATTCTAAAATTTTTAAATATTTCTATATTGAAGGAAATCTATGTCCATAGTACTCCCTGTATGTTTGTTGTGGTTTGTTTAGTATGCTTCTTAATCTTCTTTGGGGATTAAACCACTCATAGTTTTTAAAATTATCTTTATTAACGTTTCGATCCATGACCTAGGATCGTTTTCAAAATAATAAAAACTTCAAGTTTGACATTTATGACATAAATTGAAGGTGACTTTGATTTATTGATGTTTGAAATATTTGGTTTGAGTACACTAAGCAAAAATTTTTAAAGTTTAAATGAATGATTGCCTTCAATTTGTGTTACGGCCTGGGACCGACTTTTTTAGGTAGCCAATACGCTTAACGTGAAATCAGCTGATTAATTTTTATTGGTGAATTTTATATAAATTCAATAACTTGGGAATTGGAAAACATTTTTTAACATGTTTCTATTTATACAATTGAGAGGATGGTTATTAAAGAAGTGTGCGATTGCATTATTAAAAGGCTTAAGTAGTTGTTTTTTTATATTTATTTTGAAGGGAAAAATCATTATGATTTAGGATACCTCTTTGGTAGATTTTAACATGGTTCTGAGGCGACCTTATGGCGGGTTTACACTTGTCAGATACCAATATTGTTTAACGGAGATTGTATATGGTTGTGAGGTAACCCTATTGCGGGTTTACACTTGTCAGATACCAATGCTGTTTTACAGGGGTTGTTAATATGCTTCATCATCATTATCATTGGATCTTCATCTCAAAACTGATTGGACACGTACCTGCACTTATTTATATTCTGAGCTAGCTTCCCTTCTATTGTTTTCTAATTTTATGTCTTATTTCACCGAGATTCAGTGAAGGGGGTTAAGCAACCTGTGGCTACCAAGATCCCCCAACACTTAGATATTTGCCGAAATAATGGTTTTCTAGTTAATATGCTTATTGTTATATAATTAGTTATTGTATGTATAAATAGAAATCATGTATGTAGGCTGTATTTCATGTTAATATCGCAAGGAAATCCCAGGAAAAACTTGCAATGCTACCTAGATATTGGGGGCATTTGATTTTCATTTGTTATTTCTTTTGTTATTTCTTTTAGTAATGGAATCCATTGTTTACTGAAAGTTACGGATTCGTTAGCACCGCAGTTATTTTTATGTAAGGTTATATGAGCAGCTTCTTTGATTTTGCGTTTTTGGTAGTTTTCTTCTTTGTCGATAATTTTTGCGTTCCCCCATTTTATTTTATGACTGGAGTCCCATGCATGTTGGCAAATCATCGATTTTTCAAATTTTCTATTTTTTTATATTTGATTTATGTTCTTTTAATCGAACTTCAAATGGTCTGGAACTTTCCCCTATATAAAACTTATTACATTCGCACGGTATTTTGTAGATACAACTTTTTGAACTTTGTATTGCGTTTTTGGGTTTTGTTTTTGTTAATTGTGCTCTTAGTGTATTGTTGGTTCTAAATACTGTTTTAATTCTAAATTTGTTTCCTATTCTTTGAATTTTTTCGGAGAATCCTTTTATGTATGGTATTGAGAGCATTTTATCGTGTGTATCGTTGTTTTTGTTTCCTTTTTCTTTATTTTTAGGGATTTTATTCATTTCTTTTTCTATTATTCTTTTAGGATATTTGTTTTCTATTAGTGTACATCTGATTAGGTCTTTCTCTTTCTTTAAAATTTCTTCGTTTGATGATATTAATTTTGCTCTATCATACATGGTTTTGATAATTCCTCGTTTGACACAGTGTGGGTGGTTTGAATCGAAGTTTAAGTATCTGTTTGTGTGCGTTGGTTTTCTATATACCGATGTATTAATTGTTGTATCGTTTTTGCGGCGGTTCCGTGGCGTAGTGGTATGTGTGTGACTACTACGCCCAAGGTCCCGGGTTCAAATCCCGACACGGTCCGCTTGAAAAATGTTAGGCGAGCATTTTTCACAAAAATACACCCTCGTTCGGATGAGAGGTAAAATGGAGGTCCCGTGTGTGAGTGTTGTCACGCACGTTAAAGATCCCTACCTTGCTTGGAACAGCAAGGGTTCGGCAAAATTCAAAATTTTCCAGGTAAAAAAAAAACTCGCTTTCTGGCCAATGTAGTACCTTCGGGTGAAGCATTGGAAAATCAAATGTAGTGTATCGTTTTTGCTAACTAGAATATCTAAAAACGGAAGTTTTCCATGTTGTTCTAATTCATATGTGAATTTAATAGTTGGTTCTATTTTGTTAATTGACTGTACAAAGTTTTTAATTAGTTCTGTATTATGAGGCCAAATAGCATAGACATGATTTACGTATCTTCACCAGATTAGTGGTTTCAATTCTTGTGTGAATATTATATCTTTTTCGAATTCCTCCATGAATATATTACTAAAGATTGGTGATAGTGGACTTCCCATTGCCATTCCGAAGCTTTGTTTGTAGAATTGATCATTTATTTGAAAGTATGTGGTATTGACGCATAAACCAAGTAATTCCATAATCGATGATATGCTTAGTTTTGTTCTTTCTTTAAGATTGACATCTTTTTCTAGTTTGTGTTTTATAATATTAAGCGTTTTGTTTATAGGGACATTTGTGAAGAGATTTACTAAATCAAAGCTTATCATTGTGTGTGTATTTTTAATTTTTATGTTTGATAATGTTTCTAAAAAATGTTGGTTGTTTTTAATGAAAGAATTCGTTTTGCCTGCTAATGGATTTATAATTTTTAGTAGAAATTTTGCTAAATTATTGCATGGTGAATTTATTGAGCTTACGATAGGTCTTAAAGGAATGTCTTTTTTATGAATTTTTGGTAGACCGTAAAAGTGGGGTGGTTTACTGTAATGTGGGACCAGTTTACTTCTTTCTTTGTCTTCGAATTCATTTTTAAATTTAAATAGGGTTTTGTATATTTTATTTTCAATCGATTTTGTTGGGTCCGTTTCTAAACTGGTGTAATTCTCAGTGTTCAACAGTTCGTTGACTTTTGTGTTGTAATCGTTTTTATTCATTATTACTGTTGCATTGCCTTTGTCAGCAGGTAGAATTATAATTGAGTTATCGTTTTTTAGATTGCGAATTGCTTTTATTTCGTTACTACTTACATTTGGCTTTATTTTGTGATTCTTCTCTATTTCGATTTTGCATCGTACTCTAAATTCGTTTGCTTGATCTTCTTCAAGTTGGTTTGCTGTTTTCTCAATACAGCTAATTATTTCAAAGGTTGGTATTGATTTTGGCGTTACTGCAAAGTTAAGGCCTTTTGAAAGAATTGATTTTTCTGTGTCGTTAATAGTTCTGTTTGATAAATTTATCACGGTGTTTAGCATGATGTTGCTGTTTTCTAACGTTTTAGTTTGTGTGCTATTTTTATCTATAAATAAGTTATTAAATTTCTTTATGTGAATTTCTTTTTGTTTGGAAAATACTGATTCGTAGTACGTTTTTGCACTTATGTCATAAATGTTAAACCTAAAGTTTTTATTATTTTGAAAACGATCCTAGGTCATGGATCGAAACGTTAATAAAGATAATGAGTGGTTTAATCCCCAAAGAAGATTAAGAAGAATACTAAACAAACCACAACAAACATACAGGGAGTATTTACAAGTCAGGTATGGGCCTGAAATTTGTATTTGATTTAGACAGTTGGACAATCTAAACCTAAAACTTTCGCATTCCAAAAATTCACTCACATTCCTAATAAAATGCAGAAACAACGAAATAATACCAAAAGGATTTAGAATCAAATTTGGAAAGACAAGCAATAAACTATCAAGGATTCTCGAAAGAACAAGCTACAGTATGATGAGGGAAAGACTACAAAACCACCGACACATTATTTATAAGTTAAAACAAGATATTGAGGGCATTATAAACTTCATACGAATAAAGGTAACAAAATATGATTTTGATAAAATTCTCGTTAGTGCAAAAACGTACTACGAATCAGTATTTTCCAAACAAAAAGAAATTCACATAAAGAAATTTAATAACTTATTTATAGAGAAAAATAGCACACAAACTAAAACGTTAGAAAACAGCAACATCATGCTGAACACCGTGATAAATTTATCAAACAGAACTATTAACGACACAGAAAAATCAATTCTTTCAAAAGGCCTTAACTTTTCAGTAACGCCAAAATCAATACCAACCTTTGAAATAATTAGCTGTATTGTGAAAACAGCAAACCAACTTGAAGAAGATCAAGCAAACGAATTTAGAGTACGATGCAAAATCGAAATAGAAAAGAATCACAAAATAAAGCCAAATGTAAGTAGTAACAAAATAAAAGCAATTCGCAATCTAAAAAACGATAACTCAATTATAATTCTACCTGCTGACAAAGGCAATGCAACAGTAATAATGAATAAAAACGATTACAACACAAAAGTCAACAAACTATTAAACACTGAGAATTACACCAGTTTAGAAACGGACCCAACAAAATCGATTGAAAATAAAATATACAAAACCCTATTTAAATTTAAAAATGAATTCGAAGACAAAGAAAGAAGTAAACTGGTCCCACATTACAGTAAACCACCCCACTTTTACGGTCTACCAAAAATTCATAAAATTGACATTCCTTTAAGACCTATCGTAAGCTCAATAAATTCACCATGCCATAATTTAGCAAAATTTCTACTAAAAATTATAAATCCATTAGCAGGCAAAACGAATTCTTTCATTAAAAACAACCAACATTTTTTAGAAACATTATCAAACATAAAAATTGAAAATACACACACAATGGTAAGCTTTGATGTAGTAAATCTCTTCACAAATGTCCCTATAAACAAAACGCTTAATATTATAAAACACAAACTAGAAAAAGATGTCAATCTTAAAGAAAGAACAAAACTAAGCATATCATCGATTATGGAATTACTTGGTTTATGCGTCAATACCACATATTTTCAAATAAATGATCAATTCTACAAACAAAGCTTCGGAATGGCAATGGGAAGTCCACTATCACCAATCTTTAGTAATATATTCATGGAGGAATTCGAAAAAGATATAATATTCACACAAGAATTGAAACCACTAATCTGGTGGAGATACGTAGATGATGTCTATGCTATATGGCTTCATAATACAGAACTAATTAAAAACTTTGTACAGTCAATTAACAAAATAGAACCAACTATTAAATTCACATATGAATTAGAACAACATGGAAAACTTCCGTTTTTAGATATTCTAGTTAGCAAAAACGATACAACAATTAATACATCGATATATAGAAAACCAACGCACACAAACAGATACTTAAACTTCGATTCAAACCACCCACACTGTGTCAAACGAGGAATTATCAAAACCATGTATGATAGAGCAAAATTAATATCATCAAACGAAGAAATTTTAAAGAAAGAGAAAGACCTAATCAGATGTACACTAATAGAAAACAAATATCCTAAAAGAATAATAGAAAAGAAATGAATAAAACCCTAAAAATAAAGAAAAGAAAACAAAACAACGATACACACGATAAAATGCTCTCAATACCATACATAAAAAGATTCTCCGAAAAAATTCAAAGAATAGGAAACAAATTTAGAATTAAAACAGTATTTAGAACCAACAATACACTAAGAGCACAATTAACAAAAACAAAACCCAAAAACGCAATACAAAGTTCAAAAATTGTATCTACAAAATACCGTGCGAATGTAATAAGTTTTATATAGGGGAAAGTTCCAGACCATTTGAAGTTCGATTAAAAGAACATAAATCATATATAAAAAATAGAAATTTGAAAAATCCATGATTTGCCAACATGCATAGGACTCCAGTCATAAAATAAAATGGGAGGACGCAAAAATTATCGACAAAGAAGAAAACCACCAAAACGCAAAATCAAAGAAGCTGCTTATATAACCTTACATAAAAATAACTGCGTTGCAAACGAATCCGTAACTTTCAGTAAACAATGGATTCCATTACTAAAAGAAATAACAAAAGAAATAACAAATGAAAATCAAATGCCCCCAATATCTAGGTAGCATTGCAAGTTTTTCCTGGGATTTCCTTGCGATATTAACATGAAATACAGCCTACATACATGATTTCTATTTATACATACAATAACTAATTATATAACAATAAGCATATTAACTAGAAAACCATTATTTCGGCAAATATCTAAGTGTTGGGGGATCTTGGTAGCCACAGGTTGCTTAACCCCCTTCACTGAATCTCGGTGAAATAAGACATAAAATTAGAAAACAATAGAAGGGAAGCTAGCTCAGAATATAAATAAGTGCAGGTACGTGTCCAACCAGTTTTGAGATGAAGATCCAATGATAATGATGATGAAGCATATTAACAACCCCTGTAAAACAGCATTGGTATCTGACAAGTGTAAACGCGCAATAGGGTTACCTCACAACTATATACAATCTCCGTTAAACAATATTGGTATCTGACAAGTGTAAACCCGCCATAGGGTCGCCTCAGATCCATATACAACCTTCATAGAACAACATTGGTATCTGACAAGTGTAAACCCGCCATAAGGTCGCCTCAGAACCATGTTAAAATCTACCAAAGAGGTATCCTAAATCATAATGATTTTTCCCTTCAAAATAAATATAAAAAAACAACTACTTAAGCCTTTTAATAATGCAATCGCACACTTCTTTAATAACCATCCTCTCAATTGTATAAATAGAAACATGTTAAAAAATGTTTTCCAATTCCCAAGTTATTGAATTTATATAAAATTCACCAATAAAAATTAATCAGCTGATTTCACGTTAAGCGTATTGGCTACCTAAAAAAGTCGGTCCCAGGCCGTAACACAAATTGAAGGTAATCATTCATTTAAACTTTAAAAATTTTTGCTTAGTGTACTCAAACCAAATATTTCAAACATCAATAAATCAAAGTCACCTTCAATTTATGTCATAAATGTCAAACTTGAAGTTTTTATTATTTTGAAAACGATCCTAGGTCATGGATCGAAACGTTAATAAAGATAATTTTAAAAACTATGAGTGGTTTAATCCCCAAAGAAGATTAAGAAGAATACTATGTCCATAGGTTAATTTCGTTTAAAGACATGAAATCAAATAAAACATGGATTATATCACAGAATATGTTCTGTTAATGAGAAGTTACCTGGAATGTTTTATTTCTCTGGTACAAAGAAGGCAAAGAACCAAAGCTACTAGAATTGATACAGATTTGTGTTTCTATGCTGCGACGTATAGTAATTCTCTATGCATCACTTTAAACCTGGTTACATGATTACAACATTTTTTTATCAAGCACGCCTAAAAATATATATTTGAAAGTGATCTGCTTTGCTATTCTAAAAGATGTTGCATTCTTAGGTTACAAGTATGTGAGTTACTTACGCCCTGCATATCTAGACTCATTCGTAAAATTCAAGAGAGGAAGGTTTCTCGAATTGCTGTTTAATTTTTTAATGTTAGTTTTTGTGCTCGTATAATTGGTATGCATATTTTGATTATATTTTGGAAAAGTTAACCGCATCAGTACATCTGGCGCAGTTTGATTTTTTGTTGTACTACCACTGACAGTCACAGTCCAACTATCTAAATACATAAAACATAAGATTTAGTATATTATAAACACTACTTACTTTTTGTAGAGCTACAAGTATTGTCAGATCTTCCATTTCTTTGTTTACATTTTTTGCAAACGTATTGCTTTTGCCGGTTTGAACCAACTGCCATCTTAGCCTGGGGAATACTCTTTTTTGGATAGTCATCAGTACTGGTGGTACAATCTGGACCACCTTCTGAAAAATTGGACTCACTGGAACATATTTTACAAAAGTCTTGCAACTTATTAAAGTTCTGTTTTGGTTTTGCACAATCTGTTCTATTTGCCATCGATTTTTGCACGTTCTTTGTATAGTTATTGATATTTTTGCATTTAATTTTCTTATTTTCAATATCTTCTTTTACACACGTTTGCATATTTTCCTTTATATTATGAATATTGATTTTCTTTCCTAAATAAAATTTAACTAAATCGTTACTGGTAACAAGAGGGTGCTGAATGAATTAGTGCTATTTTAGTCCATATGACCATTATGAAATGTTTATACCTTCATCAGAAGTGCTCTCCGAAGAATCCTGACTTTTGTGAAGTGTGTAAAATGTTATCCATCCTTGAGGTATAGTAGATAGGTTATCATCCTTAGAAACTCCAACAGCTGCCCTTCCCTTATTTACATTAGACCTATTCGGCGAATTGTGCACATTATCAGAACGGTTTTCCTGTTTATTAGCTGCAGCTGCCCTTTGCATTCCATTTTTTATTAGTTCGCTTTCTGTACTTCCATTTAAATCATCTTCTGCTGAACACTGTAAAGACATTGTTCGTTCTTCAGGAATGACATCAAACTTTTGACAGTACCTGCTTGACGACAGACGTGTTGGTATTTGAAACACTGTCGGGCATATTTTTTCGTCTGTAAAGGAAGATTTATTTAAAATCTTTCCTTTATCATCTTTAGAAGTTTCAGTATCAGTTCTATTTAGTGCATCGATTAATATATTTGCTATTAGTTGATCCATTTTAGGATCACTTTGTTTAAAGTGGTCAGATTCTAAAAACGTAGGTCTATTCTGCTTTGAAATAACAGGAAGCTTGGAACGTTTCAAAATTGGAATTTTTGATTTTGTTGGTTTATCCAAATGGTTGCTTTTTAATTTTGGACATTTGCTGGTTTCAAGTGACTTTTTTACGAATTCCAAAGGTTTAGAATCGTTAATATTAGATTTCCTACAACTTTCTTTATACTTTCCATTTGTATTTAAATGAACTAAATGTTCCAACGGTTTATGGAAAGTTTCAGTCGGTGGACTTTTAAATTTTTGTAATTCATCCATCGATTCTACTGTACACAATTCTATCTCCCTTGTATTTTTATTTTTTTGTTTGTCCGTACTCTTTCTATCTTTTTTAATATATACTTGGATTTTTCTATTGGTCAAGGAACCAGCTTTTATCTTCTTTTTATCTTTTCTTTGATTTAAATCTGTCAAGGTCGCATTATTAGTATGTTTGTAGGTGTTAACATAATAGTTTGATAAGTTGCCTTTTTCGCTTGCACTAATATAATTGTAGCCTAACTTTGGAAATACCGTACTTGCTTGTGCTTCTGTTATCTTCTGCTCGCGTTTAATTTGCCTTTTTTGTAATTTTGCCAATAAGCTTTTTGGCAAGTGATCAGCAACTGATTTCAACTCAGTTCCATTTGAATCATTAATAGGAATAAAAAAAGTCGAACTTTTTCCTAGCATATTATAAAACTTTTCTTTGATTTTATGAGCGTGTAAGTTAGAATAATCGCTTTCTTTTAATTTTTCACGATACACTTTGTCTGTACGTGGAGAAGTAGGATCTTCTAAACTGTCTACCAGACTAATATTGTCTCCATCTCGCTCACTTGATTCACCAGACGACGTATTTACCTCCATTGACATCGATCTTGGTTGAGCGGAATATCTTGGGACAACCACGTGAGAAATTTTAGTGGGTTTACGGTATGAACTACCAGTGCCTATGCTACCAACAACATTTATTGATTTATCAAAATTAGCTTCAATTAACTCCTCTTCTTTTTTCTTGAATATAGCGGTTGGTAATTGATGCACTTGAACTATATTATCGGAGCACGCTATTTCACTTAGATCACGTACGTGAGATTTTGGGCCTATGTTACTAATGTTAATGTTATTTGTAGAATTTTTTTTAAAATCTCGCATAACATGGTCATAAATAAGATTTAACGTGGATTGGCTCAAATTCACATTAGAAATTACACTAACATT
Source organism: Platerodrilus igneus (assembly GCA_036346225.1). Taxonomy (NCBI): domain Eukaryota; kingdom Metazoa; phylum Arthropoda; class Insecta; order Coleoptera; family Lycidae; genus Platerodrilus; species Platerodrilus igneus. The sequence goes on along the minus strand of JARFIW010001054.1, from coordinate 1,578,589 downwards.
TGTAATATCAGTTTGCGTTGAACAACTATTAACACTATCAATTACCGTCTGTTTAAAATTGTTTTCTGATTCATCTGCAATGCCCTTCCCATTAATGTCTGTATTTTCTAAAAAATTGTCATTTTCTTCGACACACCTTTCAGATGAATATGCTGAACATACTGTTGAATTATCGTTAAATGTAGTACTGAAACTAGAATAGCCGTTTGTGTACGCAGAATCGGTGGTACTGTCATATGAGTTAGTTACAGAAACTGCATCGGGATAGGTACTACAACAAGGAAATGTTGCTTCGGAAGATTGCTGGGATGAACTTGTCTTACGGAGTCTTGTATTTCCAATAGAAGAAACGTAACTTGAATTGATATATGAATTAGTTTCATTTGATAAATCATTTTGGTTACTGTCTGTTGTGTGAAGTTCGTTCAAGTTTTTTTTATAACCAATATCTGAAATTTGAATATCCCTACTATTGAATACTTTCTTCTTTTCTGTGTCAATTTCGAAACTTCTCGTTCTCTTTGAATTGTTAATAGCACTAGATTTACCACCGTAGTCGTTTAATGACCTGCTTCTATATTTTAAGTGTTCTGGAGATGAGTAAGGCGAATTCAGGCTCTGACTTGATAACTCTTTAGAAATTTTTCCATAATACTGCCATTCATTATAGGAACTGGAAAATCGCAAACTTCTTTCGGGAAGTGGTTTATTCGTGTCCCATAGTCTTTTCAATAAAGTTGATTTTCTCATTAAGCTATTGTCTCGCTTTCTATTCAAATGTGAATCACTTCCTGCATTCATATTTGTACGTAATTGACTCCTGTGTGACTCGCACTCCTGAAAACTGGATCGCTGCTGTAAGAGTGTGTGTCTAATAACAAAAATAAAAAATATTACTCCAATATCCACTCAATGTAAATACATATGTTAATTAAATGACATATCTTAACTGAAAATGACCTTGTTTTAAAACAAAACCAGCTATGTACCAAACAAAAGATTGGCAAAATTTTACATTAATATACTGTGCGGTTGCGAGTATAGAAACTGGTGTGTACGCGTGCGTATGTGTGTGGGTGCGTGTGCGTGTATATGTGCGTATGCATGTATGTGCGTCTGTGCATGTATCGGTGCTTGTGTGTATCTGTTCGTTATACCTGTATGTATTAATAGGTATTAAATACCGATTCTATTACACTTCAGGGCCAAAATTCTAGTTCCATGTAGAATATTTTTAGATCACAGGTTCATGATGCTTGTAACGTATTTTTTTCATTTAGTTACATATTCTCTATAAATTTAATATTATGCCTTAATAAAATCAAAACATAATTTGTAATTGTCTGGTGACAAAAGATAGCTTATTATGTGTATAATGTATAATGGGCTCCTTCCTCTCAGATATCTAAGTTACTAGGCTAGTTACTTATCTGTCATTTTCGCAATCACTTTTTGAGTAGAGCTTGAACGAGAAAGCAGCTCGACTGGTGATAAAAAGAGCCAAGATGGTGCTAAGCGAATTTGCTTGGTACTGTGTTCGTAAAAAGGTTGTTCAACAATTAATACCATCGTTTCATAGTCTGGTTTCTGATAGCTTTTAGTGTAGATTGATTTGAATTTCACTATGGGTGAAGTCAGTTTGATTCCTGCACATACGATGAAAAATTTAGGTGTACATCATTAATGCTGTTAGTATGAAATAATTTTATAAAATTTATTAATTGGTTTTCCATAATGCAACAATGGAGAGAAGTGAAAATTTTATTTAATTTAATAATATTTTATTAAAAAGGTTTTTATGGGCTTCAATTTAAATTCAACGTTATAACATGATCATATTTTTGTGTGCATCGCAGATGTTTGTAAATTGGTCAACATATGGCGTTGTTTTGTTCTGGTAAGAACGTTCAAGTTTTTTGGCTCAACTGTACTTCGTGCACGTGAGTGATCTTAACCTTAAAGTATACTGAATTTATTTAAAAGTTCCAAGTTAGATGAAAGATTGATATTTTATTTTAATGTTGTTATCTTGAAGTGGGTTTTGTATAGACACCCTATTTTTGTGTAAGTAACTTTACAAAAAATTTTTAAAGATGGCAGTATTGTTGCCTTGAATATTTAATCATTAAGGAAACAATTTTAGCTTCACTAAAAAACGTTATTGAAACCACGTCAAAATATCTACAATTTTTAGATACTATCACCACATATTATTTTAAATTACATTAAAATATTTTTGCTCATTATTTGGACATGTACTTTAACCTTAAGAAATGATAAATTCTTAAAGGGCAAAATGTTAAAGTTTATTCTTTGTCTGAATGGTACAATTTAGTAACTTTTAAATGAAATATTTTTGATCGTTATTTGTAAAGTCTATCGTAGTACTACTCAAGGCTATCTTAATTTCAAAGTGTAAAATTATTAAGAAAACGAATACCTTAGACTGATGACATGTTGTGATATTGAAAATCTAATGAAGTTTATATTATTCTAGAAAGAACATTATTAGTTTTCTTTCAACTAAATTTTTATTATAATTGTAAATATTTCCATTGAAACAAGATAAACAAATTTAAGTGACTAGAATCTCTTTAATTTTGCTTAATTCCTTTATTATTAAAAATTTAAAGGAAATTTCTTGGTTCTTAGTAAGCAAAAGATTAGCTCTGCCTAATGTTAACAAGTACCCTGGGTATATATTATTTTTGGAACTTAAAAGCAAATATGTTATTTATTGGTGAATATTTTTAAGGACACAAACAGTGTCTCTTTTGTGCATTTGTTTGTTCACAGGATATGTCGAGACATCTGTAATACATCTGGTAAGTGATATTTCGGTAAGTGCTTTGCAAGGTCGATATTTAGGTTTTGTGGCTACATAAGCGGTATAGACTTCAGGTTTCCGCATTCCCCTAATACAATTACACGTATTTTTTCATAGGTTGTTGTATTGAAAAATACAGTGGCGCTTTTTATCTATATTTTTGGTCGTTTGTCAACCCATGACCTAAGCTCATGATCCACTCAGAGCTACCACTCTATTAGCCGTTTATCTTTAATGAATTTTTCTTTTCCTCAAACCGTTTTCTATCCAACTTTACCTTGGGCTTCTGTCATTGACAAGAAATTCTCGACCTTGTGATATCAGGTAAGGTAGGCATTTATGTTATATCGAGGTCCAATTTGCTATCTTATATACACGAGGGAATTTTTCATTATGTGCTTATAATATAAGTTGTATTTTTTTTGTAGAGATCATCTTGAAACATGTTTAACTTGATCAGTATTTATTCGCATTGAATTACAAGTATAATGCGCCAAGCGTGCCTTATTCTTTATTAATGTCCATATAGTACATAATAGAACGCTTCGTTTTAATAATCTTCTTGTAGTAAAAAATCTGTGTGACATAAAGTTATTTTGTCGAGCATCTCTAGCAATCTTGTTGCTTTCGTATTTCCCCATCTCTAACGGCGAGTCTTTGAATCGTCGCTATCGTTCGTTTCTCGTTTGTTCGTTAGTCGCAGCCAAGCTATCAATTCCTCAAGATGTTTTCCAGACTAGAAGCTTGCGACCTTCGATTAAATTATTTGTGTGAGTGGTTCAAGTTATGGTAGACTCGAATAAATATCAATAACTTCTACTAACGGTTTGTAATTTATACATTTTACGAACTTAATTTAATTTTGTTTCATTTATTTAGCGCGCCTATGAAAAACAATAGAAAAGTACAAGTGAGAATTTTGTTTTGTAGGTTGTATTGTTCTGTACAAGGATTGGAGATTGCGGACATGTGGTCGTGATTGCTGTTACCCCAAGAAATGGTTACGGCTTCCTAAGTTTGAAGTGGTTTATGGTGTTGTTTGGAGCTGATGAAATTTCTAATGGGATTTGTCTATGAAAATCAGATGCAGTTTGGTTCGTTATTAAATTTAAGAAATTTTGCATGTGTTTAGAATGTCGTTAGTCTTTGATAAACAGAACGGTCATATAAAAAACACGAAATTTGCTATCATGTTTATGACCATATGACCTGTTTCAGTTTCGATTATTGTTAAACTGGTTTTACAAACCGCAGAAAAAATTTTTTGTTAGGTTAGGTTTATATATTTGTAGGCTTTGTTTACATTCAAACTTCAGATAAATTTCGAAATATATTTTCAACGTTATAATTTTTTTGTGATGTAGTAACATTTTAAAAATATTTGCCGTGAAAGCAGATGCTTCGTGTAGCTTTCCTAAAATTCAAATTAAACATTCTTCAATCTTGAAGTTAGCTTTTATTCACATATAAATTATAAAAACTTAGTATAAAAATTTAAATTTGTTTAGTGACAATTGCAAAGTGTTTGCATTTGTGTTCATACAAAAATTTTGAGGTTATGAAAATTTATATACTTAATACAAAAAGTACTTGATAAGTAATAGCAGTGAACTTTTGTTTACTTTTAATTTATTATGTACATGGAAGTTTATTTCACTTCATTAAAAAAATTAAATACACGCTGCGTAATAATTATGAAACTGTAATCCACCTGATAAGATCTGCCCAGGATAGAAATGATAGTTCAATGCATTGTGTTTACAAATTTTTTTTGATTAAATATTTAAAACAAGCTTATGTTTAGAGAGCAGTCTTTTGCTTTAAAAAGACAAAATTTTGATTTTGTTATAAACATTATTGTTGAGAATTTTTACATATTAAAAAGTTATAAATTTTTAAAAGAAAGTTTTTTTCTTCAGTAAACAATTAGTTAAACTTTGAGACTTTTATTTTGGTCAAATGCGATCAAATCTGATAACATAAAGATAGAATTTTTGGGTAATAATTTTGTGCTAATATTATATTGGATATACCTTTTTTATTTTTGATACTTTTATGGGACACAAATGGTGTTCTATATTTTTTTATTTAATCTTTGTAATTTCTTACAGGAGCTGCATCTTATTTTTATAAGACAGGTTTTTGTTAACAAAGGCGATCGTTTTATCTTTGGGTTTCCATGTCCACCCTTTGGATTGTGCTTTGCTCTTACCGTGATTATCTCAGGACTTGGTGACGCCTATTTAACTTTGTTTAGTTTTTGTTTGAAAACAAAATTCGACTCCCCCCCCCCACTTCTTATTGCTCTGCCCAGGAATAGACCCCTAGCTATATCGGAAAATGACCCTTTCTTCGATTCTCTGTGAAGGAAGCGGAAAAATTTTTGCACTGGCGCCCATTTATAAAATTACGTTTCACTGGCGCGCATCCTACAAAAAAGTACGTTACACTGGCGCCCATCCAACAAAAAAATACGTTTCACTGGAATCCAACAAAAAAATACGTTTCACTGGCGCCCAACTAAAAAATACGTTTCAATCTATTTTGCGACACTGATGATCGACTCTGTTAAAGTTACCTAATTATTTTTCAATGTTGGTAACTTTTAAATCCACGGTGCATTACGTTCATATATTTATAAGGTTGTATGCTTTAAGTTGATTTGAGGGCTACTTCTACCGAAGATATGTGTGGATGTCGTTATCTAGTTTATATTAAAAAGTAAATAGTTCTGTTTGTTCCTAAGGTCATCCATTTTTAAATTTGGGATGAACAACGTGTATTTAAGAAAATCCTTAATTAAGACTGTTAATTTTTAGCGCCTCCTGTTAGTTAATTTTGACTGATATTGGATTAAATACCATTATTTTTAGGCAATTTAGAAAAATACAAAATCAAGCGGAAATTTAACAGATAGAGATACGGATAAGCAATGTTGAACAGAAAAAGTTCCGCGATAAAGGTATCTTCTTTAGCTTGGCACAGTAAAGGTTTGGTCAAATTATTTTTTTATGAGCCATATCAGCAAGTCTCCTGCAAGTATTGCAGAAAAGTCTGTATTTTCTTATATAGACTACTGATTCTAACACCTAACAAAGGAATGTGTAAAGTTGTGTTACACATAAAATAGTATTCTGGCATTTGTTCGAAAATTAGATCATACCTATTATTATTATTATTCATTTGATAAATGAGATTATCATTCAAATTATTTTTCTTGATCATCCTTGGGAATTAAACCACTCACAGTTGTTAAAATCGTCTGTATTTACGTTTCGATCCATGTCCTAGGATCGTTGTCAAAATAATAAAAATTTCAAGTTTGACATTTATGACAAATTGAAGGTGTCCTTCAGTTATCAATGTTTAATATATTTGGTTTGAATATATTAGGTGAAAATTTTAAAGTTTAGAAGAATGAATGCCTTCAATTCGTGTTGCGCCCTGAGAGCGACTTTGAGGTACCGTAAGACTTAAGCAGCCGTTTTTTATATTTATCTTGAAAAGCAAAACTAATTATGATTTAGGCTACCTCTATCGTAGATTTTAACATGGTTGAAGCGACCCTATGGCGGGTTTAAACTTGTCAGATACCAATACTGTTTAACGGAGATTGTATATGGATTTGATACGACCCTATGGCGGGTTTACACTTGTCAGATATCAATGCTGTTTAACGAAGGTTGTATATGGTTCTGAGGTAACCCTATGGCGGCTCTACACTTGTTAGATACTAATGTTGTTTTACGGGGGCTGTTAATATGTTTATTGTTATGTAATTAGTTATTGTATGTATAAATAGAAATCATGTAAGTAGGCAAGTAGGCTATATTTCATGTTAATATCTATCACAGGAGAACCCAGGAAAAACTTGCAATGCTACTTAGACATTAGGGACTTTTGATTTTCATTTGTTTTATCTTTTGGTAGTGGAATCAATTGTTTACTGAAAGTCACGGATTCGTTTGATACGCAGTTATTTTAATGTAGGGTTATTAAAGCAGCTTCTTTGATTTTGCGTTTTTGGTAATTTTTTTTTCTACAATTTTTGCGTTCCCCAATTTTATTTTATGACCGCAGTCCTATGCATGTTGGCAAATTATGGATTTTTCAATTTTTCTATTTTTTATTTATGATTTATGTTCTTTTAATCGAACTTCAAATGGTCTAGAACTATCTCCTATATAAAACTTGTTACATTTGCACGGTTTTTGAACTTTATATTGCGGTTTTGGGCTTTGTTTTTGTTAATTGTGTTCTTACTGTATTATTGGTTCTAAATACTGTTTTGATTTTGAATTGGTTTTCTATTCTTTGAATTTTTTCGGAGAATCCTTATATGTATGGTATTGAGAGCATTTTTGATGCGTATCGTTGTTTCTGTTTACTTCTTTTTATTTTTTGGAATTTTATTCATTTTTTTTTCCATCATCCTTTTTGGATACTTGTATTTTGTTAGTGTATATTTGATTAGGTCTTTCTTTTTCTTTAAAATTTCATCGATTGATGATATTAATTTTGCTCTATCATATATGGTTCTGATAATTTCTCGTTTGACACAGTGTGGGTGGTTTGAATAAAAGTTTAAGTATCATTTGTATGTGTTGGTTTTCTGTATATTGATGTATTAATTGTTGTGTTGTTTTTGCTAACTAGAATATCTAATATGAAAGTTTTCCCTGTTGCTCTAATTCATATCTGAATTTAATAGTTGGTCCTATTTTGTTAATTGAATCTGCAAAGTTTTTATTTAGTTCTGTATTATGAAGCCAAATAGCATAAATCTACATATCTCCACCAGATTAGTGGTTTCAATTCTTGTGTAAATATTACATCTTTTTCAAATTCCTACATGAATTCCGAAGCTTTGCTTGTAGAATCGGTCATTTATTTGAAAATATGAGGTATTGACGTATACATCAAGTATTTCCATGACCGATGATATACTTAGTTTTGTTCTTTCTTTAAGGTTGTCATCTTTTTGTAGTTTGCTTTTTATAATGTTAAACGTTTTGTTTACAGGGACATTTGTGAAGAGATTTACTACATCAAAACTTACCATTTTGTCTATATTTTCAATTTTGATGTTTGATAATTTTTATAAAAAGTGTTGGTTGTTTTTTATCAAAGAATTTGTTTTGTCTGCAGATGAATTTATAATTTTTAGGAGAAAATTTGCTAAATTATGGCATTGTGAATCCATGGAGCTTACGATAGGTCTCAAAGGAATTTCTCTTTTGTGAATTTTTGGTAGACTGTAAGAGGGGGGCGGTTTACTGTAATATAGGACCAGTTTGCTTTTTTCTTTGTTTTAAAATTCATTTTTAAATTTGTATAGAGTTTTGAATATTTTAAATTTCAATTAATTTTGTTGGGCCCGTTTCTAAACTACTATAATTCTCAGTGTTTAACAGTTCGTTGACTTTTGCGTTGTAATCGTTTGTATTCATTACTACTGTTGCATTGCCTTTGTCAGCAGGTAGAATTATAATTGAATCATCTATCGTTTTTTAGATTGCGAATTGCTTTTATTTCGTTACTACTTACATTTGGTTTTATTTTGTGATTATTTTCTATTTCGATTTTGCATTGCATTCTAAATTCGTTTGCTTGATCCTCTTCGTGTTGGTTGGTTGTTTTCTCAATACAGCTTATTATTTCAAATGTTGGTATTGATTTTGGTGTCACTGCAAAGTTCAGGCCTTTTGATAGAATTAGTTTTTCTGTGTCGTTAATTGTTCTGTTTGATAGATTTATGACGGTGTTTAGCATGGTATTGCTGTTTTTTAACATTTTAGTTTACGTGTTACTTTTCTCTATAAATAGATTAACTTTATTTATGTGAATTCCTTTTTGTCTGGAAAATTTAGATTCGTAGAAGATTTTTGCACTAACGAGAATGTTATCAAAATCATCTTTTCTTTCCGTTATTCGTATGAAATTTATAATGCCCTCAACATCTTGTTGTAATTTATAGATAATGTGTCGTTGGTTTTGTAGTCTTTCTCTTATCATACTATAACTTGCTCGTTCAGGAATCCTTGAAAGTTTATTGCTTGTTTGACCAAATTTGATTCTGCATCCTTTTGGTATGATTTCGTTGTTTCTCCATTTTATTAGGCACGTGAGCGGATTTTTGGAGTGCGATAGCTTTAGGTTTAGATTGTCCAAGTGTCTAAAACAAATACGAATTTTAGGCCCATACCTGACTTGTAAATACTCCTATATGTTTGTTGTGGTTTGTTTTGTATTTTTCTTTATCTTCTTTGGGAATTAAACCACTCATAGTTGTTAAAATCATCTTTATTTACCTAGGATCGTTGTCAAAATATTAAAAACTTCAAGTTTGACATTTATGACAAAAATTGAAGGCGACTTTGGTTTAATAATGTTTGATATATTTGGGTAGAATATATTAGGTTAAAATTTTTAAGTTTAGAAGAATGAGTGCCTTCAATTTGTGTTGCGCCTTGGGAGCGAATGTAACAAGTTTTATATAGGGGATAGTTCCAAACCATTTGAAGTTCGATTAAAAGAACATAAATCATATATAAAAAATAGAAAATTTTAAAATTCATGATTCAACATGCATGGGACTCCAGTCATAAAATAAAATGGAAGGACGCAAAAATTATTGACAAAGAAGAAAACCATCAAAAACGCAAAATCTAAGAAGCTGCTTATATAACCCTAAATAAAAATAACTGCGTAGCAAACGAGTCTGTGATTTTCAGTAAAGAATGAATTCCATTACTAAAAAAAATAACAAATGAAAATCAAATGCCCTATTATATAGGTAGAATTACAAGTTCTTCCTTGTGATATTAACATGAAATACAGCCTACATACATGATTTCTATTTATACACACAATAACTAATTACATAACAATAAGCATATTAACAGCCTCTGTAAAGCAGCATTGGTATCTGAGTGTAAACCCGTCATAGGGTTACCTCAGAACCATATACAATCTTCGTTGAACATCAGAATTGGTATCCGACAAGTGTAAAACCACCATAGGATCGCGTCAGATTCATATACAATCTTAGTTAAGCAGTATTGGTATCTGACAAGTGTAAACCCGCCTTATGGTCGCCTCAGAACCATATAAAATATTCATAGGACAACATTGGTATCTGACAAGTGTAAACCCGCCATAGGGGTTGCCTCATAATCATGTTAAAATTTACGAAAGAGGTAGCCTAAATCGTAATGAGTTTATCTTCTCAAGATAAATATAAAAAACGGCTGCATAAGCCTTACGGTAACGTATTCGCACACTTCTTTAATAACCACCTCCGCAATCGTATAAATAGAAACATGTTAAAAAATGTTTTCCAATCATCTAGTTATTAAACTTATATGTAATATAGCTATAAAAAAATTAATTAGCTGATTTCACGTTAAGCGTATTGGCTACCTTAAAGTCGCTCTCAGGGCGCAACACAAATTGAAGGCTTTCATTCTTCTAAACTTTAAAATTTTCACCTAATATGTTCAAACCAAATATATTAAACATTGATAAATCAAAGACACTTGCAATTTATGTCATAAATGTCAAACTTGAAATTTTTATTATTTTGACAACGATCCTAGGTCATGGACCGAAACGTAATTAAAGACGATTTTAACAACTATGAATGGTTTAATTCCCGAAGAAGATCAAGAAAAATACAAAACAAACCACTACAAACATACAGGGAGTATTCATTTAAATTATATTAGAAAAAGGAAAAAGCCTAAGTATCTCAATAATGCAAAATTACTCATGTGCTTAGGCCGCAAAGTTACAGGTAATATTAGCCAGTACGGGTATATTGCATGTGGGTAATGCTATGTTATTTTGAAAGCGGCCCCGTGGCTTAGTTGGTATACATGTGACTTCTAGGCCCAATGTCCTGGGTTCGAATCTTGACACGGCCCGCTTAAAAAATGTCAGGCGCATATTTTTCACAAAAATACGGCCTCGTTCGGATGAGACGTAAAACGTAGGTCTCGTGTGTGTGTCGTCGCGCACGCTAAAGGTTCCTACCTTACTTGGAACAGCAAGAATTCGGTAAAATTTAAAATTTTCAGGGGAAAAAACTCGCTTTTTGGCCAATGTAGTACACTCGGGTGAAACATTGGAAAATCAAGTGCGAGCTATGGCATATGGGGTTTATACGTGTACTACAATAGCTACAGCGTTTTGTACCTTGGATTGAATCTACAACTTTAGACTAACAATATTAAACGTCATATTCAAAGGCTAAATAAGATAACGTACTGCTTATAAATGCTAAAGACCTAATTGCTATTGACAATAAATACAAGTTCCTAAATGTTAGAAACAAAATACAGAAAACCTGCTGTGATAAAAATAGGTGATTTGATATGCATATTGCCTTTACGGTATTTTGAATATTTACAAGAAGAAAGTGTATACAAGCTCTACAATTTTACAAGACTTAATAATAGTAATCTATACACAGCGAATAAAAGAATTTCTAGTATTACCGTTTAAATTGAATCCGGGAATAAAATAATTATAGCAAATATATAAAGAACTACAATGCTTATCTATGTTGTCTATATACTAGCATGACTTAAAGTTTTTTTCTTGCGAATGAAGAGAAAGTTTTTACAAATAATTTGTACGTTTCCTGAGATAAACAATTAATTAAAGGTATTTGGTGACCTTACAATATTGTATTACGTAGTTACCGTCAGATTTACGGCTGTATCGATTTACACGTGCCGCTAATAGAACAAAAATACGGAAATGCCCAAAGTTCAAATTTACGTTGTGCAGCAATTTTCTGCCGCTATACTCCTTCACAAAACCCGGCAATCTCATTGGTTACCATCTTTAAGAGCTCATCACAGAAGGTCACCTACCATCTGCTGTAAAAGCGCGGGTTGGGGTGAGGTATCGTAGGGCGGGACGAAATGTGGAAATGCAGATATTCATTAGAAAAGGATATGAAGGTTATTACTCCGCCTGCTTGGTTTATGAAGTACCAGGTAGCACATATAGACGGCAGTGCTTTGGAACTTATTAGTCTAGTTATAAACCTCACAGATATTTTAACTTATAGACCTCTCTACTTAGGACATTAATCTCGGCCAGAAACCTGTGCATATTTTAGCGCTGTATTTGTAGTTCGCGACTTGCCGCTAGGGAAATGGAGGGCGATTTTTACATGCAGTCTTATGGAGCATCCGTTAATTTTCTCATAAATAATTATAAATTCTGATTTTATTCAAAATTCCAGTCCTTGAAGTTGAAATATACACAAATTCTTAACAAATACCAATTTAATACTCTCGTATTCTTATAAGAATTTCAAATTATTAAAAAATCAAAATAACATACTGGGCAATGTAACCATATATAAATAATATTTTTTCAAAGCACTTTTAAAGCATTTTATGAAACAAATACAGAATGTTTTATCTCTGGTAAGACTAGTTTTCAGGAGATCAATTTAAAGTTATTGTTAATTTATGTAGTTAAGTCTTATACTATAAAAATTAGAAATTTTAAGACTTTTAGAATCTTTGATGGTACAGAAGGATTAAGTACATGTATCATTGAGCACACAAAAATCTGGCAATCCTTTTGGGGATAAAATAGTGATTCTATTAAAGCAAAAAAGTATTATATTAAACAAAATAAAACAACAATATATCTAATTTTTTATACTCACTTTTAATTAGAAATAAAAATGTATTATTATAACAAGAATCGTATTAGAAACATATTTGCTCAGGTAGATACTTAAATTACAATTCTTACCATCCAATGCACATAAAAATAAATTTCATTATATATTAATATATACACAAATATGAAAGAACCTTGTCACTTCGAGGAATAGCTTGTCTCCACTTTTCTAATGTTTCCACATTCTACATAGACATGTATTTAGAAACTCAATAGTATCACTAAACATCAAAAATACCTTGGGAGCAGAATAAATACTTCTCAGTATGTGTTTGAATGATTTATATCCGGATTTGCACCCAGGGACAAAACAACACTTCATATTTTATATTTATAGATAAGTTATAGGCCGCAAGTTTTACACACAATTGACTATCACCGCTATAAAGTACAAAATATGATAATTTTAGTCTAATTAAACTTCACAATTTTATAAAAATGCAATTTTAATACTAATGCGCCATAAGACATAATAGAAAATTGACCCTCCTTTTCCCTAGCGGCAACATTATTAACTACAGGTTATTTGCTACAGTTTTATAGTATTGCAAGGACAGGAAGATTAACGTCCTAAGTAGAAGGGTTCATATTTTAACTATACATATTCTCTAACATTCATAACCAGTGAAAACCTTTGAAATTCCGATATTTAATGTAAAAAAGAATATTATTAGGAAACAAGAAATTATAAGATTTAACATTCCTACATTTGCATCGCGTAGTTATTTTACAATTTCTAATATGCAATTGACAAAGCTGTTGCATTAATTAGTTGGCCAATAAATGGAAAAAACCAGAATAATGGTTTGAACGTATCTCTAATAAAAAATGATTAGGTAAAGTGTCAAGTGGGTTTTGTGAAAAGCTGCAAATGTGGTTTCTTTAGTTATTATATCTTCGTTCCTTTATCATTTTCTAACGACGAAATAATGAAGAAAGTGGCCTCAAGTGTTTTATTTAAGTGAATTTTTTACAATTAAAAATAGATATAAATATAAAATACAAATTTTCAATATATTTACAATGCTATTATATATTTGAAATTGTACTGGATTGGACACAGTAAACATTCCTCTAGTAGAATAAAAATGTATGTCTTGCATTTTTAAGTAGTCCAAAGTTTGTTTTACTTTTATTTATTTACGTTTTGCATGCGTTTGTCAAATTTTGTTCCATCACAATTGCGTATGTGAGTTTGTGAATTGTGAATGTGTACCATGATGAACAAAATACATACTTAGTACATTCTATGTGTATTAGAGAAGTTTGAGGGTAAAATAACTCAACTAAACATGGTTTGTAAATTTTAATTAACCCTAAGAATTTTTATCACATTATTTCTTATTACTACACAAGCCTAAATATGAGCAAAATATTACCGGTGGCTTTTTTTAATTTATCCCAAAACATTAATTGAAATTGGGCATAAAAATTAAACAATTCTGTGTTTATTCTTCTTTACAAGTCTTACACTACACTCATTCTTTCACCATATTACAAGTCAGTTCTTCATCCACTATATGGTATCATTATCATTAGGCCTTCAGTCCTGGAAGTGGCTAGACGCGTACCGTCATTGTCTCCTATTCTGAACTAACCTATACATTTTCCTGAAATTTACAGTCTGCATCTATCACTATGTGATCTAGGTCTACATCTACCTCCTTTTTCCTATCCTTGCTTATAATATATACCATACTATTCTCCAAAAATGCTTTAGAACGTATTCTGCCCTTTAATTTCTCCTATTTTTTTCCACAGATATCCTTGTTCACCTACTATTTCTATAACTTATTTCTTATTAACTTTGTCTTTCCATGCTATCATCCTGATACATTTGAAGCACAACATTCCAAAAAGCTGCTACCGTTTTTCTGTCTGATTTTCTTACTGCCCGTATTTCATAGGCATACTGTGCTCTGCTCTACACATATGCTTACAACAATTTTATTATTGTTTCTATGTTTGTTGTCTTTCATCATAAGCGCTGTTATTTCTTGTTAGATGCAGTTCGGTCACTTCTATTGTATTACAATTATATACCCTATTTCTGAGACAGTCAGTGGTTGTGAGGAGGGGAGGGGGTCGGTGATGTAGTTGGTATGCGTGTGACTACTACGCCCAAGGTCCCGGGTTCGAATCCCAACATGGTCGGCTTGAAAAATGTTAGGCGAGCATTTTTCACAAAAATACGCCCTCGTTAGGATGAGAGGTAAAATGGAGGTCCCGTGTGTGAGTGTTGTCACGCACGTTAAAGATCCCTACCTTGCTAGAAACAGCAAGGGTTCGGCAAAATCCAAAATTTTTCAGGTAAAAGAAGACTCGCTTCCTGGCCAATGTAGTACCTTAGGGTGGAACATTGGAAAATCACATGTAGGATTGTGAAAGGGGGGTAATCAGCCTGTGGCTGCCAAGATCCCCAACACTTAGACATTTGTTAATTGATAGTTTTCCAGTAAATCCTTTCACACAATTAACATTATTCGAGAATATTGCCCAACCAATACTTGTAGTTGCTTATAAAATTCATCATGTTTAGTTCATTTACTTTTGTCGTCATCAATTTATCCACCTTGGGACTGGTTGGTTGCGTACCCCCATTAATTTCTATTCCGAGCTAGCCTACACATTTTCCTGAAATTCCTACAGCCTACATCTTTCACCATCTGTGTGCAGTAGTCTAACCTAGGTCCACCTCTACCTCTCTTTTTTTCTATCTTTGCTTCTAATATATTCCGCACTATTTCCTCATGCCGTAGTATGAAGCTTGTAATCGTATCTCTCCTATTTTTACCGTTTTTCACATATTTCTTTCTTCCCCTACAATTTTTAGTACCTCATCGTTCTTAACTTTGTCTGTCCATGATATCTTCAACATACGTCTGTAGCACCACATTTTAAAGGTTTCTACCTTTTTCTTGTCTATTTCTCCCACTGTCCAGGCTTCACAGCCGTACAGTGCGTGCTCCACACATATGTTTTAAGCACGACCTTGTGCAAAACATTTGTTTTATATCTTTTGCGCTTTTCCCATCTTCCGTTATTTGGCTTCCTAAGTAGCAGAAATCCTTAACCCCATGTAAGTTCTTGTTACATATTTGTATTCTTGTTTTTGATTTATTTTCCCCTCCTTTGCATACTAGTACTTTAGTTTTAGTTTTGTTAATTTTCACAACGTATCTCTCTGTTAGAACCGTTTCCATTTCATTAACAGCAGCTTCTAACTTTTTTTTCCTAGATGCTAATACCGCTATATATCATCTGCAAATCTAAGCATATCAATTTTTTGTCCCCGCATAGTAATTTCAATTGCTTTCCTGCATTTGAGAGTATTTCTTGCCTTTTCAATGTACAAGTTAAAAATTAATGGGGATAGGGCACATCCCTGCCTCATCCCTTTCCTAATGTTTACTTCTCTACGTTCCTGCTCTAATTCTATTACTGCTGTTTGCTATTTGTATAAGCTATGTACTATTCGTCTATCCCTAGAACTCGTTCCAGCCTTTTTGAGTATTTCGAACACTTTTTACCATTTTATATTGTCCAATGCTTTTTCCAGATCTGCAAACCCTATATAAACGCTTTCCCTTTTTTCTGTTGTTTCCTTCATTATCACTCCCAGAGCTAAAAACAGTCTCCCGAGTTCCTATGTTTCGCTTAAATCCAAATTAATCTTCTCCTAGTATTTCTTCAGCTCGTTTTTCCATTCGTTTTTGTACAATTCTAGTTAATATTTTTGACGCGTGTGCTGTCAAACTTATTGTTCGAAAATTTCCATATTTTTCCGAGCCTTTCTTTTTTGCTATAGTTACTATGATGTTATGTTTGAAATTTTTGGGTATCTTGCCTGTCTCATACATACAGCTTACAAGTTGGAAGAGACGTTCTGTTACTGCTTGTCCAGCGGCTATTAGAGTTTCTGCTTGCACCTTATCTTACCTTACCGTTTTTCAGACCCTTTAATTCTAATTCAAACTCTCTAGGTATAGGATATCCCAAGTCAACATTTTCAATGTCTGATTCCTGTTTTAATGCTGATAGTTCTTCCCCTGCATATAAATTCCCTATATATTCTTGCCATCTATTCACTTTCTCTACATTTTCTATAATGACGTTTCCTCCCACGTCCCTTATATTTTTGCTATACGGTGTTATATCCTTAAAATTGATTCTAATTAGTTTGTATGCTCCATCTGTCTTTCCTACTTCCATCTTAGTTTGTACCTTTTTTCACTTTTCATCAATCCATTGTTGTTTAACTTTCCTGCATTTTCGAATAATTTCCCATTTTATGGATTTGTATCTCTGTTTCCTATTTCGTCCGTTCAATTTTTGTATTTTCGTCTTCTTTCTATTAAATTCAGGATATCCTTTGTTATCCATGGTTTCTTATTTTCTTTTTGTGTATATCCCAGAGTATCTTGGCCGCCATGTCTAGGCTGGATTTAATGTTATTCCATTCTGTTCCTACTTCCTTAGTATCAGTTATTTTCCCGATATCTTTCAGCAATTCATTTAACTTTTTATCGAATCTTTCTTGAATATCTTTATCTTTTATTTTCTCTAAGTGAAAGTGCCTTTTTCCGTTTCTTTTTTTCAAATTTTTTAATTTAATTGCGGTCTTCATAATTACGATGTTGTGGTCAGTGTCTACATCTGCTTCTGGGTAGCTTTTACAGTCTTTTACTTGATTCCTAAACCGTTCTCTAACAAGAATGTAATCTATTTGATATCTTCCTATATCTCTAGGCATATTCCACGTATATCGTGTTCTAGCATGATGTTGAAATAATGTGTTTGTGATGATTAAATTGTTCTCGTCGCAAAATTCTACCAACCTATTTCCCCTGTCGTTTCTCGTGCCTAAACCAAATAAACATACTACCGCTCCTTCCCTATCCTCACCCAGCACTGCATTAAAATCCCCCGTAATTTTCATGTCCTTTTACGTATCTTAATATGTCTTCGATATCTTTGTAGATGGCTTCTACCTCTTCGTCACTGTAGCTAGAGGTGGGCATGTATACTTTTATTATTACTGTGTTTACCAGTTTAGGTTCTAATCTAACCATGAGTACTCCTTCGTTCTTTTATAAGTAATTTTCTACACAGTATCCTATCTTTTTCGCATAACTATCTCCACACCCAAATTTCCTTCCTCTGCTCCTGTATGTATTACCCTGAAGTCTCCACCAAACTTCGCTGATCCCTACTCTGTCTAGTGCTAACCTATTCATTTTAATTTTTAGTTTCTCTAGCATACCTACTCGCTTCATACTTCTATCATTCCACGCTCCAACTCGTAAAATGTTCCCGGCTTTTATTCTGATTTTATTCTGAATTCTCCGAAGTAGTCCCTTCCCGGTGATGCAAATGAGGGACTGTTTTAACTCCGGAATCTTTTACCCCAGAGAATGTTATCATGTTTATTACAATTTAAGTAGGCTGTATACTTGTGAGGTAATGTGGTGATTTCCCGTTGCCTTCCGCATTGCAGTAGTGTGTCTCAGAATGGCATACCAACCTCTATGGTATATGCCAATCTAATTACCGAAAGAGCCGCTGCCCTCTTTCGGGGACCTGTCTTAGTCTGGTTCCTCACAAACGACCCTACTACTTTGGTTGGACCGGTAGTTTGACTCTATAACTTATTAGAACACGCAAGTCGTTTCACCTGTTCTAGTAATCTAGAACTTCGGCTAGGTGCAGGTTCATTCGAAATGGACTATATGGTATATTATTTCAAAATTTAAAAAAAAAATATAAAACACTATTGCAATGCAGTCTTTCATTATCATTTACCTCAATACTGGGGGAATACCAATTACTTTTTGCACTAAATAAGAAATCCGACAAAAATTTATATAAATCCAAAGTTATGAAGAACAACTCATTTCTATAATTGCGAGGCGCTGAATATTTTCCTTAATGATGGTTATAAATAGATTTGCGAGCAATTACGACTATAGTTGAAGTTCTTGTGGATAGTTTTATCTCAATCGTATAGCATTTCCTGTATGTTTGTTGTGGTTTATTTTGAATAGCATTTATTCAAACCATTTCTGTTTTACAATAGTGTTTGACACGGAAGTTCTAAATTTTTCCACGGCAGCACATTGCACGCGAATTTTTCTAAAAAGTACTAATATTTTATTTATTCGATAAATAAAGAGAATTGTAGTGTGCAATTTTGACGAAAATTCATAAAAATTATTCATACATTTGGGAAAGTTGCTGGTTTTGTTTAAATCGCTCTATTATCATCAAAAAAATATTTTTTTACAGTTAAAAAAAAATCAAATGACTTTCCCACATAGAGAATTATTTTATAAGTAACTTTTGTTAAAACTGTTTTTAATTTGGGTGCCTAATAGGAAAGAAATTGAGATCTTTAGAAATTTCAAGATGGCCGCTACTGTGATGAGCTCTTAAATCTTCGATATAGTCAAGGATATAAAAACAAACGCAATTTGCACAATCGACAGTTCATTTTGGAGCTTCTTTATTGCCTTGAAAAGTTTACACCGCTCCGGTGCTTTTCTGTCTGGAATATTCATACCAATAGCGGTGCTATTTAAAGTCTGCTCCAGCGTCACACCAGCAGCAGTGCTATTTTAAAGCCTTCTCCGAAGTCATACTAGCAGTTGTACTATTTTTCAGAGTTTATATAAATATTTTAGATATTATGATTACGTTTTTCTAATCATAAGAGCCGGCTTTATGGGTAGGCAAGTACGGCGACCGCCTGGGGCCTCCAAATTTAGGGGGCCGCCAATATATTTCCAAATTATTATTGTTACCATATTGGCCCGAATGTAGCGCGGTAGAAATAGTTTTTCACTATCATTTAACAAATCCAGGAAATGAGAACAATACTGCAATAAGCAATCAGTGGCTAATTACACATTCTCCTTAAATTTTTAAGACGATCTATGCAAGTCGTATATGGTTCCTGATAATTTTTTTCTGGACCAAAAAACTACCTGAATATAGACAACAGTGTCCCAGACTAGTTTCTCTAAAGATTCATTGCAATCAGCAGCCATAAATGAGTTCTAAAGAAACGTGTCATAGAACAATACAGAAATAACAATAAATGCATGACTGTGCGGGTCGCGGGATGACTCAGCGACCGGATGTCAGACCAAGCCAGATTACCGGTAGTTTTGCCTTCCTGTCTTATGTTTTTTTCCGTTAGTTAGAACCGAGTGAGGTTGTGTGATCATAATAGCAGTAAAATATTCCTTTTGATGACAATTTTTTGTAGAAAATATTTTGAGGTTCATAGCTACGATTTCAAATATTGAAAATATGAGTAGTGCGAAGGGAAGTAAAAGTGATTCCGGCTCTAAAAAGCGTAAACGCAAGAGAAACGCGGAAGCTTTTGTTGCATTTCAAAATGGTGCGATATTTAAACATTTTAAAAGCAGTGAGAAGGAAGAAGAGGAGTCTCCAGCTACTCCACCTACGGAAAATTATGAAGAAAAGGACAAAGCTATTCAACATGAACAAGGCACCATTAATACAGACGCTCCAATCAAACCAGGTAAATGTACAGTTGTCCCAAATCCTGAAATTTTATCGGACTGTAATGATCGTGTGTCTGATATCGGAATGTGGCCGAAATTTATTGATCAGAATCAGCGTGATTTTTTGGTTGGAATGGGAGTTAACAGAGTTTTTAATTTCAATTATCCAAAAAACCCTGACAATCAAAGACATTTTTCCGATTTATATTATATTAGACATTTACCTAACAAAGAAAAAGTTGATTGGCGTTGGCTAGTATACTCAGTGCAAAAAAACCGTGTCTATTGTTTTGTTGCAAGCTATTTGGATCTCCAATAAACAACTTTGCAAACGAAGGGCCCAACAATTAGAAAAAACTTGTCTCTTATTTGTGTAAACATGAAACATCAGCGTGCGATTTCGAATCACAAAAACAATTGATCGAGCTAGATATGCGTTTAAACAAAAATCAAACGATTGATAGAAAAGCGCAGGAAATGACAAAAAAAGAAAAGGTACACTGGCGAAATGTGTTATAACGGCTTCTGGCGATCACAAGATATTTAGCAGAGCATAACGTCGCATTTCGGGGATCTGTTGAAAAATTAAATCATCCTCATAACGGATTTTTTTGGGTTTGGTGGAGTTCTTGGCGCAGTTTGAGCTAGTCATGTCAGAACATGTGCGGCGAGTAACCAGCGACAAAATTCATAACAATTATGTGGGAAAAAACATTTAAAACGAATTTATACACTTGATTAGCAGCCACACGCTTGAAGAATTAAAAAAGAGAATACTTTGTGCAAAATATTACTCAGTTATTCTCGACTGTACTCCTGACATTAGCCACAATGAACAAATGACCATGGTTATTCGGTTTGTTAACATTGCGGACAGTACTGTGAATAATGCAGAGCATTTTGTTTGATATCTAAAGGTAAACAATAGTACTGGTGCCGGACTAGCAGAAGCGTTTAAGCAAAAGTTAACTGACCTTGGAATACCCCTTATAAACTGTAGAGGCCAAGATTATGACAACGGAGCGAATATGAGTGGCTGTAAAAATGGAGTTCAAGCTCAGATATTGAGAGAAAATAATATAGCATTCTTTTTTCCTTGCGGATGCCATAGTTTAATTCTAGTGTTAGGTGATATGGCCTAGTCGTCTTGTGAAGGAAAGACGTATTTCGGAATCATTGCAAAAATTTACGTTCTTCTTTCTGGCTCAACAAATAGATGGAACATTTTGAAAAAATATGTCTTTTGACAGTAAAACCATTAGTAGAAACACGCTGGGAATGTCGTGTTGACTGCGTAAAGACAATTCGATATCAAGTTGGCGAAATATATGATTTATTAATAGATCTGCGCGAAGAGACGGCTGACCTAAAATGTGTAGCTGAAGCAATTTCTCTAGCAAAACAGGTTAAAAATATCAAGTTTTTAGTTATGCTGATAATTTGGTATGACATTCTTGTGCAGATTAATGTAATCAGCAAACTGATGCAGTCAAAAGATATTCAAATGGATGTAGCTGTATCAATTTTGAACAAAAACTGAAGAATTCATTGTAAAGTACAAAGAAAAGGGGTTTAAATCTGCCATTAGAGCAGCAAAGGAGCTGGCAATTGATGATCCAGAAATGACTAAAGAAGAAGCTGTTTTCCAACCTGTCTCATCAATTCGAAAGAGGAAGAAGAAAATACAATTTTCGTACGAAGCAACAGATGAAACATTACACGATCCTAAAGAAAAACTACGAGTCAAGTTTTTTGTTGCACTAATGGATCAAGTTTGTATGTCGAAACGGCAGAGATACGACCAATTATACAACTTTTCTGCAAAGTTTGGCTTTTTGAACGGCATGGCAGCA
Source organism: Platerodrilus igneus (assembly GCA_036346225.1). NCBI lineage: Eukaryota > Metazoa > Arthropoda > Insecta > Coleoptera > Lycidae > Platerodrilus > Platerodrilus igneus. Next base: position 1,556,672 of record JARFIW010001054.1, on the reverse strand, counting down.
GTAAAAGATATGTGTGATGCCGATTTACTCAGACGGTGCAAAGAACTGGAGCATCTGATTTATGATGGGGTGCAAAGTGATACTGACGGAACTAGCCTCTTAACCGAACTGAAAACTTTGGCAAAAGTATTTCCTGTATCCGAGCGAGCAGGAAATGGCGGAACGGCTCTGAGAGTTTTGCGTTACGTGTGCACAAACAGGTTCGTGGATATTAAGCCCAATGTATACATAGCATTACGGATTTTTCTTACCACTCCTGTGACAGTGGCCAGTGGAGAGCAAAGCTTCTCAAAATTAAAATTGATTAAAACATATCTGCGCTCCACGATGTCGCAAGATAGATTAGTTAATTTATCTGTGATTTCCATCGAAAACATCATTACCGAAATTATTAACGATTTTACTACCAAAAAGGCTAGAAAAGTTACATTTTAATACTTTATATTTTACTTTATATCAATATCATTAAGATTAATATTATTTGTATTAGAATAAATTGTTACTAAATCACAGTTGCTTCAATTTTACTTTCAAGTATATACCGGATACTGTGACAATTCTTTTATATTTCTTATATTTTAATAATTATTATTTATTTATACAAGCGGGAGGGCCGTCAAATGCGTTTTGCCTGGGGCCGCCATTTATCTAAAGCAGGGTTTGCAAATCATATTATGTAAACATTACTGTTAGATCCGTGTTTTGTTTATATTATTTTTTTGGCATTGGTACAAATATTTGACTATATTTATTTAACCATACTATTCATGCTTGCCTAACTAACTTGCTTAATATTAGTATATAAATGACTAACTGAGTTTGTCCACAGATATTTTAAGTAGCACAAGTGAGTGTGCCACAAAAGTTTGTTCCACGGCCGCAGTATGAATGATTTGTTTTATTAAAAAGTTGTTCAAAAAATTCTATCCTTAATACGTAAAAACTAGTTGCGTATAATTGGCGTAGAGCACAATTATAAAACTTGGAAGAAATGTTACTAAAAAATACTAATGTTGATATTAAAGTGCAAAAGTCCAGTATATGTTATCACCTATACTTGGAACATATAAATCAATTTACAAGTGACTACAAAAATATTCATTAACAGAAAGTACAATGCAATCTTAACAAAAAGTGATAAAGTTTTCATATGTTCTAAAAGTATGAAATTTTCTTATAATTTATAAGTTTTCTGAAAGGAACACATCCAGCTAAGAGTGTTTTTGAGTATTTAGAATTGTTTAATCCTTCAAACCTAAAGTAGTTCCAAGTAGTTTGTTTTTAGCTCCAGACTGAATAATCTGAGTTTAAAAATCTTTATTATGAGAAAGTAGTTCAACGTTAAACTGTGACATGTTCAATTATTATCTTCAAGACAGTCGATTTTTAATTTAACGGAGAATGACTAAGGTAAGTAACGAGTTACAAGTTTATAGTATATTGTATGAAATTGAAATTTTATGAACCATACAAATAAGTTTGACAAATTTGACTAATTCATTAGTGATGCTATGTTGCAAAATCGTTTATTTACGGATGTTATTCCTATTCTTACATTTTCTTAGAATATTATCTACAATATTCGCAGAGAAATCATTGTGAAGCGCTATTTGTTTAATAATTGCAAGCTCCTTATTAAACCTGTCGCTATTTAAAGGAAAATTAATTAATCCGTTTATCAAAAAATTGAAAGCCGCCAGTTTATATGTTGTAAACTGTGGTTGGGAGAGGATAAAATGAAAACGATTCACATTAGTTTCTTTCCTATAAATTTCAAATTCAAGTTCATTATCGTTTCTAACTGCTAGTGTATCTAGAAAGGGCAATTGTCTATTATTCTGTAGTTCATATGAGAATTGTATGCTTTCAAATTAAATGTCATCTACCTACCTTATTCATATTGTTGCGAGCTACTATTAGGCAACCCGTCAAACACACAAGCGTTGTAGGGTCTGCATAGTCTCCAGGATTCTAGAATGCTTCTAGCAATCAAACACACAAAACGCCGCCAGCACTGTTTATTCTCGCCAGACCGGGAAGCTTCTCGTAATTACCAGAAGATGAGTCATATCTTTAAATCTGAGTATATATAAGACCGCTAAGAAATGCAAGGGTCAGCCTATACTAGAATGTCTAATATAAATTATAACGTTGTAAAGTAATAGTAGTTTGAGCTTTTAGAAGTATACATAAATGTTATATGCTGTGTCTAATGTACATGAAGCTTGTAGTATACATAAATAAATAGAAGTGTATAAACAAATAGTTGTGTTAGTGTTGTTAATGGACCTATGGTAAAGAAGTTAGTTTAAGAAGAAATTAGTGCTTGTAAATTCATTAGTGTGATAGTACTTCATTGTTAATTGGACTGAAAACATCTATAAATAAGGCATATACTGTTAATTAGACTTGTGAACAGTGAGTAATAAAGACCTTTATTATTACATGTTTTAAATTAAAGAAACGCGGTAGTAGTAGCCCGTTACAATATTCTTGGAAAGTATTAGGAATTCTCTTTAAACTCAGTTTCAAAGCACGATATAAACAAATTGGTTATAAATGTTGAAAGGCTGTTTTCAATTGCTGTCTCTTCATGTTGCTCGTATCATTTGTTGTTAAATTGAAAACAGTTCTGGGACATGCAATGTGAAACAAGCTTGATATACGCTTCGATTTTATCGTCATAAATGTTACTATCTACTATGGCATCCTTTAAATATGTCAAACTACGTGGTTTAGGAGCACTAGTGAATAATAAGCTGATGTCAAATGAAATTAAGATTTCGTTCTCTTTTAATGTGATATCTATAACTTTATTAATAAACTCAGAGTTTTGTACAGCCAAACTATTTATCTTTAAATTCTTAAGTGTTTTGGCAACCACTGTGATAACCGATAACTCGGTGAGTTAATACCTGAAAAAAATGATCTCATTGATTTATCTTTCCTGTGAATTTTAGAATTTTAAGAATTCAGGATTTGAAATTCATTATTTTGTTTTCGACCTTACTTAAGATCGGTTTGACGCAGCGCTAACTTCTTTTCTATTCTGTGCTAATCTAAAAAGTTCTACACACCTTTCACAACCTAAATAGCTTTGTCTAGGTGTTCCTATACACTTCTATCTTTTTCCTATCTACCTGGCTCTACATAGATATTAGCAACCTGATGGTTGTTAAAGAACTCCAACATGTTTACATGATTCCCAATTATAAGGAAATGAAATATTACTTGGTTATCCCCTCCAAAAAGGAAAAGTGTTAAATTATATGTTATGGTAAGGCTTAAGTAACGAATCGCTACCAACATGCCAGACCACTAACTAATTGTGAGTTATGTTATGAAGACGTTATGGTCGACCATCATGGATGGCAGAAACTAAACCATGGCTCTAATTACGTGGTTTTAAAAATAATAGATGGTTGCGTAGACGATGTACAAAATTATAGGTTAGACCGTATAAAACCGTCAAAACCAGTCCGCTACAACTACCGCTCGTTTTTCCACAGTTTAAATTTTTAAGATCCGGCGATGTCATTGGTCATCCTATCAGCATGGGGGGATATTGCAATTCTATTGGTCCACGCAGTTATAAATAAAAATTAAAATGAGATGTTACTTATTAATATAGTTCCCAACAACAGCTACATAGAGGCATACTCAAACGGCGACCTTGGAAGTATTTAAAATTTCAGGTACTTTGCGATTTTATTACCTATATGAATGTTTGCCTGTAGTAAGTTAAATAAATATTTAAGTATATTACTCTAAAGGATGCTAATTGAGATATATACAACAAATACGTTATATATACGTTAATTCGGATTAGATGCAACCTATATCCATATAAATATATAAGTATGTTATAATATATGATCAATGCATTTATTTGCAGTAGATATGTGTAATAAAACAATTTTACGATTCTTTATTTTTATTTAGGGTGCGCGGCTGAGGGGCATTGTGGATCGGACTGCACCAGAATTTCTATATAAAACGGTTAAGCAAAAGTCACGTGAACGTTGAATGTATTGGTCACGCGGGGTAAATTATTTTTGTATTTGACAAAATTTGTCTTTTTGGACCTTAGATTTTTCCATGTTAAATCTCATAAGAAAACCGGGTTTTTGATCTCGTGGAAACCTTGTATATCTACTGGTAGTAAAATTAACAATAGGTTTAACAATGCTTCGCAATAATAAAATTACGTTTGATGATTTAAAAAACCTTGATTAGAAAAAAATCTGAAAACCTGAATATTTAGTTAAATGCAACAAGTTTTCTGTATTTACAACAAGGCAAAATAAGATTATCTCCAATCCTCAAGATTATAACCTCATACTAGATACTTTACAACGGATATCAAACCATGCGCATAGAAGCATAAAATATCACACTAGTCCGTAGTTATTGATTTACTAATTTAATGTAGATGAGCTTAAGGAAACAACATATTATTCATTAAATTTATATTAACAGTACCCCTCAAAGCTAACAACCCCACATGTGTTACGGTATTCCACCCGGACAATAAGGAAAGTAAAGTAAGTCAAGAAAATAGCTCGCACCGAATACCGCAAAAAAAGGAAATTCAAAGAATGCGTGTTAGCTAAGAAATCACAGAGTGAGGTGGGGTAACAAAAAAAGAAAAAGAATATTTCAAGCATGGAAATTTATTTACAAAACCTCTAATTAAAAAACATGTTACAAAAAGTAAAACCAACCCGCAAAGAAAGCAATATTTATCCAACATATCCTGGAAGTTTTACACAGTACAAAAACGCTTTTGCAAAATAGTTAATACACTCTTTAATTACTGCAAACTAATTTTTAACCCCAACCTTATAATTTACATAAAATAAAATTAAACAGAACAACAAAATAATATACAGTGGATTGTTTTCAGCCACTTGTTTACCACAATTTGTAAATATTTGACGTTCCCTTATATTAAAAATTGTCATTAAAATTTATATATTTATCTAGTGTCCACGAGCACTTCTTAACAGTAATTCCTGACAAGTAAACAGAAAAAAAATTTAATGTAATACTAGATAACAGCAATAAAAGGAAAAAGAACTATCTACTTGCCAAAATTCATTTCGCAGGAGCGTAGAAAAAATTATTAGGTAATAGCGTCACACCTAAGCAATAGTGTAATTCTAAATTTTTATATCGAAAATTTTATGGACAGTAATTGTTAATCTTATAATTCATATTCAACCAATAACAGCTGTTGCATTCGCATATTTCGATGATTTGAGCGAAATAAGTTCAATTTCTACATCGGAACATCTCAGTTTGTGCGATGAATAACCTAAAAAATTTTAAAAAGGAATCACAGACCCAATTTTCTCTTGGGGAAACTATTAGAATGATGTAGAGAAGAAACATAAAGCTGTGCAGCTTTCCTGTTGAAAGCTTATCAAAGCATGATCTTAAAGGTTCTGATAATTCACGGTTGGGGCACAATAATTTTTTGTAGTGGACATCTGTTGGACCACATATTACATTAGTAGGAGCTCTAAATAGAGCAAAATTAATTTTATTACCGCTTGACTGAATATAAAAATATCATCACACGAATTTATTTATCTTCAACCAAAATGTATTAAATGTTCACTTCTAAGTATTATAATTGCCATCTGTGCAGGTAAGTAGGAAAACGAATCCAATAGCCCCATTATTTTTAGGGTTCTACGTCACTGTTTCACTAAAACAATCCCCAAATTCCTTATTTTTCCTTATTAAAGGAGATAGCATATTTATAATTTTACACAAATGAAACTATTTGTTTCTTAAAAAGGAATCATCCTAGATAAATGCTGTAGAAGCAACTTGCAATTTCATTCTAAAAAGCAAAACCACAATCAATAATGGAAAGATCCGGTTAAAGTCTGTCAATAGAACCAGTCGCAGTGCTTCAAAACAACACGTGTTTAAATTACGCGACAAGAAATATACTTCAAATTCAAGGAGATATTCAGTGCCCATAGGATGTGTTGCCTAACTTTCAGCATGAAATTATAGAAAATGTAGCATAAACTAATGCATAATTTATCTTCAATACAGTGTGAAGGTAACAAACCGGAAACGTTCAGTGGATCGAAATCTGTGTTCCTAAGCACCCTTGTAGAAAATACGTACATATCTCGTGTAATAATTCTGAAATCAAATGTTCTGATAATCGAATACCACATTTAACCGCTATGTCCAAAATAAAATAGATTGAAGCATTTTAAAATTATAACTAAATATGTTCAAAAAACCCTACAGGGCGATGAACAAGCAATTGTTTAAATTAGACAAAAAGTCGAAATCTTTAATAAAAATTCAAATACAGGAACTGCCCCTAACACATGATAATGGTAGAGATTTTTCAATTTTTCACAATACAGAAATAGATGATATTAAAAATTCGTAGATGTTATTTGATCTATAAATATATGACTTTGGCAAAAATTACACAAAACCTTGACAGAAATTCGCCCTTTATTTAAGGCCTTTACAATAAACAGAAGTCATTCACCATTAATCAAAAAATTGACTAGGTTGAAGATGATAACATACACTACCGCTACATGACGTCTTGGTCTTGAAGTAGTATAGAATCGGTAGTGTGTACCGTTACATTTGCTTTCCAATGCTCCACTCCAAAGGTACTACATTGGTCAAAGTGAGTTCCTTTTAAGCTGGAAATTTTGATTTCTGTTAAACCCTTTCTTTTCCAAGCAGGTAGGGATTTTTAACATGCGTGACCACACCCACACACGGGACCTACATTTTATTTCTCATCCGAACGAGGGCGTATTTTTGTGAAAAATGCTCGCCATACATTTTTCAAGCTGTTCGTGCCTAAAACCGAACCCGGGACTTTAGGATCATCAGTTATGCGCAAACTTGCCTGATTCACAGAGTCACTGGTACTGTGTACCTATTAAGTTCATTTTGGCAACAATATTAACTGTTGTATTGGAGGTGTTTGCGAAGGAGCGAAATCCGCCTTGCAGCTAACCTATATGTTAATCGATTAAGATAACATACAGAAATTAATTGAATTATTACTAAATAAACAATTTTTTTTTTATTATTTGAAAATTACAAGTAGATTTTGTGAACAAAATTCTCAATTAAGTAAAAATTATTTTAAGTTTAAAATTGCGTGTATTGAAACCCAAAAAGGGTTATTATCCTTGGTTATCTTCATAGTTAATCCTTGGTTGTTTTTCGGAATATTTGGAAATTCTCTACATCTGTTTTGGAATAACTGCCTATGGTTTAATTATTTCGGCGTGTTTGTTGTCGCTACCGTTTTTAAAATTACTGTTAATGTATATTTAGGTTGGTCGGTTTAACTTTTGGCTAATTTTCTTATTTCAGGGGATGCGTACGGTATGAAGATATTTTGTCTAGGTCCTATCTCTCAACACAAACTTTAAATATAAAAAAATAGGTCCAAAATTGCCAGTGGCTTTGCCCTACGAAGATCTAAATCTAACCAAAAATAAATATAATTTCTTATTCCGCCATATTAAAAATAGAGTTCAAAATCTCATTTGTAATTAGGATAAGCACACTCTAATCTAAATTTCATTCACTAATAATTCCTTAATCAAAACTTATAATGAAGAAAATTTGTCCAGGTAAGTCAGATAACAGAATATCCACCTCTATAAAATCGGATTTAAACGTACCTGATCAGTTAGGTTTAATATCAATTTTTTATATACTGGCAAAACCTCACCGAAAACTGCTACCCTCCAAATAAAATTATCGACTTGTATATACAACTGCCACACAAAAACTTGCACAACAAAACAAACATCTTATTATATAACTTAATCAGTTAATAGATATGATTTTTTAAAAATATTAAATAATATAATTATATTTTACCGTAAAAATTTGCTTGCTATTGCCTTTTTCCAGAACGTAGTTGTCGATCACAGCTCCAAAATCGCTTAAATAGTTTTAACAAATACGTTCCATGCAATTTGCTTCATATAACTAAATTATATGCGTTTAATAACTTCATTACGTAACTGCGTTTAGAAAAAAATTTCATTTCACGGTTATTTTTCTTCAAATATATTGAACCTGCATTTGATTTTAAGGTTAAACGTTTTAAATGTTCTAAAAATGATAGGATTGCTTCCACAATTATTTATTATCGTGAATGTAGTGAAGTTATTACTAAATGAGCTTCCTTTGATTAATTGTAGCTTTGTTGATTTTATACAGGGTGATTTGTATTTGCTTTTTGCATAATGAATAAATTATGTATATTTTATGATTTCAATGTTTAATTTTCGTAATTTTTACGATATTTACATGAAGTATTCCTCTTTTGTGACCTAAATAAACTTATTATGACAGCAATATATATATATATATATATATATATATATATTGCTATTATAAGAGGGCAGTTTAAGAGTAGATTAAGTCGTAGGGGTCGTAGGATAGATATAAATAACTTTAGCTTTAAGAAAATCAAATAATTCCAGCAATTAAAAGAGTAAATCGACTATTCTACAAAAGGTCAATTGCGAGGACACTGTATATAAAAGATATGTGGTTAAATACACTTAAAAAATGAAGCTCCTTTAGTAATAATCCGATATTATTTGATTAGAATAATAATGTGTGCGTCGTATAAATATGTTTAAGTATATTTTACAAGTAAAGATAAGATTTTAAAAAGCAACTAATTACATCAAATTAATTCACCGAAAAACAAATAAATTGGCACTCCAAATATTTAATAATTGCGTCGAAAATATCAACGTAATTATTATGCAAACGCATCTTAATAATTCATTATTAGAAAATCGTTACGTGACTAGAAAGAACACATTTGTTCAGAAAACCAACATTCTGTAACAAACGAATAAACAAAGCGGTTCAATTATATGATAAATCGTAGACTTTCAATTGACAAACATTGAATACGTGACTTGATAAAAGCCAAAAATTGGAAATCCTATTATAATACTGTAATATGCTGAACGATTACGTCATCGATAAAGCATTTCGTCGAAGAATTAAACTAGGGAATTTGTAAAAATTCCGAGTTCTGCCAGATAAGGTAAAGTACAAGCCTTGATTATAAACACGCCAATGAAAACTATTGGGGGAAAGGGCTTATATATACAATAGAAAATGAATAACATTTAGTACATATTCAACCGAGTACCAACTATGCTCGAATGTCGTAAAAACTTACGTAATTAGTGAAATAAAATTGAACAAATGAAATTTGAAAGTCCAATAAAAGTTATTTTAATGGACAGTACATGTTTTCTTCCATATAACAGTTTTCGAGTAATTAGGCATTATTGCTTAGCGCATCTGAATACCACGTTTCTTAATTAAACTGGATCTAAATGAAGTGTATAATCAAATGCACGACAATTAGTAAAAAATCTATTATTATAGGATTCCTTAACTGTTTGCCAGCTATAAATTAAGTATTAGGCCACTTTCGTCTAGTTGAACATTCCGACAAAAAAATTCAAAACTTTTAATTCCGTACTTTAATCTTTGTAAATTCGAGATAGACATTTGCATTTAATACGTTAAACGATTATTAATTCACCAATACTAAACCTATGTAGTTTGTTTCTACTATCAGCACATACTAACTTATATATAAAAAATGCTATCTATACTCTATAGAGCAAAAGGCGAAGGACATCGAAGGCATGCGAACAAAGTTAAAGATTACTTTGGAGACGATAGTTTGGGGTAAATCCACCACAGCGCAAGCACGGTTATATATGGTCTTATACATTTTAGAAGAAACCTAGGGATGCCAAATACACCCGAACACAGTCTGGGATTGGGCGGGAAAAACTATAGCAATAAGACGAATTTTGCGTATAAGCACGCAAGACTACTATTAAAGATCTTTCTTAACAAGAAATATACCTTTTTTGTATTAATTACCCTCATACTATCAACACTCTCGACGATTTTAATAGTCTTTTTCTAATTGTTTGCCATACTTTGAACGTAATTCTATTGAACGTAATTATATTTATTTTTAAAACAGTGTTGATTTCTGCATAACAATCTTCTTATTAGAAGAATTCGAATTATATAATATAATCAATTAGATTATAGTAATTAAACGGCTTACATTCGTATCGCTACTAAAGACAACTTAACCCGTTTCTAGAAAATCCGTACTTTATAAAATAAAAAATATGTACGAACTGCACCTGCTTACCAAGTCAATTATTTCGATTTATTGGCGCAGGCGCTAGAATACTAAGGATTTGCTATGTCCCCGCAGCCTCCCGAATAGATAGACGTATTGTGCAAGTATAATTTTCCATATTACAGCAAAAGTTATAGGGCTAAAGACATTGTCTGTCATATAAAAGTTTCCGAGCAGCATAGTTATATATTATGGCCTCTCGCATCTTAATACCATATTCCTTATCCAAACTAGATCTTAATTTAGTGTATAATCGAGCACACGGACAGCTGAGCAGAATTTTTGACTCCCAATCTGTTTGCTATTGGCTGGACTGCGTGCTTGGTATATAATTGACCGAAATTTTACCAAATTATATTTAAAATCTGTGTTTAATTAAAGCGGTTCATATTTCTGTAACGGTTTAAATTAGCACCGCTATTAAAGTGAACAAACCCCATTTTTAAAAATTCACACTGAATACATTAAAAAACTATGTAAAAACTGTACTTGCTTACTAAGTCAATTGCTTTGATATACTGGTGCGGGCGTTACAGTATCAGAAGTCAGCTATGTCCACGCTGCTTCTAAGAATTCATAGACGCATTTCCGAAGCATAATTTCCCATCCTCCACCAAAAAAATAGGTGTATTAGAAATAAGGCTTACGCCCAAGCATAGTCCTAGGGTTTGGAGTGTAGGTCTGGGTTTTGGGGTCATTTCGGGTAATTTCGGATACAGTTTGTGCTAATTCTGTATGGTGATCCCATTAAACTAATTTTTTTAGGATTGCACGTTGCAACAAATAATATGCATCTTTATATTCATTCTCCACCTCAACGAGTTGAAACATAGCAACACAGGTATTTAACGGATTAAACTAGTACCGCTATATCAACTTACTCTATTCTTCTAAAGAATCCATGCGTAATACAGTAACAAATATATTACAGCTGCAATGGCAACTATCTAGGTTCCCAGAAATTAGCCGAAATTCCTCTAAGTTAAGTCAGACAACTGCTTTTTCATCCGGCATAAATGGTATTAGACTACATCTCTGACTTAGGTTATGTTAGACGACATCTCTCTAAGTAATGTTAGGTTAGACAAAATGTTAAGTTAGTTTGGACGGCTCCTCTCCCAGGTTAGGTTAGTTCCAATATTGTTCGAATTCAAATATTTAGGTTAGGTTAGCCCCTCGGCGCCGACCTAACCTAAAAGTTTTAATTCGATCAATATCGAGGCTAACATAACCTAACTGCGAGAGTTGTCTAACTTAACGTAACTTAGAGAGATGCCATCTAACCTAGCCTAAGTTAGAGATGACGTCTAACCATCCCAACTGAGGTGAGCCGCACTGCACTCATGGCGGTTGCCGACTTGGTTTCTGGGTGCCCTCCACAATTTTCGGTTGATTCTAAAAAGTATGCGAACCATAACTTTCCATATTTGTTTGCGTTCTTTCGAATTTACTTCTTATTTTAGTCCCTCTACATAGTTCATAACTTCATTCGCAGGTGTGCAGTACTTAGTCACCGATATTGAAAATATGAACAATACCAAAGCAAAAAAAAAACGCTTAGAGGACTATGGCCTATCCAATTCTATTGCAGAACCTTTTTGCGATAATATAATGCTAGTTAAAATGGGCAAAATTGTGGATTCCAACGACAAATTAAAAAAAATTATGTAGTTTTTTTTTGTTAAAAAGAGATATACGGATATTTTTAATAGCTACCTACGTGGACTTCTTTAAATTTATATCTGCTAGGTATGAGGAAATAACTAAACTTTCATTCCTACTACAAAGCAAAAACTAAATGGCGCGATAAGTTAAATATGTTATTGTGAAAAAAAGGTCTAGAAATTATTAACAAGAAGCATACAAATTCAATATGTATTCCGTACATAGTGGAAGTAACAGATGTTAATTAGAAATTTTATTGGAAAAAACTGCCAGACATATTGGACCAGCTCGAAATAGATGATTATTATGTACTATAGATCTGGATATAACCCAAGATTTTAGCGGTATACTTAATAAGGCGCACACGGTCGAATACTTGACAAATAATTTTAACTTTGCCTGCTATCGAGGTCATGTAGAACACGCTACTCCAATTTCGAATAATGATAAAACAGGTAAGAAAACTGCTAACGTGAATAAATTCCAATATTTGTGTTAAGATATAAGTAGGGTATTTATGGTGTAATCACCCCCTCATTTCCACCAGCATCCTCATTTCCACAAACATCTGGACCGAATTTACATGTAAAAACCCACTATAAAGTCTTATTTTTAGGAATCCCCTCCTTGTGGAGATGAATCTCCTCCTTGTGGACCTCCTTGTGGGAGTTTTACCCCAACCATCCCTAACCTAAAAATCGATAACCTAACCCCTAAAATTTTTGAGATACTTCTCGGTGCCTATTGGCACCGCACCCACGAGATAAACCTATCTTGTTTGGTATCAATTAATATTAGATTTTGCTCAGCTACCCGAATTTCTAAGAATTTTTCAGATAGCATCATCCCCCCAGGGGGCTATCCCCATTTTAAGATTTTTTACTTGTTGCGACTTTTGAGCGTTCTTATAAATTTTTTTAGTCATGCAATACATTAAATTAGTCTATAATTTTACGCACATCCCGAATCTGTAAACAAATTTGAAATAGGACCACGCCCTGCAAAATTACACACATACCCTCTGCGAGATAAATCTTTCTCCACACTTCCACCCACGAGATAAACCTATCTTGTTTGGTATCAATTAATATTAGATTTTTCTCAGCTACCTGAATTTCTAAGAATTTTTCAGATAGCATCATCCCCCAGGGGGCTATCCCCATTTTAAGATTTCTTACCTGTAGCGACTTTTGAGCGTTCTTATAAAAAATTTTTAGTCATGCGATACATCTTGTTAGTCTAGAATTTTACGCACATCCCGAATCTGCAAATAGATTTGAAATAGGACCACACCCTGCAAAATTACACACATACCCTCTGCGAAATACATCTTTCTCCACACTTCCACCAACGAGATAAACCTATCTTGTTTGGTATCAATTAACATTAGATTTTTCTCGGCTACCCAAATCTCTTTAAATTTTTTAGATAGCGCCATCCCCAAGGGAGCGACCCCAATTTTAAGATTTCTCACCTGTAGCGACTTTTGAGCGTTCTTATAAATTTTTTAGTCATGCGATACATTAAATTAGCTTAGAATTTTATGCAGAATCCGAATCTGCAAACAGATTTAAAACAGGAACCACCCCTTACCATTTTACACACACCCTCTAAATTATAACTTTCCTGCAACTCATACCTAAAAGAAAATCTAAAAACAATTCTTAAAACTTTTTATTACAAACAATTTTTACTAATACAGTTTAAATTTGTAAACCACATTTCTAAATACATATTCACAATTTTTTATTCTTAACCTAGAACTTCTCATATCGGGCTATACTTATTAATATTTATTTCTAAATAGAGCACCTTTTCCAAAGACCAACCGGACCCGCATGTTTCAAATTCCTCTGATTTTGTTCTTATGGTTTCGCTTAAGACCTCGTACATATTTTTCAGATTACTAGAAGACGTTATAACCACATTTTTTGTGTTAAAGGATTTCACATCGGACTTGTCTTCCCCCATTTTGGTGTTAACGCCGTAGAGTTCGCAGTAGACCTTTACTGCTGTATGTTGTATTGTTTTTTCAATAATTAATCGAATAAATCGCTCTTTCTGCTTCCAAAGAAACTCGGGCACTCCATCGTCGACACTGGCGTTCTTTATGCGATAGCTAGCCATACGGTTGTTAAACGCTGTGCTAACCATTTCTACACCATCGTCGCTAGTAGCGGTAACTGATGCATTTTTATGTCTGTTGCTTCTCAAGTGTGCGGCATACGTAGTCTTTTCCATTTCGAAATCGCATACTTTACACATAATTCGTGGTTGTTTCGTACAAGTCCCTTTAACAGCTGGCGGAGCTGAACGTTTAAGGCTTACTGACATACCGTGCTGTTTTTCCTTGTGTCGCAGTAAGTTGTTCATTCTCGTAAAAGCGATACCGCAAGACCCACAGTTTAAGTACTTTGCTGCCGACGGATGTATAAGCTTAACATTGGACGATGTTACACTACGACATTTGTTCTGGTGTCGTTTGAGAGCATCCCTCCTGGTAAAGTAGACGTGACAGGGCTCGCATTTAAAAACATTTAGTACAAAACAAAATCCGCACTATAAGACTTTGGTTAAACTTGTAATCGAACTAACTTATAACTAAAAAGCTTACTCTAGCATGCCTGATTTATGTTCCTTATAGAATGCATACCGAAGGTTTCCAAAGACGACCGAACGATGTTGAGGATTCAGCGGGGGACTAAATGACGTCATAATCCTTGCTGCTCGTCCAATACATTTAGCGCCAATGCATGCACCTGGTTCGCATCGTCGATGGTGCGAATGCAGTTAGTAGAAACATCGGAAACGTCTTCCATGTTATACGGATCGCGTGCATATTAAAAATCCAAAAGGGCTGTAGCACGCGCACACAAATTGGTTGCAAGTCGTGCTGTAGAAGATGCAGTGCTACTATAACCATAAACTTAATGAAAACACTTTAAACCATTACTGAGGAAATACCAACTTGTTGTCTACAGAATACTTACTAATAAAGCAATTTAATTTTAAATAACTTCTACGTCATATTTTAGGTAGGCTTGAATATTTTCTAAGTGAATCACCAAGCGAAAGTATATGCTTAGCGGTTTTAAAATTAACCATTAATTTCCCATTTTTACGACTGTGGTTAATTATAGATTAAAATTTAATTTGTTCACGTTCGAGCTTCTCGTAAACTAACATATTTTATAGCAACAATGCGCTGTATAATACATGCATACCCCTTCGCCGCGCTACTGCTATTCTTGTAATTGCTAGAAAAAGTCACTCTCCTTTTTACTGTTAGGACCGATGCAAAGCACCATTTTTGTATACTTTCTATAGCACATCGCACACTTTTTCGTCTGATAATTAAACTTTGCTCCTGTAGGCTTTTACACTTTCGCATAGCGGTCGGCCGCACGTAATGATTTCTAGAACCGGTAAGTACTCGATATCGTCCAAATAGAGAATTAGATGCTCGATGTCTGTCAACTTCCGATTCCCTCGTAAAAGGTAGAAAAAACTCGGTCAATCGTCCATCTAACTTAAACTTCGACCCGTTCCTGTTCTGATAATTTCCAAACATTTTTCAAACGACAATGGGCTGAGAATTTTTAAACCTCCGAGGGGATCTTTAAGTCGTGATCAATTACACATCCGAGCTACGCGTAAACTAACATATTTTGCAGCAACTGTGCACTGTATAATACATGCATACCCTTCTCTGCGCTACTGCTATTCTTGTAGTTGCTTGAAAAGTCAGTCGCCCTTTTTACTGCTAGGGCCGCTAAAAAGCACCATTCCATACTTTCTTTATAAGTGTAGCACATCGCGCACTTTTTTGTCGGATAATTAAATTTTTGTTTATGTAGGCCTTTACACTTTCGCTTATTTAAACATCCAATACGATTGATTAACCACTTTCGATTATTCTAACGGAGACCACCATACATCCCGCCGCACCGTTCCTTTTGAATCCAACGATTCTATGGGCTTCCACGCACTAACACCTGACGTATCTTTCCTACTATTTGTTAAACAAAAACTACCGGTATCGCCATTGTGGACGTAAACAGATGTTTGTGGATGTGTACGAGAATATATAACCATATACATTAACCAGTCTAAGCTATTTTATTTAGTCCACGAAAACTACTATTTTTCTAAACCATAATTAATAATCGTCTTTATAGGTTTAACATTTCTACCATTACCCAATGACTGGTGCTACGTACATGGAAACTTTAATTTCTTATTGGAGAGAATTCTTATTCTCCCACGCACTTTTGCGTAGCTGCATGCCCACCCCTTTTGGGAATATATGCTCGTTATAGGTTGTAGCACCCGCGGTTTTACTTAACTACACTTCGCGAGACCCCTTTAATCTTTTTAATCGTATCTTTCTCGCTTTCAATACAGTCGGACTTAGCCCTACTACCAACAAATTCTAATACTGGACCCCCATTAAATTCGTCTTTATATTTCCCTACAAGTTTTCGTCGACAAGTGTTATATTGTATTTATTATACGCGGGGTTGTCACTCTTTTAAGATAAATATATTTTGCTAGGTATCAACTAACATTAAATTTTTCTAGGGACCCCAAATCTGTAAATAGATTTTAAATAGGACCACCCATACAAAGTTATGCTTTTAAAGACTAATTTTGCTCATCTTTATTTAACTCCATCTTTAGAACCTTTTTTTCGCTACCCAAGACGTATGCCTTAACCAACCATCTCCCGAGAAATCTAAAACCGCCGTGTCCCGCGAATGCCGCGTGGAGATAACACGTATACTCTGTCAACCAGGATAGAAGCAGGAAGGATTTGGAAGGTGGGCGAGGAGCTTAAAAATTATGGAATCTTAAAACTAATATACACAATAGATTTACAAATTCTATACAAATATAAACAACTATCTTATATCTTTATGCCTCCATGCGTAGATTGCTGTACTATTAGGAATGATGTGCCTTTTGTTATCTTCTCTCGATAAACTAATTTTATTAATAAGCTGCGTATACAAATCGTATTTTTTACACCGGATACATACGCAGGCAAGTACTCGATACCATGCAAATAAAGAATTGGATGCTTGGTGACTGTTAACATCCGCTTCCCTCGTGTACGCCCAGACACATCCCAGCCCATGAGCACCCCTGCGCATGCACACTCCAGCCCATGCGCACCCCTGCGCGTACGCACCCCTGCCCATGCACGCTGCCCATGCGCACCCCTCTCTGTGCGACTGCTATTTCAGGGTAACGTCACAGCCTTTTATAAATAAAGAACAATGTTATATTCTATTATAAAATGTTTATTCTGACATTATACATAACAAATTTAAAAATATTTAATACCAGCGCCGCGGCGCTGCCCTAACCTATTAATTTTTCCTTTTATTTAACCTAGGTCCACACTTGATTTTTAATGGAAAAACTCATTAAAAAGCAATTAGTACTAATGGGTGTTTAATGAGAAAACTCATTAAAAAGCAATTAGGTCATATGGTCATGTGGTCATGTGGTCATATGGTCATGTGAGGGTGAAATTGCCCCTATGGGGCAATTTTACCCTAACTTAACATCCTACATATATCCGGATATATGTCGATGCGCATCCTTGTCGGCTTCGGTCGGATAACAACATATTCGACTATCTTCGGCAATATACGTCCCCACTCTGTAGAATACATAAGAGAACAATTTTTTCGTATTCAATTTAGTATTCGATAGTAGCTAGAACGGTAAACATGAGCGTCTCCAAGGTGATTAACGTTTCTCAACTTCTTGGGAATAAAGTGAAACCGACAAATGGCGATTTGGATTATGGGTGTTGACAGAAAATATGTGCAACAACAATCTGGTAACAGATATTGGTAATATTTTTTATGTCGAAGGCGAGCAGATGCTGACTGGTGGACTACACACACCAATTACAGAACCATTTTGTGACAATATAATGTTGGTTAAAATTTGCGACTTTTCTGACGCCGAACAAACATCTGCAAGCAAAAGGATGTTTATCCTAAAAAGAAATTTGTGATGCATTTAACAGCTATCTACGAAGAAAGTTTGACCGATTTGTTTCCGCTAGGCATGGTGTTAAAGCTAAGCTTCCGTTTTCTCTGGAATGCACTAACAAGATGGGCCAGAGAGTAAAAGAAATTATCGAAAAAGAAAACCTCGAATGCATTAATAAAAAATTCCAAAATCCTATATGTGTTCCATACAAAGTGGAACTAGCAGATGTTAAGTTGGAAACTTTATTGGAGGAACTACTAGATATATTAGACAAACTCGAAAAAGATTATTTCTATCTTTTTGACATGGATGTAACCCAAGATTTTGCGGGTATATTTAGCAAGATGGAGATGTGTAATTATTTAACTACAAACCATAACTTTTGCTATAAGGGCGAATACGTGGAAAAGTGTAATATTATAGTTGACAACGATAAAACTGCGGGAATTGATTGTTTAACATGGTTAACCACCAATGCAAGAATTAAGATATACAACAAATTTGTGTGTCAGATAACAAATCCTGGTGTTAATAAACAACTTGGTTATCATATACTAGATTTTGTACGTTGTCCAGATGTACGTTTAAGGGAAACATTTGCGTCTACCTTGGCCAAAGAACATGGTATTACGCGATTGGAAGCGACAATATACAACTGTGCAATTGGAAGCTATGTCAGTGCGGAACGGGTGTATAATCCCTTAATAGACTGTTTAACGTTATTGGAAGATAGTAAGCTATACTTCCTAAAGACGCCAATGTACTCGATACCACTTGCCAAAATGTGGAGTAAGCTATCGGACAAGCTACAAAATAGCTGCTGTTTAGTGTATAATAACCTGCTACAGTACGTGTATTGGGGTAATGGTAATACAAAGAAATTGACGGGCTTGCAAATTAAGTTGTCAGAAAAACCAAAAGAAAGGGAAACATTGATAAAGTATGTGCTTTCGGCTTTTAGTTTTAACTATTTACCCGTAAATTATTTAGAGATAGTAGAGGAGGAAGACAGCCAAGATAAAATAAAAATCTTACACAAGTGCTACATTAAAGCAGGTAGTGCATATTTTACACAATCTGCAACACCATATTCTACAATTCCAAAAGAAATAGTCATTTCGGAATTGGGATTGATATATACACCTAACATTCGCCCAGAGGTTGTACGACAACGCGCAAATATTGGTAGTAAACTCTATCTGTTTACGCTAAAGGAAATTGTCCCATTATGCATGCCATACGTTGTAAGTGGAAGGAAAAGACAACTGGAATTAGAGGAAATGGATGCGAAAAGGCAAAAATTGGACTACATGGAAAACACTACGACAATACGCGAACAATACAAAGATGTGTTAGACAAAGAACATCTTATTAGAGAAAATGAGGAAGAATTAAAAGATTATTTTATGTGTCGATGGACTGACTTAGATACATCCGGGTTGTACAAGCTGTATGCATTTGCGGTTAGTAAGAAAGACTCTTTTAGTTATGTAGGTGTTCTTGCAGAAAAGGATGGTACTAAATCCGTATACTTTTTAAAAGGTTATTCTAAAAACGTATTTATCAAAATGGCAGATAACAAAGACGAACTAAGGAATGCGGGTTTCGTAACCTTGGCGTACACCACACGCAAAGGGGTTCCGCTAAACATTGTATATTTGCCTAGTAAAGAACCTTTCGGATCATTTAAAACCGAGGGTCTTACAACCTATAACAACCATATATTCCAAAAGTGGCGGACATGCAACTACGTTACAGTCTGTGGGAGAATAAGGATTTCCTCCAATACCGACAAGAAGAAGTCGATCAAGCTAACAAGATACGTATGCAGGATATATTGGGAAAGCTGCGATTAAAAGATTGTCACAAGCTGCAAGAATTACACGAAGGAATGGATCTGGTTGTCGGTGGAATCAAAGACTTTAAATACAGAGGCAAACTTCGGTACATTTTACAATTCGAAAACCTAGACGGTCTTTATGTATCAAACTATTGGCTAGAAAAGGAGATAGAAGAGTTGGGTGTCGATTTAAATTTTAAGCTGCGAATAAAATTAGATAAAATTATAACCACTGCAAACAAACATAAAGAAAGGACTGTCTTCTGTGTATAACTTTGTATTAAAATTAAGTTTAAATGGCTCCATGCTTGGTATTAAATATTTTTAAATTTGTTATGTATAATGTCAGAATAAACATTTTATAATAGAATATAACATTGTTCTTTATTTATAAAAGGCTGTGACGTTACCCCGAAATAGCAGTCGCACAGAGAGGGGTGCGCATGGGCAGCGTGCATGGGCAGGGGTGCGTACGCGCAGGGGTGCGCATGGGCTGGAGTGTGCATGCGCAGGGGTGCTCATGGGCTGGGATGTGTCTGGGCGTACACGAGGGAAGCGGATGTTAACAGTCACCAAGCATCCAATTCTTTATTTGCATGGTATCGAGTACTTGCCTGCGTATGTATCCGGTGTAAAAAATACGATTTGTATACGCAGCTTATTAATAAAATTAGTTTATCGAGAGAAGATAACAAAAGGCACATCATTCCTAATAGTACAGCAATCTACGCATGGAGGCATAAAGATATAAGATAGTTGTTTATATTTGTATAGAATTTGTAAATCTATTGTGTATATTAGTTTTAAGATTCCATAATTTTTAAGCTCCTCGCCCACCTTCCAAATCCTTCCTGCTTCTATCCTGGTTGACAGAGTATACGTGTTATCTCCACGCGGCATTCGCGGGACACGGCGGTTTTAGATTTCTCGGGAGATGGTTGGTTAAGGCATACGTCTTGGGTAGCGAAAAAAAGGTTCTAAAGATGGAGTTAAATAAAGATGAGCAAAAATTAGTCTTTAAAAAGCATAACTTTGTATGGGGTGGTCCTATTTAAAATCTATTTACAGATTTGGGGTCCCTAGAAAAATTTAATGTTAGTTGATACCTAGCAAAATATATTTATCTTAAAAGAGTGACAACCCCGCGTATAATAAATACAATATAACACTTGTCGACGAAAACTTGTAGGGAAATATAAAGACGAATTTAATGGGGGTCCAGTATTAGAATTTGTTGGTAGTAGGGCTAAGTCCGACTGTATTGAAAGCGAGAAAGATACGATTAAAAAGATTAAAGGGTCTCCGAAGTGTAGTTAAGTAAAACCAGGGTGCTACAACCTATAACGAGCATATATTCCCAAAAGGGTGGGCATGCAGCTACGCAAAGTGCGTGGGAGAATAAGAATTCTCTCAATAAGAAATTAAAGTTTCCATGTACGTAGCACCAGTCATTGGGTAATGGTAGAAATGTTAAACCTATAAAACGATTATTAATTATGGTTTAGAAAATAGTAGTTTTCGTGGACTAAATAAAATAGCTTAGACTGGTTAATGTATATGGTTATATATTCTCGTACACATCCACAAACATCTGTTTACGTCCACAATGGCGATACCGGTAGTTTTTGTTTAACAAATAGTAGGAAAGATACGTCAGGTGTTAGTGCGTGGAAGCCCATAGAATCGTTGGATTCAAAAGGAACGGTGCGGCGGGATGTATGGTGGTCTCCGTTAGAATAATCGAAAGTGGTTAATCAATCGTATTGGATGTTTAAATAAGCGAAAGTGTAAAGGCCTACATAAACAAAAATTTAATTATCCGACAAAAAAGTGCGCGATGTGCTACACTTATAAAGAAAGTATGGAATGGTGCTTTTTAGCGGCCCTAGCAGTAAAAAGGGCGACTGACTTTTTCAAGCAACTACAAGAATAGCAGTAGCGCAGAGAAGGGGTATGCATGTATTATACAGTGCACAGTTGCTGCAAAATATGTTAGTTTACGCGTAGCTCGGATGTGTAATTGATCACGACTTAAAGATCCCTCGGAGGTTTAAAAATTCTCAGCCCATTGTCGTTTGAAAAATGTTTGGAAATTATCAGAACAGGAACGGGTCGAAGTTTAAGTTAGATGGACGATTGACCGAGTTTTTTCTACCTTTTACGAGGGAATCGGAAGTTGACAGACATCGAGCATCTAATTCTCTATTTGGACGATATCGAGTACTTACCGGTTCTAGAAATCATTACGTGCGGCCGACCGCTATGCGAAAGTGTAAAAGCCTACAGGAGCAAAATTTAATTATCAGACGAAAAAGTGTGCGATGTGCTTTAGAAAGTATACAAAAATGGTGCTTTGCATCGGTCCTAACAGTAAAAAGGAGAGTGACTTTTTCTAGCAATTACAAGAATAGCAGTAGCGCGGCGAAGGGGTATGCATGTATTATACAGCGCATTGTTGCTATAAAATATGTTAGTTTACGAGAAGCTCGAACGTGAACAAATTAAATATTAATCTATAATTAACCACAGTCGTAAAAATGGGAAATTAATGGTTAATTTTAAAACCGCTAAGCATATACTTTCGCTTGGTGATTCATTTAGAAAATATTCAAGCCTACCTAAAATATGACGTAGAAGTTATTTAAAATTAAATTGCTTTATTAGTAAGTATTCTGTAGACAACAAGTTGGTATTTCCTCAGTAATGGTTTAAAGTGTTTTTATTAAGTTTATGGTTATAGTAGCACTGCATCTTCTACAGCACGACTTGCAACCAATTTGTGTGCGCGTGCTACAGCCCTTTTGGATTTTTAATATGCACGCGATCCGTATAACATGGAAGACGTTTCCGATGTTTCTACTAACTGCATTCGCACCATCGACGATGCGAACCAGGTGCATGCATTGGCGCTAAATGTATTGTACGAGCAGCAAGGATTATGACGGCATTTAGTCCCCCGCTGAATCCTAAACATCGTTCGGTCGTCTTTGGAAACCTTCGGTATGCATTCTATAAGGAACATAAATCAGGCATGCTAGAGTAAGCTTTTTAGTTATAAGTTAGTTCGATTACAAGTTTAACCAAAGTCTTATAGTGCGGATTTTGTTTTGTACTAAATGTTTTTAAATGCGAGCCCTGTCACGTCTACTTTACCAGGAGGGATGCTCTCAAACGACACCAGAACAAATGTCGTAGTGTAACATCGTCCAAGGTTAAGCTTATACATCCGTCGGCAGCAAAGTACTTAAACTGTGGGTCTTGCGGTATCGCTTTTACGAGAATGGACAACTTACTGCAACACAAGGAAAAACAGCACGGTATGTCATTAAGCCTTAAACGTTCAGCTCCGCCAGCTGTTAAAGGGACTTGTACGAAACAACCACGAATTATGTGTAAAGTATGCGATTTCGAAATGGAAAAGACTACGTATGCCGCACACTTGAGAAGCAACAGACATAAAAATGCATCAGTTACCGCTACTAGCGACGATGGTGTAGAAATGGTTAGCACAGCGTTTAACAACCGTATGGCTAGCTATCGCATAAAGAACGCCAGTGTCGACGATGGAGTGCCCGAGTTTCTTTGGAAGCAGAAAGAGCGATTTATTCGATTAATTAATGAAAAATAAATACAACATACAGCAGTAAAGGTCTACTGCGAACTCTACGGCGTTTACACCAAAATGGGGGAAGACAAGTCCGATGTGAAATCCTTTAACACAAAAAATGTGGTTATAACGTCTTCTAGTAATCTGGAAAATATGTACGAGGTCTTAAGCGAAACCATAAGAACAAAATCAGAGGAATTTGAAACATGCGGGTCCGGTTGGTCTTTGGAAAAGGTGCTCTATTTAGAAATAAATATTAATAAGTATAGCCCGATATGAGAAGTTCTAGGTTAAGAATAAAAAATTGTGAATATGTATTTAGAAATGTGGTTTACAAATTTAAAGTGTATTAGTAAAAATTGTTTGTAATAAAAAGTTTTAGGAATTGTTTTTAGATTTTCTTTTAGGTATGAGTTGCAGGAAAGTTATAATTTAGAGGGTGTGTGTAAAATGGTAAGGGGTGGTCCCTGTTTTAAATCTGTTTGCAGATTCGGATTCTGCATAAAATTCTAAGCTAATTTAATGTATCGCATGACTAAAAAATTTATAAGAACGCTCAAAAGTCGCTACAGGTGAGAAATCTTAAAATTGGGGTAGCTCCCTTGGGGATGGCGCTATCTAAAAAATTTAAAGAGATTTGGGTAGCCGAGAAAAATCTAATGTTAACTGATACCAAACAAGATAGGTTTATCTCGTTGGTGGAAGTGTGGAGAAAGATGTATTTCGCAGAGGGTATGTGTGTAACTTTGCAGGGTGTGGTCCTATTTCAAATCTATTTGCAGATTCGGGATGTGCGTAAAATTCTAGAATAACAAGATGTATCGCATGACTAAAAATTTTTTATAAGAACGCTCAAAAGTCGCTACAGGTAAGAAATCTTAAAATGGGGGTAGCCCCCTGGGGGATGATGCTATCTGAAAAATTCTTAGAAATTCAGGTAGCTGAGAAAAATCTAATATTAATTGATACCAAACAAGATAGGTTTATCTCGTGGGTGGAAGTGTGGAGAAAGATTTATCTCGCAGAGGGTATGTGTGTAATTTTGCAGGGCGTGGTCCTATTTCAAATCTGTTTACAGATTCGGGATGTGCGCAAAATTTTAGACTAATTTAATGTATTACATGACTAAAAAAATTTATAAGAACGCTCAAAAGTCGCATCATCATCATTAGGTCTTCAGTCCTAGAACTGGTTAGACGCGTACCATCATTGTTCCCTATTCTGAACTAACCTACAGATTTCCCTGAAATATGCACAGTTTGCATCTATAACTGTCTGATCTAGGTCTACATCTACCTCTTTTTTCCTATCTCTGCTTGTAATATATCACATACTATTCCCCAAAATTGCCTTAGAACGTATTCCGCCCTACTATTTCTCTTTTTCCCCAGATATCCTTGTTCCCCTGCTATTTCTGTAACTTATTTGTTATTATCTTTGTCTGTCCATGCTATCGTCCTCATACATCTGGAGCATTTCAAAAGACTGCTACCGTTTTCTGTCTGCATTTCAGCCTGTCCGTATTTCATAGGCATACTGTGCTGTGCTCCACACATATGCTTTCAACAATTTTCTTCTTATTCTGTTTGTTGTCTTTCCTCATAGGCGATGTTCTTTCTTGTTAGATGCAGTTCGATCACTTTCTATTGTTTTACAGTTATATGCCCTATTTCTCCGACCTTCAATGGTTGTGAAGGAGGTAAGCAGTCTGTGGCTGCCAAGTTCTCCCAACACTTAACCATTTGGCGATTTAATATATTTTCCAATTTATCTTTTCGCACAGTTAACATTAGTTGCAGGTATTTCGCAGCCATTAGGTTTTCCGTCTCAAAACTGTTTAGACACGTACCTGCACTTATTTATATTCTGAGCTAGCCTACATAGTTCCCTGAAATTCTCACACAGCATGTGTATTCAGGTTAATCTTCTTTGGGAATTAAACCACTCATAGTTTTTAAAATCAACTTTATTTACGTTTCGATCCATGACCTAGGATCGTTGTCAAAATTATAATAAAAACTTCAAGTTTGGCATTTATGACATAACTTGAAAGTGACTTTGATTTATTGATGTTTGAAATATTTGGTTTGAGTATACTAAGCAAAAATTTTTAAAGTTTAACAGAATGATTGCCTTCAATTTGTGTTGCGACCTGGGATCGGCTTTCTTTAGGTAGCCAATACGCTTAACGTGAAATCAGCTGATTAATTTTTATTGGTGAATTTTATATAAATTCAATAACTTGAAATTGGAAAACATTTTTTAACATGTTTCTATTTATACAATTGAGAGGATGGTTATTAAAGAAGTGTGCGATTGCATTATTGAAAGGCTTAAGTAGTCGTTTTTTATATTTATTTTGAGGGGGAAAATTCATTATGATTTAAGTTACCTCTTTGGTAGATTTTAACATGGTTCTGAGGCGACTCTATGGCGGGTTTACACTTGTCGGATACCAATACTATTCAACGGAGATTGTATATGGTTTTGAGGTAACCTTATTGTGGATTTATACTTGTCAGATACCAATGCTGTTTTACAAGGATTGTTAATATGCTTATTTTTAAGTAATTAGTTATTTTATGTATAAATAAAAATCATGTATGTAGGCTGTATTTCATGTTAATATTGCAAGGAAAACCCAGGAAAAACTTGCAATGCTACCTAGATATTGTGGGCATTTGATTTTCATTTGTTATTTCTTTTGTTATTTCTTTTAGTAATGGAATCCATTGTTTACTGAAAGTCAGGGATTCGTTTGCAACGCAGTTATTTTTATGTAGGGTTATATAGGCAGCTTCTTTGATTTTGCGTTTTTGGTGGTTTTCTTCTTTTTCTTCTTTTCAGGGAGTATGTGTATTCAGCTCGTTCCCTTTCTATTGTTTTCTAATTTTATACCCTATTTTACCGAGATTCAGTGAAGGAGGTTAAGCAACCTGTGGCTACCAAGATCCCCCAACACTTAGACATTTGCCGAAATAATGGTTTTCCAGTAAATCCTTTCACACACTTAACATTATTCGAGAATATTGCCCAACTAATTCTTGTAGTTACTTATAATAATCATCATGTTTAAGCACAGTTATTTTTTCGTCATTAGTTTATCTATCTTGGGATTGGTTGGATGCGTACCTCCATTGATTTCTATTCTGGGCTAGCCTACACATCTCCCTGAAACCTCTACAGCCTACATCTTTTACTATCTGTGTGCAGTAGTCTAATCTAGGTCTGCCTCTTCTTCTCTTTTTTCCTATCTCTGCTTCTAAAATATTCCGCACTATTCCCTCATGCCGTAGTATGTGGCCTATCATCCTATCTCTCCTTTTTTTTACCGTTTTCCACATATTTCTTTCTATCCCTACCATTTTTAGTACCTCTTCGTTCTTAACTTTGTCTGTCCATGATATCTTCATCATACGCCTGTAACACCACATTTCAAAGGCTTCTACTTTTTTCTTGTCTCCTTCTCCTACTGTCCAGGATTCACAGCCGTACAGTGCTGTGCTCCATACATATGTTTTAAGCAATCTTTTCCTTGTTTCTATGTTTGTGGTCTTTGAGCACAATAGTTGCTTTTTCTTGTTAAATGTAGCACGACCTTGTGCTAATCTTTGTTTTATATCTTTTGTGCTTTTCCCATCTTGCGTTATTTGGCTTCCTAGGTAGCAGAAATCCTTAACCTCTTGTAAGTTCCTGTTACACACTTGTATTCTTGTTTTTGATTTATTTTCCCCACCTTTGCAAACTAGAACTTTAGTTTTAGTTCTGTTAATTTTCATACCGTATCTATCTGTTAGAACCGTTTCCATTTCATTAAGAGCCGCTTCTAACTCTTCCTTGCTAGACGCTAATACCGCTATATCATCTGCAAATCTAAGCATATCAATTTTTTGTCCCTGCATAGTAATTCCAAATGTCTTTCTGCATTTGACAGTATTCATTGCCTCTTCTATGTACAAGTTAAAAATCAATGGGGATAAGGCACATCCCTGTCTCACCCCTTTCCTAATGTTTACTTCTCTACGTTCCTGCTCTAATTCTATTACTGCTGTTTGCTCTTTGTATAAGCTATGTACTATTCGTCTATCCCTATAACTCATTCCAATCTTTTGAGTATTTCAAACATTTTTTTCCAATTTACATTGTCGAATGCTTTTTCCAGATCTACAAACCCTATATACATGCTTTCCCCTTTTTCTATTGTTTTCTCCATTATCACTATCAGAGCTAAAATAGCCTCCCGTGTTCCCCTGTTTCGCCTAAACCCAAATTGGTCTTCTCCTAGTATTTCTTCCGCCCGTTTTTCCATTCGTCTTTGCACAATTCTAGTTAATATTTTTGACACGTGTGCTGTCAAACTTATTGTTCGAAAATTTTCACATCTATCCGCGCCTTTCTTTTTTGGTATAGTTACTATGATGCTACGCTTGAAATCTTTGGGTATCTCGCCTGTCTCATACATATAGCTTACAAGTTGGAAGAGACGTTCTGTTACTGCTTGTCCAGCGGCTTTTAGAGTTTCTGCTTGCACCTTATCTGTACCCAGCGCCTTACCATTTTTCAGACTCTTTAATGCTAATTCAAACTCGTCTCGAAGTATAGGATATCCCAAGTCATCAATGTCAATGTCTGATTCCTGTTCTAATGCAGTTAGTTCCTCTCCTGCATATAAATTCCCTATATATTCTTGCCATCTACTCACTTTCTCTACGTTTTCTATAATCACGTTTCCTTGTGCGTCCCTTATATTTTTGCTATACGGTTTTATATCCCTAAAATTCATTCTAATTAATTTGTATGCTTCGTCTGTCTTTCCTATTTCCATCTTCGTTTGTACCTCTTTGCACTTTTCATCAATCCATTGTTCTTTAGCTTTCCTGCATTTTCGAATAATTTCCCATTTTATGGCTTTGTATCTCTGTTTTCCTGTTTCGTCTGATTTATTTTTGTATTTTCGTCTTTCTTGTATTAAATTCACGATATCCTTTGTTATCCATGGTTTCTTATTTTCTTTTTGTGTATACCCCATAATATTTCTGGCCGCCATGTCTAGGCTGGATTTAATGTTATTCCATTCTGTTTCTACTTCCTTAGTTTCAGATATTTTTCCGATATCATTCAGCAATTCATTTGACTTTTTTTCGAATCTTACTTGAATATCTTTGTCTTTTAGTTTCTCTAAGTCCAAGTGCCCTTTTCCGTTCCTCTTTTTCAGATTTTTAAATTTAAGTGCGGCCTTCATAATTACGATGTTGTGGTCAGTATCTATATCTGCTTCTGGGTAGCTTCTACAGTCTTTTACTTGATTCCTAAACCGTTGTCTAACAAGAATGTAATCTATTTGATATCGTCCTATATCTCCTGGCATCTTCCACGTATATCGTCTTCTAGCATGATGTTGAAATAATGTGTTTGTAATGATTAAATTGTTCGTGTCGCAAAATTCTACCAGCCTATTTCCTCGGTCGTTTCTAGTGCCTAAACCAAATAAACCTACTACCGCTCCTTCCCTACCCTCACCTACCACAGCATTAAAATCCCCCGTAATTATTAAATTTTCATGTCCTTTTACGTATCTTAATATGTCTTCGATATCTTTGTAGATGGCTTCTACCTCTTCGTCACTGTAGCTAGAGGTGGGCATGTATACTTGTATTATTACTGTGTTTACCGGTTTAGATTCTAATCTAACCATGAGTACTCTTTTGTTCTTTTGTAAGTAATTTTCTACACAGTATCCTATCTTTTTCTGCATAACTATCCCCACACCCAAATTTCCGACCTCTGCTCCTGTATGAATTACCCTGAAGTCTCCACTCCAAAAATCCCCCGCCTCTGGCCACCGAACTTCGCTGATCCCTACTACGTCTAGTGATAACCTATTCATTTCGATTTTTAGGTTCTCTAGTTTACCTACTTGCTTCATACTTCTAACATTCCACGCTCCGACTCGCAGAATGTTCCCGACTCTTATTTTTAACTTTCCAATCGCATCCTCCGAAGTAGTCCCCTCCCGGAGATCCGAATGGGGGACTATTTTAACTCCGGAATCTTTTACCCCAGAGAATGCCATCATGTTTGTTACAATTTAAGTACGCTGTGTACTAGGGATATAATGTGGTGGTTTCCCGTTGCCTTCCACATCGCGGTAGTGTGTCTTAGACTGCCATACCGACCCCTATGGTCTCTGCCAATCTAAGTACCGAAAGAGCCGCTGCCCTCTTTCGGGGACCTGTCTTAGTCTGGTTCTTCACTAACGACCCTACTACTTTGGTTGGACCTGTAGTTTGGCTCTTTAGCTCATTAGAACACGCAAGCCATTTCACCTGTTCTAGTAATTTAGAACTTCGGCAAGGTGCAGGTCCATTCGAAATGGTCAAAAGTCGCAACAGGTAAGAAATCTTAAAATGGGGGTAGCCCCCTGGGGGATGATGCTATCTGAAAAATTCTTAGAAATTCGGGTAGCTGAGCAAAATCTTATATTAATTGATACCAAACAAGATAGGTTTATCTCGTGGGTGCGGTGCCAATAGGCACCGAGAAGTATCTCAAAAATTTTAGGGGTTAGGTTATCGATTTTTAGGTTAGGGATGGTTGGGGTAAACTCCCACAAGGAGGTCCACAAGGAGGAGATTCATCTCCACAAGGAGGGGATTCTTAAAAATAAGACTTTATAGTGGGTTTTTACATGTAAATTCGGTCCAGATGTGTGTGAAAATGAGGATGCTGGTGGAAATGAGGGGGTGATTACACCATAAATACCCTACTGATATATAACTAACTTACATGTTCAATAATCAGCCCAGGCATTAGTAAGCAGATAGGAAATTAAATAGTGGACTTATCAACTATACAAATGTCCTATTAAAGGATACAATTAGATACAATCTGGCTATAAAACATAGTATTGCGCGACTAGAAGCAACGATATGTAACCACACGGTTGAAAATTGTTATCTGATAAATAATGTACTTTATCCATTAAGAGATTATCTAATTTTGTTGAAAGACGGCAACTTGTACTTCCGAAATGCACAGGTCTACTTGGTATCGATTGCACATATGTGGAAAAAACAAATTCAAAGTTTGCAAAACGGCTGCTATCTTGTAATTAATAATATTCTGCAGCATGTTTATTGGGAAAGAGTAATACAAAGAAACTACTGGATTACACTTTAAATTACCAGACAAATTAAGAATAAATACTAGGGTGATTTGAAAAGTTCGCGAAACGAAGGGGAAAATGAAAAAATTTGTTTTTAAAATATAGTTTATTTTTCAACATAATCTCCGTCAAGTTGAATACAATTTATCCACCGATGTTCCAAACCCATTATGCCATCACGAAAGTGCGATTCTTCAAGGCCTCCAAAATAGTCGTCTACAGCTGCTTTTACTTCTTCGTCCATGGAAATAGGTGGAAGTCAGGAGCCAAATCAGGCGAATAAGGTGGATGTTGCAACAGATCGTACTTCAGATCATTCAATTTTGGTATTGCTACTGCACTTGTGTGTGGACGTGCATTATCCTGATGGAAAATGAACTTCGTACGCAATGCAGGTCTTTTTTCGCGAATATTTTTATCCAGTAGGCCTAAAAGTTTAGCATAATATTTACCGTTTATTGTTTGTCTCTTGGGAAGATAGTAATTAATAGGACACCTTTAGCATACCAAGAAACTAATACCCTAACTTTTCCAGCCGACTTCACGGACATTGCTTTCTTTGGCGGTGGAGAACCCCTATGTCCCCATTGTGTAGATTGTTGCTTGGGGTCAGGGGTATAATAGTGAACCTAAGTTTCATCTGTCGTAACAAATCGTCGGACGAAATCGGTTTTATTGGAGTTAAGGCAGTTTAAACTCTGTTGAGAAATTCTATTCTTCTGAAGGTTTTGATCAATTGTCAATATGGGCAGCACTCATCTTGCCGAAAGCTTTTTCATACGTAATTCCGCAGTTAAGATATGAAATGCTCTTTTATCTGAGATACCTGCATCCTTAGCAATTTTGAAGACCCTTAATCGACGATTCTGCGTAAACATATCATTAACTTTTTGAACGATTTCAGGCGTAATGGCAGTTTTTGGTCGTTCACTGCGCTGGTCATTTTCTAGGTTCTCATGACCACGTTTAAATTCCGCCACCCACTTGTGCACAGTTGCAAATGATGGAGCGGAGTCTCCTAATGTATCCTGCATATCTTTATGTACTTCTGTTGCTTTCCAACCATTCTTTACAAAATATTTAATAACAGCGCGCGTTTCAGTTTTATCCATTTTGAAAAGCTCACAAAACTAACTTTACTTCATGTAGCACCAAATTAATACTACTTGACAGAGTAATGTTAAATTTAACATCTGCGCACTGGATAGTTGGATCCATCAATTGCATATATTTTATCTGAACTGATGCTGCCATCTGTGCTCCATTTCGCAAACTTTTCAAATCACCCTCGTACAAGATAATATATGACACAATATACGCATTTAGTTTTAACTATTTACTGAATAATTACATAGAAATTGTGGAATATGAACAGAACAAAGGTGATGCACTAATTACACAGAAATGATATATTCAATTTTTTTTGCAAATCCTACAAAAGCCCTCTCGACAATTCGAAAAAATGTAAACATCGACGATTTAGGACTGATCACTCCACGTATTAAGAAAAAAACCAATACATGCAAAAAACATTTACCGCACGCTGTATAAGAAATAGAACATGTGTTGGCACTTTATGTACTATCAATTAAGAAAAGAAAACCAGAATCGAAAGAAGTATATTTAAAAAGGGACAAGATGGAGTACGAGACAAAGTCAAACGCGTTAAAAGAGCAGTGCCAAAATCTAGTAGAAAAAGAATACCAGATAGACCTATTAAAGGGAAGACTAATAAATCATTTTAAAGCCTACTGAAAAAATTTGGACATACGTAATGTATATGCTGTTTCTGCATTTACAGTTAGTAATTGAGTAAGTGTTCTTATGTTGGAGTTCTTGACGAGAAGAACAATGAGCCTTAGGATGTATATTTTTAAAGTGATTTTGCAGGACCTATTTTATTAAGATGTACAATTCAAGAGGAGAGCTTGCTGAAGAGGGATTCGTGGTATTTGGTTTTCATGAATTGGATTTGATTTGTCTGCTCACGAAAAAGTCTTTTACAACATTTAGAATTAACGGCATAACAACATATAATGGTAACACACTTTCGAAACTAGAGGAAAACATGGAGAATGTATACTTTATACAGAAAGTGGTAAAACAAATCGAAGAAAATCTAATGTAGGAAGTAATAAAAGGATGAGTACATATTACGAAGTACCAAAAACTGCAGCAAACAGATGGAAGAATAGAACTTGCTATTGCTGGAATTAAAAAAAGGAAAGCACAGAAATGAAGTCCGTTATATTCTCCAGTTCGAAAAAAATCTAGACGCGCTGTACAGATCCAACTATTGGTTACAAAATAAAATTAGAATTTGAAATTAGAAATCTAAATTATAAAAATAGGAATCATGGGTGGTAGGAGGAGGTGGGAGGTTGGAGGTAGTGAAAGGTGGAAGATGGGAACTGATAAAATGTGGAAAGTGGGTGGTGGGAGGTAGATGACGGGATTTGGGTGGAGGAGGAAAGAGGTGCCTGATGCTTCAACCAGCTTATTTACCCCATTTCCGACGTACTAATTGAAGTTATTAGCCTGTTGTTTGATGAAACATCGACTTTAGGAGCAACACACAATACATCCGAGACCTTGAAAGTTCCAGAACCATTCAGGGTTCGCAAATTGAAATCAGTTTATCTGTCACATTCAGATTGAAAGCATTCTCTGAAACCTATGTGCTTGAAGATGTACCCGCAGTATCTTCAAATTTAATGATGTCGGAGTACGAATAACACAATCCTAGGTTCATTAGAATGTCAAGTAAATTCCTTGATTCAAACTTGCGGTGTAAATAAATTGTCAGTCCATGTAGTATGGGAAAGATATATGATCTTGGGCGTCTACGAGACGGATATGCTCGACAGTGTCGATAGGTTTTTTGTAGATGCTGTCGAAATAGATTTTTTGCGTTTTAACAAGGCATAAGAAAAATTCAATAATAATTCTAGAATATGGTCTTTACCTCCATTTTTAAGTTAGTTGGCTGTAGGGAAATATTCCATGTGGTATACTTTCGAGGGAATTTGCTCTCAAATGAAAGCTGCTGTTGCTTTAACTATTTTTTTGCTTTCATTTTTTACATTCTTGCACTTATTGCGAAGAATTTCTCGTTTACAATCGTTTTTACATTTCCTTTCAAACATAAAGAACTCACAGATCCTGATATATTCGTCATTATTATTTTCTCGCCAAAAAATCATGCAATTTGTAACCGGCATTAATGTACTCTCTGAGCGTAATGCATAATCAATTTTAATGAATATCTCCGATGATTTGTTCATAACAACTAATTTTTACTTTTTGTTTTCTTTTTACTCTGGCTGTACTCTAAAATTAGCAGAGCCATCATACCACGCCCCTTCAGAAATATTTGCTTCTGTTGACTGAATAACAAAATTTTTAAACCGCTAAACTTATAATCTCGCATATTTTGATTGCTATTGGCCGTAGGTGACTGTATTTAATCATAATCGGAAACTTAAACTCAATTTTAAAATCTTGAGAATAAACAACACATAAAAAGTTATTAATGTACAAATTCGGAATGCAATGTTTTCCGAAAACACAAATCACAGTTAATCTATTTTTTCAACTTTGTTACTTCTTTTTTTAACGAATTCTTGTGGGCAATTTGATTCAGTTTTATAATAAACCCAATTCTATCAATTTGAATGAAAATATACATTTAATAGGGGTTTCGCACACACATACACACACATGCACACATACACACTCTCACACACAGACACAGACATAGATATAGACACACAAACACACAGACACACAGACACACAGACACACAGACACCCAGACACACACACACACACAGACACGCAGACACGCAGACAAACAGGAACGCAGACACGCAGACACGCAGACACGCAGACACGCAGACACGCAGACACGCAGACACACAGACACGCAGACACGCAGACACGCAGACACGCAGACACGCAGACACACAGACACGCAGACACGCAGACACGCAGACACGCAGACACGCAGACACACAGAC
The DNA here is from genome assembly GCA_036346225.1 of Platerodrilus igneus. Lineage (NCBI taxonomy): Eukaryota > Metazoa > Arthropoda > Insecta > Coleoptera > Lycidae > Platerodrilus > Platerodrilus igneus. Next base: position 1,522,146 of record JARFIW010001054.1, on the reverse strand, counting down.
ACACATACACACAGACACATATACACGCACGCACGCGCGTACGCACGTACGCACCCACCCATCCATCCACCCACACACACGCGCGCACACACACACACACGCACACACACAGACACACCGATACACCGACTCACAGACACACAGACACTCAGACACACAGACACACTGACACACAGACACACATACACACAGACACGCACGCACGCACGCGCGCACGCACCCACGCACGCACGCGCGCACGCACTCACGCACCCACCGTCCACGCACCCACCGTCCACCCACCCACGCGCACGCACGCACGCACACTCACGCTCACGCTCACACTCACACTCACACTCACACCACCTCACCTCACCTCACCTCACCTCACCTCACCTCACCTCACCTCACACTCACACTCACACTCACACTCACACTCGCACTCGTACTCGCACTCACACTCACTCACACTCACATTCACACACACACACCACACAACACGCTTACGCGCGCGCACACTTGCACGCGCACGCGCACGCGTACTCGCACATGCACGCGCACCCGCACACCCACACACGCCCCCTCACACACAACACACACACACCAAACGGGTGGACTCTCAGGAAATACTTATTCCATTAGTATCTACAAATAAAAAAAATTAGCTCGGTACTAAGTACTCCAGATTTTCCTCCATTTTGTTGTTGGTTTGCTGGGCTATTTCTTAAGAATCGAAACCGCTAAAAAAATTTAAACTATTTAACTTCCATAATTTCAGAGATCTATAAAATCTCAAATAGTAATTTACGAGATAAAATTCGATTCGATAATCATATTAAGAACAACGACGCGTTCTTGGATCGACACCGGTATTATCGTAATTGTAACTGATCTTTGTATTATAAACCTACACTAATTTGTATGAAATTTTTGAAAGTAATTTTAAACTAACGCTTGCAATAAGAAAATAAAGAACCCCTATTTTCCGAACTTATGGAGAATGATTCATATAGCCGAATTAACTGTGTCCATAAATAAACTATTCACCTCACAGTTTAGACTTTTCACTCCCTGCAGTGTATTTGTATTATTTCGGCTCAGTTCTGTAATATCTGCTATTGTATTTATTCCAAGGGTTGTTAAAAAATATTTAATTCTTGGTTTAACTACATTTAGACCTGAGGCCAACCGCACCTACTGTATCTACGATTAGACTTCTAAGGTACCCTTTTCGTATCAAAGTATCAAAACTAAATTATTTAAACAAGTAATGTTTTAATATATGAGCATATGGAGATAAGCCTCAGTAGTTTAGTTTACTAAAACTTTCAACTATAACTTTGTAATTAATTTGTTCCAATTAAAATAACCATTAGGTTTTTTATTTTTGTTTTACAATCAATAGCTAAAATTCAAGATCTGCATAAGCACTAAACACTTTCCATTATGCCGTAAGCTTTAAAGCTGCACTTAAAACTTTTAAAATAATTTTTAGTGTAATTACTTAAACAGATATCGCTACAATTTTATTTTATAAATTCGGTTTAAAAGCAATTTGTTTTTGTTTTAAAACAATATGTTTTAGTCTACAGAATGATCGATTCACAAGTTGTAATATTAAATAACAATTACTTACCTCCGCATCATTGTCTCCGGTGCACTAAGTCTTCTTCGAAGAAAAACTGGTGAAGGAATGTCGACGTGTGGCATATTTTTCTGGCAAGAGTACTCTCCCATTTTAATTGAGGAACTTGAAAATAAATTGAGCGTGTTAGTAAATAAAAACAATACCCGATTATAGTTCTACTTGTGTTTAAAATAAATTAAGTGGGTGTGTCATAATACGGAAAACAGTCGCGTGTTCTTTAAAAGAGTTGTTGAGCACTATATGAATCATGTAAATATTTCTCTGTGTAATAAATGTGCCAGGGGTTTTCTATAAATAGGCACTGAAGAGCATAATACTCCTCAGCCTTATACTAAGAGTATCGAATATTCAATTATTTGATGAGTTTAGATAGTTTAACACATTATGCTACTATGGGTACAACAGTAATTAAAATAAAGACTTATTTAACTTTGCATGCGTCTTGATTATCAAAATGTCATATCCTGCGCTTTTCAATATGTGAAAGCGAGCGAATAACAAATCTGTAACAAAAACAAAAATGAAATGCGACTAGATATAATAAATTATGGTAATCCTTATGTTGGGTTTTCCTACATTCGCATACGATATCGTAGTAAAAAAAACACGAAAAATGTTGATGTGTGTAACTGGGTTAACTTTGTATCTGAGTAGCTAGATCAATACGAAACCTTGTTTTAAGCACTAAAATAATTCTTAAAGCAAACATTTTTTCTGAATTACATCGCTTTCGAGAGTTTCTTTTTATTTTAAAACGCCAAAAATCGAAACCTATTATCGAAATTTTTAATAAATTATGTTTATAGACCCAACAAAGTAGTAATTATTCCTGTGTAGTTGAAAAGAATATACTTCGAACTACAAACACTATATCTATTTTCAGCCCTATACGATTTCTAAATGCTTCGTTGGTCTCGTAACAGGAAATCGCGAATTTTTATTGAAAATTTCAAATTCCATATATATACAAATCTCGGTACAGTTGCGGTATCGTTAGTTAAACGTTTTGCTATCTACAATCTTGGGGTTTTTAAAATCACAGTCCCCTAGAACTATCTGAAATTATGTACAGTGTACTAGTGTCATTGGGCGAGTAAAGCAACTGAGGCGTGTTTAATTCCGTCACAGCACTCCCGCTTCGTTCATTTATCCAGGATTAAACTCCGCACGTTTCAAAATTTTGATCTTGGCGCTGTTCGATATGGTTTTTCCGAAGATTTTGGTCACACGGGTAGTTTTTTCCTGTCAACAGCTTTTTACCCAAATAGCACAAATACCCTCCTGTCCGGAAAGTCTTGTAGTAACCGCACCAAAGCCATAGCTTACGTTGTTTGTCGTGGATTGATTTTCATTTAGTAGTTCCCATGTAAACGAACTTTAATAATTCATTCATTACCATCCAGTCTGCAATATGTTTATATCATATAAACTAGGGATTTTTCAAAATGCACGTTTAGTAGTGTTTTATAAGGTTATGTAATTTAGATGTATTTTCAGTTAGTGACGTAGTTAATAACAAATTTTCTTATCAATTTTTTGTCTTGGCGGCGATTATGTTATGGCTTTTATACACTAATGTATTTCTCAGTTTAATTGGCTAAATGAGAATTTTTCGTCTAGGTCAGATCAAAAACATTATGGAAGAAAATTAAATAGGTATCGATGGGGGAATAAAATTTCTTCTTACCATTTGGCATAATCATGGCCATGCGGATTGCAAAATTAAAAAGACTTACTTCGAACAAGTCGAGGTGAACACACGATGTAGTTAGCTACTGCTGCAAAGCCTCAGAGAAAAGGTTATAAATAACTATACGAAAAATTAAAAAAACAGCGAAGTGTGAAGTTCGGAAAAACCTTTGAGTGCATTTAATAGAGACATATTCTTTCGGAACAAAAGAATCATGTATGTGAAGGCAAATTGTTGGAAGCCGTATATTCTAGTTACTAGTTACTAGAAATGGGGCTAAGGCAATTGTTAGCAAAGATATTTATTTATTTCCTATAACCCAATGCATTAGTTGTCACTTTCTTTTCTCCGCACCATATAGTACATTTGTTAATGAGAGTAATTTTTCTTTCGCCTAGCTGAATGTACAAATAGAGCTGAAACACTTTATAGTAGAGATACTATATGGATATGCACAATTTAAAAGAGGGTAGGATGCTGCAATTTGCTGTAACACTTTTGTGACTGCTAAACTATAACTGGCTGTAACTATTTTCAAATTTTATTATTACGATATAGAAACCGTTTTATATACATAAACCAATATGTTATCTTTGGACAAAGCTGTATTTTAATATTATTTTATTTGCGCACGGCAAATAAAGTCCCTAATGTTATTTTTATTGGCAGAGAACCCTCATTGTGCTTGATTTAAGTAATTTATAGACAGACATTTATATTTCCTATACAAAATTTCTTTAAAAATCAAAATCCAGGTGACGCTCAACTCAACCATCAACTATCAACATATTCTCTAACATAGTTCTGCACCCTTATACAAGCGCTTAGTTTCAATTTTCCATGCGTTTGTTACGGGTAAAATGAGCAATAAGTTAATAAATTTAGACTTGCCCTGAAGAGGTGAAAACTTCGTAACAACATAACTGTGCGTCGACTAACTGCTGTGGTGCGGTGGGTTCCTATTGAAACATTATAAAATGATATAGAAAAATTTGAAATAAAAACAATAAAAAAATAAAAATAATAAATAAAAAGGCTGAAATACATTACATTATCACTTACCCTAAACGGTTTTTCTACTTGTCATAATTGAAAAGCGCTAAAACGTCTGTCATAGCAATCCCTTTTGATATTATCTCTACACATATCAGGGTTATTTTACATAAGCTTCTTTTGCTTCGGTTTTCTAAATTTTATCGCCTTATATTTACTTTTCTCGAAACTACCTTAAAAACACTTGTTAATTCTGTTAGAAATAAAGAAATTTCTTAAAATAAAATGCTTTTGCTAAATAATATTTTATCACTCGAGTAGTTTATATCGTTTACAAATGTCTGTTTACCTAGTTTTTAAATAAATTCAAATAAAATTTAACCTAAACTTAAACCCTATTAAAATAAAAGAATTGTAATGCCATACAAATATACTTAAAAGAATTTAGTTTTTTAATCTCCTCTGACGAGGTATTGCTAAAAGAAAAGTTCATAAAAAACCTAAAAACTAATTTATCAACAAAGCATTCATCACTCCAAATTTTTCTTTCTTTAATATTGAATTACATGACATTTATTAATCCCAATCGTTCACAACAGACATAGCAAACAGTTATATTCCCGCTTTTTCAATATCTGTTTATTGTAAATTCAGAATTACTAAATTTTTATGCAGTAACTTACACTAAATTTGACTAAAGAGGTTACATTTAAAATTCGCGTATACATAAAACTACAACATTAACATAAAAGCTTATAACTGCTCACAGTTTAGTTCACCTGTTGCAAGGTTAAGAATGTCCAAACCACACCAGTTTTAGGATTTATCAATATTGCGATTTTCCATTTGCTCTCCAAAGAAACACAGCTCCCTTAACACACACAATCTATTTGTTTTAGCTACCCACGTAGTTAGTCTTTTTATTACGGCTCACACGAGCTTTCAAAATCCCATGCAAGGAAAAAATATGCTTGTCAAAGCTGCAAGCGGAGTAATAAAAAAAAACCCGCACACCATTTAAATTTTTCCCAAGAAGAAGGCTACGTTACATACTTGACCTTTGTTTTGATCAATGTTACGTTTAACCCGTATTACTAAATTTTCTATGTTTTAAATTAACTTTTACGAATTTTACTTATCGAGTTTAAAGTTTTCTATCTTAAACGCTTTTTTTCATATCACCCAACCTCTCGTCCCTCCGAGATGTAGCTTCCTGGTATAACTACATTTTGATGTTCTCTTATTAACTTTTTGCAGATAATTGACTTCAATTTTTTCCCGTTGAAATTTTAACTAATCTTATTCCTCCTAATATAAAATCATATATTTGCGGCGGCATTAGGTGATACAATGTATAATTTTAATCTATGCTTAATAGAGTGATCATTGTTACGCTGCCGTTTATTACAATGTAATTACCTATAAAAGCTGTCTACACAGTTTCTAGTCACATTTCCATGCCTGCCTAACGGTTTTATAATATGTCATTATTCTGGATTTTTTATGGTAAAATGTATTTAAAAGAAACAATGCTATACTTTATCTGAATTTTTTATAGAAACAAAATTTGAAATGTAACGTAACATTAATTATTTGTGAAATCTATCATGCAAGGCGGGTCCATAGTTTTTTGTACCTTTAATTTAAATTTTCTTTTCACCTCCAATTTATAGCTTGTGTAACGCAACACATTACAAGTTTATCGGCAACCATTATGCTGTTGTTTGCAGTCGAATTGGCAGTAATCCTCCGGGTTACAGAATTTGAGCGAGGTACTTCACAGAGTCTCTCTATGTGAGACATCTACTTCATTTTCTGGGCCGAAACTACAGGTACCTAGCAATTATACCCACTCTCAGGCCAGTTTTTGTGTCGTTGGCCTCGCAACACAGAATCGCAAAAATTTTTATTAAAAATTTCAAATTCCGTATGATTAAAGATTTCGTAATAATTTCATGTTTTAAGTGACAGCTTTTACAATCTGCCATCTCGAAATTGTCAAAAATCATAACCTCCTAAACTTATTCCAATTTGCAAGCAGTGTACAGGGCCCATCACGACGAGCTGAGTCGATATGTATATGAGAAGCTGCTAGAACCAGTTTTCTAAACATTTGTTTACTGGAGTTTTCAGAAAGGCTCATTCTGGCCAAAAATTTTCAATTTTCTGCTACTCCCGGCTATACTGGAAATAGGAGCCCAACTTTATTATTTTAAATGGAATCTGTAATAAATTGTAATGTAACTTTATATAAAACATCATATGTCTAAAGTTAGTCATTTTTGAGATATTTCAGTTTTTTCATTGTTTTTAGCAGATCGAGTGCTCCATATAAAAATTTACTTTCCGACGTCTAAGCGTGTCAGGTCAAATGTTTTCAAAATATTTCACAAGTAAGACATATATAGTTTTCCAAATCTTTGAAAACCTTCGAAAAAGTTATATATGGTGCTTGGATATTGGTAGCAAACTTCACTAATGCAAAAGTTCGGAAACTTACGTTGTTCAAATAGCAACTTTCACTTTTCCAAACAGAAAGTAACAGGATTTTGTTCTAAAATGAATGTTTTTTGTAGAAACTTAAAAATGGCGAAATTATGTCATGAGAGGTCATTGAAACCCAAATTGTATCAATAAAATTCACCCAAAGAGAAGTACACGAAAAATTTAAATTTTTGAAAATTATTTGTGGCTACCCTGTATAAAAGTAAGCGTATTACATGTACAAAGCCATTTAATTCATCTGCGTTCTAAACAAACGATATTTTTGTTTATAGATAGCATTTAACTACATTGTAAGTGTCTTAAATGAATACAAAGCCTACATTGCATTTACAATCATTGAGAATGTAACGGCGAGAATTAATCAATTACGTAATTGACTTCTTATATAAAATCTTGGTTAAAATACGTTTTTACTGCATTTATAAACGAAGCCCTTATTAACTAAAGTACTAAATACATTTTCTGTGTGTAGAACACATTTTCTTACAATTGTTAAGAATACAAATCTTGTTGCATCTGGAGGCGTGCCTATTAGCCCCGTGTGTCTTTGCGGGTTGTTTAATCTTTGTCTAAAAAGGGGCGCCTCTCCGCGTTGCTGGAAAGTCCAGAACGTGAAATCCATACCTAAACCTAAAAAAGCGAATGCGTCAGACCCGGACAGCTATCATTCAATTAGCTTACTACCGGTGCTGGGGAAAGCTTTGCATCGCGTTATAACTACCCAAGTTGAGCACTTAGTGCGTGACAGCGGTGGTTTTAATAACCGACAGTTCGGTTTTATGGAGGTAAAGTCGACTATCGACGCATTAGAGTTCGTTGTCGAGGAAATTAAGCAAGCGAAAGATGCAAAGGAGTATTGTGTCTTTGTTGCTTTGGACATTTCTGGAGCATTTGATGCTGCCTGGTGGCCATTGATTGTTTGCAAGTTGGCGAGGCAAGGGCGCGAAATTATCGAAGATACTCATCTTGGTAATAGGGAGATAGAGAGAAAGATCGTTGTATCGGAGTTGGGGCACCCGGCCGATATTAAAGGAATCGAGTTTGTCGAAGGCGATGCGGACGCGACGGGTAACAGAATTTATACGGACGGTTCACGCATGGATGACGGGCAAGCAGGCGCAGCGTTTGTCGTGTTTAAGCAGGAACGGGGTGTGTTTCGGTTTCAAACCAAACTCGCAAAACTGGAGCACTATCTTTCAGTGCGAATTGGTAGCCATACGAGAGGCTATCGATTACGTAATAAACCACGCGGGCAGAAATGAATATTATATAATCAGCGACAGTAAATCAGCGCTGACAGCTTTAACAAACATAAACACCTCGGCAGACCTTCAGGCGGATGTCTGGAGGATAGCGCATACGGCGCTCGAATTTCGACGTTTAAAGTTCTGTTGGGTTAGGTCGCACAATGGTAACGTAGGGAATGATAGGGCTGACGAATTAGCTAAACAGGCCGCGACGGGCGACTTTCGGATATCACATTCGTCGATACCGAGGTCTCTAATTAAAAGAAAGCTGCGCGAAAAGTCAATTCGACAATGGAAAGAGAGGTGAAACTACGCTGCCACAGACAGGTTGACCCACAAATTCATTTCGAGTATAGTAGCGAGAGATAGAATCGAGGTAAAGCTTGACCATAAAATGGTGCAGCTGGTAACAGGGTACGGCGCCCTGAAAGCGTATTTACAAAGATTCGGTTTAACCGACAACGACCGCTGCGAATGCGGCGCTGCCCGCTGGAGGTGGCAAATAATAGCTAATATGAAATTAGCAACCGCAGAGCTAGCAAGGCCAAAGAGCCTAAGAAGAAGTCAGGGAAGTGGCTAACCAGAAGGCGTTCTGGACAGCCTTTAAAAAATTCGCGGGAAGAGTCGCGAGATTAGACGGTGAAAACCGGGCGTAAATTGGAGGGAGGTGGCGGAGGATTAGAAATTTTAGAATATTGACTTGGCGTGAGGAAGGATACGGGCATGAAATAACCAAAAGCTGGAAAAAAAAAGAAAAAAAATATACTAATAATAATAATAACAATTGTAACCAAAAGCCCATATGCACGAGAAACCCCTACACCACTAATACAATCACTGTCTCACCTTATACGCGCGGAAAATCGGAAAATCGGGAATAAATAATAACAAATAAACAATAATAAATAAATCAGAAACCCTAATTAAACTAAATCAATGAAATAAACAAAGTAATAGAATATAGTGAAGCAGCGCATTCCCCAAGACTTAAAAGTGATAGTGATTGTGATCCCCCCAGCCAGGACGTTTAGTGCATGCCCTCCAAGACTATAACAGTGCATATTCATCTCCCCTTAGAAGTAAGAAACAATAGATGTAAATAGACGATCAGATCCTCGGATGCTGGAGAAATTTATATACGAGGTAAGAATAAAATTGTGGCGACTGTACTCGCATGAGCATTGATTTGTATTAAATATGAAAATTTTGAAATAATTTAAGGAGCACGTTTTTTGTGTGTAATGCTCATGCGAGTGCACCTGATAATGTATTTGGGAGATACTGTTGCTAATACGTGCACTGTCACGTGCTTATGCTTTTAGATGTTATTTATTTATATACATATTTATATTTCTTTATATTTAGTTATATTTAAATTTACATTTTATATTTATTTTGCATGTACTTTATTACTTTGAGGCTTGATATGTATTGTCTGACGTTCTGCCACCATTTTGGTTGCAGTATATTTTTAGGGAAGAAAATTAATTGTGAAAATTGTAATTGTAATATAAATCAGTTAGGGAGTGATAGGGAAAGCTAGGGATGGATTTAGGCTAAAAATAAAATAAATTACTTAGACCAGGGAGGACAAATTTGTAAATTTATAGAGCAGGCAAAATAGCTGGATTCACTATTAAAATATTTGACGAATGCTTGAAAATTTGAATCCATTTTAAAATTAGTTAGCTTTGGATAGTTTTAAGTCGACGCTTCAGGTCGCACCGGTAAGCAGAGCTGGCGACTGCTATCCGGTATTACGGATCCCTTCCCCTTTCACTTTTGCTTGTGTCTTGTTGATCGGGCACGCTTCAAAATTAACGCTAGGAATACCATTATTTAAACCCTATTTCTAGTTTTTGTTCCAGTCTGTTAGATGTTTATTTTGAAGCTAGATTTAATTTAAAGCACGTTTATATTTTTCGCGTTTCAACTCAATGCAGTACCTTCGGGTGGAACATTGGGGACGTGCCCGCAAGTATAGCGGCCCTTATTCACATTATAATGTATATAGGCTGCTGTGAGAATTGCAGGGAAATGTGTAGGCTAGCTCAGAACATAAATAGGCTGAGGTACAAGTCCAACCAGTTTCAAGGCCTAAAACCCAATGACGAAACAGTAAGTGCTTTTAAATCTAATGATTATTATAAACAACTACCGGTGTTGGTTGTGAAATATTTTCAACTAGTGTTGATTGTGCGAAAGGACAAATTGGAAAAACTATTAATTCGACAAAGGTTCAAGTGCTGGGGTAACTTGGCAGCCAAAGACTGCTTACCCCCCTTCACATACCGCTGAATATCGGGAAAATAGAGTATATAACTGTAAAACAATAGAAGATGAACGAACTGCATCAAACGAGAAAGAACAGCAGCTATGTTCAAAAACAACGAACATAGATACAAGGAAAGAACTATTCAAAGCATAGTGAGGAGCACAGCACAGTACATTTATGAAATAGGGGCAGTAGGAAAAGCAGACAAAAAGAGATAGAAGCCTTTTGGAATGTTGTGCTTTATATGTATGAAGATGGTAGCAAGAACAGACAAAGTTAATAACAAATAGGTTGTAGAAATAGTAGAGGAATAAAGATATCTGTGGAAAGCGAAAAAAAATAAAAGAAATAGAAGAACAGGATACGTTCTAATGCATTTCTGGGGAATAGTACGGGATATATTACAAGCAGAGATAGGAAAAGAAAGGTAGAGGTAGACCGAGATCAGACTTTCGCACACAGATAGTAATAAATGCAGACTGTGCAAATTTCAGGAAAATGTGTAGGTTGGTTCAGACTAAGAAACAATGAGGGTACGCGTCCAACCAGTTCTAGGACTGAAAGACTATTGATGATGATAATAATGATGATGATGATGATGATGATGATGATGATGATGATGATATATGATGATGATGATGATGATGATGATGATGATGATGATGATGATGATGATGATGATGATGATGATGATGATGATGATGATATATATATATATATATATATTATTATATATATATATATATATATATATATATATATTTATATATATTGTTATGGATTCAAAGGGTTAAATTTGGGGTAAGCAATGCAATTTCAAACACCCTGTATAGAGAAACGAACAAATTATTTACGCGAAAAATTTAATTAATTTATTTAATTTAAACGGACAAGTGTTGATGTAATTTTATAATTAATGATTGAAAAGTTAGAAGTACATAAAGAAAACCAATTTTAAAACCAAATAGAAACGCATAATTAATTTACTTTATTTTAATTCAACCTATAAGAGCATTGGAAAACACACCAGTGTAAAGAGAATCGATAATCCCAAGGCAAAAGGTGTTTTGGTAACAAACAAGGACGTCAGTTTATAGGATACGTTAAAATATAGACTCCAAAAATTGTTGTTTTAAGCGGTGTATAATTAAGAACACTTGCATGTTTAAAAGGTTACCTTCTTCGAAATTATCAGCATAATAAAGCGGGCTTTATCGAAAATAGTGTTCAACCGTCAGTGGCTTCGAATAACAAGCTAACAAAGTTTCTGAAAGAGTAGGTGAGATGCACGATCAGTAATATGCTACAGATAGAGACGGATATAATAGCATTGGTTTCAAAACTCACGTACTTAATCCACGTGGAGTGATGAGACGCTGTCAGCAATATCGATTTTTAACAACTCAAGTGGGGTTTAGAACGCGACATCAAATAAGCATAAGACAGAGATAAAAATATTACAGGCGGAGTTTCATGACGACACAGATCAGAATCATTGGTTGAAATGGATAGTTTTACAAACAAACGAACATGCGACAGGTGGAAGCAATTTTCGGATCATGCAAAGTGTCCACGAGGTGAATTCTGGAAGCTTTAATTCGGTTATATCAAAATTTGCAGAGGTGTTATTATAAAATAAGTTTTTCGCGTGAAGTGTGGCCTAGAGGTGGCATTTTAAAGATATAAATACTCTGAGAGAATTGGGAGCTTTCTCTTGATATTCTCATCGCTTTTAACTACTTACAACGATAGACCGACGTTATAGTAGAGTTTTTGTAAGTATTAAATATATTCATTATACCGTAAATGTACTGCTAGCACTTATAAATTGGTAGTTATGACCTTCTAGTTATTAACGTAAAGTTACGAGTAGTGTAGTAAAAATCAAATTAACAGAGGTCCAATTACTACCATACCAGGCTAGTAAATCAATAAATAGACGCATAATATGCGTGAGTTTGTATGCTGTTATCGAATGGTATTTTGAAGCAATGCTTGGTGATTATTGGGGTTTTCATCTGTGAATATGTGGAGGAGCAGAGCGCATAATCACGAAGCCGAGGGGTTCTGAAAATCATCGTCTGAAGGGATAGAGGCTTGAAGCATTCTCCAGGTAACTTATTTGAATTTTATGTTATCTGATAAACTATTGGTATTATTTTGGTGATGTGTGAGTGAATATTGGAGTTATTTATAGTTATTAACGCAAGATACGAGTACTGGAGAATATTGGGGTTATTTAAATTATTGAAAAAGGGTGTATTGAAAACTTATTAAATTTTGTTATGAATATAAATTGGATTGTTAGGGGTACATGGGTTTATTAATTTTGTAGTAATTTTATGCAAGGTAAAAGGCATACATTAATAAACTGGGTTATTATGAGCTCACCATACTCCAGTGTGCAATAAATATAGGGTAATATTTGGGGCCCATCTACTCATATTGTATTAAATGTGTTTGCAAATAATAATTTAAATCAAGGACTTTGAAACATATCACTTATTGTGTTGTAATTAGTGTACCAAACCGTGTATACCTGTGCATAATTTGGCTGTAAATAGCGTAAATAAAAGATTGTATGATTGTTGTATTATTTGGTTTTATTGAATGGTGTGCGAGTGGGAAGGAAGAATGATTGTAGATTTAGGTATCCGAGAAGAGGCACAGCTGAGCTAGCCAGGGAAGCTGCTGAAGATTGTTGCAGCAGTATAAACGAGTAAGAATATTTTCATAAATTTTTTATTTTTTTTTGAAAATCAGTGTTGACACTGGAGATCCAAACCCATATGTCCCATACCACAGCAATCTTATGACGGCCCAACGTTGGGGCTTGAATGATTTTTAGGGAGTTCCAGAGCAATGTCCCATACCACAGCAATATATATATATATATATATATATATATATATATCAGTGGCGTGCATGTAATATAGGCAAAAAGGCAATGCCTACCCTAGAAAAAGTACGAATTTATATGTATATTTTATATTTTTTAATTTAATTTAATTTAAATACATTTGCATTTTCAGTAACGAGTATTAATTTATACTAATTTTAATGCTTCTATTACCAAATTAATTTATTACAAATATTATTGTCAATATTCCGCCAAAATAAAAAGGCAAGCGCGCCCAGAATAACCGAATAACTACATGCACAAGATATTATGAATGATGCAGCGTGTAGGTATACCGCATGAAATCCGTGAAGGCACAAACAGATGATCTTATACATTCTTACAGGCGTTCATAGGCAGTGCTTTACTGCTTTTAATAAGAAGCGGAATCGTCAAGCTTGGTCGCGCATTATCGTTTACGTTCGATCGCGATAGTTGCAGACAGGTAACAGCTGGATCAGTCTTGGCGCGTCCGCGTTTTATTTATTTCATCAATAATACAATATTACATACTAGCACCAAGCGTACAGACTTTTATAATTCGAGAACCATTAATATAATTTTTAGTGAACACAAAAATCTGACTGAACTCGTCACTAAAATTACCGAAAATCCGATCATTTGGGATTCAGAAACGCTTGCTGCAGCTACAATGTATGAATTTATTTTAAGCGACTTTGAATTTAATTACTTTTTAGTAATATTTAATAGAATTTTTGTACAGACTGATGTGCTTTTTAACATAATACAGTCAAAAGTTGTAGATATTAGGTATTGTCTTAAAAAAATTGAAGAGTTTAAACTTTTTGTAGAAATGTTCTATAATGAAAGTGATGTAATATACGAAAAAACTTGAATTTTTTGTAGAGAACCAAGAATAAGACGAAGCATAAGTGATATAAAACTTTACTACAGACGCATCTTTCGTGAAATAGTTGATAATATCAAAAGTAAAATTTCTGATTGCTAATCAGAAATTAGTAAACTACATTTTTTTCGTCTTTTGGATCACGATTCTTTTTCTAGTTATAACTCTGAATTCCCAGAAAAGCTCTTTTCAGAATTAAAAACAAGATTCAATGAAAGATTTGAATTTGACCGCCTTAAAAACGAGTTGATTTGTTTGTACTCCTCATCGGAATTTGCAGCTCTTAATTCGTTCGAAATCGTCCGATTTTGCGAAAAAAAAAATATGTGTCATGTATTTCCCCAACTAATGGCATTGGCCAAATTAATTGTAACAATTCCGGCAAGTAGCGCATCTGTGAAACGATCGTTTTCTGGTCAAAAACGGATTCATACTTACTTGCGTAATAATCAGGGACAGGAGCGGTTAAATAACTTAGCCATTGTTTCTCTTGAAAAGGACCTAGTGCAAGAATTAAAACGAACTTCTAGTTTCTATGACAATGTATTGAGTGAATTTTTAAAGAAAGACCGCCGAATTGACTTAATTTACAAAAAATAGTTTGTTAGTGAGACATATAATCAGTGGTACTGGACGTATATACAAGTCAAACTTACATTTAGTTACTTAAATTGCAGAACTTATGTACACCTATGGTAAGTTTTTGTTTTTAATTTTTTGCCTACCCTGCATTAACAATCACTGCACGCCACTGATATATATATATATATATATATATATATATATATATATATATATATAGACAAGTTATTTGCAGTCCGCAATAAGAAATAGTATATAAAGTAAGATGTATCTGTAAACAAACTTTTATGAAAATATATATATATATATATATATATATATATATATATATTATATCTAAAAAGATCTTTAGAAAAATATACTATGAAAAATCAATTACACATAAAAATTAAATTTTGGTATTGTTGAATATTGTGTCTCTACACCAACATTCCAACAGATCTTGCCCCAGATGTAATTGGAAAAGGGTGTGATGAAATAAAACCATTTTCAGATATACCGCTCGATGAGTTAAAAACAGCAACGAAACTAATTTTAATGTCGACCCACTTGGTGTACAAAGATGCAACATGCAACCAGGAAAATGAATGTGCTATGGGGATGGCGCTGTCTAGTGTGATTGATTGTGGAAAAGCTTGAAACGTAAATTATAAAAAAATTAGTTTTCTATTTCCATTGTTTTTCAGATACGGTGACAATTGCATTTGTGCAATACCGGAGAATGAACGGAGTTATGTATTGAAACTGTTCAACAATGTCCATAAAAGTTTACGGTTTATAATAGAAGTAGAAAGCAATCACGCAATAACTTTCTGGACATGACTTTACCTAGAATAAATTTAAATATAAAAACCGAATGGTATACAAAAAGTACGTGGTCCGGTAGATACATAAATTACTTTTCCCAATATCCAAGATTCCAAAAAATATCTGTAATAACCACTCTTTCGTAAAGGTCAATAAAATTATAAAGCCCAGGGTTTAGAACAAGTGCCATTAATAAAGCTAAACAAGTGCTAAAAAAATATAATTACGTTCAACAGCTAATAAATAGCATATTCACTATGCGTATACGGAGGCATTATAATAATGCGGTAAATAATAATAAAAATAAAATATATAAAAATACATAACTATATCATATATAAAGGGCTTATCTGAGAGATTGCAAGGGCTATATCACAAAATAGCAGTTGCGCACAAAGGCTATAATCTTACACAAGGATGGTTTCACGCGTTAAAAGATAAAATGCCGTATTTTAAGAAAACCCACACTATACACAAACTACCTTGCCGAAAGGAATATGGTCGCATGTAAATAGGTCAAAGCATGGAACACCCAGATAAATGGCTTAATGGCCATGTGTATAATTAAAAAAATTGTACAGTACTGACAAAACATGAAACACAACTGCAGAATAAAATTAATTACAACAAAACAAAAATCCTAAAACTGAAGTCAATCAAAAAAAGCGCCAGACAATGAAAATGATAAGTATATTAAAACGTCCAAAGACAGTCGATGGTAAATCAGATATTACACATCTTAGTAAAATTTATTGCAACATTTTCAAAAATAATAATAAAGAAAATAGCAACCAATCTAAATACGTAGTTGTATTTAATCATCTTGTATATACAGTCAATAAATTAAGTACAAATCATGAGGAATTAACTTGCCAATAGGGAACAGTAACAACTGCATGCAACACGTTTGTCTTTGGCAACCAACATTGCTGTTAAAGAATTGTAACGCTCAGTATGTAAACAACTAATAAATAATTGACTGCAAGTGTTTCAGCTTGTTCAAATTAGCTTCTAGTAGGTGTAATTCGTAGTGGATATGGATAGTGTATATAGTTAATAGTTAGTAAAGTATTACTTTGTAGGAGATAAAAGCAGAATGTAAAAATAATAGTCCAAGATATGCATGTGCATGTAGGTTTATATAAATAGTAAACCTATGGCATCTTTGTAATTATAGTTAACCATTGAAAAAAGCCAGAAATGTGAATAGCCGAATCGTTTGAAAATTAAATTAAAATATGTAACGGAATTAATAGTATTTGGAACTTACACCTAAGAAAGACTACTTTGAAATATAAATAAAAGTCAAAAATAAAAAGTAGCCATATATATTGCTGTGTTAAGCCCCGCGTTGGAGCATTACTAAAAGAGTGCCGTGACAACGGCCGGCGTTTTAATGCGCCATTAAATGAGCTGTGATGCAGATACAGCAAATTGAAATATTTGAAATTGTTGACTTACCTTCCTTTCTAACTTTTCTTTGCTTGGCTAGCTCAACGGAAATAATATAATTTATAAAATGAAACCAAACGGAGCAATATCACAAAGCATCTATACAGTCTAAAATATTTTTTAATACAAAAGAAAATAGAACATTCATACACTGAGAAAAGTGATTTGGTTGATTCAACCAATTCTGTTGTTTTAAAGAGTAAAGCATTTGATCAAGTATTTTTTAGTCGTTCTAAACGAAACTATATTCACTGAACCGCTTGCAGGTGGTTAAACTAACATCAAAAATTAGTTGACTTAAATTTGTTTGTTTGAATGCATAATAATAGTTGGTTGATAAAAGAATGCAAAAGTGAATTTCATTAAACATCAGTTGTATTTAATACAAACTAATATTGTCAACAAATTTCATATTTTAGTCCAATACTACATTAATGTTGAAAAAAATCCATTTTAGTTAAATGAATGCTGGAAAAAGTGTCAAATGAACACGTTTTCTAACAAATTTAATATTGAAACAAACCTCTCTAGCTTCTTGATTTAAATAAACTACGATTGCTAAATCAAACGCCGACGTTATTCGTTGAATGCAACGGTATTGTACGTCACCGATGCTACGTATTGGAAATACAGCGCGCGCACATTATATCTTTAATATACCGGTAACCTTCGACTGCGACACGTCAAAATGGCGTCAAGCGTTACCTCGCATTGTTTATTGTGTTAGTTTCCATAAAAGTATTTCAACTAACTGTAAAAATACATGAAAGATAAATTTAGTACGCTGTACTATGTGTAAACAAAATCTTTTCGTCTAAAAACACGTAAGTACATTTCTATAAATTAGTCTTATTGCCCATAACTAAAGCAGTTGTTTTTAGCATTCAACTATATAAGCGAATGTCTAACTTCAAAGACCCATTGCAACCTCAAGGAATAAACAAACTTTCAATAATCAGTCAGTTTTATAAAATTGGAGTGGAAGCTTATGCAGGATGAACTAGGGTTAATGTAACATTCAAGGTGAGATTTGATTCAATATACAACTTGATAATGTGACTGAATGAAGTTATTTTAAATCAATTTTTTTGTTAAAAATCTGTTAGGGATGAACAAACTCATTTGTTGATCGCCAAGGTGTATTAAAAAAAATGGTTAAAATAACTTCATTAAGCCGTAATCGATCAAGCTGAATATTGAATCAAACTACCTTGGATGTTTACACCAAATAATTCTATTTCTAAACAATGAACAACGCAACGAAATGATTGATTTGACAGCTAAATGTTTCAATTCAACACAATAAAAGTTTGATTAAACCAAAAATGTTATTATTTGAACCCTTATTAGCCACTTAGCTTAATAATTATTATCTGTTCAATATATGGGTTAGTTAAATCAATGACGCTTTTTGGTTAGTTGAAAAATTTGAATAGTTTGTTTTAATGCTACAAACCCTTTCAAGTATTTGCTTCAATGATTTTTATATGTAAGTGGGATATTCAACATGTTGATTTAACACAACAGTTTATTTGATAAAAGTATTAAATAATTCAAATCAAACCTACAAGCAATTGAAGTAACGATACCTAACATTCAAGTTACATTAATAGCGATTTAAGTAAATGCCATAATTATTGTGGTACAAATTTAGGTTTGTTTGCTTCAAAATCGGTTTTCCAACATTTTATTATGTTCTATTTAATGCATATAGATCATTGTTTATATACAAACCAAAATTCTAATTGAATCAACTAATTTTCAGTTGAAGCAACTAAATCCTTTTCTCAGTGTAGTATAATCTTTTTCAAGCATAAAATTATTCCTAACAAGTACTTAATTGAATTATCAAAAATGTTTCTGACCTAAATTTGCTTACAATTTACAAAACTCACACCTCCTCTCTTGTGGATAGTTTACCTCGCTTTTTCTATTCCCACGCTTGTAAGGTTTGTTTTGGCCAAAAAATCCTTGACAGATAGTCTATTAAATAGTCAGAATGTTTTAAACTCTGATCAAAAACTTCCTGGTAATTACCCTCACAAAAAATAAAATAATTAGGACTTATTCCAGCTTAAATTTAAATGAGAAATAATCGAATATCGGTTACAAACAATATTTTTAAAAGTAATGCTTTCAAAAATCCGCAAAACGCTTTTCCAATTCGTAATTAACAGTATTAAATATCTTCGGCTTTTTGACTTTATCTTATATTGAGAATCAAATTCCAGTTTACAAAATCATGCATATGCGCTTAAATCTTCCTTCCAATTATTTAATTAAATTTTTAACGTAGCTTTTTGTGTCTTGAAGAATTTTCCTTCTTCATTATATATTACAAATTCAAATAACTGCATTTTTAAGAATGACTCTTATGTTTACTGTTACATTGTAATTATTAAATTAAGGTATGCGTACCGCATACTCAAAATAACATCTCCGAAAAGCAACATGCTCGCGACTTAATCAAAGTAATATTTCGCGATCTTATTCATCAATTGATTCCCAATGTCGATTGCTCCCGTTTATATAAAAAATTATTTCTTTTCTAGAATGTACTATTGTTTACGTGATTCCATTCCAAATACTACAAGTCCTATTTGACGTAATTTTTTTTAAATTTCTTATTAGCATTCAATCTCGCCGCATTTTATTATCGCGTTAGTGTTGATTTATGTACGCTGTCCATCTTTGTCTAATACATATAAGGTTACTGGTTGCATCAGATCTCTTTTACAGTGATCGCGAAAGCTAATAAATAATCTTATCTATTCTTATAGGTTTTTTAATGTTCCGGCCGTTTCATGGAATAAACGTTTCTTTATTAATTAGGTCATACGAAATTAACGTATTTCTTTTCAATTCCTCTCGAAATTTCAAGAACTTGTTTTATTTAAATTGAATTTACGTTATACAGAGTCAATTTGGCTAATTATTTTAAACTTTAATTGTTTTATCTACATACCTGCAGGAAAACCTGCATCTTTATAATTGTAATAAAAGGTTAGTGTTGAGTACATAAAAAGATATTCAGAAGAGAAAAGCGGGTGTATCACCAAACAGATAATAAACAAATGCGGCTTCCAATATTCTAATCTGATGTCCAGCTAGAGCGGTGAAGATTTTTAGATCCAGAACACCTATTACTGCTCTCAAAAATTAATAAAAGCGGCGAGGTAATCCTATACGGGGACAGACCTTCGAAACAAAAACTTATTGTTTAAGCGGTGACAATGGATTGTGCTAGACCGTGCAGTTACCCAACATACATGGCAAACAAGATAGAACATTAAAGGTGAGAACGCGACCGGGTTTGTCAAATTAATTTAAATAAAAGAGCAGATATTACCATTAACAAAATAAACTTAAATTTTATACTAATAATATAAAGAAACTAAATAAATATATACAGGGTTGGATGGAGCATACCGCCCACCAAAATGGAAACATTTTAATTTTCATTTAGAGAGAGGGGGCAGAGTTTAACCACAGGACGCCTAAACTCACCACGCGCTGTTCTAACGGTGGCAACGTGGATAATCCCATCGGGACTAGAATGCACGGAGGTAATACGCCCAAGTGACCACTGAAGAGAAGAAAGAAAATCGACTTTAATTAGAACTAAGTCTCCCGGTTGAATATTATTTTTGGCTACATGCCATTTGGATTTTACTTGAAGGGTATGCATGTATTCCCTGGGCCAGCGCGCCCAGAAGTCCTGGTAGATACGCTGCACTAATTTCAATCGAGACAAACAATTTAAGGGCAGTGGCGTTAGTGCGGGACCAAGTGGGACGGAAAGAGCAGAAACTAAGGTCGTTAGGATTATTACTAACTGGGGTCAGAGGGCGCGAATTGAGGACAACTTCAATGTGGATGAAGACGATTGACAACTTTCAAAGGTTAGAACCGCCTCTCGTACAACACGAAGTAGCGGGGTCTTAATAGATTTGCCGCCAGCTTCTCAAAAACCTCCAAAATGGGGCGCGGAAGGTGGGTTAAAATGCCAAGTAACTAGCTCTTGGGAAGCTGCGGTTTTAGCAAAGGAAACCAGTTGGCGATGGGCTCTGACAAAGTTTGTAGCACAGTCGCTGTGCAAAGGTTTACATCAACCACGACGAGCAACAAACCGACGAAACCCGGCCAAAAAAGCGTCAGAGGTTAAATTCGAAACTAGCTCCAGGTGAAATACCTTGATACACATACAAATAAAAATGCAGAGATAGGCTTTTAAAGTTTTGGCGCCGCGGAATCGGTTCAAGGTTATTGTAAACGGGTCGCAAAAGTCCACGCCGGTATGCAAAAATGGTTTAACATAAGTTATTCTAGCAGATGAAAGATTACCCATGGGGGGCTGAAAAGACTTGGGATTTGTTTTCCAACAAGGAATACAAGAGCAAAGTACCCGGCGAATAGATCTTCTCGCAGAAACTATCCAAAATCTTTGGCTTATAAGGAATTGTGTTGTTTGAATACCTGCGTGATAATATCTGTGATGAATGTATTGAATATACAGATCCGTGAAACGGCTCTTACTAAGCAATAAAGCGGGGAATCGTTTATCGTAAAAAATAGGGGCGCAATTTAACTGGCCACCTACAGGAAGCACGTCATTTAAAAGAAAGGGGATAATTTTTGGAACCTTTTGGCAAGTGGGGTCCCAGATTGAAGGGCCCTGATTTCAACCGTAAAAGATGCTTGTTGGGTATGTTTAACAAAGCATTCCATGCCTGACCTTATTAATAAAACGGAATATATAAGCGGTTATACAAACGACATAGAAAAGAAGACTGATTTTTAAGTAGGGCGTCCAATACATTACAGGACAAAGTAGTAGTGAGTGTAACAGACCGTTGCGGTTCCAGAGAACTAGAACGTGGAACATGATTTATTTCTTGAAAATGTACTAAAATGACTGAAGCCGCCCACCATAACGAACATTGGAGCAACTCGGCGGGTAACAAACTACGTGACCCAACGTCAGTGGGATTATCGTTAGAATGCACGTAAAGCCACATGGCGTTAGAAGTTTTATCTTGGATATAAGCTACTCTGTTGACCACGAAAGTTTTCCATCGTTGGGGCGGAGCGGAAATCCATGAATCCACGAATCGGACCAACAGTATATTCTACTAAAGATGAGATGAGCAGAAAACACTTTCAGAACAAACTCTAGTAATTTAGCAGATAAGGCAGCGGATAGCGATTCTAACCTTGGCAAGGAAAGGGGTCGCAATGGAGCTACTTTAGATTTTGCACATACCAAACGAACTGTAGGTCATTTAGAACGGTTAAGAAAACGAAAATAAATGACGGTGTAGTAGCCGCGTTCCGAAACGTCTCCAAAACAATGTACCTCACACGAATCGTAGTGAGAAGGGACTAGATGGCGCGGAAAGAAAAATCTGCAAGAAGAGCAAGGCTTTCAACATATCTTTCCCATAAACGACAAAATTCCGGTGGTGGACGGACATCGCAATCTAGTTTGAGAGTCCAAAGACGTTGGAGGAAATGCTTTATTAAAAAGAAAAGGGGAGAGAACATTCCTAAGGGGTCAAAAAGCGGACAAAGAATATCATGTTTTGTACAAGGATTATGTATAGGGTTGACCACGAAAAGAAAATTATCTGAAGAGGGGTTCCACTGGAGACCCAAAACTTTTACGGTAGGATCAGAAGGATTCTCAAAGCAATGCGGCTGCAAACACCGATGAGGGACGAGAATGCGATTAAGCAAATTGGGATCGTTACTAGACCACTTATGCAGGTCGAAGCCACCTTGTTTTAAAAGGGTTACAAGCTGCTCTGTTAAATTCAAGGCGGATTGGAAAGTATCTCGATCTGTCACTTCGTCATCAATATAGGTATGATGACGAAGAGCGAAAGCGGCTAGAAGAAAGAGTCCACCTTTACCAAGTTGCAAAAGAGTACGTATGGCAAGAAATGGAGCGCAGTTGATCCCATAAGTAACGGTATTAAGATAAAAATCCTAGATAGGATCATCAGGAGAGAAACGCCACACAATACGTTGATAATCACGCTGATCGGGTGCAATAAAAATTTGCCGATACATCTGACGAATATCTGCAGTGAGGACGTAACGATGCAGACGAAATTGTAGTAACAGTGTAGTGGTGTCTCTTTGCAATTTGCGACCAATTAATAGATCATCATTCAGTGAACCTCCGGAAATATATTGAGCGGAGACATTAAAAACCACGCGAAGTTTAGTGCTAGCACTGTTAAGTTTTATAACACAATGCTGAGGTATACAATGGAAATGATCAAAAGAACCTTTATTAGAGATGGACTGCATGTGTTGAAGATCGATGTATTCTTGAAGAAAATCCTTATATTGTTGATATACATGGGGCTGTTAAGAAGGCGTCGTTCTAAGGAAAGAAATCTTGTGTTGCTAAATCGTGGCTTTTGGTAAACGTGGGAACAGCATCCTTAAAGGGCAAAGAAACTACATAACGGTTCTGATATGTCCGCGTATGAATTTCTTTCAAAATAATTTCAGCTTCCTTTTCCGCCACTGTAAGAATTTTGACGTCGGAAAATGATTCGACCTCCCAAAATTTAGAAACAATTTTTTTCAGGGAGGGTACTTGTTCTGTAGAGCAAAATAAAGCAGTAACCTGCGGGGTGCTTGACGCGGGAATCGATTCCATTAAAATATATCCAAAAACAGTATTCATGCCTATTAATTTAAATAAAAGAGCAGGTATCACCAGTAACAAAATAAACTTTAATTTTATAGAAACTAAATGCTTATATACAGGGTTGGACGGAACAATTAGTTTTCACTCCCTCCTTTAAAAATAGTCCATTTATATAACATAATTTTGACGCATTCTACTGTTGCAAATAATTCGTATGACTGGCTGCAGATCTCGTATAAATACAAACCCAACTTCCAAATTATAGTTATGAAAATTTGATATAAAGTTATCTAATGCATAAGTGGTTTTAACTACTAATTTGTTAAAATAAAATTCACTTTTAACGTCAACACAAAAAATTTGTAATTTTGAACTATTCTACGATTCTTCGACAACTAAATCTCTGGAAATGACTCCCTGGTCTTGTATGTAGGTGGTCAAGCGTACGCAGTTCATTATTATGTTGACTTACGTAACATGCAAGTCTTCACAGGAAAATGATGCTTTTAATTCTGTTATCAAATGCTTTGTCTGATTATGTAGATCTACATACTATTTTTTTCCTATCCTTAACCCTTGTCATTCTCCATACACATCCACACAGTTTTCGCTTTTGACCGCATGGCCACCTGCCAGAACACATGATGAGTGCATGACAATTTGTCCATATGACCATTTGTCCACATGACCACCTGACCACATGGTCACCTGACCATATGACCACTTGACCACATGGTCACCTGACTACTTAGTTACACCTAAGTACCTGGATACCAGACTACCAAAATAAACTAATTAATAAAATAATGCCATCAATTTATACAAACTTTATTTAAAAACAAATACAAGTGGTTAGACCCCTAAGCTGAATTTTATAACTTCTTTATTTATAAACATTTCCTTAGGGTGTAAAGCATCGATGGACTCAAATCCTCTTGAAAGTTCCAATCCGATATTCCTTTTTTTGTCACAATTACGTTGCTATTTTTTACATTATTCAAGTACAAGTTAAACATAACAGAATTACCTAAAATTTCTGAGTTTGGAACTTCTTCGTTGGCATTTATACATACGTTACTAAACTTATAGGAATATATGTATTTTCCAATAACTTAGTATAAGCAGATTGTTTATTAATCACTTGTTATCATGTGCCTATCTTAACGCGATTGCATTGGGCATCTTATTTCTTGTAGCAAACACTATTGAAATCCACCTATGGGTAATCGTACATTAATTGTCAACCTTTAGGTTTTGAGTTGTATAGCAGAATTTGCTCTTGTTTAATGAATCAGCCATACCCTAGTAATACCAAAAATTGTGACGGCGTAACTGGCCAGAAAATCTGAAATCGATAAACCACTGATCAGAATAAATACATAAAAAGTACTGTGGTTGGGCAGATTTTTATTAAGCGTTTAAGAAAGAATTGCTCGATAATAAATGGCCTCAAATGTTTCAAGCTGATATAGAAGTAACGACTTCTTCTACCGACTAATTTCATACTTAATAAAATTAAAAGCAATGCATCATCAGTAAAAAAATTTTATTTAAAATAAAACACTTTAACAGAACTACATTTCTATTACCCGATTTAGAGAATTGTTTTTAGTGTAGCAGACATGCTGTTTTTTCTTAAAATTTTTAAATTTAAAACTCCAAGTTCTTCCATATTTACTACGCTATTTGCTGGTAAGAACTCAGAGATAATGTGTTTCTTCTGTTTCTCTTTAAGATAAATAACGGCATTTGCAGCATATTAACTTGCAAAATCAGACTCGAATCAGACAAGGGCATATACAAACTCTCGTGCCATAATTCGCCCGTTTACGTATTAAAAACGAATATTTACTTAACAAGTTGTTTGACTTGTACTGAGAGTCTTGAAAATCCAAAATATATGCCATTTTTCTTTTTCTTTATAGTTTTTCTACTAGAAGCGGTTTGTAGTCCCTACGGGACTACTTTGAACGCCTCTACTCGCTTTGTGGGCCACTCTCTTTACGCCCCACCATCTTTACTCGCTACCATTATTGCGCACCGCCTCTCTACGCCCGCCTCTCTACGCCCCGCTCTCTACGCCCCGCCTCACGCTCCGCCCCTCTAAACCCTGCACCCTCTACGCACCGCCCTCTCTACGCCCCGCCCTCTACGCTCTACCTTGTCTACGCCACGCACTCTCTACGCCACGCACTCTCTACGCTTCGCACTCTCTACGCCCCGCCCTATTTACGCCCCGTCCTATCTGCGCCCTGCCCTATTTACGCCCCGTCCTATCTACGCTCCGACCTTTCTACAACCCGTTCTATGTACGCGCGCTCTCTGTACGCCCCGCCCTCTCTACGACCCGTCGTCTCTACG
Organism: Platerodrilus igneus; assembly: GCA_036346225.1. Lineage (NCBI taxonomy): Eukaryota > Metazoa > Arthropoda > Insecta > Coleoptera > Lycidae > Platerodrilus > Platerodrilus igneus. The sequence goes on along the minus strand of JARFIW010001054.1, from coordinate 1,496,176 downwards.
ACCCGCCGTCTCTACGCCACGCCTTTTCTACACCTCGCGCTCTCTACACCCCACCCTAGCAGACTTTGTCGAAATCACTTCTGGGAGTCAACCGGATCAAGATCACCTCGCTCAAGTAGACTTTGCCGAAATCACACCGGGAGTCGATCGAATCAAGATAATTTTGCTCTAGTAGACTTTGTCGAAATCACCTCATGGAGTTGATCAGATCAAGATCACTTCGCCCTAGTAGACTTTGTTGAAATCACTTGAGGGAGACGATAGGATGAAGATGCTCTATTAGACTTTGTCGAAATCACCTCGTGGAACGATCGGATCAAGACCACTTCGCTCTAGTATACTTTGTCAAAAACTCTTTGGGGAGTCAATCGGGCCAAGATCATTTCGCTGTGGTAAACTTGTCGAAATCACTTCATGAGTAGATCAGATCAAGATCACTTCGCTTTAGTAGACTTTGTCGAAATCACTTCGGGAAGTCGATCGGATCAAGACCACTTTGTTCTAGTAGATTTTGTCGAAATCACTTCGGGGAGCCGACCGGATCAAGAACACTTTGTGTTAGTAGACTTTGTCGAAATTGCTTCGGGGAGTCGATCGGATCAAGACCACTCCATTCTAGTAGTCTTTGACGAAATCACTTCAGGGAGTCGATCGGATCAAGACCACTTCGCCCAAGTAGCCTTTGTCGAAACACTTCGGAGGAGCCAATCGGATCAAGACCAGTTCGCCCTAGCTGTCTTTGTCGAAATCACTTCGGAGAGTCGATCGGATAAAGACAACTTCGCCTTAGTAAACTTTGTCGAAATCACTTCCAGGAGTCGATCGGATCAAGATCACTTCGCCGTAGTAGACTTTGTTGAAATAACTTGGGGAGTCGATCGGATCAAGACCACTTCGCTCTAGTGACTTTGTCGAAATGATTTCGGAGAATCAATCGGATCAAGATCACTTCGTCCTAGTGACTTGTCGAAAGCACCTCGGAGGAGTCGATTGGATCAAGATCACTTTGTCATAGAAGACTTTGTAAAAATCAGTTAGTGGTAGTCGATTGGATCAAGATCGCTTCGCCATAGTATACTGTCAAAATCATTTTGGGAAGTCGATTGGATTAAGACCTTTGTGTCCTAGTAGACTGTCGAAATCACTGCGGGAGCCGATAGGATCAAGATGACTTTGCGCTAGTAGACTGTCGAAGTCACTTCGGGGAGTTGATCAGGATCAAGATCAGTTCCTTAATAGTACCTACGATGCGACGTTTAACTTCAAGTAATGTAAATGACAATATTCGGTAACTGTACTAAAATATTTACCTAACTGTTTAAAGTAATTAACGATTTCTTCTATTTTATTTGCTTTTTATACCATTGTTGTGTGTTGCACAATAGGAAAAGCAGTGAAAAAACCTATTTTGAACACAATTTTAACCTTAATACTACCTTAAACTATATACAGTAAAAACTAAAAAACTATATACAAAGTGCGGGTAGACGGAGGTGTTAGCCTTACGCTATCGTACCTTATTTTGTAGAAAAATTTTTGCTTGTATACGTGTAATAGTCGAAGCCTCAAAAGATATATAGCGTTTTCTAAATTATTTACGTAGACTTGAAATTTTTCAGATGTATTCGGTAATAAACGTCAAATAAAATTTTTAACTTTTTGTGTTTAAAATAGACCGCGTGTATTAATGTGTGATACTTTTTTATAATCAGAATTAATAATTATCAGTACTATAAAGAATTATTATGTAATTTAGAAGCTTTAATTGTAGAAATTTGCAAATTAACTGTGTTAACAAAGTTTCAGATAGTGCGTACTCGTGCTTCAAGGTCGTAACATAGGTTAGATGAGTTAGTATGTATGCGCCACTTCCTGTTTATAAGCTGTTGCCGTCTTTGTCCGCCATTTTGGAGGATAGTGTTAATACTTCCTATGAAATTATAGGTTTGGTTAGCATCTTCACTATATTTAAAAGGTTAAAAACCCTGCTATGATTTACATCGAAGAATGCATTGCAAATGTATTTGAAAGGTTATAGATGCAAAAATTTATATTTCCATATTTCACTCAAATGAATTACATACATACATTATGTATGTACATAAGTCAAATTAATAAAACTAAAAATATAAGTTTGTACATCATACATGCATTTTATGAAATGAAATAAACATTCTACCAAAATATATTATTGGCTTATTGCATATTACAGGAAGAAGAAAACTGATTTCAGGTGCAATTGGGAAATACAACAAAATGCGGACCATTGGCATACAAATTAAAAAAATAATCATGGAAACAAACCTAATTTTATTCTTATAAGGATTTGAAAATCTATGCCTAGTGGCATGCTTATTTCCGCAACCTCTCAAATAGTAGAGAAAGCATCCATAATCCACGATTCGGATAAAAATATGTAACCCATTATTTTACCATTTGTTACAAAAATTAATAAATATGAATCTCCTCTAAATACAGTAATGTATAAACAAACACCAAGCTCTAACTTTAAGATATCAGTTTCTCGTAAGTTTCAGTTTTACAATAAATTATTTGCCCATGCAATATCGGTAGGTATGTAATAACAACATTGACAGTGAAATAAGTACCTATAAAAAGAATAGTAATGTAATCTTAAGTAAAACTAATGGTTTTTTTTAATCACATACGTGGATATATTGAAGAAGTCGAATATTAATATCACAATTCATAATAAATTTTTGGAAATGCAGCAAATCAAATTAAACAATCTTTGAATAGCGCTACGGTTAGATAAACAATAATTCTAAACGTCAAATTAATGTCAAATAAATTACAATCATAATTGCAGTCGAAATTGTGGGCGCTATCTATTGGGATAGTGTTAATACTAAAATGCGCCAACATAATCGTCTATAGAGTGCCACCACCGTGGCACGTAACCTGCTTTTGACATTTCTCAAATAAATTACACAAACCGCAGCAAAAGTTTTAAATAAAGATGTAGAATTTATGGTAGATGCAATATTTTTTGGTACACATTAGAAATATGTTAAGGATTGTATACCAATTTTTGAAACCAACTCAATCGTCTGTTCATCAACGCAAATGTACCGGTTTCAGCTGTGTGCGTTTGGGTTTTTAGATCGTAAAATATCAAAGGCTTTTTATACGCATATATAAGCGAATACGTTTCTGCAAGTTGGACAATATCTGAAAAGTAAAGGTTGAAAATGGTACTTGAGTAAATGTAATTCACAAATTATAAATTGTAGATCGCACTGAAGCATATGAAAAAAAGAGTGTTGGTTTATTGTTAAATAAATGTTATTGCATGTTTTAAAAAGCATCATAAAATTAAATTAAAAAAATGAATTTTACTGGGCATTGAACCAGCGGAGTTAAGATTCGTAATCAGAGACGTTGTGCTTGCGCTGTCGAGGAGATGCTTATTGAAATCGCGTCGGTTGTATACTTGCTATGCCTAATGTCACATAAGAAATACATCGTCTTAGGAATAAATCACGGTCTATTGTAATTGTTTGGGCGACTCCGTATATAAACGTCAAATGTATAAAGTATTTATTTTTCAAATAAATAGCTGGTGTATATTAAAAAGCGATGTTTTCGTATAATTGTAGTCAATTATCGGTACTTTTAAATGATATTAGACGAATTATAAATTTAATTTTGAGAAATTTTAAAAGAAATGTGTAATCATAGATTTTGAAGGTACATATTCGTTCGCTTCCGCCGGATTTCGGAACCTGGTTTTGACGTTTATGAAATAAATTATACAACTTTTAATACCTGTTTTAAGAAAATACTATACTATCAGCTTGCAAACTTGTTAATAATTGAGGTTTTAGAATACGAATAGCGTTGTTTGGCATATATTAGAAATTTTTTAACGCCCGAACACGAATTTTCCAAATCAACTCGATCTTTCTTCTCTCTCGTACTAACGTCAACGGAACAGTTCCCGACCTCGTCGCACGACTGGTTCGGTTTTTAAATCGGATTTTTTTGAGGGATCCAAGCTTTTTTAACACGTAAACGAATACGTCGCTTCAAATTAATCTTTTCCCGGAAAATTCTTATTTCTCCGCAAGTTATCGGTTTTCCGCCATAAAAACCGGCCTATCCTAAGCACGCAAAAATTCTCCACCTAACCACCACCCGTCCGCGCCCCCAACTCCGAAACCCTCGGACGCAAATCCCAATAAGCGATCGATTCGCGTCTCTCAACTTTAACACAAAGACGGGCGTCCGAAATTTATAGTTATTAGACTAGGTACGTATCTGGAACGACATTAAAAACATCTTTATAGGACTACTTCTGCTTATTTCTTTACAAATTCTACAATTACACTTTATAACAACTGGACTAATAACTATTCTACGGTGAAGTACATTTTAAAAAAGTCGTATTCCTCTATAAGTTGTGCATTAATATTTGTACCAACTGTTCCAATAATAGCTAAGTAAATAGTTTTTGTGATAGATTATAACTTTTCATTTAACATTATAATAACGTCTTCTTTCATATATTCAAAATATAATTAAAATCAATTGCTTCCACTTGTATGCATTCGCCATTTCTTGTTTTTCATGCATCTACCCTCAGAATTTTATATTTATAATTAATTTGAAGACTTTTTACATTTATAAACGGTTTGCGATACATTGCCTTATTTAATTCGTTTACAGCCGTTTTGATACTGTTTCTGCAAACAAATGCATTTCAAAAATGGATTCAGAATTTCATCTGTTTCAATTTTACTTAAGTATTTTTAAAAGCGTAAAAAAAATGTGACCATTTAAACTCATATTAAAATTAATATTCTTGTAAATTCTTTTACAAAAGCTATCAAAATTAAGATAGCTCGCCAATCAAAACGACCCGAAGTTGTTATTTGTCCGCTAAACTATAAGGAAGAATTATAGAAATAATTTTAAAAAATAGTCCAATTTATATCTTAAATTTGTAAGGGAAAGGATGGATCGATAGTTGTTTGCTACAGGTTAAACACTTTCAAGTGAAAGTGAGCGGATTAATTATTATGAGGAAAAAAACATAAAAGCATAGAGCTATATAAAGGACAGTTCGTGTAAACCTCATTAACAAAAAAAAAGGGAGAAGATCTTCGATCTTACTATCATTTAAACAAGTTGAACGCGCCTTCATCGTACCTAGAATGCATTGGGTTCTACAAAACGGTCATAAAACTTAAATATTAAGCTTCATATTGTTAAGATGGAGGAAATTTTGGTAATAAACTCTTTCTATTCTAATAGATTACAATTATCGGATTATTTCGAGAATGTTTAAGGAATCAATTATTAAGATCTTTGGTATATATTGACAGGGTGAGCTTTCTGCAAGAATTCTAACACAGGAACATATTCTCGTTTATTGAATATAAACTCAGAAATATTATTCATAATCAGTGTTAAAATTGCAGTCGGCTATGTTCGGAAACTTATGACTCTCCTATACGAAAAATTTTTGGTGACTGGCTTGATAAATTATAATAAAGCGTGATGTTTCATTTAATTACAAAACACAATATACGCATGTTACATATCTACACACACCCGCACGCGCACACATATGCACGCACGCACGCGCGCACACACACACACACACAACACACACACAGACACACACACACAACACAAACACACACACACACACACACACACACACACATTGTAACCATTCTAATTATTTACCGTTCTAAAAAATTAATGAGATTAAAATTTTCTTGGTAAAATATAAATGGACTGCACTCTTATCTCAAGGACTGCAGTGAATTCTTTGTATTGTTATTCCTACCAGTAAAACCATGCACTTGATTTAATCCAAGTTCAATAAACAGTAACAACACATTGCCACTATTTTAGTAAAAGATATATTATTAATAATCCTTTAGCCAATATGTACAACCAAATTTATACAAAAATAACTGTTTTTGCAATATTTACAGAATTGAAAGCTTGCCACTTGAACAATAAAAATAAAATAGAACAATTGCTGCAATGCAAACTGCATAAACAAATTATTATATATACTTTAATATTAAATGAAGTCATCAAGTGCTTTAAATCGAGTTCGTTTTAATCGTTTCAGACTTGTACAAAATTGAAGTCCCTAGATTAGTAACTAATTCAAGCAAAAAATTTAGGTTAATGAAATTTATGCGCTGCTTTAGAAAAGTTTTGGAGCACAGTTTTAACTACTCATAGAATTAAAATTTTGCTATTATAATAGGAATAAAAATTTGTAATACCTGTTTGCGTGTTTGGTATGTAGATATATATATATATATATATATATATATATATATATTGATTTCGATGTTACCTAGGGGTTTCAACTAGAAGTTCCTATTATTGATCGACCAAGGACAACACCTGTGAAGATAACAGCTTCAAAAACAAAATGGGACAGCGTGCACGATTACAGGCTTTCCATATTCTATAATTACATCACCAAAACGCATTTTGTGGATTCCAAGCGAAATAACTTATTAAACTGTAGCTTGGATAAACTGACAATTGCTAAAAAATACTCTTCATTGCAGGGTGCGTTCAAAGTGGCAACAAATGATGTTTTGAGATGTTTCAAACTTAGTGGTTAGAATTCACCATGTGCGAATTCTATTAAAATAAAACGTATTTTGGATACCATAGTAATTACGTGCTTCCGTGAATAATTGATTATTGCGTGATTCTCGCAATAATTTAATGTAACGCGAATCCGTAACTAAATGCCACTTTCGTGAATCCGTAACTAAATTCCACTTTCGGCTTTGCACATTTTTGATACCATTTTTGTGCAGTGCTTAAATCAAAAAAAGAAAAACAAAATTCACCTATCTAACAAGGTAGATAATATCCTTCCTAAGCACAGATGGTTTCTAAAATGTTGTTTTCAACCAAACACGTTTCTACGAGGTTTTGAATGTATGGTTCTCTATCTACTAGAATAAGTAGAATACATTGCCTAACCAACAAAATTGGTAGCAGAAAAATTTAATCTGTTACAACATAGGCACACACACAACACACACGCACCACGCACACACACACGCGCGTGCATACACGCATACACACGCGCGCACACACACACATACGCACATGGACTAACATATTCTTATGTTCATTTGAAGTAAGTTCTTAACCTATGCAATTTAATCCTAATTTTAAAATAAAAATCTACATCATTCTCTTCTATTTTCTTTTGTAGGCAATAGTTAGATATGTACAGCGAGTCTTGATTTTTAAACTGTAAAATATATGAAACTTTGCTTCTAAGTAAAATTCATCTTACACGAAGTACATATAGTATGTGTACTCTTCTCGTTATTATTTTCCAACCCTTCCATTTAATAATCTGTTTACATCCACATGTTTTGGCTTTCACGCCATGCCTATTAGGTAAAAACTTTTGGAGACTGCGCGCAGGTTACCATTAAAGCTCCTACACATATATCTCTCTTAACAAAAAATTTACCATTGTTTTAAATTAATTTACCCCCATACTATCCAGAAATTCGATGATGCTAACATTCTTTTGTTTTCTAGGCGTTTACCATATTTTGAACATAATTATATTTAACGTATTAAATATATTTTTTAAACAATGTCTATTCTCTGCATACCAATCATCTTATTACAGAGAAATTCGAACTGTATAATAAAATCAATCAATCTTTAGAGCCTTAAAGCTATAAATTATTGCTTCTAGCATCCTAATACCATGTTTCTTAACGAACCTAGAGCTAATGTAGCGTATAATCCAGCACCCACACAACTGATAAAAATCCCCCTATTTGATATTCTATCTGTTTACTATTGGTTGAACTGTATGCTTGGTATGTAATTGAAATTGGCTCATAGGGTGAAATTGCCGTTTACCAGATAAGATACAATTGTCCCTCACTAGAATAGAGTAAAAGTGACACACCAGAGTAGAGTGAAATTACCATGTAGGATGAAATTGTCCCTTACCAGAATTGGTTTAGAATGGTTCGCGTATAAGAATGTATAAGAAATTAAGCTTACGTCCGTACTTAGGAATAGGGTTTGGAGCGCAGGTCCAGGTTTTGAGGTTATTTTGGGTAATTAGGGTGCATTTTGTGCTCATGTTGTTAATACCATTCAAATTAATTTTTTTTAGAAAAACTCTGTTACACATAATATTCATCTCCATTTCTATTCTCCACTCCAATGAATCGAAACATAGCAACACATGCCCGTAAATTATTTATGTTTACTGTCGGTTGTTGTAACTTAACCACTTTAATTTATATTATTAAATTTAAATCTACAAGATCGTCTTCTGCGTCTTTTGATAGCCAGTAAATGGATATGTACAGTTCAAATTTTTGATCTGCAAATATAACCGACTTTGTTTCACGTAAATTTACTTAATTCTGTCAATAAAAAGCTCTGTTACCCTTTCTATTTCCTCCTGTTGCTATGTTTCGATTCGTTGGAGGGGAAAATGGAAACAAAAATACGTATTATTTGTTACAGAGTTTTCCTAAAAAATTAATTTAAATGGTATTACCATAAAGAATGAGCACTAAATGCATCATAAATTACCCAAAATGATCCCAAAACCTGAACCTATGCTCCAAACCCTAGGCCTATGCCCGGGCGTAAACCTTGTCACGGTAATTTTGCAAATATTAAAAACTAGGCTTCTTATTGTAGAGTGACTCTTGAAATACTCCGGCTCTGTTCAAGGGGAGTTATAATTAAATCTTGTGGGTTCGCAATAGTGACTAGAATGTAGAAGCCACATAATATCAAGACACTGACTAGGTACAAAATAAGGGCGTTAAGAACTTGGAACAGTAAAGGAATCTCGAACTCTCTCCGAACAGTTCGACAAGGTACCAATATCAAAGATAATTATACTAACTACGGGGCCAACAACTAACTATAGCATAAATAACCAGAATCGGAGGCACGATTCTGCCACCAATACATAAGTTTCACAATTCAAGTAATAAGTTGAACATTAACTCAAACACCAGAAACTTTATTAATAACACAAATTAAATCAATATCAATTACACAAATTTCCATACTATTCTACGCCCGGCACACCTCAAGAGATTTTAACATAATTGTATTTAAACAGACGACCCTTGTACAAAGCAGAAAGGTGGGTTGCAACACTAGTAATCTAAGTACAAAGTCATACACAGAAGGTGCTCAGTAAATTCAAACCACACTAGACAAATAATTTGAAAGTATTTAAAAGTTATTTTCACTTCAACACATATAGAAACGATAGGTTTAGCATACGACCTGAAGTAGTTGGTCCCAGACGGCGATAATCTTCAGGTACAAAGTGTTAGTTCTCGCGCTAGTTCTGTTAGGCACGATACTATGAATGGCGCGTGTTCCAATTCTAACAAAGGTCTTGAGCTCGAACTATTGCTAATGCTAGAGCTAGTGGTAATTTCAGCGATAGTGCTTGATATAGTTTTGGTTCTAGTTTTGGTTCTACTTTTGGTTCTAGTTTTGGTTCTAGTTCCCTAAAAATTACGAATAAGCAACACCGTATAACACGGTAAATAGATATACATACCACATAGGTGGGCTGACCAAATTTCGAATGTGAATGCTGACAAAGATCAGGTTCAGAATCACAGAGACAAAATATACTCTCTTAGAAGATTAAAACACCGTAATAAACGATACTGAGCTCCAAATAGACATACTCAAATAGGTAGCCTCTCACAATAGGGTTGACGCCGTTCGAATCTGCAAACTGCTAAAGGGAAGTAACAGCGTGATCCAACACCTTCCAAGATGAGGGTACAACCACCAAGAATCAGCTGGTTATCACAATGCTTGATAACCACATGTTGATATAAATGTATAACAAAAACCAATGAAATATAAACACGATCCTAATGCACAATTGACAGTACATTTATTTATTTTATTTTTAATCTTGTCTTTTAACTCGCTATTAAAATTTTGTCTGGCAGTGCCATCTACACTATCACGTGGAGACTGAAAACAGTCATCGATAGATAGTTGCTTATATTCGAGTATAGAGGGCGCATGAGAAGCATTTGCACTATAAATATACTTTAATTTGTGTATTATTCCAGAACTTGGTTGTTTTGCAAAAAGAGATGTGTCCGTCTGATGATCTGCAAGAACAGTGAAACCGGTCACGGGTTTTTTTTTTCAAAATAACCAACACTTTATATTGATTTTCGTTCCCTATGCTCGAATTACTTTCCCCATGCCAGGCAAAATTATTCATTAATATTTAATTGGAAACGTATTGGTTTCCGTCGACCAACTTCCTCGTTTGGCACTGTGTGTAGTATCTTCTTAGAAGGTCCGCCAGTGTTAAGTAGGTAATAGATCATTTGTTTATTTCTTTTTCCTATTGATTTTATTATATAATTCAAATTCCTCTGTAATTGGATGATTGACATGCAGAAAATAAATATTGTATAAAAAATAAATATAACTACGTTAAATGTAGTTACGTTCAAAATACGGTAAACACCTAGGAAAAAAAAAGATTGTAAAAATCATCGAAATTGTAAATGGTATGGGGGTAAATTAATACAAAACAATGGTAAATTTTTTGTTAAGAAACAGACATATATAGGAACTTAATAGTAATCTGTTCGGAAAGTTCTAGAAAATTTGTACCTACTAGAGATGGCGTAAAAGCCAAAACATGTGGGTATAAGCAGATTATTGTAAAGAAGGGTTTAAAAGTATTAACGGGAAGTATACATGTTCCGAATGTGTTTCGTGTAGTGTGAACTTTACTTAGAAACAAAGATCCATATACTTTACAGTTTGAAAATCAAGACTCGCTGTGCATATCTATCTATTGGTTAGGAAAAACAATAGAAGAGAAAGATGTAAGTTAAAATTTTAAAATTTGCAGTAAATTGGAAAGGTTAAAAAATTATAAAAAAGAAACGTAAGAATATGGTAGTCTTTGTGTGTATATAGATAGGTAAAATGTATTTTGTAATTAAATAAAACAGCACATTGCATTATATTCTATCAATAGCATCTTCAAGAATTTATCCTAAACGAGGGTTATACGTATCCGAAGGTATCCGACTGCAATTCTAACACCAATTGTGAATAATACTTTTTAATTTACGGTCAATAAACGAGAAATTTGCTTCTATATTAGAATTCTTGGAGAGATCACTCCCGATTAATATATTCTAAGGACGTTAATGATAATTGATTTCTTGAGCATTCTTAAAATAACCCGATAATTATAATCCACTAGAATAGAAAGGAGCTATCACAAAATTTCCTTCATGTTAACATGTGATGATCAATATTCAACTTTTATGATCGTTTTATAAAATCAAATGCATCGGAAGTACACTGAAGAAATGTTCAATTTGCTTAAGTGATATTAAGGTCGAAGATTTTTACTGTTTTTCTTTTGTTAATAAGGTTTACACGAACTGATCGTCATATAGCTCTAAACTTTTGTGTTTTTTCCCATAATAATTAATCTGCTGACTTTTACTTGAAGATGTTTAACCTATGACAAAGAACTATCGATCCATCCCTTCCCCTACAAACTTAGGATATAAATTAGACTATTTTTAAATTATTTCTACAATTTTTCTTCATGGTGTAGCAGACAAATAACAAGGTTGTTAGGTACATAAAAGCTACTCAGAGAGAGAAAAGCGGGTGTATCACCAAACAGATATTAAACAAATGCGGCCTTAAATATTCTTACCTGATGTCCAGTTAGAGCGGTGAAGATTTTTGGACCCATAACACTTACTACTGCACTCGAAAACTAATATAAAGCGGTGAGGTAGTCCTATACGGGGACTGATTTCCGAAACAGAAACTTATTGTTCAAGCGGTTACAATGGACTGTGCAAAGCCGCGCAATCACCCAACATATATGACAACAAGATAGAACATTGAAGGTCATAGATAACGCAGCCGGGTTTATCAAATAAATTTAAATAACAGAGCATTTATTACCATTAACAGAATAAACTTAAACTCTATAATAATAACATAAGAAACTAAATTAATATATACAGGGTTGAACGGAACATACCGCCCACCAAATTGAAACATTTTAATTTTCATCTAGAGGGAGGGGGCAGAGTTTAACCACAGAACGCCTAAACTCACCACGCGCTGTTCTAACGGTGGCAACGTGGATAATCTCGTCGGGACTAGAATGCATGGAGATAATACGCCCAAGTAACCACTGAAGAGGAGAAACAGAATTGGCTTTAATTAGAATTAAGTCTCCTGGTTGAATATTTTTTATTGGCTACATGCCATTTGGATTTTACAAAAGTCCTGGTAGATACGCTGCAATAATTGCCACCTCGACAAACGATTTAAAGACAGTGCCGTCAGTGCGAGAACAGGTGGGACGGAAAGAACAAAAAGGGTCATAAAAATGGCACGGCGCTAAACAATTAAGGCCGTTAGGATCATTACTAACTGGGGTCAAAGGGCACGAATTGAGTACAGCTTCAATTTGGATGAAAATGATTGACAACTCTTCGCAGGTTGGAACTTGCTCTCCTACAACACGAAGTAGCAGGGTCTTGACGGATTTGACGCCAGCTTTCCAAAGACCCCCGAAATAGGGCGCGGAAGGTAGGTTAAAATGCCAAGTAATTAGTTTTTGGGAAGCTGCGGGTTTAGCAAAGGAAACCAGTTAGCGATGGGCACTGACAAAGCTTGTACCACAGTCGCTGTACAAATGTTTACATCGACCACAACAAGCAAGAAAACGACGAAACGCGGCCAAAAAGGCGTCAGCGGTTAAATTGGAAACTAGCTCCAAGTGAAAGCCTTGATACACATACAAATAAAAATGCAGAGGTAGGCTTTTAAAGTTTTGACGCCGCGGATTCGACTCATGGTTATTGTAAACAGGCCTTAAAAGTCCACGCCGGTATGCAAAAAAAAAGACGAAGACGAAGAAATACTTCAACAACCCCTACAATTGGAACACCTGGAATTAGACAACCTCAACCACGTCATGAAACTCATGGAAGACTACCAAGAACACCTGAACGAGATCAAAGCGCCCAAAGTGCACTACGACAATATTAGTGTTGTAACAAAATTTTTTGTTACGTTAAATATCTCTAAAGAAAAATATTACTAGCTGTTGTTATTTTACGAAATTGTCATTTAGCGTGAAATCGTTAAATAATTTAATGTACTATAAGGAAGAACACCTCTTTCCGTTTACATTATTTTCACCTATAAGGAGTATTTAATGGGGACTCCTATACTTTCGATATCCGCGAATACCTTGAACGTAACTTGAGTTACATAAGCTACAGGCGTTCTGACGTCCACTAGTGCAATTGCTAAACACAACGCCTGCGCGAAAAGTGACGCGATAGCTAGGGTGTTGGCAAAGAAGGAACACAGCCATCTTACAAGCAACTACGTGTACGTACATTTCATTTTTGAAGATGGGAAGCTTTGCTTGTAAGTGGGAGCTAAGAATAGCTCTAGGATAGTGGAAGGGCTTTTAGTTGCCGCGTGGAGGCTTCACGAAGGAGCTCTCGTGAAAGCTGCCCAGACAACCTAGAGCAACAGTTACGACACGTGGTGAGGAGGTCCATTAGTGGTGAGCATTGTGTAATTAATCAGCCTAGTATAAAACTAATACATGGTTCAATTTCTCTAGCACATTTAAGAAACACGCTTAAACATGGAATTGGAATTTGGTAGTGTATTGTGAAATTGATTATTTTAAAGCTGTCCGAAGGATTGTAACTAATAAAGGCATGTTCGTATCTTTCTGAAGTTCAAGGGGATGGAATGTTAAGCGTCTTAGTTGATCTATTAAGTTCGTCAACATCGCCGTTGTATAATTAAAGCAAAATCAATCAGGTACTTATAAAACTATTTACTGAAAATTAATTCTACGTACTAATTACGGTTAAAACTTTGATTTAACATTTACTAAATCATAAGAAATTTTTGTTAAAGAATGTAAATTTCAAGTTTGTTTGTAAGATGTGTTTATGTTCAAACCTCACGTAAAAATCAGTTTGAAATTTATACCCTAGAAATTTGATAGGTCAAATACTTTTTGTTCAGAACTAAATTTTTTTTATAAGAGAAATTTTTGAACCTTTAGATAATTTAAAAGTTGTTATTCAAAGCACGTATATAATGCACATGTTAATTGATAAAAATGTGTATAAAATCCACCTTTGATTGAAAGATGTTTTCTTGCAATATGTTGTGATTAGTAGAATACCTAAGCTGCTTCTAACATATGTTGAACTGATTTTTAATTTCATGCTTAAGCCATATGAACTGTTTATGTAACGAGTTCTTTAGATAAAATCTTGTAAGCCAGAACAGATCTGTTTTATGGATGTTTAAGAACCCAGACTGTATTAAATAATTTATAAATGCTAAGACCTCTCTAAGTAGAGAAGCAAATTCAGAGATTTTTTGAAACTTACTTTATGTTGATTATTTTGATTATAGAGAAACACATTAAGAAATTTTTGAAACTTATTATATATTGATTATTAATTTTTTTTATAAATAATTTTTGCAACAAAAGAGAATTACACTTAAATTAAATTTTGAATTAATACCTTCGTCTTTTTATTTCACTAATTGAAATTAGCATTGTCTAAATTAGATCAGCAAAATTTTGAATGTAGAAAAAGTTGATACAGTACCAGGTAATAGAAACGGAATAAGTAATGTCCAGTAGAGTATTTTTTTTATAGGTAAGGTGTTATTGAGATTTTGAATTCAGGCCAATCGATCTATAAAGATTGAAATATTTTGTTGTTGTAAGGCACAAACAGTGTCTTATATATTATTTTTTTGTGTGACATTTTCTTGCAGGTCCGACATCGCAGAAGCTGGAGCAGAGGTCCAAGAGGTTTCCAGAGGTATTGTTTATTGTAATTTGTATGTTTTTTGGTAATCATTATATCCTATAGGTTTCTGCGTGTTCCTGTAGGATACTTTAGTTTTGTTTATTGTCTATATAGATGCAGTGGCGTCCATTTACGTTTTTTTGTTCTCGTTTGTAGTTGAGCCCACCCTATATCCACGCCCAAACTCATTGCTCACCCTTGGGGTAATTCCCAGACTAAGCCACGAATATAGTAAAGCTCGTGGGTCCACCGAGGTTTTGTTCACTAATTGACTCACTCCATAATTAAATTAAATAAAGAAATATTATAAGTCCCCATAAAGTTTTACTTAAGTTCACTGACGCCACCAACGTGGAGCGTGCAGTAAAGAAGAGCACTACTAATTACATTTTATTGATCATTTATGTAACTTATAAAATGTGTATTAGATATAAAAATAATAAAGAAAACATTTTTATATTTAAGGCAACTAAAGAAACAAATGTACCCCTAGTAAGTATGAATTTTAAGAAATAAGATTAAACGAATTTATTTAATTAAAAATCAAGAAAGGTAAAAACCCTTAATTTTTAATGCACGTCGGGAGGAGTTACGTAATCCCCCATTTATTATATATAAAAAACTAATAATTAAGAAGTTATTAGAAATATTAGAAAATGCGCTAAGTGATGTGCAAAAATGTCATGAAGGACAATTCATTTCAGTTTATTAACGTTCATGGGAACGGAAGCGCTACTTTGTAGCACAGATATAAGTGACACTGCAGATGTCAGGTCACAGGTGGTCACAGACAGTCACGTACGAAGATTACGCAGAAGTAAGCTCGCAACAAAGTAGTTATGAATAACTTTAAGATAGCAACTATGTATCACGAATAGAGTCAAGTGTAAGCAGACATTAGGTCTGCAAGTTCCCGCAGACTTGTGAGAGGGTAGGGATGTTATAAAAAGCCCGGGAGCTCCACTCACAGGCAGTTAATCCATCGTTCAGCTTTAGCATTGCAGTTCGTTAGATAACTCACTTTGTACAATTAATTAATAGTTTCGGACTTAGAGTAATTATTTCAAGATTGTCAAAAATCAACATTAATTTCTGTATAAGAATCAAATAAATGTGTTAAGAAGTTTGGAAGTCTTTTTAAAAAAACCGCTCTCAAGCCACAAACCTTAACTAGTGTAACAAATAATAGATTTTATAAATTTGTATCTTTCTCATCCCGCAAAATATCTAACATCCCTGAATGGAAGCTTGTTGTTCCTACCGCTAACCGCAGTAAGGTTCTTAAATTGTGTCATGGCGACCCTCTAGCTGCTCACCTTGGTGTTACAAAAACCCTAGCTAAAATATCTGAATTATATTACTGGCCTACATTAAAACAATCTGTCTGTCGCTATATTAGGAACTGTAAAATTTGTGGGTCTCAAAAGAGCTCTCAAGAAGCTCGTTCTGGTTTAATGGGTAACTTTAAACGTGTATCTTATCCCTTTCAATTAATATCGCTTGACTTATTAGGACCGCTCTCCCGATCGAAAAAAAGTAACCAATATCTTTTAGTTATCACCGATTGGATTTCCAAATTTGTTATGGTACTATCGTTACATAAAGCCACATCTACCGCTATAATTAAATTTCTAGAGCAAAATGTATTTCTTATCTTTGGTGTCCACCAATATTTTCCTCTGCGATAATGGAGCGCAATTTATCTCAAAAGATTTTCAAAATTTCGTCAAGAGCTATAATGTACAAAAAATTTGGTTAAACGCAAAATACCATCCCCAGGTAAACCCTACCGAAAGAGTAAATCGAGTTTTAATTACTGCTATCTCTTCATATATCGATTCAGACCACACTAAGTGGGATGAAAATATCTTTAAAATCGCTCAAGCTTTGCGTACTTCTAAACACGAAGCAATCCAATTTACTCCGTCGTTTCTTGTTTTTGGAAGGTATACTCCAATTGATGGTAGTTTTTATGGTTCAGTTCCTGATGATACTAGCGTAATTGAATTTGACGAAAAAGTACGCTGGGACAAAGACCAACAATCATTACCTTCTATCTTTAACGACGTTAAAAAAAATTTGTTAAAAGCTTACAAAAAGAGTAAGAACCACTATAATCTGCGTAAACGAGATATTTCCTTTGCTTTAGGTGAACAGGTTTGGAAAAAGAATTATGTCTTATCTGATGCTATGAAAAAATTCTCTTCAAAATTAGCCCCTAAATTCATTTTATATAAGAAAACTCGCGTTATTAGTCCACTTATTTATGAACTCCAAGACACCGAAGGAAAACGTCAAGGAAGGTGGCATATCAAAGACCTTAAACCATTCTCTGCTGACCTGAATGCTAATTAATTTTTCCGTTTCATTTCTTTAACGGTTTACCTAATGTTTTTGTCCCTGTTATGAATTAGTTAACTTTATTTAGCCATTTCCTTTTCTTATACAGCACTTACCTTCTACACTTTTGGCTTATTTGCCTTAAATTAGCTATTTTTTGCTACCTGTTGTCTTTCCCTTGAATTTATTGTTAGCCATATATCTGTTTATTATCTAGGTTATCTAATATAACTCTGTCGCTTTATTTAATTATTCCTAGCACCTTTTCTTCACCATATTATTTTGTTTTTAGCATTTATCTCACGTTGTTTAATTTCGTGGTGATTGTCGTAACTTTGGTTGCAATAACGCATTGAATTTTTATGATTGGTTTTAGCTGATGTTGAGTGGGTGCTTTTTTCTTTGGATTCCCATAGGTGCCGCGGCCTATGCCTTTGTAAGAAATAGTCCATATTCGCAGTTGCAAAAAACTAGGAATTTCTATTCCATGCGTTTTTCTTCTGAATTATTACAATCGCCCACTTTATTCTTCATCATTGCTTGTTTTCTTCTTCTATTAAGTCGCCAGAACATTTTTTTGTTGTTTTTTATTGAACTTCGTGGTGAGATGCTATCGCTCTTTATTGATATCTTATTGAATTCTCGGTTGTTTTTAGCATATTGGGACAGTGTGTTTGTATTTAACTGTTTATAATTAGACATTCTTGTGTGTTTAAGGCGTTACCGTTTCTAAAAATTACCTTGAAGCAGTGGTTTTTTGTGTGAAGGTATCTGTAGTGATACTTTTAAGTTGTTGTTACAACTTTTGTCTGATTTTCTTATCGCAGTAGATGCACTCGTTAGGAAAATCATTGTACTAGTTCTCATCAAGAGTCTAGTAATTTTGTAACTTACGATGCATCTTAACTTGTCTGATTAATATAGCAGGTGGTCCTTCAGACCGACCTGAATTTAATAGGGCAACTCTCTACCTTCTCTCGGACGCTTGTCCAAAACTCTACTTTTTCTTATCCCGCTGTCTCCGTTTCCGCCTTATTTTTCATTCGGTAGACCTGTTCGTGTCCCGGAACACCCGTATACCACATACGAGTGATTTTTCCCTTACACAGGGCTACTGACTACATTGGTTGGTCGAGTAGTGCTTTTCTATCTACCTTTTTCTATCGCTTTTGCTCAATGCAAACCCTTCCTCTATTCTCTTCTACCTGGGTGTCACTAGTACATTCCAAAATGCCTGCCTCCCTCTTTTTACCTTTCCTATATCTCTATTGCCTTTTCATTTCTGTTAGTCACCGTGTGATTGCGCGGGGGGTTTTCACAGACACCCGGACCACGTCTCTGGGAATCCTTCGTAAGGTCATGCGGTGCCACTGTCAGCGCACGTGGCCGCTAACAGTGCATGTATGTATGAGTGTGTGTATGTGTGAGTGCAAAAATATATATGTATCTACATATATGTATGGATATCTTACCGATATCGCTCAACGCCGGGTGCAGGAATGCATCCACATGCCTTTTTTCGTCCCTCATACCGTTTTTATAAACGGACCTGCCTCACAGGTCGCTCTCTTTTAGGGGGTACGAGTATCGTACCTGCATAACGGCTTCAAGGAGCCACTCTATCTTGTATCTTTGGGATTGATGACAAAAAGGCTTGGCGAGCTTGGGAATTCTACGCTATATCTTTAATGTATATAGTCGTAGCGTGCTGGGACGTTTCGGATCCACCTATTGTTATCTAGTTTTATCTTAATATCTTTATCTTACCTATTATCTTTGATAATAACTTGAGACTTTGCCTTATATTTTTTTGTCTTTCTAACGTTTGGGATTTATGATCAGACGTAGGAATTATTTTTTTTTGAGTATTGAGTAAAGAAGCTAACCTGGTGGTAGACATGTGATTTGTTAGGTTAGTAACGTAAGAAATTAGTAAGATGGTACTGTTGGTAAATTTGTTAATTCACAACCATGTCATGAAAAAGTTTTTATGTGTATTGTTTATTAAGCCAGAGTATCAGTGCATAAAAATTTGTTAAAGTGCATAGTAACTTGCTCTTTTGGGCATTTTAAGATTTGGGCATTTTCTTGCCAAAGAAAAAACAGTTTAAATGCAATGCTTATGTGCATCTACACCTAAAAACTGTAATGTTAGCTTTAGTTATAGTATATATGTTAGGCGACTTATAGCATTTGTTTTAGTTTTAGTAGTGTTTCATGCTCTCCGACAAATTTGTGCTGTCGATTATAACTGCGCCACATTAAAGACTTGTGTGTGCATTTATAGATGTAGTTCATAAACAATAGGGCTACACATTCCGTTTCTTGGTTATTCGTAAGACGCGTTATCGGTTGAAAAAACCAGGTGGCCCCTAAAATAAACATTTTCTAGAATTTAAGTTAGAGTATATGTAAGTTAGGTAAGGTCCCCTTCCAAAAAGTCATTTTCTTTTTTTAAATTTTTTTTTATTTTATGGCTTTGTCGCGATTGTTACATGCCAAAATTGGCATTGTACATTTTTAAATATTGGACTAAATTTCCGCCACTATTTTAAATAAACTTGTTAAATTTCTGCCATCCCGGACAGTTGCGGCAGCGCAAAAAAAGCGCAGGCGCGGAGTGATGGGCAAGTGCGCGGTTTGCGACACGACAGGACATCATTATTAGCCACGAGACGTCGAACGGTAACGTTTACCTGTGTCGTGTTTTCTGTCTTTTCTTTATTTTAGGATGTAGGTTTCCTTATCTCTTGCCTTATCGTACCTCTACCTGTATCCTATCGTACCGTTACGAACGACAAAAGAGGAAAAGCGAATAAATGTAGATCAACAATGGCGTGACGCAACCCACCCTAAAGCAACAAGGAGAGGCCCTGAGATTAACTGCAAGGAGCGTTTTAAGTGAGTACTTTGCTTTATTTACATTTTAAGGGCAATTTGTATCATTGTAAACGTGTTTGGTATGTGATACAATTTGACACATAATTATGTCATTATTGTGCAATACTGTGAAACGTGGATCGTATCAGTGTTGCCAACTGTAGCAGTGGCGCTAAATACGGACACGGGAATGTAACACCCTCATATCTTAGTTTGTGGCCTATCATCTTATCTCTCCTATCTTTTACTGTTTTCCACATAATTCTTTCTTCCCCTACCATTTCTAGTACCTCTTTGTTTTTAACTTTGTCTATCCATGGTATCTTCATCATATGTCTGTAGCACCACATTTCAAAGGCTTTTACCCTTTTCTTGTCTGCTTCTCCTATTGTCCAGGTTTCACAGCCGTACAGTGCTGTGCTCCACACATATGTTTTAAGCAATCTTTTCCTTGTTTCTATGTTTGTGGTCTTTGAACACAGTAGTTGCTTTATTTTGTTAAATGTAGCACAACCTTGTGCTAATCTTTGTTTTATATTTTTTGTGCTTTTCCCAACTTGCGTTATTTGACTTCCTACGTAACAGAAATCCTTAACATCTTGTAAGTTCTCGTTACCTATTTGTATTCTTGTTTTTGATTTTTTATCCCCTCTTTTGCATACCAGAACTTTAGTTTTATTTTAGTTAATTTTCATACCGTATCTCTCTGTTAGAACCGTTTACATTTCATTAAGAGCAGCTTCTAACTCTTCCTTGCTCGATGCTAATACCGCTATATCATCTGCAAATCTAAGCATACCAATCTTTTGCCCCTGCATATTAATTCCAAATGTCTTCCTGCATTTGACAGTATTCATTACCTCTTCTATGTACAAATTAAAAATTAATGGGAGTAAGGCACATCCCTGTCTCACCCCTTTCCTAATATTTACTTCTCCACCTTCTTGCTTTAATTCTATTACTGCTGTTTGTTCTTTGTATAAGTTATGTACTATTCGTCTATCCCTATAACTCATTCCAATTTTTTTGAGTATTTCAAACATTTTTTTTCCATTTTACATTGTCGAATGCTTTTTTTAGATCTACAAACCCTATATATACGCTTTCCCCTTTTTCTATTGTTTTCTCCATTATCACTCTCAGAGCTAAAATACCCTCCCGTGTTCCTCTGTTTCGCCTAAATCCAAATTGATCTTCTCCCAGTATTTCTTCAGCTCCTTTTTCCATTCGTCTTTCTACAATTTTAAATAATATTTTTGAAACATGTGTTGTCAAGCATATTGTTCGAAAATTTTCACATCTATCCGCGCCTTTTTATTTGGTATAGTTACTATGATGTTACGTTTGAAATCTTTGGGTATCTCGCCTGTCTCATACATATAGCTTACAAGTCGGAAGAGACGTTCTGTTTCTGCTTGTCCAGCGACTTTTAGAGTTTCTGCTTGCACCTTATCTGTACCCGGTGTCTTACCATTTTTCAGACTCTTTAATGTTAATTCAAACCCATCTCTAAGTATAGGATATCCCAGGTAATTTTTTTCAATGTCTGATTCCTGTTCTAATGCTGTTAATTCTTCTCCTGAATATAAATTTTCTATATATTCCTGCCATCTAGCTACTTTCTCTACATTTTCTACAATGACGTTTTCTCCCGCGTCCCTTATACTTTTGCTATATGGTTTTATATCTTTAAAATTCATTCTAATTAATTTGTATGCTTCGTCTGTCTTTCCTATTTCCATCTTAGTTTGTACCTCGTTGCACTTTTCATCAATCCATTGTTCTTTAGCTTTTCTGCATTTGCGAATAATTTCCCATTTTATGGCTTTGTATCTCAGTTTTCCTGTTTCGTCTGATCTATTTTTGTATTTTCGTCTTTCTTCTAATAAATTCAGGATATCCTTTGTTATCCATGGTTTCTTATTTTCTTCTTGTGAATACCCCAGAATATTTCTGGTCGCAATGTCTAAGCTGGATTTGATGTTATTCCATTCTGTTTCTACTTCCTTACTATCAGAAATTTTCCCGATATCTTTCAGCAATTCATTTGACCTTTTTTTCAAATGTTTCGTGGTTATCTTTATCTTTTAGCTTCTCAAAGTCAAAGTGCCTTTTTCCGTTCCTCTTTTTCAGATTTTTAAATTTAAGTGCAGCTTTCATAATTGCAATGTTCTCAGTGTCCATATCAGCTTCCGGGTAGCTTCTATAGTCTTTTACTTGATTTATAAACCGTTGTCTAACAATAATGTAATCTATTTGATATCTTCCTATATCTCCTGGCACCTTCCACGTGTATCGTCTTTTAGCATGATGTTGAAATAATGTATTTGTGATGGTTAAGTTGTTCTTGTCGCAAAAATCTACCAGTCTATTTCCCCTGTCATTTCTCGTACCTAAACCAAATAAACCTACTATCGTTCCTTCCCTACACTAACCTACCACTGCATTAAAATCCCCCGTAATTATTAAATTTTCATGTTCTTTTATGTATCTTAGTATGTCTTCGATATTTTTGTAGATCGCCACCTACCTCTTCCTCACTGTAGCTAGAAGTGGGCATGTATACTTGTATTATTACTGTATTTACTGGTTTAGATTCAAAACTAACCATGAGTACTCTTTCGTTCTTTTGTAGGTAGTTTGCTACACGTCGTTCTATCTTTTTTCGCATAACTATCCCTACACCCGAATTTCCTTCCTCTGATCTTGTATAAAATACCCTGAAGTCTCCACTCCAAAAATCCACTGTCTCTGGCCAGCGGACTTCGCTAATTCCTACTATGCCTGGTGCTAACCTATCCATTTCGAGTTTCAGGTTCTCTAGCTTACCTACTTGTTTCATACTGACATTCCACGCTCTGACTCGCAGAATGTTCACGGATATTTTTCTATTCTTTCGGATCACATCCCCCGAAGTAGTCCCCTCCCGGAGATCCAAATGGGGGACTATTTTACCTCCGGCATTTTTTACCCCAAAGGATGCCATCATGTTTATCAATTCTTGTACGCAGTGTACTTGGGAGGTAATGTGGTGGTTTCGCAGTAGTGTGTCTTAGAATGTCATACCGACCCCGATGGTCTCTGCCACTCTAAGTACCGAAAAAGCTGCTGCCCTCTTTCGGGGAACTGTCTTAGTCTGGTTCCTCACTAAAGACCCCACTAATTTGGTTAAACCTATAGTTCGGCTCTTTAGCTCATTGAAACGCGCAAGCCATTCTACCTGTTCTAGTATTTTAAAACGTCGTCAAGTGCAGGTCGTTCAGAATGGTCAGATTAATTATGGATATAAAATTCTGAGGTGAATGCACTAAAAACAAGAAATGGTGAAGGCGTACAAGTAGAAGCAATTGATTTGAAATGTATTTTACTGGATTGATATTTTGAATACCTGAAAAAATACGGTATCGAAATTTTAAATTAAAAGTTATGGTCTACCACAAAAAATACTTTTTTAGTTATTATTGGAGAGGTTGGTACAAGTGTTTATGTGAATTTTACTAAGAAATAAATATAAGAATTTTTTAAAATGTATTTTACCGCAAAATAGTTGTCATTAGTCCATTTGGTATAAGGTGTAACTGTGGAAATTGTATAGGAATAAATATGTACAATCTTATAGGCGAAAGTGGTTCTGTAAAGATGTTTATAATAATGTGCCGGACACGTACCTATTAAAAAAATTATAAGGAAAACAAAAAATGGCTTACATTTTGAATTTTCAAGGCTTCCAGTACAAGTCAATGAACTTATTTGTTAAGGAAATATTCGTTCTTAATACGCAAACGAGCAAATTTTGGCATGAGATTTTGAATATGTCCTTCACCAATGCGAGTTTGAGTAAAGATTTTCAAGAACAGAACAATTTTTGTACACATCACTTACACGGAATAAAATGCGACACTCCTTCCAATAGCGGATTATATACACTACACTGGGGCCGGACTTTTGAAATGATTGTGCTGCGAATGCCACCATTTATGTAAAAGAGGAAGCGAAGAAACACAGCATTATCAAAAACCGATAGATATTTATATGTCCTCCTGAGTTCTGCCTAAGTGAGAAGTTGGACACAGAAGTTTTATGTATTGAACTACTTAACAGCTGTAGCAGTTGGTTCAATGAGTAAAGCACCAAGAAGCACTACAATTGCCTATACAGAATTATTTGCGTTCCTGAGGTATGACTAAGTTCAAAGTTAGACACACGTTTCGACACAGTTTGAAGTGCCGTAACTACCTAACAGCATACGTATCTGCCTTCCTGAGTAAAGTACTAAGAAACTCTAAAGTACGAATAAAACGCCTACAAAGATATTTGATCTTCTGGGTTATGACTAAGTACGAGCATAATCTCAGCAGTTTAAATTGCTTTATATCTAACAGTCGGTATTTCTGTTTTACTGAGGCTACAAAGAATCACACTAACAAAGAACTGTTAAAAAGCTACAGAAATTTGCATATGCTTCTGAGTTGTACCTTGAAAGACAATTGCATTGTGTTGAGATAAAAAATGTTAGTGGAACAAAAAGTTCTAGATACTGTTACCGGTAGACGACTGATGGAACGAGTGTTAACGAACTAGCTCTAAACTGCATTGCAAAATTTGATCGATAAGCAGAGAGGGTCAAGGGGAAACGAAGATGATAGAAGAAAGTTGAGAGCAACTGTATCTAAATATATTACAATAAACAACTAACCTAAATATGGTGAAGCAACCCTAGGGTTTCATACCGTAATGACAATCAATAATTTCGAACATGGGGGTTATACCTAAAAGAAACACATTTTAATGAAATGCAAACACGAGACTGCAACTTGCGTCTCAAAATTCAAAAATAAAAGAGTAAGAGATATTGAACCCGAAAAAAGCTACTAAATCCTTGTTACATATAACTTCTGAACTATTACACAAATAATTATACACCACTTTATGTGGGGTAAGATTACATCTACAAATATTGGTATCACTTAAAAATTTCTGATCTCACCTATGTTGAACTTAAATCAGCACACTTATAGTTTCCAATTAAAAATTTCAAAACCAGTTCAAGCAGATAATTATAAATTAAATATTCAATAACAAAAAATTAGACATCAGAGCCGTAATTTAAGTAATTGACTTATTTTAGAACTTATGGGGGGTTAGAACTACATACGAAATAAAAATCACTTTTTGTTATTTATTTAAAAAAATTTTATAATAGCGTTCAATATGTTATAACATCTCCTAAGAACGGTTATTTTTAAACATAAATTTTTCAAAGCTTTAACAATAACAACTTAAAAGATTTTTTTGAAGTGTTTCACAAAATTATTTTTAAAGTTGGGTAAAAACTATTAACATTTTCATTTATGAATGTTGGCAAAAAAATAATTCTTTAAATTATATATACACACGCAAAGTTATACAATTAGCTATTTTTGAATTTAGCTGAGTTCTCACATCAAGTAGTTTAGTTGTAAAATCGTGTATAAGGAAATTTTTTGAACAATATTCAAAAGATGTAAATGCTTTTTATAAATTTTATTGAAAATAGTACTTTCAACTCTGCAGGCAATTTCTTATTAAACTGTTTTATAAAAATATAGATTCAGAACCTTAAGATGGACCAAATATAAATCACTTTCGTAATTACCATTTTAGTAAACATTTGAGAACTTATAACAGATAAAAATAAACTTTTTTTAATATTTTTATTTCAAATGTGTTGAACTTTAAACTATAATTTTCATCTGGTAACTTTCATTATTCTGAGATTTATACGACGAAAACAATT
This sequence comes from Platerodrilus igneus, assembly GCA_036346225.1. Lineage (NCBI taxonomy): Eukaryota > Metazoa > Arthropoda > Insecta > Coleoptera > Lycidae > Platerodrilus > Platerodrilus igneus. The sequence goes on along the minus strand of JARFIW010001054.1, from coordinate 1,470,262 downwards.
TTCCTATCTTTATATTCTATAGCTACGCTATAAAATTTAACACCTTGAAGTTGCAAATATTGTAAGGCCACGCTATGAAAAACTGTTTTAGTAAAAGTGTATTTAAATTTGAAGTTACTACCACTGTTTAAAAAGATCAAAATAAAATAGTAGAACATGCTATCCTAACTAGGTTCGCAGTTTGATACTTAAATCACATTTCGTCTTCAACATTCTGAAGTTCTTCCTAACTCTGCTAATTTGTGACTAATTAAGAATACTCAAAGACGTTGAAAAACAATAGACAACGCGAAGTTTAAACAAAAGGCAACGAATACCAAGTGTTACTTTTAGAACGCTAAAAATACACTACAAGAACGGTATAGAATATTCGACTCACATGTTATAGGTATTGTTAAATGGAAATCAATGGATGCTTATATTAAATGTCAATATATGCGGCAGTGACTATAACCATCGTATAATAAAAGCGTGTGTATTTTGAAGATGCTTCAACCTGATAGCAAAGTTGGTCACAACACTTTGAAGTGTTATAAGTAGTTAAGGGTTGCTGTAGCTACTTGACTCTGTAAAGCACAAAGAAGTACCAAAAAAAGCGTAGTAAATATAAAATTATTTGTGCTCCCAAGTTGTGACTAAAAGCGAAGCTTGCTACAGCACTTTAAAGTGCTTTAACTACGTAACGGTGTTACGTTCCAATTTTGCTTTTAAAAATTTCACTGGTTAACTCAAATCCATTTTGCTCTTAAAACGAAAATTTATTTGATAAATTAAATAGTCTATGCCTTGTTTTAGGTATCCGGTAATCTGTTAAATCCTTCAACATAATTAATAATAAATACGCTTTCTACAAATTTTCAATTTGCACTTATTTATTTCGAAACGACAAGTTTATGCTACAATTAAATGGTTTATATCCTGTTTATGTACCCGTTATCTTGGTATACATTACGACCGCGTATAATGGGTTTCTCAATTGTTCCAATGTAAAGACTTGTTGAAATACTGTCGCACACTATCCGATAAAACTCGGGTTTTCCAGTTCTAATCGCGCTTCGATAAGCGAGGATTTGCAGTTCGAATTCGTGTTATTTGAACCATTGTTGAATTTAATTCATCAGCTTGTGCGTCAAAGTGTTTTCTACATTATTCGTGACCGTATTTCAAAAGCAATGCACGTTTGTTTTCTTCTGTTCGACAACTAGGAGGTGTCTTGCGTGTATTGGTGAGTTTCCCCGTGCGTACCTATTCTAATCAGATTCTCTTTGTAGCTTTTTTTAGCTGGAGGCCAAATGGGTCTTTCTTTCTGTAGACCAACTACTTTTGTCTGTAGACCGCTCTACAGTTATGGTAGCAGGATAAATAGATCCTGACGACCATGGCGTTGCTGTACTAACTCACCCCCGACGTCTTGCGAGCTAAGTATCTAGACACCTACAGGTAAGCAACTAGTTTTGTTTTGTGTGTGTCAATGGCATATTACGTATCAACGTTTGGTGTAGTTAAGTAACATTGTAGAACTGTTGTTCGTTGGTGCTAATTGATATTATCGCTCTACAGGTGTGAGGTACCTTTGTTAAAAATGTTTGACCGACACACGCTTATTCCTTTATACTAATTGGTTTATTTTACAAACGGTACTATGTACGATTTAAAAGATGTCTGACAAAAACTCCCACATGTTAATTTTTTCCTATTAATTAGTTATTTTGCAAAAAGTATTAAGTGAAATTTTAAAAACGCTTGACAAAAGCTCTCACGGGTTTATTTAATACTGATTAATTTTATTTTGTGTGAAATAAGAGAACCGCACTTCGTATCTAAATTCTTAAATTGTCCGTACATTATAATTGTTTGATGTGAAATAATAACACTTAATTTATTGCCTTTGCTTGTTTGTACAGAATCCTTTATTTATTTTGATGTGTTAATAGGTAATCGTTGGCGATGCTTTTTTTTGTTTCTTTTTGGTATGAAGGCGAATCCCTCCACTTTCCGCGGTTGGTAGTTAGCCTAGTATTTACTTTTCTTCCGGCTACGTCTAGGTACGTAGCAACGGTTTGCGTGATTGCCTTACTGCGTAAAGCACTAGAAAGAAGCATGAATTAGTTGTGGCCAAGAATGAAGCTATTCATAGTACTTTGATGGGATATAACTACTTAATAGTAACTGTGGCTGCTTTCTTGTGTGAGGTATTAATGAGCACTAACGAAGCTCTAACAGAAAACCTATACTAAGTTTTGTGCTCGGTGCAAGATACGGGTATCAATCTGTAATCGCCCAATTAGATAATAAATACAACAAATAAATCTAGGAAATGTCAGGACCCCAACGTGGCACTCAGAATTATTAAGGACATGAATACGAATGATTAAGATAGACGCCTCCGTTAAACTTTTTTGTTTTTGGTGAAAAATTCTAAATACCAAATATTCATATTTTTAGTCCAGTTTAGTAAGTTGTAAATGTCGCCAATAAAACTCTATTTAGTCGCAATTTTTACACAAGGGTATAGTATTTTTACTCCATTGATATTCCGGGTAATTATCACAAAAAAGGTAATATGCATTAGCTTGTAGTAGTGGCAGGAATTTACATCAATAATATTTATTTATTTTATTTATTACCTTGCATCAACTCAAACAGAAAAATCAAATAACAGAGCAGGAGTCAAGCTACGTACATAAAATATAAAATATAACGACTACGTAGCTGAAAATTAATATAAGATAAAATAGATGTGGCATGCTTAGGATTAGTTTTTTAATATTGTACTCAGTAGAATAGAAAATATGAAACCGGTTCATGTACAAATTGTAATTATTACACATTTAAAAAATTTCCTGTATTGATGGTTTAATTTAAAGTATTGTTATAATTACAGTAAATTGTGCACTTTTGTACACGTCCGCTGCAACATTTGTATTTATAAAATTCTGACATTCAGAATTTACACTACGGTTTTTTTTGTAAATAAAAGAAAAAATTAAACAAGTAAACAGAACCTATGAATACTTAATTATTCTTTTTTTATTTTAGGTTTTGTTGAACAGACTAACCTTCTGTCAACAGTGAGACTTATTTATTTACAGATTATTTGATTAATATTTATTATCTCTCCGTGAACGCGATATGCGACACAACAGCAGTTGGTACGCTAATCCAATAAGTGGAAATTACCGCGCATATGTCAATGACGTCACACAATAAGCAAATTTAATTGCGCAATTACGCAATAAATATTATAATCGCAAACAGTTCGTAAAAAATTAATACTCACATGAATAAGTCCCGCTTCCTTCCTGTTTGCTAGGTCCCCCTTCCGGGTTATTTAAAGATGGTGACTGCTCGGCTAACTCTTAGCGGGGCTCCCTGGACTCGTTCGTGGTAGGGTCGTGGACTGCTCCAAGGTCGTTTCAAATTCTTATATGTAGAGAATAGCAGGATCAGGTTTATAGAAACAAATAATCAAGGCAAGAAAATCTACATAATAAGATAAAGATACGTTACCGAAAACCCAACCACTTTTCTCGAAGTTCACAGGCAAAAAGCCACGTTACAGCGACTCCCGGAAAAACTTCCCCACTTTTTCTCCGCCACTCGCGTCGGCGTGAAGTTCGTCCAACCCACCTCTGACGTTACGAAAATACGCGCCAAGTCTTTTAAATTTAAGGCGCGAAACTAACACACATCAAAATTAAACTAAGAAATGTCTAGTGCCAAATTGGCACGTAACAATCGCGACAAAGCCATAAAAGAAAAACTTAAAAAAAGAAAAAGTCTGTTAGCACAGTAACATCTTAAAATCTAAATCCTAGTTACTCTACGTAAAACCTAACTTAAAACCTACAAAATGTTTATTTAAGGCGCCACCTGGTTTTTCGACCGATAACACGTCTACCGAAGTACCAGGAAACGGAAAATGTAGCCCCATTGTCTTTGACTACACTAACAATCGACAGCACAAATTTGTCGGGAGCATGAAACACTACTTAAATTAAAACAAATGCGACAAGTTGCCTAACCTATCTAAACTAAAGCTAACATTAAAGTTTCCTACATGCAAACGCACATGAGCGCTGCATCAAAACTATTCTTTGTTGGCAAAAAGTGCCCAAATTTAAAAATGTTCAACAGAGTGCGTTGGTCTACACTCTAGCAAATTTTTGTTACTGGTACCTTAGTTTACTAACGATACACATTAAAATTTGTCCATGACATGGTTGTGAATCAACAAATTTACCAAAAGTACCACCCTACTAAATCCTTATATTGCTAACCTAACAAATTACATTTCTGCATCAGGTTAGCTTTTTCACTTAATTTCAAGAAAAATAATTCCCACGTCTGGTCATAAATACCAAACGTTAGGAAGATAAAAAGATAAAACAAGATCTCAAATTGTTGTTAAAGATAATAGATAAGATAACGATATTAAGCTTTAGTTATTATTTGATATACTAGGTAAGATAACGCAATATTAAGCTAAAGTTATTATTAGAGATAGTAGGTAAGGTAACGCAATATTAAACAAAAGTTATTACTAAAGATAATAGGTAAGATAACGCGAAATTAACTAAAGTTATTACTAACGGTAGTCGGTAATATAAGGATATTAACTAAAATTATTATTATAGGTAATCGGTAAGATAATGATATTAAACTAAGGGTATTATCAAAGATAATAAATAAGATAAGATATTAGCTTAGTTATTATCAAAGATAATAGATAAAGATAACGATAGAGTGGCTCCGTGGAGCCGTTAAATGCGCATTTCTCGTACCCTCTAAAAAGAGCGACCTGTGAAGCAGGCCCGTTTGCAAGAAACGGCACGAGGGACCGACAAAGGCATTTGGGTGCATCCCTGCACCGGGCGTTAATCGATATCGGTGATACAATCACCTGATACCCACACGATATATAGCGACATCTATATAAACTCATGCACTGACACTTTCACACACTCATACATACCTTCACTGTCAGTGCCCATGCGCTGACAGCGGCACCGCATGACCTCACGAAAGATTCCCAGAGACGGGGTCCAGGTGTCTGTGAAAACCTCACGCGCAACCACAGGGTGACTAACGGAAATAAAAAAGGCAGAGAAATAGGAACGGTAGAAAGAGGGAGGTGGTTATTTGGAATGCATAAGAGGCACTTCCAGGTAGAAAAAAGTAGAGGAAGGGCTAGCATTGAGCTAAAGAGACAGAAAAAGGTGGATAGCAAAGCGCTACTCAACCAGCCAATGTGGTCAGCAGCCCGGAGTGAGGGAACATCACTCTTATGTGGCAGGCGGGTGTTCCGGGACGAGAACAGGTCCACCGAAAGAAGAATAAGGCAGAAACGAAGACAGCGGGATATAAGAAAGTAGAGTTTTTGGACAAGCGTCCGAGAGAAGGTAGAGAATTGTTCCTGTTGAAACACAGCGCGGTCTGAAGGACCACCTGCGATATTAATCCGACAAGATAAGGTATATCATAAATTTAAAATTCACTAGGCTCTTAAAAGAACTAGTACGATCATTTTCCTAACGAGTGCATTCACTACAATAAGAAAATCAGACAAAAGTTGACACAACAACTCAAAAGTATCATTACAGATACAATCACACGAAAACAAACTGTTTTAAGGTAGTTTTTTAAAACGGTTGCACCCTAAACACACAACGATGCCTAATTATAAGCAGTTAAATACAGGTACACTGTCCCAATATGCTAAAACAACCGAGAATTTAATAAGATATCAATAAGAAGCGATAACGCCTCACCACGAAGTTCAACAAAAAACAATGAAAAAAAATGTTTATAAGTTATGGTGATTTAGTAAAAAAAGAAACAAATAATGATATAGCATAATGTGGGCGACTGCAATGATTCAGAAGAAAAACACATGGAATAGGCAATCCTAGTTTTTTGCAACTGCGAATATGAACTATTTCTTACAATGGCAAGGCTGCGCGTGTCCTATGTGAGCCCAAAGAAGAAAAACATCCACTCTAACATCAGCTAAAACCAATCATAAAAATTCAATGAGTTATTACAACCAAAGTTACGACAATTACCACACAAAATTAAATGGCGTAAGAAAAATACTAAAAACCAAATAATATGCTGTAGGAAAAGTTTGAGGATTAATTAAATGAAACGACAGGGTTATACTTGGGGGGTCTAGAGGATAAAATAATATACAAGTAACGGTACGGTCAAAGAAAAGTCAACCAGAAGCAAAAGGTTTAAGGTAAATGAGTTAAACGTATAAAAGGTAGGTGTATAAGAGAAGGAATAAGTAATTAAAGATACTAATTGATGGTGAAAACAAAAAATATTAGGTAAATTGTGAGGAGAATGGAACGTGAAAAACTTAAGTAGCATTTGGGTCAGCAGAGAATGGCTTTAGGTCTTTAATATGCCACCTGCCTTGGCGTTTTCCTTCAGCATCTTGAAGTTCATAGATAAGGGGACTAATGACACGAGTGACCTTACAAAGAATGAATTTAGGGGTTAATTTTGAAGAAAATTTCTTAGATGCATCCGATAAGACATAATTCCTTTTCCAAACTTGTTCGCCCAAGGCGAAGGAAATATTTCGTTTACGTAAGTTATAGTGGTCCTTACTCTTTTCGTAAGCTTTTAACAAATTTTTTCTAACGTCATTAAAGATAGAAAGTAATGACTGTTGGTCTTTGTCCCAGCGTACTTTATCGTCAAATTCAATTACGTTAGTATCGTCAGGCACTAAACCATAATAACTCCCATCGATTGGGGTATATCTTCCAAAAACAAGAAATGACGGAGTGAATTAGGTTGCTTCGTGTTTAGATGTTCGCAATGCTTGAGCAATTTTAAAAATATGTTCATCTCATGTAGTATGGTTTGAATCAATATAAGAAGAGATAGCGGTAATTAAAACTCTATTTACTCTTTCGGTAGGGTTTACTTGAGGATGGTATTTTGCGTTAAACCAAATTTTTTGTACTTTGTAACTTTTGACGAAATTCTGAAAATCTTTAAAGATAAATTGTGCCCCATTATCACAAAGAATAATCTGAGGAACACCAAAGATAAGAAATACATTTTGCTCTAGGAATTTAATTATAGCAGCAGATGTAGCTTTACGTAAAGGTTGCACCATGACAAATTTAGAAAACCAATCGGTGACAACTAAAAGATATTGGTTACCTTTTTTCGATTGGGGGAGAGGTCCTAATAAGTCAAGCGATATTAATTGAAAGGGATAAGATACACGTTTAAAGTTACCCATTAAGCCAGAACGAGCGTCCTGTGAACTCTTATAAGAACCACAAATTTTACAGTTCCTAATATAGCGACAAACAGATTGCTTTAGTGTGGACCAGTAATATAATTCAGATATTTTAGCGAGAGTTTTTGTAACACCAAGGTGCGCAGCAATGGGATCATCATGGCATAATTTAAGCACCTCACTGCGGTTAGCGGTAGGGACGACAAGTTTCCATTCAGGAATATTAGATATTTTATGAGGTAAAGAAGATACAAATTTATATAATCTATTATTAGTTACGCGAAAGGTAGGAAATTTATCGGGATTATCAGAAACTTTTTTAATCATATTAAGATACCAGGTATCAGGAATTAGATTTGGAATGTTAAAAGAGACAACATTACAAGATAAGGCATCAGGTACGATATTTAATTGACAGGCCTATGCCTAACGTCAAAAGTGAATTGAGAAATACGCAAGTTTCATCTTGCCAAACGACCTGCGAGTTGTTTTAAGTTATTTAGCCAAGTGAGGGCTGCACAATCAGTGATTACGGTAAAATGTGTACCTTCAACATATCCTCTAAATTTTTCGATTCCAAAGATAACGCCCAATAATTCTCGTTCAGTAGCTGAGTATTTTTGTTCGGCAGAAGTTAAGGCACGACTTGCATAGGCGATTGGGTGTTCCAAACCATTGCTCACCTGGAACAACATTGCACCTAAACCAGTAAGTGAGGCATCGGTTTGTAATCAGCTCCAAAGACTTAAGATGTGCGATGTTCATTTTGAATTAATATTTGAGACAATATATATACCAGATATACAATACTAAAATAATTCAGAAGATAATAAACGGTACAGCTAACTTCAAGTCAGTACGATAAAGTTATTTAAAGGTAAAAAACTTCCTATAAAAGGCATTCATAAGGTATAGTATTTAAGTTTAATTACGGTACGTATATAAATCACTAAAAAACACGTTTAGAACTGTAAGAGGGCAAGATAGTGTTTAATAAAAGAAATATATCACTGTTAAGTTACAAAAAGACACTCCAAATTGTAGAAATATAGATTATATGTGTTATTTAACAAACATAACAAGATCCCGTTAATTTAATGTTTTTAAAAGATATTCAAATAGGGCAATTTATTACGTTAAATATTTTTAAACATAAGGCCTTTCCAAAAGTTATCGGAAAATCATAATTAAAAAGCTAGATTACTAAAAGACACCTCCAAACTGTTAACACACTAGACAGTGTTGATTTACGGTTTCAAAACAGTTTTTTAAAGTCGAAAAACAAGCAAGGGTTATGTTTTAATCTAATATAAAGTAGATAATTTTCGTAATATACAATGAAAAATGCAAACAAGAACTAATTGTTTATGTTTATTTATGTGTACTTACGTGTATAGTTTATGAGATTAAGGTATTGAAAATCCCTCTTAAAAGTTGTAGTTTCATTTAAAACAACTAATCACATATTTCAAATAATTTCAGTTATACACTTCATTTAAAGTTACCATAAAATTAATTAAATTAATAAACAGTTTAAGGACAAAGCCTTTCAATAACTCAAAATGGCCGTTTTCATCACAACAGCTGACATGCCAATTCAGGAAAATCTCTAGTGAGTCACAAGATACCCACCTAAAATTTTAAGGTCAACAGATATTAGAGGATGTAGATAATTATATTTATTAATTTTTTTTTAAATGAAAAAGCTATATATTGTTAATTAGTGCATTATAAACCATAAAAACAAAGGAAAAAAACCCATATTTAACAACTTCACACGTTAAAGGCGCCATTATTATCTCCCCGTGAACGCGATATACGCGACACAACAGCAGTTGGTACGCTAATCCTATAAGTGGAAATTACCGCGCATATGTCAGTGACGTCACACAATAAGCAAATTTAATTGCGCAATTACGCAATAAATATCATAATCGCAAACAGTTCGTGAAAAGTTAATACTCACATGAATAAGTCCCGCTTCCTTCCTGGTTGCTAGGACCCCCTTCCGGGTTATTTAAAGATGGTGACTGCTCGGCTAATTCCTAGCGGGGCCCCCTGGACTCGTTGGTGGTAGGGTCGTGGACTGCTCCAAGGTCGTTTGAAATTTCTATATGTAGAGAACGGCAGGATCAGGTTTATAGAAACAAATAATCAAGGCAAGAAAATCTACATAATAAGATAAAGATACGTTACCGAAAACCCAACCACTCTTCTCGAAGTTCACAGGCAAAAAGCCACGTTACAGCGACTCCCGGGAAAACTTCCCCACTTTTTCTTCGCCACTCGCGTCGGCGCGAAGTTCGTCCAACCAACTTCTGACGTGACGGAAATACGCACCAAGTCTTTCAAATTTAAGGCGCGAAACTAACACACATCAATATTAAACTAAGAAATGTCTAGTGCCAAATTGGCACGTAACATATTTTAGGTTAGACGATTTCGGCTTTCGTGGTTTTCAATACTCCCCACCCCAACCTACGGCCGCAGTTAGCATGGCATTCTTTACTTTTCTTTTACGTCACGGTAATTGGTGTAGGTCCTTACTTTGCTTTTCTCTCAACTTTTTCCTGACCCGGACGTTTATCGTAACAAAATTGCAAAAATAATTATTTTATAGTGTTAAAAATTATAAAATTTTGATCTTTTTAAATGGCGGCTATGTGCAATGGAAGAGGAAAAGGGAGGAGTGTGATTATAAAAGTACAGATTACTAAATTTTACTAAATGAATTTGTAAAAAATCTTTTCCGACTTTTCTTTTCCCTATGTTACGTCAGCAGCTATAATAAGTTGTTACCTAAATATAACTATAACAATATAACCCCTACGTCTATGCGCTGAAATTTATGTTATTAAAGCTTTACAACTTTCAGAGTCCACAATCACGACAATGAAGTAGTTGAAGTAGAGGCAACGCAATCTTTCCGCATTGATTCAGATGATGCTAAGACTGCAGATTACATCTTAGAGCCAAGACAAGGCGTACCTAAAAATATCACCGCCTCGATACGTATATCTAATCTAAACATCTAAACGTTCCGATACGTATCGCTATGTATATCTATACGTAACGCTACGTATCGATAAGTATCGATATGCATCGATCGCACCGATACGTATCGATACGCATCGATACTTATCGATACGTATCGATACGTATCGATCGTATCGATACGGATCGATACATATCGATATTCGATATATCGATGCGTATCGATATAGAATATGTATCAATATTCGATACACAAAATCCCATATCGCCTACCCCTAGTTATTTGTGTTTCAGAGTTGTGACTAAGTGTGAGATTAGTCACTACATTAAAGTGGTATGAATACTTAACGGTAACTAACCCAGCCTTCTCGTATTAAATATTAAGAAGCACTAATGAAGCAGTAAGAAATATAATAAACCATGTTCTTTGTGCGTCGTAGCTATTGTTAACTTCACGCAGCTCTTAATTAGTTATAAATAAGTGAATTACAGAAAAGTACATTCACAGCTTATTTGTTTTTCATTTTGTTATTTTAGAGATAAAACAACATTTTAAATGTTCATACAAATGATTGATGATAAAGAAGTTTAAACGTGCTTAAAGTTGAATTTAAAAAACTAAGTTAATAACACTTATAACAACGGTTTCTTTACACACTGAAAAGTATAACATATGTCAATATAAATTCGGTATAATTATAAACCGTACCATCTGTGTTGATATAAATAGTCTGCTACTCACTACCCGTGTGCATTCCTTGCACTACTTTAATGTTAGAACTTTATTACTTGTGCTAAGATAATAATAAAGTACATAAATACCTTTCAAATATATCCGAGTGAGATTTCCAAACTTGAGTTATAATACGCAGAACGTCTTCCACAGGGAAATCCGCACTTCCTTGAGCCTGCACAATAACTGAAATATGTAAAAATTAATACCCTAAGATTTTCCAAATAATCAACGCTACCCTACTAAGCACGCAATAAAATGGACGTTCGGTCGATATATTTATATCACTGGGGTTAATCCAGAACTGTAAATTTTCACACGAAATTCTTCAAGGTCTTACAATAATGCGGCTGAAAAATACAGAAGGTCACATATGCAACAGAAAATTTTAAGAGAAAGCAACAATTGAAGTAGAATATTGATCTTTGCACAACCGCCTAGAATAATTTAGAACCAAATACAACTAGTTACAATCTAATACGAAACATTGATTTTTGAAGTACTGCGATTACTTATTAAAAGGTCGTTTAACCTTCAATCGATTCTTTTTGATTTGATGGAAATTAAATAATTTATTTAAGCTATATACCGATATTTAAGCCTATGATAATAATAAAGTAAAAACTCACATACCTGATGTACATTTGCTTAGCGTTTGGTCTTCTTTCTGACGAGACGGTTTATGCTGCCGACGTATATGAGCTAAGGAACGGCCTTTGCGGCGCCGCTTAGGGGCATCCGAGAAACTCGAGCATCGAAGTTCAGAGGCATGGGAAATTCCTCTCAATTGAAATTGTGGCGACAATGTAAAAACACACAGCGGAATTGTCAGCGCCTAAAAATCAAAGATATATTATGGATAATTGGATTGTATATGTCTATATTCAACGTTTTAAAAGTTTCAGTAATACATAGTTCACGGAATTCATTTTCTTTAACACGTCAACTTAAATTTGTATACAAATGAGTTTCCGTCTCCTGTGGTCATAGAAGCTGATGTAAAATGAAAATAAAAACAAATGCAAAAGCTTCTATAACAGAATCAATGAAAAAGGTGGACCACCTGTAACGCAGCTAACTAAAAGTTCAAGTAATTTTTTAAACATAAAATAATCGTCTGCACAATCAGATTAATCACAAAAGTTAAGGAAATTGATAGACAGGCATCACCTACACTCTTCACAAATCTGAATCCTGTAAAAGTTACACCAAAATAATTTTTTGTTCTTAGATTTTTTCAGCGGTTTAGTGATATGTTCAAATTAATTTTTTGTGAGAAATAACATTTTTAGCGGAATTTTAACTTTGGGCAAATTCATCTACCCATCCAAAAAATTGCAAAATTCTTCCACCAAAGCTTTCTATACATGCAAAATATTTTTTCACCTGCGAAAGTCATGATTTATATCTTGTAGAATTTTTTTTTTTTGGGCTTGCGAAAATCGGAAATTCTGCTCCAAATATTTTCCTAGTGTTAAACGCTTCATTTTCCAAAAATCGCTTACCTGAATTTTATTTTTGGCGCTGCTTTTTAACCAAGAATAACTTTACGCGATGATGTTGACGTAATTTTGCTTTTCGCGAAATCACACTGACGTCACGGCAAAGCTATCCATTCGCAAAGCGGTCATCTTAAAAATCGAATACGCTACACTCACGAATAAAAGTCCGTTATTACATACAATTTGTGGCGCTACACAGGCTAAACCATTAGGGCACTGAGTGAATATTCAAAAAAGTAAACCTGCGTTAAAAACAAGGAATACTAGAATTATTTATATAACATATATACTGGATGACGTATTAAAAACAAATAATCCATTGATGATTACTACATCATCATCATCATTAGGTCTTCAGTCGTAGAACTGGTTGGACGCTCGCCCTCATTGTTTCCTAGTCTGAACCAACCTACACGTTTCGCTGAAATTTGCTCAGTCTGCTTCTATACCTATCTGTGTGCGAAAGTCTGATCTCAGGCTACCCCTCCCTATCGTTTCTACCTCTGCTTGGAATATATCCCGTATGATTCCCCAGAAATGCCTTAGAACGTATCCTGTCCTTCTCTTTCTCATATTTTTTCCGTTTTCCACAGATATCCTTATTCCTCTACTATTTCTACAACCAATTTGTTATTAACTTTGTCTGTGCATGCTACCATCCTCATACATCTGAAGCATAACATTCCAGAAGGCTTCTATCTCTTTCTGTCTGCTTTCCTACTGCCACTATTTCATAGATGTACTGTGCTGTGCTCCACTCTATGCTTTGAACAGTTTTCTTCTTGTATCTATGTTCGGTGTCTTTGAACGTAGCTGCTGTTCTATCTTGTTTGATACAGTTTGGTCACCTACTACTGTTTTACAGTTATATACTCTATTTTCCTGATACTCAGTGGTATGTGAAGGGGGGTAAGCAGCCTTTGGCTGCACCTAAACCTTTGTCGAATTACTAGTTTTTCCAATTTATCCTTTCGCACAATCAACATCAGTTGAAAATATTTCACAACCAACACCTGTAGTTGTTTATAATAATCATCAGATTTAAGAGCACTTGTTTTTTCGTCATTGGGTTTTACATCTTGAAGCTGGTTGGACTTGTACCTCATCTAATTTATGTTCTGAGCTAGCCTACCCAGTTCCTTGCAATTCTCACAACAGTCTATATACATTATAATTTGAATAACTGCCGCTATACTTGCGGCCACGTCCCCAATGCTCCACCCGGAAGTACTACATTTGGTTTACGCGAAAATAATCGTGCTTCTAATTCATTCTAACTTCATAGTTAATCCACCCTAAATAAAAAACTAAATAAAAATCTTACAAACCTAAAAATCTAACAAACCTAACAAACTCTAACAATCTAACAAACCTAAAAATCTGACGAACTGAAACAAAAACTAAAAACAAAAACTAAAAACAGGGTTGTAAATAATGGTATCCCTAGCGCTGACTTTGGAGTGTACCCGATCAACAAGACACAAGCAAAAATGAGAGGGGGAGGGATCCGTAATACCGGATAGCAGACGCCGGCTCTGCTTACCAGTGCGACCTGAAGGGTCGTCTTAAAACTATCCAAATCTAGCTAACTAATTTAAATTCATTCCTAGCTTTCTCTATCATTCCCTAACTGATTTATATTATGATTAAAATCTTCACAATTTTAGTCTTCCTTCCCAAATATGTACTGCAACCAAAATGGCGACAGAACGTCAAACAAAACAAATATGCCACAAAATACTACAATACATGCTAATAAATATAAAGTGTAAATATAAAATATAAATAAATATAATTATATAAATATATAAATAAATGTCTAATAAGCGTTAAGCATATAGCAGTGCACAAAATAGCAAAAGCATCACCCTATTTATCAGGTGCACAAGCATTATGTCGGCTAGCGCCATTACGCACAAAACGTGCTTGTTAAATTATTTCAACAACTACTAATTAATGTAAATCAATGCTTGTGCGAGTACAGCCGCCACAATTTAAGTCTTACCTCGATAATAAATTTCTCCAGCATCCGAAGATCTGGTCGTCTGCCTACATCTAACTGTAACTTACTTCTAAGGGGAAGATGGGGTGCACTGCTAAAGTCCTGGTGGGTATGCACTAAATGTTCTTGGGGGGGAATCACAATCACTTCACTTTCAAGTCCTGGGGGGGATGCGCGGTTTTACTCTATTTTATTATTTTTGTTTATTTTATTGATTTAATTTAATGAGGGTTTCTGATTTATTTGTTATTGTTTATTTGTTATTATTTATTCCCGATTTCCCGATTTTCCGCACATAATTATGAAGATAGGCAGTAACTGTATTAATGGTGTGGGGGTTTCTCGTGCATATTGGACATTTGGATATAATTATCATGTTATTTTTTATTATGTTTTGGTTATATCTATGCTCGTATTCTTACTCACGCCAAGTCAATCTAAAATTTTCCAATCCTCCCGCCAACCCAACCGAATTTTACACGCGGTTGTCATTGTCTAATCTCGCGAACCTTCCCGCGAATTCTTTTAAGGCTGTCCAGAACGCCTTCTGGTTAACCACTTCCCCGACTTCCTCTAGGCTGTTTGGCCATGCCAGACCTAGGATAGCTAGTTTGCTATCAGCCAACCCTCAATTTCCCGCCTCAAGCGGGCAGTCGAAAAGCACGTGCTCTGCGCTCTCCGCGCCCTCACCGCATTCGCAGCGGTTGCTGTTGGTTAGACCGAACCTTTGTAAATACGCCTTTAGGGCGCCGCGCCCTGTTATCAACTGCACCATTTTATGATCGAGCTTAACATCGATCCTACCTCTAACTTCTATGGTCGGTATGAATTTGTGGGTCAACCTGCCCGTGGCAGCGTTGTTCCACCTTTCTTCCCATTGTCGAATTGATTTTTCGCGCAGCTTTCTTTTGATTATAGACCTCGGTATCGATGAATGTGATATCCGAAAGTCGCCCGTCGCGGCCTGTTTAGCTAATTCGTCAGCCCTATCATTCCCTACGTTACCATCGTGCGACCTAACCCAACAGAACTTTAAACGTCGAAACTCGAGGGCCGTATGCGCTATCCTCCAGACGTCCGCCTGGAGGTCTGTCGAGGTGTTCATGTTTGTTAAAGCTGTCAGCGCTGATTTACTGTCGCTGATTATATAATATTCATCTATGCCCACGTGGTTTATTACATAATCGATTGCCTCTCGTATGGCTACCAATTCGCACTGGAAAATAGTGCACCAGTTTGCGAGTTTAGTTTGAAACCGAAACACCTCTCTTTGCTGCTTATACACGACAAACACCGCGCTTGCTTGCCCGTCATCTATGCGTGAGCCATCCGTATAAATTCTGATACCCGTCGCGTCCCCATCGCCTTCTACAAACTCGATTCCTCTAATATCGGCCGGGTGTCCCAACTCCGATACAACGATCTTTCGTTCTACCTTCCTATTACCAAGATGAATATCTTCGATAATTTCGCGCCCTCTCCCTATATTTATCAATCTCCTATCTCTAATCTCCCTAACGACATATTCGATAGGAACAGTTCTACTGATCACCAGGACCACCTCCGTGGAGGTGGTCCTGTACGCCCTGGCCGCTTTCACAGCGGTTATGCGTTGTACGCTAGTCAATTGACGCATCTTCCGGACTTTACAACCTTCCGCCCATACAGAAGCTGCGTACAGCATAGCCGGCTCAATTGCTCCGGCATAAATCGTCCTCAGCGATTCGCCCCTGAAACCCCAATTAATTTTCGCCGCCGCCATCATTTTGTTTGATATTTCGCTGCTTCTGCTTTTAATGTACTGCACGTGAGCTTTCCAATTTAACTTATTGTCAATCTTTACCCCGAGATATGTAATTGCTTCCCTAAACGGTATTTTCTCCCCTCCCAGCTCTAGCCTAGGGGGTCGCTGTCCCGGTTTCTTTCCGAAATAAAGCGCCTCTGACCTCGCGGGGTTAAATTTTAATTTTACCGCCTGCGACCATTCGTGTAGTTTATTAAGCGCCTTGTTCGGTTTTGTGCGCATATCCATTAACAATCGCGATCTGACAATTAAAAGCTTATCATTCGCAAACCCAACGATTGAGCATCCTGTGGGCAACTTGGCCCTAAAGATGCTCTCATACAATAACTTCCAAAATGTGGGACCAGAGCATGACCCTTTGCTGGCATCCCCTTTCCACCTCGCGCGACAAAACTTCCCCCGGAATTTCAGCCTGTGCCAATCGCCCCGAGAAATAACTCTTGACCAAAGACATCAAGTTTCGTGGACAACCCCTATTTTCCAACTCGCAAACAACCAATGGCCACCAGACAGCATCAAATGCTCCTGAAATGTCCAAAGCAACAACGACACAATACTCCTTTGCATCTCTCGCCTGCTTTATTTCCCCGACAACGAACTCTAATACGTCGATAGTCGACTTTCCCTCCATAAAACCGAACTGTCGGTTATTAAAACCGCCGCTGTCGCGCATTAAGCGCTCAACTCGGGTAGTCATAACGCGATCCAAAGCTTTCCCCAGCACCGGTAGCAAGCTAATTGGACGATAGCTGCCCGGGTCTGATGCATCCGCCATTTTAGATTTAGGTATTAATTTCACGTTCTGGACTTTCCAGCAACGCGGAAAGACGCCCCTTTCTAGACAAAAATTAAACAACCCGACAAAGACACACGGGGCTAACCGGCACGCCTTCAGAGCTGCGTCTGAAGTGATTTCGTCATGCCCCGGTGCCTTCTTAGGATTCATCCTCCTAAGAGCCCTGACGACCTCGTGAACTAAGATTGCCTTATCGGCACCTGTTCCTTGCGCCTCTGTAGCTTCCCGACGTACTAAATCGTGCGACCCCTCATCCTCCTCGGGATTATCCTAAGGGAAGAATTTCTCTAATAAATATTCCGCCGTGGTTTTAAAACCTTCCGTATATTCGCCATTTGTCTTTCTTATGTTACCGAGCGCGATTTTCTGTTGTTTACCCCTTATTACGCGATATGCGGTTCCCCAAGGTTCTTTCTGTGAGTTTCGGGTGCAGAATTCTTTGAATTTATTTGTTCGCGTTTCTTCTATTAATATCTTATATTTGCGGTAACTTTGATTGTATTCTATTCTCCGTTGTTCTCTTATTTCCCCCGAGGCGCGTTGATAGCGGCGCCTTAGGTTACGCGTTTCTGCCTGCTTGGTGGTTAGTTCCCGGGTCCACCAGGGTACGCTCTCTTTAAATGTTTTCTTTCGCGGCATGGAGTACGACGACGCGTCTACCACCGCGTCGTTTAAATTTTCCGCGAGTGTTTCTATTTCGTCTGCCTCTCGGCAGTTAAATAGCATATTTTCGAGCGCAGGGATACTTTCGCCAAATTTTTGTTTAAACAGCTCCCAATTTGCTTTTTTATTACAGAACCGCGGAAATATAGTTAGCTGCTCGTTTGCGCTTGTTTTGGTCTTAACGTCCCCATGTTATTAATTTATGGTCAGAGAGCGTTTCCTCGCCCGACCTCAATTTCCAATCACAAATGATTTCTATCATCTCGTGCGAGGCTGCAGTAATATCAATAAAACTGCTGCTTCTATGCCCCTCAAACGTAGGTGAATCATTAGTGTTTATCACACTAAGATCCCATTCCGTTAAAATATCAGCAACCTGTGAACCCCTATCGTTTTCTATAGGGCTACCCCATAGTGGCGACTTGACATTAAAATCTCCCCCGATAATTAGATTTTTATTCCTACCGATTTTACGAAGAATTCCTTCAATTTGATTTATTAAGTCCTCTGTTTGAGGATTTTCCCGCCGAGAGTCGACCGGTGGAAGATACGCGCTAATCACGTAAAACGTATTTAATCCGGTTTTGATTTCAGTCGTCGTTAGAAATTCGTTTGATAAATTATTTAATATAATTCCTGCACACGCCCCATTATTTATTATTATTCCGCTGCGCGGTCGTTCGCTGTTCGCGTTTAAGACGGTAAACCCCCTCCCAAAACCTGTTATTTTATGGCTATACAGGTGCGGTTCCTGTATGAGCCCGATGTCGATTTTGTTTTCGTTCATTAATTTAACGAAATTATTTGTGGCCTCTTTGCCTTTGCCTAAATTAATTTGCGCACATTTAATTTTCGAGCTTCTCGGAATATCGTCTAATGGCCTAGGATCCATAGTCGATGTTCCTGGTGATGACTGCCTTCAAACGCTGGAAAGTTGGGCACTGGCTGCACTTGGCGTCGTGACGAGTGTCGACCCTGACGTTACCAACCCTATCGTTCGACCTCGCACAAACAACACAACAAGAAACTGACCGCCTACAGTTCTTGAACTCATGCCCCACTTCGGCGCAGTTACCGCAAAATTGCATCCGCTCCTTACACTCCGCTGACCTATGACCGAACTCGTAACAGCGATAACACTGCACCATCGAGAAGTGATCACGAGCCCAGACCTTACGCCAACACAGACTAACCGAATCCACCAAGAAACACCTCCTAGCCTCCGGCGACACTTCGAAAACAACGCTGGCCAACGGATCTCTGGGTCCCTTGCCGCCAAACCGAAACTTCTCCTTGACCTTCTCCTAGAAACTAAGCCCCCTGAAGCAGGGGTTCTGAAAAATCAACCTCTTCACGAGCTCTTCTTGCTTCATCTCCCTCTCTACCCCAGGGAGCACGATGCGCGGCCTCCTCTTCTCAATGGTCCTCGCGGTCAGACCCTGACAAGCCCCGCCCACCGTTGACTGCAACCGCTTGGCGTCTTCCCTAGCAGCACACTTGCGTCCGACGTGCTGCGACAACAACAAAACCATCCTTGGCCGGATCAACCTTCTTCTTCAACGTCGCCATGACGTCTTCTTTGACCTTTGGATTGGCGTCAACACGAACCGCGACCGTCGACGCTGCCTTCTTTACCACTGCACCTGCATACGAAGCTACCCCTGGGACCAAACGACCTCTTAATACC
This sequence comes from Platerodrilus igneus, assembly GCA_036346225.1. Classification (NCBI taxonomy): domain Eukaryota; kingdom Metazoa; phylum Arthropoda; class Insecta; order Coleoptera; family Lycidae; genus Platerodrilus; species Platerodrilus igneus. The sequence goes on along the minus strand of JARFIW010001054.1, from coordinate 1,450,817 downwards.
CCTGCCCCACTAAGACCTGCTCCGTCCTCGCCGCTGCGACTGCTACCTCCGCCACAGCCTCCTTCACCTCGCACCATCCCCAAAAGCTGATTTGCAACGTCTCGGAACTCGTCCGCGGCGTTGCGAATCACCTTCCTGTCGTCCACGGTGATGGTTGCCGAAGTGGCAGGGACCCGCTTGTGTATAAGGCCGTGCGCCTTCCTCTCACGGAACATCAAGAGATCCAGTACGTCTAGATCGCTAACCGCAACGCTTCCGTTGCTGCTAGTCGACCCGCGACGCAGTCCTCTCGAAGTTGCAAACGACTCAGGCCCGGCTCCACACACAAGGGGCGCCGGCCCCTCCAACTCCACCACCACAGACGCAGGCTCCCACTGCGACACGACTACCTCCCCGTCGAGCTGCAACTCCGACTTCTCTTCCCTAACCACAACCTCCTTCTCTCCGACCTTATCGACCGCCCCAGCCCCCGACTGCTCAGCCCTGACTGACTCCGACCTACCACCCTTCTTCTTCGGCAACGGCTCCTCATCTCGATGTACAACCATGCTGAAAAATCTGATAACAAAAACAACAAGGACAAACAAAAACCAGATCAAAATGCCCTGACGACACTTAATAAACTCGAAGCTAAGATGTGCAGCTAAACGGCAAAACAACAACAAGTACAGAACAAAAACGCTGCTCCAATAAAAAACCTAGATTTCAAATGACCCTTAAACTTATCTGTTTTTATTTATTTATACAAATTTTATAAACCGCTAAATGAAATTTCAAATTTATGAGAAATAAAATAAACACTAACGTCAAAATAACAAGGAGGACGAAATAAGATAGCAAGCCCAATAAATATACGCAATTAAAAATCTACTATAACAAAACTGTATTTGTTTATTTAAAATTCAAACTAACTAATTACCTCAAAAACAAATTTATAAAATACCGGACTTTAAATTTAGAAATAAACTAATTAAAACACGCGTTATTGGAATGCGGTACCGGAAGCACTTACCGCTTGTTTACTCAGTGTTTACTAGACCTTGAAACGTTACACCACTAATTAAACCCAAAGATCGACTTTTAGGAAGCTTAAAGTACACGTGTACTTAAAAAATGGAAAATTTATATTCAAATTGTTTTAAAATTTACGGTTTTTAGTTATTTGTTTGATTCAAAAGGGGCTAGATTTTGGTTTTTAAATTGTTATTTTATTACATGCATGTTATATAATTTTCCCGAATTTATTTGCTGGTTTTCCGCAGTTTTTTAACCCGATTTACTAGATTTTCCAATAACTTTATTAAAAACGCCTTTTTAAATTATTTTGAAATTATTTGGGGTGTTTGGTTATTGGTTTTGATTTATTAGTCCGAAATTTGATTTAGTTTATTTGAAAACGCAAATTTTAGTTAAAATTTAAGTTAAAACGCGGTTTATTTAGTATTTAACCGATTAAATTATTATTTATAATAAAAAATAAAATACAATAACAAGCAAAGCTTAAACTATAATAAAACAATAATAAACATAAAAAAAAACTTGTTTATTGCAGAAGCGGGAGCACTGAAAAACACGTCTGCTCGCTTTAAGAGGTAACTAGAAAGTAACAGTCTATATACATTACATGTGATTTTCCAATGCTCCACCCGAAGGTATTACACTGGCCAGGAAGCGGGTTTTTGTTACCTGGAAAATTTTAAATTTTGCCGAATCCTTGCTGTTCCAAGTAAGGTATGGATCTTTAACGTGCATGACAACACTCACACACGGGACCTCCAGTTTACCTCTCATACGAACCTGTATTTTTGTGAAAAATGCTCGCCTAACATTTTTCAAGCGGACCGTGTCGGGATTCGAACCTGTGACCTTGGGCGTAGTAGTCACACACATACCACTACGCCACGGAGCCGCCACAGTCTATATACAGCTCGATTCCTTTTTATTGTTTTCTAAATATATGCTCTATTTCACCGACAATCAATGGTATGTGATGGGGTTAGGCAGCCTGTGGCTGCCAAGGATTTCCCAACACTTAGACATTTGCCGTATTAATAGTTTTCTAGTAAACCCTTTCGCACAATTAACATTAGTTGAGAGTATTGCAAAACCAATATCTGTAGTTGTTTATAGTAATCACCATGTTTAAGTACAGTTATTATTTTTGCCATTAGTTTTTCCATCTTGCGGCTGGTTGGAAGCGTACCTCCATTGATTTCTATTCTGAGCTAGCCTACACATTTCCCTGAAATTCTTACAGCCTACATCTTTCACTATCTGTATGCAGTAGTCTAACCTAGGTCTACCTCTACTTCTCCTTTTTCCTATCTCTGCTCTTAATTTATTCCGCACTATTCCCTCGTGTCTTAGTATGTGGCCTATCATCCCATCTCTCCTATTTTTACCGTTTTCCGCATATTTCTTTCTTCCCCTACCATTTCTAGTACGTCTTTGTTCTTAACTTTGTCTGTACATAATATCTTCATCATACGTCTGTAGCACCACATTTCAAAGGCTTCTACCTTTTTCTTATCTGCTTCTCTTACTGTCAAGGCTTCACAGCCATACAGTGCTGTGCTCCACACATGTTTTAAGCAATCTTTTCTTTGTTTCTATGTTTGTGGTCTTTGAACACAGTAGTTGCTTTTTCTTTTTAAATGTAGCACGACCTTGTGCTAATCTTTGTTTTATATCTTTTGTGCTTTTCCCATCTTGCATTATTTGACTTCTTAGGTAGCATAAATCCTTAACCTCTTGTAAGTTCTCGTTGCCTATTTGTATTCTGGTTTTTAATTTATTTTCCGATCTTTTACATACTAGAACTTTAGTTTAATTTTTGTTAATTTTCATACCATATCTCTCTGTTAGAACTGTTTCCATTTCATGAAGAGCAGTTTCTAACTTTTCTTTGCTAGATGATGCATTTGAGAGTATTCATTGCCTCTTCTATGTACAAGTTAAAAATTAATGGGGATAAGGTACAGCCCTGTTTCACACCTTTCCTAATATTTATTTCTCTACTTTCTTGCTCTAATTCTATTACCGCCGTTTGCTCTTTGTATAAGCTATGTACTATCCGTCTGTTCTTAAAACTCATTTCAATCTTTTTGAGTATTTCGAACATTTTTTTCCATTTTCCATTGTCGAACGCTTTTTCCAGATCTACAAACACTATATATACGCGTTCCCTCTTCTCTATTGTTTTCTCCATTATCACCCTCAGAGCTAAAATAGCCTCCCGTGTTCCCCTGTTGCGCCTAAACCCAAATTGATCTTCTCTCAGTATTTCTTCAGCTCGTTTTTCCATTCGTCTTTGTACAACTCTAGTTAATATTTTTGAAACGTGTGGTGTCAAACTTATTGTTCGAAAATTTTCACATCTATCCGCGCCTCTATTATTTGGTATAGTTACTATGATGTTACGTTTGAAATCTTTGGGTATCTCGTCTTTCTCATACATATAGCTTACAAATCGGAAGAGACGTTCTGTAACTGCTTGTCCAGCGGCTTTTAGAGTTCTGCTTGCACCTTATCTGTACCCGGCGCTTTACCATTTTTCAGACTCTTTAATGTTAATTCAAACTCATCTCTAAGTGTAGGATATCCCAGGTCATCATTTTCAAAGTCTGATTCCTGTTCTAATTCTATTAGTTCCACTCTTGAATATAAATTCCCTATATATTCCTGCCCTCTAGCTACTTTCTCTACATTTTCTATAATGACGTTTCCACCCGCGTCCCTTATATTTTTGCTATTTGGTTTTTATCCATAAAATTCATTCTAATTAATTTGTATGCTTCGTGTGTCTTTCCTATTTCCATCTTAGTTTGTACTTCGTTGCACTTTTCACCAATCCATTATTCTTTAGCTTTCCTGCATTTGCGAATAATTTCACATTTTATGGCTTTGTATCTCTGTTTTCCTGTCTCGTCTGATTTATATTTGTATTTTCGTCTTTCTTCTATTAAATTCAGGATATCATTTGTTATCCATGGTTTCTAATTTTCTTTTTGTGTATACCCCAGAATATCTTTGGCCGCCATGTCTAAGCTGGATTTAATGTTATTCCATTCTATTTCTACTTCTTTAGTATCAGAAATTTTCCCGATATCTTTTATCAATTCATTTGACTCTTTTTCAAATGTTTCGTGGATATCTTTATCTTTTAGCTTCTCAAAGTCAATGTGCCCTTTTCCATTCTTCTTTTTTAGATTTTTAAATTTAAGTGAGGCCTTCATAATTACGATGTTCTCAGTGTCTATATCAGCTTCCGGGTAGCTTCTACAGTCTTTTACTTGATTTCTAAACCGTTGTCTAAGAATAATGTAATCTCTTTGATATCTTCCTATATCTCCTGGCATCTTTCGCGTGTATGGTCTTCTAGCATGATGTTGAAATAATGTATTTGTGATGGTTAAGTTGTTCTTGTCGCTAAATTTTACCAGCCTATTTCCCCTTTATTTCTCGTGCCTAAGCCAAATAAACCTACTATCGCTCCTTCCCTACCCCTACCTACCACTGCATTAAAATCCCCCGTAATTATTTAATTTTTATGTCCTTTTATGTATCTTAGTATGTCTTCGATATCTTTGTAGATCGCCTTTACCTCTTCCTCACTGTAGCTAGAGGTAGGCATGTATACTTGTATTATTACCGTATTTACGGGTTTAGATTCAAATCTAACTTTGGGTACTCTTTCGTTCTTTTGTAAGTAGTTTTCTACACGTCGTCCTATCTTCTTTCGCATAACTATCCCCACACCCGAATTTTCTTCCTATGATCCTGTATGAATTACCCTAAAGTCTTCACTCCAAAAATCCCTCGCTTCTGGCCAGCGGACTTCGCTGATTCCTACTATGTCTAGTGCTAACCTATTTATTTCGAGTTTCGGATTCTCTAGTTTACCTACTTGTTTCATACTTCTGACATTCTACGCTCCGATTCGCAGAATGTTCAGGAATCTTTTCTATACTTTCGGATCACATCCCCGAAGTAGTCTCCTCCCGGAGATCCGAATGGGGAACTATTTTACCTCCGGAATTTTTTACCCCAGAGGATGCCATCATGTTTACTAACAATTTCTGTACGCAGTGTACTTGGAAGGTAATCCGGTTGTTTCCCGTTGCCTTTCAAATCGCAGTAGTGTGTCTTAGAGTGTCAAACCGACCTCTATGGTCTCTGCCACTCTAAGTACCGAAAAAGCTGCTGCCCTCTTTCGGGGACCTGTCTTAGTCTGGTTCCTCACTAAAGACTCTACTAATTTGGTTAAACCTAAACCTATAGTTCGGCTCTTTAGCTCATTGAAACGCGCAAGCCATTCTACCTGTTCTAGTATTTTAGAACGTCGTTAAGGTGCAGGTCCGTTCAGAATGGGATTACTACATAAATTAATAATAATTACCACGAAAGCTACGTAAAAAGTGTACATTATAAAATAATTAATAGATTGCTAAGAACGAATTTTGTAATATAATCAGAGAAGTGCCCTAGCTTTAAACCGCTCGCGTGCGAATTTCTGCGCCAAACCCCAATAAGCTTTTCACTTTTTTTTCAAACGATTTTTAAGTTATCCGAATACATAAATACGATCATCAGATACGATATTTAGGTAGATAATTGCGAATGGGTAATTTAATATCAAATTAACTTTACTGCATTTTAATAGTTATTAAATTCAGGTAGATAGTCTAGCTTTGTAAATTTTTAAAAAGGTCATTTATTTCAGGCTCATCCGACATCATCATCATGGGCAGCCTTTTACCATCACTCCTCAAGTTTAAAATCCAACCCTACACCACCTCCAACTATTATCGTCTCGACCAATGGGAGAGCATAACAGCATTTACTAGAATAATATACCTTTCTTCTTATCAAAGGTATAACTGTGAGTTCCAAATATGAGTGTGTAACATACTGTTTTAATAAGCTCTAATAGTTCTAGTATTCCTAAAAATAGTTAGTTTCTAGTTTAATTTTAGCACGCTAATTATTAGAATTGTAGCGGCTGCAGGATCACCCAAGTAGCTTCTCAGCGAAGTTCCCAGAAAGATCTAATCCAAGAGTTAATCAATTTTTCTAAAGGCACTTACTTTAAGGGTACTAAACATGTCAGATTAGTCCATATCTATGATTAGATGTCAATCATGCTTTAGGATCCTATTTATGTCAGGGTGGTCTGAAGCAATTTTTCAATTAGCTGAGCACTCAACTAAAATCAATTCTGAGAGCTACGCGTGTGGTTATCTTAGGCATTGGCAGTTTTAATTAATTTTAAAGATTTACGACCGGCGCATCCTAAGCCGAGTAAGAGCGCCAAGAAAGGGGTTATTTTTCAATTAACTGAAATGTATATAACGATGCCAGCCGGTGGGAATCGGGGTTGTTTATTTCCAGACGCGTTAGAGGTTAAAGGGTTGTTAGTTGCCCGATTGAGTGAAGTATTTTATTTCTCTGAAGTCCAGTGCGTGCCGTTATGTTTTAAGTTAATTATTTCTCTGAGTAAGTAATTAGTATATGTGATATTACTATGAACTCAAGGCTGTGTTAGGCAGCATAAGTCCGTTATTTGTTTAAAAACAGTATTTGTCGACTTCCATAAAATACAATTCCGGGTGAATGCCCATTTCAAGTAAATTGATCCGTTTGATTATTGCTTTGGAGACCGCATCGTTTTAGAAGGGTCTTCTATTATATTGTGTTTCGACGGTGTCAGAGGCCGTTAATCAATAATCCACGAGACTACCTGAGAATGCAAAGCTCAGGTCCGAAGTCAAGTTACGGTACTATTTGACCCTTGAGAAGGTCGTATTTTTCATGGTGTAGATGACCCCGTGGTTAAAAAGGGTCGTCGCACTATGCAAGTTAGTTAGACTAGGGTAGCATTAATAAATTTTTGTTATTGGGGTGTGTACACCTAGAACTGTATCTATTCAAAAATATGTTTGTTAGTTAAGTTTAGTTAAGTTGTGTTTGTGCTAGCCGGAGACTATAAGTGACTTATTTTCTGTTCTGCCATTTTGGTTCATCGCCCACGAACAAAGTGTGACGAGAGCTATTACCGCGAATGGTTCATGGGCCGTTTAATTCCCATGGTGGCGCCCTTTTGTACATAAGGTAATTACTTTATATTTTGTTATGCATATGTAATTAGTTGAAGTTTTAGTTAGTAGCTCATTCAATAAAACAATCGAATTTTCGTCTCAGTGTGTTTGTTTAATGAACCCCCCTTCACCGACTGCTGCAGCTTGCGAGGCAACGTCCCGAAACGTGAGGGTACGATAGTGTTAGAGGTCCTGTTATTTATTATTTATTGTTAATTGGATACCCTCACGCGGTAGGTAAATATATAAATTACAAGTGTTGACGTGTGTATTAAATATCCTAGTTTGTCTGGAACGATTGAATAAAATTTTAAAGAAGAGTAGTTTTTATTCTTTGGCATCGATGATTGAGCAAGAAACAGAAATATATCCTAGTAAATGAAGAAAAATAAAAATTTATTAAAAATATATACATAGTAAAAATGGCAGTTTTTCTTACAATAATATTATAAATATATTGGGTGCACGTATATTTAAAAACATGGATAATTATACATGCAAATTTAAATATACACAATATAATTTATATATAAACTGACATATAAGGATATATACATATATTGCTGTGATATGGGTTGCTTAAGGGTGTATTAAGTCGTAAAGGTCGCGTAGTAACTGTAAATAGCAATAGGAATCAGAAAACTGCATTTATTTCGCAGGAAAATAAATAATTTGCACATTATGTAAATAGCAAACATTTAACACCCTGTATATGGACCGCAATTAACTTTAATCAATGTCAGTAAGCTTCCAATAATAGAACGCGTATTCAGCAGAGAAATAATTATACATGTAATTTAAATACGTCAAGAGGCGTTCAATAAGTTTATAAAAAAGATACGCATAAGATAAGATAAAACCTAGAAAATCTTTATGTGATTACGCTTGTAATAAAGAAGGAACAATAAAGCCCTTTGATAAGAAACGCACTTTTAAAGATAAGTTTTAAATATATACCTAAACGAAAATATCACTCATGTTACACCAGTTATTTTGTTCAATTCTCCAAACGCTTTATCTACACAAAACAACAGACATCAGCTAAAGTAAAGTCCAACAACAATAACAAAACAGGCGGTCAAAATTTGTGAAACAATAACAAATGCCAGCATGATATGTAATTTCAGAATAGTTTCGTCAGAAATCAGCTTGAAAACTACTAGGAATATCCAAAACAAACATGGTTGGTTACAACACTTTGTAAGGCTGTTTAGACAAACCAATCCAAATGTAGATAGCAAAAGCTATATAACGCCCAGAGTTGATAAGAAAGGGTAGTCTCAATTTGAAGCACATCGAACTTGAAACACTCTGACTCGAATATTTACGCGTCAAATAAATAATTATATTATTGTGAAAATTAGCGTTGTGTAATAACAGTTGATGACGAATTACGTTGAAGATATATGAAAAAGCTTTTACCGTTTTGCAGAAAACGGCTCTAAGAAACCCACAAATTCTAAGTCTGGTATTCAGAAATTTGAAAGTGTATCTAAGAAACCTACGACTTCTAATTCACGACCCTAAGAAATCCAAGTCTAATTCGAAGGTGTATCTAAAAAACTTACGAATTCTAAGTCTGGTATTCAGAAATTCGAAGGTGTATCTAAGAAACCTACGAATTCTAAGTGGGATATTTCTAAAGTGTATATAAGAAATCTACGATATTAAGAAGGATCTAAGTCTGGTATTCAAAACTTCTGAGTGGTATTCAGAAGTCCAGTTTGTAATTAAGTGGAGAGGTCTAAGGCGTATCCAGAAAAATATAAAGTAAAGCACGAGGTAAATTTTGGAAATAAGGATTAACAAAACTATTGGTTCAAAGCACGTGAAGGAGTACAAAGCAGAGCATTGGTTTTCGATTAAAGATATTAAGAGGGTGTTGATCCACAACAAGCAACATCAAATCAGGATATCACAGGTCAGGGCTAACTAGGATAAGGAATCTTTTCAAATTTAAATTTAAACACTGAATATATTTTTTCTCAAATTTGTAAGGAGTCAACAGAGATATTGTATACACGGAAATTTACGTGAAAAGGATAAAAGTTCTTGAACGTTCCAGATGTTTTTGTAAAAGGTGTCGTTTTTGGTGACTTTAAATTAAATTAAAGGGATATAATTTTTAGGATAAATAATCCAAATAATATAAATTGATTGAAGGGTTTATTTAAAGGATTACAAAAATTGTGAAGTGTAGATATTATTTCCTCTTATTATACGAATATTGATTGACTTCGTTTTATTAATTCAAACAGGTAAGAATTAAAGGGGTAAATTAACTTGATCATCGTAGGGTTCTGCACTTTCTGTAAATTAAACTGGGCTAGCCGTGGCATAATTAAAATTAGTATATTAGAAAAAACAGAGCGGTGGTGTTCAGCAGGAAACTGGGCGTTTATTACATCAGGGCTAGACAAGCGTAAGGGGAGTACTTCAACAATAAATATAGCGCAACAACGTAGGCGCAGAACTACCCAGAAATATATTTATATATATATATTTATAAATATATATATATATATATATATATATATATATTGCTATAATATTAGATACTCAAGCCCCTTCGTTGGGCTGCCTCTTTATTGCTATGCTATTCTTAGAATTATCATGCCCCGACTTTGAGCTGCATTATTTATTTTCTACGTACTCTAAATTATTGGACCACCATTTTAATATTCACGATTAAGTGTAATTATTTCCTCCTCCAGCTGTTTTCTTAATATTGCTGTCAACTGGACTTTATCTGTAAACAACTCTATCTACCAATGGCAAAATTCGATACGTTACCGCCTTGCGACTTATCACTTTCCTGCTCAACTGGTGGCTCCGCCTTTTGTACTATTTAAATCTTATGACCTCGGCTAGCATTTATTTGCAATTATAAAATTCAGTAAATTTAGATTTTGTATAATAGAACCAATATGTTATGTACAGCTTTTGAAATTATTCGAAATACACTTTTCAATCAGTTAATTTTATAAATCTCATTTATTAACAATCATTTACTCAAAACCCAAAGTCACCAAAGAAAATTTATGATCTTTACCAACAAATGTAGAATATTCTATACCTGTTTTCTTATTACTCATTCAATACGTATGCAACTTCTTTTGTTGACTTTTCACAAGCATTTCTTATTTAGCAAATTCAATATTAAAAATAAAATAAAAATTCATATAGAAAAACAAATGTCTTATAACTGAAAATCTGACCTGGTTTTATCTTTTTCACATCGATGCTTCCAATAAAAATGATCTTCCCCAATTCTGGATTCCATTCAAATTATTACACTATGGATCACCACCATTATTAAATTATATACCCCAATTGATTCAATTTTTCAAACTTAGACTTTTATCATTCTTGCCCCAGACTTAAAATAGTAGTTTGTTTCATCCCTGTACTTCAAGATTGTATTATTCTTCCTTTTCCCTTGACATTTAAATTGTATTACTGTATTTTTTTCTTAACATCTGAATCCTAGTCTATTTCCCTCAGACCTCGAAACCGTTTAAACGGTAATTATAATCTTCATATTAGCACTTATATTATTTTTCACTTTTCTACTTATTACGTATCACTTTGTTTAATGGCAATGCACTTCGGCCTTCATTGAGTTCAAAACTGACTCATCAAGGTGCTTGCTAATATAATCTCGAATCCCCGCTCCATGCGTGGGTTTGGTCTAGAACTCGTTGCTTGTCTCTGACCAATCAAATAATTACATATTGAGCAGTTTCTGATGCAATGCTCTACATTTCCTCATAATCACCACCTGTCCACAGCTGTCTTTCATATCACCATGCTGTATTTTGATAGATTACTCGCTTTTCTATAAACAACTGATGCAACCCGACCTTAAATTTCCATGTTTACATGCGATTCACGCAATTTTTAATCATTTCTCTTATCAAATGGGTATATCTTTGCACGCATTTATATTAACTGCCTGAAACTTTATTTCTATATCCGTATTACTTTAATTGTCTGGAACTCTTTTCTTAATGCGTGTCTAATTACACTTTATCATTTATTACGCGTGCCTCCACTGAAAAATATCCTTATTTGTTTTACCTAAATTAACTAAACTTTATCTACAGGGTATTTAATATTTCCTAATTACTTAATGAATGTATTTCTCATTCCTACGCCAACTATGCGTCTTCCTATGTTTACCTGCGTCGCCCAAAATCTATCTCTACTCTATATACAGGGTGTTGACTACTTACTATCTACAAACTATGTCTATTTCTTAATTATTTCCTTAAATAAGTGTGGTTTTCTGCTGCCTATTCTAATTACTCCTTCCCGAACGACCTTTACTATAACATGCACCCTTAAGCAACCCCTTATCACAGCATAATATATATATATATATATATATTAATATGATAACGCCGTACTCGGTATATGAACGTTTTACTTAACGCCACCGCTTTGTGTTCTCACTTCAATCTTACTAATTTTATTATTATGCCACGGCTAGTCCTTTTTAATCTACACAGATTGCACAACGTTACGATGATCAATTTTCTCTTTTCCACCCCTTTATGATTACCTATTTGAATTGATAAAACGAAGTTAATTAATTTCATATAATGAACGGAAATAATAATTACAATTTTGAAATTCTTTAAATACACCCTTCAATCAATTAATATAATATGTATCGTTTATCCCAAAATCTATATACTTTGAATTCAATCTAAAATCACCATAAACTGCACCCTCTTTACAAAAAAATCTGGAACGTTCTAGACCTCTTTATGATTTGTTTAATGTATGCAAATGTTTCTTGTTGACTTCATTACAAGTTTGGATAAATTGAATAAAAAGAGCATTAAAATTTAAATTGAAAAATATTTTAAAATAAATAGATCTGACCCGTGATATGTTGTTCGTGTTGCGGATCAACATCCCTTTGTCGTTTTTAATCGTCCACCAATGCTCTGCTTAGTTGAACCAGTATTTGAGTACAGTTACACCTTGTTTTCTAAAAATTAACTAGTGCTTCTTTATTTTATATTTGTCTGCAAATGCTTTGAATTTCTTCCCTTAAATGCTTTCAACGCAGCTTAGAATTGTACCGGAATTTTACCAAAATTTGATTAGAATTATCCCCTTTGAGTCCATTTGGAATTAGAATTTTTATTTACCAGAAATTTGAAATATTATTGTCGTCAACGACTTGAAGTATTATGGTCGACACAGACTTGAAATATTATTGTCGACGCTGATTTGAAATGTCCAGTATTATTGTCGACCCAGATTTGAAGCCCTATCATTATAAATATTTAATTTAAATCAATTATCCAAATTCTGCTCACGTTTTCTATAAAAAACGGCAAAAGCTCTTCGTAATTGTTGCACGATTTTTACCGTAACTTGAACTTGATATTCTATTATACTTTATTTATTTTACGCGTGGATTTTTGGTTAACAGTGTCGCAGCTTCAACGTGCATCAGTTGTCAACTGACTTGTGTTATCACTGCTCTGTGTTAAATAGCCTTTTCCCACTACATGTGGGCTGCGTTTTCAACTAGTTCTGCAGATAATTTCAACCAACCAGGCCTTGTCTTTAACATTCCCTGTATTTTAAAGTAGTTTCTGATGTAATTAATTTGGATTTCCGTGTAATGGTGTTTGTGCTATTGATACATTGTTATTCGTTATATTTGCCATACGTTGTTTTGTGTAGATATCGCATATTGGATAATTACAAGTTTTGTACAAAATAAATGATGTAACTCTAATGCTGTTTTCGTTTGTGTATTTTTGCATCTTTAAAACTGCGTTTTTTTATCAAAATGCTCATCTTTTCAGCGTAATTGCATAAAGCTTTGTTAGATTTTAACTGCTCCACTGCGTATTTGTTTTATAACTAATTAGACACTTCTCAACGTATGTTTAATTACATGTACGATTATTTTTCTTCTGAATACGCGTTCTATTGTTGAAAGATATTCTTACTGGTTTTACCTAAAATTAATAACGGTCTATATACAGAGTGTTAAATGCTTGCTATTTATATAATGTATGAATTACCAATTTTCTGCTGCATACGCGTTCATTGTAATAAGATATGCTTACTTGCATCGTTTAAAGTTAATTACGGTCTATATACAGGGTGTTAAATGCTTGCTATTTACATAATGTACAAATTACTTAATTTTCTGCTGAATAAATGCAGTTTTCCTATTGCTATTTACAGTTGCTACACGACTCTTATTACTCAATACGCCCCTAAACAACCTCTTATCACAGCATTATTCCCCAAATTAAAATATAAAATTTTAGAACAATGACATTTTTGGCGCCCAACGTGAGGATAAACTTACATTGGTCTATAAATTCTTATATTTTTATTTTATCTTATAAATCTAATTCTCCCTTTATTAATCCCCTATTTACACTTATCTAATTTTAAACCTATGTCCTATTTTACTACCCTATTTATACCTATACCTATTTTTATACCCGTATCCTATTTAACTACTCTATGTATGCCTATACCTAAATTTATTTTAAATTTTGTTTACTTGTCTGTGTCCCCTTTGTATGGGTGTGAATTAAATTTATTTGTAACTTCCCCCTCATTGTTCTTGAATTTATGTCCTTTTAACTCATATTTGTTAGTTCCCTGCTTTATAATTATACCCTTGTTACTTATCGTATATCCTAAAAATTTAACTCTATTTTGAAAAAATTCGCACTTCTTTAAATTTAACCTTAAACCTGCTACATTTAACACTAATAAAATTCTTTCTAAATGAACAAAGTGTTGTTCCACACTATCACTAAATATCAACACAACATCCACATAGTGGATACAAAATTCCTCATACGGTCCCAAAATATTCTGCATCGCCTTCACTAAAGCAGCCGTACTCGAGGACAAACCAAACAGGACCTCTTTAAATTGGTATATTCTTCCTTCTACAGAAAAACCCGTATATTTCCTTGATTCTCGCGCTAATGGAATCAACCAAAATAAATTCTTTAAGTCTAATTTGCTATAGATTTTCTTTTTACCTAATCTCGCTAATATGCAATCCATTGTTGGTGGACAATTGTATTGCGGTTTCGTTCGCTTATTAATCTTCCTCGCATCTAAACATAATCTGATGCTATCATCATTTTTCTTCACGACGACTAATGGATTTACAAAATGTGTACTGGGGCTTTCTATGATACCTTCACGTAACATTTCTTCTATTTCTTCCTTTACTCTATCCCTATATGCTACTGGAATAGGATATAATTTAGTGCTAAACGGTTCAGTGTTTACTACTTCCAACTTGTACACATAACCTGTGGCAATTCTTGATTTCGACCCTATTAATTCTGAATGCTCTCTCAATAACAAATTTACCCTGCTTCTTAAATCTTCTGGACATTTAATTTCTTCATTTTCATTACCCTCATTATCTATTTCATCATCAAACTGATTAATATTCACGCAGTCACCCTCTATTTCAATATTACCTTCTTCATACCATTTAATATATTTCCCATTACACTCTATCTCTTTGCATTCTGCATTTATCTTCAACCCCAACTTAGCTATAATATTCATCCCAAATATAATATCTATCTTTAGTCCAGGTACAACCATAAAATCATTTTCCCATTTCACATCTTAGAATTACCATTTTATTTATTATAGAAAATTTCTTACTATTTGGTGCCACCAAATTACACCTCGTTATAAGTATCACTTTATCCCTCAATTTCCCTCGTTTAACAAATTCTTCCGCAACGAGTGATACTTCTGCCCAAGTATCAATCAATACTCTAACTATTCTATTTTCCACCTTTAAATTAACTATTGGTAGTAAGTTTTTTCAAATATTCCTAATTCATTTTCCGTTTAATGTTTAATAAATTCTCGCTGGTGTTCATATCCTTTTATCTGTAGAATTTAACTTGGTTCGTCGGTACCTAAAAATTTTGATTTCGCGTGGAAGGTCTTGCCTGATTCGTTATCTCTGCGTATGTGCGATTAGTATTCCTTGTTTGCGTGCGATCAATATTTCTCGTTTGCGTGCGTCGATTCTCATTTTCCTGTCTATTTATTTCTCGATTATTATTATTTCCCTCATGATTAGTCCGTTCTATTTGTTGTCTTGGTATCTGACCCGTATTTCTACTTCGTCAGAAGTCATTATTAAAATTGCTGTAAATCCACTTATTAAAATTTCTCCCACGATCATAGTTGTTTCGTTGATAATTACTTCGAGTCTCAGTATTTCTTTGCGTCCTTATAAAGTTCGGGCGTCGATCCCTAGCATTATTTTTCGTTTTATAATTTGTTTCTAACTGATCATCTTTGTAAATGTTCTATAAATGTGTCTCGGTCCACTATATTCTGTGTTGTGATATATCTTTGTTACTTCTGCATAAAAGTGCCCTGCCAAATATTTTATAATTTGTTTATCGTGTAACGGAGGATCTAATTGTTTTGCTACGGTAAACTTTTCAATAGCATATAATTCCCGCGTCATTTCTGTATCTGAATTGTACTTTCCCATGCTCAGGTCATTCCTAGCTTTATCTTGTTGATTATCCCTCCAAAAATGTCTTAGAAATTTTTGTTCGAATTGTTGAAATGTTTCTATCTCGCTTTCAACTAAGTTATACCACATTTCAGCTCCCCCTTTTAGCATTGATTTTACTAAGTTTAATTTATATTGCTCGTCTGTTGAGCCCTGTACTAACATTTTAATATTTTTCAAAAAGATTTTTGGATTTAATTTTCCGTCCCCGTAAAATTTTGTATATTGGTCATTTAAAAGATTTGGTTGAATTAGCCTCATAGGTTCCCCAATATTAACGTTTCCTAAATTCGTTTTTAAATTACTTATTTTCCGGTTTATCGTTCTGAATCCTGTTTCACAATTTTCTTCTACGTTCCGTATTTTACTATTTAAATTTGTGAATTTGTCGTTCGTCTCACTTTCATATTTTTCTTGTTTGAATTTCACCATTCCAACATGATCCCATACACAGTCGATTTTCTCCGTAATCTTCACAATTTTCTCTTCCATGTCTGACCTCATTTCCGCAATTGTTTGGTTAGTTTCCCTTACTCCATCGCTTAGAATTTTGATTTGCTTACCTAATTCTTCGCTATTTTCGTCGATTTCCGTAGTCATGTTTTTCATGGCCTCTTCGTTTTTGTCTATTTTACTGTTCAGTGCCATCAAAATCTCCATCATTTTTGTTTTTTGTGAGGTCCGCCGTTCCTCGCTAGAACTTTTTTTAAATGTTATACTGTCTTGGGATCTTCTTTCCATTTTTGAAATTTATATTTACACTAACTCTTAAATACTAAAATAAATTTGCCTAAATTTAATTACAGTTCAAGTCTCCCTGAATTTTTGATTTTGGTGATTTTTAAAACTCTTTAATTATAGCCCTAGTTTAATTTAATAATTTTATTTCTTTATGTTTAAGTCCCACGATCGTATTGTCAAATTTATTTGATTTAATTCGAGCTTCTTCGTTCAGGTCGTTGTATTTGATCGTGGTAAAATATTCTCGCCCCTACGTTCGGGTGCCATAAAAAATTGATATGATAACGCCGTACTCGGTGTAATAAACGTTCTACTGAACGCCACCACTCTGTGTTTTTCTCACTTTAATCTTTTAATTTTATTATGCCACGGCTAGCCCTTTTTAATTTACACAGAATGCACAACGTTACGATGATCAATTTTCTTTTACCCCTTTATGATTACCTGTGTGAATTGATAAAACAAAGTCAATCAACATTCATATAATGAAAGGAGATAATATTTACACTTCACAATTTTAGCAATTCTTTAAATACACCCTTCAATCGATGAATAGTATATGGATTATTTATCCCAAAATTTGTGTACTTTTAATTTAATATAAAGTCACCAAAAACAACACCCTTTACAAAAAAATCTGTAACGTTCGGGACTTTTCTATGATTTATTACGTAAGTTTCAACGTATGCAATGTTCCTTGTTGACTCTTTACAAATTAGTGAGAAAATTAATATTTTTAATGTTAAAATTTAGGTTAGAAAGGATTCTTTAAAACTAGGTAGATCTGACCAGATTTGTTTCGTGTTGTGGATTAGCACCCCCGTGTTATCTTCAATCGAAATCAATGCCCTGCTTTGTATTCTTTAACATACGTTAAACCAATATTTCAGTACGGTTACCCCTTGTTTCCAAAATCACCTCGAGCTTTATTCTATATTTCTCTGTATATGCTTTGAATCTCATCCCTTAAATACCACTTGAAATTCCAGACTTCGGATCATAAATGAGCAGCGTATTAGAATTGTCTCATAATTAGAATTATCGCCTTAGGACCATGGATTAGAATTAGAGTTATTTTCGACGCGGATTAGAATTGAACCAGAAATAGACCAGAAGCCCTATATCATTATAAATATTTAATTTAAATTAGCTCCCTATAGTAGGGGAGAAAGAAAACTACCATAGTAAGCCTGCTTATCGTAAAAGGCGATTAAAAAGCGCAGCAAGGGGCAGCAGCCTTGCTGGCTAAAAGATTTTGGAGGAGGGTCGGTTGGTCTCGGGCGATCCTCAATAATTTACAAGCTTGTTGGGGGTTGGCCGTGACGGATACGACTTTTTGCTAAAATCTTTAAAAACTGCGTTGTGGAAAGACATGGGAGCCTACCACAATATTTCCCAGGTGTGCGTGGCCTAAAACACGCAATACATATGATGGAGAGCTTACAAATAAAATTCTTGTCCGGAGGTAAAATACTCCCTCATACGGATCTCCGGGAGGGGGTACTTGGAGCTCGTCATCGTAAGAATATAAAACAACAGTTCGAATTAGTGATAGGGACTTGAAATGTAAGGTCATTACTTAGAGTAGATAAGTTAACGAATTTATTAGTCGAAATGAGAAAGGGAAAGCTGGACATTTTAGGTATTAGTGAGGTGAGATGGCCAGATAGTAATAACTTTTGGAAAGATAATTATAGAATAATTACAACTTCTTCAACTAATGGACAGGCAGGGGTAGGAATAGTGTTAGGTAAAAGATTAGGGCATAAAGTTAAAGAGTACTTACAATTTAGTGATAGAATAATTATGGTTAGATTGAGTACAAAACCCACAGACACTGTTTTAGTACAGGTTTACATGCCAACAACTCAGTACTAGGATGAGGAAGTAGAAAAGGTATACGATAGATGTAAATAGTATAGCGAGAAAAGTAAAAGAAGATGAGAATTTAATAGTTATTGGCGATTTTAATGCGTCAGTGGGAGAAGGTAGTGAGGGAAAAATGGTAGGAAAATTTGGGCATGGCAGACGAAATGATAGAGGAGAACGATTAGTTGAGTTTTGCCAGGAACATAGATTAGTAACTGTAAACACCCTATTCGAACAACATGTTAGGAGAAGATATACCTGGAAAGCGCCAGGTGATAGGGCTAGATACCAAATAGATTATATTTTAGTTAAACAAAGATTTAGAAACCAAGTTAAAAACGGTCGTAGTTATCCAGGGGCTGACACAGATAGCGATCATAACTTAGTTAAAATAAAGTGTAAACTAAAATTCAAAAAATTGAGAAAAGTTAAAAGAGAGGGATGGGATCTAGGTAAGCTTAATGATAGTAGGGTAAAAGAGGAATATAAACAAGTACTAGATAATAAGAGCAAAGAGATAGCTGTAGGAGGGAACGTAGAAAATAGATGGAAAGAAATAAAACTGACTGTACATGATACACCAACACAGACTATAGGTAAGAAAAAAATAGAAGCGAGAAAACCCTGGGTAACAAAGGAGATATTAGATTTAATAAAGAATAGAAGAAAGCTTAAACCTTTCAGAGAAGTGGATAGTGAAAGTAAGCAAAAATATAATACAGTTAGAAATAAGATAGTACATGAGTGTAGAAAAGCTAGAAATAAATGGATGAAGGAGAATTGTATGGGAATACAAGATGATTTGAGAGTAGGTAAGACAGACAGGGCTTACAGGGCAGTTAAAAAGTTTTTTGAGGAAGATAGGAAAAAATATAATGTTATTAGAGACGAGAATAATGAGCTTCTAATAAATAAAGTTGAGGTAACAGATAGATGGAGAAGATATTTATAAGATTTATATAAGGGAGACGATATAGATGAGTTAGAGAACGACCAAAAAGAGGATGTAGAAATAGGGTTCTCAATATTAAGAGAGGAATTTGATAGAGCTGTTCGGAATCTTAAACTAAATAAAGCGCCAGGGATAGACGATATTCCCGCAGAATTAATAAAATATGCAAGTCAGAAAACTTTAGACAGATTATATAAACTAGTAAAAGTAATATATGACACAGGTGAGGTTCCAATAGATTTCGAAAAAAATATTATTATCCCAATCCCAAAAAAGTCAGGAGCTGATAGGTGTGAGAATTTTAGAACGGTTAGATTAACTTCTCATGCTTCCAAAATACTAACAATAATAATTAAAAATAGAGTAGAAGCTTTGACTGAGAATTATTTAGGCGAAGACCAATATGGTTTTCGTAAAGACAGAGGGACTAGAGAACCGATACTAATGATTAGGGTAATTATCGAAAAAGGTTACAAAAATAAAAGACTCATTTCGCGTTTGTAGATTTAGAAAAAGCATTTGATAGGGTTAATTGGATTGTTATGTTCAGGGTTTTGCAAAAAATAGGAATCTCTCATAGGGATAGAAAAATTATTTAGTCTATATAAAAACCAAAGCGTAGTAATTAGATTTGATGAAATAGAAAAGGAAGCTAAGATTAGAAATGGTGTTAGACAGAGTTGTATACTGTCTCCCTTGATTTTTAATTTTTATATCGAGGAAGCTTTAAACTTAGCTAGAAAGAGAAAAGAGATAGGTATTAGTGTACAGGGACAGAAAATAGACATGTTACGTTTTGCAGATGATATAGCCATTATAACAGACTCTAGAAAAGAGTTAGGAGAGTTTTAAATATTTTAGATGAGATACTACAGAGTAACTATAGTATGAGAATTAACTCAGTAAAAACAAAGATAATGACAAGTGAGTTACAGCCTAGTTGCAAACCAAAATTAAAAATAGGTAATACCGAGTTAAAGGAGGTAGATGAATTTTGCTATTTAGGTAGTATAATTACAAAAGATGGACGTAGCAGAAGGGATATAGTAGCTAGAATAGCTCAAGCTAGAAAAATGTTTTTAAAAAAGAAAAACTTACTAATAGCTAATAGTATTAGTTTAGATAATAGAAAAAGTTTCTTAAAGTCGTACGTAGGGAGCGTTCTACTATACGGTAGTGAGACTTGGACAATTAAAGAAGTGGATAAGAAAAAGATAGAAGATTTTAAAACTTGGTGTTATAGGAGAATGTTAAAGATTAGTTGGACAGATAGAGTAACAAACGAGGAAGTTTATAGAAAGATAGGTGAGGAACCCTGTATGTGGAAACAATTGAAGGTCAGGAGAGATAGAATGATAGGGCACCAGTTAAGACATGAGGGACTATTTAGTAAAGTCTTAGATTATAGACTACCAAATAAAAATAGAGTAGGAAGGCCTAGACAAAGCTATATTAGTCAAATTATTAGAGATTTAGGTTGTGAAGGGTATGCAGACCTTTTAAGACTAGCTCAGAATAGAAAAGAATTTAGAGCTGCTTCAAACCGACTTTAAATAAGTTCGAAAACAAAACAAAAAAAAATAAATAAAAATCAGTTAACTAAATGTCACCATGACATAACTCACAATTAGTTAGCGGTCTGGCATGTTGGTAACGTTTCGTTGCTTAAGCCTTACCATAACATATAATTTAATAAACGTCACCATGACATAACTCACAATTAAGTAGCGTTGTGGTATGTTGGTAGCGATTCGTTGCTTAAGCCTTACCATAACATATAATTTAACACTTTTCCTTTTTTGAAGCGGATAACCAGGTTATATTTCATTTTCTTATAAATGGTAATCATGAAAACATGTTAGAGTTCTTTAACAACCATCAGGTTGCTAATATCTATGTAGAGCCAGGTGTATAGGAAAAAGATAGGATATAGTAAGACCTAGACCAAACTATATTAGTCAAATTATTAGAAATTTAGGTTGTGAAGGGTATGTAGAGCTTTTTAGATTAGCATAGAATAGAAAAGAAGTTAGAGCTGCGTCAAACCGACCTTACGTAAGGTCGAAAACAAAATGATGATGAATTTAAATTAATTACCCAATTTTTACTCACATTTTCTAAAGAAAACGGCAAAAACTCTTTATGTATTCTTAACGCAGCATTATTTTCACTATAAAATAAATTTTATTTAACTGACGCGTGAATTTCTGATTAAAAGTGTTGCGAATTCGACGTGCTTCAAGTTGAGACTGAGATGCCTTATCATCTGTGGGTGTTATGTACGTTTTTCCCACTACCTTCGGATTGGTTTTCCAAGCAGTCTTACAGATTGTTCCGACCAACCATGTTTATCCAGTGTTTTCAAGCTGATTTCTAATGAAACTCTTTTGTATTTCCGTGTCATGCTGTTTATTTGTAATTTTTGATTGCCTTATTATTTGTTATCGTGGCCGGACTTTTAACTTACGTCTGGTGTTTTGTGTAGATAATGCTTTTGGGTAATTGTACAAAATAAATGATGTAACTCTAATGCTGTTTTTGTGTTTATTTAAACCTATCTTTGAAAGTGCGTTTTCTTATCAAAGCGTTCATTGTTCGTTCTTTATCACAAGCGTAATTGCATGAGGATTTATTAGGTTTTGTCTTATCTTCTGCGTCTTTATTTTATAAACTTATTAAACACTTCCCAACGTAGTTTAATTACATGTATGATTATTTCTCTGCTAAATGCGCTTTCTATTATTAAAAGATGTGCTTGCTGGTATTGCTTAAAGTTAATTACAATCTATATACAGTGTGTTAAATGCTTGCTATTTACATAATGTACGAATTACTTATTTTTCTGCTAAATAAATGCAGTTTTCTGATTCCTATCGCTATTTACACTTACTACACGACCCTTACTTTTCAATACACCCCTAAACAACCCTTTATCACAGCAATATATATATATATATATATATATATATTGTCGTGGAATTTTAGGTTAAATAGGTCCAGAGAATAAAATTTCAACCACTGTGTATATACGAAAAAGGAGCAATTTATTTACGCGCCAAATTAATCAGTGTAGATAGTGAAGGCGGACAGTTATTAACAGATTTTGTAATTCTAAATTAGAATGTTAAAACTGCACAAAAGGAAGAAGCTTTAGAGTACATAAAAATTCAAGGATACGCATAATTAAATGGTGATAATTTTAAATCAAGCGCATAGAAGCAGAAACGGAGTTGTCAAGTATAGAAAATCAATAATTTAGACGCAAATATTTTCATATAAATATACGAAACGGTCGTTTATACAAATCCCAAGAATGGTTAAATTCGGAATCGTTATTTTAAACGGACAGTTGCTTCGAAAAACACCTGTTAGGTAAAATGTCGAGTTTTGGAAACTCAAACGAACGTTAGCACAAAATTCTATAGAAGTTTGTTTGTAACGGTCAATGTATAAGCTGCTAAAATAACAAGTGCTTTGAAGACTGAGTGACATAAAAGATCTATAATGTAGAACAGACAGAAAAGCGTATAAAGAAAGTGTTGGTTACAAATCACGTATGAAATACAAGGGGAAATGCGAAGGCCAACAACAATATTGATTTTCTGTAGCTTGAGTGGGATTCGGAATGAGACGGTAAATATGCGAGGAAAGAAGAAGGTAGCTAGGAGGTGGAACGTTATAACGAGGCAAAGCAAAATCATTGGTTGAAGTAGGACAGTGTTTGAGAAACTCGCGTACGTTGAGGGTATCAAACGAATTTCTAGGTAACAGCTCGATGAACGGGGAATTTGACAGCCGTTGGAGTTTGTTACGATAACATTTTTGAGGATCGGTGTAGAAAATAAGCTTTTCAGTGGAAATAGGTTCCATAAGAGGTATTGAAAAGCATATAAATACTCAAGAAAAAGATATTAAAGCTCTCTTATATAGCTCTTAGCTCTAATAGCTCTTATATTGTATATCTGATATCGCGCTTAGATCTCTAACGTAATTGTTTGTACGGGACCTTAAGTTCTATTAATTATTGTTTATTCGGTACAACATCTTAATTCAAAGTATGTAAAGCAGTTTGTAACGGTTCATAAAAGTATTAAAAGTGATTTGCACGACTGATTGCTAAAATTACAATAGGTGCCGTTACTACAAGATGCAATTGAATGATAGGATGGTACTTGGTATGGCATGTTAAATTTGGACCAGATGAGTATTCGGGTAGAATAAAAGGTGGTTGCAGTGAGTTGGATAGTGGGGATCAGTTGGATCCAGACATAATCGTAAAGTATATGGACACAACGACGAGGGTTTCT
Source organism: Platerodrilus igneus (assembly GCA_036346225.1). NCBI lineage: Eukaryota > Metazoa > Arthropoda > Insecta > Coleoptera > Lycidae > Platerodrilus > Platerodrilus igneus. The sequence goes on along the minus strand of JARFIW010001054.1, from coordinate 1,427,288 downwards.
GGTACATATCTCCTAAGGTAACGATGGACGAAGCCTACTCCAGGTAATAAAAGTTAATTTCCTGCATTTTGCTTAAACAGTTGTGCTGTTATTTAAGTGTTTGAGTGTTTTGACTTGTTGGGGGTGTATTTATTACTATAAAAACTCATTTAAAGGGGTACATGTACAGGACAATTAATTTTGAGTCTGTAAAAATGTTTATTGATGATATAAAATGTTGTTGTGGAGTAAACGGGTCTTTAGATTTAATTTTAATGAAAAGGCTAAGTTTAACAGCATTTTGAGGAACTGAGTTATAATGAGCTCAAAATAGACCAGAATAAATTTAATCTAGGGATGCGTGACAGGCCCATCTACTCGTCTTAAATAAATTTGTTGAAATAATTAAAATCATAAAATTTTGAAATATTTAAAGATTGCGATGGTAACAGTTTTATCAAACTGGATGTACCAATGTGTAAATATCTTCTTAACAATGAAAACTTGTTAATATGTGTAAATAAAAAAGTTGTATGTTTTGTTGCATTATTTGTGTGGTAATTTCATTTGACTGTGTTTGTGAGAAAGGAAGGTACTGAGGATGGTAGGTATTCCAGAGGAAGCCCATTGCTGAGCTAGCCAGGGTGTGCCGAACTACGAAGGCGTTCCCACAAGGTAGTGTAAAAATTTTTTTTTAAAGTCTTTTACAGAAAATTTTAGTTGGCCCAAGCGTGGGCGAGATTTTAAAAGGGTTCCACGGCAATTTTATGACTGCCCAACGATGGAGCTCGATTTAAGGGCTTAATCCCCGTACCACGGCAATAAATATATATATATATATATATATATATATATATATATATCGGGTATACACGTATACAGAAACAAGTACCTGTAAGAACAATGAAAAACTTTCTTAAAGTGATATTGTAATAAATCAAAAATCGCTCTCTTGTTTGAAACGACAGTGTACAATTTTTTAGTATTTGAGGTATTAATAATGGAACAGGAACCTTGCCATCTATTTTGCGTATTAGTAAGTCAAAAGCGTATTACGTATCGCACAAGAGGGCCTAGGTGATAGATGGTAAACGGCTTTTTAAAAAAAGGTAGTTTGCTACCACGGCATAGTTCAAACATGATCCCTGGTCGCAAGTTTGTTGTTTATTTGATTGACTAACAAATGATTAGAAAGAAAGAAGGGAAAAAAGGCGCAACTACTTCTAGTACTTCTACGTAAGGGTGAAACAGAGGACAAGAAAAGAGGTGGAGGCCTTTATGCTCAGGACTCTAATACAAGCACACCGACGACTCAATAACGATTACTACTAAAAGGGACTGTATTGAAAAAAAAGTTACACTGGTAAGTACGATGGATTAACAATTTGTGATCGAAGATAAACAGTAATGATATTAGAAGAACTAGAACTTACTGACTTTTAGTATTTTATGTAGCACGACCAAAAATAATAAGAGTAGTACCCAATAAAGTATATCTATTTCCCAACAAAATAAATTTTGATTTTCAATTGCAGGTCTCTGTAAATATTTACAAAGAATAATTCTTAATGGTTCAGCTGAGATTCGAAATTGTTTATTTAGTTTAATTAGTACCATTAATGAAGCATATATCGATTAAAAGAGCCTTATCAACTTTCGGATCTGAACACTTTTTTATACATGGTTAATAAGATTATAGAATACTTAAAATTAACTTAAAAGAATAAATAAATTATTTGTGTTAATTTTTAATTTGGTATAAACCTGTTAACAAAAGTAATCATCTCAAACATATGCATGCCAACATAATCTTACATATTTTTTACTTAAATAAATATTAAATGGAACAAACAATTTAGTTAACCAAAAACAATTTTTTTAAGAGAACAACCGGTTTTACGTTATATGATACTTTCTTTAAAAAAACCAAGAACTAACAATCTAATTTATTAATTAACTAATACGTAAATCTTTATGAAATTTTAAAACATTGAAAATTTAGTTCAGTACCTAAATTTATTCATTACTACAGGTAAATGAGGTATTAAATCTGCACCAACATATTTGTAATAATTCAGATCATAAACAGAACATAGCACACAAAAGAAGAATGTGCTTACTTTATTAATTGGAATAAACGATACGTATTGAAAGTACTTAACTAAACAGTAATGATGAAAGATTAAATTCAAATCCGGCATCATAGGTGATGTTTACAACCAATATTTGGGACTTTCGTTTAATAATCAGACGATTACTTAAAGTTCAGCGTGTTTTTAAAACGCCATTACATCCAACAAATGCTCCAACATTAACTAAACCTTTTATTACTTTCCTAATTAAGCACTGTAAATAAAGAGTATTAGTAACAGTTAAGGGAAACTTCCTACGAACCATCAACAAAGATATCAATTACATAACTGACTTATTTTATTATTGTCAGAGTTCAATTCTTAAATTGTAGACTCTCCGAAAAGAAAGCTTGAGCATCTTAACAAGGCCTTAAGAGAACACACAATGATCATTAATATTCGTTCTGAACAACGTTTGTTATAGGCGCAAGCGTAATGCGAGACACCTACCAGTGTGTTTAAAACAACACACAAATTTTTATAATAAGGTGTTTTAGTGCCTAAATACAACAATAGCTGTTTGAAAGTTTATAATTTATGCAATGCTAATAATAGGACCTTAGAAGATATAAAGTAATGGATTACGATAATTTATATAACATTCCGCAAATTAAAGATTGCGGCACTTATACTTGCTACAATAGTTCAACAATATGTGGAGGTCGAAAGAAACAAATATTATTGTAATAATCTAATAGGGTTATTTTGTATGGAATCCGTTGGAACAATTTGAATTCTTGACAAGATGAAACATACTTAATACTTTTCAATTAGCGATCGCACCCGCTCCTGAAGTTAAACCAACGTTATTATTGCAATCAGAACAATACCTATAAAGACCTTGCCGTTTTTTTCAACTGGTAAGAAGAATAAATTAGATGTCGTATACACAACTACATAATAATATGGTTAATCATAACCCACAAAGTTTTTATATTCTATTTGCGATTAATTAATAATTACTATTTGTTTTTAAACTATGCTGTTTTCTTCATTGTAAAATGAAGCTCATTTGTAGAAAAAACGCTGACTATATCGTTTAGTTATACAAATTATTTCAACTTGTGCATGCTAGGATAAGAAATTAGTTTTTACTTTTACATAGTAGTATAATTTTATGACACTGATTTCTCATAATAATTTATATAAAGTTGATAATTCCATGTCTTTGTGTTACTAATCTTCATCGTGGAATTTAATTGCAATCAAAATTTAAATGAAAAAATTTTAACTCGCAAAGCGGCCGAGATCAAGCGGTTATGACGTGTGGCACGTCTTATTTCGGTAAGCTGCATGGATTCGGGTCTTGGCTAAACTAAATCGTTTTCTGAAAGTTGATCCAAGAATGGAGTGATTACCCAGCATCGCAAAGAGACCCCATTGAATTCAAAACCCACAGAAGAAGGATTCTTTTATTTCTGGGGGTCAAGTGCTAACTGAGTCAGTGGAGTTTAAAGGGGTTTCAATGAGGGGGCGCAGTCCCGTCTAAAGTGACGCCATGCCTACTTGAATGATTTGGTGCTGGTGGTTACGTATCAAAGCTTAATTTCACAGTTGCACTGTATTGAACAAAGAAATGAATACATCGAAGGTATATTTAGACAAATTCATTTATACATGTTTCTTTATTTTAGATATTTATAAAATTTATGTGTACTATACTGTTGGGGAAGGGGAAAGCGTATAAAAGGGTTAAATAGAGCTTTGCAACGACCCGCTAGAGTTGGGTTATATTTTTTATTGTTAGGGTATTTTGTTTGAGGTACTTTGATTTATAAATTAATAACAACTATTCCACGTTTATTAATTTGATAATCCTTTGAAACTGCATTGTATTCAACATCGTATACCGCCCATAAACCAAGCTAAGCTAGCTGATATTAAAATTTGCATTGTATACGTATTTTTAATTGTTTTGGTTGCATGCATATAAAATTAAATTCGTAGTTTGCGTATTTTCAACCTTTTTGATGTTCTAATTAGTATCAAAATTGTGTCGTATTAATATTCTGAAACCAATAAGGACTTTATCAACAGACTATCCAGAAAATGAATGTATCTAAAGAAAAGAACTGTATTATTAATCAATGAGAACTGATTATGAGATGCATAGTATGCGTGTATGTAGGTGTTAAGGCAACGAAAACTAGGGGAGACGGGTTGTTTTTATAGAGAGTTAAAATTTGTATTACTGCATAATAGACGTGTTTTTGTGATGTTTTGAGTTTTATTTCTTTTGAAAAGCATTACGAGTAAAATTCGAAGTTAAGTTGCACCTGAGGTTAGCAAATAGTGTACAGAAGAGCAAGTAGCAGTAATTATTGTATACACAGAAGAAGTGTCGCTATCTGTGGATAGCAAGGAAAAGAGAGGTAGATTCAGTGGTACTGCTGTTTAGGAAAGACGAGCTATTAAGTTGAGATTAACATTGGAGGCGCAGTCTTGAAGCTAGCATTCATACATTGAAAGATAGAAACATAGAGTAGTATTTCTGTGTCGAAGAAAAAGTAATTGGAATAGGAATTTGGTGTCGGCACGTTTATCATTTAAAAAGAAAAGAATAGTGGAATTGGAGTTACTCGATTACAAAGAGCAGTCACCGAAGAACGACTGGACCGAGGATTGAATTAACATCAGAGTATTTGTATCACATTAATTTGGTAGCAATAATAGTAGTTTTATAGTTACGAATTTGCCAAAAGTTACTCGTTTTTTAAGAGGTGCCTGCAGTTGGTCACTTGGTTTCAGAACGGCTGGAAGGCGGCACCTGTATCTGGATTCCAAGTATGATGATTAATATTCAAGTAGTGCTTTGATTAAATCTATAAAAGTGGAATTATTGTTTGGGGATACTTTTGGCTTTAGAAATCTATTTAAGAACTCTTTGGATATTTGTTTAGTTGTCGGCTTGTAAAGAGTTTGCCTAGGACGGACTCACCGTGGGTAGATTCCGCTACGTGGTTTTCGACCCAGAGAAAATATCTCAGTGCAGTAGCCGTGGTAAGTATTCATTAATAATTGGTGGCATAACTCAACCAGGTAACAGGGGTGAAAATTAATCAAAATTTGGGGCGAGATAACGGACTGATGTGGTAGACACCATTCGTTTGACTGTGATAGCAAAGTGCAAGGCTCTTAAATAAGAAAAAGAGGGGGAGATATATACGCGGGCTATTACTCATAGGGTAAAACAAGTATAGTACGAATGTTACCATAATTTTATAAAATAACAATTTGCGAATAATGTGAATTTTTTTATGCAGATACAGACAGTTTAATCAGAGTTTTGCATTGAAAATATCTATTCTTATATCAAACGAGATATTCATAGATTTGATACATCCTACTATGAACCTATGAGGCATGAAAATGGTGGTAACTTTATGCTATATGTCGTAAGACAGATTTACAATGTAGACTTATACAATTCATAATAGGGTTACCAAAAAGAAAAAAAAATCCCTTCGGTAAGTATTAAGCAATTATTTCTTTGACGTTTATAAAAGTGTATTCTAAAATCAAACTTTAGAAATACAATAACGTTTAGTTATATCAAACAAATTAGAAGTATTCACTGTAAGACAAAACAATATTACTATTAATCCTAGTGACAATAAGAAAATTTTTAGTACCCTCTTCAACTATTGATACTAAATCATGTGGGTATATCTTTATTCTCCATACATCTTGTATTATGTTACTGTAAGCTCAAATAATGACCACTATTTACTTGTCGCGGTTAGCATATAATACTTTTAGCTAAAAAAGGCTTCGGTATAACATTTATCATGCTTATTACTCACATCAGTTTGGAAGTGACAAAGATTGCGAAAAGTTTAAATCTGCTACTTGTATTACAGACTATTACAGGATAATGCTATATTATCAATTTTGTAAGCTATTGTGAAAGATAATAATCATTTTCATTTTGTTGTGGTCAATTTTTTAGGTAGTATGCTAATCACCACATTTGATTTTCTAATTCTCCACCCAAAGGTACTATATTGACTAAGAAGCGAGTTTTTTTTACCTAGAAAATTTAAAATTTTGCCGAACCTTTGCTGTTCCAAGGAAGGTAGGGAGCTTTACAGTGCGTGACAACACTCATACACGAGACCCCCAAATTACCTCTCATTCGAACGACGTATTGTTATGAACAATGTTCGCCTAACATTTTTTAAGTGGTCCGTGTCGGATTCGAAACCAGGACCTTGGGGGTATAGTCACTCGCATACCAACTACGCCACGAAGCCGCCTAGTATGCTAGTCAGTTACTTTATATGATAAATGTACATCTAATAGAGCCCAGTTTTTAGATCACTTGCAAATATTACTACTTTTGTCAGTATTCATTGTCCTGTACTATATGCTATATCACTGACTAAATACTACTTAGAAAGTATTCGATAATTTTGTTATCGTATAACATGTAGGGATGGACTCGGGCCGGGCTGGGCCGTGCTTTTAATAAGCTCGGCCCCGCCTGACGCAGAAAAGTAACCGGCCCGGCCCGAGGCCCGACCTGAAATGAAAACTGACGGCCCGGACCGGCGGGCCGGCCCGAAATTTCGGGTCGGCCCGACTTTTATTCAGTGAATAGATATTTTTTTCAGTTGTGTTCAACAAGCAACTATCACTCTTTTGTTTGATTTAAGAGTATAATGATTTTGAGTTACAATCAAGATACTTGTGGAACATACCGTAGTATATCATTTGATTTTTGATTCTTTGAAAAATCCTTGAAATATGTAACAAAAGTACAAAATGTTTAGCAATTTTTAATGTTTATAAAATTGTTACAGACGGATTTCTATAGCCTTTTTTTACTTTGAAAAACTGAAACTTTTGGAATTGAACTTTGATCTATAATTCAACTGTCTTTGTTCTAGTTCTTTTAAATTTTTATTTGACCGACTGACAAATCGTGCCAAAGTTCAAAATTTAACACTTTTGGTGAATTACTGAATGCTAAAAATTAAATAAATTGTTTATAGGTCATAGTATAAACGGTACCGAACTTCATCGGTTAATGTCTCAGGCGATTGAAAATTGGTACCTAATGTTATTAGAACTTAAGGAACCTGAAAGTCAAATAATATACCGGATGTTTGCTTAAAAAAAGTTAGATTTTCAAATTGTGTTATGTAGAGGATACCTTATACTTTAGAAATACATATTATGTGATGGCATAGAAGTAAAATAAAGTAATTGTTTAAGGTTGAAAAGTTTTTTAAAAAATGATTACCAAAAGGTATAAATCAGTACATAGCTCCTTTTATATACCAATAAAATTTTATTTATTTTACCCTCTTTTATGGCATAAGTTCGATAATGGCATTATTATACCTTTTTCCGCAAATGTAACATGGGCACTAACTATGCTTGTTTAATAATAATAAGTTGTAACATTATTTTGTAATGTTAACGAATAAACAGATCAATTAATTAATTAAAATTCAGTAACTTGCATAACTTATACACAAAAATTACACAATAAATTACTTTATATTTTAGTTAGGCTTCCTTATAATAAAAGACCAGAGTTACAAATAGCTTCAGGCTAAACTATTAGAAATTCCAGCGGCAGGTCATCATAATTTAAAGCTCTACCCTTGTAAACCAAATACAATAAACTTAAAGCTTAGGTCAGTTACAGATTGACGAATTTGATAAAAGTAAAATGGAATAGTACCTTTTAACGTAAATAAAGGAAAGCAATTTTCTGTTTGAAAAACTTAATCTTCTTAATATTTTCTTTGATTGACAGCGGGTTATAGAAAACGAAACATTGTAAATAGCGAAAACTATTTCCAATTTGATTTGTTCAAAGATTGCAAGTAATTTTAAGTAGTCTGGAGACATCCATTGTATTTAAAATTTATTTCGGCTCAAGTGGGTTAACCGGTCTTTTGTTAATGGCAGACAACTGTCGCCATAGGTATGGTCCACATTTCAATAATTAAAAAATTCTTAGAAGATACAACATATTTAAACCCTTAGAAAAATAATTGCTTCCGTAACCCTCATCTAAAAAGGGGTTGGATTTGGTTTCTAAAGTCTTGTTTTTGTGGGAGGTTCTGTTCAGTCATTGTATAACAGGAAATGACGTACATAATGGTTAGGGTAGGAATTAATCTATATAAGTTAAGGCTTTAGCGAAAAGCAAGGGAGTTTTTCCAATGGGGCTGTCCGTGGTCAAGAAGTAGAAAGAAACGTAGTTTGCGAGTAGCGTTCTCCGGCATCACAGATATAATATTTCACTTAGTATCACGATAGCAAAAATTGAAAAGAGTGATAACTCTTCCAGTTCGCGAGGGTTATGCCCGTATGTTCGCGGATTTATAGTGATACAAGGTAAATAATAAAAAGCTTGTAGGCATGTGATGCACAAGTTAAGTGATATTGTCAATAAGGTCCTGCCGGGTTCGTGTGCCACTCAATTATTTAAAAATTACAAACAAGAGCAACAAGCGGGATTCTCTCCCCCAATTTAAGAGTCGCTCTACGCTGGAAGGCAAGCTATCAAACAATGGACGATTTTTAGTAAGTAAGTTTTTATAGTTAAGTAGCACGACCCATTTTTAGTTAATTTATTTGTTAGGACGTTTTGGCCATAAACCATAGGATTAATTTAGTCTAAGATTTATAATATAATTTTTCGTTCATATACAAGTGTTTGGGAATTACTTATGTACGCAAAATTTTTATAATTCCATATTCACCTATTCAATTCAATTTCTAAATTAAAATCAATGAATGTAAGAGGTTCACGTTTATTGCTCTGTTAATTAAATAGTTTTGTTTGGCCTTTGATTAAGTCAATAGTTGTTTTTATTATTTTTTTATCATGGAAGTTGCATAAGTAGTAAAAAAGATAAGAGTTGATTACAAGAAACAATTGTCCTCCTTGGGATGACAAGTCTCTCAAGGTTTTGTACGAACATTTGCACATTCTCGACTTGTCTGGCGCCCTTGGTAATTGTCATTAAGCCACAATATTTATGAAAGGTAAGTGCCAAATTTTTTTTTAGTTTCTTATAAGTTAATTTAACCCTTTCTGCAAAATTTTAACCCTCTATATGATCCACGACCTTCCGCTAGCTAGTGCCGGTGACCTCCCTTTAATTTTTGTTTTACAGGCCGCCCTCAATTTATAATTTTACTGGAAAATACATACTTAGTAGCTTTTCCGCCTGTAACAAAGTTGATTTTTTTTCAATATATATCTTGCTATTTAAACTAAACATTTTATTTTTGTTTTTAATGTTCAGGATAAATAATAATATAATTTTATTATTTCAACACATTAATGAAATCATTTATAAATGACACAGTACTATGATTCATCCAAATTACATAACTAGCAATTATGTCCTGCGTGATTAATCACACTGAAGTGCGCGTACTTTATGCGTGTTTAGTTTTGTCCAGTTTCTACCACTTAGATGACTCAGTCTATATTAAAATAAATCAAACAAACGCAATTAACAAATATCTCCAGTTAGTCTAATGTGAGCTCTCGGGTATTGCTGCTCATTCGTCGGGTACCGATTCTTTTCCTATCAGTTTGTGATTTAATATTCCGTATTGTACTGTTTAAATGATCTGTGTTAAGTGTTTGTGAGTGTATTACAGTGAAATTTTCAATAAAAGTGCCACGTAGTTGCATTAACCACCCAGACTGTTTCTGCTATATTTGTGGTGAGGTAACACTAAAGTCTCAGAGGAGAAATATAACTCCATTGACAAAAAAATTGTATGAATTATATTTTGGATGTAAATTGGGTGATCAGGATAAGTCTTGAGCCCCTCATAGTTGTTGTAATTCGTGTGTAACGTTGTTAACTAGTTGGTTGAATGGATCCCGCCACATGACATTTGCAATTCCAATGGTTTGGAGAGAACCTAAGGATCACGCCACAGACTGTTATTTTTGTTAAACGAAAATATCAGGGATAACAGCTAAGACTAGACACACTGTTAAATATCCTAATATTACGTCTACTTTAAGACCAGTGCTTCACAGTCCACAGCTTCCAATTCCGGTAGCGCCAAAAACATGGGAATTAGACAACGATGTTGTTGAAGGTTGTTCAGATTTATCGGATGATGAAGAAAGGAGGGACCCAGACTTTTTAGAAAATACAAATACTGTACCGCACCTAATAAATCAGTCTGAACTAAATGATCTCGTTCATGATCTACATTTATCCAAGGATCAAGCTGAAATACTAGCATCACGACTGCAAGGATGGAATGTTTTACAACGCAACACAAAAATAAGTGGTTTCCGTGACAGGCAGTGTGACTTCGAATATTTTTTCTCACAGTGTGTGGACTTAGTTTACTGTAATGGTGTGGAATCTTTACTGGAAGCTTTTTGACATACCCACAATCCTGAAGAATGGCGTCTCTTTATAGACTCTTTAAAACGTAGTTTGAAAGCGGTTCTTCTTCATGTTGGGAATAAATACCCGTCAATCCTTTTGGTTCATGCAACTAACATGAAGGAGACATGAAAGTATAAAACTTGTGTTGGATATGATTCAGTACGAGAAACACTCATGGCATGTTTGTGGAGATCTTAAAGTTATAGCACTGTTACTTGGTTTACAACTTGGTTATACAAAATGTTGTTGTTTTTGTGCGAGTGGAACAGCAGAGATAGAAAGAATCATTATCTTAGGAAACAGTGGCCAAAAAGAGAAACATTGACTGTTGGAGAGAAAAGAACGTCGTGAGTCCAGCACTAGTAAAATCTGAAAAAGTTTACTTTTCCCCTACACATTAAGCTAGGTCTTATGAAAAATTTTGTTAAAGCCATGGATCGGGAGGGAAGTGAATTTTAGTTCCTAACAAAGAGGTTCCCCTATTTAAGTGATGCGAAAATAAAAGAAGGTATACTTGTTGGTCCGGATATAAGAAAACCAATGAATGATATTGGATTCAAAAGCAGTTTGAACGACTGTAAACTTGCTGCGTGGAAATCTTTTAAAAATGTTGTTAATAACTTTCTTGAAAATTACAAGGCAGATAACTAGAAAGAACTGATAACCGAGCTTCTGGAAAACTATAAAACACTTGCTGTAACATGTCACTAAAGATCCATTTCTTAGATTCAAATCTGGACTTTTTTCAAACAATCTTGAAGCTATGAGTGACGAACATGGTGTACGCTTCCGTCAGGAAATATTCACCATGGAAACACGTTACCAAGGAAAGTGGAGCCCCAGAATGCTAGCTGACTTTTGCTGGAATCTTAAGACCGATTTACCTGCAGCAGAGTACGCCAGAAAATCCAAGCGAAGCAGATTTTAGGAATGTACCAATATTACATGTGTGTATAACAAATGTTTTCTTTAAATTGAAATTACAGAGAAACTATGCCCGATAGTAAACTTCCACTAACATATTTGAAATCAGTGACAAAAATACTGGAAGCTTCAACTGTTACAGTTCTTGTAACAAACAAGAACTAAAATTTTGTTGTCCAGTGTTATTAATCGGTTCATGAAGACACTACGTGAAAATATAATTAAGAACGTTTACTTACTCAATGTGAGATAGAAGTGAAAGGACAGTGGAGTATCTACTCATGCGTTTTTCGGCCCGAAAAATTCGGGCCGGCCCGAATCGTTTGGCCCGGCCCGGCCCGAAAAAAGATAGATCCGGCCCGGGCCCGGCCCGAAAAAAGTAGTCAACGGCCCGGCCCAGATTCGAGCCCGGGCCGGGCCCGGGCCGGGCTGACCCGAAAGCCCGAGCCCGAGTCCATCCCTAATAACATGCTGTAATAAATAATCGGCTATAGCTAAAAAATATATGTGCTTTCTTTCTATAATTTGCAACTGTAGATTGTAATATTCGTTTCAAATGTTTATAATCGTATTTATTTTAATAGTTTCTGTATTGGTAAATCCCTCCAATATAGTTAAGATTACTTCTTTGAAGAAACACAATTTTTTAGTTTACATGCATTCTTGGTCTAAGAAACCCATTATGATGGTTTTAGTGTTAGGAATGATGTTATCATATTTTAATTAGTGCGTGGGCAAGAAAGGGGGTATTGCTTCACAAATAGGATTGGAAGTCGACTCTTTTTGATATTGATTTAGAGTTTAGTTTATTAACAACAATTAGCTTAGTAAAAGAAAACACTTCGATTGGACATGTATGTAGAATAAAAACAAGCGTGCTCGATTAACGTATGTACATTTACTTCATTTATTAGTTTAATTAGAATAGTACAGTAGCCGCGCAAAGCGATGCATTTAAATACACTAGAAACAATTACATATTCATTTAGAATGATTGCTCATATAGGGAGCAATGCGAATAGTAATATTGCGCGACCGCTCTTGACCGCATTTTATACAGAACTGTTCACCTTAACGAACGACGTTACCCCTATGAGGTCTAGTTCAATTAAAGGTGGGGTGCGTTGGGATATTCCTAGATTCTAACCGCTTGAACGGTTTAACCCAGGTGAAGATAGATTTGTAAATTTGTAGAAGCGGCATAAAATCCTAACATACCGGCCGCCTTGAAATCTCCAAGATTTCGAAACAAGTATAAGTTTAAGTTAGCAAAATAGTAAATATAAGCAATACATGAAATGCTATAAACATTTCCAATAAATAGAATACAAATCAGTAAAACAAGAAAAAAAATTCTTAAGATAAACATCAAAGCAATAAAAAATCAAAGATCAAAATTTCAACTCTGTATTAGGTAGCACGCACAGCTTATGCACTGAACGATTAATTAAATTTCCATTAGGTACACGCACAGTAACATTTCGCAGAACACCATCAGTAGCAGGATGTAGTTCCATTACTCTACCAAGGGACCATTTAAGTGGAGGTAAGTTATCTTCTTTAATTAGTACAAGAGAACCAACCTTTAGAAGTTCAGGTAAGTTTTTAAACCATTTTACTCTACGTTGCATCTCAGGTACAACTAGTAAGTTCCAGCGTTTCCAAAAATCTTGCGTAATCTTTTGAATACGCTGATATAGCGACAATTTATTTTCAGCTAGTTGCAGTAGATTGTGGTCAGGAAGAAGGCATAAAGGTTTGCCTATCAGGAAGTGACCAGGTGTTAAAGGATTGTGATCAGAAGGATCGTTAGATAGTGATGAAAGAGGGTGTGAGTTCAACGTAGTCTCGATTTGCACTAAGACAGTCTGCAGATCTTCGTACGTCAAGTTAGTGTTGCCTAAAACCCGTTTTAAGTGAGTCTTAGTCGCCTTGATACTGTTTTCCCACAAGCCACCTTGATGAGGCGAACGAGGGGTAATAAATTCCCAGTTAATTCCATGACTAGCCAAAAAATTGGAAATTTTAGTGTTATTATTTTTATTAGTAAGGAAGTCAGAAAGTTCTTTTAGTTCTTTAGAAGCGCCAACAAAGTTAGTAGCATTGTCAGACGTAATTAAATTAGGATTGCCCCTGCGGCCTATAAATCTTCTTAGAACAGCTAAGAACGCAGGAGTAGACAAGTGGGTTACTAAGTCCAAGTGGATCGCTTTAGTGACCATGCATTTAAACAAGCAGATGTACGACTTTATAAGTTTAGCGCCGCGAAGCTTGCGATCTTTTATTAAAATGGGTCCGGCATAATCAATGCCAACATTATAAAAAACAGGAGTATTAGACTCAAGTCGCTTAGCAGGTAAGTTGCCCATAAGAGGGTGGTAAGAAGTAGGTTTAGCTAGGAAACATTTAATGCATTCATGGCAGACTTGTTTAGCTGTAGTTAGTCCGGTTATACGAACATAAATGCAGGCGCCGTAGGCATAGCTGCTACTATCACTAAATCCGTGAAGCTCTATGGAAATGTAATTTGTAGGAATTACACACCGAGGGATGTGCAAATTTTTAAGTGCAATTAATTGTGTTTTAAAGGCATTCCAATCGGAATTTAAATTTTCAGGAATACTTTCATCCCAGGATGTCCTCAACTGCCATAGCTTTTGGATTAGAAGCTTACCTATAGCTGTGGCTGGCGATAAAAGACCTAGTGGGTCAAAAATTTGCGAAACCATTGATAGAATGGAACGCTTAGTATTTTTAGTTGTATTAGATTTAAGTTGAACGTCTTGTGTAGAATTCCAAACGATACCTAAAGTTTTGGCATTCACACGTTCGCCCAAAGGAATATTGTAAAGTTCAGTATTCCCTGAGTAGATTAGGTTTTCTGTAGAATTAGATAAGAATTTTCTGATAGGAAAACCAATACTAGCTAAAACAGTAGTGAGGTCTGTCTGCAAGAATAGCATTTCCTGAACAGTATTAACGCCAGTAATTAGATCATCCATATAGAAATCAGATCTTAGGATAGCTGAAACCTTAGGATGCGTTTTACTATAGAGATCAGAGAGATGAAGTAGGCATTTTGTAGCTAGGTAGCTAGCACTAGCCGTGCCATAAGTCACAGTATTAAGTTCGTAGGTTTCTAGATTTAAAGTAGGATCATCACGCCAAAGTATGCGTTGAAACTTACGCTCAGCAGGCTGCACTAGTACCTGGCGATACATTTTTTCGATGTCACCAGTTAACGCAATTTTATGTTGACGGAAACGTATAAGTATAGAAAATAGGTCATTTTGAATGACAGGACCAACAACTTGTGTATCGTTAATAGATACATTAGAATGTGTAGGTGCACTACCATCAAAAACTACTCTTAGTTTTGTAGTTAACGAGTCGGACTTAAAAACAGCATGGTGTGGTAAGTAGTATGGAGGTATGTTAGAAACATTTAGTTCGGCATCCAGAGCCTTTAGCTGCGTTGGATTTGTCGGTTCGGTATTAGTTGAAACCTTAGACATATGATCCAACGAAATATATTCATGAATAAATTTTGAATATTCGATTTTAAGTTTAGGGTTCAAAAGAAATTTCTTTTCTAAGTTGAAAAATCTTTTCTTTGCTAACTCCAAAGAATAACCTAGTTTACCTAACTTCGAGTTAAAAGGTATAGAAACCACAAAACGTCCAGTATTGTTTTGAGTGATTGTTTCCGAAAAATGATTTTCACAAAACCGTTCTTCGGGAGATAGTTTAGATAGTTCGCTAAGAGGTTCTATGTCCTCGAGCTGCCAAAATTTTTCTACAGAATCGTTTAAGCTCTTAATAGTAGGTCTTGCACCATTAATAGCCAAATGTGTGCAAGCTAAATTATTAGTGTGTGGTGGGGCTGGACAATTTCCAGAGATCACCCATCCAAGCAACGTTTTTTGCAGAGTAGGTTTACCCTTACCTAGTGAAATTTGTCCTACACATAATAGAGAGTAAAAATCACTAGCTCCAATTAGAATCTCTATAGGAAGAGATTTATTAAAGTTAGCGTCGGCAAGCTTGATCCCGTTAGGAATTTCCAGCTGCGACTTATCGAAAGCTACCAAAGGTAGGTTTTCGGCAATTTTGGGAATGGTTAAACACTCCAAGTTTACAGTGTAACCACAAGTAGTAGATGTCAGTTGCAAGTTAACTACAGAATTAAAGACAGAAGAATTTGAATTTAGGTCAATAATTTTGGTGTTAGTGAGATTTAATTTTAAGCCCAGTTTTTTAGCAAACTCATCTGTAATGAAATTAGCATGTGAAGCGGAATCCAAAATAGCTCTGGCTGGTTGCCATTTATTTTGAATATTTTTTACTTTAACACAGGCAGTAGCTAGCAGTACTTGCTGCATGCTAGCAGTAAAACAAGAAAGTGTGGTACTAGTAATTAGTACAGTTTCTGTGGAGGCATTTTCGGAATTTCTTTTCTGTTCAGTGGGAGAAGCACCAGCATTAGCTTCCAAATGCAACAACGTGCTGTGTCGTTTATTACACCGCTTGCAGTTAGATTTGGATCTGCAAGTTGTTTGTTTTGAATGACGAAGACAGTTTTTACACAAGTCAGTATTTGAAACCTTGTCGAAACGTTGTTTTGTAGTTAGTTTTAGAAAGTCAGGACATTGAGTGATAAAGTGGTTTAGTTTGCACATAGGACATGCATTACCGCTTTCACTGGTAGTAATAAACGCCTGTTTATAGTTAGTTTTAATTTTAGGTTGTTTTTCTGATATTGATTTAGAGTTTAGTTTATTAACAATAATTAGCTTAGTAAAAGAAAACACTTCGATTGGACATGTATGTAGAATAAAAACAAGCGTGCTCGATTAACGTATGTACATTTACTTCATTTATTAGTTTAATTAGAATAGTACAGTAGCCGCGCAAAGCGATGCATTTAAATACACTAGAAACAATTACATATTCATTTAGAATGATTGCTCATATAGGGAGCAATGCGAATAGTAATATTGCGCGACCGCTCTTGACCGCATTTTATACAGAACTGTTCACCTTAACGAACGACGTTACCCCTATGAGGTCTAGTCCAATTAAAGGTGGGGTGCGTTGGGATATTCCTAGATTCTAACCGCTTGAACGGTTTAACCCAGGTGAAGATAGATTTGTAAATTTGTAGAAGCGGCATAAAATCCTAACAGTGCGATTGACTTTTTTTCGAGTGAATGGCTGAAATCACTTTCCTGATCTCAGATTTTAGTATCCTGTTGTTATTTCTTCTAGGTTTTTTTCTCTAGAAATTCCTGTAGTTCGAGATCAGGTGGTGTAAAAAATAATTCCCGATCAAGACTGGTATTTTTCACTCGATAATATTCTGAGACACTCTTCGAACATTTACACCACCCTTCCCACTAAGCTAGTCGGTAAACATATCTTGTTGGTACAGTCTAGGTTTCTCCGTGAATTACCGGCAAGATTTTCTGTGGGCCTAAAACTGTTCGTAACAACATTAATAAACTGAATATAAGAATATACTTTGTTTAAGAGCGAGTTAAAGGACACTGAAGGAGCTAGCCAATGACAAACCTTTTGGATTAGACTACTAAAGAAGCAGAACGAATGAAATGTAGAGTTGGATTATATAATTGTTATAAGTAAAATTTAAAGGAGGGGTAATTAATATCCTAAACACCCTAAACAACAGCTTCGTTGCGCGTGTTCGTTGATAAATATCTAATTAACTACTGGTAAAAATTAATTTATGCTGCCACAACAATTGTTCTAAGACCCAAGTAAAATGCAAGCTACTTAAGATATTGTAAAAGCAGAGGAAAACAAGGATGGTTAATTATTATTCGTCTAGTTTGTAACACTTTGGATTTGTTATTATAGGACACGAGCGTGTACGTATAAATATTCATATAAGCGATTCCAAATGTACAGTTGCATTTTGTGCGAATCTACTTATAAAGCTGCTCCCAACATTTATAGGAAATGGACCATTTCCGTAATATAATGAATTAATATTATAAAATAGCTACAGACTGCAGGCAATTGTTGTCATATATATTTGCCAAGATTTTTATACTATTTTATTTTTCTAAACATTCTTTAGGGCATGCAATTTTTAGACAGCAATAGCACTTTGAAACTAATGTAAGATATATAATGCGTAAACCTGAAACCTTTTAAAAAAATTTATACACACATTACACCCAAGATACATACCTGAAGGTGTATATCCTTTTTATTGCTCATGTTGCAGAACCGATGGTATTAACAAACAAATACACTATGATCCACATTTAAAAATTTACGAAACTACCAACATAATATGCATACGTTTACAAAACCCCCTAACACTGTTTAGAAATGAAAAACTGAATATACTTAGATCTTTGTCGAACTGCTACATGTGACACTCAGTATATAATTTATTTTCGTAACAGGCTGTACCTTGAGGTTATTCGAATTGTGTCGGCTTATTTAGGTGAAATCAATAAAATACGCACATAGAAAGGTATCCAGCAAGGAAGCAAAATTGTAAATTTATTTTAGGG